>OY776121.1:84337711-86737711 GCA_963675135.1 Galeopsis tetrahit
TTCAAGAAATCACCAAAACCTAATATTGAAAGAAAACATAAAGAAAAGAATTTCGGAAAACAGGTTGATCGGCCTCCTCTTCTTCGCCACCACCACCAATTAGCAAGTCAAGCTCTGTCTTATGGGGTGCAATTTTGTCATCACATCATGAAACCTAGCCTCCAGAACTCTTTCTACCTGATCTGGGCGACCATTGGTGACTAGAAAGATGATCTCTAGATTAAAGGCCACATTTTCCGATTATATTTACACTTTTTCGCCATCCTTCATTACTCCATAACCGACTGTTCTCCTTTTCTCTCCCTCTCGTCTTCCACGTGTGTGTATAAATATCCCAAAAAAAGAATTTAATTCCAGAATCTTATCGATACGTGTATATTTGTATTTGTTTTTAACAACCAAAAGGGTATTATATTAACGAGTACCAGAGGTACTCAACAGGGTCAATCAAAGTTACAATTATAAAATGACACGAACACTAATCTAAGCATAACCAAGCCTATCACTCAGAGCTTCTTACAACAAAGTCTAGAGTTACATCACCAATCTTGAAACAAATAGTGGTTAACACCACTAAAATGTAAGGAAAATGGGCATGTAAAAATAAAATTGTATTTTAAGGATATTATTTTTATTTATTTATTTTAATTTATCCCATATTTTCATAATTTAATATATATATATATATATTGTACAAAATATTATTGTACAGAAAACAAGAAAAATGGATATTAGGCTAGAAGCTCGTACGTTACTCAAATTGGAAATTAGGTTACTTGAATTGGACAAAAAATGTAAAAACAAAAGGACTAGAATTGGACATTAGGTTAGAGAGTCGCACGCGTGCATTTCTGATAATTTAAAAAAGAGGTAAAAACTTACTATAATTTGCCAAAAATTGTAGACTCTTTTAAAGTGTACGGTACGTTACTCGAATCCTATATTTAGTTCAATATATTTCAAGAAATCACCAAAACCTATATTGAAAGAATACATAAAGAAAAGAATTTCGGAAATCAAGGCTGCAATTTCGTCATCACATCATGAAACCTAGCATTCAGAACTCTTTCTACCTGATCTGGGCAACCGTTCATGAATAGCAAGACGAGGTCTGGATTAAAGGCCACATTTTCCGATTTACGCTTTTTCGCCATCCTTCAATTACTCCATAACCGACTGCTCTCTTCTTTTCTCTCCCTCTCGCCTTCCACATGTGTATATATATATATTAACAATGAAAAGGGTAATCAGAGTTACAATTATAAAATGACACGAAGACTAATTAATCTAAGTATAACCAAGTCTATCACTCTGAGCTTCTTACAACAATTAATGTCTTGGGTTATAACACCAATCCTGAAACAAATAGGGGTTAACACCACTAAAATGTAAGGAAAATGGGCATGTAAAATTAAAATTGTATTTTTATGGATATTATTTTAATATTTCCCATATTTTCATAATTTAATATATATTTTTATGGATATTATATTATTTTAATATTTCCCATATTTTAATATTTCCCATATATATATATTGTACGGAACACAAAAAATGGATATTAGAATAGAAGCTCGGGGGTACAATGTGGTGGTGTAGGTGGACTTGACCACCGCGTGAGCAGTTGCGCCACTGACATTCTTGTGGAAATGGATGATTCTGATGGAAAACTGCAAATGTGGATTATGCTTTTTGCGAAAACCCTCCGTAGGAAGAAGGATGACAATGTTGAGGTTTGGATTTTTTTTTTTGTTTCTTTATTTATTTGTGTTAGGTACTTAATGCTGAATATTTTTGTTTTAAATGAGCTTTAATTGTTGCGGAATAAAAATAAATGAATAAAAAGATCCATTAGCGTCGCAACCAAAAAAATCCCCAATTTTGGCCGGAAGTACACCACACGTGACAAGAAACGACGCTGTTTCAATTGTTCCAGCCAACATTGGACCAAAATTGAACAACTGATTAAATTATGGGACCAAAATTGGAAAAAAGTTGGGACCAAATTTGGAAAAGGTTTTGGACCAAAAGTGAACAGCGCACAGATATTTATAAAAGACCAATTTTTTTTTCTCAATCTCTAAATATCACTTATTGACATAAGCAACATTAGTTGCATTTATATATCTCACTGGAAATATTTTCATTACTCGGAAAGAGGTTCCTCATGAATCTCATTTCCTCGTCGTGCGCTTCCATAGTGAAATAGGGAATGGAGTCATCATCATCATCAAGGGAATTAATGCCACTATTATAACCATACACATTAATTCCCATTAGGCTGCTGTTGTGCGGTACTGGTGCACTGACGGAGTTGGGAGCTGTGGTGGTGGAGGAGGAGACCGATCCATTGTCGGAAAACCTTTTCTTGATGTATTCTTCCAGGAGAGTGGATTGGACAACGCCACTTAGCCTCTCCTCCGGTGTCTTGATCCTTCTTGTTGATTTCAGCTTTTTGATGGCATAATACCAATGGTTCTTGATTGCATTTTCAGATCTATTTGGAATGTATCTTGCACTCTCGGCCCATCTATTTCCTCTTCTCGCATGTTCTTGAATTAATAACCTATCTTCTTTTTCACTCCAAGCTGCCATTTTCTGAATTATTAATCTAGCACAATTGTAGTGTATATTGGCATGGATCAGAAAGTGCCAATTGCCATTATATAAAGAGTGGGTGGGCAGTGGGTGGTTTCATACAAGACTGCAACGTCGATGCAGTTGAAATAAATTTTGGATGCTTTATGTATAGGTAAAGCTCTCAAAAACCCTATAAAAGACAATGTTATGAAAAGAAAAGAAAAGATACTTGTTGAATAGAATAAAAAAGTGGGGAAATCACTTTCTAGTACATTTGGGGATTCCTTACTACAATGTAGTACAATCACTTTCTAGTACATTTCACATTTACAAACAAACATTTCACATTGACACCAAATATTTCACATTTCATATTTACAAACAAACATTTCACATTCAAAAGTGGTTGTATTAAATTGTGGAGAGAAGTTGGATTTTGTATCAAAGAGTGAATAATCACTAAAAAAGTGCACAGCCGGCCCACTGAAAACTGGCACCATGATTTCTTTTTTCAGTACAATTCGAGCACAAAGGTAAATCTTATTTGAAAAAAATCTCTCTTTTTCGCCATCCTTCAATTACTCCATAACTGACTGCCCTCTCTTTTTCTCGCCCTCTTGCCTTCCACTTGTGTGTATATATATATCCCAAAAAAAAAGAGTTTAATTCCAGAATCTTGTCAATATATGTGTATATTTGTAATCTTTTAAACAACAAAAAGGGTATTATATTATATAACGAGGACTAATCTAAGCATAACCAAGTCTATCACTCAGAGCTTCTTACAACAAAGTCTAGGGTTACAACACCAATCCTGAAGTGAATAGGGGTTAATACCACAAAAATGTAAGGAAAATGGGCATGTAAAAATAAAATTATATGTTTAGGATATTATTTTAATTTTTTCCATATTTTCATAATTTAATATATATATTCTGCGGAAGATTATTGTACAGAAAACACGAAAATTTGATATTAAGCTAGAACCTCGTACGTTGCTCGAATTGAACATTAGGTTACTTGAATTGGACAAAAAATGTACAAACAAAAGGACTAAAATTGGATATTAGGTTTGATAGACGCACGCGTGCATTTTCTGGTAATTTAAAAAAAAAAAGGTAAAAAATGACTAATTTGCCAAAAAATATGACAAAAATTGTAGAGTCTTTTAAAGTGTCCGTACGTTACTCAAATCCTATATTTAGTTCAATATAATTTCAGGAAATCACCAAAACCTAATATTGAAAGAATACATAAAGAAAATAATTTCGGAATACAGGTTGATCGGGCTCCTCCCCTTCACTGCCGCCACCAATTAGCAAGTCAAGCTCTCTCTTATGGGCTGCAATTTTGTCATCACATCATGAAACCTACCTTTCAGAACTCTTTCTACCTAATCTGGGCGACCGTTCATGACTAGCAAGACGAGCTCATGATCAGGGTTACAACACCAATCATGAAACGAATAGGGGTTAACACCACTAAAATGTAAGGAAAATGGGCATGTAAAAATAAAATTTTATTTTTAGGATATTATTTTAATTTATTTATTTTAATTTTTCCCATATTTACATTATTTAATATATATTGTGCGGAAGATTATTGTACAGAAAACACAAAAATTGGATATTAGGCTAGAAGCTTGTACGTTACTCGATTTGGACATTAGGTTACTTGAATTGACAAAATTGTACAAACAAAAGGACTAAAATTGGAAATTAGGTTAGAGAGTCGCACGCGTGCATTTCTGGTAAATTTATTTTAAAAAAAAGGTAATATATTACTATAATTTGCCAAAAAAATGACCAAAATTGTAGACTCTTTTAAAGTGTCCGTCCGTTACTCAAATCCTATATTTAGTTCAATATAATTTCAAAAAATCACCAAATCCTAATATTGAAATAGTACATAAAGAAAAGAATTTCGGAAAATAGGTTGACCGGCCTCCTCCCCTCCACCACCGCCACAAATTAGCAATTCAAGCTCTGTCTTATGGGCTCCAATTTTGTCATCACATCATGAAACCTAGCTTTCAGAACTCTTTCTACTTGATCTGGGCGACCGTTCATGACTAGCAAGACGAGCTCTGGATTAAAGGCCACATTTTCCGATTTACACTTTTTCGCCATCCTTCAATTTCTCCATAACTGACTGCTCTCTTCTTTTCTCACCCTCTCGCCTTCCACGTGTGTGTATATATATTCCAAAAAAAGACTTTAATTCCAGAATCTTGTCGATATGTGTATGTATATATATATATATATATTGTACAATAAACACAAAAATTGGATATTAGGCTAGAAGTTCGTACGTTACTTGAATTGGACATTAAGTTACTTGGATTGGACAAAAATTGAACAAACAAATGGACTAAAATTGGACATTAGGTTATAGAGTCGCACGCGTGCATTTTTTGTAATTTAAAAAAAAGGTAAAAAATGTCTTGCCAAAAAAATGACCAAAATTGTAGACTCTTTTTAAAGTGTATGTACGTTACTCGAATCCTATATTCAGTTCAATGTAATTTCAAGAAATCACCAAAATCTAATATTGAAAGAATACATAAAGAAAAGAATTTCGGAAAACAGGCCATGGCTGCAATTTTGTCATCACATCATGAAACCTAGCTTTCAGAACTCTAGCTTTCTACCTGATCTGGGCGACCGTTCATGACTAGTAAGACGAGCTCTGGGTTAAAGGCCTCCCTGCCACCCTTCAATTACTCCATAACCGACTGCTCTCTCTCCCGCCTTCCACGTGTGTGTATATATATCTCAAATAATTCCGATTTCATGAATAGCAAGACGATGTCTGGATTAAAGGCCACATTTTCTGATTTACACTTTTTTGCCATCCTTCAATTACTCCATAACCGACTGCTCTCTTCTTTTCTCTCCCTCTCGCCTTCCACATGTGTGTGTATGTATCCCAAAAAGGACTTTAATTCAAGAATCTATATATATATATTTTTTTTTTTTTTTTGAACAACAAAAAGGGTAATCAGAGTTACAATTATAAAATGACACGAAGACTAATCTAAGTATAACCAAGCCTATCACTCAGATCTTCTTACAACAATGTCTATGGTTACAACACCAATCCTAAAACAAATAGGGGTTAACACCACTAAAATGTAAGGAAAATGGGCATGTAAAAATAAAATTGTATTTTTAAGGATATTATTTTAATTTTTCCCATATATATTTTCATAATTTAATATATATATATATATATATATATATATAGATATATATTTTCGAGAAAACACAAAAATTGGATATTAGGCTAGAAGCTCGGGGGTACAATGTGGTGGTGTAGGTGGACTTGAACACCGCGTGAGCAGTTGCGCCACTAAAATTCTTGTGGAAATGGATGATTGTGATGGAAAGCTGCAAATGTGGATTATTTTTTTTGCGAAAACCCTCCGGAGGAAGAAGGATGACAATGTTGAGGTTTGGATTTTTTTTTTTTGTTTCTTTATTTATTTTTATTAGGTACTTAATTCTGAATATTTTTGTTTTAAATGAGCTTTAATTGTTGCGGAATAAAAATAAATAAAAAAGAATAAAAAAATCTATTAGTGTCGCAACCAGAAAATCCCCAATTTTGTCTGGAAGTACACCACACGTGACAAGAAACGACGTCGTTTCAATTGTTCCGGCCAACATTGGACCAAATTTTGAACAACTGATAAAATTATGGGACCAAAATTGGACGACTGAAATAGTAATGGGACCACAAAAGTTAAAAATTTTGGGACCAAAAGTGAACAGCGCACTAATATTTATAAGACCAATTTTTTTTTTCTTCTCAATATCTAAATATCACTTATTGACATAAGCTAATTAGTTGCATTTTTATATCTCACTGGAAATATTTTCATTACTCGGATAGAGGTTCCTCATGAATCTGATTTCCGTAGTTAAATAGAGGATGGATTCATCATCATCATCAAGGGAATGAATGCCACTATTATAACCATACACATTTCCCTTTAGGCTGCTGTTGTGCGGTATTGGTGCACTGACAGAGTTGGGGGCGGTGGAGGAGTTGGAGGAGGAGCCGGAAAACAAGAAAAATGGATATTAGGCTAGAAGCTCGTACGTTACTCAAATTGAAAATTAGGTTACTTGAATTGGACCAAAAAATGTACAAACAAAAGGACTAAAATTGGACATTAGGTTAGAGAGTCGCACGCGTGCATTTCTGGTAATTTAAAAAAAAGTGTAAAAAATTACTATAATTTGCCTAACAAATGATCAAAATTGTAGACTCTTTTAAAGTGTCCGTACATTACTCATATCCTATATTTAGTTCAATATAATTTCAAAATATCACCAAAACCTAATATTGAAATAATGCATAAAGAAAAGAATTTCGGAAAACAGGTTGATCAGCCTCCCCCCATTCACCACCGCCACCAATTAGCAAGTCAACCTCTGTCTTATGGGCTGCAATTTTGTCATCACATCATGAAACCTAGCTTTCAGAACTCTTTCTACCTGATTTGGGGGACCGTTCATGACTAGCAAGACGAGCTCTGGATTAAAGGAAACATTTTCCGATTTACATTTTTTTGCCATCCTTCAATTACTCTATAACCGACTGCTCTCTCTTTTTCTCTCCCTCTCGCCTTCCACGTGTGTGTATATATATTCCCATATTTTCAGAATTTAATATATATATATTGTACAGAAGATTATTGTACAAAAAACACGAAAATTGGATATTAGGCAAGAAGCTCGTACGTTACTCGAATTGGACAAAAAATGTTAAAACAAAAGGACTAGAATTGGACGTTAGGTTAGAGAGTCGCACGCGTGCATTTCTGGTAATTTAAAAAAGATGTGAAAAATTACTATAATTTGCCCAAAAAATGACCAAAATTGTAGACTCTTTTAAAGTGTCCGTACGTTACTCGAATCCTATATTTAGTTCAATTTAATTTCAAGAAATCACCAAAACCTAATATTGAAAGAATACATAAAGAAGAGCTAGAATTTCGGAAAACATGCAGGTTGATCGGCCTCCTCCCCTTCACCACCGCCAGGTCCGCCACCAATTAGCAAGTCAAGCTTTGTCTTATGGACTGCAATTTTGTCATCACATCATGAAACCTAGCTTTCAGAACTCTTTCTACCTGATCTGGGCGACCGTTCATGACTAGCAAGACGAGCTCTGGATTAAAGGCCTCCCTGCCACCCTTCAATTACTCCATAACCGACTGCTCTCTCTCCCGCCTTCCACGTGTGTGTATATATATCTCAAATAATTCCAGAATCTTGTCTATATGTGTATATTTGTATATATTGCGGTGATTTGAAAATTCTTTATAAAGCAAGAGTAATGGGTAGATTACAGTTTCAAGTCATCTATTCTGAGAGTGTGAGAAAAGAGCAGTAGCTGGATTTAGACTATTTCGCAAGTGAAGTTTCTTGTAGTCTATAATTTCAAGAAATTTCCAAAACCCTCAATTGTTTTGATGCGTGAGAGTCGCGTGCAATTTTTGGTAATATAAAAAAATGAGCTAAAAATGGAGAAAAAAATTATTTACGTCCCGTAACTTTTACCTTTTTTGAAAAACGTCCCAAAAAAGATAAAATTTTAATTTACGTCCCATAACTTTTTCAATTGCTTAATTTACGTCCAATTTTTGCTAAAAATCCCCAAATTTATGTAAATGAGACGTAAATTGAGCAATTGAAGAAGTTATGGGACGTAAATTAAATTTTTAATTAAAATGGGACGTTATGCGAAAAAGATAAAATTATTCAATAAATGTGTACAATTCACTATAAAATTAATGTAGTTTATGTTATACAATCAAATAAAAAAAATAATTCATTTATTCATAAATTAACTTATTTTAATATAAAAAAATAATTTATTTATTCATAAAGTAATTAATTATTATAAAAATCAATTAACTTACCTAATTTATTATTAGAAAAATTATTAACTTACCAAATTAGAAAAAAATCATAATTACGATATAAATATTATAAAATTATTTATTTTAAAGTAATCAAATAAATATAAAAATTAATCTAAGAATTACACAAAGTAGGTCCACATATTTTTGTACGAACTAATATCAAATTAAAAATTATATAATAAAAATGAAAAAAAAATTAACAAATTGCTAAAAAGTATATTGTTCATCATCATCTTTCAATTACCGTGGGTAAGGGGTGAGAATTTTGGATTTATTTGGAAATTTTGGATATATTTGAATATTTTTTGATTTATTTGGGAATTTTAAATATTTATGAAATTTTGTATTTATTTAAATGTTAAAATAATTGTTAAGTTTTAATAAGGGTTTTTGACCATTTTAATAAAAAAAAAATTATTTGGGATTTTTATTATTTTAAAGATAAAATTTATATTTATTTGAGTATGTTAATTGATTTTTAAAAAATGTTTTTGATATTATATTATTTTTGATATTATGAAAAATTATTTACTTATTTAAATATTATTCTAAATTTATTTTCATATATTTTAAAATATTATTTAGTATTTTAATTAATATTCATAATTTATTTTATATTACTTATATTGTAATTATAATTTTTTTCTAATTATGCAAGTTAATAATTTTCCTAATAATGAATTAGGTAAGTTAATTGATTTGTATAATAATTAATTAATTTGTGAATTTATGAATTATTTTTCTATTTGATTGTATAACATAAACTACATTAATTTTATAGTGAATTGTACATATTTGTTGAATATTTTTATCTTTTTCACATAACGTCCCATTTTAATTAAAAATTTAATTTACGTCCCATAACTTCTTTAATTGCTCAATTTACGTCCCATTAACATAAATTTGGGGATTTCTAGTGAAAATTGGACTTAAATTAAGCAATTGAAAAAGTTATGGGACGTAAATTAAAATTTTAACTATTTTGGGACGTTTTTCAAAAAAGGTAAAAGTTATGGGACGTAAATAGTTTTTTTCTCCTAAAAATGACCACAAATGCCACATTTTCCGATTTACATTTAATTTTTAATAAAATTTCAGAGTTATCTTTTACTTGAAATAATTTTCATAATAATTTTTAATTTTAAGAATTAATAAAATTTCATTTTTAAGGATATTATTTTTATTTATTTATTTTGATTTTTTCACATATTTTCATATTTTTGAATAATTTAATATATATTGTACCGAAAACACGAATATTGGATATTAGGCTAGAAGCCCCAATTTATTTCATGCGTGAGTGTCGTACGTTTGCATTTTTTGTAATTTAGAAAATATTGGCAAGAAATGACCAAAAATTGTAGACTCCTTAAGTGCTAGTATTGGAAGAATTCATCCAAACCTAATATTGGAAGAATACATAAAGAAAAGAATTTCCAAAAACAGGGTGATTGGTCTCCTCCCCTTCAAAACCGCCACCAATTAGCAAACAAGCTCCATCTTATGGCTGCAATTTTGTCATCACAGCATGAAACCTAGCTTTTAAAACTCTTTCTACCTGATCTGGGCGACCGTGCACGACTAGCAAGAAGCATTCCAGATTAAAGGCCACATTGTCCGATTTACGTTTTATTTTTTAATATTTTCACATTTATATATATATCTTTTTAATAATATTATTTTTTTCTTATTTTCATTATATATAAGACAAAAATTTACAAAAAAAGACTAAAATTGGAGATTAGGCTAGAGAGTCGCAGCATTACTGGCAATTTTTAAAAAAATGGTAAAAAAATGACTATAATTGGCCAAAAAAATGACCCAAACCGTAGACTCCTTCAAGTGCTCGTACGTTACTCGAATCCTATCTTTAGTTTAACATAATTTCAAGAAATCGCCAAAACCTTGATCTGAGCGACCATTCATGACTGGCAATACGGGCTACAGATTAAACGCCACATTTTCCGATTTACATTTAATTTTTTTTAAATATTTTCAGATTTATGTTTTATTATTTAATAATTTTACTTGTACGTACTCGAAACATGTTTTTTAGTTCAACATAATTTCAAGATATTTTTTCATCGGCAATATAATTTTAAAAAAAAATTATTTACGTCTCATAACTTTAATTCACATTTTTTTTAAAAACGTCCCAAAAAAGATAAAATTTTAATTTATGTCCCATAATTTCATAAATTGCTTAATTTATGTCCCATAATTTCGTAAATTGTTTAATTTACGTACCAAAAAAGATAAAAATTTAATTTAAGTCTCATAATTTTGTAAATTGGTTAATATGCGTCCTTTTTCTTCATTATGCAAATTATAAATAGTGACTTGTAATATTTTTTTTAATCCACATGGCCACTGTTTTTTCACACTATACAAGTCGAATTTGACCATGTTACATCATCTTATGTCAGTTTTCCATAATTTTTATGCGCACTTGACAATAGCGTGAGTGAAATGATGTCGTTTTCGTGTACCCGAAAAAAATTGGACGTAGATTAAGAAATTAAAAAAATTATTGGACGTAAATTAAATTTTATCTTTTTGGGACATTTTTTTAAAAAAGGTGAAAGTTACGGAAAAAGTTTTCGGAAAACAGGACAGCCTCCTCCCCTTCACCACCGCCACCAATTAGCAAGTCAAGCGTCTTCTTATGTGCCACAATTTTTTCTTCACAGAAAGAAACCAACCTTTTAAAACACTTTCTACCCAATCAGGGCGACCGTTTATGACTGGCAAGATGGGTTCCGGATTAAAGGCCACATTTTCCGATTTACATTTAATTTTTTAAAATAGAAAATGTGGAGAAATGGAGAGGAGGGAGGAGCTTGTGTAGAATTGCAGTTGTATATTTAACTATACTTCCTATTTTTATTTTTTAACGGAAGCAGTTAACTACATTTCCTAGATATATATGACTAAATTATGCTCCTTAAAGCATAGCAAATTCCTAATATAATTTTATTGATAACTAACTACTTGCCATAACGTCTCATTTTCATGTATGTGTTTGTAAGTAAGATATGTATACGGCATTAGCTATTTTATAATTATCATTATATGTAATTTACCGTTTTTTACAAGATACCCAGTGTCTCACAACTGTAAGTACTACAAGAAGCCTATTTGAACCAGAGAAAGCGGGCCAATAGAAGCCAAATCATCGCACGCCATTTGTTGGTTAATAATTTGCGGCATCCTATATAAGTTCACGCGAGTAGAAACATGACTTTCAAATTAAGTTCCGAAATATTGGATGATGCCCCCAAAAAAAAAATTGTGATGCCGCACGTATATTCAAACAGCTGTTGTCAGGTATGATTTTACTACGGAATGTATATTTTCCATCTCAAATAATATTGTCACACACAAGAATTTGAAAATATATCCCACTCAAGAATTTGTTATAGTTCAAAGTTCAAACACATGTAGTCCACAACTAGCCCATTTTCTGGCCCATTTCCCTATTTTAAAACATTTGTCAATCTGGCCCAATGGATGATGAGACCCAAAATAAAATGCAAATTTCCCTCAGCCGTTGGATACAAGTGATCTCAGTGTGATCACCCTCAACTTTATATATATACCACCATTTTAGCATAAAAAAGAGTATTTTGATTATTTGATTACATAAAAGAATCCCTTCAATCAATTAACCATCTTTTTCCATGGAAAACAATCCAACTTCATTCACCTACAGCATTAACAGTTTGATCAATGCTATGACAAACTATTTGCCGCCCGTCCTTGAAGCACAACCACCTGCGGAAATCGTGAATCAAGTGATGAGAGGTGTAGATCTTGGTCCAGGTGGAGAAAATGAGACACAATTTGATGGATCTAGTTCATGGTACTGCAGGACTCTTTGGACAAAGACTGAGGATAGGTACTAATTACTTTAATTATGTTAATTTAATTACTTACTACTGAAAATATCATGTTTTTATTGCAATTTTCGACTTCATGCAGGAAACTGGTTAGCCTGGTGGAGAAATATGGATTGGGCCAATGGAAATTAATAGCCCAAGAGATGCCCGGAAGAAAGGGGAAGCAGTGCAGGGAAAGATGGCATAATAATTTAAGACCTAATATCAAGGTTTAATTTACTTTTTCTTTATTAATTTTCTTGGAATTTTTATTAACCCTCTTTTTGATTAATTAGTCACATGTTTAAGAGGCAACATTTTGAATTAAAGTGACACAAACATTAATTTGTAGTTCAGAGGTATTGAAAAAAAAAGCCACTTTCTATTAGAGAATCATTTGAATTCAGCAAAGACTTTTCAGGATTTTTAGAATGCTTAGCTTGGTTTTCCTATAAAGCATCCGTAATTTGTTGCAATGGCACAGAAATTGATGAGCCTCACCCAACCCCCACCCACCCACCAGGGCTCCTCCTTATTATTTTATAGAAAATTTGGCATTACTTGTGATGTAAATAAAACACGTACACATGTTGTAGTTATAATTAATTTTGATGATATATAATTCAGAAAGGCGCAGTGTGGACGGAGGAAGACGAAAGGATACTTATTGCACAGCATGAGAGATATGGAAATCGATGGTCGGAGATTGCAAAATGCCTTCCAGGCAGATCTGAAAATGCAGTCAAGAACCATTTTAATTCCACTAAAAGAAAGACCCTTTATTCAACAAAAAGGGTCAATAGGCAAGGTGGCGTTGGTCAATCCATTCTCTTGGAAGAATACATCAAGAAACGGTTTTTAGAAATCGGATCGGCCTCCTCCTCCTCCTCCACCCCCGCCGCCAGTGTACCATTGCACAACGTATATGGTTATAGTGGCATTAATGCCCTTGATGATGATGACTCAATTTCACATTTAATGACAAGCGCGCAAGACGAGGAGATGAGCTTTATGAGGAACCTCTTTCCGTGTAATGGAAATGTTTCAGCTGAGATAAACAATGCAGACAATGCTCCGAATTTCACCATTCGAGGAGGGATATTTGGAGATCCAAACATGGAGTGAATCAAGATAAATATGCTGCACATTGGGTTTGAAGAAATTTAGTAGTGCAATCTTTAATTGAATATAAATAATCTAGTATTATGCATGTATGTATTTTCATTACATTATCTAGTCCTTTATGTAAATTTTAATTGGTATATTATATATGTGTGTGTGTATAATATGAATGCTAATCTTTTGGGTTACAATTAATTAGTATGTATTCCGTTGGTATATATATTATGATGTGTAATAGAAAACTATTACTTAATCCAGGTGTATGTTTTTCGTTTCACAGCTGCATGCAGTGTTGTTTTTTAGTGAAATATGGTTTTCACTTTCCCTAGACTTCTCTTGTTGTTATCTTCGTATACACAATTAATTGACTATAATATGCTTTGAAGAAATTCACGAAATATTTATGGAGTCACCTAAATGCCTCGTGTGATAATCAACAAGTTTTGATAAATTTTATTGATATCTTGTTGTAACGCGCGTATCATTTTGTGTACGTATATTTTGTACGGAAGCTTATACTGCTGTCTTTAACCGTTTTTTAGTTATCGTTATATATAGATTATCGTCTATGTTTATATATATATATATATATATACACGCGCGCACGAATGATGACAAATTGACAATTGCACATGTACAGTACGAGATTCAGAGAAAATATATATTACTTTGTCGAACATTTTTCTATTCTAAAAATGTAATAATTGTGATGTAAAAGGCAAGAATATAGTTTGAGCCAAAAAAAAAAAGTGATCTTTGAAATTAAATTTGTCAAATATTTACTCTATAATGAAGCAACAAATGTGCAGGAAATTAGCACTTTTTTTACAATAATTTTGAGAGATTACAAAATCTAATTTTGAAAATCTTATTATTAATTTACAGTATGTAATCCGTACTTTTCTTTTGTATACTTAAATATATTTTGACTTGGTATGTAATCTCCTATAAAAGATTACTAAAATGTTGACAAAAATTTCAGTCATATATACTTTCCTGAAGAAAAAGATAGCATGTCTGGAGAATAATTAATTAATTTTGCAACTTTTAAAATTTGTTCCATTCAGGGTCCTTGAATGTTTTTAGAGATTATTTTTTTACAAATGGTCCAGTAATTTTCTAGGAGTCCACAAAAGATCCTGCAAATTTTTTCTTTTTCTATTTTGTCATTAATTTTACTCTCAATTTTAGTCATATTTGTATCAATTTTGGTCCATTTACGGATTTTTTTTTTAATCTTATAAACAATATTGAAGTACATAAAATCAAGGTTGCAGAAATCGGCCTAGGCGGCGCCAGCCACCGCGATTTATGTATAATCGGTTCATAAAATCGGTCGTGACATTAGGCGGGCCAATTCCGCCTAGTCGCTTGGGTTTTTTCTGAAGAGTGAAATAGGGTTAGGGCAAATCAAAATTTTCTCCCTCGCCGTAGTTGCTCACTACTGCAATTACTTATTACTTATTAGACTGTGTAGTGTGCACAATAAAAATTACAAAACTAAGAAACCTTAAAGCAGACGACGACAAATGGGTGTGGCAGGCGACAACAATGGGGACAACGATGACGGGGCGACCGAATTTTTCTTTGGGCGGCTGGTGCTTGTTTGCGCATAATTTTTTTTCTTTTGCCAAACCTAATTAGTTTGGTTTGCGCAAAAAGAAAAAAAAGAATAGGATACAAAAATGGAAATGGAAATGGAATCAGATTTATGTCGGTGCGGTTGGGTTTTGGGCCTTTTGGCTATTTTGCCCTAACACCCACCTAGCGATTTCCGATTTCCGACTTAAAACAGCCTTGCATAAAATACTTTATAAATTTTTTTAAAGAAAAATCCCACAAGCTAATTATTAAAAAAATTAATAAAAATTCTACAAAAAATAATGAATAAATATAGATAATATAAATCAAATGCAAAAATATTATTTTAAATTAATTTTTTTTTTAAAGTTACTACTAAATAAAAAAAAATAAGGTTAATTCTGGTTCGATCAATTTTTATTTAAATATTATTTTTAGAATTCCCTTTTCATAATTAATTGGCTTGTGGGAATTTTTTTTAATTAATAATGTATTTTTTATTTTTAAATATTTATTTTTCAACAATTAGAACAAAATAAATTGAGACTTATATGTCTAAAATTGAAAAAATAAAAAAGTTACAAGAAATTTTGTGGTTTTGTGGACTTGGTAAAGTTATAGAACCATTTCTAAATAATCTCGATGTTTTTAATTAAAAAGGGAATAAATTTTAGAAAGACAACAATATTTATAAATTGCCAAATATATTTTACCCATACTCTTTTAAAATGATCAACTTGCTATAGTAACGTCATTATCCCCTGACATCATTTAAATCTCATTCAACTATAGTAAGGTAAGTAAGGTATATCGTAAAAGTCACCCTACTACAAGAATAAAGTCATTACTCATTACAAAAGTTTTTTTTTTTTTTTTATGAATAATAGTCCCAGCAGTGTCGGGGATAACCATCATCGGCCACCGAGAGATAAAGTCGTTTACGGGTTCAAGAGACGCCTTTTCTAGAGATTGTATAGGCAAACATACCATCCACCTCACTCTAGTCACAATCGGTTCAATTCCCCTGTTCCATTTTTCGTGTTCTACTAGCTAGTAATGTTCAACATGTATCGCCCCAATATTATAGAATGTTGATTGTTTAATATGACACATGTTAATCATATATATAGTGAAATAAAATGTGGAATACAAAAAATAGAACAGGTGATTTCATTCCCTTGTCACAACACTTTTAACAAATTCAGATCATCGATGTGAGGAAATAAAATGTTGGATCTCCTCTCTAATTCTTAATATAATTTTATGATATTTAATTTAAATGATGGCATAGATATTGAAATTACTTTAACAAGTCGGTCTTTTTTAATAGAGTATGGGGATACCGGATATGCTATTTTTTGTTGCAAAATTCGGCCCCTAGACTCGACTAGCTAGGCACTAGTCCCCGGTATATCGCCTGCCGAGCGATTTTCGACTAGACCCTTTTCTTTTTAATTAGACTTTCTAGGGTCCGATTCGAACGATCGAGCACACTTTTTTAAGTGGAATCGACGCTCCAAGCAAAACATATGGCTTAGTCATGATGTATAATTTTTTTTTTTGTAAAATTCTATCGTCTAAGGGGTGAAAATTGCATTTCTTTTATTTCTCGATATCATTTTTGCAAGTTTTAATTTCTTCAAAGATCCCTTTGCAATTTTTTTCTTTTTTTAATTAAAATTTCGTATTGATTGCTTGAAAATTATAAGATAAAATAATTAAAAATTCTAAGCGGCCGGGCTTCGACTAGCCGTCTACAGATTTCCGACTTGTGCAACCTTGGTAAATAGTCTGAATATATATGTTATTTTTTGGGGGAAAAAAAAAGTGATAAAATTGTCAGAAGTGGGGTTTGAACCCACGCCTCCTTACGGAGACCAGAACTTGAGTCTGGCGCCTTAGACCACTCGGCCATCCTGACGTCGTGTGAACAAGATTAAAATGGTTAATAAATTAATAGTCTCTCCATAAGTTAGAGTGTCAAACATTAAGTTATTTATGAATAAAATAATACCGTGTAGATATCAGAAAACGAAGTTCACATTTAACTCATTTTCCCAAGCAATATTGTTTACTATACGAAGTCATACTCGATCTATGGAACCCCTCTTTGTGATTAATTCGTGACATGTTTAAGAGGCAAGAGTTTGGTCGATGATGATCTATATATAAATTCTAATTCATGATCCAAACCTCAATTTGTAGTTCAGAGGTATTGAAACCAAAAAAAGAAAAAAAAAACAACTTATAGTGAAAATAATATTACTTTGTGGAACATTTTTCTATTCTAAAAATGTATTACATGGTGCAAATTTTCAGATCAATTCTTTTGTAATCCATGTCGCCCTCATTATTAAGAGACATTAATTACTTTTTGACATGACATGTATCAATAATTAAACTGAATAGTGAAACACTAAATTGACACAAATGATCTCATACCCATATTGCACATAATAAAAGTGACCAAAACTAATCAAGAGGCATTGTCGGTTTTACAACTTAATTAGTTAATTACATTTTTGTTAGGATTTAATTAATTAATTAGATAGAAGTACTACTACTTGATTACTTGGAATTTATATCTATTCTAAGTTTTTTTTTTTAATCAAACATTTAATTAATGATGTATTAATTGTAATGTAAAAGGCACAAATATATAGTTTGAGCCAAAATATATACAATATCTTTCAAATTCAACTCTTCAAATTAAAGAAGCAGAAAATGTGCAGGAAGTTAGCACATTGTTGACAATAATTTTGAGAGAGTGCGAAAATCTGATTTTTAAAATTTTTTATTACATTAATTTACAGCATATAATCCGTGCATGTTTTTTCTCGTTTTGGTTTGTCTTTTATTTTGTATCATAATTTATGATTTATTCTAAAATACTTAAATGTATTTTGACTAGCTATGTTAATGTAATCTCTTTAAGATTACTAAAATCATGTTGATAAAAGTTTCAGTCACTTAATTAGTGTTATACGTCATAGAGAACAAATTAAAGAGAAATGAAATGAACAATAAAAACAACTTTTAAAAGTTGGTCCATTCAAAACCCCCCATCATTAGATGTTTTTAATTAAAAAGGGGTTGGAAATATTAAAAAAAGACAACAATATTTAAAAGTTGCCAACTACTCCCTCCGTCCCGTGATTATTTGCACACTTTTCTTAACGGGCGTCCCAACATTATTTGCACACCCTAAAAAAGGAAATAACTCACATAATTTTTATCCTTACAAATAGGAGGAGAGGAAAAGGGACATGGGCTTTAGAGACTTCATTTGTTGGGCCAATACCTAAACCCACACATAAGCCCAACATAATGAAAACGTCGAAAGCCCACGTCGAGGTTTTAATTATAGAGGAGTGTAAACATTTTTGTAGTTTTACTTTGCTTCATTCTTTTTTCTTTTTTTTCTCTCTCTCTTTTTTTTTTTTTACTAATAATTGACAGATTTGAATGTGAATATCAGAATGGTTATGTCGAAGAAACATCACAAGATATTCAAAATTCTGAAAGAGACGCTCATGCTAAATCCGATCTTTGCTCGGGTGATAAATTTGAGACGATTAATTACTTGAGTTCAATGGTGAAGATTGTTAAAACCAACTTCAGATGGACAAAAATGCATGTCTTGTTTGGATATTCTAATAATTTGAGACCATTAATTGAGTTTCGAGATAAAAAAGAAAAAAAATCATCATGTAAATTTGGCTAATTCAAAATTTTTTTATCCTTTTTTGACCAATTTCAGTCGTTTAATTGCAAACTCAGAAAATGTTGTAAAACAATAATATTATTTTGACCAATTTCGGCCCTTTAATTTCAAATTTGTTAAAAAAAATATTTGTCAGAAATGTTGTAAAACAATAATATTATTTTGACCAATTTCGGCCCTTTAATTTCAAATTTGTTAAAAAACATATTTGTCAGAAGTGGGGTTTAACCCACGCCTCCATACGGAGACCAGAACTTGAGTCTGGCGCCTTAACCACTCGGCCATCCTGACGTTTTGTTAAAGAACTTAAAATGGTTAACTAATCATCCAATTAATAAGCAGCGTCTCTACATAAGCTAGAGTGCCGAACAATAAGTAAGTTATGAATAAAAGAATACTCTTAAAAGAAAAAACTGAGAATATATCAGAAAACGAAGTTCACGTTTAACTCATTTTCTCAAGCAAATATTGTTTACAACATGAATTCATATTTTAGGTCATGTTTGATAGTTTATATTATAAGTACATTATGCTTTAAAATTTAAAAAGTTAGATATCATTCTAATCTTAGATAATCAGTCTTTACTATTAAACATGCTCTTAAAATTAATTCTTTATCTTCTAAACATAATTAATTCGTTTAGGAGGGTGTTTACGTTCGGACTTAAAATCCTACACAAGATTTGCTTTGCGATTTGAAAATTGATTTTCAAAAACCATTCCACAATAATATAAGTAATAAAATTTCATTTAATGTTAATTTATTTAGAAATCTTAATTTTGTGTTCCTATTAATATAATTCTCTTAATTTTATGGTATATGGAGTACTATTTTTAAAAATATATACTCCCCTCCCCCACCCCCATTTAAAAAATACTTTTTTTTTATCTCAAATTATAGTATATTTTCTTTATATTTCAATATTTTTTTCTAAATGATTGTTGAAATTAGTTAATTAATATTATTTATTAATATTAAATAAGAATATAATAAGAATTTAAGAACAAATTTTACATGCCCAATATATTTGCATTAGTTTGTATGAAAAAAAAAATAGTCATTTGCATTAGTTTGTATGGAAAAAAAGTGAACTATCTTTTTTTTAGGCAGGTTTAATTATTTACTAATTTCATGAAGAAGACAATTAACCCATGTCCTGGTGGCGCATTTATTTGCTAAATCCCTTGCTCAACTCGATCTTCAAGAAAAATATATAGTTTCAACTTGTCCCAAAACTGCTTAAAAAAACAACTGAAAATATGTAGTTTCAACTCGATCTTCAAGAAAAAAAATGGATAGTTTTCCATATGCAAACAAATTAATTAAATCTTGTTTTCTAGGAACACAAAATGCAAATGGTGGTCTATATCAAAATGGAAAATTTTCATTTTTAGTCATGTTATCACTTTTGATCCCTATGTTAGAAAATGGTCTTGTGCACATTTGGTCCTATCTTTTAGTTTTTGATGAAATCGTTAGTTGATCAAAATATAAAAAAAAAATAATAATAATAATTATAATTAAAAAAACTACAAAAATTTACTTCCTCCATCCCATGATTACTTTCATAGGTAGATGGCCACACATATTAAGAAAGTTTCATGTCAAGTTTAATAATAAAAGGACAGAATTTGGAGAAATATTTTTGAAGAGAGGACGAAATTAGAGTTTTACTAAAAACGTAGTTTCATGGCAACTTTAAAGAGAGGGCGAAATTTAGAAGAAAGATGAAAGTTTTTATTAAAATAGGAGTTCACGAGTCAATTTTTAAAACTAGAGATGAAGAAAGAGGAATGAAATATTTTTCATGTGAAAGAGGAATATTTTTGGAAGGGACGACGAAATTCAAGTTTCACTAAAAATCAAAGTTTCATGCTAATTTTAAAGAAAGAACAAAATTGAGATTGAAGATGCAAGTTTTTTTTTTAATAAAATAGGAGTTCACGAGTCAATATTTTAAAATAGAGATGAAGAATGAGGGATGAAATATTTTTCATCTGAAGGACGAATATTTTTTGAAAGAAAGAATCGAGTTTACTCAAAATCGAAGTTTCATGTCGAGTTTAATAAAATGACAGAATTTGAAGAAATATTTTGAAGGGAGGACGAAATTCATGTTTTACTAAAAATCGGAGTTTCATGTCAATTTTAAAAAGAGGGCGAAATGTAGATGAAAAATGCAAAGTTTTTTTTATTAAAATGGAGTTCACGAGTCAATTTTTTAAACTAGAGATGAAGAAAGGGGAATGAAATATTTTTCATGAGGAGGAACATTTTTGGAAGAAAATAATCGAGTTTAGTCAAAATCGAAGTTTCATGTCAAGTTTAATAAAAGGACAAAATTTGGAGAAATATTTTTGAAGGGAGGACGAAATTCGAGTTTATCAAAACACGGAGTTTCAGTTCAATTTTAAAGATTGGGAGAAATTTGGATGAAAGATGCAAATTTTTATTAAAATAGAAGTTCACGAGTCAATTTTTAAAACTAAAGATGAAGAAAGAGGGATTATATATTTTTCATGTGAACGAGGAATATTTTTTAAAGGAAAAAAATTGAGTTTACTCAAACTCAGAAGTTTCATGTCAAGTTTAATAAAAGGACAGAAATTGGAGAAATATTTTTGAAGGGAGGACGAAATTAGAGTTTTTAGTAACGTAGTTTCATGGCAACTTTAAAGAGAGGGCGAAATTTAGAAGAAAGATGAAAGTTTTTATTAAAATAGGAGTTCACGAGTCAATTTTTAAAATTAGAGATGAAGAAAGAGGAATGAAATATTTTTCATGTGAAAGAGGAATATTTTTGGAAGGGACGATGAAATTCAAGTTTTACTAAAAATCAAAGTTTCATGCTAATTTTAAAAAAAGAACAAAATTGAGATTGAAGATGCAAGTTTTTTTTTATTAAAATAGGAGTTCAGGAGTCAATTTTTTAAAATAGAGATGAAGAATGAGGGATGAAATATTTTTCATGTGAAGTAGGAATATTTTTGGAAAGAAAGAATCGAGTTTACTCAAAATCGAAGTTTCATGTCGAGTTTAATAAAATGACAAAATTTGAAGAAATATTTTGAAGGGAGGACGAAATTCATGTTTTACTAAAAATCGAAGTTTCATGTCAATTTTAAAAAGAGGACGAAATGTAGATGAAAAATGCAAAGTTTTTTTATTAAAATGGAATTCACGAGTCAATTTTTAAAACTAGAGACGAAGAAAGAGGAATGAAATATTTTTCATGAGGAGGAACATTTTTGGAAGAAAAGAATCGAGTTTAGTCAAAATCGAAGTTTCATGTCAAGTTTAATAAAAGGACAAAATTTGGAGAAATATTTTTTAAGGGAGGACGAAATTCGAGTTTTACAAAACACGGAGTTTCATTTCAATTTTAAAGATTGGGAGAAATTTGGATGAAAGATGCAAATTTTTATTAAAATAGAAGTTCACGAGTCAATTTTTAAAACTAAAGATGAAGAAAGAGGGATTATATATTTTTCATGTGAAGGAGGAATATTTTTTAAAGGAAAAAAATCGAGTTTACTCAAACTCAGAAGTTTCAAGTCAAGTTTAATAAAAGGACAAAATTTGGAAAAATATTTTGAAGGGAGGACGAAATTCATGTTTTACTAAAGATCGGAGTTTCATGTCAATTTTAAAAAGAGGGTGAAATGTAGATAAAAATTCAAGTTTTTTTTTTATTAAAATGGAGTTCACGAGTCAATTTTTAAAACTAGAGATGAAATATTTTTCATGTGAAGCAGGAATATTTTTAAACGAAAAAATCGAGTTTACTCAGAATTGAAGCTTCATGTCAAGTTTAATAAAAGAACAGAATTTGGAGAAATATTTTTAAAGGGAGGCTGAAATTCAAGTTTTACTCAGAATCGGAGTTTCAGGTCAATATTAAAGAGAGAACGAAATTTAGATGGAAGATGCAAGTTTTTTTACTAAAATAGGAGTTCACGAGTCAATTTTAAAACTAAAGATGAAGAAAGAGGGAAGAAGTATTTTTCATTTGAAGGAGGAATATTTATTAAAGGAAAAAATCGAGTTTACTTAAAGTCGAAGTTTAATGTCAAGTTTAAAATGATGGAATTTAGAGAAATATTTTGAAGGGAAGACGAAATTCAAGTTTTAACAAAAATCAGAGTTTCATATCAATTTTAAA
Source organism: Galeopsis tetrahit (assembly GCA_963675135.1). Classification (NCBI taxonomy): domain Eukaryota; kingdom Viridiplantae; phylum Streptophyta; class Magnoliopsida; order Lamiales; family Lamiaceae; genus Galeopsis; species Galeopsis tetrahit. The sequence continues at coordinate 84,360,695 of OY776121.1, forward strand.
GAAAGAATGAAATTAAGGTGGAAGATGCAAGTTTTCTTTTTTAAAACAGAAGTTCACGAGTCAATATTTTAAACAAGAGATGAAGAATGAGGGATGAAATATTTTTCATGTGGAGAAGGAATATTTTTTGAAAGAAAGAATTGAGTTTACTCAAAATCGAAGTTTCATGTCGAGTTTAATAAAATGTCAGAATTTGGAGAAATATTTTGAAGGGAGGACGAAATTCATGTTTTACTAAAAAGCAAAGTTTCATATCAATTTTAAAGAGAGAACGGAACAAAATTTTGATTAAAGGAAAGAATTTGGAGAAAAACTTTTTTGAAGGGAGGACGAAATTCGAGTTTTACAAAAAATGGAGTTTCATTTCAATTTTAAAGATTGGGAGAAATTTAGATGGACAATGCAAGTTTTTTTATTAAAATAGGAGTTCACGAATCAATTTTAAAACTAAAGATAAAGAAAGAGGGAAAAATATTTTTCATGTGAAGGAGAAATATTTTTTAAAGGAAAAAATCGAGTTTTCTCAAAGTCAAAGTTTAATGTCAAGTTTAAAATGACGGAATTTGGAGAAATATTTTTGAAGGGAGGGCGAAATTCAAGTTTTACCAAAAATCAGAGTTTTATGTCAATTTTGAAGAAAGAATGAAATTGAGATGGAAGATGCAAGTTTTTTTTTTTATTAAAACAGAAGTTCACGAGTCAATTTTTTAAAGTAGAGATGAATGAGGGATGAAATATTTTTCATGTGAAGGAGGAATATTTTTTGAAGGAAAGAATCGAGTTTACTCAAAATCGAAGTTTCATGTCAAGTTTAATAAAATGACAGAATATGGAGAAATATTTTGAAGGAAGGACGAAATTCATGTTTTACTAAAAATCGGAGTTTCATGTCAACTTTAAAAAGAGGGCGAAATGTAGATGAAAAATGCAAGTTTTTTTTATAAAAATGGAGTTTACGAGTCATTTTTTTAAATTAGAGATGAAGAAAGAGGGATGAAATATTTTTCATGAGTAGGAGGAATATTTTTGGAAGGAAAAATTTGAATTTAACCAAAATTGGAGTTTCATGTCAAGTTTAAAAGAATGAAGATATTTTGAGAAATATTTTTGAAGGGATGCCGAATTTCGAGTTTTACAAAAAACGTTGTTTCATGTCAATTTTAAAGAGAGAACATAACGAAATTTAGATGGAAGATGCAAGTTTTTTCTTTTTATTAAAATAGAAGTTTACGAGTCAATTTTTTAAACTAGAGATGAAAAATGAGGGAAGAAATATTTTTCATGTGAAAGGAGAAATATTTTTTGAAAGACGGAATCGAGTTTTCTCAAAATCGAAGTTTCATGTCGAGTTTAATAAAATGACAGAATTTGGAGAAATATTTTGAAGAAAGAACGAAATTCATGTTTTACTAAAAATCAAAGTTTCATGTCAATTTTTAAAAAAAAAGGGTGAAATGTAGATGAAAAATGCAAGTTTTCTTATTAAAATGGAGTTCACGAGTCAATTTTTTAAACTAGAGATGAAGAATGAGGGATGAAATAGTTTTCATGTGAAGGAGGAATATTTTTTGAAAAAAAGAATCGAGTTTACTCAAAATCGAAGTTTCATGTCGAGTTTTATAAAATGACAAAATTTGAAGAAATATTTTGAAGGGAGGACGAAATTCATGTTTTACTAAAAATCGGAGTTTCATGTCAATTTTAAAAAGAGGGCGAAATGTAGATGAAAAATGCAAAGTTTTTTTTATTAAATGGAGTTCACGAGTCATTTTTTTAAACTAGAGATGAAGAAAGAGGAATGAAATATTTTTCATGAGGAGGAACATTTTTGGAAGAAAAGAATCGAGTTTAGTCAAAATCGAAGTTTCATGTCAAGTTTAATAAAAGGACAAAATTTGGAGAAATATTTTTTAAGGGAGGACGAAATTCGAGTTTTACAAAACACGGAGTTTCATTTCAATTTTAAAGATTGGGAGAAATTTGGATGAAAGATGCAAATTTTTATTAAAATAGAAGTTCACGAGTCAATATTTTTCATGTGAAGGAGGAATATTTTTTAAAGGAAAAAAATCGAGTTTACTCAAACTCAGAAGTTTCATGTCAAGTATAATAAAAGGACAAAATTTGGAGAAATATTTTGAAGGGAGGACGAAATTCATGTTTTACCAAAGAACGGAGTTTCATGTCAATTTTAAAAAGAGGGTGAAATGTAAATAAAAATTCAAGTTTTTTTTTTATTAAAATGGAGTTTACGAGTCAATTTTTAAAACTAGAGATGAAATATTTTTCATGTGAAGCAGAAATATTTTTAAACGAAAAAATCGAGTTTACTCAAAGTCGAAGATTCATGTCAAGTTTAATAATAAAAGGATAGAATTTGGAGAAATATTTTTGAAGGGATTACGAAATTCGAGTTTTACAAAAAACGGAGTTTCATGGCAATTTTAAAGAGAGTGCGAAATTTAAAAGTGAGATGAAAGTTTTTTATTAAAATAGGTGTTTCATTGGTCAATTTATAAAACTAGAGATGAAGTAAGAGAGATGAAATATTTTTCATGTGAAGGAGGAATATTTTTTAAAGGAAAAAAATCGAGATTACTCAAAGTCGAAGTTTCATGTCAAGTTTAATAATAAAATGACAGAATTTGGAGAAATATTTTTGAAGGGAAGACGAAATTAGAGTTTTACTAAACACGTAGTTTCATGGCAACTTTAAAGAGAGGGCGAAATTTAGAAGAAAGATGAAAGTTTTTATTAAAATAGGAGTTCACGAGTCAATTTTTAAAACTAGAGATGAAGAAAGAGGAATGAAATATTTTTCATGTGAAAGAGGAATATTTTTGGAAGGGACAGCGAAATTCAAGTTTCACTAAAAATCAAAGTTTCATGCTAATTTTAAAGAAAGAACAAAATTGAGATTGAAGATGCAAGTTTTTTTTTTATTAAAATAGGAGTTCAAGAGTCAATATTTTAAAATAGAGATGAAGAATGAGGGATGAAATATTTTTCATGTGAAGGAGGAATATTTTTTGAAAGAAAGAATCGAGTTTACTCAAAATCGAAGTTTCATGTCGAGTTTAATAAAATGACAGAATTTGAAGAAATATTTTGAAGGGAGGACGAAATTCATGTTTTACTAAAAATCGGAGTTTCATGTCAATTTTAAAAAGAGGGTGAAATGTAGATGAAAAATGCAAAGTTTTTTTTATTAAAATGGAGTTCACGAGTCAATTTTTTAAACTAGAGATGAAGAAAGGGGAATGAAATATTTTTCATGAGGAGGAACATTTTTGGAAGAAAATAATCGAGTTTAGTCAAAATCGAAGTTTCATGTCAAGTTTAATAAAAGGACAAAATTTGGAGAAATATTTTTTAAGGGAGGACGAAATTCGAGTTTTACAAAACACGGAGTTTCATTTCAATTTTAAAAGATTGGGAGAAATTTGGATGAAAGATGCAATTTTTTATTAAAATAGAAGTTCACGAGTCAATTTTTAAAACTAAAGATGAAGAAAGAGGGATTATATATTTTTCATGTGAACGAGGAATATTTCTTAAAGGAAAAAAATTGAGTTTACTCAAACTCAGAAGTTTCATGTCAAGTTTAATAAAAGGACAGAAATTGGAGAAATATTTTTGAAGGGAGGACGAAATTAGAGTTTTACTAAAAACGTAGTTTCATGGCAACTTTAAAGAGAGGGCGAAATTTAGAAGAAAGATGAAAGTTTTTATTAAAATAGGAGTTCACGAGTCAATTTTAAAATTAGAGATGAAGAAAGAGGAATGAAATATTTTTCATGTGAAAGAGGAATATTTTTGGAAGGGACGATGAAATTCAAGTTTTACTAAAAATCAAAGTTTCATGCTAATTTTAAAAAAAGAACAAAATTGAGATTGAAGATGCAAGTTTTTTTTTTTTATTAAAATAGGAGTTCACGAGTCAATATTTTAAAATAGAGATGAAGAATGAGGGATGAAATATTTTTCATGTGAAGGAGGAATATTTTTTGAAAGAAAGAATCGAGTTTACTCAAAATCGAAGTTTCATGTCGAGTTTAATAAAATGACAGAATTTGAAGAAATATTTTGAAGAGAGGACGAAATTCATGTTTTACTAAAAATCGGAGTTTCATGTCAATTTTAAAAAAAGGGCGAAATGTAGATGAAAAATGCAAAGTTTTTTTTATTAAAATGTAGTTCACAAGTCAATTTTTTAAACTAGAGATGAAGAAAGAGGAATCAAATATTTTTCATGAGGAGGAACATTTTTGGAAAAAAGAATCGAGTTTAGTCAAAATCGAAGTTTCATGTCAAGTTTAATAATAGGACAAAATTTGGAGAAATATTTTTGAAGGGAGGACGAAATTCGAGTTTTACAAAACACGGAGTTTCTTTTCAATTTTAAAGATTGGGAGAAATTTGGATGAAAGATGCAAATTTTTATTAAAATAGAAGTTCACGAGTCAATTTTTAAAGGGTTAATTGCAAATTATATCACCACCTTTCTCTAAATTGCAATTTAATCTAAACCTTTGAATAATTGCAAATAAAATCACCACCTTTCAATATTGTTGCAATTTAAACTTTTAGACAATACCATTTGTGTCCGAATTTAACGTTTCGAGATTAGATCGAAATAAAAAACAATGTTGTATCATTAAAGAGGTGTCACATAACCTAAATACATTAGATTAGGGCACAAATGAAACTATCAAAAAGTTTAAATTGCAACAATATTGAAAGGTGATGATTTTATTTGCAATTATTCAAAAGTTTAGATTAAATTACAATTTAGAGAAAGGTGGTGATTTAATTTGCAATTAACCCATTTTTAAAACTAAAGATGAAGAAAGAGGGATTATATATTTTTCATGTGAAGGAGGAATATTTTTTAAAGGAAAAAAATCGAGTTTACTCAAACTCGGAAGTTTCATGTCAAGTTTAATAAAAGGACAAAATTTGGAGAAATATTTTGAAGGGAGGACGAAATTCATGTTTTACTAAAGATCGGAGTTTCATGTCAATTTTAAAAAGAGGGTGAAATGTAGATAAAAATTCAAATTTTTTTTTTTATTAAAATGGAGTTCACGAGTCAATTTTTAAAACTAGAGATGAAATATTTTTCATGTGAAGCAGGAATATTTTTAAACGAAAAAATCGAGTTTACTCAAAGTCGAAGTTTCATGTCAAGTTTAATAATAAAATGACAGAATTTGGAGAAATATTTTTGAAGGGATGACGAAATTCGAGTTTTACAAAAAACGGAGTTTCATGGCAATTTTAAAGAGAGTGCGAAATTTAGAAGTGAGATAAAAGTTTTTTTTTTTTTTAAATAGGTGTTTCATTAGTCAATTTATAAAACTAGAAATGAAGTAAGAGAGATGAAATATTTTTCATGTGAATGAGGAATATTTTTAAAAGGAAAAAAATCGAGATTACTCAAAGTCGAAGTTTCATGTCAAGTTTAATAATAATAAAAGGATAGAATTTGGAGAAATATTTTTGAAGGGAGGACGAAATTAGAGTTTTACTAAAAACGTAGTTTCATGGCAACTTTAAAGAGAGGGCGAAATTTAGAAGAAAGATGAAAGTTTTTATTAAAATAGAAGTTCAAGTTTCACTAAAAATCAAAGTTTCATGCTAATTTTAAAGAAAGAACAAAATTGAGATTGAAGATGCAAGTTTTTTTTTTAATAAAATAGGAGTTCACGAGTCAATATTTTAAAATAGAGATGAAGAATGAGGGATGAAATATTTTTCATGTGAAGGAGGAATATTTTTTGAAAGAAAGAATCGAGTTTACTCAAAATCGAAGTTTCATGTCGAGTTTAATAAAATGACAGAATTTGAAGAAATGTTTTGAAGGGAGGACGAAATTCATGTTTTACTAAAAATCGGAGTTTCATGTCAATTTTAAAAAGAGGGCGAAATGTAGATGAAAAATGCAAAGTTTTTTTTATTAAAATGGAGTTCACGAGTCAAGTTTTTAAACTAGAGATGAAGAAAGAGGAATGAAATATTTTTCATGAGGAGGAACATTTTTGGAAGAAAATAATTGAGTTTAGTCAAAATCGAAGTTTCATGTCAAGTTTAATAAAAGGACAAAATTTGGAGAAATATTTTTGAAGGGAGGACGAAATTCGAGTTTTACAAAACACGGAGTTTCATTTCAATTTTAAAGATTGGGAGAAATTTGGATGAAAGATGCAAATTTTTATTAAAATAGAAGTTCACGAGTCAATTTTTAAAACTAAAGATGAAGAAAGAGGGATTATATATTTTTCATGTGAACGAGGAATATTTCTTAAAGGAAAAAAATTGAGTTTACTCAAACTCAAAAGTTTCATGTCAAGTTTAATAAAAGGACAGAAATTGGAGAAATATTTTTGAAGGGAGGACGAAATTAGAGTTTTACTAAAAACGTAGTTTCATGGCAACTTTAAAGAGAGGGCAAAATTTAGAAGAAAGATGAAAGTTTTTATTAAAATAGGAGTTCACGAGTCAATTTTTAAAATTAGAGATGAAGACAGAGGAATGAAATATTTTTCATGTGAATGAGGAATATTTTTGGAATGGACGATGAAATTCAAGTTTTACTAAAAATCAAAGTTTCATGCTAATTTTAAAAAAAGAACAAAATTGAGATTGAAGATGCAAGTTTTTTTTTTTATTAAAATAGGAGTTCACGAGTCAATATTTTAAAATAGAGATGAAAAATTAGGGATGAAATATTTTTCATGTGAAGGAGGAATATTTTTTGAAAGAAAGAATCGAGTTTACTCAAAATCGAAGTTTCATGTCGAGTATAATAAAATGACAGAATTTGAAGAAATATTTTGAAGGGAGGACGAAATTCATGTTTTACTAAAGATCGGAGTTTCATGTCAATTTTAAAAAGAGGGTGAAATGTAGATAAAAATTCAAATTCTTTTTTTTTATTAAAATGGAGTTCACGAGTCAATTTTTAAAACTAGAGATGAAGAAAGAGGAATCAAATATTTTTCATGAGGAGGAACATTTTTGGAAGAAAAGAATCGAGTTTAGTCAAAATCGAAGTTTCATGTCAAGTTTAATAAAAGGACAAAATTTGGAGAAATATTTTTGAAGGGAGGACGAAATTCGAGTTTTACAAAACACGGAGTTTCATTTCAATTTTAAAGATTGGGAGAAATTTGGATGAAAGATGCAAATTTTTATTAAAATAGAAGTTCACGAGTCAATTTTTAAAACTAAAGATGAAGAAAGAGGGATTATATATTTTCATGTGAAGGAGGAATATTTTTTAAAGGAAAAAAATCGAGTTTACTCAAACTCGGAAGTTTCATGTCAAGTTTAATAAAAGGACAAAATTTGGAGAAATATTTTGAAGGGAGGACGAAATTCATGTTTTACTAAAGATCGGAGTTTCATGTCAATTTTAAAAAGAGGGTGAAATGTAGATAAAAATTCAAGTTTTTTTTTTTTATTAAAATGGAGTTCACGAGTCAATTTTTAAATCTAGAGATGAAATATTTTTCATGTGAAGCAGGAATATTTTTAAACGAAAAAATCGAGTTTACTCAAAGTCGAAGTTTCATGTCAAGTTTAATAATAAAAGGACAGAATTTGGAGAAATATTTTTGAAGGGATGACGAAATTCGAGTTTTATAAAAAACGGAGTTTCATGGCAATTTTAAAGAGAGTGCGAAATTTAGAAGTGAGATGAAAGTTTTTTTTTTTTAAATAGGTGTTTCATTAGTCAATTTATAAAACTAGAAATGAAGTAAGAGAGATGAAATATTTTTCATGTGAATGAGGAATATTTTTTAAAGGAAAAAAATCGAGATTACTCAAAGTCGAAGTTTCATGTCAAGTTTAATAATAATAAAAGGACAGAATTTGGAGAAATATTTTTCAAGGGAGGATGAAATTAGAGTTTTACTAAAAACGTAGTTTCATGGCAACTTTAAAGAGAGGGCGAAATTTAGAAGAAAGATGAAAGTTATTATTAAAATAGGAGTTCACGAATCAATTTTTAAAACTAGAGATGAAGAAAGAGGAATGAAATATTTTTCATGAGGAACATTTTTGGAAGAAAAGAATCGAGTTTAGTCAAAATCGAAGTTTCATGTCAAGTTTAATAAAAGGACAAAATTTGGAGAAATATTTTTGAAGGGAGGACGAAATTCGAGTTTTACAATGGAGTTTTTTTTATTAAAATGGAGTTCACGAGTCAACTTTTTAAACTAGAGGTGAAGAAAGAGGATTGAAATATGCAAAGTTTTTTTTATTAAAATGGAGTTCACGAGTCAACTTTTTAAACTAGAGGTGAAGAAAGAGGAATGAAATATTTTTCATGAGGAACATTTTTGGAAGAAAATAATCGAGTTTAGTCAAAATCGAAGTTTCATGTCAAGTTTAATAAAAGGACAAAATTTGGAGAAATATTTTTGAAGGGAGGACGAAATTCGAGTTTTACAAAACACGGAGTTTCATTTCAATTTTAAAGACTGGGAGAAATTTGGATGAAAGATGCAAATTTTTATTAAAATAGAAGTTCACGAGTCAATTTTTAAAACTAAAGATGAAGAAAGAGGGATTATATATTTTTCATGTGAAGGAGGAATATTTTTTAAAGGAAAAAAATCGAGTTTACTCAAACTCGGAAGTTTCATGTCAAGTTTAATAAAAGGACAAAATTTGGAAAAATATTTTGAAGGGAGGACGAAATTCATGTTTTACTAAAGATCGGAGTTTCATGTCAATTTTAAAAAGAGGGTGAAATGTAGATAAAAATTCAATTTTTTTTTTTTATTAAAATGGAGTTCACGAGTCAATTTTTAAAACTAGAGATGAAATATTTTTCATGTGAAGCAGGAATATTTTTAAACGAAAAAATCGAGTTTACTCAAAGTCGAAGTTTCATGTCAAGTTTAATAATAAAATGACAGAATTTGGAGAAATATTTTTGAAGGGATGACGAAATTCGAGTTTTACAAAAAACGGAGTTTCATGGCAATTTTAAAGAGAGTGCGAAATTTAGAAGTGAGATAAAAGTTTTTTTTTTTAAAATAGGTGTTTCATTAGTCAATTTATAAAACTAGAAATGAAGTAAGAGAGATGAAATATTTTTCATGTGAATGAGGAATATTTTTTAAAGGAAAAAAATCGAGATTACTCAAAGTCGAAGTTTCATGTCAAGTTTAATAATAATAAAAGGACAGAATTTGGAGAAATATTTTTGAAGGGAGGACGAAATTAGAGTTTTACTAAAAACGTAGTTTCATGGCAACTTTAAAGAGAGGGCGAAATTTAGAAGAAAGATGAAAGTTTTTATTAAAATAGAAGTTCACGAGTCAATTTTTAAAACTAGAGATGAAGAAAGAGGAATGAAATATTTTTCATGTGAAAGAGGAATATTTTTGGAAGGGACGACGAAATTCAAGTTTCACTAAAAATCAAAGTTTCATTCTAATTTTAAAGAAATAACAAAATTGAGATTGAAGATGCAAGTTTTTTTTTTTATTAAAATAGGATTTCACGAGTCAATATTTTAAAATAGAGATGAAGAATGAGGGATGAAATATTTTTCATGTGAAGGAGGAATATTTTTTGAAAGAAAGAATCGAGTTTACTCAAAATCGAAGTTTCATGTCGAGTTTAATAAAATGACAGAATTTGAAGAAATGTTTTGAAGGGAGGACGAAATTCATGTTTTACTAAAAATCGGAGTTTCATGTCAATTTTAAAAAGAGGGCGAAATGTAGATGAAAAATGCAAAGTTTTTTTTATTAAAATGGAGTTCACGAGTCAAGTTTTTAAACTAGAGATGAAGAAAGAGGAATGAAATATTTTTCATGAGGAGGAACATTTTTGGAAGAAAATAATTGAGTTTAGTCAAAATCGAAGTTTCATGTCAAGTTTAATAAAAGGACAAAATTTGGAGAAATATTTTTGAAGGGAGGACGAAATTCGAGTTTTACAAAACACGGAGTTTCATTTCAATTTTAAAGATTGGGAGAAATTTGGATGAAAGATGCAAATTTTTATTAAAATAGAAGTTCACGAGTCAATTTTTAAAACTAAAGATGAAGAAAGAGGGATTATATATTTTTCATGTGAACGAGGAATATTTCTTAAAGGAAAAAAATTGAGTTTACTCAAACTCAGAAGTTTCATGTCAAGTTTAATAAAAGGACAGAAATTGGAGAAATATTTTTGAAGGGAGGACGAAATTAGAGTTTTACTAAAAACGTAGTTTCATGGCAACTTTAAAGAGAGGGCGAAATTTAGAAGAAAGATGAAAGTTTTTATTAAAATAGGAGTTCACGAGTCAATTTTTAAAATTAGAGATGAAGACAGAGGAATGAAATATTTTTCATGTGAATGAGGAATATTTTTGGAATGGACGATGAAATTCAAGTTTTACTAAAAATCAAAGTTTCATGCTAATTTTAAAAAAAGAACAAAATTGAGATTGAAGATGCAAGTTTTTTTTTTATTAAAATAGGAGTTCACGAGTCAATATTTTAAAATAGAGATGAAAAATTAGGGATGAAATATTTTTCATGTGAAGGAGGAATATTTTTTGAAAGAAAGAATCGAGTTTACTCAAAATCGAAGTTTCATGTCGAGTATAATAAAATGACAAAATTTGAAGAAATATTTTGAAGGGAGGACGAAATTCATGTTTTACTAAAGATCGGAGTTTCATGTCAATTTTAAAAAGAGGGTGAAATGTAGATAAAAATTCAAATTCTTTTTTTTTATTAAAATGGAGTTCACGAGTCAATTTTTAAAACTAGAGATGAAGAAAGAGGAATCAAATATTTTTCATGAGGAGGAACATTTTTGGAAGAAAAGAATCGAGTTTAGTCAAAATCGAAGTTTCATGTCAAGTTTAATAAAAGGACAAAATTTGGAGAAATATTTTTGAAGGGAGGACGAAATTCGAGTTTTACAAAACACGGAGTTTCATTTCAATTTTAAAGATTGGGAGAAATTTGGATGAAAGATGCAAATTTTTATTAAAATAGAAGTTCACGAGTCAATTTTTAAAACTAAAGATGAAGAAAGAGGGATTATATATTTTTCATGTGAAGGAGGAATATTTTTTAAAGGAAAAAAATCGAGTTTACTCAAACTCGGAAGTTTCATGTCAAGTTTAATAAAAGGACAAAATTTGGAGAAATATTTTGAAGGGAGGACGAAATTCATGTTTTACTAAAGATCGGAGTTTCATGTCAATTTTAAAAAGAGGGTGAAATGTAAATAAAAATTCAAGTTTTTTTTTTATTAAAATGGAGTTTACGAGTCTATTTTTAAAACTAGAGATGAAATATTTTTCATGTGAAGCAGGAATATTTTTAAACGAAAAAATCGAGTTTACTCAAAGTCGAAGTTTCATGTCAAGTTTAATAATAAAATGACAGAATTTGGAGAAATAATTTTGAAGGGATGACAAAATTCGAGTTTTACAAAAAACGGAGTTTCATGGCAATATTAAAGAGAGTGCGAAATTTAGAAGTGAGATGAAAGTTTTTTATTAAAATAGGTGTTTCATTAGTCAATTTATAAAACTAGAGATGAAGTAAGGAGATGAAATATTTTTCATGTGAAGGAGGAATATTTTTTAAAGGAAAAAAATTGAGATTACTCAAAGTCGAAGTTTCATGTCAAGTTTAATAATAAAAGGACAGAATTTGGAGAAATATTTTTGAAGGGAGGACGAAATTAGAGTTTTACTAAAAACGTAGTTTCATGGCAACTTTAAAGAGAGGGCGAAATTTAGAAGAAAGATGAAAGTTTTTATTAAAATAGGAGTTCACGAGTCAATTTTTAAAACTAGAGATGAAGAAAGAGGAATGAAATATTTTTCATGTGAAAGAGGAATATTTTTGGAAGGGACGACGAAATTCAAGTTTCACTAAAAATCAAAGTTTCATGCTAATTTTAAAGAAATAACAAAATTGAGATTGAAGATGCAAGTTTTTTTTTTTATTAAAATAGGAGTTCACGAGTCAATATTTTAAAACGGAGTTTCATGACAAGTTTAAAAGAATGACGAAATTTGGAGAAATATTTTTGAAGGGATGCCGAATTTCGAGTTTTACAAAAAATCAGAATTTCATGTCAATTTTAAAGAGATGACGAAATTTACATAGGATGAAAGTTTTTATTAAAATAGGAGTTCACGAATCAATTTCTAAAATTAGAGATGAAGAAAGAGGGGTGAAATATTTTTCATGAGAAAGAGAAATATTTTTGGAAGAAAAAAATCGAGCTTACTCAAAATCGAAGTTTCATGCCAAGTTTAAAAGAAGGACCGAAATTTTGAGAAATGTTTTTAAAGGGAGGCTGAAATTCAAGTTTTACTCAAAAATCGGAGTTTCATGTTAATTTTAGCACCTTTTCAAAAAGTTAACCCAGTTTTTCTAATAGCATGTACTTATTCTAACAATGGATCCCTAGTAACCATATTATTCAAGTAACATAGATAAAGAATTCAAAAACAACAAAAGTAGCATGCAACAATAGGCCAGAATTTAAAAAAAAAAAAAAAAAAAAGAGTGAGAAAGACATACACGAATTGCAGGCCAATCGGAAATCCTTTGACTTTGTCAAGCATGAGATCGCCGACGTTTCACTCCTATCGCTGCTAGCCTGCTACATTGACACCTTTTCTCGGGTAGGAGCCATAAGCTACTGCACAAACCGAAGAAAGGGAAATGGGTCAATCGAAGAAGAAAGAGAAGAGAATATCAGATCGTTCTCAATACCGAAGAAAGGGAAATGGGTCAATCGAAGAAGAAAGAGAAGAGAATATCAGATCGTTCTCAATAGAATCAGCTACACGAGATGGAAATTTTTTGATGCACGCCTCCTCAAAAACATTAAAAGGTCGTGTTTAGATATTTGGATTAAAAGGATTTGGCAATTGATTTAAAATTCCTCAATTTCTTTTTGGACTAATTCTTATGTGTGGATTCAGAATATGCTCTGTTTCAAATCACGTAAACTAGAATAAAATGGAATTTTTCAATATGAACTGCATAGTTAGAATGATTAGAATTGTAACAAAAGTTTGGTAAAGAAAACTAGCACCTCTAGCTATTCTTCAAAAGGTAAACTGGTTTTTCTAATAACAAAGTTCATGAATAGTAACATTACAAGACGCACACAGTTTACAAGAGAAGTAGACATACACGAGTTGCAGGCCACATCGAAAACCCTCTGAGATCGCCCATGTTTTACTTCTGCCGCTGCTACATTGACACCTTTTCTAAGGTAACAGCCATAAGCTACTGCACAAACCAAGACATACTAGCAATTAGAAGAAAGGGAAAGAAGTCAAGCGAAGAAGAGAATATCAGATCTTTCTCAATAGAATCAGCTACATGAGTTGGAACAATTCTGTTGCACGCCTATCAAAAACATTAAAAGGTCGTGTTTGGAAATCTGGATTAAAAGGATTTGGCAATTGATTCAAAATTCCTCACTTTCTTTTTGTACTAATTCTTATGTGTGGATTCAGAATATGCTTTGTTTCGAATCACGTAAACTAGAGGATTTCGTCAAAGAATTCTCATCACATTCTACCATGAGATACGTATATACAAGACTAGAATAAAATGGGATATTTCAGTACGAAGTGCAAGTTAGAAAGATTGGAATTGTAAAATAAGTTAAATTAAAAAAAATACTGTGTTAACATTACATGATGCACATAGTTACAAGAGAAGTAGACATACATGAGTTGCAGTCCACATTGGAAATCCTATGACTTTGTCAAGCATGAGATCGCCGACGTTTCACTTCTGCCGCTGCTACATTCACACCTTTTCTCGGGTAAGAGTCATAGGCTACTGCACAAACCAAGACATACCAGCCATTACATGAAGGGTAAAGAGTCAATCGAAGAAGAAAAATAAGTGAATCTCAGATCTTTCTCAATAGAAACAGCTACACAAGTAGGAACAATTCTGATGCACTAAAAAAAACATTAAAAGGTCGTGTACTTTGGATTAATAGAATTTGGCAATTGATTTAAAATTCCTTACTGTCTTTTTGGACAAATTCTCATGTGTGGATTCAGAATATGTATGTTCTGTTTCAAATCACATAAACTACCAAGAGATACGTATATAAAAGACTCGAATAAAATGGAATTTTTCAGTATGAAGAGCATAGTTGGAAGGATTGGAACTGTAACAAAAGTTTGGCAAAGAAAATTAGCCCCTTAACATATACTTCAAAAAGTAACATTGATTTTCTAATAACGAAGTTCATGAACATTTCATTCTTACTTTAAATTCAAAAATAAAAGTTAACATTACAAGACGCACGCAGTTACACAGAGTGTGAGAAAATGAAGAGTAATCCCCCAATTGAAATATAAACAAAAGAATTTCAAAAGGTAAACAGGATTTTCAGAAAAAATTATGTTAACATTACAAGACGCACATCGTTACAAGAGAAGTGGACATACATGAGTTGTAGGCCACGTCGGAAATCCTTTTGACTTTTCAAGCATGAGATCGCCGACGTTTCTCTTCTGCCGCTGCTACATGGACACCTTTTCTCGGGTAAGAGTCATAGGCCACTGCACAAACCAAGACATACCAGCCATTAGATGAAGGGTAAAGAGTCAATCGAAGAAGAAAAATAAGTAAATATCAGATATTTCTCAATAGAAACAGCTACAAAAGTAGGAACAATTCTGATGCACTCATAAAAAACATTAAGAGGTCGTGTTTGGAACTTTGGATTAATAGAATTTGGCAATTGATTTAAAATTCCTCACTGTCTTTTTGGACAAATTCTCATGTGTGGATTCAGAATATGTTCTGTTTCAAATCACGTAAACTACCAAGAGATACGTATATACAAGACTCGAATAAAATGGAATTTTTCAGTATGAAGTGCATAGTTGGAAGGATTGGAACTGTTATAAAAGTTTGGCAAAGAAAATTAGCCCCTTAACACATACTTCAAAAAGTAAACCACATTTTCTAATAAAGAAGTTCATGAACATTTTAAGATATACTTCAAAAAGTAAACCAGATTTTCTAATAACGAAGTTCGTGAACATTTCATTCTTACTTTAAATTCAAAAACAAAAGTAAACATTACAAGACGCACGCAGTTACACAGAGTGTGAGAAAATGAAGAGTAATCCCCCAATTGAAATATATACTAAAGAATTTCAAAAAGTAAACAGGATTTTCAGAAACCCCCAAATTCTTTAACGCTGCATTCTTGTTCTAACATGGATGGTAAAACTTTGAAACAAAATCAGAATACGAAAAACAGAGTAAGAATACCTACCATGTTGATTGATGTTTTCTACTTCATTCATATTGTCCAAAAACTTGCCCCGTGGAGATTCGCTAACTCATCTGCAACAAAAACAAATTTAAAACAAAAAATCATGAAACGGGTTCGAGATCAAGTAAGAGAGAGGGAGAGAGAAGCCCTTACCCAAACTTCTTCAATTTCACGCCAATGTCTGTGTGTGTGTGCGCGCGCGCGCAATTACATATTCAAGTGTGAAATATGGAATTTCTGAAGAAGCTGAGGGATTTCAAGAAACGCTAATTCAGTAGCCGTTGGGGTCAAAGGCGTTATATATATATATGGAAACGGACAGCTTTTACAGCTGGCTCCAATTCCAGCTTTTCTTTTCTTTTTTTTATTTAAATCATTTTGGAAAAAGGCCCAATAAGGCCCAGGAAGCCTAAGTTTGTTAATTTGGGTTTGCCCCTGGCTTATATTAGTTATATACCCCTCCAGCCTTCTTAAATATACCCCCACCCAATTAATTAATTTAATAATAATGTGAAATACCTATCCTACCCTACCCTTCTAGTAATTTAACCGGATAGATACACCCCCTTTAGATGATCACTTACTGTTGACATTCTTACATACTACAAAGCATACCCAAAATAAATAAAAAAACTTTGTTCACACTACTATTGTTGGAACAAGAGTAGAAAACTTTGTTCACACTTCTCCAAGAACAAGGTGCAGCATAATGGTTCGAAAACGAGAAGGGGCTATAGATATGTGACTTTTTTTTTTGTGTGTTTTCTTTTTGTTTAAGTTTTAAAATGTGGGCATACCAGTCCGAGGTTTAGGGTTTTTGTTATTGTTTTTAACTTCCTTGCACTGTTTTTCGTAGTTTAGAATTTAAACTGAGATGAAAATGGCTCCAATGTACAATTCCAGCTTTTCTTTTTTTTTTTTTTTTTTTTTTTTTTTTAGATTTTAATCATTTTGGAATGAGGGGAAGCCTAAGTTTGTTAATTTGTGTTTGGCCATGTCTATATACCCCTTCAGCCTTCTTAAATATATCCCACCCAATTAATTAATTTAATAATGATGTGAAATACCTATTTTACCCCTCTAGTAATTTAACTTGATAGATACACCCCTTTAGACGATCACTGACGGAACTATAAAGCATACCAAAAAATAAAAATAAAAAAAATTGTTCGTTGAAACAAGAGAAGGAAACTTTGTTCACGCTTCTCTAAGAGCAAGGGTGCAGCATAATGGTTCGAAAACTAGAAGGGGCTATAGATACGTGAGTTCTTTTTCTTTGTGTTTTCTTTTTTAAGTTTTAAAATGTGGGCATATAAGTCTAGGTTTAGAATTTTTGTTATTATTTTTAGCTTCCTTGCACCGTTTTTCGTAGTTTAGAACTTAAACTGAGATGAAAATGGTATGCGAGTATTTTCGCACGTATGGTAATGGCGTCTTTTCCGTTCAAATTGCTCGGCCCTGATTGGTCAACGGGGACACGTTTGGTCGACAAGACGATGTCGACCATGTTGTGTTTCGTCGACCAACATTTGTTGAAATTATATTTTCATAAAAAATAGTGTCGTGCAATTTTCAGGTCCTTTTTATTGACCGAAATAGTTTTAGTCGACGATGTCTTGTCGACGACAAGGCATTTGGTCGACTTCTAAGTGTCGAAATAAACATTAACAATTTTTTTTTCAGAGTTTGGCTGACGATTCAGATAACGATGTGGAATATGTTGAGAAAACGGATGTATTCAATGATGATACTTTTTTTTAGGAAACCGAGGAGCCAATGTGTGGTAAATAAAATCAAGGTGAAGAGGCTCCGTCTAATGAAATTGTGATGGACTATACAGACATCTTCACAAATGGAAATTATTTTGTAAGTCGGGAGGCCCTTTAAAAGTGGGTACATGTTGTATCTAGACAACACAATATGGTGATCATTGTGAAGCGTTCTGATAATGGGTCCGGGAAGAAGAAAGCACATGTGTTGCTAGCATGTGAACGGGGTGGAGTGTATCGTAGATTTAAAGGCAGGGGTACGAGCCAATTAGTTCTCGATAAGGGTACAAATGCCGAGGATGCAGGTGAAGAGGAGAACCATCGGGTCAAAGAAGTGTGGATGTCCTTTCTTATTAAAGGGCATCAAAATTTGACGATCAAAATGTGTTCTGTCGACAACCTTCTGTCGAAATTTCCCATTACAGAACTGGATCCTTCTGTTTTTTTTTTTATTATTCTTTTTTCAGGGTTAAGACTCACCATTCAGCTCTAAAGAGATCTCTCAGGAATAACATGGAGAATTTTGAGACATGTTGGTCGAGAATCAACACTCTTTACGAGGCAAGTAATAAGGCAATTGATTAAGAATATTGACCATGTATTTTTAGTATATATTCTTGTACTATATTTCTGTTTTATCTTCCATTAATTGTGGAATACCAATTGTAACTTCTCCTTATTAATAGCAATTATACGATCACCACATTCATTGGTGATTCTCCAATCTTATCACATGGTATCAGTTATACGATCCTAAACCCTACTTTTCTTCTTCTACACGGCCGTTCTCTCCCGCTGCTCACGATCGGACTCGTCCCCTCCATCGTGACCTTTCTCCACTAGACTGGTCTCCTCTAGTGCGAATCCAAATCCCTGTTTTCTCCATGGCCGCTCAAAATTCTGATTCCCTCCCTGTCACGGCAATGATAAACATGGTTGCTGCAATAAAGTTAAACGCCACTAACTATCTCCCTTGGCGTCGCCAAATCGTGCATATGGCTGAATGTTTCGATTTGATGGGTTTTCTGGATGGCTCTGTTTCCGCGCCATCGACCACCATCACCTCTGCCGCCGGTGAGAAATCGGCAAATCCTGACTACGCGACTTGGAAGATGAAGGACAAGAAACTTCTGAGTGTGATGTACACCTCCCTTTCCGAAGATGCGGCTTCCGAGGTCATCGATTCATCCACCTCGCGCGAAATTTGGGTGACCCTTGAGGGTGTGTTCTCGTCAGTTTCAAGCCAACATCAACTCAGAGAAGAGCTCCTCTCTCTTCGCCGGGGTAACTCCTCTGTGGATGACTACGGTAAGAAATTTAAGTTATTATGTGATCAATGAAATGCTATAGGTCGGCCGGTGGATGAATCTGATAAAAGTCATTGGTTTCTGCGTGGTTTGGGCGTCCAATTTGCGGGTTTTGCAGACACTCGTATGGCACTCTCTCTCATTCCTGCATTCAGGGATTTATTAAATCAGGCTAAGCAATATGACCTCATGTTACGGGCCATGGAGGGTTCCGCTCCTCCGGCTGCCTTCTTGGCTGATCGTGGTTCTTCATCCGCTCCCAATTCCACTCATGGTCGAGGGCAGTTCCATCGCGACACCCACCAGTTCAATCGCGGTCGCGGTCGTGGTTCCAGTTTTGGTCGAGGTCAACACTCGAACTCTCGTGGCTTCTCTTCTAGTTGTCAGAATGGGTCAGGTTCATCTAACGGGGGTCGCAAACCTTACATCCCTCGTTGTCAAATCTGTCGTGGGGAGCATTATGCTGATAAATGTCCCCAATTTTTGAGTGCTCGTCAGGCTGTTTCCTCAGCACACTTGGCTCAGGCCTTCACTTCCTCCTGCAATGTTTCAGACCCTACTTCTGATTGGTATCTTGACTCGGGTGCGTCTGCCCATATGACCAATCAATCCATCGCTCTAGACTCCTATGCACCCTATTCTGGTAACGGTTCTGTTATTGTTGGTAATGGCACTGCTTTAAATATATCGCATATTGGTTCTCGTAAATTGTCTACAGATGTTCATCTATTGGATGTTTTGGTGGTGCCTCATATCACCAAAAATCTATTGTCCATAAGTAAATTGACCTCTGATCTTCCAGTTGATGTTACATTTTCTGATAATTGTTTTGCAATTCAGAACCGAGTGACAAAGAAAATTCTGGCTCAGGGAAGGTGTGATAAAGGGCTTTACTTGCTTGATAGGGGAGTTCCGACTTTGGTAGCAGCAGTCCGGAACAGAGTTTTGAAGGCTAGTTTTAATTTATGGCATTTACGCCTGGGTCATGTCCCATTTTCCATTATTTCGTTACTGAATAAACTTGGTCATTTATCTGTTACTTCAGTTTTACCGAATCCTAGTGTGTGCTCTTCTTGCCAGTTAGCAAAAAGCAAGAAACTTTCATTTCAGTTAAATAATAAGCGTGCTGCCAATGTTCTTGATTTAATCCATTGTGATTTATGGGGGCCTGCGCCTGTTGCCACTTCTGATGGCTTTCGTTATTACGTTGCTTTTGTGGATGATTTCTCTCGTTTTTCTTGGATCTATCCATTGCGGGCTAAGTCTGAATTTTATGATGTGTTGGTCCGTTTTTGTGCCTTTGTATGCACTCAGTTTTCCAGTAAAATAAAGGTTTTTCAAAGCGATGGTGGAACTGAATTTGTGAACTCAAGGGTTCGTGACTTTATGCACTTGAATGGCATTCATCATCGACTTTCTTGCCCTTACACACCTCAACAAAATGGTAGAGTTGAACGAAAGCACCGTCATATATCTGAAACTGGGTTATCTATGTTATTTCATGCTCATGCTCCTGCCTCTCTTTGGTTCGATGCTTTTGCTACTGCTGTTTTCATTATTAATAGGCTGCCTTCACCACTTCTGTATGATAATTCTCCGTTTCAGCTTCTGTTTGGGTACATTCCGAATTATGCCAACTTCAAACCATTTGGGTGTCGAGTGTTTCCTTATCTTCGCGATTATGCCTCTCATAAATTGGAGCCTCGCAGTTGTCCTTGTATTTTCTTGGGATATAGCAGCATATATAAGGGTTTTCGATGTTTTGATCCCGACTCATCTCGGGTGTTCACTACTCGCCATGCTCAGTTCGATGAACAATGCTTTCCCTTCTCTCGGACTCCATCATCGACTGCTATCTATGAATTGGATATTTCTAGCTTTTTGGATGCTCCGGTTTGTCCAACGCCAGCGCATAATCATGCGCAAATCCAGCCAGATTCTGCGCCCATGCGTGCACCCTCTTCGGTTCCTACACCGGCGCGCATTCTCTCCGACGACCCGACTGAGATCCAACCTCTAATTACACCTCCCGAGGCTCTACCTCCAGTCCCGCCTCCTGCGGAGGCTCCTGCTGCTCCTTCTGTTCGTCATCCCATGGTCACTAGGGCGCGAGCTGGAATCTTTAAGCCTCGTTACCCAGTTGATTTGGCATCCACTGCTCTTGCTGCTACTTCAGAACCTCGTGGCTTTAAGTCTGCTGCCAAGCATCCCGAATGGCTTGCTGCTATGCAAGAGGAGATTGATGCCCTTCGTTCCAACAACACTTGGAATTTGGTGCCACGCCCCTCTGGTGCAAACATTGTTGGTTCAAAATGGGTTTTTCGTACCAAATTTCACGCTGATGGTTCCGTTGAGCGTCATAAAGCCCGCTTGGTTGCTCAAGGCTTTACACAAATTCCTGGTACTGACTTCCATCATACCTTCAGTCCGGTTGTTAAGGCTGCCACAGTTCGAATTATTTTGGCCCTCTCAGTTCAACACAGTTGGCCACTTCATCAACTGGATGTTAAAAATGCCTTCCTTAATGGCGTCCTTGACAAACCCGTATTTATGTCTCAACCTCCTGGTTTTGTTGACCCACGGTTTCCTGATCATGTCTGTCGGTTGAAAAAGGCTCTATATGGTCTTCGTCAAGCTCCCCTTGCCTGGTTCCAACGGTTCAGCACGTTCTTATCTGGTCTTGGCTTTCTTCAGAGTCGAAGTGACTCCTCTCTTTTCCATTTCCACAAAGGTACTTCTGTCGTCTATTTATTACTTTATGTGGATGACATCATTATCACTGGTAATGATCCTTCTCTGCTCCGAGGATTCATATCTCGCATTAATCATGAATTTGCCATTAAAGACCTTGGTCGTCTTAACTACTTTCTTGGGCTTGAAGTTTCGTATACTCCCGATGGTCTATTTGTTGGACAGGCTAAGTATGCTCATGATATACTTGAACGTGCTGAGCTTTTAGATGCTAAGCCTGTCTCCACCCCTCTGGCTGCAGGGGAGACCCTTCTTCGTGACGGCTCTCCGTTTCGTGACCCCACTTTGTACAGGTCTCTTGTTGGAGCTCTTCAATATTTAACAATTACTCGTCCGGATCTCTCCTATGCAGTCAGTTCAGTTAGTCAGTTTCTTCACTCACCCACTGATGATCATTTTCTGGCGTTAAAGAGGATTCTTCGATATGTCAAGGGCACTATGCACTATGGGCTTTCTTTCAAAAGGAATTCTGATTTTTCAGTCTTGGGGTATTCGGATGCTGACTGGGCTCGTTGCATTGAGACCCGTCGTTCCACATATGGATACTCTATTTTTATTGGAGGGAACCTTGTTTCTTGGAGTGCTAAGAAACAACCTACTGTCGCTCGTTCCAGCTGTGAGTCTGAATATCGAGCTATGGCCAATACAGCGGCGGAAATTGTTTGGGTAACAAATTTGCTTCATGAAATCCGATCTGCTCCGTCTTCTAGGCCTGTTCTTCTATGCGATAACAAGAGTGCTATCTTTCTAAGTCAGAATCCGGTAGCACATAAGAGGGCCAAACACATTGACCTAGATTATCACTTTGTTCGTGAGCTCGTTTCCTCGGGCAAGCTAGCCACTCGCTTCGTCCCGTCTCATCTCCAGCTAGCTGACATCTTCACGAAGAGTTTACCGAGACCGGCTTTTGAATTTTTACGTTCCAAGCTTTGCGTTTGTCTTCATCCCACGCAACGCTTGAAGGGGGGTAATAAGGCAATTGATTAAGAATATTGACCATGTATTTTTAGTATATATTCTTGTACTATATTTCTGTTTTATCTTCCATTAATTGTGGAATACCAATTGTAACTTCTCCTTATTAATAGCAATTATACGATCACCACATTCATTGGTGATTCTCCAATCTTATCACAGCAAGCCACAACGCAGTCAAAGCCTCTTTTGAGAAGAGTGTCAATGTTGTTGTTCACAAGTTCAAACATGTTCTTTATAGATCGAGAGTTGCAGGGAGTATTCTATATTTATACACTTGAGAATATTTGCAAAGAAATGACACAAATCGAAGATGGTGAGTCTATTCCTCTCACGTGCAGTCATTATCTCAAAAAGGTGTGTGGGTTGCCATGTACCCATGAGCTTGACGAGTACCACCAACTTGGGAAACTCATACCCCTACACGCAATTGATATGTTTTGAAGGAAACTCTACATGGAGCCCACGTTGAGGGATGTGAATGAAGTGAAAGATGATGTTGATGATGACTTGGACTCTCGATTTCAAGATCTCATTCAAGGCATGGTTGTGCGTTATCAAAGCGAGGAAACATCACAACCTCGATTTATACGGTGTGGTTTGGTGTGGTGTGGTGTGTTAGAGGCGCGAAAAAATGAGTATTAAATCAATAAACGAGTGGGGGAGTATATTTAACAAAGCTGAAGGGGTATGTAACCCACGCCGAGACCCAGTAGCTTGTTCGTAGTTCTTGCTTGAGTCAAATTCACAAACGTAGTTCTTGTCTGTAATTTTTTTTTTTTTTTGACAGCCTGTTTTTGTTCTAATTTTGTACCACCTGTAACGTTCCGGGAAGCATCCCTAGTGCTACCCTTTTTTTAATACGGAGTATAAGTTATTTGGCTTTTTTCAACAACAAAAGAAAAAAATCACAGAACTTAGATATCAACCAAATTCTCCAGAAAAATAGATATCATACAAATAAATTTTAAAAAGATGTAAAATCAGAGTAAAGCACAGTAAATTAGAAAAAATCCAGGGACATGATCCTTGGAACAAAAGGCTGATATTTTTTTAGATATATATCAGTACTTCCAATAAAATATCTTAATAAATAATGCTTACAAAAAATGTCATCCTTGTGTACATGTTGTACTATATTAAATAGTGTGCTCTCTTATTTTTTTAGGTCCACAAAAAATACGTTTATTCTATTTAAATAGTTCACTTTTGAATATTTTTTTTACTTTAATAAGAATATCTACCAAATATATTCTTTACTCGTTATCCCAAATATATTATTTATAAATAAAATATAATTTTTTTAAAAATATGTATAAAAAAAAGTGAGCACATTTTTAATGGATAGAGGGAGTAATAAATATTTTGATAAACTAAGAAAGAATGAAAGAGGTATCTTGTCTAGATAATAAAAAAAAATTCAAATAAAATGCACAAATGCGACTAAAGTCATTCTGCACATAACTCTACAGGTAAACATTATAAAAAAATAATTATAATAATGCGACTAAAGTCACTCCAACTACATCATAAGTTTCATAATAATAATAAAAAAAAGGGTGTTAAATGTACAGATTATGTACATACATACAAGGGTATTTTGGTCCCTTTCTCATTTAAGTTTTGTTAAAATGACTATTATACATTTTATTCAAATATATTGCTTAACTATTATTTTTTAATAAAATATTAAAATCAGACACCCTTTTCTCTCTTTCTTCTTATTTGTTCAAGGCAAATAATAATTACACAAGACAACTTTCTTTCAATGTGTGTATTTATTTAATAAAAAAATTGGAATAAATATATGTGTATATATATATATATATACTACTTATTATTATTTTATTGTTATTAAAATAGATTGTCTTTATATATATATATATATATATATATATATAAATGATATGGAGCCCATAATGGGCTCTTATAAAGTCAAATTATCCACCTCATTCTATTTAATTAATTAATACTTATTTAAAAAATATATGATAGATCTCCTAAAATATAGAAAAGTCACGCATGTTTCCAAATATTTAGGATGAAAAAATTTATGTGGATAATAATTATTTTATAATTAATATTACAGTAAATTCACGCCACTTTATTATTATTATTATATTATTTAGGCATAATTATATTTAGATGGAAAATACATTATCAAATATTAATTGAATCTTGAATTTAATATTTAAAAAAATTATTTTATAATATATGTAATTTCTTAACACGAAAAGCAAAACTAAATATATAAAAAATAAAGAATTCAAATTTTTTATCATTCACAGTAAAACATGAGTACTAAAACCCTAAACCCTTAAACCCCTAAACCCTAAAATCTTAAACCCTAAAACCCTAATCCCTAAAACCCTAAATCCTAAAACCCCTAAATCCTAAAACCCTAAAATTAATGTCAAATTGTATTAGGGGTTTTAGTGTTTAGGGTTTAAGATTTTAGGGTTTTAGGATTTAGGGTTTTAGGGTTTAGGGTTTAAGATTTTAGGGTTTAGGGTTTAGGAGTTTAAGGTTTTAGGGTTTATGGTGATAGTACTCATGTTTTACTGTGAATGATAAAAATTTTGAATTCTTTATTTTTTATATATTTAGTTTTGTTTTTCGTGTTAAGAAATTACATATATTATAAAATGGTTTTTTAAAATATTAAATTCAAGATTCAATTAATATTTGATAATATATTTTCCATCTAAATATAATTATGCCTAAATAATATAATAATAATAAAGTGGCGTGAATTTACTGTAATATTAATATAATAAATATTAATTATAAACTAATTATTATCCACATAAATTTTTTCATAAATATTAGGAAACATGCGTGATTTTTCTCTATTTTGGAGAGATCTATCATATATTTTTTAAATAAGTATTAATTAATTAAATAGAATGAGGTGAGGGAGATCTATCATATATTTTTTAAATAAGTATTAATTAATTAAATAGAATGAGGTGGATAATGCCACATCATCAATTTGACTCCATAAGGAGCCCATTATGGGCTCCATATCATTTATGTATATATATATAAATAAAAGAATATTTAAAACATAAATATTCAAGAAAATTCTTTTTTTCAATTATTTTTCTGTTGTTTTATTTGTTAGACAGATTAAAATTTCAAAATTCAAGTCAAATATGAGATATTTTAGTAGTGCATAATTCTTAATTTTCTCACCTAAATCCATCTTCCTTTCTCTTATTTTTTAGGGTATTTACCAAATCTAGTCACATAAAATGTTTTTCTTCCCTCTTCCATTCTCATTATTTTTGGGTTAATTCTATTATATCATATTATTAATTCAAGATTTTAAACCTAATTTAAGTGAATATACCTAATTTAAGTGAGTATACATAATTAAGAGTTACAGGTGTATAAATTTATAAACGATTTACCAATTTATCATACAGTATTTAATAACTAATGTAATAATTTATATTAATTTATCGATTTATTCCATTCTTATAATAATTATATTACTTAAAATGAATTTTACTTATTTTTAATTAATATACTAAAAATACTCATTTCTCAACATATAGTGTTTAGGGTTTAGGATTTAGGGTAAAAGGTCCGACTACTCCTTTCAACGTGTACACTTAGACTGGATTCATTAATAAACAAACTTCAAATGTATATTATAAATTTATATTCAATATGGTAACTTATCCCCGAATACTCGTTTCTCAACATATATTGTTTACGATTTAGGGAAAATGGTTCGAAGTTTAGAGTAAAGAGTTTAGGGTTTAGGGTTGTTAAATTGAAATATTTTACACTTAGGGATTAAAAAATTTATAGTTTTACAACAAGGTTGTTAAAATGAAATATTTATATTTAGAAATTAAAAAATTTCTAATTTTACAATGAGGTTTTTAAAATGAAATATTTTACACTTAGAGATTAAAGAATTCATAATTTTACACCAAAGTTGTTAAAATGAAATATTATACACCTAGGAATTGAAAATTCATAATTTTGGTTGGAAATTTCAAGTTTAATATATATATATATATATATATATATATATATATATAATACGATAATAATAACTGTTTTTCAATAGATATTTTTTTTTTCAAAAACATGATCTAATAATAATTATCTAGAATTCATGGAATTATAGATGTGGTGTAGTGTATTTATATAAAAAATGCTAAATATTTAAAATTTATCTTCATTTAACGTATTTTCAAATTTACATTAAAAGAAACAAACTATTTATATTGTATTTTTATTATAATTTTATACTATAATACTGAAATTGTATTTTTAACAATATACATAAGGATATAATTTTTATTTATTATGATATTCTTTTTTATTTTTATAATTTTGAATTAATTTAATTTTTAATATATATAAAAAAAAGACAATGGTACAAAAAACGTCGAAAATTGCACATTTGGTCAGAAGCCCCAATTTATTTCACTCTTGCAATTTTGGCAATTTAATAAAATAATCTGCAAAAAATGACTAAAATTGTTCACTCTTTTCAATGCTCGTACTTTACTCGAAACTCATTTCTAGTTTATTATATTATTTCAAGAAATCATCAAAACTCATTTCTAGATTTTCTTGTAAAAACAGACATAAATTTACTATAGGACTAAAGGTGTATGATAAATTACTAAAAGTAATCCCAATTTAACGATTCCCACAATTTTCACAGAATCTGTGAACGGAAATTTTCTACCGGACTAAATGTGTATGAAAAAGGACAGAAAGTGATTTAACCACATTCTTACCAGACCAAAAATGTAATTTTCCCCATATTTTAATTATTAATTTAATAATTGAGTTTAATTTATTTAAAAAAAAACTAAAGTTAAAAATTGAGTTTACTCAAAATCGGAATTTCACGTCAATTGTAAAAGAATGACGAAATTCAAGTTTTACTCAAAATCGAAGTTTTTCATGTCAATTTTAAGGAAAGGGCGAAATTTGTAGAAATATTTTTAAAGGACAAAATTCAAGTATTACTCAAAATCGGAGTTTCGTGTCAATTTTAAATAAAGAGAGAAATTTAGATGAAAATGCAAGTTTTTATTAAAATCGAATTTAACGAGTCAACTTTTAAGACTAGAGATGAAAAAAGAGGGATGAAATATTTTTCATGTGAAGGAGAAATATTTTTTAAAGAAAAAATTCATGTTTACTCATAATCGGAGTTTAATATCAACATTAAAAGGACGAAATTTGGAGAAGTATTTTTTAAGGGAGGACGGAATTCTAGTTTTACTAAAAATTGAAGTTTCATGTCAATTATAAAGAGAGGACGAAATTTACATGAAAGATGTAATTTTTTTTTTTTATTAAATAGGAGTTCACGAATAAATTTTTCATGTGAATGGGAATATTTTTAGAAGGAAAAAATCGGGTTTACTCAAAATCGAAGTTTCATGTCAATTTTAAAGGACGGAATTTTGAAAAAAAAAAAAATTAAGGGACGAAATTCGAATTTATTAAAAATTGGAGTTTCATGTTAATGTTAAAAGAGAGGACGAAATTTAGATGAAAAAAGTAAGTTTTTTTTTAAAAAAAAATTGGAGTTCAAGAGTCAATTTTTAAAACTAGAGATGAAGTAAGATGGATGAAATATTTTTCATGTGAATGAGGAATATTTTTGGAAGAAAAAATTCCAGTTTACTCAATATCGGAGTTTCGTGTCAATTTTAAAAGGACAAAAATTTAGAGAAATATTTTTAAAGGGCAAAGTTTTATATTTTTAAACAAAAATTGGAGTTTCATATCAAATGCAAGTTTTTTATTAAAATAAGTGTTCACTAGTCAATTTTTAAAATTAGAGAAAAAAGAGGGATGAAATATTTTTTATCAGAAGGAGAAATATTTTTTGAAGGAAAAATTAAAGTTTACTCAAAACTGAAGTTTCATGTCAATTTTAAAAATAGGACGAAATTTTGAGAAATATTTTTAAAAGACGGACGAAATTCGAGTACCACTAAAAATCGGAGTTTCATGTCAATTTTAAAAGGAGGACAAAATTTAGATGAAAAAAACATGTTTTTTTTTTAATAATCGGTAGGGGTGTAAGTGAGTTTGAGCCAACTCGCGAGCTACTCGTGCTCGACTCGAAGTTAATCGAGTCGAGTTTCGAGCTACTGAAGTAGCTACCGAGTTCGAGCTCATAAATACTCAGCTCGAAAGGCTCGCGAGCCTAATCGAGCTTGAACAATATTTACTATTTTGCCATTAATATATAATTAATATTTACATACAAGTAATCGAGTCGAACCGAACCGAGCTCGAGTTTATTTTAGAAAAAAATATATTTTATAATTAATTTTGAAAATTATATAGGTAATCGAGTCGAGTAGAGCTCGAGTTTATGAATTTCTTATCGAGTCAAGCTCGATCTTTAAAATTTTAGGCTCAACCAAGTCAAGTCGAGTTTCGAGCTCAGCACTACTCGGCTCATTTACACCCCTAATAATCGGAGTTCAAGAGACAATTTTTAAAACTAGAGATGAAGTAAGAGGGTTAAAATATTTTTCATGTGAAGGAGAAATATTTTTTAAAGGAAAAAATCGAGTTTACTCATAATCGGAGTTTCGTGTAAATTTTAAAAGGAGGACGAAATTCAAGTTTTACTTAAAATCGGAGTTTCATGTCAATTTGAAAGAGAGAGAGCAAAGTTTAGACGAAAAATGCAAGTTTTTTTTTTTATTAAAATAGGAGTTCACGAATCAATTTTTAAAACTGAGATGAAGAAAGAGGCCGGATGAAATATTTTTCACATGAAGGAGGAATATTTTTGGTTTTAGAAGGAAAAATTCAATTTTACTCAAAATCGGAGTTTCATGTCAAGTTTAAAAGAACGAAATTTGGAAAAATATTTTTGAAGGGAGGACGAAATTCGAGTTTTACAAAAAATCGGAGTTCCATGTCAATTTTAAAGAAAGGGCAAAATTTAGATGAAAGATGCCAATTTATTTATTAAAATAGGAGTTCATAAGTCAATTTTTAAAACTAGAGATGACAAAAGAAAATGAAATATTTTTCATGTGAAAGAAGGAATATTTTCAGAAGAAAAAATTTGAAGTTTCATGTTAATTTTAAAAGGACGAAATTTAGAGAAATGATTTTAAAAAGGACAAAATTTAAGTTTTACTCGGAATTTCATGTCAATTTTAAAGAGAGGGCGAAGTTTAGATGAAAAACACAAGTTTTTTCTTTTATAATCGTAGTTCACAAGTCAATTTTTAAAATTAGAGATGAAGAAAGAGGCCGAATAAAATATTTTTCATGTAAAGGAGAAATATTTTTTAAAGGAAAAAATCGAGATTACTCATAATCGGAGTTTCATGTCGATTTTAAGAGAACTGATTTTAAAGGGAGGACGAAATTCAAGTTTTACTCAAAATCGAAGTTTCATGTCAATTTTAAAGAGAGAGCGAAGTATATCCGAAAAAAAAAAATAGGAGAGAGAGAAGACATACACGAATTGCAGGCCAATCGAAAATCCTTTGACTTTGTCAAGCATGAGATCGCCGATGTTTCACTTCTGCTGCTGCTACATTGACACCTTTTCTAAGGTAACAACCATAAGCTACTGCACAAACCAAGACATACTAGCCATTAGAAGAAAGGGAAAGAAGTCAAGCGAAGAAGAAAAAGAAGAGAATATCAGATCTTTCTTAATAGAATCAGCTACACGAGTTGGAACAATTTTGATGCACTCCTCGTCAAAAACATTAAAAGGTCGTGTTTGGAAATTTGGATTAAAAGGATTTAGCAATAGATTTAAAATTCCTCACTTTCTTTTTGGACTAATTCTTATGTTTGGATTCAGAATAGGCTTTGTTTCAAATCACGAAAATAGAGGATTTCGGCAAAGAATTCTCGTCATATTCTACCATGAGATACGTATATACAAGACTAGAATTAAATGGGATTTTTCAGTATAAGTGCAAGTTAGAAAGATTGGAATTGTAAAAGAAGTTTGGCAAATAAAATTAGCCCCTTTAGCTATACTTCAAAAAGTAAACCGGCTTTTCTAATAACAAAGTTCATTAACATTACAAGACGCACACAGTTACAAGAGAAGTAGACATACATGAGTTGCAGGCTACATCGGAAATCCTTTGACTTTGTCAAGCATGAGATTGCCGACGTTTCACTTCTGCCGCTGCTACATTGATACCTTTTCTCGGGTAAGAGTCATAGGCTACTGCACAAACCAAGACATACCAGCCAATATATGAAAGGGAAAAGAGTCCATCGAAGAAGAAAAATAAGAGAATACCAGATCTTTCTCAATAAAAACAGCTATACAAGTAGGAACAATTCTGATGCACTCATCGAAAACATAAAAAGGTCGTGTTTGGAACTTTGGACTAATTCTCATGTGTGGATTCAGAATATGTTCTGTTTTAAATCACGTAAACTACCAAGAGATATGTATATACAACACTCAAATAAAATGGAATTTTCAGTATTAAGTGCATAGTTGAATGGATTGGAATTGTAACAAAAGTTTGGCAAAGAAAATTAGCCCCTTAACATATACTTCAAAAAGTAATCCCGGTTTTCTAATAACAATGTTTATGGACATTTCATTCTTACTTTAAATTCAAAAAAAAAACAAAAGTTAACATTACAAGACGCACGCAGTTACACGAAGTGAGAGAAAATGAAGAGTAATCCCCCCAATTGAAATATAAACTAAAGAATTTCAAAATCGTACTAATAAGGAAATTAGAAAAGTGTGCAAGTAATCACGGGACGGAGGGAGTAACAACTTTCGCTTTATACTACATGTAAATCGTAAATGGTGAAATAAAAATTGGAGGGGTGGGGGTGGGTGGGGGAGGTTTTTTATATCATACCAACATAACATCTCACCTCTGGGAGAAATCAACAATTAAAGTGTGATTGACCTACCTAAAAATCGATTTTATTAAATAATCAGCTATAAATAGATAGGAGAAAAAAATTATATATGTCCCGTAACTTTTACCTTTTTTTTTGAAAAAATATAGGAGTAATATTTTAATTTATGTCCCTCAATCTTTATATACATCATAGATCTTAGAGCACTGTAAGTTCCAGAAAATAAGATTTTTAATTGATGACATAAAAAAACTGGTTCCATGGAAAACAGTCCAACTTTTGACTTGAACAACAAAGTCATTCAATAACATTAACAATTTATGAACAACCATTTGAAACTTATCAAATTAATTAAATTACAGCTGATTAGCCTAAGGCTTTTAGAAAGCTTTTCCTATAAAGCATCCTTAATTTTATGTTTCCATGGACGAGATTGGTTGGATTGCACTAGCACGTGTGTGCCCTTGACATGTGTAGTTATGCGCAAGAGAGCTAGGTCATGTTTGCTTGATGCATGTGTTGAGGGTTGGTTTTGCGGCGTAAACACACCTCCTCCCATGTGAAGGAGTAATATTTTTTAAAGGAAAAAAAATCGAGTTTACTCAAAGTCGAAGTTTCATGTCAAGTTTAATAATAAAAGGACAGAATTTGGAGAAATATTTTTGATGGGAGGACGAAATTTGAGTTTAACAAAAAACGGAGTTTCAAGACAATTTTAAAGAGAGGGCGAAATTTAGAATAGAGATGAAAGTTTTTTATTAAAATAGGATTCACGAGTCAATTTTTAAAACTAGAGATGAAGAAAGAGGGATGAAATATTTTTCATGTGAAAGAGGAATATTTTTGGAAGGGAGGACGAAATTCAAGTTTTACTAAAAATTAGAGTTTCATGCTAATTTTAAAGAAAGAACAAAATTGAGATGGAAGATGCAAGTTTTTTTTTTATTAAAATAGGAGTTCACGAGTCAACTTTTTAAACTAGAGATGAAGAATGAGGGATGAAATATTTTTCATGTAAAACAAGAATAATTTTGGAAGGAAAAAAGTCGAGCTTACTCGAAATCGAAGTTTCATGTCAAATTTAAAAGAACGGAATTTGGAGAAATCTTTTTAAAAGGGAGGAAGAAATTCAAGTTTTATTAAAAATTAGAGTTTCATGTCAATATTAAAGAGAAAACCAAATTTAGATGGAAGATGCAAGTTTTTTTTTTTATTGAAACAGAAGTTCATGAGTCAATTTTTTAAACTAGAGATGATGAATAAGGGATGAAATATTTTTAATGTGAAGGAGGAATATTTTTTGAAGGAAAGAATCGAGTTTACTCAAAATCGAAGTTTCTTGTCGAGTTTAATAAAATGACAGAATTTGGAGAAATATTTTGAAGGAC
This sequence comes from Galeopsis tetrahit, assembly GCA_963675135.1. NCBI lineage: Eukaryota > Viridiplantae > Streptophyta > Magnoliopsida > Lamiales > Lamiaceae > Galeopsis > Galeopsis tetrahit. The sequence continues at coordinate 84,393,062 of OY776121.1, forward strand.
GAAATTCATGTTTTACTAAAAATCGGAGTTTTCATGTCAATTTTAAAAAGAGGGCGAAATTTAGAAGAGATAAAAGTTTTTTATTAAAATAGGAGTTCACGAGTCAATTTTTAAAACTAGAGATGAAGTAAGAGAGATGAAATATTTTTCAAGTGAAGGAGGAATATATTTTTTAAAGGAAAAAAATCGAGTTTACTCAAAGTCGAAGTTTCATGTCAAGTTTAATAATAAAAAGACAGAATTTGGAGAAATATTTTTGAAGGGAGGACGAAATTCGAGATTCACAAAAACGGAGTTTCATGGCAATTTTAAAGAGAAGGCGAAATTTAGAAGAGAGATGAAAGTTTTTTATTAAAATAGGAGTTCACGGATTCAATTTTTAAAAATAGAGATGAAGAAAGAGGGATGAAATATTTTTCATGTGAAAGAGGAATATTTTTGGAGGAAGGAAAAATTCGAGTTTAACCAAAATCGGATTTTCATGTCAAGTTTAAAAAGAAGGATGAAATTTGGAGAAATATTTTAGAAGGCAGGACGAAATTCGAGTTTTACAAAAAACAGAGTTTCATGTCAATTTTAAAGAGACGACAAAATGTAGATGAAAAATGCAAGTTTTGCATTAAAATAGGAGTTCAAGACTAGTTGTTTAAACTATTGATGAAGAAAGAGGGATAAAATATTTTTCATGCGAAGGAAGAATATTTTTGGGAGGAAAAACTCGAGTTTAACCAAAATCGAAGTTTCATGTAAAGTTTAAAAGGACAAAATTTGGAGAAATATTTTTTGAAGGGAGGACGAAATTGAGTTTTACAAAAAATCAGAATTTCATGTCAATTTTAAAGAGATGACGAAATTTACATGGGATGAAAGTTTTTATTAAAATAGGAGTTCACAGAATCAATTTCTAACATTAGAGATGAAAAGGGATGAAATATTTTTTATGAGAAAGAGAAATATTTTTCATGAGAAAGAGATATATTTTAGGAAGAAAAAAATCGAGTTTACTCAAAATCGAAGTTTCATATCAAGTTTAAAAGAAGAACCGAAATTTTGAGAAATGTTTTTAAAGGGAGGCTGAAGTTTCATGTAAAGTTTCATGTCAATTTTAGCACCTTTTCAAAAAGTTAACCCAGTTTTTCTAATAGCATGTACTTGTCAGAAGCTGAACTTTGATAACATCTCATTCTTATTCTAACAATTGATCCCTAGTAACCATATATATTATTCAAGCAACATAGATAAATAATTCAAAAACAACAAAAGTAGCATGCAACAATAGGCCAGGATTTAAAAAAAAAAAAGAGAGAGAGAGAGAGATAGAGTGAGAAAGACATACACGAAATCCTTTGACTTGGTCAAACATGAGATCGCCGACGTTTCACTCCTGTCGCTGCTAGCCTGCTACTTTGACACCTTTTATGGGATAAGAGCCATAAGCTACTGCACAAACCGAAGAAAGGGAAATGGGTCAATCGAAGAAGAAAGAGAAGAGAATATCAGATCGTTCTCAATAGAATCAGCTACACGAGATGGAAAATTTTTGATGCATGCCTCCTCAAAAACATTAAAAGGTCGTGTTTAGATATTTGGATTAAAAGGATTTGGCAATTGATTTAAAATTCCTCAATTTCTTTTTGGACTAATTCTTATGTGTGGATTCAGAATATGCTCTGTTTCAAATCACGTAAACTAGAATAAAATGGAATTTTTCAATATGAACTGCATAGTTAGAAAGATTAGAATTGTAACAAAAGTTTGGTAAAGAAAACTAGCACCTCTAGCTATACTTCAAAAGGTAAACTGGTTTTTCTAATAACAAAGTTCATGAATGTTAACATTACAAGACGCACACAGTTTACAAGAGAAGTAGACATACACGAGTTGCAGGCCACATCGAAAATCCTTTGACTTTATCAAGCATGAGATCGCCGATGTTTCACTTCTACCGCTGCTACATTGACACCTTTTCTTAGGTAACAGCCATAAGCTACTGCACAAAACAAGACATACTAGCAATTAGAAGAAAGGGAAAGAAGTCAAGCGAATAAGAAAAAGAAGAGAATATCATATCTTTCTCAATAGAATCAGCTACACGAGTTGGAACAATTCTGTTGCACGCCTCGTCAAAAACATTAAAAGGTCGTGCTTGAAAATTTGGATTAAAAGGATTAGGCAATTGATTCAAAATTCCTCACTTTCTTTTTGTACTAATTCTTATGTGTGGATTCAGAATATGCTTTGTTTCAAATCACGTAAACTAGAGGATTTCGGCAAAGAATTTTCATCACATTCTACCATGAGATACATATATACAAGACTAGAATAAAATGGGATATTTCAGTATGAAGAGCAAGTTAGAAAGATTGGAATTGTAAAAAAAGTTAAATTAAAAAAAATACTGTGTTAACATTACATGACGCACATAGTTACAAGAGACATGATGCACATAGTTACAAGAGAAGTAGACATACATGAGTTGCAGTCCACATTGGAAATCCTATGACTTTGTCAAGCATGAGATCGCCGACGTTTCACTTCTGCCGCTGCTACATTGACACCTTTTCTCTGGTAAGAGCCATAGGCTACTGCACAAACCAAAGAAATGGAAATTAGTCAATCGAAGAAGAAAAAGAAGAGAATATCAGATCTTTCTCAATAAAATCAGCTACACGAGTTGGGGAAATTCCGATGCACGCCTCATCAAAAACTTTAAAAGGTCGTGTTTAGAACTTTGGATTAAAAGGATTTGGCAATTGATTTAGAATTCCTCACTTTCTTTATGGACTAGTTCTTATGTGTGGATTCAGAATATGAGCTGTTTCAAATCACGTAAACTAGAATAAAATGGGATTATCCAGTATGAAGTGCAAGTTAGAAAGATTGGAATTGTAACAAAAGTTTGGCAAATAAAATTAGCCCCCTTAGCTATACTTCAAAAAGTAAACCGGCTTTTCTAATGACAAAGTTCATAAATATTTCACTCTTACTTTAAGCTAAGAAAAAATTAGGTTAACATTACAAGATAAGTAGACATACATGAGTTGCAGGCCACGTCGGAAATCCTTTGACTTTGTCAAGCATGAGATCGCCGACGTTTGACTTCTGCCGCTGCTACATTCACACCTTTTCTCGGGTAAGAGTCATAGGCTACTGCACAAACCAAGACATACCAGCCATTAGATGAAGGGTAAAGAGTCAATCGAAGAAGAAAAATAAGTGAATATCAGATCTTTCTCAATAGAAACAGCTACACAAGTAGGAACAATTCTGATGCACTAAAAAAAACATTAAAAGGTCACTTTGGATTAATAGGATTTGGCAATTGATTTAAAATTTCTTACTGTCTTTTCGGACAAATTCTCATGTATGGGGATTCAAAATATGTATGTGCTGTTTCAAATCACATAAACTACCAAGAGATACGTATATACAAGACTAGAATAAAATGGAATTTTTCAGTATGAAGTGCATAGTTGGAAGGATTGGAACTGTAACAAAAGATTGGCAAAGAAAATTAGCCCCTTTATTAAAATAGGAGTTCATAAGTCAATTTTTAAAACTAGAGATGAAGAAAGAGGATGAAATATTTTTCATGTGAAGAAGGAACATCAACCTAAGGTTTACACATCCCAACCCACCAAGCATACAAGGCCCTAATGTAGATGAACTCTACACAAACACTCAGGCCTAATTCCCAAAGAGTAAGTTTTACATAGGGAGGGAACGAGTCATGTTACAGAAACCCTAATAGTAAAAGAGGCTAAAACTAGATAATCTTTAAACACTAATTACAGTAGACACACATATAACATTACCTGGTTAAACTTCTTGGTTAACTGTGGGACTCCACAACGGTCAGAAATATCAGTGTAAACATCTACCAAAAGAAGGTTCACAAGTTATCACATATTAATTGCATGAGAAGGGTGGTAATCGAATCGGAAAATAAAAAATCGAAGACAAACTGGACGACTGCAAAAGAACTTCTCCTCTGCAATAAGGGCATCTTTGATGCTCCGGTTACGCTGAATATCCTGTTTAAACACAATAGACACACTGTGAAGGAACCTTGAGTTTCCTAGTGATTTTAAATACAATGTTGATTTGCTTACCCCAACATAAACTTTATATTCAATGGTTACAGCATGACAAACATTCTGGAAGTTCCTTCGATGCTACATAAAATTACCCCTTGCATCTAAAGAACTAAGACAGTGGATAACATTGCTTATAAATTTTAACCTACATGATCAAGTAGAAAACATTAGAAATTTTGTTTTGGTGTTTCAGAGAAAGTGTTTTAGAAAGAATGTTTCCATAAAAGGTACAGGAAAATGTGAGTTGTTTATTAGTGATTATACATGAACATGTAAACTAAATAAACGTTTTTTATTTTGTCTACAAGAAAAAAAGATGTCATTTAAAACATCTAAAACAAGAAAGGGAACACCTCAATTATATCAGTGAAATCCTGAATTGATCTTAGATAAGAAAGCCCAAGTAGATGCAGAAGAAAGTTGAGCAGTTGAATATCGAAGTCCTAACATAAAAGTGTAAATTTTGCAGCAACTAATATTTCAGCCCTGTCCAAAAAGTAGTTACAAAAAGAAACAATAATGGATGTAAAATCATCTGTCTGAAACTGAAATATTACCTCCTGGATGCAATTCACAACGCCTACATAGCCAAGCCGAAGAAGAATCACTTTTCCAAGCAAAAAGTCGCGTGTAAGAGAACATAAAAATCGTGAAGAACACAAGAAAACTGGAAATATAGAAAAAATAAATATTACAGATATTTATTTACCTTTGTAATTACACCAATTATTCTATAACCTGCAGTTGGAGACATTTTTCCAAACTAAAGATGAAGAAAGAGGAATGAAACATTTTTCATGTCAAGAAGTAATATTTTTTGAAGGAAAAAATCGAGTTTACTTAGAATCGAAGTTTCATGTCAAGTTTAATAAAAGGACATAATTTGGAGAAATATTTTTAAAGGGAGGCTGAAATTCAAGTTTTACTCAAAATCGAAGTTTCATGTCAATATTAAAGAGAGAACGAAATTTAGATGGAAGATGCAAGTTTTTTTTTATAAAAATAGGAGTTCACAAGTCAATTTTTTAAACTAGAGATGAAGACAGAGGGATGAAATATTTTTCACGTGCAGGAGGAACATTTTTGGAAGAAAAGAATCAATTTTAGTCAAAATCGAAGTTTCATGTCAAGTTTTAATAAAAGGACAGAATTTGGAGAAATAATGTTGAAGGCAGGACGAAATTCGAGTTTTACAAAAAACGGAGTTTCAATTTAATTTTAAAGATTGGGAGAAATTTAGATGGAAGATGCAAGTTTTTTATTAAAATAGGAGTTCATGAGTCAATTTTTAAAACTAAAGATGAAGAAAGATGGAAGAAATATTTTTGATGTGAAGGAGGAATATTTTTCAAAGGAAAAAATCGAGTTTACTCAAAGTCGAAGTTTCATGTCAAGTTTAAAAAATGAAGGAATTTGGAGAAATATTTTTGAAGGTAGGACGAAATTCAAGTTTTACTAAAAATCAGAGTTTCATTTCAATTTTAGAGAAAGAACGAAATTGAGATGGAAGATGCAAGTTTTTTTTTTATTAAAACAGAAGTTCACGAGTCAATTTTTTAAACTAGAGATGATGAATAAGGGATGAAATATTTTTAATGTGAAGGAGGAATATTTTTTGAAGGAAAGAATCGAATTTACTCAAAATCGAAGTTTCATGTCAATTTTAAAGAGAGAACAAAACGAAATTTAGATAAAAGGAAAGAATTTGGAGAAATACTTTTGAAGGGAGGACGAAATTCGAGTTTTACAAAAAACGGAGTTTCATTTCAATTTTAAAGAATGGGAGAAATTTAGATGGAAGATGCAAGTTTTTTATTAGAATAGGAGTTCACGAGTCAATTGTAAAACTAAAGATGAAGAAAGAGGGAAGAAATATTTTAATGTGAAGGAGGAATATTTTTTAAAGGAAAAAATTGAGTTTACTCAAAGTCGAAGTTTCATGTCGAGTTTAATAAAATGACGGAATTTGGAGAAATATTTTTGAAGGGATGACGAAATTCGAGTTTACAAAAAAAGGAGTTTCATGTCAATTTTAAAGAGAGTAAGAAATGTAGATGAGAGATGAAAGTTTTCTATTAAAATAGGAGTTCCCGAGACAATTTTTAAAACTAGAGAGTAGAGATGAAGAAAGAGGAAAGTAATATTTTTCATGTGAAAGATGAATACTTTTGGAATGAAATAATCGAGTTTATTCAACATCGAAGTTTCACGTCGAGTTTAATAAAAGGGCAGAATTTGGAGAAATATTTTGATGGGAGGACGAAATTCATGTTTTACTAAAAATTGGAGTTTCATGCTAATTTTAAAGAGCGAACGAAATTTAGATGGAAGATGAATGGTTTTTTTTATTAAAATATGAGATCACGAGTCAATTTTTTAAACTAGAGATGATGAAAGAGAGATGACATATTTTTCATGTAAAACAGGAATAATTTTGGAAGGAAAAATATCGAGTTTACTCAAAATCGAAGTTTCATGTCTAATTTAAAAGGACGGAATTTGGAAAAAAAAAATTAAAAGGGAGGAAGAAATTCAAGTTTTACTAAAAATTAGAGTTTCATGTCAATATTAAAGAGAGAATGAAATTTAGATGGAAGATGCAAGTTTTTTTTTTATAAAAATAGAAGTTCAAGAGTCCATTTTTTAAACTACAGATAAAGATAGAGGGATGAAATATTTTTCACGTGCAGAAGGTGCATTTTTGGAAGAAAAGAGTCAAGTTTAGTCAAAATCGAAGCTTCATGTCAAATTTAATAAAAGGACAATTTGGAGAAATATTTTTGAAGGGAGGAAGAAATTCGAGTTTTACAAAAAACGGAGTTTCATTTCAATTTTAAAGATTTAGAGAAATTTAGATGAAAGATGCAATTTTTTTTATTAAAATAGGAGTTCACGAGTCAATTTTTAAAACTAAAGATGAAGAAAGAGGGAATAAATATTTTTCATGTGAAGGAGGAATATTTTTTAAAGGAAAAAATCGAGTACGTTTACTCAAAGTCGAAGTTTCATGTCAAGTTTAAAATGACGGAAATTGGAGAAATATTTTTGAAGGGAGGACGAAATTCAAGTTTTACTAAAAATCAGAGTTTCATGTCAATTTTGAAGAAAGAACGAAATTGAGATGGAAGATGCAAGTTCACGAGTCAATTTTTTAAACTAGAGATGAAGAATGAGTGATGAAATATTTTTCATGTGAAGGAGGAATATTTTTTGAAGGAAAAATCGAGTTTACTAAAAATCGAAGTTTGATGTCGAGTTTAATAAAATGATAGAATTTGGAGAAATATTTTGAAGGGAGGACGAAATTCAGGTTTTACTAAAAATCGGAGTTTAATGTAAATTTTAAAAGAAGGAATATTTTTGGAAGGAAAAATTCAAGTTTATTCAAAATCAGAGTTTCATATCAATTTTAAAAGAAGGACGAAATTTTAGAGAAATATTTGTAAATAGAGGACGAAATGCAAGTTTTACTAAAAACGGGAGTTTCATGACAATTTTAAAGAGAGGGCAGGATTTGGATGAAAAATGCAAGTTTTTTATTAAAAGAGGAGTTTACGAGTATATTTTTAAAACTAAAGATGAAGAAAGAGGGATGAAATATATTTTTTCGTGTGAAAGAGGAATATTTTTTAAAGGAAAAATTCGAGTTTACTCAAAATCGGAGTTCATGTCAATTTTTAAAAAGAGGACGAAGAATATCGAGTTTTACTCAAAATCAGAGTTTCATGTCAATTTTAAATAGAGAGAATTTAGATGAAAAATGCAAGTTTTTTTAATTAAAAAACGAGTTCACGAGCATATTTTTAAAACTAGAGATGGAAAGAGGGATGAAATATATTTTTTCATGTGAAAAGAATCGAGTTTAATCAAAATCTAAGTTTCATGTCAAGTTTAATAAAATGACAAAATTTGGAGAAATATTTTTGAAGGGAGGACGAAATTCGAGTTTTAAAAAAAAACAGTTTCATTTCAATTTTAAAGATTGGGAGAAATTTGGATGAAAGATGCAATTTTTTATTAAAATAGGAGTTCACGAGTGAATTTTTAAAACTAAAGATGAAGAAAGAGGGAATAAATATTTTTCATGTAAAGGAGGAATATTTTTTAAAGGAAAAAATCGAGTTTACTCAAAGTCGAAGTTTCATGTCAAGTTTAATAAAATGACAAAATTTGGAGAAATATTTTGAAGGGAGGACGAAATTCATGTTTTACTAAAAAACGGAGTTTCATGTCAATTTTAAAAAAAGGGTGAAATGTAGCGTTTTTTTATTAAAATGGAGTTCACGAGTCAATTTTTAAAACTAGAGATGAAGTAAGAGAGATGGAATATTTTTCATGTGAAGGAGGAATATTTTTTAAACGAAAAAAATCGAGTTTATTAAAAGTCGAAGTTTCATGTCAAGTTTAATAATAAAAGGACAGAATTTGGAGAAATATTTTTGAAGGGAGGACGAAATTAGAGTTTTACAAAAAAAAGGAGTTTCATGACAATTTTAATGAGAGGGCGAAATTTAGAAGAGAGATGAAAGTTTTTTATTAAAATAGGAGTTCACGAGTCAATTTTTAAAACTAGAGATGAAAAAAGAGGAATGAAATATTTTTCATGTGAAAGAGAAATATTTTTGGAATGGAGGACGAAATTCAAGTTTTACTAAAAATTAAAGTTTCATGCTAATTTTAAAGAAAGAACAAAATTGAGATTGAAGATGCAAGTTTTTTTTTATTAAAATAGGAGTCAACGAGTCAATTTTTTAAACTAGAGATGAAGAATTAGGGATGAAATATTTTTCATGTGAAGGAGGAATATTTTTTGAATGAAAGAATCGAGTTTACTCAAAATCGAAGTTTCATTTCGAGTTTAATAAAATGACAGGATTTGAAGAAATATTTTGAAGGGAGGACGAAATTCATGTTTTACTAAAAATCGGAGTTTCATGTCAATTTTAGAAAGAGGGCAAAATGCAGATGAAAAATGCAAGTTTTTTTTATTAAAATGGAGTTCACGAGTCAATTTTTTAAACTAGAGATGAAGAATGAGGAATGAAATATTTTTCATGAGGAGGAACATTTTTGGAAGAAAAGAATCGAGTTTAGTCAAAATCGAAGTCTCATGTCAAGTTTAATAAAATGACAAAATTTGGAGAAATATTTTTGAAGGGAGGACCGAAATTCGAGTTTTACAAAAAACGGAGTTTCATTTCAATTTTAAAGATTGGGAGAAATTTGGACGAAAGATGCAATTTTTTATTAAAATAGGAGTACACAAGTCAATTTTCAAAACTAAAGATGAAGAAAGAGGGAATAAATATTTTTCATGTGAAGGAGGAATATTTTTTAAAGGAAAAAAATCGAGTTTACTCAAAGTCGAAGTTTCATGTCAAGTTTAAAATGAAGGAATTTGGAGAAATATTTTTGAAGGGACGACGAAATTCAAGCTTTACTAAAAATCAGAGTTTCATGACAATTTTAAAGAAATAACGAAATTGAGATGGAAGATGCAAGTTTTTTTTTTTATTAAAAAAGAAGTTCACGAGTCAATTTTTTAAACTAGAGATGAAGAATGAGGGATGAAATATTTTTCATGTGAAAGGAGGAATATTTTTTGAAGGAAAAATCGAGTTTACTCAAAATCGAAGTTTCATGTCGAGTTTAATAAAATGACAGAATTTGGAGAAATATTTTGAAGGGAGGACGAAATTCATGTTTTACTAAAAATCGGAATTTCATGTCAATTTTAAAAGGAGGGTGAAATGTAGATGAAAAATGCAATTTTTTTTTATTAAAATGGAGTTCACGAGTCAATTTATTAAACTAGAGATGAAGAAAGAGGGATGAAATATTTTTCATGAGAAGGAGGAATAGTTTTGGAAGGAAAAATTCGAGTTTAACCAAAATCGGAGTTTCATGACAAGTTTAAAAGAATGACGAAATTTGGAGAAATATTTTTGAAGGGATGCCGAATTTCGAGTTTTACAAAAAATCAGAATTTCATGTCAATTTTAAAGAGATGACGAAATTTACATAGGATGAAAGTTTTTATTAAAATAGGAGTTCACGAATCAATTTCTAAAATTAGAGATGAAGAAAGAGGGGTGAAATATTTTTCATGAGAAAGAGAAATATTTTTGGAAGAAAAAAATCGAGCTTACTCAAAATCGAAGTTTCATGCCAAGTTTAAAAGAAGGACCGAAATTTTGAGAAATGTTTTTAAAGGGAGGCTGAAATTCAAGTTTTACTCAAAATCGGAGTTTCATGTTAATTTTAGCACCTTTTCAAAAAGTTAACCCAGTTTTTCTAATAGCATGTACTTATTCTAACAATGGATCCCTAGTAACCATATTATTCAAGCAACATAGATAAAGAATTCAAAAACAACAAAAGTAGCATGCAACAATAGGCCAGGATTAAAAAAAAAAAGTGAGAAAGACATACACGAATTGCAGGCCAATCGGAAATCCTTTGACTTTGTCAAGCATAAGATCGCCGACGTTTCACTCCTATCGCTGCTAGCCTGCTACATTGACACCTTTTCTCGGGTAAGAGCCATAAGCTACTGCACAAACCGAAAAAAGGGAAATGGGTCAATCGAAGAAGAAAGAGAAGAGAATATCAGATCGTTCTCAATACCGAAGAAAGGGAAATGGGTCAATCGAAGAAGAAAGAGAAGAGAATATCAGATCGTTCTCAATAGAATCAGCTACACGAGATGGAAAAATTTTGATGCACGCCTCCTCAAAAACATTAAAAGGTCCTGTTTAGATATTTGGATTAAAAGGGATTTGGCAATTGATTTAAAATTCCTCAATTTGTTTTTGGACTAATTATGTGTGGATTCAGAATATGCTCTGTTTCAAATCACGTAAACTAGAATAAAATGGAACTTTTTAATTTGAACTGCATAGTTAGAAAGATTAGAATTGTAACAAAAGTTTGGTAAAGAAAACTGGCACCTCTAGCTATACTTCAAAAGGTAAACTGGTTTTTCTAATAACAAAGTTCATGAATAGTAACATTACAAGACGCACACAGTTTACAAGAGAAGTAGACATACACGAGTTGCAGGCCACATCGAAAATCCTTTGACTTTATCAAGCATGAGATCGCCGATGTTTTACTTCTGCCGCTGCTACATTGACACCTTTTCTAAGGTAACAGCCATAAGCTACTGCACAAACCAAGACATACTAGCAATTAGAAGAAAGGGAAAGAAGTCAAGCGAAGAAGAGAATATCAGATCTTTCTCAATAGAATCAGCTACATGAGTTGGAACAATTCTGTTGCACGCCTATCAAAAACATTAAAAGGTCGTGTTTGGAAATCTGGATTAAAAGGATTTGGCAATTGATTCAAAATTCCTCACTTTCTTTTTGTACTAATTCTTATGTGTGGATTCAGAATATGCTTTGTTTCGAATCACGTAAACTAGAGGATTTCGTCAAAGAATTGTCATCACATTCTACCATGAGATACGTATATACAAGACTAGAATAAAATGGGATATTTCAGTACGAAGTGCAAGTTAGAAAGATTGGAATTGTAAAAAAAGTTAAATTAAAAAAAATACTGTGTTAACATTACATGATGCACATAGTTACAAGAGAAGTAGACATACATGAGTTGCAGTCCACATTGGAAATCCTATGACTTTGTCAAGCATGAGATCGCCGACGTTTCACTTCTGCCGCTGCTACATTCACACCTTTTCTCGGGTGAGAGTCATAGGCTACTGCACAAACCAAGACATACCAGCCATTACATGAAGGGTAAAGAGTCAATCGAAGAAGAAAAATAAGTGAATCTCAGATCTTTCTCAATAGAAACAGCTACACAAGTAGGAACAATTCTGATGCACTAAAAAAAACATTAAAAGGTCGTGTACTTTGGATTAATAGAATTTGGCAATTGATTTAAAATTCCTTACTGTCTTTTTGGACAAATTCTCATGTGTGGATTCAGAATATGTATGTTCTGTTTCAAATCACATAAACTACCAAGAGATACGTATATAAAAGACTCGAATAAAATGGAATTTTTCAGTATGAAGAGCATAGTTGGAAGGATTGGAACTGTAACAAAAGTTTGGCAAAGAAAATTAGCCCCTTAACATATACTTCAAAAAGTAACATTGATTTTCTAATAACGAAGTTCATGAACATTTCATTCTTACTTTAAATTCAAAAATAAAAGTTAACATTACAAGACGCACGCAGTTACACAGAGTGTGAGAAAATGAAAAGTAATCCCCCAATTGAAATATAAACTAAAGAATTTCAAAAGGTAAACAGGATTTTCAGAAAAAATTATGTTAACATTACAAGACGCACATCGTTACAAGAGAAGTGGACATACATGAGTTGTAGGCCACGTCGGAAATCCTTTTGACTTTTCAAGCATGAGATCGCCGACGTTTCTCTTCTGCCGCTGCTACATGGACACCTTTTCTCGGGTAAGAGTCATAGGCCACTGCACAAACCAAGACATACCAGCCATTAGATGAAGGGTAAAGAGTCAATCGAAGAAGAAAAATAAGTAAATATCAGATATTTCTCAATAGAAACAGCTACAAAAGTAGGAACAATTCTGATGCACTCATAAAAAACATTAAGAGGTCGTGTTTGGAACTTTGGATTAATAGAATTTGGCAATTGATTTAAAATTCCTCACTGTCTTTTTGGACAAATTCTCATGTGTGGATTCAGAATATGTTCTGTTTCAAATCACGTAAACTACCAAGAGATACGTATATACAAGACTCGAATAAAATGGAATTTTTCAGTATGAAGTGCATAGTTGGAAGGATTGGAACTGTTATAAAAGTTTGGCAAAGAAAATTAGCCCCTTAACACATACTTCAAAAAGTAAACCACATTTTCTAATAAAGAAGTTCATGAACATTTTAAGATATACTTCAAAAAGTAAACCAGATTTTCTAATAACGAAGTTCGTGAACATTTCATTCTTACTTTAAATTCAAAAACAAAAGTAAACATTACAAGACGCACGCAGTTACACAGAGTGTGAGAAAATGAAGAGTAATCCCCCAATTGAAATATATACTAAAGAATTTCAAAAAGTAAACAGGATTTTCAGAAACCCCCAAATTCTTTAACGCTGCATTCTTGTTCTAACATGGATGGTAAAACTTTGAAACAAAATCAGAATACGAAAAACAGAGTAAGAATACCTACCATGTTGATTGATGTTTTCTACTTCATTCATATTGTCCAAAAACTTGCCCCGTGGAGATTCGCTAACTCATCTGCAACAAAAACAAATTTAAAACAAAAAATCATGAAACGGGTTCGAGATCAAGTAAGAGAGAGGGAGAGAGAAGCCCTTACCCAAACTTCTTCAATTTCACGCCAATGTCTGTGTGTGTGTGCGCGCGCGCGCAATTACATATTCAAGTGTGAAATATGGAATTTCTGAAGAAGCTGAGGGATTTCAAGAAACGCTAATTCAGTAGCCGTTGGGGTCAAAGGCGTTATATATATATATGGAAACGGACAGCTTTTACAGCTGGCTCCAATTCCAGCTTTTCTTTTCTTTTTTTTATTTAAATCATTTTGGAAAAAGGCCCAATAAGGCCCAGGAAGCCTAAGTTTGTTAATTTGGGTTTGCCCCTGGCTTATATTAGTTATATACCCCTCCAGCCTTCTTAAATATACCCCCACCCAATTAATTAATTTAATAATAATGTGAAATACCTATCCTACCCTACCCTTCTAGTAATTTAACCGGATAGATACACCCCCTTTAGATGATCACTTACTGTTGACATTCTTACATACTACAAAGCATACCCAAAATAAATAAAAAAACTTTGTTCACACTACTATTGTTGGAACAAGAGTAGAAAACTTTGTTCACACTTCTCCAAGAACAAGGTGCAGCATAATGGTTCGAAAACGAGAAGGGGCTATAGATATGTGACTTTTTTTTTTTTGTGTTTTCTTTTTGTTTAAGTTTTAAAATGTGGGCATACCAGTCCGAGGTTTAGGGTTTTTGTTATTGTTTTTAACTTCCTTGCACCGTTTTTCGTAGTTTAGAATTTAAACTGAGATGAAAATGGCTTGGTCACCAAGCAAACCTACAAAAAACTTCATTTTGGTATTTTCGAGGTTAAATGGCACTATAAACGTGTTATAGAAAACAACAACCATAGAACGAATGTGAATTGGTAATGGTTAACTCTTTTACAACTCGTGAGACTTTTCAAAAAGAGAGATTGAGTGAATCGATGACAGTGAACTTCCACATTAAAGTGGGATAAACTATAGAGTTTTTGAACACTAACGAATGTGATTTTCTGAAAAATAAACGAAACGTAAAGTTTGCATGGTCACGAAGCAATCCTACAGAACATTTAATTTTGGTATTTTCGAAGTCAAATGGCACTATAAGCGTGTTATAGAAAACAACAACCATAGAACGAATGTGAATTGGTAATGGTTATCTCTTTTACAACTCGTGAGACTTTTCAAAAAGAGAGATTGAGTGAATCGATGAAAGTGAACTTCCACATTAAAGTGGGATAAGCTATAGAGTTTTTGAACACTAACGAATGTGATTTTCTGAAAAATAAACAAAACGTAAAGTTTGCATGGTCACGAAGCAATCCTTCAAAACACTTCATTTTGGTATATTCGAGGTCAAATGGCACTATAAACATGTTTTAGAAAACAACAACCATAGAACGAATGTGAGTTGGTAATGGTTAACTCTTTTGCAACTCGTGAGACTTTTCAAAAAGAGAGAATGAGTGAATCGATGAAAGAGCACTTTCACATTACAGTGGGATAAACTATAGAGATTTTGAACACTAACGAATGTGATTTTCTGAAAAATAAAAAAACGTAAAGTTTGCTTGGTCACGAAGCAGTCCTACAAAACACTTCATTTTTCTATTTTCGAGGTCAAATGGCACTATAAACGTGTTATAGAAAACAACAACCATAGAACGAATGTGAGTTGGTAATGGTTAACTCTTTTGCAACTCGTGAGACTTTTTAAAAAGAGAGAATGAGTGAATCGATGAAAGTGCACTTCCACATTACAGTGGGATAAACTATAGAGTTTTTGAACACTAACGAATGTGATTTTCTGAAAAATAAAAAAAAAAACGTAAAGTTTGCTTGGTCACAAAGCAATCGTACAAAACACTTCATTTTGGTTTTTTCGAAGTCAAATGGCACTATAAACGTGTTATAGAAAACAACAACAATAGAACGAATGTGAGTTGGTAATGGTTAACTCTTTTGCAACTCGTGAGACTTTTCAAAAAGAGAGAATGAGTGAATCGATGAAAGAGCACTTTCACATTACAGTGGGATAAACTACAGAGTTTTTGAACACTAACGAATGTGATTTTCTGAAAAATAAAAAAAACGTAAAGTTTGCTTGGTCACGAAGCAGTCCTACAAAACACTTCATTTTTGTATTTTCGAGGTCAAATGGCACTATAAACGTGTTATAGAAAATAACAACCATAGAACAAATGTGAGTTGGTAATGGTTAACTCTTTCGCAACTCGTGAGACTTTTCAAAAAGAGAGAATGAGTGAATCGATGAAAGTGCACTTCCACATTACAGTGGGATAAACTATAGAGTTTTTGAACACTAACGAATGTGATTTTCGAAAAAATAAAAAAAAACGTAAAGTTTGCTTGGTCACCAAGCAAACCTACAAAAAACTTCATTTTGGTATTTTCGAGGTTAAATGGCACTATAAACGTGTTATAGAAAACAACAACCATAGAACGAATGTGAATTGGTAATGGTTAACTCTTTTACAACTCGTGAGACTTTTCAAAAAGAGAGATTGAGTGAATCGATGACAGTGAACTTCCACATTAAAGTGGGATAAACTATAGAGTTTTTGAACACTAACGAATGTGATTTTCTGAAAAATAAACAAAACGAAAAGTTTGCATGGTCACGAAGCAATCCTACAGAACATTTCATTTTGGTATTTTCGAAATCAAATGGCACTATAAGCGTGTTATAGAAAACAACAACCATAGAACGAATGTGAATTGGTAATGGTTATCTCTTTTACAACTCGTGAGACTTTTCAAAAAGAGAGATTGAGTGAATCGATGAAAGTGAACTTCCACATTAAAGTGGGATAAACTATAGAGTTTTTGAACACTAACGAATGTGATTTTCTGAAAAATAAACAAAACGTAAAGTTTGCATGGTCACGAAGCAATCCTTCAAAACACTTCATTTTGGTATATTCGAGGTCAAATGGCACTATAAACATGTTTTAGAAAACAACAACCATAGAAAGAATGTGAGTTGGTAATGGTTAACTCTTTTGCAACTCGTGAGACTTTTCAAAAAAGAGAGAATGAGTGAATCGATGAAAGAGCACTTTCACATTACAGTGGGATAAACAAAACGTAAAGTTTGCTTGGTAATGTGAAAGTGCTCTTTCATCGATTCACTCATTCTCTCTTTTTGAAAAGTCTCACGAGTTGCAAAAGAGTTAACCATTACCAACTCACATTCGTTCTATTGTTGTTGTTTTCTATAACACGTTTATAGTGCCATTTGACTTCGAAAAAACCAAAATGAAGTGTTTTGTACGATTGCTTTGTGACCAAGCAAACTTTACATTTTTTTTTTATTTTTCAGAAAATCACATTCGTTAGTGTTCAAAAACTCTATAGTTTATCCCACTGTAATGTGGAAGTGCACTTTCATCGATTCACTCATTCTCTCTTTTTAAAAAGTCTCACGAGTTGCAAAAGAGTTAACCATTACCAACTCACATTCGTTCTATGGTTGTTGTTTTCTATAACACGTTTATAGTGCCATTTGACCTCGAAAATAGAAAAATGAAGTGTTTTGTAGGACTGCTTCGTGACCAAGCAAACTTTACGTTTTTTTATTTTTCAGAAAATCACATTCGTTAGTGTTCAAAATCTCTATAGTTTATCCCACTGTAATGTGAAAGTGCTCTTTCATCGATTCACTCATTCTCTCTTTTTGAAAAGTCTCACGAGTTGCAAAAGAGTTAACCATTACCAACTCACATTCGTTCTATGGTTGTTGTTTTCTAAAACATGTTTATAGTGCCATTTGACCTCGAATATACCAAAATGAAGTGTTTTGAAGGATTGCTTCGTGACCATGCAAACTTTACGTTTTGTTTATTTTTCAGAAAATCACATTCGTTAGTGTTCAAAAACTCTATAGTTTATCCCACTTTAATGTGGAAGTTCACTTTCATCAATTCACTCAATCTCTCTTTTTGAAAAGTCTCACGAGTTGTAAAAGAGATAACCATTACCAATTCACATTCGTTCTATGGTTGTTGTTTTCTATAACACGCTTATAGTGCCATTTGACTTCGAAAATACCAAAATTAAATGTTCTGTAGGATTGCTTCGTGACCATGCAAACTTTACGTTTCGTTTATTTTTCAGAAAATCACATTCGTTAGTGTTCAAAAACTCTATAGTTTATCCCACTTTAATGTGGAAGTTCACTGTCATCGATTCACTCAATCTCTCTTTTTGAAAAGTCTCACGAGTTGTAAAAGAGTTAACCATTACCAATTCACATTCGTTCTATGGTTGTTGTTTTCTATAACACGTTTATAGTGCCATTTAACCTCGAAAATACCAAAATGAAGTTTTTTGTAGGTTTGCTTGGTGACCAAGCAAACTTTACGTTTTTTTTTTTTTTTTTTTTTTTTTTTTTAGATTTTAATCATTTTGGAATGAGGGGAAGCCTAAGTTTGTTAATTTGTGTTTGGCCATGTCTATATACCCCTTCAGCCTTCTTAAATATATCCCACCCAATTAATTAATTTAATAATGATGTGAAATACCTATTTTACCCCTCTAGTAATTTAACTTGATAGATACACCCCTTTAGACGATCACTGACGGAACTATAAAGCATACCAAAAAAAAAAAAAATTGTTCGTTGAAACAAGAGAAGGAAACTTTGTTCACACTTCTCTAAGAGCAAGGGTGCAGCATAATGGTTCGAAAACTAGAAGGGGGCTACAGATACGTGAGTTCTTTTTCTTTGTGTTTTCTTTTTTTAAGCTTTAAAATGTGGGCATATAAGTAGGTTTAGAATTTTTGTTATTGTTTTTAGCTTCTTTGCACCGTTTTTCGTAGTTTAGGATTTAAACTGAGATGAAAATGGTATATGGGTGTTTTCGCGCGTATGGTAATGGCGTCTTTTCCGTTCAAAACGCTCTACCCTGATTGGTCGACGGGGACACGTTTGGTCGACAAGACGATGCGACCATGTTGTGTTTCGTCGACCAACATTTGTTGAAATTATATTTTCATAAAAAATAGTGTCGTGCAATTTTCGGGTACTTTTTATAGTTTTGGTCGACGATGTCTTGTCGACGACAAGGCATTTGGTCGACTTCTAAGTGTCGAAATAAACATTAACAGCTTCTTTTTTTTTCAGAGTTTGGCGGACGATTCAGATAACGGTGTGGAATATGTTTAGAAAATGGATGTATTCAATGATGATACTTTTGTTGAGGAAACCGAGGAGCCAATGTGTGGTAAATAAAATCAAGGTGAAGAAGCTCCATCTAATGAAATTGTGATGGACTATACAGACGTCTTCACAAATGGAAATTATTTTGTAAGTCGGGAGGCCCTTCAAAAGTGGGTACATGTTGTATCTAGACAACACAATATGGTGATCATTGTGAAGCGTTCTAATAATGGGTCCGGGAAGAAGAAAGCACGTGTGTTGCTAGCATGTGAACGGGGTGGAGTGTATCGTAGGTTTAAAGGCAGGGGTAGGAGCCAAATAGTTCTCGATAAGGGTACAAATGCCGAGGATGCAGATGAAGAGGAGAAGCATATTAGGAGAACTATCGGGTCAAAGAAGTGTGGATGTCCTTTCTTATTAAAGGGCATCAAAATTTGCCAATCAAAATGTGTTTTGTCGGCAACCTTCTGTCGAAATTTATGCGCTTGAGAATATTTACAAAGAAATGGCACAAATCGAAGATGGTGAGTCTAATCCTCTCACGTGCAGTCATTATCTCAAAAAGGTGTGTGGGTTGCCATGTATCCATGAGTTTGACGAGTACCACCAACTTGGCAAACCATACCCCTACACGCTATTGATATGTTTTGGAGGAAACTCGACATGGAGCTCACGTTGAGGGATGTGAATGAAGTGAAAGATGATGTTGATGATGACTTGGACTCTCGATCTCAAGATCTCATTCAAGGCATGGTTGTTCGTTATCAGAGCGAGGAAACATCACAGCCTCGATTTGTACAGTATGGTTTGGTTTGGTTTGGTTTGGTGTGGCTTGTTAGAGGCGCGAAAAAATGAGTATTAAATTAATAAACGAGTGAGGGAGTATATAACCCACACCGAGACCCAATAGCTTGTTTGTAGTTCTTGCTTGAGTCAAATTCACAAACGTAGTTCTTGTCTGTAATATCGAGAGCCTGTTTTTGTTCTAATTTTGTATCACCTGTAAGGCTGTAACGTTCCGGGAAGCATCCCTAGTGCTACCCCTTTTTTAATATAAGTTCTTTAGCTTTTTCAACAACAAAGAAAAAAATCACAGAACGTAGATATCAATCAAATTCTCCAGAAAAATAGATATCATACAAATAAATTTAAAAAAGATGTAAAATCAGAGTAAAGCACAGTAAATCAGAAAAAATCAAGGGACATCATCCTTGGAACAAAAGGCTGATATTTTTTTAGATATATCAGTACTTCCAATAAAATATCTGAATAAATAATGCTTACAAAAAATGTCATCCTTGTGTACATGTTGTACTACTAGTTCTAACATGATTCACAGACAGTTTAAGCATTATACATTACAGCTCCTTTCCAAGAGTGCTTTGTCCCAAAAAATACTGAACAAATGTTTGGTTCCACAATCTGATGAATCTGGCAATTCTAGTTCCATTCCGAGGCCTTTTAAATCCCTGATACCAAAACAGGGTGCAATCTTTTCTGCACTAGGTGTTGTTACCTTGATCCAACAGGTATCATCTTGACAGCAGCAGCAATAGGCATTCCCAGAAATCCAATCAAAACACTTGCCGACCATTGTTGCCATGTGAGAGGATGTGTGTTTGCAAACGTTCCGAGGAATTCAATGATGATTACTTGGAAGAAGGCCGTGCAGCTGAGTACACACACGAAAACATAGTTGTCAAGTATGCCTTTGAACACGTTTATTTTCTCCATCTCTCTTGAGCTAATCTCGTTGAAAACCTGCATTGGAGGTTAAGATCGTCATTTCCTTAAATGGACAGAATTCGAAGTTTTGAGAAAGACTCTAGGCGCCACCTGGGTGGCAGACATTTATTAAATGGCATCCCCAATCAAAACATGACGTGTATTAAAAGCATGAAACACCAAAATTAAGAATCTTAACCCAAAACAGTGACAAAAATAGTGAAATTTAAAGCAAGAGATTATATTACTAGTTGATCAAATGTGCAATGTGATTGAACTCCTAACATTTACTCCCTCCGATCCATTTTAACTGTCATTTAATGATGTCAACACTAATTAAGAAAGTTATTAAATAACAGTAAATATATGAGTAATGTTACATTAGCCCTTTTGTTTACCTACATGGATGCATAGTATCATAAAAAATAAGTAGACGGGTAAAATTGGAACATGACATTGAACTCCTTTTAGATTAGTGCAAAATGACAATTATTTTGGGTCAAATTCTTCTCTAGAAAGACAATTAAAATGGGTTTGAGGGAGTAGAAGTTAAATTAAAATGGATTCCAAAACAAATGACCACATACACACACAAATTTGTATATATACATGCAAATTTATAATGATGCATCATATGAGTAGAAAAAGGCATTCGCTTCGAGAAAAAATGGAGTGATTTTAGAAATACTTGATGTCAAGTATAGAATGTAAATGTTCGACTTTTAACTCACCAAAAAAACTATTGTTCTTGTTATAGATTACCTGACAGAATACAAATGAGTTGAAAATGATGGTATTGCGAATCAACTCTGAGTCGTCTCCATAAAGGTGGAATACTGCATTTCCGGACGTCTGAAGGTACCAAATGACAACAAACTGATAAATAGACTGGCCCATGATATTTCTCCACATGGCGTTGGTGATGAAATTTCCTTTGCGTCCAACGGGTGATCTCTTCATTAAGTCATCAGTGGGAGGTTCAGTAGCTAATGCAAGTGCTCCAAGTGTGTCCATTATCATGTTCACCCATAGAAGCTGAACAGCAGTCAGGGGAGCGCTCCCTGGTAATATTATGATTAATTTGTAATTTAATCGATGAATGAATGACTATTTTAAAATTTCAATTAATTTCAATTATTATACCTGTCAAGCAAGCTGAAGAGAAGTTGACAATCAAGGCTACCACATTGACTGTAAGCTGAAACTGGACGAATTTCTGGATGTTTACATAAACGGAGCGGCCCCATTTTGCCACAGTGACAATAGTGGAGAAATTGTCATCTAGAATTATCACATCAGCACTCTCTTTGGCCACCTGGAAAATTACAGAGCAAGTAATAATTATCTAGTGTTCGTCATTCTAGTTTCGTTGATCAGAGAATAGAGTTTTTAAGGAATGAAAGATGTTTCCATAAGAACACACACTACAGAGACACAAGACAAAAGCTTATATTAAATATTTTGACAAACTAAGAAAGAATGAAAGAGGTATCTAATCTAGATAATAAAAATTGTTCAAAATTCAAATAAAATGCACAAATGCGACTAAAGTCATTCTGCACATAACTCTACAGGTAAACTCCAACTACATCATAAGTTCAATAATAATAAAAAAACACATCAAGATATGAGCAGCTCAACAAGTGATTATTACCTTCTGCCTATTTTGGAAGTATATTGTAGCTTGAAATAAGCAAATACTTTAGTAAAATATATATTGATAATCTTTTGAGATACTACACATTGCCATCGTGATTCTGCTTAATACTTGAACTTCAGTTGGACTACTTCAGATCTAAATAGACTTCATAGAATAGTTTTAAAATAATAGAATACAACAGAATATTTTGTGGTCTCAAGAACATATGGTATATATCTTATTTATGGACAAAATTATCACCTCAGTTCCAGATATTCCCATTGCAAGGCCAATATCTGCTTCATGAAGTGCAGGAGCATCATTAGTTCCATCTCCAGTCACTGCAACAACCTCACCAAATGTCGATCGTAAAAGTCTCACAAGCATATGCTTATCCATTGGTGAAGAACGAGCCATAACCTTTCGGAAAAAAAAAGGCCAATATTAGTAAATATACCTACAATAAGGATATCTGATCAGTGTACTTATCAGTTTCCATTTTAAAGAATATGATCAAAAAGCCTGGTTGGCCTCATTCTAATAACTATATACTGTATCTAATTTAAGAGTTCGAAAAACTGTGGGAGGCCTCATTCTAATAACTACTTTATCCATAAAATATACAAATTAAGAAAAATGTAAAGAAGAAATGTTTCTTAGTATATGCTCACCTGCAAGTTAGGGATGAGTTTCTGCAATTCCTCGTCACTCTTCATTCGAAATTCCGGGCCTTCAATTGCAATACCACCATCTGTCAATATTCCACATTCTCTAGCTATTGCCTTAGCTGTGTTTATATTATCTCCAGTGACCATTCGGACCACAACTCCTGCTGACCTACAAATCGCAACAGATTCCTTGACTCCGGGACGAACTGGATCTTTGATGCCCACGATTCCTATCAAAGTGTAACCCTCAAATGGAATAGGGTTTACAGCTGAAAATTCATCAAGATCCTTATAAGCAAGACACAGAGTTCTCAAAGCTTCATTTGCAAATTGTTCGATTGTATTCGTTAAATGATTGAACAGGTCTTCATCCAGAGGAACAACCTCTCCATCTGAGTTCAGAGTCTTATTACATGCAGCCAAAATAATCTCAGATGCACCTTTGCAATGTGCCTGAAAACCTGCTCCGGGAACTTCCAAGACTACCCCCATTCTCTTCTTCTCAGAATTAAACGGTTCAACTTTGACGAGCTTTGTCGCCTGTCTCTCACCTTGGAAATCTCCTCCAAGAAAGAGACCGAATTCTAGAAGAGCGGCTTCAGTGGGTGTGCCAAGGATTTCAATTTTATCATCTTTAGCAACAACAATATCTCCTCCTGTGTTGTTGAATATCGATTTCTGAACCATTTTAACAACAGAATCAGGCATGTCTGAGCAGAAAGCAGAACTCTTCATCGAGCTACTAACTTCTTTTATCTTCCCAGAAATGCAAGCTTTCACAACAGTCATATGATTTGTTGTTAGAGTCCCCGTTTTGTCACTACAGATAGTTGTAGCAGACCCCATAGTTTCACAAGCAGCCAAATGTCGAACAAGTGCCTTATCGTTCATCATCTTCTTCATAGCAAACGCAAGGCTTAAAGTAACAGCTAAAGGCAACCCTTCAGGCACAGCAACCACAACGATTGTAACTGCAATAGCAAAGTACTCGAGCATTTCCCGGGCATCGTCTCCCGACCAGCCCCACTGAGAATTCCCATTAATTTTTTTACTAAAATGCCCTTGCACAAGCACAGCAAAGGTGATAACAGCAAAAAAAAGACCTACTTTTCCTATAATCGTTGCAACTCCATTCAATTTAACTTGCAAAGGTGTTTCATCATCACCCCCTTCACTAAGAGTAGCCATCAATTTGCCCCACTGAGTTCTCATCCCAACAGTAGTAACGAGCATTTTGCACGATCCATCTTGCACTTTAGTTCCGGACAGAAGGAAGGGATTCTCAGATGATACATTCACCGGTTCACTCTCTCCAGTTAAACTAGATTCATTTATCAACAACGAATAGCCTGAAACAAATAGCCCATCCGCTGGGACTTGATCCCCTAAACCAAGATGAACTATATCACCCGAGAGTAAATCAAATATAGAGATTTTTTGCCTATATCCGTTTCTAGTAACCTGAATGGTGATCTTTTTCTTCTCCTTATCTAAATCCTTGAATTGTAATGACTGTTTATAGTCACTTGTAGCGGTAACAAAAACAACAAGAAGGATACTAGCCACAATTCCAAGTCCATCATGAGCACCCTTTGGCCATCCTTCTGTTGCAATCCCAACCATCAAAGAAACGAGAGCACAAACAGCAAGAATCATGAGAGTGGTATCTTGAAGGGCTTCCCATACAAAAAGCCAAAATCCCTTAGCTGGGCTCTCTGTAAACTTATTAATTCCATAAACTTCTCTTCTTCGATTAATGGACTCCTCAGCAGTGTCAACCCCCTTTGTGAGACAAGTTGATAGCTTCTCAGAAATACCCTCAACGCCACCATGAACTTTCAGCTTCTTTACATTATGACCTTCAACAATGGAGCCTAACTCATCGGCACATATTTCGTAACCTGCTTTCTTGATTTCCTCTGGGACGGTGTAACTTATACCTAGAGATATTCAGGGGAATATCAGCAAACAGAAAATAGCACATATTGTGGTTCAAAGAATGAAATCTTACCTTGAATAAAACTAAGAGCTGCTTGGGAAACTAATACTGCAACTCTAAGCTTCTCCTGCAATACAATCAAATCAAACACTAATTTATATTTTTTAAACAGATCATCACTGTTACTCAAGATTTGAAAATAAAAACACAAACACTTGTATGAGCAAACTATAACAAAAGCAACAGGGAGCAAATCATTGAATGCAGTTCTATCTCAATACGGTGAGTTCACAGCAAATCAAACTCAAATCACCCTACTTAAGGAATTTATGCTGCAAATTCAAAAAATCGTCAAAGATTTACTAGGTAACTAAACTAATCTTATTTACACTCTCAGTTTTCCACTTCAAATCGCTTGCAAGAGTTCAATAAATATTACTACTACTACTATTAAGCATTAAAACAAAAATATCGGAGAAAAAGAAATTACAGCAAAGTAAAAATGGCAAAAGAAAGTCAACGAGGCTGAAAATATATTATGAGATTGATCGGGAAATAAAATAGAGCAAATATTTAGGGGAGTAGAAAATGTGAAGACCTGATTGGACTTCTGGATCTCGCGAACTTCAAAACGCTTAGAAAGATTGGCGGTAAATCGGAACCTCCTCTTGCGATTCTTAACGAGCCAGCAGGCTTTCCGCCACCGTTGCAAGGCCTCCTCCGACGAGTTCTTCGCCTTCACATCGGAGAACTCCTTCATATAGCTTCCCATGATTTTTCAATATAATTTCAGCAGATCATCAAGTAAATGTGAAGAACAGAGAAAAGTATGAGTTAGATGCTTTAAATTTAAAAAATATGCAGCGATTTTTGGACGGATGATATAGGCAGCCAAAAAGAAATGGTTTGAAAAGTGGCTTTGATTTTGCGTATTATATTTTGGTTGTTGTTTCTTTTCTTTTTATCGAAGCTTATTGTACAGATTGAGTGGTAGTAGTAGACTAGTAGTAGTGGTTGTTTTTGGAAAATGGAGTTGAAGACTCAAGTCAGAGCAGAGCATGAGATGGGAAGAACGTGAGACTCTTTTCTTTTTAAATAAGGAGTTTTGCAGACAAGATTCTCAAACATGTTTAATTAGTGGGGATAAAGGTACCAATATGCCCTCAGCTAACTATTCGGCACAAATTCGATGGATTAAAAATTTAATTAAACGATATCAATATAATTCAAAATCTTAAAACTTAATATAATTGTGACGTGTAGTTCGGATATAACTGATCTTGATTCTCTCACTATATTCCTTTTTAGAGGTGATCGACATTTGAGGCTTGATTTGGAAGTTGAAGGTACCACTCCGGGTGAATGATTTTATGTGGTATGTTTGTTGAGAGTATGAGACTATCTCCCAAATTAAATTGACTTATTTTCAAGGAGGGCGACGGGTGACAAGTGGTGTGTCTAATGTAATACCGATGTAGAAGGGAATTGACGCTTGTTTGTAGCGTGCAAGTTTGCAGAGGAGTGTTTGACTTAGTTGGGTCTGAAACAGTCTATTGAGACTGTCTAGTCGCGGGTGGACAACTTTAAGGATTAAGTGTTTTTAATGCTGGAGTAGTCATGTTTGGAATGTGTCAGTGCAATTTGCAATGTTATTGTGACAAATTTGGAAAGAACGAAACTCGAGGGTATGTGAGGATAGATGCCAAACTCATGTGACCTATGCCTCAACGGCTCAGGGTCAACATGTAAGGAAAAGGTTGAGCATGTTAATTGTTTATGTTTTCGAAAAGTAACACACGATGCTTGAGAGGAGGTGGAAACTCAACATTGACACGATGTTTTTGAGAAATCCCAACAAACGGGTTTTGGATTGGTCACTCGGGATGATTGTGGTGAATTTATGGTGGGCCCTACCATGGTGAGTGTTGAAGTAGGGGTGTCCATGGCTTTCGCGAAAGAACTTCAAATAGGTCAAGAATTTAGGGGTCGACAATATCATGGTGGAGGGTGACTAGAAAATTGTGGTGGATGCAATCAATACACGAACCTTATGCTTGGTTTTTGGAGACTACAGAAACACTTGTAGAACGATACTTCGTAGCTCTTCTTTTTTATTTTTTTATTTTTTTTGGTAAAATTAATTATTATTTCAACAATACATGAATTAGCGAGAACATCTCGGTTCAATGAGAGATGAGTTGTCCATCGTTTTATATTCTTGAAATATTGAAAGTTAACTCTTCTATAATTGTGACTTGAATGATCTAAATTAATCAATGCAATAAAATTAATCATAATACAACACCTCTAACACATACTAATTCATTAAACCTACAAAATAAAATATTATAATTACATTTATATACCTAACCTCATCACATGGGACCCACAGTAATGTGTCGAACCTAAGTATTATGAAAAGTAGGAGCACTTAAATATTGTCACCTATCGGCCAAAGTCATAAGTAAATAAATAAATAATGCTATTAAGAATGCAGTTAATGTTATCATTTCAAAAGCTACTCCACTAGCCTTTAAAAAAGCCAAAAAAAAAAAACTTATAATTATTGGGTAGTTTATATCATTGTATCTTACTCATAACTTTTAGCTAAAACAGGCAGCCCACCGGAAGGACTTGAATTGTCAAGTGAAGCTTCGGAGAATGTTCGTGAAATATATATTATGTTTTGTTTTTCTCTGAAACACATTTTCATTTCATATGTTTTTCTTTAAAAATTAAAAACATTTTATTATTTTGTGATTTTAATAAGAGAAAATATCACTTTTGATTACCCAAACTTACCTCTTTTCATATTTGTCACCCACACATTTAGTCACTATCAAAATTGATCACTCAATGATCAATTTTGATAGAATATAATAATTGGATGATCAATTTTGATAGTGATTAAATGTAAGTGACCAAATATATGAAGAAAAAAAAAAGGTAAATTTGAATTATTTAAATTGATATTTTTCCTTTTAATAATTATTTTCAAATGCTTCACTTTTATTTTCAGAATAATGCAAAATATTTTGAATAACACTCATAAGTGCATAATTACCACGTTAGAGTAAACGAATGGTATTTTTTGCACTGAGATAATTAATGCTAACAATTTTATTTTTTTAATAAAATAAATAATATTTTTTTAACATACACATGAATTGTATATATAATTTTTAGATAGTTGTGTGAGAGTGTTCTTCGTTTAATCAACTCTATTAGAACATCTCCAATTCTCGAACTCAAATTGCCACCAAAATCATTAATTTACCATCAAATTTAATTCAAACGGTAAAATTATCTCCAATCATCAAACTCAAATTTTAATGCTATCTTTTTTATTTATATTTTATTAAATATTTGTTTATCATCAGATATATAATTTCATATTTACATTTAAATTAAATTAATTAAACAAACAAAAAAAGTGATATATTTAATATAAAAATATTTAAAAAAAAACAAAATCAATGAAATAAAACACCAAATTCAATTGCATAAAATATAAATTACTCCCTCCGTCCAATTTTATTATGCACACTTCTACGGGCACGGATTTTAATAAATATTGATTAGCTTATGTATAAAGTGGATAAGTTAGGGGTGTGATGGGATGTTGTGGGGTCCATTTATAGATAAAGTGATTGTTTATGAATAAAGCAAGTGACAAAGTGGGTAAATAAGTGATGGTAGAAGGGTGGAGATAAAGTAGTATGAATATTATTATTTCCAAAAAGAGTATGTGCATAATAAAACTGGACAACCAAAAAAGGAAAGTGAGAATAATAATATTGGACGAATGGAGTACATCACAATTTCAATGTAATACTTAAAAATATAAATTACATATTTCTAACCATTAACTTTCAAAATTAGAAAATTATTTCCAGAGATGTTCAATTAATGCATTTCGAAGTTCGAAATGAGATGCATCTATGATTTTTTTATGTCGACGAAGAAAATCTTGAAATCTTGAAGTTCCATTACTTGCCATTTTTACATTTGAAGTTGACACTTCTCTCGCTTCTACAATCGGAGCTCTGAGATCACGTTCGTCCTCAAAATATTCCATAATTGTTAATTATAAAATTCAAAATTGTTTTATTATTTAATTAAAATAATAAATTTTAAATAAATTAAACAATAGACTAATAAAGAAAATGAAAAAAAATATATAAACACTTGAAACAATTGAAAACGTGAATTGGGAGGGCAAATAGAGTAGAATTTTTTTTTAGTCCAACTTTGAGTTGGTGGCAAATCTGCCACCAAAAATAGGATTGTGGCAAATTGCCACCACAATAGCCGCTGCATTGGAGTTGATTTTGAAGGCAATTAGAGTATTAGCCACACCATTGGAGATGTCCTTAGAAGGGAAAAAACTTTTAACCATTTAGGGTTCGTTTGCTTTACAGGTTAGGATGGAAAAGTTATGATAGGATTGAATGAGATTACTAATTCACGTATTCTACAACACTAGAATAAACGACCGCAAGTATACGACGTCTATCGTAGAGAAGTAAGTACGAGGTCGATCCCACGGGGAGATATAGCGTAAAAGTGTAGTTTGTTGACGGAATTCTAAATAGACGGTGATCGATAAAGTGAATGTGGTGAATTACCCTAAGATTGCCTACCAAATTGTCACGAATAAGCAATAAAGAGTAATGAAGAATCGACCAAATATCATATAAATCAAGAAAACGAAAGTAAAACGGATTAAAACTCAAGTATGAGAAGGTGGGTTCCAAGGCAATTGTAACACTTAGATATCCGTTTATGAATTGTTACTCGTTCAAATGGCCATTAAGGTTGTCTTCGGTTGATCACAAAAGAATAATTAATCAATCTCTCGATCTAACTAATCCAAAGGAGCATGCGACATAAGTTCGTATCTCTACCTTACAAACATCACACCACCTAAAATAGCCCCAAAGATCATTCAATTCCCTCTCCGATAACTAATCCTCTCTCGAGCTGATAATAACACCGGGTTGCATGCTTGCATACGATTAATGGAATAAATCTCTCAATCCTACCCCAATTAACAATGAATTAAGCAAATCATCATGGCCAATAACAACATTCTTCCAAGTGAGAATTAAACATGCAAATAAGAGACAAACACCATTTAAAGCAAGAAATTAGTTCATAAACTTCAATCCAAATAATTACAATGCATTAGAACCACAATTGTTTAGCAAAGAGCTAACATAATCTAATTACAAAATCCAAATGAAAAAGCTAACTAAAAAGAGAGAGAAAGGGAAAGCTTAATCTAAAATGTGGTAGATAATTGAAATCCCAAGCTATTGCATCTTTCCTTGCTTGATTTGATGGAGAATTGAAGAAGAAATTGCCAAAACACCTCCAAGTATGTGTTACTATGTGTGGAATTTGAGGAATTGGGGGAGAGTGTCTTGGGTTTTAAGAATGAGGTCTTATATAGTGTTGGGGTAGGGCTTAAGGATAAAAATTGCACTTAAGTCCTTGGAAATTGGACAAAATGTGCAAAAACCACCGAGAGCATATTAAAAAAAAAAGGCGGGAGGAAGGCGGCTAGCGGCGCATGCGGGGAAGAGAGAGTGGCGGCGACGTTGTACGATGGAGGGGCGCCGCCGCCGACAATGGGACAGGGGGGTTGCGCACAGTGGGTTGGGGACAACGGTTGGGACGCTCGCAGAGGCTGGGCCGCGCGCAGGGGTGGTGACGGCGATGGGGGAAGGAGGGGGCTGGGTGATGCTGGCGGAGGCGACGGTTTTGTGTCTGGGGAAGAGGAAGTTAGTTTTTTGGGTTTTGAAAAATTGGGAAAGAAGATTGAAGGAAATAAGGAAAATATGGAATAAGGTTATTTTTGGTAATTTAAGGGGAGTACATCTAACATTTGATAAATTGAGGGGAGTACATAAATCGGGGGAGTAGACTTAACAAAGCTGGAGGGGTATATAGCCAGGGCCTATGCAAAGGCCAATTTACCAAATGTTATTGAGTTTTTGGGCGCGGTTATACACACACACCGACCTATCGAGGACACCCAAGGGATGAGTACACACACCGTAAGTTGAGGACACCCACGTGGAAAATCCCAAAATACCCTTAAACACCTTAAACCCCTAATTTTACCTCATTTCTCTCATTTCACTCGCCGTACACCCACCTTTCTTCCTCCCCTCCCACGATGCGTCGCCCACCTCCCCACGCCGCCGCGACAGCCCTCGCCCCACTGCGTCGCATCCACGCCGTCGCCCACCTTCTCCGCCGCTCGCTCGCACTCAGGCCGCCCCTCTCCCTTCTCTCGCCGCCTGCGCCTTGCAGCCCCAATCCGCCCCTCCCCCTCCTATCTCCGCTTTGCTGTCGCCCGTAGTTGTTCGCACGCCACCGCCAGTTATTTGAAGAAAGATCTGGGTTTTTTTACAGACCGCTAGATTTGTTCCGTCCGACCCCAGCCCTCGCCGTTCGCAATCCCCCTTTATAGTAAGTTTAAGGTTTAGATGTTAGATTTTTGAAAAAAAATTAGGGTTTTTACAGATCTATTAGAATTTTTTTACAGATGTATTAGGGTTTTTTGAGTTCATTGATTTTTTTCGGAAAAAAATTCTTGTTCGAATTTTTTTTTGGACAATATGTGTTGTGTTCGAAAAAAAATTCCAGGCAACTTGAGTTTGTTGGGTAAAAAATTTCGGACATGTTCAGTTAATTTTTTCGAACACCCCAAAAAAATTTTTATTTTTAATTTTGTTGAAATTTTGTATTTTTAGAAGGTTTTTTTTTTTTTTTTTTTGTTGAAGTATATTGTTTGTTTTTGTTGGTGATGGTGGATATGATTCTGTCATGAAATGAAATGTGTGTACTCATCTTTTTTTTTTTGTATAAATTTTACACTAGGGTATATGTGACATTTCACATGTATTGAAAGATGAAAAAAATGTTTTGTGGGTGTACTCAATAGGTTGGTGTGTGCGTATAACCGCGCCCTTTGGGTTTATATGCTTGTGGAAACAAGCCCAACTGAGATTAAGCCCATAACACATTTTAAAAGCCCATTTCACACTTTCTAAAACCCTAGTATTTGCAGTATATACGTGTTTTCGGTCTTCCAACGCAGAGCTTAGCGGCGACAACAATGGGTAAGCATTTTTCTTCTTTGAAAGACGCCGGAATTGTAACAGCATTTTCCGATTTCTTATTCGTCTGCGCAGATTTAGACTGATTTCTATTATTGTTGGAATTTTTAGGTGCCTACACTTACCTAGCGGAGCTATGGAAGAAGAAGCAGTCCGATGTTATGCGTTTCTTGCTTCGGGTTCGCTGTTGGGAGTACCGACAGCTTCCCGCTATTGTACGGGTCACTCATCCGACCCGTCCCGACAAGGCCCGACGCCTCGGCTACAAGGCCAAACAGGTTTTCTCATACTTTTCATTTGTGGATTTTCTTCGTTTACAAAACAATGTTTTCTCATACTTTTCATTTGTGGATTTTCTTCGTTTACAAAACAATCATTGTCGTTTCCACCCGCATATTATTATTGTTTTGTGTAATTCTGCTTTGTTAAAGCAAAGAGTTATTTGTTGTTGATGCGTTTACTGAGATGCGGTATTTGTCAATATTCGATTCACTGTGTTACTGAGAAAACTTATTCATGTGATTATCTTGTCAGGAAAAGTTTGTGATTGAGCAAATACTTCATTTGATAAGTAAATTAGAATAAGTGTAGGATTTGCTTAAATGCTTGTCATTCTTTCCGGTTTTATTTCTGGTTAGAGAAAATGAATCTGATATTGTGTATGCTCTAATTTTCTTACTAGACTGTCAAATTATATTTACATATTGTTTGGTTTGGAAGTATATGCTCTTCTACCAATATACAGTAGAATGTCTTTTTCTGTTCTAACCACTGGATTAAACTTAACCCTAATAATTAGTTAATTGGTTAGAATATGTCTGTACCAAATTATGAGAATGATAGTGTTCATAGACATGCTCTAGAATGCTAGAATGCAAGTGTCAAAGATTTAAACTATACACTTTCTATGTTTGTTTTTGTGTTTCTTACATGAGTATTTACTTTGACAGGGATATGTGATTTACCGTGTTCGTGTTAGACGTGGTGGAAGGAAGAGGCCAGTCCCCAAGGGTATTGTTTACGGTAAACCCACCAACCAGGGAGTTACCCAGTTGAAATTCCAGCGCAGCAAGAGATCAGTTGCTGAGGAACGTGCTGGCCGCAAATTGGGTGGTCTTAGAGTTCTAAGCTCTTACTGGATCAATGAGGTTTGGTCCTTATATATATCTTTCTATTATTTTATGTTGAATGCTTATATTGAATCTTACTTGGCTTTCACTAACTTCTGGATGACATGAATAATCTTCTTTTTATCATCACTTTGTTGTTGAAACAAAGAGCTTGTTTCAAATTGAAAGTTGGGTGTTTGATTGCAGGACTCAACATACAAGTACTTTGAGGTTATATTGATCGATCCAGCTCATACTACTATCCGTAATGACCCAAGGATCAACTGGATTTGCAACCCAGTGCATAAGCACAGAGAGCTCAGAGGGCTTACCTCTGCTGGAAAGAAATACAGAGGTCTCAGAGGAAGAGGCCACTTGCACCACAAAGCACGTCCTTCACGAAGAGCCACCTGGAAGAGAAACCAAACTCTATCCCTTCGTCGTTACCGTTGATCTTCTTGAAGTTTCTTGGTATTTGTACAACAAAATTAAATCTGGTCTTGTTGCAGTTTGGTCTATCACATTTACTGCAAGTTTTTTTGGGCATTTTGGAAGAGGTTTAGAGTTAATTTGTTTTGAACATTTTTGTTATTGATTTCAGGATTTCAAATTATGCTCTTGAGACTATGTTTGCATCCTAAAAATTATGTACTCTTGTTACTAAGATATGTTTTTAAATTTTATTTCTGTTAGTTAAATATTCCTTCTCTATTACTGTAGTTTTAATTCTTGTAAAATTTTACGAGGTGAGGAAAATATGTGCGTTTTAAATGTTCGTCTGTGTTCATTACGTCATTTTTCTCGCAATTTGGGTTCCAATTACACAAATGGTTTGATCATAATCTTGTGGCACAAGCTGAATGTTAGTGCTAGTACATCAGTTACAAGGATCCGCGCTATTATTGTTAACTCCCTCAGTTCTATTTTTTTATTTGACAATTAAAAAATTTCACTTTAAAAAGCTTAAAATTTTACCATATTAAGTATTATTTTATTACTCTATTTTATTTTTAATTATTATATACTCTATTACTTAAAAAATTTGTATCTCCTTTTAAAAAAATTAATTTTTAAACAACTCTTTCGGTCCATGATACTTTAGGTGAATAAAGATATTATTAAAAAAGCGGCTAAATATTGGGCAATTGGGAAACAAAATTTATTCTTCGAAGATTAATGAGATTGTTCGACTTTTATTCAGTGCCATTATATTTTTGGAAAAATTGGTTTCTACCCAATTTTTTTTTATTTTTTTTAAATCTGTCTAAGTTTATAAGAAAAAAATATTTCTATCCATTAAAAAAAAAAGTTAAATCAGTCCACATTTATAAGAAAACTTATCTCTACCCATTTTAAAGTTAAATCTGATCGAAATATATAAAAATCAGTCTGAATTAGCATTATTATATGATTGTTACATAATTCTAATTCCAAACATACATACTAAAATATTCATAATTTCCAACATATATAATAAAATATTTCTAATTGGTTGGGGGTGAAGTTTGTTTTGTTTGAATGGAATACTTCAACACAACAAAAATACAAATTTACATTTTTCTTTACCATCCTTACCAAACACGTCTTAAATAATTTATTTATTTGCAACAGCAAATTCTTGAGCACCGTGATTAAATTCACAGTTGGAGGGTTGAAATTTAACATAAGAGACTTTGAATTAAACATAAAAAATTGCGCATGGTCAAAAAAGTATAAGGATCTGATTTACCAACAAGTAATCAAATTATCATTGCATACACAAAAGTAGAAACAATTAATTAGACTAAGCAAAATATTTGAATATACTACTATCAATGATTAATGGCATAATTACTAACTTTATATGAAAAATAGAGCTACTCATACTGAGTCATATCTAACTTGGTTATCCAACTATACAGGTTTCACATTCCAACACATAATTACGTTAGTTTCTATATGAGAATCTTTGAACCTGCTCAACTAACTAGTCTATGTCTGCTCTTTATCAACACAGATTTTGCAGAATTGGTGGGGGGAAAGTCTTTTGGAAAATGAATTTAAAATGTTCTGTATTTAGATGATACATTGAGATTTGAGAGCATTGTGTGAATTTTATAATTTACGAGAATATCAAATCATGATATTTAAGATTATCTTTGGACATTCATCTTTTGGTTATATGTTACTCTACCTTATGTTATCTTTCACATATATAGATAAAAATATAACATGATACTTAATACTCC
Organism: Galeopsis tetrahit; assembly: GCA_963675135.1. Lineage (NCBI taxonomy): Eukaryota > Viridiplantae > Streptophyta > Magnoliopsida > Lamiales > Lamiaceae > Galeopsis > Galeopsis tetrahit. The sequence continues at coordinate 84,428,075 of OY776121.1, forward strand.
ATAAAAAAAAAAACATGTGTTACTGTTACTCGGTTAATATAATATCAACTATTTTCCAAAAAAAATTACTTAAAAGGTAAATAGAATTACACACTACCAAATCTGTGCTACTACTGTATATAGAAAAATAACATATAATTATCATTATAATGACACGTTATTTTAATTATCATTATATATATATATATATATGTTATTATATAAACACAAACATATTATTGTAAGGAAAAAATGTGTTACTCCTTCTTCATAGTAACTTTCACACTTTTTTTTTAAGAATGTGTCATAATAACTTTCACATCCTTAAAATGAAAAATGGTTTATAAACTTCATTCTCACAATATCCTTAATTTTACACAAATGTCACTACTTTTTTTCCACACATGCACAAAAATTAGCTCATTTATTTACTTTATATTTAGGATAAAAAAATGGATTTGACCGGTTCATTTATATGCAAAGAAGGTAATTGGACCGAATTCAAAATTTGGATCAACTCATGAGACCAAAATTAAAATGTGTATTCCATTAAAACCAAATTCAAAATTAGTCCACATTAAAGGACTTGCAAAAATTTTAATCGTTATATTTACAAACTTACCTCTCAAAACTTCACTCTTTATTACACTTTCTTAATATGTGCTAATCTATCTATAAAAATTATTATGAGACGAAAGGAGTATTAAATTAAAAAAATCAATAAAAAATACGAAAAATAAAATATACATTTAAAGGGATGAATTGAATACCATAATAAAAAAAATCATATTTAATACTATTACTACTACACCTACTTTACCTTTCTCTCTTGTCTTTGTCCGGTTCCTCTAGCTCTTTTCTGAAACTATAAGCTCATTAAACTGAAAATTTGGAAAAAAAAAAAAAAATGCAGATAAGGTGAAAGAGAGAATTCGGAGACAGCTCAATTGAAAAAAAGGGTTTCTCCGTGTTGTCACTCAAAACCAACAACCACTATTACTACCAAACAAAAACATTGTCCTCCTCGTAATAATGGAAGTTCAAAATGTCCCATCTAACTCAATCTCAGATCTCCAAAACCAAATTCCCATTTTCAAATTTATTACTTTCACAATGTACGTCGCTTTACCGATCAAACTCCAAATGTAAAAGCTTCCAGGTTTTGATTTTTGCTTCGACTTTTCATTCTTGTTTTATAGGCATATTCTTCTCTTCACCTTTTGTTTCTCGTGCACAAGAATTTGTTCCTTTCTTTTAATTCCTGGCAGTAATGTTTCGACACTTGGAATTAGTGCCCTTATACTTCCGGATCTTTAATGTTGTTTTCTGATCCACCAAACTGTATTTAAAAAAAGAAAAGAGCTTGTTATTGTCAAATGTGGGTTCAAAAATAGTACTTAAAGGCTCTTTATTTGCCTTTCCAGTGGAGTTTATGAAAAGAAAGAGTGAAAGGTGATTTTGTTGATTGAAATAAAGTGGGAGTTTCTGTGAGGCCAAATGCCGAACATGTTGTGTGCGTGTTCTGGAGAGCAATTCAAGGTTGAAGAGGCAGCGCCACAGTCTCCAGAGTCACTAGCCACAAGGGATTTCTCTGCAAGTGGCATTTCATCAAGAACTGGAACTGTTGATTGGGAATCTAAACTTGAAGATGCTCAAGTTGATGAAGCTGAATCCACTTTGAAGGAAGCACTTTCTTTAAATTATGAGGTTTTTATATAAACAATCTCCCTTCCTAGCATTTTAAATTGCTTCTTATCTCCCATTTCCTTGATTGTGTGTACATTGATGCTATATCCCTCTTCCTAGCACTTTAAATTGCTTGTTGTCTATCATGTTCTTGATGTTGCATAGATGCCATTTCTCTTGCCAAAATTTGGAATTGTTTTCTTAGTCCCATTTTCTTTATATATGTTTTCATGTGTGATTTTTAGGAAGCTAGAGCATTGTTGGGGAGGCTTGAATATCAAAGAGGCAACTTTGATGCTGCCCTTCAAGTATTTCAAGGAATTGATATCAGAGTGTTGTCACCAAGGATGGCTAAGGCCATTTCCGAGAGAAGTCGCCCCCGAAAACTGCGATCTAGAGGCAGAAATATGCTGACTGGTCTAATGTCGTTTCATTCAGTCAGCCTACTTCTTGAAGCTATTTTACTTAAAGCAAAATCTTTAGCAGAGCTTGGACGAGTTAAAGGTATTCATTAGTATAATTTCAATATTAGTATGTTAATTTACATTTTATGAGGTGTACTTGGGGAATGAAATTGTAGCACTATGAGTAGTGGAAACTCCCATAAAGTAGGATTGACATTGGTAAATTCCCACATCTCAATAATAGACAGCACGGTGAAATCGTAAAATGTTTGTAAGAATGATAGTTTGAACATTGAGTAGTTGTTTTGATGCAAAGTAGGACACAGAGCATTTGTTCTTGTGAGTAGGTCTATTGCGAACCAGGTTCACATGGACTTATTTCTTAAAAGTATCACCTTTGAGAAAAATGCTTGATTTTGATTTTATATGTTGTTCTTCTCAAAATCACTAAACCACGATACTTCGTATGTTAAACAGTATTACTTCATACACAAAACAGTATTATTGAGTTGAGCAAGTCAAGTATGAGACCGACTCATACAAGTTTTTGTGTTTCGAGTTAACCATTAAACTTGCGTGAACCAGGTTATAGAAGTTTTTTGTCTGTTCTTGTTTGCTCTTTCAGGGGTTCGGATGTCTTGAAATAGACTACTGGTGTTTTAAATTGTGGCTTCTGATTGACCTTTTTTTCATTAACAAATGACAGAAGCTGCAAGAGAATGCACAATTATCTTGGACACAGTTGAATCTGCTCTTCCTCATGGTATTAATGGGGAAATAAACGCAGACGCTAAGTTGTTAGAGATGTTTCACAGAGCACTAGAGTTGCTTCCCAAGCTATGGATATGGGCAGGTTCTCTAGACGAAGCTATTGCTGCTTATCGAAGGGCTCTTTTGCGGCCATGGAATTTCGATCCCCAAAGACTGGCAAAACTACAGAAAGACTTAGCTGCCACATTGCTATATGGAGGCGTTGAAACAAGCGTCCCGTCTCAAATGGGACCCACATTCCCTGAAAATAGCACAGAGGAATCGGTTCTTCTGTTATTTATTCTGATGCAGAAGATTCTTTACGGTGAAATAGACTGGGATCCTGAAGTTATGGATCATTTAACTTTTGCCCTCACAATCTCGGGACAATTTGAGTCGTTATCAGATCACGTGGAGCAAATTCTCCCTGGCATATATAATCGAGTCGAGAGGTGGTACTTTCTTGCTCTTTCTTACAGTGCTGCTGGTCAGAATCAAACAGCGTTGAACCTTCTAAAGAAAGTATCGGGCTTGTCTGAAAATAATCATAAACCTCATTTAGCATCGTTCTTGCTTGGAGCAAAGATGTGTGCTCAAGATCCAAGTGAATCTTGTCAAGGGATAGATTTTGCTCGTAGAGTAATTGAAGCTTCCGAAAACCAGAATGAGCATGTAATAAGCCAAGCTCATAAGTTTCTTGGCATCTGCTATGGAAATGCAGCAAGAATGTCGATTTCTGATTCTGAAAGAGTTTTTTTACACACAGAATCAATAAACTCCCTTAACCATATTCTGCTGAGTGAGATGAAGGATCCAGAAACGAGCTTTAGACTCGGGCTAGAAAACGCGCTCCAGAGGAATTTGAGTTCAGCCTTTGATCACGCAATGGTGTATTCAAAAATGATTGGTGGAAGCTCAGCAAAAGGTTGGAAACTTTTGGCTCTTATTGCATCTGCAGAACAGAGATTAAAAGATGCAGAAGCCATTATCGATCTTGCTTTAGATGAAACTGGAAATGTCGAACAACTTGAACTTCTTAGGCTAAAAGCTGTCATTCAGATTGCTCAAGAACAACCGAAGCTAGCGATAGAAACGTATCGGATTTTGCTTGCCATGATTCGGGGGAAGGGCGAATATCATGATATAGATACCAATAAGGTGTGTGATCATTTCAGAATTAGATTTTATTTTCATCCTATGAGAATATGTTCAAAATATTTTTGCTGTTTCTCAGGACAACGAGAGGAGATTGGAGTTAGAAGCGTGGCTAGATTTGGCGGGACTTTATGCAGACCACGAGCTGTGGCTCGATGCAGATATCTGCGTTAGAAAAGCCAAGACGAATAAATTTTACTCGGCTCGTGGTTGGCACACGACAGGTTTGACAAGCCTTTCCCTATCCTCTCATATGGTGTATTCCATGCTAGGGATGTAAATGAGTCGAGCTAGGTAGAGTAGTGTCAAACTCGAATTTGATTCTATTAAAAAACTCAAAGTTAAAAACTTGACTCATATTCAATCGAGCTTAAATCTCCTGAACTCGAGCTGGACATGATAACTTACATAACATTAATCAACTTTTAATTTTATTTATAAAGGCTTAATTGCTGCTAAAATCACAAGACTTTTGCAAATTGCAATTTAATCAAAACTTTCGAGTTTTGACAAATAGAAACCTCAAAATTTTTATTTTTTTTGGCAATTTTAACTTCCGGGGAGATTGACTCTTGCCCGTATCAGACGTGTCATCCCACCTAACAACAATTTAAATCCCGAACGACATTGTTTACCCTAATTACTACCCAAATGGCGCCATTTAACCTAAAAACTATCCAAACAGGCAAGACTAAAGCTGCCCAAAAGTGAAAATTGCATATATTTTTTTAAATTAGATTGTAATTTGCGAAAAGGTGGTGATTTTAGCAATAATTAAGCTTATTTATAATTAGTGTATATTTATAAATAATTAGCATACAAAGGGTAAAATAGTGTAAGCTTGATTAGGTTCACGTGCCTACTGAGCAAAGTATTATTGAGCTCGAGAACTGCTCAGAGCTGCTTCGTCTCACTTGCATCTCTATTCCATGCTACCTCACCAAGTATAGAATCCACCACAAATCACGTCTGCCCACGTGACAGGTGTGATTAGGCGGATTCTATACCTGGTGGAATGCACTGGGCGTAAGATGTAAGAGAACCTTCTCATGTTTTTCATACTGTGGGTATGTTTTCAAATACAACTGATAGCTTTCAAAATTTTTTATTTTTTTTAACTGTGAGAGGAAGCATTTGAAAAGAAGTGATTCTCCCACATTTTCTATTGTTTACAAACACCCCAATATCTTGCTTACCCGCGTTTCTTGAATGCTATCAGGACGACTCGTTGAAGCCAAAGAAGAATACAAAGAAGCAATCGCCGCCTTCTCAGTTTCTTTATCAATAGAGCCAGATTATGTCCCCAGCATAGTCTCAACAGCTGAAACATTACTAAAGATGGGCAATCGGTCCCTCCCTATTGCAAAAAGCTTCTTAATGAATGCATTGCGTTTAGAACCAACGAACCACGATGCTTGGTTCAATTTGGGGCTCGTTTATAAGATGGAAGGGTCGATGCAGCAAGCAGCAGACTCGTTTCAAGCAGCTCACGAGCTCAAGCTCTCTGCTCCTGTTCAAAGCTTTCAATGATAGTAGCATTTTTTGGGTAGAGAAATTGATTTGATTTGATCTTACTGGGAAATTTGGTTCATTATTCTTGTTTATCGAATTTGTATAGATGACTGTTTTATTAATGAGAAAAAGCTATTTGAAGGTTAAGATTATGATTGTTTTTGCCTTCCCTAACTCCCTTTTCATCTCAATGAACACGTGTGTGCATTTTTCTGTCTTAAAACTTTATGCTTAATTTCCACATTGTATTCCAAACATGAAATAAATATTGTACATACGAGTGTATAATTTCGATAGGTATTAATAAGAGTAAGGGGAAACGGATTGATTATAAAAACAAGAATTATATCAATTTATTGAGGAGATCTTGAGATTTCTCATATACTCTCTTAGTCCAAATTATATAGGGCTGTTTTGACTTTTTATTAAAAAATACACTGATAAGTTTTATTGGGAAAACACATTAAACAAACAAATTTTCTATTATAACCCTATGTAATGAATTTTGTACTTTCTAGTGTAATTAATGCACATGGTTATATTAACAATCACATACATATTCACATTTACAAGCAGAAGTTTTTTCTAAAGAAAGTGTGAGTCCTTTCTGTGTGCAAGAAGTGTACCCAGTTTGTAACACAAAGTACATAGCAAGTAATCGAGAGACCAACGAAAAACAACGGCACACTATTCAGCTTCAAGCACTTCTTTAAGACACTCATATCGCACGACTGAAGTCTAGCAACGAAGCGTAACCTCACCCCATCTGCCACTGCATTTACAAAACGAGTCAAAGATTATCGAACTATCATAGTAATTAAAGGTGTGTGCCATAGGGGATTCCAACCCCACCTTAAACTCCAAATGCACAAGAAATTGGGAGATAATCAAGCAGGATCAGAACAAACTAAATTACTACTTAGTCCATTCAAATCAGGGAGAAGACGGAGGAGAAAAAAAGTCACAGCAACGTTACTAAAATCACAAGAGGAATATGACAAATGGAAAAAAAATCATAATAAAGGTATAAAAGGAGAAGAGTACCTTGAGAGCAGGTTCTCCTTTGTTGGGGTTGTTGTTTTGCTTTGCAGCAGCTGCTAGCTGTGCTTTTGCAGCTCTTCCTACTGCTGATTGTTCAAATTGCTCTTGCCTGCAATCATAAAGTGCTTATTAATTTCAGAGTCCAAAAGACTTGTATTCCCTTGCAAAAATAAACACAATTTTTATCTGTTAATGATACAACATCAGGAATGAATCTCTACCACAAAACCACTTGAATTTCCTAGAGCAGATTGTGAAGCTTTGAGTCAAAACATCGATAATTATTCCTTTAACAAACTCCTGTGAACAAACTCCATCATTTCTTCAGTGTGATTCCTTTGGAATAGAACAAAGTTGTCGCCTTTAAACTCCATTTTAAGTGCATTAAACACCCTCTCAGAAAAGTTATCATACCACGAGGTTCAGAAACATATTCCAAAATATCCTCACAAGAAAAAGCAAGTCTTGATCCTGTTTCTTAGAATGGGTAAGACTAGAAACATATTCTTTAGTAGTCACTAGAATTAGTTCCGTAGTACAAGATCATATGAATATACTCTATGATAATTTAGTCCTTGTGATAGAGCTTTAACAAGGCTTTTGATTCAAAGTGACGATGTCATCTTACTTCATTGGCGTCTTAGATGTTCATACAGATTTCCCTCGACTGAATCTTAAACACATTAAGCTAGAGGTAAAATTAAACAAGGCAAAAACACATTAATATTTCAAAAGTAGGGTGCTAGATAAAGTTATGAGGAACAATGACAAACACTCTACTATATTCATTTGTGATGGTTTCGACAAACAAGAATTACAAATTGGAGCTCACATACTTTCTATTCTACATCTCTAATGGATAAACACTGTTGCAGCTTCTATTCATCATAAATTCAAACACAGAATCACATGCCACAATGCAAATGATTTTAAATTCTCTATCAAGGTTATGTGCCTAGTGATCCAAGATACAACAAGTCAATTAAAAAGAAATGCAGAAACAAAATAGAACTAGTACAGTACATTCTAATTTAGTCTGATGAATGATTTATTTCAACAAAAATCTACACCAATGGTGGAATTAAAACAGTCCATCTATTAAAAATCAAAGCCAACAAATTGGAATTCTTGATCAAAAGACAAAAAAAACATCCCTCTTTCTTAATTCTCACAATATGTTGGGCATAAATGCAAATTATTCTTCAAGAAAAAACCGAAAATCAGAAGTGCCCAAAATCAACAAAAATGCAGAGATTGAATTAAAAGAAAAAACCTTTTGTGGGCGGCTTCGGCGGCTCTTGCACGGGCTTCTTCAGAGGCCAAACGATCCTCCTCTCGTTTCTGCTGCTTGCTAGATCCTCCATCAAAGCAGTCAAAACAACCCATTTCACTCCCTCTCTTCTTTTTTTTATTTCTTAATTTTTTTGTAAATTTAGATGGAACGATGAATATCTTCTGGGACTTCTGACTTTTAATTCTCTAATATGGTTGCTTAACAATTCCCTATAGCTAGAGATTCTGACTTTACGTACACGTTGTGCTACTAATTACCTAGTCCTTGTCGCTCTTAATTTACAAAATAAATACCCTCCAGATTTTATTTTATTTTTAAAATTGTAGCTCTATTTTATTTATATTTTACTAAATTATTTTTATACTTTACTAAATTAATAAAAATGTTCTTATTTTATTATGTAAATCATTACGGAATGAAAAAGTAATTTTTATTAACTTTTTCCTACCCTCACCAAGGATATCATTATTTTAATAGTGGGCAAGGTTCATCTCTAATCTCCTATTTTATTTTTAGCAGATATTTAGTGATTTTTTAATGTTTTAATGAAGTCATGAATATTCTATCTTACGACACAGCAAACAAGCAACCAATAATGTTTACATTTTATTTAAAGCCTTAACTCGAGACAAAAATATCAAACGAAAACATAAAAACAAGAGTGGTTAGCTTAATACTTCATCCGTCCCGAAATTACTTTTATACTATGTAAATGGACATACTCACGTACATATTAAAAAAATGTAATAATAAATACAGTTTTAAAAAGTAATTTTGTAAAATTTTATATATAAAAAAAATTTAATTGACTTTTATATATGTGTGGAGAAAAAATAAAATTAAAAATATTGTGAAAATGAAGTTTATAAAAAAATTTACTACATTTTAAGAGTATGAAAATTATTGTGGAAGCTTTGAAATGAAAGTGTGAAAATAGTATAGGCCTTAACACACTTGTATTACGTTAAATTCATGTACGACTTTATAAAAAAAAGGATAAGCAAAAAGTAACTTAACAGCACAATAATAGTGCCATTGCCATGGTGTTGATTTTTATACTGCCAAAAATGAAAGATCAAGATCATGATTCATGTATTAATATTATTCATTATATAAATTAATACGGAATCCTGTTATGTAGGGGTGGGAATGTGAATGTGAATGTGAATGTGAATGGGCCAGGTCTTGGTAGACTTTAAGAAAAAAAGTCTGACCTGTTATATATTTCTTAGGCTCGAACTTGGCCCATGACTAGGCTATTTTTTAGGGCTCAAGCCTAGCCTTTTTAATTTATAGGCCTGGCCCGAAAGCCTTTTAAATGCCTCTTAATCTTATTAGCGTATTTTTTTTAAAAAAATTTACAACAATATTATCATCAAATTATAAAAATATTTTTTCAACTATTACAAAGAATGTTACTAAATTTTCTTACTTATTTATTTATTTGAAAATCACATATTATATAAGTATATACTTATAATATATATATATATATATATATATATATATATATATATATATATATATATACATGTGTGTGAAGTTATATAGGCCGACCTGTTGGGTTTAAAAGACTTACGAAAAAGCTTGAGCCCGATCTATTTAGCTAAATAGGCTTATGAAAAAGTTTGAGCCCGACTTGTTTATTAAACGAACCGAGCCGAACTGAGCTTTAATAGACCGAGTTGTATGCCCCTGTCGGGTAGCCTGGCCCATTCCCACCCCTACAGTGTTATGATCCATTAGATGATGGGCCAAAATTGCACATGCAAATTATTTTGCTTTTATTTACATAGCATTCAATTATAACTTTATTATTTATTCAAACAACACTATGAATTTTATTTGTTACTTGTAAGTATTATATTTATTTTACTATTTTTCAGCTTTTTATTTTAACTGTTTCTTTCAAGACCTTGTTTTTCAAATTTTAAACGTTTGAGCCGCCATAATAATAATGTACTCCCTCCGATTCAAAAAGATTGTCGCATTTGGACTTAAAATTTGTTTCAAAAAGTTTATCGTTTTTCCTATTTTTACCAATGATATGCCTAAACTACCCCTATTGACTTCTACTATATTTTTTATTTTTAGAAATACATTAATGATTCTATATTTCTTTCCCATTCCCTCAAAAAGGTAAGTGTGACATTTTTTTTCTCCATAAATCTTATCTCTCGATATAACATTTCAGAGGGATTGATTATTGGGATTTTCATGAAATAATTTTTTGTCTAAGCATAACATTTCAAAGTGATCAATTATGGGGATTTACATAAAACAAAAAAACAAAAAAATCTCCATAAATTGGTGGCAAATGTTCAGACTTTGTTATAATTTGAATTTGACTGATCATCTATTCACGGTTTTTGAGTAATTGTGGGGATTTGTAAAGATACTAATAAAATTAGAATTACAATTGTGTAATTATAAATTCATTTCTTCATTATATGAAGCAATATCCAATTCTACAAGAAATTTTTGAAGAGGCACCATGGATATGGATGATGTGAAGAAGAATATAGTTATAAAGACCGAAGAAGATAAAGATTCAAAAAAAAATCAAGCATGATTTTGATTTGAATAAATTATACCTAGATGAAGAAGAGCTCCATGACAATCCAGAAATTGCTAAATTTATTGCACAGATGTTGAAGATTTATTTTCCCAAATATTTCTAGAATGTAATTTTTATATTTCTGAATTTATGTTTTTACATATGTTGTTCTTTGAATAATTGTTCAAATGTGAAATTTGAATATTAATGAATCATTATTTGGAATTTGAGATCTATTTTTTCATGTTTTTCTTGTCATTCAATTTCTCATTTTCTATGTCACATTCTTCTTCTAGCTCTAACAAATATTTGTATAATTAGAGGTTCCGACATGAAATTTTAAAAAAAAAAAATATATATATATATACGGAGTATATATATATAATGTAATTCTAAACTTGAGATATTATATTCATTACATTTTGTACAAGGTCCAAATCACAAGTTATTTGTGTGGGAAGACGACCTTGCCTTTCCAATGCGTCTTTATTCACGTGTGGAATCTTATACTTGTTGGACCCTCTAATTTTCATTATCTCTTGCATACATAGTTGTAGGGTCATGAACACACGATTCACCTTTCTCGCGGGGAATTCATCAAATGACTTATACACTGCATGTACAAGATCTTCAACACTCTTTGGACTTTCTTTATGTTGTAATGATTGTATCGCACTAAAAAACCCAAGATCCAAGATATTTAAATCTGGTGAGTTTGGTGGTTGATACATTAGCCTAATATCAAAACCACTCTGTGATGCAGCCATTTGAAAGTCTCTATCACTTGGATCAACATGAGTCCTTGCATTGTCTTGTTGGATAAAAATGATTTTCCCCAAATCTTCTCTTGGCCAATTAGCTTGAATTTGAGGTATAACCTTTTCGATCAAATATTCTTTTATAGTTTCTCTCTTGACCGATGTAATTGGCTTCATTTCCAATGTGCCAGCATCTCTATTTCTACTTCTTCTTTGAGCTGGTTGCATGGTCACAAATGGAAAAACTCCTATCTTTCCTGAAAAAGTTTCATCTCCATTATCATCAAACCTTGGACGCGCCATAGCAACTAAAAACATAACTTTCGCAATGAAGTTCTTGCTTTGGCAAGTGCGCAAAGGTTCTTCCTCAACCGGAAGTAGATAATATGATTTACGGAGTACTTTTTTTTGTCATGTAAAACCACTTTTCGTCAATATGCACAATGTTGTGCATATTAATGAACGTTTGTTCATGAGCCAAGGTGTTAGGGTCCAACATAGATATGCAAAATTGCAAACGGGCTATTTTATGTTCTTCTTTAAGATATGGTTTGATGGAATTTGAGTGACGCCGAATAAGACCTCGTTTTACAGCCCGATATAACGTCGAGTAGCTAATGTTCAAGCTTTCAGCAAGAGACCTCAAAGTTGTCCTCTTGTTTAAAGGAATTCCAGCTACTCGAGTTAAATCAACATGAACATTTTTTCGTCCACTGTTTTTGTATTTATTAGATACATTAACCTCATGTCCCTGTAAACTTTCTTTTCCTCGTTTCCAAATTCGTTGCACTGTCCGAACATGTATTGAAAATTCTGTTGAAACTTCTTTCAACGAACCTCGTGGTAATTTACCATTCACGCTCCTCTCTAATAAATTATTATAAATGACCCATCTTTGTCCATTTGATAACCTTTTGTTGACTAAGGACTCTTGAGGGGCCTCAAAAGTTCCTGTACATATAAGATTGAAAAAAAAAAAAGAACAACGATGCAATTAGATGATTGTTACTCTATCCATTGAACTAAATTTAAATGAGTTTGACACTGGGCAAAGAAAAGAAAATGCCAAGAAAAGAAAATGTCAAATAAATTTATAAAATGAATTACCATTATCACCATTCAAGTCATTTTCATCTTCACCATCCAATAGATCTTCATCATCTTCGTGCAAATGTTCAATCTCCAACTCAATTAATGAAGACTCAAACTCCTGATTTGGTTCCTCGTTCAAATCAAGCAACAATGTTCCTACTCTAGATGGCCTAACTATGATTTGAAACACATTCTCATGGTCACTCTCAAAATTTGCAGGAATTTCATTTAAATCTAGTGAAATTTCAGAGGTCATTTGAATCTCTTTACGGTTTGTCCATTTTAGTTTTAATAATCGTTGATTTATTTATATGCAAACACAGTTTAAAGTTTTAGCTCCAAGTAAAAAAAATTCAATTTTCAATGGCTCCAAATAAAATTTTGAATTTCAGTTCAAATTGGCTCCAAATTAAAATTTTGATAGACAATGAAAATTTATCATTAGAAAAGAAGATTGCATGTGGGTGGAGATAGAGAGGAAATGGGAGATAAAAAGAATGAATAAGGAAAAGGGAGTAATATTTGCAGGGAATGGAGATTGATGCGTATATGATAGGGGTGGTTCGGTACGGTATACCGATCATATCGAACCATACCGTTATCATACCGAAAATTTCGATATTGAAAAAATCCATACCGTTACCGTACCGATATTTCGGTATACCGTAATCTCGGTATACCGAAACTTTCAGTATGTAAAAATTCATACCGATACCGTAACGTAATTTCGGTATACCGAATTTTCGGTACGGTATATCGGTATGCCGTACCATATCGGTATATCGATTCATATCGAAAATATTGAACCATCATTTCATATCGAAATACCAGTATACCAATTCATACCGAAAACATTGAAGCATTATTTTATACCGAAATTAATTATTTAAGGTTTATTTTATTTATGTTTTAATAATTAAAGCTATTTTAATTTAAAAATAATATAAAATTATTATTTTATTAAGGTTTCGGTATTTCGTTATATCGATATACCGTTTAATATCGAATACCGAAATACCGCGGTATGATCATTTTCCATACCGTTACCGTACCAAAAATTTCGGTACAATATCATACCGTACCGAAAATTTCGATAATATCGATATTTTTCGGTATGATAAGCTCGGTATACCGAAATTTCGGTATATTTACCCACCCCTAGTATATGATAATGAATGGCCGGAAGGAAATGTCAAAGATGGGTGGAAAAAGGAAGGAGGAGAAAAAAAAAGAAAAAAAAAAAGGAAAGGAGACAAATTAATGAGGGACAAATGTGTCAAAAAAATATGTTCCTTAATTCAATACAAAACGAGAAATGCGACAATCTTTTTGAATCGGAGGGAGTATTTACAGATATTGTCTAAGGTAATAAATATACATGGGCTATTTTGACCGTTATTACACTTATAGTAAATATACTTCTAGAAGCAAACAAGAAATTAGAGAATTAGGATGCATGACATGAGTATTATTTTGACCGTTATTACACTTATACGGAGTAGTAAATATACAATACTCTTTATATATTAATGAAAAACAGTTGCAATAAAAGAAATTAATAAGGTTTAGGTGGACAAGATAATTTAAACTGAAAATTCTAATACAATTCCTTTTATACCACACAATTTCACATTTAGAATTTAAAATATTCAATCCGTGCTTCCTACCGGAGAATTACTAGTGGTATTTAAAAGAAGTGATTTTATGGTAATGAATAATCAGTTCCTTTAATTTTGATTAAATTATTAATGATATTTCAACAATCATAATAAGTGTTCCCATAATTCTGATACAACAAAATTATGGCTAATAATATATCAACAATATAATTCACGATTTTACTACATCTTTTAAAATGTAATCTAACATGCATGTTCTGGATTTAAAATTTGAATTATTTAACACCTTTCTTATCCTAAGATATGTGAAAATGTGTACAAAATCAATCGACTTTTCAGCCTCATAAATATATTTAATTAGCCAAAAATTTGATCTCTTCCCCTCCAAATTCTTTGAAGTTCTAGGAGGTCAACCCTAATCTTTCAAAATGATCAATTGAATCATTCAAATATTATTCCGGTCCATTTCTTTTTTTGTGATAATTAACTTTATAAAATCCATGTCAAAGTTTCTCCCAAAGGATTATCTAGAAGCAAAAACAGGAAAATTAATGAATTAATTTTAAAACTTAGTCAAAATGTTAATGTACTCCCACACTAGCTAGGTGGCGTTTGTCATATTTAACAATTAATATTAATTATTGCTACACCTACTATACGTACAAAACATTAATATACCCCAATGTCAAACTTTTCGATAATTTCCAAATTACAATCACTATTTACATCAACCACCTGTTAAGAAGATCAAAATTATCGATCGAAATTAACATAATTAAAGATTAATTTACAAAAAATAAAATAACACAAGATCTTGACAAGTCCAAAACTTCAATTCACCACCCCTTTTTCCTATCACGAGTATCCTGCAATCCATTTATGACACTCTTCGGAGACGAGGGGCCCGCGCTGTGCGCGGGCTTTTTCTCACTTTGTTTCCTAACATATTCCTTCTTCCTCTTCGGCTTTCTCTCGCTGGCCGAAGAGGAAGAAGTCTCTCCGACTAAGGTCGGAGCCAAATACCACCCGATTGAGGTACACAAAATCGCGAAAGTCCGCCCGTAAATTGCTAAAAACAACAAAATCGTCACCACCATCACCGCAAAATAGAATCGAGGTTGTTTCAAACTCGTAATCTTGAAACTCCCATTGCATGATTTAATCAAGCACCTCCTCTTCTTGATCTTCCGATCATCGGACGGCGGCGGCGTAGGCGCGGGAGGAGGGACGGTAGTGATGTTCTCCGGTGCATCGGCAATACTCTTAAAGCTTTTCTGCTCGATGAAGTTGTTGACTTCGGGTTTTCGGTCCTTAACTTTGACGACGATGGGCTTCGCGTTGTCCGAGTCGTTTGTGTAAACGAATCGGACAAACGAGATGTCTTCGGAGCCTTTCTGGGTGTAGATCTTTTGTTTTTTCTCGTCGAGGTCGGCCAAGAGGGCGTAGAATTTGTCTAAGCCTCTATCCGCATAGGGATTCTTGTTGGCGTTGTCTCTGCATATGAGTTTGCAGAAATTGGTAGTGTTCTTTTTGGATCTCTTTGGGGTCGAACATGGGCTGTCGTTTTCGACTTCACGATCTTGATGGCTAAAGCTTCCGGTTCCACAAATGAACATTTGAGATTTGAGTTGTTGTGATTGAATTTTGTATTTGATTCGAGAAAATGAGGGGGGTGAGGAATAGGGATGTATTTATAGAGAGAGATATAAGCTCATTTGAGTTGACTGAATATTATTGGAGTTTTTTATTTCATGAATTAATTAAAGATCGTTTGTTCCATTTGGGTGTTCTATTTCATTACTAATATTTAAAATATTAATAATGATCTGCGATGATATATATTATGCGGATACAAAAAAAAATAAAAATTGATTAGGGTCCAAGACAAAATAATAATAATTTTGATTGTTGATAAATGTAGAATTTAAATTGTACTTCTTTCGTCCCATGATGTCTTGCTTGACCGGCTCACGTTTTAAGAAAAATGAAGTGGAGTGTGAGGTCAAATAAATGATGAGTATTTCGTGTGATTTAGTGAAGTGTAAAAAAATAGAATTTAGTGAAGTGTAAAAAAATTAGAATTTAGTGAAGTGTTGAGGAAAATGCGAGTTTAAAATGAGGTATAATTTTAAAAATAAAATTTAATAAAGGTATTAATTTTGTGAATTATTTTTTATTAATAATAATCGGAAAAAAAATGAAAGGAAACAAGGGTGAATTTCTTTTTTAAATGAGTTTAACATGAGATAATTTCATACCTAGATAAAGTTTCACTTTTAAATATAATTGAATAGAGGCAGGTAGGGGTGTTCAAAAATAAACCGGACCGGAACCGGATCGACCGGTTAGATTCCGGTCCGGTCTCCCGGTCCGCGAAATTTTGGATTCCGGTCTTCCGGTCCGGTCCAAGACCGGAATTTTATTTTTTTTATATTTTTTTACTAATGCACTCTCAATTATTTTTCAAAACTAAGTAATGGTGAAAATGTGTTGAGATCTTATTGCATTTTTTACAAATATATAATTTAACAAACATATTTAATTTATTTTTAGGGTCAAAAGATCATTAATAACAATGTAAATAAAATTCACATTGACGTAATGAAGAGCAAACACTTTAATTTTCATACATAAATTCATCAATCTTGTTCTTGCTTCCATAAATTTTTAAAAAAAAATTAAAAAAAAAAAAAAAAACAATTCCGATCCAACCGGTCCAAACCCGGACCGGACCGGATAAATTCCGATCCAGTCTCCGGTCCGACCTTTTAGTAAGATTCCGATCCCGATCCGATCCGGTTTTGGATCGGTGCACACCCCTAGAGACAGGAGCCTCATTAACCTATAATAGTGCAGACTGTTCACTAAATGAAATTTGTCTCAAACAAAAAAATTACTCCTACATTTTTTTTTTATAATTAGTCACAATTATAGTACAGTAAATATTTTTATATCAAGCACACTAGTCATATATTCAAAACATGTAATCGATAATATAACACGTAAAATGTGGAGTAACAGATAAACGTAATACTTCCCCCGTTCCATAGGAATTTGTACACTTTTCATATATAGATGTCTCGTATCAATTTGCACACTCTATAAAAAGAAATATTGTCATAACTCTCACCCTCAAAATATACACATATTTATTCATATGTCATTACTTTTTCACACTCAATCTACCTTTTACTTTACTTTATTCATAAAAATTTATAAAACTACCTTCAAAACATCACTCATTACACGTTTTCTTATACATTTATTAAAATGTGTGTCATCACAAAAGTGCAAGTTCATCTGGGACGGAGGGAGTACTATAATTGTTTGAGGGACAAGACTTGATGAAGGGGTCTTGGGTGTGAGGGACAAGACTTGATATGAAGGGGGTCTTGGTCAAAGAAATGTGGTTCCATGGAAGCTACTACTACTATATTTTTGTATTAATGGAGATTTGACTTGTGGTGGGAGTTGACGTGATTCTTTAAATCTTATATTCATATTTTATTATTCAAAATCGTGGTATAAACGTGATACTAAGTACTATTATGAATTTAAATTTTTAAACATTAACTTGGAACATTAAAACGATGCTGAAGATCTTAAGGCTAAGGGCTGTCTAGTAATTTTCATATTTCCCATCTTATTTAATTTGGATTTGGTTTGAAATGGTCCTAAGTGTGGTTAGGAAATTAGATTTAATTAATTAATTATTTGTTTTTTAATTAAGGTAAGCACGATGGGGACACGTCAAATTCGAACCTGCTCTGCTTGCTTTAGTCTTTGATTACTTATCTTGAAAATGATAATAACACGGTTTTGATGTGAAAGACTTGGTAAAATGTCTGAGTATGTAGAATAATTTTATTTAATAATTTGACTGGACAACAAATGTTCCATGACACGAGTTTTTTTATTTTTGGCAGATTGTAATAATAATTGCACTTCTTCTAGATTTGTGTGCTGATGATGATGATTCAAAAATCAAACTAACAATAGAAATTGTAGATAATTTTGAAATTACAAAATTTGGTAGCGGTCGTCACATGATCTTAATGGGGTCAATTCTCGTTTGTACTAAATTCAAATTAGTTACCTCATATTTTAAAACTGAATTATCCAAAAAAAAGAAAAGAAAAATAAATGCCGTCCATTAATTAGCATTTTACGTTGCTATTGATCTCATCTTGGGGTTGGAAGGTTCTAATATCCTGATTGAGTTGAAGGACTAGTTAAGATTTTCTTTAGGAAATGTTTGTTTTGGGATGACGTAGGATGGTGGAAATATTAGATGGAGAAATTTTGGGTGGAGAAATCCTAATAAATAGTAACTGTGTGTTTGTTTTGGGATTTTGAGTAGGATGAGATGTAACTTTATGTCAAATCAAATTGTGTAAGAGTGGGTGATGTTGTATTATATTTATAATATTATATAATGTAACTTTATGTCAAATCAATTGTGTAAGAATACAGTATAATGTTGTATTATTATACTCCGTAATTAATATACTATAGGGGTGAATGAAATTGGATGGTGAAATTTGAATATGAAATCTCTAACTAGAACAGGACGGGAGACGTTACGACCCCCATTCAAACGGGCGAGTCCCAAAACAAACATCCCCTTAGAGATTTCAGATATATTAACCGACAGACATGCAGCCCTCAATAAGCCATATCATACTAGACTTATAAAAAAAAATTGTCTGATATATAATTTTTAGGTTTATTATAATCTTTTTAGAGATTTATTTTTTTAAAAATAAGACTAACTCGAAAATCTTTTAAATATTTATTAATTTTATTTAGTATATTTTTTTTAAAAAAATTACCGCACTTATCATTAAATCATAATAAAATAATTTTTTAAATCTCAAAATAAAGAAATAAACGTAATAATAAATTTATGAGATGATACCAAAAAAAAAAAAAACACTGAATTGTTATTTTGTTACTTTTTATTTATTTATTAAATAATTTTCTAATAACACAATTTATTATGTATCATATATATATAGTTAAATATGGTAGCTAGCTTGTTGGTTTAAAAGGGCGGAGTGCGGACCTAGAATTGACGGTGAGGGAGTAATAGAATATTGTGCAACGTTATTATATATTTGTTAATACAATTTAAATATTATATATTAATATCACTATTCACGATTAAATATATTAAAATATATAAATTAATTCTGAAATTCTAAAATCATATGAGCTGAAAATGGAAAAAAATTATTATTGAATGGTAAATAAAAATAAATAAAAATTTGAGAATAATTTGAAGTCTTGAAGAATTGTGTTTGTATTTTTGTTATTTGTGTTTTGAACTTGTTAGGATGAGAAAAAGAAACTTAACGGGTGAAAAATAAATTATAATCCCTAATTCCAATCATTGAAATATAAAAAATTGAATTGAGTAACATTTGCATTGTATGGTGCAATTGAACCACAATTTTAATGTAACGAGTCAAAAATTCAATTGAACAATGAAAAATATATTAGAATCCCTTCAAATTCAATTGTATGTGAATAATTAAGAAAACAAGCATTTTAAAAGCTAATTAAATAATTTTATCCCACGTACCTCAACTTGGAATAGAGCACTAATTGATCAATTATTTTGTGAAGAAGATTGATTCACGTGTTAAACAACACTAAAATAAACAACCGCAAGTTTACGATGTCTATCGTAGCGTGATAAGCACGAGGTCGATCCCACAGGGAGGTATAGCGTAAAAATGTAGTTTGTTAACGTAGTTCTATTTAGACGTGATCGATAAATTGAAAGTGGTGAATTACCCTAAATTACCTACCAAGTTGTCACAAATAAGTAATAGAGAGTAATGGAAATCGATCAACTAGCATGCAAATCAAGAAACAAAAGTAAAACGAATGAAAACTCAAAGAGAGAAGTTGGGTTCCAAGGCAATTGTGACACTTAGATATACGTTTATGAATTTTAACTCGTTTAAATGGCCATTAAGGTTGTCTTCATATAGGGTGATCACACAAGAAGAATTAATCGATCTCTCGATACAACTAATCCAAAAGCGCATGCAACATAGGCTCGTATCTATACATCACAAACGTTACACCGCCTAAAATAGCTCCTAAGATCATTCAATTCCCTCTCCGATAATTAATCCTCTCTCGAGATCATAATAATATCGGGTTGCATGCTTGCATACGATTAATGGAATAAATCTTTCAATATTATCCCAATTAACAATAAATTAAGCAAATCATCATGGCCAATAACAACATGCTTCCAAGGAATAATTAAGCATACAAATAAGAGACAAACACCAATTAAAGCAAGAAATTAATCATAAACTTCAATCCAAGTATTTACAATGCCTTAGAACCACTAATTGTTTAGCCAACAACTAGCATTATGAAAATACAGAATCCAAATGTAAAAACTAAATAAAAAGAAAGAGAACAAGGAAGCTTAGTCTAGAATGTGGTAGGAGATGAAATTTGCAAGCTATTGCATCCTCTCTTGCTTGAATTGATGGAGAATTGAGAGAGATATGGCCAAAACACCTTGAATTATGTGTTACTATGTGTGGGAATTGAAGAATTGGGGGAAAGGTGTCTTGGATTTCAAGAAAGAGGGCTTATATAGTGTTGGGGTAGGGTTTGGAATGCCAAAATTGCAAGTTGGTCCCTCAAAAATGGAGAAAATGGTCAAAAAACCCCTGAGAATAATGTCACCCGGCCGGGTGGGTTCCACTCGGGCATCCCACCCGGCCAAAACACGAAAGTCCCTCTTCTTTGGCCTTGCCCGGGTTGAATCCACCCGGTCGGGTGGGTTTCACCCGAGCCAAATACGAACATCTTCATAATCTGCCCTTGCCCGGGTAGAATCCTACCCGGCCGGGTGGGTTTCACCCGGGCCAAATACGAACATCCCTCTTTGAAGCAACTTGGCCAAGCTGAGGCTACTCGGCCGGGTCGATTCTACCCGGCCGGGTGATATCTACCCGCCCGGGTCGATTCTACCCGGGCATGCTTTTTCGTCTCTTCGTATCTCGAGCTTCCGACCTCCGATTGACTCGATTCTTTTTTTTCATTCCACTCCGTTTTTCGAGACGAATCCAACGGTGCACTCCTCTTCCTGATGCAGTAAAGTATGGTTGGTGTTTTGCTCCAAATTCCCTCGTATTTCCTACAAAATCGACAAAACACAACCTTTCCCTCATTTTGGCTCAAATCATCAAAATCAATGCATAAATCAATGAAATCCATATCAAAATACGCTTCACATGTGCCTCTAAAACGTGTAAATTCCACCTGAATCAAAGATGTCCGACGAATCTTGCGTACGTCGATCCCACCTGGGGACAGTATGGATCGTCTCTGCTGGCACTTTGCTCGTGATGAGCAGTATTCAGTTAAAGCTGCTTATAAATTGGCAGCTTCTTTGGTCCGTGATGAGGTGGGCGAACATGAAGGAGCTTGGGGCAAAGTATGGAGTTTAAGTGCTCCTCCCAAGGTGGTTTCATGCATTTGGAGAATATGTCGGGGTTTCTTACCTACGATGTGTGCGCTGTATCGAAGGAGAGGGGTGGATGTAAAGACATGTGTAATGTGCGGTGGCCCTCAAGAGGATGTTTGACATGTATTTTTTGATTGTGAATATGCGTTGACGGCTTGGGGGAGAGCTGGATTATGGACAGTTATTGAGGCTGTAATGCCCAGAATCGAGTCAGCCTCTGAATTAATCTTCGAACTACTTAGTGGGGTTGATAAGGAGAGAGTGGAATGGATTGGGATTGCATGCATATTATGGATCTTGTGGCGTGAGAGGAATAACATGTTATGGAATGGAAAGAAGATTAACGCTAATCTTATAGCTTCAGTTGCTGCGAACACCCAACGTGAATGGAAGGAGGCAAAATATAAGCGGGTTCGTAGACAATCAAGCGCAAGATGTGAAGCTTGGCATAAACCCCCGATGGGCTTTGTAAAGTTGAATGTTGATACAACCTTCTTTAGCGAATCGTCGGAAATGGGTTTTTGGATGATCATTCATGATGGGAGAGGGGATTTTATTATGTGTCGTTCAATGATGATTCCTGGCAATTATCGGGTGGAGGAAGGAGAAGAAGGCATGGGGATCTATGAGGCCTTATCTTGGATTAAAGAACTTGGGATGGGATGGACCGAGTGATCATCGAGACTGATTCTCAATTAGTGCATAATGCATGTCTCGATTCTCAATTAGTGCATAATGCATGGAGGAATGCACGGTCAGATTTGTCTCCGTTGGGAAGTATCATGCAAAATTGTCGTAATTTCATTGATTATTTTCTTGATTTATCTTGGGTTAATCGAAGAGCCAATTATTGTGCTCATCATATTGCTAGAGCAGCTAGATTTTATCCTAGTCCGTCTGTTTGGGTCGAGCTCCCTCATTTTGTGGAAAACCTTCCCCACGTCGTTTGCTCATGCTAATAAATTGAAAGACCTTTTGCCATTAAAAAAAAAAAAAAAAAAGCTAATTAATTAAACAAAACTAATTAATACATATAATATTTAAAAAAAAAAAATTGAGTGAGGCCACCCTAAAGGTGTGCCTGATTCCGCCCCTGTTTAAAAGGTCTACGAAAAAGTTTAAGCACGGCCTATTTAAGTAAATGAGTTTCTTTTGTTAAAAAAAAAAGAAGTAAATGGACTCCTTTTGATGGCTGACTTGACTCCTAAATCTTCGTGATTCATGTGTGCTTCTATTCGTCACCTGGACAAACCAACGATGATCGGTCAGGTGGTCGATCGTGAATGTGGTAGGACAAGCTGGTGAGGTCATGTGTAAGATTAACAATTGTTGATCGATCTTTATTGACTCTGAGGTGTACTCGTCGTATTGATAGATCGTATGAACAATTTAACGAGATCATACCCTTAGATTTTATGAATTGTTGACTAAATAGAACAAACTATAGTATAGACCGAGTCCGAATCAGAACTGTGGTCTACACATTCGTTTCAAAACATTATCATTATTTTTAATGTTTTAAAATTTGTTTTTGAATAGGAGTCATGAAACCATTAAATCGATAGTTAATCAATGGCTCTACTATGAGTACTAATATCTTAGAGACTAATTATCATATAACAATTCAAATTAATTAGTTAAACTAATATAGTAATATTACTTATACATATAAGTTTCAACAAATATATTTAAATTTATAAAGACAAACTCCATAATTGATTAGTATAAGTTATATTTTACAAATTATTACTTATAAAATTGAAGTGTTAAAAATTCTCCGTTTCAAAAAAGTCTTTCGTAAAGAAATACTACTGAAATATATAGAGACTAATTTAACTTCACGTGATACATTCATTACATTGCGGTCGCATAACGCTTTTTTAATTGCTTTTTATGTGGCGTTTTCTACTTGATTTATTTCTAAAAGAGTACTTTCAGTTGCATATTCTAGAAGGAGAATAACGTATTGGGCAAGGCCTGTTTTCTTTCTGATCTTGTTACATTTAATAAGAAACTTTAAGAAACTTTGGAAGACATGATTTATATTGTTAGAAATTAGTGGCCTTATCTTCTGGTATATTAATTGTATTACATGCAACCAAGGATGAAAATATCGGTATCGATGGAAATATTGAGACCTTAATTTTATAGAAATATCGACGGATATATCGATATCGGTAAATTTTAAAAATTGTAAAAATTTAATAACAAGCCTTTAGTACATAAAATCAACAAAATAATTTGAATACATTTTATATCAATGAAAAATTTATATAAAATAGAATATACAATGTTATTTCGTATGACATTTATCGATATTTTTCAAAATTTATCGACATTTTCTCGATATTTTACCGATATTAGGCTCGATATTGTTATTGTCTACCAATATTTATCAATATTTTCAATTTTTTTACAAATGTTGTGGAAATATCGGTTCTTCCCAATATCGATATCGATGACCCCGAAAAATGAATATATCGAGAATATATCGGAGATATTTACAGATATTTTCATCCTTACATGCAACTTCAGCCGTGATTGTGTACAGATAATGTGACGTCACTTTAATTGTTAATTTAGTTTCACACCAAAATTGGAGTAAGAGATACGTACCATAAAACAAAGAAGGGTAATATCGTCTTTTTTGCATGCTTGGATTCAGGTTGAAGTTCCTTCGTTTTACAACCCTCTTACAATATAAAATAAAATAAACATAATACAAATTTAAATAACAATACAATACAAAATAAAATATACATACTACGAATTTAAATTATACTCCCCCTGTCCCATAAATTTGCACACTTTCTATATATGGATGTCCCATACCAATTTGCACACTCCATAAAAGAAAATATCTTCATAACCCTCACCCTCAAAATATACTCTTATTTACTACTCATATGACATTACTTTTCCACACTCAATCTAACTTTTACTTTACTTTATTCATAAAACTTTACAAAAGTACCCCTCAAAACATCACTCATTACACTTTTTCTTACACATTTCTTAAAATGTGTGCCATCCTAAGTGTGCAAATTCCTCCGTGACGGAGGGAGTATAATACAATAGAAAATTAACGGAAACACAACAAGCACGCTAAATTTAACACAACAAACATAAATATAACTAAACAAAGAAAATACAAATTAAATATAAATACTACAAATTTCAATAATATTCTGTTAGACGACTTCTAGACCCTCCAATATCACCAAAATATTGTCCAAAAGTGGTGGAGGAATTTTCAGGTTGAAATTGATGAGAACTTTGTCGCACAATTTTGAGTTGTTCATTTCGAAACCATTCACGTCGCATCAGATCAACAATGGTCTTCATGGTTGTGGATATAATTCTATCAATCCTTCTTTGTTCTTTAACCATTCTTTTTTTTTTTTTTTTTTTTTTTGCAAATTCCTCTATGGTTTTTTTATTGTATAACGTTTGATGTCGTCATTTCTTCTCCATTCTTTTTTATTTGCATCTTCATTTGATTTTGCAATACGAGACAAATCTTCTCATTTTTTTTCTTTTCAATTAACTTAGCTTTTTTCACTCATTCTGGTTAGCTTTTTCACTCTTTCTGGTCGCATCTAGGATGAACTGCCATCATTTTTGTCACTTAAGTTGATATTGAATTGAGATATTCCTGGAGAAGGAAAAACGGAAAAATCCGGCACTAATGTATATGACTATGATGATGTCGTATTATTGTTGACTCTCTTATAGTAATTATTACCCAAATTCACGACATCTTTCTTTTTATGCCACACACGTTCAAACTTAAATCCCTTCTTATACCTTGAATCTTGCATTAGTAAGATCTTTGCTTCATACATATGTAAAATTTATATTAAGAAAGTTAATATTGAAACATATACATAAGAATTTAATATTTATACAAAGCAAGAGTATCCACTTATAATATCTTCATTCGAAGCACCATTTGGATTCCAAAGTTCAATTTGTGCAACACATCAATTCAATTTAGAACCTACGCTTTTGATAATAGTGAAACGATCATGCAATGACTTTGCGTTTCGACTTTCACCAATGGTGTTTGGTAGGGTATTATTGCAATTGTTTTCTACCCGGAATTAAAACGAAAATCCGGTTTGATATGCTCCAACAATTGATTCTCGAGAGATGTCAACAAACACATTACAAAGGTGTACATCTTCATGCGAAGAATAAGAAGAACCTCGTAATGAAACCATTGTAGAGAAAATTATTGTAGATATGGTGTGTCAATTATGTAGACATGGTATGGTATTTATGTAGAGATTTATGTGAATTTTAATATGTATTGTTACATTATTCATTGTTGTAAGAGGTCTTATTCATTGTAGAGATGTCATTATTGCAGGGAGAGGTCTTATTTATTGCAAATATGTCATGCACGTTTCATCACTTTAAATTTAAAATTTGAGCTAGACTTTAATATTTAAATTGGCCATTTTATTTGGAATATGCTAATTATTGTATTGATGTTACACATATACTCCTTCCGGTCCCGGAGTAAGTTTCCCACTTCTTTTGAATGTTTAGATTAAGAAATATGATAAAATAATAGATTTAGTACAAGTGGGTGATGGTGAAAGAGAAAATAATAAATTAGTATGAGATGAAGTATAATAAAATAATAGATAAAGTATAGGTGATTTGATTGAAAGAGAGAAAATAATTTGCCAAAAATGAAATGAGAAATTTATTGTGGGACATCCAAAAAAGGAAAATGAGAAACTTATAGTAAGACGGAGGGAGTATATAATATCGAGCCGAACTCGGGTTTCTTAACTAATCGACCTCAAGTAGTCAAGTTCAAAAATTTCGAGTCAAGTTACAAATTTTAAATTTTGCAATCGAATTGGATTCGAGCATAAATACATAATAATACTCACTCATAATTTACACCCCAATTGAGAGTGTTTAAAACAATGGGCTAAGACGAAGGCAAGAAAAGAAGTGATGAACATGATACTCGTGTAAGCCATAATTAAAAAACAAAAACAAAAATAATTTCTAAATGACAAATCAAAAACATAAAATCAACCAAATCAACAACATGCTAAATAAGAGTTGTTCAAGAAAACCCCACATTATGAAAAACTTTCCATCAGTAAAAACGTTTGATACATAGGTTATCAGTTACTAAATCTGAAAATAAGAAAAAATATTAGAAAAAAAAAAAAGTCAAATAAACTAAAAAAAGGGGCATTCCGAGAATCGAACTCGGGACCTCTCGCACCCAAAGCGAGAATCATACCACTAGACCAAATGCCCAAGTTGTGTTAGTTATTCCTTGTTTCAAAATATATTTCTTGTATAGTAATTTTCTTTTTTCTCTAAAGGGAATCTTTTGAACAAACCTTTTTTTTTTCGAACGCTTAGTATATACTGTTAGTGGCTGAAATTATCTTAAATAATACAGTAACTCAATTTAGTACTATTGCATTTATAAGTAAAAATAATATTTTAATTGATTTATTTAAAATATAGCAAGGACCATTTTATGATTGACATCATTTTAACTAAATTTTGAGTCATTTTAATGAGTCATATGACTATAAAAATACTAATGTATATAAATAAAAGTATTGGAGTAATTTGTAAACTAAAAAGTATTGATAATATTTGTTTAGTTTACAATTTTCTTATACGAAAAAAAAAAGAAAATTATTTGATTGAAAAAAATTGGTTCGAAATTATACTTTTATAAAATTGAAAATCTTTGCATTGTGATTTTGATATGATTAGGACCATGAAATTGGGAACTTTACAGAAAACTGTAACATGTTTCAAAAAGAAGATTGTGGAATGTCAGATTTTGAAAAATGATGTAAGAATAAAGTAAATCAACTAACTAGTTGGTGGCTGTGGCTTCATGCAATCATGCTGGCAGATAATATATATGGAATCCAACTATTTTTAAGATGCTTCAATACGAGTATGAATTAACATTTGAAGTCTAAATTAGATTATTAATTATATAAAATTAATTAAGTCTAAATTTGAAAGCGGAAAACAAACAGTAAAATGACTTTTTTTTTATTCAAAACATTAATACCACATCTAACATTAGAAAAATGTATTATTGTTCACATTCATTACCTCACCAAACACTACAATAATTTAGATTTTGTCTCACACAATATTTTTTTCAACTATTTCCAACTATTTTTTGCTCAAGCCAGATAAAAACAAGCAACTCATAAGAAGCTATAGTTTTAAGCACTAACTGGAGAAATACTATTGCTGAATAAAGGTTGTAAGATTTTTTTGTTAGCTTAATATGATTATTTAATGACAGATCATGCATATTAAAGTTAAATCCTTTGTGTATGTATTGGCCCATTTTGCACATAATACAGCTAGGATTGATGATATTGAATATTAATTTGGATCTTCATTAACTAGTAATTTTTTGATTAACCTAATCATGGGCCACTGTTTTATCGTTAGCAAATTTCAAGGCAGATTGCTACAATTATTATCATTCATTTTATTTTACTTTACTTTTGCATTTGCATTTGCATTTAGTACACACGATACTTGTCTGGCAATAGAATTTGCATCAATCTCTCTCATTAATTTATTTTGATTTTGGAATTGCAATTTGAATTTTAAAATTATTGTCCAACAATTAATCTTGTGGCCCTCCACCCTTTACACTCAAATGGTCCCAATTCATGTTCAAAACTTAGAGATATAATTATGTCTATATAACTTTGTGTGAAATATCTTAGAGATATATTCTCAAGCCCAAATTAATATTAATTCTTTTATCGCATTTTATCATAGTAACACGCTTCATGTTATTATTATAACAGGCATGAGGCATATCCAACCACAAATGCGACTTCAATTATGTTTCAAGTAACAATTATTATTAAGTTATATACTCATAATGCAACTAATCTCAAATAAAATTTCTTGAACCAACTAAACACTTATCCTCGTAACAACCTAAAATGCTATAACTTGCTTGATTTGGGAACCATTATGAAATCAACGAATTTATTATTATTCTCAATCAAGAAGCAATATTAATGGATTTTCCACAATATTTCCTCATTTATCTATTATTTATAAATAAATAATAATTTCCAATTCATAGATGAAAACATTTTCATTTGTTTCATTTCTTTCTTCAACTTTTAAAAACACTTGAAACACATTCAAATTAATATTTTGGGATTATAGTCCATTTTTTGTGCACCATTTATACTACGCAACTAAGTATAATAATAAAACGTCACACTAATTTAATAACATAAATACATTCATTTATATAAAACAATTACGAAATAAATAAAACGTGACTATCATCCTAATATTAACTGAAATATGCGGAGTACATTCAGGGCGTTTCAATTAAGTTTCTCCAAAAGTAAAAATTCGAATATTTAAATTATTTAAAAAAATAGTTTGAATTTTTCTTTACGTTGGGACCAAAATGAGTGACTGGCTGACTGCAATGATAAATTACTCCATAATTGGGAATGGACACTAGTCTCTAGTCCACACTCGTCACCAATATTTCTCTCTCCAAAACCTCCCTTCTCTCTCTCTCTCTCTCTACAATTCATAAAAATCTGCTGAAGAACACACGAGTTTACTCTAGCGTATAGCCATGGCGTTTGCAGGTACAACTCAGAAATGCATGGCGTGTGAGAAAACTGTTTATCTGGTGGACAAGCTCACTGCAGATAACAGAATCTACCACAAGGCTTGTTTCAGATGCCACCATTGCAAGGGAACACTCAAGGTTTTTCTTTTTCCGAAAGTTATTGCATCAATTTTCTTCATTTATACTTAAATTTTTTTTGATTGATCTGCAATTTGCTTCTGTGATAGTAGTTTAGAGTTAGATCTTGAAGCTGAGACTTGAGATTTCAGAGATTAGCTACACTTTTAAATGATAGGGCAGGGCAATCTTGAATGAATTAAGAAGATCAATTTGCATTTTGTTTTCTTCTTAATTCTTCTGATTTCAATGTAAAGAGTTCCACAACTTAATTGAGATTCGTCAATTGACTGTAGTTGTGTTGGATCTGTTTGAGCATTGTAGGGGTAGGGGGTATATTGGATTGAATGTGAGTTAGAGTGTTGGATATAGGTGTTAGCTATAGCCTATAAGTATAACCTCCATTGCTTAAACATGATCAAGATTGAGGCGTGTGAATTTGTTTTTAACCAGCAAGTAATTAGAATAGGTAGATGAGATGAGGCATTCTTTAATGATCACAGAATGCCTAGATCCACGTGCCCGCCGAGTAATGTTGGAGGCATGACTCGGCCCGATCCAGGCCCGAAAGAAAGAAGACAAATTCTTGTTC
Organism: Galeopsis tetrahit; assembly: GCA_963675135.1. NCBI lineage: Eukaryota > Viridiplantae > Streptophyta > Magnoliopsida > Lamiales > Lamiaceae > Galeopsis > Galeopsis tetrahit. Next base: position 84,457,768 of record OY776121.1, read on the forward strand.
TGTTTACTTTTGTCGTAGTAGGCATAATTTTTTTTAAAAATATCTGATAGTAAGTTTTAGTCGGCATCTTATGGGATAATGAGTAGGGTTGATATGGATAGTGACATGTCTATCATATGCCTAATTTTTTAAATAAGCAAAGTAAAATTATGCACATGAATATGGGCCTCCATTCTTCTCTTGTCTCCTTCATCTCCACTACCAAAACTTCTCTCAAACAACTTTGAGTAACTGTTGTTTCATACAAGATTAGAAAAGAAGGGGAGTAAAGTTATACTACTAGTAATTGTGACTTGTGAGTGAGGAATAACACAAGGCCCCTTATTCCTTGTCGAAATAAAACTGACGGGTGCCCTTGGAAAGGATTTCAAAAAACCGGCTAGCCCAAAACCAACCTCACAATATAGTATCCTCCAAAGTAAATGGACTCGGACTGTTAAGCTATTATCTATAATCTTCATTTTCACTGCCATTTCAATCCAAGATGAGCAAACTTGAGTAATGAATTAAGGGCAAAGTTTCTGCATATCTAATAATAATAGAATTTCGTATTGAGTAACAAATTATATTCTGCTTAACTACAGCTGGGGAACTACAACTCTTTTGAGGGAGTTCTCTACTGCAGGCCACACTTTGATCAGCTCTTCAAGAGAACTGGCAGTTTGGACAAAAGCTTTGAAGGTACTTTTAAGAAAATTTTGAATCCTCTTCATGTATTTATTCATATCTTCTTACATTAATGGCTATGATTCTCATCAGGGACACCTAAAATTGTGAAACCGGAGAAACCTTCTGACTTTGAGGTAAGAAAATTCTTATGGTTGTTGAAATAGGGGTTTGTTTCACACATTTTGCATATGACCAAATAATCTTCAATCTAATCTAAATCTTGCACTTGGTCATGTACGAAGAAACCAAATGCTAATAAAGTTTCAAGTATGTTTGCTGGAACGAGAGACAAATGTCTAGCCTGTAAGAACACCGTTTATCCAACAGAAAAGGTAAAACTTGTTAGTCATTTAAATAAATTCGAACAATTCCTCAATTAAATTTACAGACTTAGGAGATTTGTTTTGTAATTGGACAATGCTGCTTGAAATTAACAGGTTTCTGTGAATGGAACGTCGTACCACAAGAGCTGTTTCAAGTGCAGCCATGGAGGATGCACTATTAGTCCATCAAATTACATTGCACACGAGGGCCGTCTTTATTGCAAACACCACCATATTCAACTTATCAAGGAGAAAGGCAACTTGAGCCAACTAGAGGGTGAAAACGCCAAGAATTCTCAAACACTAGCTCCTTAAATCACACATCATATATATCTATATCTATATATTGTCTAATTGTATTGTCATGTTTGTTTATCTTCTTGGAGTTGAAGTTGATCTAGTTTCCTGCAATCAAGAATGAGTAGAAACTTTCTGAGTTTTGAATTTATGTGTATGATGGATTTTGATAAAGTTGGATGTCCAATTATGTTGTAGTTGAGCGTGGTTTTTCGTCTTGTTTTCAAGAATTTGAGGTGTGTAAACTCTTGATCAAGTTTGATATATTTCTAGTAAAAGGGGAATGCTCCAGAGACCATTTCATGTATTACCTTCAAACATGATGAAGGTATTATCGATAATTTCATTTAAGTTTTTTAATTTCTTGTGGACTTGATTAGTTAAATGAAATTGATAAACTTAACTTTAATCTTACGCAAAATGTCTTACTTTTAAACTTATACATATACACAATGTAATTTGATTTTTAAACTCATACATATACACAATGTAATTTTATTTTTATGTTTATGAAATTTCCCTTCAAAACTTTAATTATTACTCCCCTTGCACCCTTTTATTTTGCACGAAGCATTTTGTACTACAATTTCACATTAGTTTTCGATGTTAATACTGATTTTTTACTAATACTATAGGGGCATGTTTACTTTGGTTTTAAAAACCAGGTTTTGGATTTCAAGATCCAAAACTCGTTTTACTTCGGGATTTAAAAACCAGTTTTCAAAATCCACTCAAAACCATCCCAATCAAACATATTGATTTGACATAAAGTTAATATTACTCCAATCATTATATTCTTTCTCAACAATAATATAATAATACTATAATAATATAATACATTTAATCATTACACAATTAACTAATCATTATAATCTTAACAAACAATAATATAATAATACAAACTCATTCAATCTTACAATTTGATTTGACATAAAGTTAAATCCTCCACTATTCCAAAACCCAAAAGAAACACTAATATTACTATTTATTGGAATTTAAAAAATCAGGATTTAAAAAATCGGATTTTTAAAACCACCCAAAGCCCAAAGTAAACATCCCGCAGTGGAAAATAAAATTAAAAGGAAACTAACAATCAAATTTTTGTCCATGAATTCATATGATTGTTTCCCACAATCATTCAAAACTGAGGCATTTTGATTACCCAAAATAATTTTAAAATACAGCAGAATCACTTTTATTTTTATTTATTATTATTTTTTTTGACAATACATACAAGGATAAAAAAACCCTCAGAAAAGAGAGAACAGTCAGATCAGTTCCTTGTAATATTGAGGACAGTCATCTTCATTCCAATCGTGAGGAGATGAAGTGATAATAGAAAATTTAGCCAACTCATGTGCAATTCGATTGTTATCTCTACCAATATGCCTGCATTCCATAATCCTTTCTTGTTGAACCAAAGACTTAATATCCATGATTGTGTCTGCTTCCGATGCACCAATCTGCAATCTTCCATTAATAGCTTTAATGGCATCAAGAGAATCATAACACACCTTCTTAATCTTTATCCCAATTTGAGCACATCTTCCAATGCCACTTTTAATAGCCATAAGTTTCGCACCACAAACTGTGCCTGGATTTTCAATGCACCTTGCTCCTGCTAGAAGGATCTTTTTTCTATCACTCACTACTACAAATCCAACCGCATAACATTTTCTAATATCATTAAATGCTGCATCTGTATATAGAATATTATCAATTTCAGCCAAATTCAGACCTTCTACAGTACTGCCAATGGTATCATCATTGATGCTTTCAATTCCCACCTCATTAACAAATTCCAACCAATATGATTTTGCCCAACTCACATCAAACTTGACATTGAAAAAAACCACACATTGAGCCTGCTTTTCCTTATGAACAAAATGACATCTTTCAATCCATATTGCCCAAGCTATCGTAACAATCAGAGACATTTTTTCCAAACTCAACTTTTGAGAACACCAAGCCATAAAATCAAAGCAATCATACCTGGCTGCATTGCTAATAACCGACCATAGCTCCTGTGCTTTCCATGTGTTCTTTGCAAAAGGGCATTTGAATATACAATGCATAGAATCTGCCATATGAAATCCACAACATTTACATATCGGGCTAATTGGCACATGGTTTTGATTCAAATTACCTTCCGATGCTATCATGTTTCTCGTTAGCTTCCATCCAAATATTCTTACTTTTGGTGGTACTTGCAACTTTCAAATAGTACCAAACACCTTCACACTTAAAGCTTTATTTGATGGTCCTATGTCTACACATCTTTCACCCTTCACAGCCTTAGAAAAGGCTAGCTTATATCCCGATGCTACTGTGTAAACACCAGTCGAAGATGCTGGCCAGAATAGTTGATCATGCACCCCATTCTTCATGATTGAAGTATTTAAGATATTTTCCACTTCATAAGGTAAAAATGCTTGACTTATCATTTGCTCATTCCATCCACCTTCCTCAGTCAAAAATCTGCTAACAGATGATGCACTTGCAATTCTGGAGCCAATCCTTCCACCTTCCAAATTACATACCCATCTGTCTTTAAAAATGTGGATATTTTAGCCATTTTCAATCCTCCATCTAGCACCTTCATCAACCAAATCTTTACTCCACAACAAAGACCTCCATACAAATGATGGATTAGACCCTAATTCCAACTCATCTAGCTTGGCATTTCTGATATATTTAGCATTAAAAATCTTACTAACCAGAGTATCTTGTGCTGTAAAAATTCTTCATAGTTGCTTTGCCAGCAAAGCTTTGTTAAACATCACCGAGCTACGAAAGCCTAATCCACCCTCATCCTTTGATTTGCAAAGCTCCACCCACTTCTTCCAATGCTTTTTCTTTGAGAGCTCAGAATCTCCCCACCAGAATCCAGCAATAGTTTTTTCAATATCAGTACAAATTGCCACCGGAATCCTAAAACACGACATTGCATATGAGGTCATAGCTTGCAACACTGCTTTGATCAGAACCTGTTTACCACCTTCAGAGAACGATTTATGATGCCAAGAAAGCACCTTGTTTCGAACCCTATCAGTAAGATAGCTAAACTTCAATTTCTTGGCCTTTGGAATAATTGCTGGAAGACCCAGATAAAGCTCATGGCCATGGGAATCTCTAATCCCCAAAATCAATTTTGATTGATCAATATTGCTCTGGCAAGTGTGAGGACTGAAAGTGATTGAGGATTTTTCCTTATTGACCAATTGACCCGAAGCTTTTTCATAAATGTAAATACAATGCGCCACATTGAGTCTCCTGTTTCGATGCTTTGAAGAACACAATGCTATCATCAACAAAGAAAAGGTGAGACAAAGAAGGAGCATTTCTAGCAATCTTGAAGCCGGATACCATTTTAGAATCAATTGATGCTGAAATGATTGAGGAAAATACCTGTGCACATAATACAAATAGGTATGGGGAGAGAGGATCTCCTTGGCGAATACCTCTTGTAGGGATGAAACTCTTAGAAAGTGCACCATTGATTTTTATGGAATATGAGACTGTTGAAACACATTCCCATATCAATTGAATCCATTTTTGTGGAAAACCCATTGCTTGTAAAACTCTCCTAAAAAAGCTCCACTCAATTCTATCATAAGCTTTTGACATATCCAATTTCATGGCTGCATAACCTATTTTACTCTTGGAGGTCTTTAAGAAATGCATTCCCTCATAAGCCAAAAGTATATTATCCGTAATGATACGTCCTGGCACAAAGGCACTTTGATGTTGATCCACCACATCCCCCAATACATTCCTCAACCTATTTGTCATAGTTCTTGCAAGAATGCGATAACACACATTGCATAAACTAATAGGCCTGTAATGTAAAGGTAATGTTGGATTTACCTTTTTTGGAATAAGCGCTATGATCGTATGATTCCAGGTTTTTAACGAGCCCTTATCATTCAAAACCTTCAAAACTGCCATAGTAACACCTTCACCAATCAATTCCCAGTTCTTTTGATAGAATGAGGCCGGAAACCCATCAGGACCAGGTGCTTTCCAAGGAGACAAATCGAGCACTGCCCTGAGCACTTCATTTTTAGAGAAAGGAATGTCTAGTGAATTGGACTTATCCTTTGACAATTTGACATTCAAAAACTGAATTGCTCTACCAATTTCATCTTCTGAGGGGTTATTTGAAGTAAAAAGGTTCTGGAAAAAATTAGAGAAAGCACCCTCAATTTGGGTATCAGAAAAAAGCCAATCCCCATTGCTATCTTGGATTTTCCTAATCTGATTCATCTTGAGTCGACCATTAGCTTTTGAATGAAAGAATTTCGTATTCCTATCACCCTCTTTAAGCCAAGAAATCCGAGATCTTTGTTTCCAGAACCACTCCTCTTGGGTAAGCAAAGTAGCAAGCTCAGCCTCCAAATCACCCACCTTCTTCATATCTGGAATTCCAGTGTCATCATCCAACAATTTATTAATTCTGGTTTGTGCTTGCTTAATTCGAACCTCCAAAGTACCACCCTTTTGTTTTGCCCATTCTGAGATCACTTTACCACATTCATCTAATGATTCATTAAGAGGCACCACATGATCAACCTTCTTCCAAGCAGTGGATAAAACATTTTTAAAACCTCCCTCCTTCATCCAATAATTTTCGAACTTAAACGTTTTATTCTCCCTTTTCTTCCAAACTCTTGGCAAATGCATATCAAATTCAATAAGAATTGGCCTATGATCCGATCCCATAAAAGGCAAAGTAGAGGCTTCAAAATAAGTGCACATATTCATCCATTCTCTATTTGCAAGAAATCTATCAAGCTTTTCCTTAATATAGTGATTCCCTTTCCTTTTGTTGTGCCAAGTAAATTTTGATCCAGACATGTTAAGACATTTAAGATCATTGGCCTGTAATGCTTCTTGGAATTGAGCCATATTACCATCCTTTCTGCAATCCCCCCCCCCCCCCCCTATCTTTTCATGATTAAAAAGTACTTCATTGAAGTCACCACCAATAAGCCAAGGAATAGGGAGCACATTTAAATAGCTCTTAAGCCTTTTTAATAACTTCCATAACTCAATTCTTTGTTGTGATACTGGGTTTCCATAAAAACCAGTGAACCTCCACTTATTAGACAAACCAGATATCAAACAATCAATATGTCCAAGGGAGTAAGACAAAACAGAAACATCAACTTCATTCCACAACATAACAAGACCTCATGCTCTACCAGAGGGTTCCACACAAATCACATTTTGGAAACCTAGTCGAACCCTAAAACCATTAGCATATGAGGAGTTACATTTAGCTTCAGAAATAAAAAGCAAAGACGGACGATACAATACTACCAGCTTACTAACCCTTCCGAACGCACGCGGACTACATATACCATGTGCGTTCCAACACAAAAGCCTCATTCATCTCGGCGGGGTTGAGTCACCTCAACCTCCGCCTCATTCGGAATTGAAATTTCCGACCCATAAGTTTCAATCATACTACGGGCTTTTTTGAGAAAAAATAGAGCATCTATCTCATTGCGTACTGTCTCCGCCCTTACAAAGTCTGCCAAGTCTCCAGAGTGATCCTTCCATAGGCGCTTTTTACCCGAATGCATATTATCAGGAATTGAGAAACTCTTCTCACCTTCATACCCAAGCTCTTTGTCTTTGTTCTGATCCTCCATCTCCCAATTACTTTGCCCAATCTCCTCACGAAGAGGAACATAAGGATGTTCCCCTTCATGAATAATTTCCACATAGTCTGTAAAATCAAAAGATTTGAAGCTTCGACCCACTTGATGAACCACTCTATAGTCATGGCCATTGTCCTTATCTTTTCCCCTAATGCCTCACAAACTACCCTGTGTTCAAAACCAGCAGGAATGGAGAAATGAAGTGGCTCTAGTATCAAACCTGTCCTCGGGTCAATCCTTCCTTTTCCACCTTGGACAACTGTTTCCCCTTCGTCTCTCCTTGCCTTCAAATCCTGAAAATTAAAAACCACTTCCCGTTCCTGTTGCCTGGGCTGAACATCCTCATTTAGGTTCCATTGTGCTCCCATCACTTCTTGCTCTGCCATTCTCCACATCTCATTTACTCCTTCATCCAGCATAATGGCCTTCCTTTTTCCTTTCTTCTTCTTTCAGATTCCTCTCTTGCATTATCCTCCAGATTAATAACATTTTTGTTCCTGTTCACTTCAGTAATAACAGGAACACAGATGTTATTTACCTTTCTACTATTAGCCCCTGTTAGCCCCAGAAGTCGATAGAATTGCTGCATGTCCTCTTGAATGGGCTTTTTCTGCTTGTCTGCCTTCAACCATTCTGGAAAATACCTATGGTTGTCAATCCACGCTTCCTCTTTGTCTTTAACCCTGTTGCAGCCCCTGACAGAATGTGTAAGATGACCACAAAATATACAGAAATCAGATAACCTTTCATAACGAAAGTAAATGAAAATCGTTGTATCGTGCACAGTAAAGTTTGTGAAACGACACAATGGCGCTTCTGTATCAAGCAAGACACGAACTCGTAGCGATTCCCCCCACGCCACCTCTCCCTCTTTCGCATCAACCTTAAGAACTTCCCCAATAATCGCTCCCACTCGTTCTCCAGTCTGCTTAATCATTGCATGTACAGGCAACCCATGGATCTGAACCCAAATAGACACACGATCCATTTTGAGATTATTAAAACATTCAGCACCAGTGATCTGCTTCAGCACCATCATCGACCTCCTCAAGTTCCATGGCTGCATGTTGAGAACCTCTTGCATTTCTGCCTTTTTTTGGAAATCGATTGTATAAAGACCATCACCAACCAAAGTAACCTTGATGGTTGAAGCAATATTCCAGCAGGAAATGAGTAAGCGAGTTAACTCAGTGATGTTAAAAAAGCGCCTAGCCACAAATTTCAAAGCCACCGAAGAAGGTGGATTGATAAGTTCATTCATCTGAACTGAAGGATTCGCACTCTCTTTTTCAGAAATATAGCATGCACTCATTTTTTCTTGAATATCCACATCCATTTTTTGGAGAGAAGAAGAGAAAAAATCGAACCAGAGAAGAAAGAGGATGATTTGTGTCGTTCTATCTTCCTTGCCATCAGTTTTTATAGGCAGAGATGGAGTGTGGAAACCATGGATGCATTCGAAAACCATTGGCCAATTTGAGCAAAATGCATCGAGTGCAAATTTTTTATCCAACATAATCTCTAAATTTTGTAGAACCCGAGACAATCTCTTAAACAAAAACCCTAATCCAGCGTTGCTGTGAAAATCACAGCCAGTATGTGGGCAAGTGAGGATCACTCTCCCCCTCCTTGTGAATGGTATCAGCACCAAGGCAATGATGAGCCGAATTTCCTTCTTCCAAGAAGATCTTCCAAAAAGGCTCCGTATTTTTTGCAAAGGCCAATTTTCAATTAATAAGGAATTTAAAGAGTTTGAAGAACAAAGAATAATCACTAAATATAATTTAATGATCAGAATTAAAGCCAAGAACATCAATTAATTTAGCCAAAGGAAGATGATCATTCCTTTTATTTTTATTTTTTAGCACAACATATATCATCCGTACAGCTGTAGAGTTGTCTACAAAAAAAAAAAAAAAAACATTTTTTTAACAGGGATTGTAAAAGCGTAAACACCCCCCATCAAATCATTAATATGCAAACAAATTTCTCAGACCTTTTCACCAGTCTTCTGCAATTAATCTCCCCTTTCTGCTGATTGAAGTTTCACACAGACTCCGCGAGAGAAAGTGATCAGAAATCGAATTCTTGAAGGTTTGGGTTTTCCTTTCTTTTCATTCATTTCGTTTTCCCAATTTTTAGTAGTTTAGCTTGGGAGTGATTCATGGCGAGACCTGAAGACTTGCCGCCAGACTACGTTTCATTAGCGCAGCTGAAAGAGATATGGCTGAAGAAGAAAGAAGAAGAGAAGAAGCTAAAGGAAAAAGAAGAGGAGGAGGAGAAGAGAAAAATGGGATTGAGTGATGGGAAAGGAAAGGGGAAGGAGATAATCATCGGTGGGTATGAAAATGTAGAGGGGAATAAGAAGAAGGCGAATGGTAGATATTTCAGGAAGCCGGAATCTGCGGGAAATGAGAGAATCATAAAGGAAGTGGAAAAAGAAAAAATATGGGTTGAGACAGGGGCGAACAATGGAATAAGGGGGGGAATTCCCGATGGAAAGAGAACGGGTTTTAAAGGAAGAAATGGGGGTTCATATGGTAGGGGTAGATATGAGAGTGGAGAAAGAGTTTATGAGTTGAAGAAAAATGAAGGGGCATCAGATTTTGGAGGGGGAATGTTGGATGATAAAGGGTACAATAGGAAAGAGGGTGAAAGAGGGAGAAACAATGGTGGATATCTGAATAGGGATTATAGATTGAAGGAGAGTAGTGATGCTGTTTTGATACGGAATGGAGACACACCAGAGACGGTGAAGAAGGAAGAGTATGAGATTAGGGCAGTTTTTAGTGAACGGAGAAACAATGGTGGATATATTAATAGGTATAGCAGATTGAAGGAGAGTAGGGGTGTTGTTTCGAAAGTTAATGGAGTCGAAACAGAGATGGTGAAGAAGGGAGAGGAAGAGATTGTAGAGGTTTTTGGTGAAAGAGGGAGAAACAATTGTGGATTTCTGAATGGGGATAATAGATTGAAGGAGAGTAGGGATGTTGTTTCGAAAAATAATCAAGTCGAGCCAGAGACAGTGAACAAGGCAGAAGATGAGATTGCAGAGGTTTTCAGTGAAAGAGGGAGAAACATTAATGGTGGATTTCTGAATAGGGATAATAGATTGAAGGAGAGTAGGGATGTTGGTTCGAAAAATAATAGAGTCAAGCCAGAGATGGTGAAGAAGGGAGAAGATGACATTGCAGAGGTGTTCGTTGAAAGAGGGAGAAACATTAATGGTGGATTTCTGAATAGGGATAATAGATTGAAGGAGAGTAGGGATGATGTTGTGAAGAAGGGAGACGATGAGACTGTAGAGGTGTTCGGTGAAGGAAGTGGCTCAACAGTAAGTGGTGGAAATGGATACAAAGGGAGAAACAAGGCAAAAAAGGGAAGGGGAAATAGTAAATACAAGGACAGGAAGGAGAGTAGAGACGCTGTGTTGAAATTTGAGACTGAGAAGAAGGCAAAGGATGAGATTGTAGAGGTTTTCAATGAAAAATGTCGTTTAAGTGAAGGAGATAGAAATGGTGACAAAAAGAGAAACGAAACTAATGAGAATAGAGTTGAAGGGGAGGACTTGAGTGATTATAGGGTGGCACTCAAGAGTAAGGTGGATGATGGGGTTTTAAAGGTGTTGAGTGTGGAAAACAGTGAAAAGGAGAGAGGGGGAAAGAGGTTTAAGACTCAAAGATATGAGAAATCGAAGAAGAAGGGCAATAGGTTTAAGGAGAGTAGAGTTGTTGTGATAGATAATGAAGTGGAAGTAGAGACTGAGAAGAAGGGAAAGGATGAGAGTTTAGAGGTTTTCAATGAAAAATATAGAAATGATGATGAAAAGAGAAACAAGACTAATGAGAATAGAGCTGAAGGGGAGGACTTGAGTGATTATAGGGTGGCACTCAAGAGTAAGGTGGATGATGGGGTTTTAAAGGTGTTGAGTGTGGAAAACGGTAAAAAGGAGAGAGAGGGAAAGAGGTTTAAGACTCAAAGATATGAGAAATCGAAGAAGAGGGACAATAGGTTTAATAATGAAGTGGAAGTAGAGACTGAGAAGAAGGGAAAGGATGAGAGTTTAGAGGTTTTCAATGAAAAATATAGAAATGATGATGAAAAGAGAAACAAGACTAATGTGAATAGAGTTGAAGGGGAGGGCTCGAGTGGTGATAGGGTGGCACTAAAGGGTAAGGTGGGTGATGGGGTTTTAACGGTGGGGAGTGTAAAAAATGATAAAAATGAGGGAGTGGGAAAGGGGCATAGGAGACAGTTTGGTGAAAGGAAGTATAATAGGTCTAAGAAGAGTAGAGATGCTGTTTTGATGGGTGATGAATTGGTTTTAGAGACTGAGAAGAATGCAAAGGATGATAATTCAGAGGTTTTTCATGAAAAAAATGATGATGGAAAGAGAAACGAGACTACTGGGGATAAAGTTGAAGGGGAGGGCTCGAGTGATGATAAGGTAGCACTCGAGAGTAAGGTGGATGATGGGGTTTTAATGGTGGAGAGTGTGAAAAATGGTGAAAAAGAGCGAGTGGGAAAGGAGCATCGGAGACATTTTGGTAAGAGGAATTCAGGGCATAACAGATTGGGGAACTGGATGGGATATTTTGGTGAGAAGAGGCATGCGAGGTTTGAAATATCCAAGATTCAGCCGAAAATGGAACGTGGGGGTGCTATGATGTGGGTGAAAAAAGAAGAGAAATCAGGTGATGATGCTGCTGGCTCCTCTGCTAAGTGGTAACCATCTTTTACTATCCTGATTGTGAATAAATTTACTAAAATTGTTGTCTTATTTCTGCATCTTGAGTATGCTTATGAGTACTTGTATGGTGAAATTAGTAATGATTGAATATAGAAGGTGTTAAATGTCAGTTATTAGGAAATAAATTATTAAGAGTCTTCAAAGATTCACGTAAGTACTAGGATTGCTTTAAGGATGAGAAGAATCGATTTTGGCATTGCAATGTGGGGAGGGGATTGGTTGTATTTGCATAGGACATAATTTCTTGTCGTCGAGTTTGAAAATGCAACCTATCATCTAGTATGCTATATAGAAAATTTCTGGTAAAGAAAATTTCAAGTATATTACGTGTGTATATATGCTATATAGAAAATTGCCGCTAGAGAAATAGATTGGTTTAACTTGTGCTCCTCTATATATGCTGAGCATTTTGTTGGAAAATTTATCGGTTATTTTCACTATATCTTTTTTCAGGTGTTCAGCACATCGAGAGTAACTGAATTCCAACCAATCGAGCTTTCTGGAATGATCATGTTTACAAGAATAATGGCAGTTGAAATTTCTGGAAAATTTATTCAGCTGCAGACGGGGTCCTTTCATTTCTCAGCATGAAGTGTAGTCTTGGGACGTGCTCTTTTCTGCTTGTAATGAGGTTTCAGGTGCATCTCAGCGTGCCTCATTCTTTTAAAAACAGAAAATATGGAATAAAAATGTCATTTTAAGTTTTATTTTTATGATAGTTTCATTTGGACTGGGGTAGACTGAGACATCAAAACATTTCTCTAAGTGCTCTGCCTAGCGCCTCTTAAGACATTGATTTGTATGTATCTTGCTATTTTGTAAACATTTTGTCATTTAAAAGTTCGATTCTTTCCTTTATTTGCCTAGGTAGTTTCTGATTTGATGGATTTGTGCTGTAAATTTCAAGCCTATGATACAAGTGTGCTAGATTTACTAATGGTGTTGGGATATACTAGCTTTTTATTTGTTTTTGAGTGATTTTGTTCATTACACAACTTAAATGTCAAAATAAATGAAAGTGAAATTCAAAATTTGAATTTATGTTCTGCAACAGCTGCTTTTTTTCTATTGGATATATTTCACAGAATATGGTTCATAATAGAAGGAACGAATTTGGACTTTTATCAAAATAACTTTTAATCAAAAATTATTTAATTAATTTGAACTTTTCACATAACCTGCATACTTGTTTGTCATGTTTTCCAGTTTTTGTTAAACGATCAAAGTTTCTACTACCTTAATTTGAAACTTCTTTCTTAAACATAACATCGAATTATACATGAACAAATCCCCTACAATTTTTTTAACTGAATTTACACTGTATGTATTTAGATCAGCAGACTCATAATCAAATGATTCCCTCAAAATAATTAGAGCAAAATGTCATTTAATTCCCACTGATTATCATGAATATATTCAAAAGGTTATATAATCATGAACCTGTTGTCACACCTTTTGTAACGGTTCAGGTTTTAATCTCCAATTACTATTATTTAAGCCCCATTTAACATTTTGGTAACTTACATATCATTGCAAGATTGCATCCACATTCAAATTCTACATAACAAGAAGAAGCCAAAATAACAAGATTTCTATTTTTGTGAAAGCTAAACTCTGAGCTTGCTTCAAATAATGTCTTGCAATAACAACCCAGGTGAAGCACCACCATCACCATCACCACCACCACCTCAGCCACCTCCGGTGCTCGAACAACTCCCCGGAATCCAGTACTGCATCAATAGTCCACCACCTCTGAGTTAGTTCTCATACCTCAATAACAACCAATACAGTGGGACTTAATTTATTTTTGTTTGGATTTACATTTCTATTTTTGTTAAATGCAGTTGAAACAATTTTGTTGGGGTTTCAGCATTATGTTCTGGCACTTGGTTCAATTGTCCTGATTCCAAGTTTGTTAGTTCCTCACATGGGTGGTAGTGATGTACGATTTTTTCATTTTAGTTGTACGGAATCATGTCATCATCGGTATCCATTTGACGTATTTATAATTTGTTGGATTGCAGAAAGACAAGGCTAAGGTGATACAGACATTGCTCTTCGTCTCGGGGATAAACACTTTGTTGCATTCGCTTTTCGGTACGAGGCTGCCATCAGTCATAGGCGGCTCCTACGCGTTCTTGATTCCTGCAACCTCCATTCTTAATTCAAAACGATATGAAAAGATCCATGCACAAGAGCAGGTGAATTAATTGTATAAGTCCCTTTTCTTTGTTTGTTTATGCTAGTTAGATTCATATATTTTTTAATCAGAGATTTGTGGAAACAATGAGGGAAATACAAGGTGCTTTGATCTTGAGTTCATGTTTCCAAATGATGATTGGATTCACTGGTTTATGGAGAAACATAATGAGGTACGTAGTTTTTTCATGAAAAAAAATTTAGTCTTTTTTCGAGTTTGATTTGATCCTTATATTTAGTGCAATATATGGTGTTTAGGTTGTTTACACCTCTATCGATTGTTCCATTGGTCACTTTCACTGGACTTGGGTTATACAATCTTGGCTTCCCACAGGTAAAATATTTTTAATCGAATCGTTTACTTGATCAAATGCAGAAATTCATAACATTAACATTAACATGAATATTGTTAGATTGCAACGTGTTTTGAAGTTGGGATTCCAGAGTTTGTTTTGATCCTTACCATATCACAGGTAAACGCCTCATTTCTGCTGCTAATAGTCGTCTAACTTGTAAATTTCTGATTTTCTCAACTTAGACATGACACCACTGCTTTTACAGATTTTGACAAGATTCATCAAGTTAAAGAGGCCAGTTTGGGATAGATATGCATTGGTGTTGTCTTTTGCAATCGTGTGGATTTACGCAGAAATCCTAACACTGAGTGGTGCTTTTACGAAACCTCAAAAGCTCAGCTGCCGCACTGATGGTTCAGGGCTCATTCGCTCTGCTCCTTGGTACGTATTATAATGAAATAATGTCATTTTGTACGAAGCTCAAGTTGATTAAGTTGTATGGTGCAGGTTATATGTGCCATATCCATTCCAATGGGGGCCTCCAACTTTCAGAAATGCTGAAATTTTAACAGCAATCGTTGCTTCATTTGTTGCAGCAACTGAGGTCCTTCCTTTACTATTTATATTTCTATTTGTGCCCCTTTTCATACATTATAAAGATACCAATTTGCGCGTTTTGGTAGTCCTCTGGTTCGTTTATTGCAGCAGCTAGATACGGCAGTGCAACGCCTGTCCCACCTTCAGTCATCAGCCGTGGTGTTGGTTGGTTGGTATGAACTAATACCTTTTAGTATAACAAACAATACCATTTAAATATGCAGACTTTGTTCATTATCAGATGAATACTTATGCATGTTATTTAGGGGTGTGGGACTTTACTGAATGCCGTTTTCGGGAGTGTCACCGGCTCTACAGCAATCGTGTAAGTATCTGATCCTACTTGTGCAATAAAAACACGAGGTATATTACTTCGTTCGTGTCTTACCAAAAGTATGCATACAGAGAAAACGCGGGGCTATTAGCCCTAACAAAAGCTGGGAGTAGAAGAGTGATTCAAATATCATCACTATTCATGATTCTCTTCTCCATTTTAGGTATTTATATAATCTACATTTACCCTTTATGCATAATTAAAGACTCTTGCATAAGAGTGAATAATGTTGATTAATTTCAGGCAAATTGGGGGCTGTTTTTGCTTCCATACCTCTACCAATCATGGCGGCATCCTACTGCATCTTCTTCGGTTACGTCTGTACGTTATTCGTCCCATAATATTGCATAATCACCATACATACTACACTTTGTTAATGCATGATTCTGGTATCTCAAATGCAGCATCTGCAGGGCTAGGATTTCTTCAATTCTGCAACCTTAACAGCTTCAGAACAAAGCTGATACTAGGATTTTCCTTCTTCATTGGACTTTCTGTACCACAATACGCAACACAACATCATCTCGCGTCCAAAACTCACACCCCTTCTGGATGGGTACGTACTTACATCACATCAACAAACCTCGTTTTTTTTTTTTTTTTGAACGACGACTTTCATTCTTTCTGTGCAGTTCAACGACACGATGTGCGTGATCTTCATGTCCCACGCAACTGTGGCTGCTGCCGTTGCAGTCATACTAGATTGCAGCCTAAGTTATGGCACAGATGAAACTAGGAAAGACAATGGCTCTTATTGGTGGGATAAATTCATGGTTTATAACAAGGATGTTAGAAATGATGAGTTTTATAGGTTGCCTGGGAAGCTCAACTCCTGTTTTCCATCTTTCTAACTTTTTTCAACAATCTCTCTAGACTTTTTGCATCTTCCATCAATGTGTTAGTTCAATTTTCTTTTAGGATTTGTATCAAAATGCTTTGATTTTGTGTTCTATTATCTGAATGCATTGTTTTGATTGTCATGATCCCACCAAATTCACCAACAAAGGTTAAAAAAAAACATATGCTACACATTTTAAAAAATATTTTTTTCTACCCACTTTTTTTTACCAGATGATTTTTTTTATTTTTTTTTGGATAAATAAAATTAGAGTATGTAGATTGGTAAAATTAAGTGCACCCAAAAACATCTTAGCACACCAACAAAATCTAAAATGAGACCACCACGAAAACGACAACACTTTGTTAACTTGAGCTACCTAATTACACAAGTAACTATATATAATATGTGGTATATATTTCATTCATCACAAAATTTATTTAGTCATATATAACAATGAATATTCCAAGGGGCCAAATGAGACTAAGAAATCACATGATTTGGAGTCGGATTTAACACGCTCTCTTTTAATAGTATCACACGCTCTCTTTTAATACAACAAAATAATATTATACTATTTTCTATTTAAGTTTTGAATATAATTTTAGATCAATTCATACATATTAAAAAAATGGGTTGATATTACTCTATTGGAAACCTTTAATTGGTTTTAATATCATATGCAATATTAATGCACAATGCAATATCCCCTCAAACATAGGAACTAAATCTCTTGGTTCAAGTTAAGGTCAAATGGAAGTCAACGAGACAATATCAACAACGAAATTATTAAGTGATGTTGTAGATGTAATATTAAATGGGATAATCAAGTAATACTATTAAGGTAAAAAAAAAAAAACTTTTTCTATTTATTAGCCAAGGGGGATTTTTGGCTTCCTATTTTTAAAGTATTGCATGGTGTAATATTGCACCCCAAGGGAGCAACTCCAACAACTAGTAAATTTTCTAATTAAACCAAACTCACAAAATAATGAAAATCATCACTTTTCAATTAAAAATAATGTATAATGTTAAGGTAATAGTAGTATTTTATACCACTTTAAGAAAAAACAACTACATAAAAAATATCACTTTAAAAGTGAATTACTAATATATGTTCTACCATGGCAGTGATACCTACTATTTCAGATTTGAGAGGATAATAATACTATTTGCAAGTTTTGTACTAGACTAGAAGCCTTGATCATTTAATACAAGGGCCAAGAAAGTGGAAAAAAACAACACAACAAATATGATTGCTGTGGAATTTAGTGGAGTGTAAGATTGAGATGGGGTCAAGAGACTCACAAGAATCTCTCTAGCTAATATTTGTACCATATATTCAACAATTCAAACACAAAAGAAAAATAGAAATAAAGATAAAAATGTATTTTGTGTTTTTATGGATGCAAATTTTGCTGAGCTGCCAATATATGCAAATTAGCTACGTCCACTCGTACATACATATATTTATTGTTCACACTTCTGATACCTTTACATTATTGACAATTTTACTCTCACCCTACCTATTTGTCTTGTTATATTTCAATTTCATACTCTCAAATCTTGTGCTTTGATGATCTTGGACCATTTACTAAAATAATTATAACTAAATCAAATGTTTAACAATCTAAGTTTAATATGAGCTAGTGAGACCTTGCATGCCTTTTGGACACATTTAATCAATATAATTAAACATTCACACGTTTTATGTACGTGATGGAAGAAAATAATAGTCCGTTCCACTATTATTTATAGACTTTCATCTTTTAGACGTTTCACTATTATTTACATACACAAATAAAAAAAAAAATTAGTCAAATCTTTTATCTTCACAAATCAGAATACAAACGTATTTACACTATTTATCATTATTTTTTCACTCTTAAAAATCAATTCCTCCCTATTAGCTTTATTGAATGAACTTATTTATCTCTCATTTGCACTTCATTTTTAAAATTTTTGTCACTATATGCTTGCAAATAGGGGTGTGCATCGGTCCAAAACCGGACCGGACCGGGATCGGTTTGGACCGGGACCGGAATCAGTCCTAATGTATGGACCGGAGACCGGACCGTAATTAATCCGGTCCAGACCGGTCTGGGTTTGGACCAAATTTTTTTTTTAAGAATTTTTTTCAAGTTTATAGAAGTAAGAACAAGATTGATAATTTGTGTATGAAAATTAAAGTGTTGACTCTTCATTTGAAATCAATCTACACCAATGTGAATTTTATTTACATTATTATTAATGATTTTTTGACCCTAAAAGTAAATTAAATATGTTTGTTAAATTATATATTTGAAAAAATGTAATAGATCTCAACAATTTTACCTCACATCCTCACTATTTAATTGGTTTTGAAAAATAAATGAGAGTGCATTAGTAAAAAAAAATCAAAAAAAATATTAAAAAATAAAATTCCGGTCCAAACCGATCCGGACCGGATCGGACCGAAAAACTGGAATTTAAAATTTGAAGGACCGGAGATCGGACCGAAAACTAACCGGTCGGTCCGGTCCGGTCCGGTTCCGGTCCGATCTTTTTTTGTGCACTCCTACTTGCAAATAATTAGAAAACTATGGGAGTATCACTTTTCGATCAAAACAATATAATTTCTTTTATTATTATAGGAGGAAAAAGTACAAAACCCATGTCGGTGAATTTAACTTCCCAAGTTCAATGGACTTTTTTTCTCTCATTTACATAAATTGTAAATTCGTTTGATTTCCTTTAAGCTGTGTTTGGAATTTTGGATGGGGGATTTATAGGATACATTTTACATAAAATGATTTAAAAAACTATGAATTTTAAATGATACGGAGTACAGTATAATTTTAGTGAAAATTTAAATTTTTCTCAATTTTATGTAAAAAAATAAATAAAGAATTTAAAATAAAATATTTAAAATTCATTTATTTACTTTTTAATTCAAACAACTTAAGTGAATTTAGATTTATCATTTATAGACCTAAATTCTTAAAAACTACATCTTTCATTTTAAGTTATTGTTCTATTTCTAAAGGGGAATAAAACTTAGACTCCCATATAATTTTATCTTATATAAATAATTTTTAAATATGATTAAAGCATGTGATGGGAGCATTCCTAAGATAATGACCT
Organism: Galeopsis tetrahit; assembly: GCA_963675135.1. Classification (NCBI taxonomy): domain Eukaryota; kingdom Viridiplantae; phylum Streptophyta; class Magnoliopsida; order Lamiales; family Lamiaceae; genus Galeopsis; species Galeopsis tetrahit. Next base: position 84,476,860 of record OY776121.1, read on the forward strand.
ACTGTCAGATTAAGTCTGCACACGCACATAAAATTGATTTTTTTTTTTTTTTTTAAACTTTGTTCACGATTAATACTAATTATATAAGTTAAGAAAATGAATGGAGTTGTGGCCGCCAAAACCTTCCAAACTCTGGTTATTTAACTTTAGTCTTTAAGCAACGGAATATTATATATATACGTACATTGAATGAAATATTATTTTAGTCACATTGACAAGACTTTGAATTACTATATTAGGATAAGTTGAACCTGCCTCAAACAATGGTTGATTGTGACAAATTAGGGGCAAGGGCGGTTCTCTTTAATTTTAATATACTACCGTCCAAAGTTAATAAGTACGAACATAAATTTTAATGAATATTAGTTGTTTATGTATAAAAAAAAAAAAGACGTGTAAAATAAAGAATGTATTAATATAATAAAAAAATAAATATTTTTATTTATATAAGTTTGGAATAATTAAAAGTAAATTTAACTTATTAAGTTTGGACGGGACGGGAGTATTATATATATAGTGATGTGTTGAAACCTAAAATTAAAGGTTTTGAATTGTCAAGACTATTTAATTGCCACCTAAAATGCCAAGAAGTATCATGTTATCATGCATTCCCCACATGAGAAGGTGACCACAAAGTTGACATGCATGATTAATTGGTGGTTGTACAACTAGAAAGGGATAATGATTAATTAGATTAGAGGTTTAAATGAACAGAGTCGTATAGTGTTTTCTTTTTTTAATTTTTAGTATTTTAATAGTAGGTAGGAGTATTATCTTTAGACTTATTTATTTACGTGGTGTTTAAAGACTCCAATGGGACACTAGAATAACCTTTTTTTTTTTATAAGTTTTGGTTTACCTAAGAAGTGATTCTAACTATTTTAAGATTTAATCGAGTTTAAAAACAACCCCTTAGATTCCATTCGACCCGGTTTGTACTAGTTTTATCAAATCAACTTTGATATTTTTAACTTATCATGAGTATAATTTTTTTTATCTTACTAAAAAAAATTAAATATAGACATATATGTGCTAAAATGAAATTTTGGATAATGATTTTTCAAATTAAGCAAGGACCTAGCTAGCTAGAAAGGTGATTTGTGAGAGTTCTTTAAACAATGAGTGGTCAAGTAGTCAATTGAATATATTAAGACAAAACTTTCGAAGAACGAATAATGTTTAATATACGAAATAATATTGTTGAACATACAAAATATCACGATTTAGCGATTTTGAGAAGAATGTGATCATTTACAAATTTTCTTTTAAATATAACATTTTATCTATTAAACGGTACTACTTCGTATGCTAGACAATATTATTTTAAAGAAACAAACTAGTTCGTGTCAACGTGATTCACATAAAACCCTGGGCCACACTTATAATATTATTGTGCAGGGAAGGCTTTTTTCATGCATAATTTGGAGAGGGACATTTGGATGTAGACATGGATTGTTGTGATTGCCATTCATTCAAGAAAAAGATGGCAAGTAATGTCCTCTTCTATGAGGAAGCTAGCTAGCTAATGAATGGAAGATTTTAAAAGTTAAGAAAATATGTACTTGGACCTTTGCATTTAAAAGGGACCAGTCGTAAACTAATGGAATATAATTATTAAAATTTATACCACTCATGATTAATTTCAGAAGTATTATTATTCATCCAAACATTGCTGTGAAATATATAAGATTATTACAGTATGGAATTTTCCATCCATATCAGACTAATAATAGTAACAAACAATTGTGAATTGTCAATGACAACGTGACTTCCATCCAAGAAAAAGAAAAGGTATAAAAATGTCCTCTTATGAAAGTAACCCATGCAAGATTTCAAAATTCATGAAGATCATATGTTTGTCCTTTTTTACCTCTGCAACAAGGGACCATATATACATGTGTATTGATACGAAATTTAATGGTGAGTTTCATACGGAACCCAACACATGCGTTTAAATCAATTTTACACTTATGTACAAATATTTTATGCAGACAATTGATTTCCTAAGAAACTCACCATCTATTTCATTTCATATCAAATATGACATCTACACACACTAGCTATATATTCCGTAATTACCAAAATAAAATTTCAATATTTTCCCTAAATGCAAATGGAAATTAATTTCAGAAGGTGATTAATTATAAGAAAAAACGAATTGGAATAAAAAAAGGGATACATGTGAGGAAGAGAAGAATAAATTAATGCAATTACATGGAACATGCAGTGTTTGATTTGGTGGGATTAAATTTGGGATTTTTGCCATATCAAGTAATTTGAAGCAATGAATTAGAGAAGCAGAAAATAGAGTTGGGTGCAGGAATGGCAATGGCAATGAGGACCATTTTCATATATAATATAAAGCTCTACTTGCACCTATACTAGCCCTTAGGCAGACAGCCCCTATTATATATTTCTTTTCTAGCTCTTTATCACCATTAATTTCCACCTTCCCAAACCTATCTTATAAATATTCCATCTCTTATTATGAATATATATATGTTATGGGGGTGTGAAATATCACTTTTTCTTACACAATACCGGATAATGTTTGTGACCGGGTGGTGTTGTATTATTATATATTAGTAAGATTTACAGGTACTTTTAGGGGTAAATATAGTTGGATGGTGTCGATTTTTAAATCATGAACAAAATAAGACGAGAGACATATCAACACACGTTCACCCGGATGAATCTCAAAATTGATTGGGAAGGACATACGCTTACTTTATCACGTACTTTTTTCCAAGTTATTTTATCTATATCAATGTGGAAACTGATTTGGACAGATGGAGTACTATATTTTAAGCAGTCAAATAAAAATTTTGTCGTTAAACTGAGATTAATATTTACCACGAAGTTTCAAGGTTTCACCGCTATATTCCCCGCAAAGTATTTTATTTTATAGATAATACTTAAAATAGCAATGGAAATATAATTTTTTGTAGCTAATTAAATTGTTAGAATGTAATATAAAATTTCATCAGTGGAATTATTTAATTTATAGGTAAAAATCAAGATAGTTGTGTGTAAATCTAGTAGTACTAGAAATCAGAAGCACGCACATGAATGGGCCTATTATCGTATGTATGGTTTTAGTCACCGCTGGCTTTCTGCACATCCTTCCAATGCTACCTCTTACCATATGGGCCAACACTGCATTGATTGATCTTTATAAACTACATCCATTAATCCATGAATTAAATCTTCAAGATAAATGACACTATAATTTCATAAAATTAGTTTATGCAAGTCTATTTAATTACTATATATATATAGTTTGGTGATAAAAGAAAGGACATGTCACACAGTAATGAATAATGACATTGCATGTCTTGTTATATTCATGATCAATAACTCAATTAATTTATGTCATCAAAAGCTTATTAAATTACTGAAATTATTGTAGAAGATATTTTAATTAATTAAATTTTTGGAATATATTGTGTAAAACAGCCTAGGCAAAACTTGTAAGAAAGATTATCCAAAATTAAAAGACTCGGAAGAAGAGACGTTTGTACAAATTTGTTACACAGCTATTGATTAGTTCCATCGGGCAGGTTTCGATCAACGATGCAATGATATTCCTAACAGTTTTCAGAGTTACGTTTTTTTTTTTTTCTTGGAAAGTAATTAAACAGGACCTAAGATTAGGATTTGGTTGGGAAAAAAAAAATGTTGCGACACTTAAATTCATAAGTTAATTAATTAGGCTTGACATTTAATATCCGCGGAGAAAGCACGTTTGTTGGTTTGTTTTTTCCCTTTTGATTCAGTTGATAGTTGTCACGATAGAGATACATGTGAACAATCTAATTACTCTCAGCTATATGCATCTGAGCTTTCTTTTTCGTGTTAATTTCATATATCATCAAAATGTGACATCACTTTTTTGTGCTATTCTTTCCATACAGCTGTGCCCCAAAACTAATTACATGTGATATCGATGCAATAAAATTATTATTCAAATTCTGCTGGGTTTAATTATAAGTTTTTTTTTTTTTTTTAAATTAGGGAAATATATATTAGCTAGCTCTTCCATACATGTGTTACAACTATCATTTTCCTATGGACCTCTTTCTCTCTCCAAAAATATATAAGGCCAAAGTAACCTAGACAACTGGCAACTTTGATTCTTCTTTAAACAGATGTATAATATTAAGTCCAAAGGATAGAGCCAAGGTAATAATATTATTTGGTCTCACATAATTCTCCTAGCCTCTTCTTATAAATAGAAACAAATTATATATCACACTTCTATACCTCCACAATTATATATAATTCTCTATATCTCAATTTTAATTTTTTTTTTAAAAATGAATAATGTTTCAACGTCTGAATGTAGCAGCGGCTGCGAATCGGGATGGACGACCTACTTAGATCAATTCTCCGACTCCACCAATTCGAACACGAGGAATTATGTTCAAAATTATGAAGAAAAGAGAGGGGGGAATTATGTGAATGAAGACGATGAAATGGTGTCAGATGCATCATCAGGGCCTCCTAATTTACGTGTGGGCCCTCACTATTATGGCTATGCATCTTCAGTTCAAGAAGAAAACATAAAGAAGAAGAATAAGAAGAAAAATAATAAAGCAAAAGATCAGATGATGAAGTTGCAACAAAATTATTGTCTCGATGATACTGCTAGCTCTCCAAACTTGCATCAGGTAATTATTTATTATAAGTTAAAGAAATATTTAATTTATGATTAATTAATATTAATTTCTTTAAATTTGGTGAAATTATTTTTCAGGACAATGCAGTACTTCCTCCTGATCAAAATCATTACTCAGTGGAGCATTTGTCACAAGTATATAATATTTCCTGTAATTCGTATTTAATTTAATTAGTTATATCTTCTTCTATATATTGTAATGTCTAATTTATAATTTCAGGATGAATCCGCATCAAAGAAACGGTTTGGATTCTTGAAATCTTCTGCAAAAGGGAAATCAGGTGCTTATTTGTCTTGATTATTACTAGCTAGTAATATTTGTTAAGAAATTATTAAAGGTTTTTAGGCCTAAGTTGCATATATCATGTGTATTTTCAGGAAGTTTTCTGGGGAGAAAAAGGCAGTAATTAAGAAGAGGCAAGAATATTTTCTTTTTTTCTGTATATTTTGCTGAAGAAGGGGAATCTTGAAGTAAGAGAAAATTGCAGCTCAAATATTCCAAATTCAATCTCCATTTTTTATTTCTTTAATCTTTCTACCTGTTATTTGTTCTTGTCCATGCAGTGGGGAACAACCAAATTTCATAAATGTAAAAATAAAAGTAGAAAAAAAAATTAAAAAAAAACTTGTAGAAGTATCTTTCATCGGTAGTAGTTGTTGAAAACAACGCATGGAGCTTATGCATTAATAATACTCCTATGTGGTCTATCAGTTTTCAAATATGAAAAAATTGGAATATTGTTTTATCAATATTCTTAAACATGATAAAAGAAATTCGAAACTAAAATGGTAGTAATAATTATTTTAATATCCCAAAAATTAAACTCCACATCACGTTCACGCAAAGATACGCATCGATTTTTTGTTCTTTGGAAAAACAAGCACATGCACCAGCATTTTTGAGCAATCTTGTGGGCAGATAATAATACTCGATTTGTGTCACTAAAATAGTTTTGGACAAATTTTCATACAAAATTAGAAGATGCACATTCTTTTCACATTAAGTATGGTTTTATTTCTAATTAATTGTGTTACTTTAAACATTTCTTCAAAATTTACCCTTTATATTTCTAAAATATTTCTTTTAATTAAGGATATCTTATATAGGGATGACAATTTATTTCACCCCATAACTGACTTGCCCTGTCCCGTCATGTGACCTGTAGCGAGACGGGACGGGTTTAGATCGATATCTCTTCTTCCCCGTATACAATATACATTATTTAAAATTTTCTAACATATATGATACATATAATATATTATTATATTTTTCATACTTATTAGTATATATATTATATTATAAATAATATTTTAGATCATGATATACAGATAAACATAATTTGAAATATCATATGACATTGTAATTAAAATCAACATTTGTAAAAGGTGAAAATAAATTAATGGACATGTTTATAATACCATCCATTTGTTTTTCTCAATTGAAATTTTAGTTTTATGTTAAATATTATTATTATTATTATTGTTCAAAAATTAAATAAAATGTGACATGCCTGGATCACTCTGCCCTGCCCCACAACTTATAATGGGCGAGAAAGGGTATTAAAGTACTCGTCTCGCCTCATTATCAGTATAAGATCTATATAAGGTTGATTGAGGGTAAATATATCAAAATATAATGTTCCTTAATTTGATCTGATTTTTCTAAGGTTGTGTTTGGATGGAGAGATTTGATTTGAGGAGACATTTAGGAGTTAAATATACATGGATTTCAAATGACATGGTTTTAGTGAGGATTTGAAATCTCTCTCAATTTTAACTAAAAGTGTGTGACATAAATCTAAGTATTTGAAATCCATTTATAATCCAAACATGTAGAATGAATTTGGACAATGAATTTAAAATCCATAAGCTCAAATCTACCCAACCAAACACGGACTAAAACAACACATTTATTATGAAAATGAGGGAGTATATCTCTTTTTAGCAAAGCAATATTATTGTGGGTAGAACAATATTATTACTATAAACCAAATTCACATAATACCTTCACTATTTAACATGGTTGGAATTGTAATATTTTTTCACATTCTTCAAATGTTATCAACATCGATGAGCTGAGTTTTGTGAGAAATTGTTTCATATGTTAGATGAAACTCAATTTTATTTTATTTTATTTGAATCATGCTCTCTTTTAAAATACTACTATAGAATTTGAACTTCATATATATATATATATATATATATATATATATATATATATATATAAACCTGAATATCATATGATAGAATAAATGACACCCTTTCAATTACCATGAGATTGTTTTATAGTAAAAGTTATTGCCAATTTTAACAACTTGTATGGCATTGATTTATAAAAGTTTTTGCCAGCTTCAATTATAACTTCATTTCTTTTTTTTTTTCTTTTTTTAATTGGTGCCAAAAGGGACGCATCACCACTTAATGACAGCTACACAAATTTTAGTATTTATTAATTCATATATTTATATATTAGTGATCCTCATTATTATGATGAATACAATTTGCGATATATTTTGGGGTTCATAACTTCTTTCATATCTGGACGCAAGTTCTTCCCATCATTATAATTAATTAATTTGAAGTCCATATATATCTGCAGTGTTGTGCCCATTTTCTGTTGTTGATATATACAATAATTTGATGTCCGTCTCCGTCTACTCTATTTATTTTATTATAATTTATAATATAATTGAAAGTTAAATTTTTAATGAAATATTAAAAATTAAAGAAAAACATTGCTATATTTTTTTGTTGAATGAATGTATTATACTATTATGCATCTTTACAATACACACGGGTATTATTATCAATATTATTTTGCCATAAGGAATTTTATACTGCATAATTATGTTAAATCAACAATAAGTAATTCTGCAATAAAGTTTTTGTCCAATGTTGATACAAATATTTGTCTATATCATGTAAAAAAAATAAAAACAAGAGTTTGGGCATGGGGATTGCCCCAATTATTCTGTTTTTGCACTCCAATTATTGAATAATTAAATCCATGCGCACACGTGGCTTACATGTACTAAATAAATCTTGTATATGAATATCCCCCAGGACAAAAATCCAGGGTGGAAATTTTGAGTTAAAAGATTTATGTAAAATGAGATAAATATATAAAAAAAAAAAAATTAGGTACAATAAATATATAAAAGTTTACAAACCAAAAAAAAGAGTTTAGAATTTTGCCTAACGAGTTGGGCTTTTTGGGCTTTCTGAATTTATCACACAAGACAAGAAGAAACCAGGGAATGCATATTTACCCTTTATTATTTCTCTATGAAAGGTAATTTTACTCGTTTTACGTAGTCGGGTTATGTAAAATAAAATTTGAGTTAAAAGATTTATGTACAAATCCAAAAAACAAATAAATTAAAACCTAATTGAATTTTGCCTAAATTCTAAAATACTTCGAATTGGGCTCTTTGGGCCTCATGGGCCATTACTTTGGTGGGTGTGATAAATAAATAAACTTTAATTACTAAAAAAACTTGAGACGTGTATTATTGTTTGAGGTAAAAATATTAAAGTAGGGTTGAGTACTTATGCTATAAAATACATAATAACATACCTCCTTTTCTTAATAACATGATTCGAAAAATAAATAAGGTATATAATTACTATAGTAGTCTTAGTTTAAGAGAGTACAAAATTAATAGAAATATAATTACAAATGTAAATTTATTTTGGATAATATAATAGCTAGTTCAGGATAATAATCTTGTGCATTCAAATACAAAAGCATACATATCACATGCACCATAGAAAAATAAGGTTAAGATATTAATGCCACATATATCTTTACCTAATTTCCAAGTAAATTTCCACATGAAAATTTTCAAAAATCATCTATATAACACTACTCATCAATCTAGCTAATCTGAGAATTAAGAATATGGCTTCATTTTTTGTATTGATCATCTGTCTTTCATTAGCACTTTTGTATAATTGTGAAGCTGATTTGATCAATACGATTTGCCTCAAATCAATCAATCCATCTTTTTGCAACACTACGTTAAAGTCGGATCCTGTTACCCATGGAGCCGATATCAAGGGATTAGGTCAAATTGTCATCTATAAAGCAATATCGGCTACTAGAAATGTCGTAGACGTGACGAATACACTTATGCAAGGCCCCGACAAGCAAAAGGCCGAAACATGTGCACAAAAATGTAACGAGGCGATTGATTATGTGAAAGAATGTCGATATTTGATGGCCGTTGTTTCTTTGAAAAATAGTAGGGATGTTCGAACAAAAACATCAGCAGCTACGAAAGACATTAGTAGTTGTGATAATGTGTTTGGGGAGAGTGAACCACCTCAACTTAAAGTAGCTAGTCGCCAAGCACAAGATTTGGTGGATGTTATTAGAGCTGCTGCTGCATATTTAGCAACTAATTAAGATCAATAATTTGTTACAATAAACTGGTATCTACATTTGTATAATTTATATGATGAATATTATTTTACAATATGAGTTTGTATAATTCATACATTTATATTGCTTACAAAATGGTTGAGAAGAGCTAGGAATTATGTTGTACTAATTCATATGTGCAACAATGATTTTAGCCATTTAAATATTTGTGTATTATTAATTACTGTATTGCATAAGTGTATGTTAATCAACACCAAATAATTTTACGATAAAGGATGATGCACTTTGCAACTAAACATGTACTACTAATCATTAATAAACAATAATACATTATTCATTAACATCTAATTCCATTGTCGTCCAGTGGTTAGGATATCTGGCTTTCACCCAGGAGACCCGGGTTCAATTCCCGGCAATGGAACTTTCTTTTTTCCAAGGATTTTGGGCTTCTTTTGGGCCTCTTTTGGGACTCCTGAGTTTGGACTTCTTTTTGGGCGCGGCTAAAGGCACCCGGATTTCCTCTGAGTACACCCACGGATAATTTTTTTTGTTCCAAGGGTGGTGTGAAAAGACGTTTTTACCCCTCATGTAGTTTTTTTTTTTTAAAAGCCGGATGAGTACACCCATCTATTCCGGTTCACAAGCGATTCATCATTTCACATCCGAATCATTCCGGATTCCCATCGTCAACATAAAAAATCCTAAAAATTCAAAATTTCAACAACAAAAATAAAATCTTAACATGTTCGAAAATTTTACCAAAGCAAAGTTGAGATGTTCGATAATTTTAACAAAACAAACCCAATATGTTCGAAAAAAATTTCAAAACAACTTAGATTTGTTCGAAAAAAAAATTCGAACATCTTGTTCGAAATTTTTTCCAAAACAAACTCAAGTTGTTCGAAAAATTTTCCAAAACAAACGCAATATATTCGAATTTTTTTCTAAAACAATCTCGATATGTTCGAAAATAATTCACGAACTACTAAAAACCCTAAACTTCCTAAATTTTCAAAACCCTAATTTTTTGTAAAAAAAAAACTTACCTTCGAACGGCGGCGGCGTGGGTAGATGGGTGCGATGAAGGGGACTGGGAGGGGTTGCCGCCGCGAAGGGAAGGGGAAGTGGCTGCGGCCGCGAAGGGGGGAGGGAGGAGTTGCGGCCGCAGAGGGGAGGAGAAGGGACTGCGGCCGCGAAGGTGAGAGGGAAGAGCTGCGGCCGCGAAGGGGAGGGGGAGAGGCTGCGGCCGCGAAGTCGAGAGGGAGGCGTGCGCGGCGCGGCGAGGCAAAGGCGGTGGCGTGGGCGGCGGCGGCACTGTGCGAGCGGCCGCTTGAAAGGAGGAGGCGGCGTAGGCGTGGGCGGCGCCGTCGTCTTCAAGAGAGTGGAGGAAATGGGTTGTGTGGGTGTACGCTTTTAATTTTGAGAATGGGGGAGAATTTAGGATTTTAATAGGATGAAGGGTATTTTTGTATTTTCCATGTGGGTGTCCTCATCCATTTTGTGGGTGTCCTCATAGGATCCTTGGGTGTCTTTAGCCGCGCCCCTTCTTTTTTCCAAGGATTTTGGGCTTCTTTTGGGCCTCCTGACTCCTGACTTTGGAGTCCAACAACGTTTCTGAATGTATCATAACTAATTAATGAGTATTTGTTTAATTAAGTTTTACTCTGTCCCCTTAATTTACAATTAACCAAAATATTTATTTAATTAAGTTTTACTCTGTCACTAAAAAATATTTATTTAATAAATACACAGGTCAATCCTATATCTATTTATAAAGATAAATAAAAATATTTAAGTAATGAATGTTATAGTGGTTATAGATACCCTCGTAAACATGAGGTCACAAGTTCAAATCCTTTCAAACTTGTTTTTTTTTTTCGTTATTCACTTCCACTTTTCAATACTTACTCACTCAATAATTACTCACTTTTCAATAATAATAATCGCTACTTTTCATTAATAAAATTTTCACTTTTCACTTTTTTCGTTACTCACTTCCACTTTTCAATAATTACTCACTCAATAATTATTCACTTTTCAATAATAATAATCACTACTTTTCATTAATAAATTTCCACTTTTCACTAATAACAGTTACCACTATTCAGTAACAAAATTTCCACTTTTCACTATTCCACTTTTCACTAATAATAATTATCATTTTTCAGTAACAAAATTACCACTTTTCACTAATAATAGCTACCACTTTTTAGTAACAAAATTTCCACTTTTCAATAATAATAGTTACCACTTTTCAGTAACAAAATTTCCACTTTTCAATAATAAGAATTACACTTTTCAGTTAAAATATCTACCATTTTTCAATAATAAAAATTAGTACATTTTTCAGTTAAAATATCTATCACTTTTCAATAATAAAAATTACATTTTTATGTTAAAATATCTACCACTTTTCAATAATAAGAATTACACTTTTCAGTTAAAATATCTACCACTTTCAATAATAAAAACTACATTTTTCAGTTAAAATATCTACCACTTTTCAATAATAATAATTATATTTTTCAATAATAAAATCTACCACTTTTCATTACTTTATTAATTAATTAATTAATTTACCATTATTAATTAATTACAGTTCTCATTACTTAATTAATCTATAATTTTCATTTTTATTTTGCTTATTGCTATCATTGTTAATTTAATTAATTAAAACGGGTATATTTAATTATAAATTGTACCGTTAAAATTATTATTAAAATTGAAAAAATGTTATTCTTATTATTGAAAAGTGATAGATTTTGTTATTGAAAAATGTAATTATTATTATTGAAAAGTGGTAGATATTTTAACTGAAAAATATAGTTTTTATTATTGAAAGTGGTAGATATTTTAACTGAAAAGTGGTAGATATTTGAACTGAAAAGTGTAATTCTTATTATTGAAAAGTGCTTTATTAATTAATTAATTAATTTACCATTATTAATTAATTACAGTTCTCATTACTTAATTAATCTATAATTTTCATTTTTATTTTGCTTATTGCTATCATTGTTAATTTAATTAATTAAAACGGGTATATTTAATTATAAATTGTACCGTTAAAATTATTATTAAAATTGAAAAAATGTTATTCTTATTATTGAAAAGTGATAGATTTTGTTATTGAAAAATATAATTATTATTATTGAAAAGTGGTAGATATTTTAACTGAAAAATGTAGTTTTTATTATTGAAAGTGGTAGATATTTTAACTGAAAAGTGTAATTCTTATTATTGAAAAGTGGTAGATATTTGAACTGAAAAGTGTAATTCTTATTATTGAAAAGTGGTAGATATTTTAACTTCTAAAAAATGTACGGAGTAATTTTTATTATTGAAAAGTGATAGATATTTTAACTGAAAAGTGGAAATTTTGTTACTGAAAAGTGGTAGATATTTTAACTGAAAAATGTAATTTTTATTATTGAAAAGTGGTAGATATTTTAATTGAAAAGTATTTGTTTAATTAAGTTTTACTCTGTCCCCTTAATTTACAATTAACCAAAATATTTATTTAATTAAGTTTTACTCTGTCCCCTTAATTTACAATTAACCAAAATATTTTTTTAATTAAGTTTTACTCTGTCCCCTAAAAAATACTCCCTCCGTCCCACAATAATTTTCACACTTTCCTTTTCGAGACGTCCCGTAATAACTTTCACACCCTTAAAATGGAAAACTCTTTATAAACTCCACCCTTACAATATTCTCAATTTTACACAAATGTCATTACTTTTTCTCCACACATACACAAAAGTCAACTAATTCTTTACCTTATACATAAAATTTTACAAAACTATCCCTTAAAACTACACTTATTATTACACTTTCTTAATTTACGTGTCCACCTATCTATGAAAGTTATTCCAGGACGGAGGGAGTATTTATTTAATTAAGTTTTACTTTGTCCCCTAAAACAGATAGTCAACTTTCTTTTTTCACACAAACCAATAAAATATATATTTGTGGCATATAAAATTTACTTCTGCATTCCTATTATTTAATGTTAATAACTAATATTACTCCAATTAATGATGAGTTGGTTTCCTGTGCACGTGCACGTGCACACTAATACACAGGTCAATCCTATATCTATTTATAAAGACAAATAAAAATATTTAAGTAATGAATGTTCTAGTGGTTATAGATACACTTCATAAGCATGAGGTCATAATTAAAATCCTTTTAAACTTGTTTTTTTTTTCTTTTTTTTTTTCGTTACTCACTTCCACTTTTCAATAATTACTCACTTTTCAATAATAATAGTCGCTACTTTTCATTAATAAAATTTTCACTTTTCACTAATAATAAGTATCACTTTCAGTAACAAAATTATCACTTTTCACTAATTATAGCTACCACTTTTCTTTTTTCATTTTCTTTTTTTTTTTCTTTTTTTTTTCGTTACTCACTTCCACTTTTCAATAATTACCCACTCAATAATTACTCACTTTTCAATAATAATAGTCGCTACTTTTCATTAATAAAATTTCCACTTTTCACTAATAATAAGTATCACTTTTCAGTAACAAAATTACCACTTTTCACTAATTATAGCTACCACTTTTCAGTAACAAAATTTTCACTTTTCAATAATAATAGTTACCCACTTTTCAGTAACAAAATTTCCACTTTTCATTAATAAGAATTACACTTTTCAGTAACAAAATTTCCACTTTTCAATAATAAAATTAAAATTACATTTTTCAGTTAAAATATCTATCACTTTTCAATAATAAAAATTACATTTTTAAGTTAAAATATCTACCACTTTTCAATAATAAGAATTACACTTTTCAGTTAAAATATCTACCACTTTCAATAATAAAAACTATATTTTTCAATTAAAATATCTATCACTTTTCAATAATAATAATTATATTTTTCAATAATAATAATTATATTTTTCAATAATTAAATCTATCACTTTTCATTACTTTATTAATTAATTTACCATTATTAATTAATTACAGTTCTCATCACTTAATTAATTTACAATTATTAATTAATCTATAATTTTTATTTTTCTTATTGCTATCATTGTTAATTTAATTAATTAAAACGGGTATATTTAATTGTAAATTGTACCGTTAAAATTATTATTAAAATTAAAAAAAAATATTCTTATTATTGAAGAGTGGTAGATTTTGTTATTGAAAAATGTAATTATTATTATTGAAAAGTGGTAGATATTTTAACTGAAAAGTGTAATTCTTATTATTGAAAAGTGTGAATTTTGTTACTGAAAAGTGGTAACTATTATTATTGAAAAGTGGAAAATTTGTTACTGAAAAGTGGTAATTTTGTTACTGAAAAGTGGTAATTATTATTAGTGAAAAGTGGAAATTTTGTTACTGAATAGTGGTAACTGTTATTAGTGAAAAGTGAAAATTTTATTAATGAAAAATAGCGACTATTATTATTGAAAAGTGGAAGTGAGTAACGAACAAAAAAAAAACTAAAAAAAAAAAACAAGTTTGAAAGGATTTGCACCTATAACCTCATGCTTATGAGAATCGTAAATTAATATTAATTAAATTATGAGAATTGTAAATTAATTAATAATTGTAAATATTGATCGATAGAAATAGAACTGTAATTAATTAATTATTAGAAAAAAAATTGAATTATAAGAAAAATGGATAATAAGTTAGAGTAGGAGGATAAGGATAAAAACATGTGCACCAAACCTATTTTGGTACACATGGTGCATTTGAGAATTTCCCGTTAATTTAAAAGTTATCATTAAATAAGGATATATTAAATAAAAATGTTGGAATAAATTAAAAACATGCTATAATTTAAGATAAACAAAAAAATAAAGTTGACTATCTTTTAAAATAAACAAAAAAAGGTAAAATATTTTGAAAATATACAATTTATTCTTACATTAATGTTATTTAATTTACTCCAGTCCTCTAAAAAAGATGGTCAACTTTCTTTCTTTTACACAAATTATATTCGTGGCATATAAAATTTACTCCTATTATTTAATGTTAATAACTAATACTCCAATAATGAATGTAAAAGTCATAATTAAATAAGGGTATTTTCGATAAAAAAAAATGTTGGAGTAAATGAAAAATGAACTATAATTTAAAATAAATAAAAAATGTAAAGTTGCCTATCTTTTTAGAAGGAGAAAAAATAATACTCCACTCACTTAGTCCCATTTAGATAGACTTGTTTAACTTTTTACAAAGATTAAAAAATTGTATTTAGTTCCATTTAGATAGACTTGTTTGACTTTTTACAAAGATTAAGAAATTGTATTTGGGAAGGCAAGTAAAATTTCTATTATGACCCTATTTAATGAATGTTATATTTTTTAATGTAATTAATGCATAGGGTTATATTAGTAAAGGGGTTAGAAAATATTACTTTATATGAAAATAAATCTATTTAAATAGGACATTAGTAAAAAGAAAATAAGTCTATCTAATTGAAACATCAATAAAAGAAAAACAAATTTATCTAATTGGGACGGATGGAGTAATTAATTTCATTAAAGAAATCAACATTCACAAAAATATTCGTTTCATTATTATTATTTTTTATCATAATATATGCTTTCTCTTCACCACCTATATAAACACCGAAGAAGAAATACATCAAGTACACAAAAACAAAAAATCCAAGCAAAAAAAAAAAATGGCATCCATCTTCTTCCTTTTGGCCTCTTTCTCATTGGCTTTCTTATGCATCTGCCAAGCTGATTTGGTATCCGATGTTTGCTCCAAAGCAGTCAATCCCTCCTTATGCACCCAAACTCTTAGATCGGATCCACGTTCTCGTTCTAGTACGGTTAGTCTTACAGACTTGGGTCAAATCATAATCGAAAAATCTGAAGCAGCAACTCAAGATTTTATAAAAGTAGTTAAGTCATTTAGCACTGCAAAAATCAAAAAAATAGTGGATGTATGTGTTGAGACAAGCAACGACGCCATTGATAACTTAAAAGAATGCTCCAAATATTTCAAACAATTATATCACAAAAGTGATATTCAAACATTAGGGTCATCAGCGTTGACTAATGTCGGAACATGTGATGATGAGTTCGGAAATAGTGAACCGCCTAAGGTTAAGGACGCGAGCAAAAGAGCACAAGATCTCATTGATGTTCTTCTTGTTATTGCTAATAAGTTATAGATTCTTGATTTTTTTTAATTAATAGTCAATAAAAAAATAAATGAGTTTTGTGATGCTATATTAATTTTATAGTATTTTATTTCATATATATGCGTCATTTTTCTTTTTTAAATATGTGTTGAATTAGAAATACATTTTCTAAATTATAGAGGCATCTTCAAATTCATTAATAAGTTTATGTCCATTGTGATATACTAAATCCAAGATACTTCCTCCGTCCGCCTATAAGTTTTACGTTACTTTTTGGTACAAAGATTAAGAAAATTGATTAAATAATAAATATAGTACAATTGATGTGATTGAGGGAGGGGAGAAATAGAGAGAAAAAATAAAATATAAAAGTGAAGTGTAAAAAAAATACTTACTAAAAAAGGTATGAAAAACTTATAGACGGACGAACAAAAATGGTATGAAAAACTTATAGACGGACGAACAAAAATGGTAAAATGGAAAACTTATAGACAGGCGGAGGGAGTTGATGATATGCATGGTTTAAATTTTAAATAAGGAGTTAGATGAAGTATTTATCCTTATTTTTTTCTTTCTTTTAGAACAAAATTAAGAAAAACTCTCGAACGCTCATAATGACTCAGAATCTATAACCTCAAAATCTAAGTAATAATTAATGATTATTATTCAACATACATAATTTTATAAATTAATAAAAGATACAGTTCCAAATTTTGTACTCCTAGAAATTTTATTTTTTTTCTTCAAGATATGATAAATATATCGAAGCAATTGGATGTTCAACTCGGATTAAGCAAAACTTCTCCCCCTGGGTCACGAAGTCATATGTGCTCATTATTTAGAGTAGTATGTTTATTTCTTTAAGAAATTTGTAAAGATTCTTATTGAGAAGTTTTGAAATAGTATAAAATTGAATTTGATTTTTTTATATGTTAGCTAGATTGTTATGATTTTAAAAGGGTTAATTCTAAATAAATACACAGTATCAATTTAATCCCAACTCGGATTATGTAAAGATTCTTATTGAGGAAATTTTTTAATCCCAACTCGGATTATGTAAAGATTCTTATTGAGGAAATTTGTAAAGATTAGGAAATTTGTAAAGATTCTTATTGAGAAGTTTTGAAATAGTATAAAATTGAATTTGATTTTTTTATATGTAAAGATTCTTATTGAGGAAATTTGTAAAGATTCTTAATGAAATGGTTAATTCTAAATAAATACACCATAATTTAATCATGAAAATACACCATAATTTAATCAATGAAAATAAATAAATACACCATAATTTAATCAATGAAAAGGTTAAGTGTAAAATACACCATAATTTAATCAATAATTCTAAATAAATACACCATAATTTAATCAATGAAAAGGTTAAGTGTAAAATAAAAAAGTATATGTGTAAACTATTGTGATTAAATTGAAAAGTCGAAAACAAACGCCGTCTGTGGGAATCGAACCCACGACCACATGGTTAAAAGCCATGCGCTCTACCAGCTGAGCTAAGACGGCTTATTAATATTTAATTACAAAATATGTTATTGTTAACCGAGATTTAATTCTAGATTACAAATCCGGATCCGGATGCCGAGTATTATTGAAGATTTAAACTTATGTTTTGAGGAAATTAAAGACCTCTAAACCTATGCATATATCCTGTGATTTAGAAAAAATTCTCAATAGTTTAGGATATTTTTTTTTAGATTAGGTTTTAGTTTTTATCTTTATGTTGGAATTCTTGGGTATTTCGAATCATGCAGAAATTAACAACGGAATTCTGTGTTTCTTGTGATTAATTATTCTAATAGAACTCTCGAATCATGAGGATAGGTGGGTAAACCCACCGCAATTAATTATACTCTCTTTTAATTTAAAAAAAAAATCAATTTTTTAACATACTTTTATTAATTAATTTACCGTATGTTAAATTTTCATTCCATAGTACACTAAAATAGGGAATGCAATTTATTAATTAAGGATAAATTTGTTAATACGTATCTCTTTTTTAATTTCAAAAAAAAAATTGTTTAAAATTTATAAGATCAATACAAATATATAAATGCATTTTTAAGCGTAAAATCTTCAAATCGAAACAGATCAATTCAATGTCGCTACCTGCTCAAATCATGGGAAGTGAGGACGCGAGTGTACACTTTGCCCACATACTCTGCATAGTTCTCAATTCTCAGTTCTCAATTCTAACATCAGGACAAAGACAAATCTCACACTAACGAAGTCAGTGTTAAAAAAATATGGAAAAATAAAGAAGTCACCAAACACCAAAATTCAAAGCTTCCAAACACCACACTAGGAACAAAAAAACTCCACGGGATAACAGATTCCCCAACTGGACAAAAGACTGCATAATGCGCAGAAAGTCAAAAGGCAACAAAAAATAACGACTAAAGGAAAAAGCTAAAAAACACCTTAAAACTGTAAAAAAATGGGAACAATAGATAGACTCGTCTAATCGACCACCATTGCGCCGTCAAGGAGGATCTACCCGTTGATTCCATAAACACCATGAAAAAACTACATAAAACTAAACATGGAACTAAGCATAAATCGGGTGGGTCAGCGATCTGTGGTATAGCGGCAGGACGGTAGTGGTACGACGGTGATGCAGCAGCGACACTCCAATTTTTTTATAGAATATTAAATCTGTAAACCTATTGGAATTTTTTATTTTTATTTTTGACAAAATGGTAATGTTATGACACAGCAACAATAAAGAGTACTACTACCCATCACAAAAACGAAAAATCGAATTTAGACAAAAGTAAAAATGACAACCGCGCTTGATTGGGATTGAAGAGGTTTATTTAGGTTGCATAATTTCTTATTTTATTTGAGGGAATTTTAGCTACATACTTTGAGTATATCTATACTATTGGTGCATGCAACGTAAACATTTCATTGTGAATAACAGTATACAGATGTGATGAAATTAGAAATCATAAAAATGTTGGAAGACGATATTTGTCACTGTGGTTGTATTACAAGACTAACTGCTGGAAAACAAAATTTATATAATATGACCAAATTGACATTGTATATAGGAGTAATTTTGAATAAATAAGTATCTCACAAAACGACAATATTATCATTATTTAATTACCAATAATTAATTGAAAAACTGGGCATTATAGTGAATTTTTTTCCCTCTGTAAAATATTAATAAGAGGATAACTTTAAAAGACTGAACCTTTTTTTTTTTCCTAAAAAAACAAATTTAATTAGAAAAAAAACTGAAAGTGCGAGAGCCTAATGCATAAAAAAATAAAAATCATCATCGGAGTGCTGGAAAAGACGGAGAAATCAATTATTCAAGGCATTCAATGGTGAAAATATCGAATATTAAGATGTAGACAGAAATTCAAGAGCATAATTTGATAATCTGAAACAAAAGAGAGTAACATATGTCAATAAATTAACACTAAACTTCTTCCCACTTGTCCAAAAACTAAATACTCACTCAAACTACTCCAAAGAATTTGGAGGGCACTTATGGAAGGTAGACAAGGCCAGTCTGGTTTAAAATATGGTGATAACTGAAATAAACCAGATTTTAACTTTGTTATACAAACCAGACAAGGCTTCAACTTCAAGAAGATCAACGATAACGACGAAGAGATAGGGTCTGGTTTCTCTTCCATGTGGCCCTTCGTGAAGGACGTGCTTTGTGGTGCAAATGTCCTCTTCCCCTGAGACCCCTGTACTTCTTTCCAGCAGAGGTAAGCCCTCTAAGCTCTCTGTGCTTATGCACTGGGTTGCAAATCCAGTTGATCCTTGGGTCATTACGGATAGTAGTATGAGCTGGATCGATCAATATTACCTCAAAGTACTTGTACGTTGAGTCCTGCAATCAAACACCCACTTTCAATTTGAACTCAAAGAGTGAAAAACAGAAAATCTTTTCCAGTAAAAATTTGGTTACCTAAATAAGCATTCAACACAAATTAATAGAAAGACAAAAATATACTACATAAGTATCAAAATGGCAAACCTCGTTGATCCAGTAAGAGCTTAGAACTCTTAGACCACCCAATTTGCGGCCAGCACGTTCCTCAGCAACAGATCTCTTGCTGCGCTGGAATTTCAGTTGAGTAACACCCTGGTTGGTGGGTTTACCGTAAACAATACCCTTGGGGACAGGCCTCTTCCTTCCACCACGTCTAACACGAACGCGGTAGATCACATATCCCTGTCAAAAGGAAATATTCACTTAACATAACAAAATATATATATAAGGAAAAGACATGAAATTAAATATCATATAACAGGAAATATGTTAGACCCTTAATGATCTATGCTCCAAAATGACATTAATGAACAATAATGGTAAGACCCGCGTATGATAAAACAATGTTTAATGTTATTATTAATGGAAAGACCCTCATACGATCAATTGATAATGAACACCAACAAGAAAAAGGACATAGTAATAGTAATTATACTAACAAAAGGATGATGTTTAGCATTCTGTAATCAAGTTATATCAACTAAGAATATCAGCTTTCAATAGTAATAGCAACTATTCTAACAAAAGGATGATGTTTAGCATTCTGCAATCGGGTTATATCAGCCAAGGATTCCAGCTTCAATGATATAACTCTACTAGAAAGCTATGATTTTTAATGCATACACTAACTCAGAAATAACAAAAATTATTTACTCCTTGTTCTACTTTAAAAATATCCATTGTTCAGATAACAGGACCAGCATTAACTATATCACGAGTTCAAAAAAAAACATTTTATTATATATTCTGAACACTAGGTGAGCCAGTTGTACTAAAAATAATTCTTACATAATACAGTAAATTCACTAATCAACTTAAAGTAAAATCAGAAAATGGAAGCAAACTTTCAATAACTATTAAATATAGGTAATGTTTGTAGGAGAACCGATGATATTATACACTAAAACACATGTTTGTGCGAAAACAATATTGTACTCCGTAAGAGTAAAGATCATTTAATCATATGCCACATTTATTCTCTAAATTAATTTGTACAAGCCTACAAGGCACGGATGCAGAAATTTTATATTGAACCTAATTTTATCATCAAATAAAACAGTTCATCAGCTAATATAAAACCATGAGGCAATAATTGACAGCAATCCACGCTACATTTTCGGATAAAGCATCAAAAACATACACTAATTCATATCTTTAAAACCGCAGAACTGAAAAAAAAAAAGATGCAATATACCTGCTTGGCCTTGTAGCCGAGGCGTCGGGCCTTGTCGGGGCGGGTTGGATGGGTAACACGTACAATAGCGGGAAGCTGGCGGTACTCCCAGCAGCGAACCCTAAGCAAGAACCGCATCACATCGGATTGCTTCTTCTTCCATAGCTCTGCCAAGTAAGTGTAGGCACCTGAAATTCCACAAACAAAACAAATCAGTCTAATATCTGCGGGAAAGAACCGTCGATGGGAAAATCGGATTAGCGTTCGGAGAAGAAATGCTCACCCATTGTTGTCCCTGCTGCTCTCAGAAGGCTTAATGGCGGAAAAGTAGTATATATTCAAGAGTAACTAGGGTTTGGACTTTTGAAGGTTTTTTTAATGAATTTATTTGGGCCAGTAAATTGTATGGGCTCAACATAGGGTTTGACTATATGCACCTCCATTTCGGAGAGATGCACTCCCCATTTTAATTTATTAATTAAATAATAATGTAAAATACCTAAAATACCCTTTGAGTAAAATACTACTATTAATTGCACCCCTACTACTATATGCACCCAATTCAACATTTAAGCTCTGAAACAGTTGCCACCACTTCGTGCCACTACCGTCACCACCACAACCACCACCACTTCGTGCCACTGCCGACACCACCACAATCAAAAAATATCTCAGATTTTTTTTTTAATTTTCGACAAACCAGTGTCGACCATATACACTCTCGTTGACAACAATTTATCGACGAGATTATATATGGTCGACCTTCAAAGATCGAAAAAAATTAATTTTTTTTTCAAAAAAAGAAATCGACACTGTATTGTCGACTGTATAAACTTCCGTCGACAACGATTTGTCGACGAAAATGTATATGGTCGACATTCAAAGGTGGAAATTTTTTTTTTTTAAAAATCGATCATAAATGTACACTCTCGTCAACAACAATTTATCTACGAGGGTGTATATGGTCGACTATTTATTGTCGAATTTTAAAAAAAATTACTGAAGAAAAAAAAGAAAGAAAGAAAAAAAAATTACTTGTGGATGGGGAAGGTGGCGGAGGTTGCGGCGGATGTGGGCGGCGGCGGAGGAGGGCGAGATGATTTAAGAGAAAACGAAAAAAAAAAAAACACAAAAAAATAAAAATAAAAAAGGGTGGGGGGAGGGGGCGATGAGCCACGGCGGCTGGGGCGAGGGCTACGGCCGGCATCAGATGGACGGGGTAGGTCGTCGCGGCCTAGGAAGGGGGAGCCCGACCGCGACGGAGAGGGAGGAGGGGTGGCCACGACGAGAGGGAGAGAGGAGGAAAAATACAGAAAAAAAATGGGAGAGAGACGCAGTGGCGACTGGGTTGGGGTAGGGGTCACGGCGGCGGACGGGGGACGGAGTGGCCACGACGGGGAGAGGGAGGAAAATCACAGAAAAAAAGAAAAGAAAAGGGAGAAAGAAATAGGGGCGGCGGCGGCGGTCGGTGGCGACGGCGAGGTTGGGGAGGAAATGAGAGATGAAGATGAAGTGATGAATTAGAGTTTTGATGTGGGAATTAGGTTTAGGGGGTATGGGTAGTAATAGGAATTTATAGAGTAAAGGGCATTATTGACAATTAAGGGAGGGTGTGTCCAATTTTAGGGATAGTGTATAAATAAGGGGAGTGCATCTCTCCAAAATGGAGGTGCATATAGTCAATCCCCTCAACTTATAGCTATTCAACAAATATTTAAGCTCAATAACACCAGTGGATTTGCCAAGAAAAAAACGCATATATTTTTTGGTCGTGATTTCATTAATTTTTTTTTTTTTTTTTATAGATATTTTTCCCCAAAAATCCTCATTTTAGTAACTCATCTTCTATCATAATAAAATCAATAATATTAAAATTGAAATGAAAGTTTAATGTAAATATTAGGATATAATTTTTTTTAGGTCTCAGTATTAGATCAATGACCACTTATTTGGGGGATCAGTCTCACCGATCACTAAACACTTAAAGCTTTGTATGGACAGATATTTATAAATTGTTATATCAAGAGAAAAAGAATTTGTAAATGATATGTGATAAAGTGATGTTTACCAAAAATGATTATGAGATTGATCAAATTATGTTGGAATCTTGGAACGTGGATTATTATGAATTATGATAGGTGATGTGTGGTATAGTTTTTCATTAATTCAAAGGTTTGGCATCTGCCTTACATCATTGAGAATTAAATGGGTACAACTATCATGAATATTATCCACCCACAAATTTTCATACCCAACAAAAGGTCCCAGAGCTAAAGAGCGAGCTACCCTGTTGGCATCTCTCCTAACGAAGGAAAACCTGGAGTGATTTGAGGTTTGAGCCAGCTCCTAAATGTCTTCGACAGTCAACATAACCTGCGTGTTTGGTTCCAATTTTCTATTAAGGGCTCGGATAAGAATTTATGAATCAGACTCCACCTCCAAATTTCTGAAACCAAACTCCTGAGAACAGGTGAGAGCATACCGAAGAGCAAGGGCCTCGATTAAGGAACTATTCCCGTGAGCTTTATCTCTCTTAGAGCCTGCAAGGAGGACTTGGCCAGCGTCATTTCTGATCACAGAACCGAAGTCGGCGGAACCATCGTGGAACATCGCTGCATCCGAGTTTACCTTATAATTGCCGAGCGGGGGGGCTTCCAAGAAGATTTGTTGTCTCTTCGCTTCCTTGCTCGGCTAGCGGTTGTTGACGCGGCCTCGATGTCGTGGATTGTTCTCAGAGCTCTATTGACATTTTCCCCGGGGTCGATGTTTTTCTGCTCAAAAAGGAATTTGTTTCTAGCCCTCCTAATATTGTAGGCAACAACAGCAAAAAGATTTAACCCCTGTCTCGGGAGATTCACCAACATATCCCCGAGAACCTGTTTGAAATTCCAGTTTCGAGTACTCTGAAAATCAAGTCGGATTGGTGAAAGGCCCCAAGTCTGCAATGCAGCTGAGCAGTGAAGAAGGACATGCGTCACGGATTCCGCCATCTCACCACAGATGCTACAGTAGCTATCGATTATCAACCCTCTCCGAGCTAAGTTGTCCCGTGTCGGGAGCGCGTTGACACAAGCTCGCCACACGAAGTGACGCACACTAGGAGGTATTTTGAGTTGCCAAATCCGATCCCACAAGGAATTTGGTCCACTGCTAGAAGCAAAGTTCAGTCCACGCTTTGAGTACATTTTTACGGCCAAGTGGTACGCCGATTTTACCGTGAAACGACCATCCTTTGACCCCATCCAAATTTGTCTATCTGGGACGTCCCGGGCACTCAGTGGCATCTCGATGATGGTGGTTGCATCGTCAGGTGAGAAGATTTGGAAAATTAGATCCGATTTCCAAGAATGGGAGGCCGGATCAATAAGCTCAGCGACAAGCAAGGGCTCATTTTCGTTCTGTTCCACTGGAGTTGGCTTATAAAATGAGTCCTTCCAAATCCACATTTCTCTAAAGCAGTCAACATCTCTTCCATTACCCACCCTCCATGCAGTCCCGTGGGTTACCAGATCTCTACAGTTCAAAAGGCTTCTCCATATATAGCTCGGTTGGTATCCCATGCCTGCTGATTCGATAGGGCCCCTCGGATGATACTTAGCTTTCAGAATTTGTGCAGCCAGGGAGTTAGGGGATTGAGACAGCCTCCAAAATTGCTTTGCAACCATGGCCATGTTAAAGAAGAAAATTTCCCTTAATCCAAGGCCTCCCTCTCTTTTAGATTTTGTTGCTTTATCCCAACTTGCCCAATGCACTTTTCTTTCACCTCCAGTCGCCCCCCAAAAAAATCTTGCACAAATCCGTTCAATTTCTTCACACAAAGAACGAGGGAAGAGAAAGCAACTCATGGCATATGTAGGGATGGATTGAGCCACATATTTGATCAAGATTTCCCTTCCGGCTTTTGACAAAGACCTCTCTTTCCACCCCTTAAGCTTGTTAATGACCCGTTCCACCACCACTCGAAAAACCTGGGATTTCGACTTTCCTATAAGAGTGGGAAGTCCCAAGTACTTTGAATAGCTGCCAACTGTTCTAGCTCCCAATTGCCGGCCAAAATCTTCACGCGTGATAGGAGTGATATTCCCGTTGGCCGTCAATTCAGATTTATCGAGGTTGATTCGTTAACCTGATGCATCTTCATAAGTTTCGATAATTTCCTTGATTGTGTTCACCTCCCTTTGCGACGCCCGGAAGAAAAGGATGCTATCATCGGCAAAGAACAAGTGAGAAACTTGGGGGGCTCTTCTCGAGACTTTGAAGCCAGTGATATCACCATTTTCCTCTGCTCGACGGATGAGGGATGAGAAACCTTCTGCACAAATCAAAAAGAGATAAGGAGACAGGGGGTCCCCCTGGCGAAGTCCCCGTTGAGGGGAAAACGAGGGGGAAGGTTGACCGTTCACAAGTAGAGAATAAGACACAGTGCAAACACATCGAAGAATAAGGTCCACCCACTCCCGATTAAAACCCAACTTTAAACACACCTCTTTTAGGAAACCCCATTCAACTCTGTCATAAGCTTTACTCATATCAAGTTCTAAAGCCAAAGAGCCCTTCCTACCCGTTTTCTTTTTCCTCATAGAATGAAAGATCTCAAAAGCTATCAAAGCATTATCAGTGATGAGTCTATTGGGGATAAAGGCACTTTGGTGAGGGGAAATTATTTGGTCGATGATGAGTTTTAGCCTATTCGCAATGGTTTTAGTGATGACCCGAAAAATAACGTTACAAAGACTAATCGGTCTAAAGTCCTTAGCCGACTCAGGGGACTTAACTTTAGGGATTAGAACTATGAACGTGTGATTAAGGGAAGATGGATCATGACCATTATTCAAAATGTTAAGGCACGTATAGTGCTGTTATTCGAACCGAGCCTTAACGAGACTCGGCTCGGCTCGACTCGTTTAGCTTAATGAGCCGGGCTCGAGCTCGTTAAATACTCGATTTACTAACGAGCCGGCTCGAGCTCCACTTGTTAGGCTCGATAACTAATTTTTTGTAAAAAATTTTATTAGGCTCGTTAGGCTCGGCTCGAAGGCTCGTTAAGCTCGTTAGACTCATTAACGAGTCGAGCCGAGCTCAATTTTTAACTCGGTAATGTTATCGAGCCGAGCTCGGCTCGATAAGAGCTCGAGTCGAGCTCGAACCTCAAATACTCGGCTCGACTAACAGCTCTAGGCACGTAGCAGTAAAGGATGAACCAACAGTTTGCCAATAAAATTGAAAGAAATGGGGGGGCATACCATCGGGTCTCGGAGACTTTGTTGGGTGTATCTGTTTAAGGGCTTTTTTTACTTTCTCTGCTGTGAATGGTTGGTTTAGAATCTCGTTCATCTCACTTGTGACCTTAGCCCGCACGAAGGAGGTAACTCGATCCGTCATTCCCGGGCCTGGCGAAGCAAAGAGATTGATGTAATAGTTTCGAAACTCCTGGACAATTTCCTCTTCCTTTGTGATTTTAGTAGTGGTAATTAGTTAAAATTTCTATTTGTCCCTATAAATTAAAACGTTAACAATATTTTAATAATAAGTTAAATATATTACAATAATAATAGTAGGGGAATGATTTGTATTGGTTGATGAGTAGTCGAATGATGAAGTAACGAAATTTCAAAATGATGTAAATTCAGTTAAGACTCAGCAGTGTAAATTGAATGCATTGAGTTTGTTGGTAAAACAATAATGAAATGGTTTTATACTATACGAACTAGTGTTAGATTGATTTTATTTTATTTTTAATATTAGTTGTTTTAATCATTTTTTAGAAAGAAAAAAAACTCCAAATTAATATTGTTAATGCTAGTGTATATGATTATTGATTAATTCAAATTTTCATACTTCTAAAATATTTCATACAAATTACTTGAACAAAGTATACATAACATAATATTTCATACAAATTTTTTTACAGGGCCCAAAAAAAATAAAAAATATAACAGTAATTAATTTCAAAAGGCTGAGATTCTTTTTGCTGAAACATCATGACTTCTGCTTCTGGGATAATTACTATTAATTTCATTTTTTGCAGTAATTATAAAATTAGTATCAATATGATCTTCACTAAAATAGCAAACGGGCCTCTCTTCATCAATCCTCCCCATGGCAACGCTGTTGCTTCGCGGCGGCATGGCCCGCGGCCCGCCCGGTCGCACATTCATCGGCCGTTTCGCTACGTCCCGGCCCGAAGAGGCCCGAACAAGCTCCCGCATATCCTCTTCGCTGTAAGATCGAGCGCTGAAGCTTTTGGGCAGGCCCGAAATTTGTGAGGTGCCCGGACCCGCTGCGACGACGTTGCCGTAGCTAATTTTGTCAGCGTAGTCATTCATGCTCTTCACGTAAAAATCTCGGGCCTTGGAAAGAGCCCGAACCGGACTGGAAATGATTCTCACAAACTTGTTATGTTGGCTTGCTTTTGATTTCATTTTCAGGAAAAAAAAAAACTTGTTTATGTAATATAAATGAATAAAAATATTATTGGGAGTAGAAAGTAGAAAAAGAATATGAGATTGGTTTTGAAATTAATTATGAGGTCTATATATAGAGAGATGGGGGGTGGTATTAGGCAATTTCTTTGAAGCCGGTCAAAATTGATAAGATGAATCAGAAAGTGTATTTTAGAAGGTAATGGACTTTCTTAAAATACTATATTCAAGGGTGCTTCAACATGTTTTAATTACATTTAGACAATTATTTATATTAAAAGTGGGTGATGGTTGAATTAAAAATATAATAATTCAACCCTCCAATAAACACAGTTACGACTTATGAACACCTCTTATTGTGATGGTTGACTCTGACGTCTGGGATAAATTTAGGATTTCAGTTTAGAATAGTTAAAATTTAAGAAGACAAACTTTTAATAATTTTATTTTTTTGGACATATATATATGAAATTAAAAGAAAGTATACTCCTCCTTTATCCGAATTTATGTGAACAATGAATAAGGAATATACAGTCCAAACTCCAAACTAGCAGTGAAAAATAGTACTCCGTAGTCCGTACTATTAGATTAAATTTAGGAGTTAATTATTGGAAAATTAAAAGTATGAAGTATGAATGCGTGGGCTGATTAGCACACCCAATAGGATTTAGAGTCAGCTAGTGGTTAGTTAGTAGGTGTACAAATTTGAAATAGAAGGCAACATATATAAATGTGATGCATTATCCGTCATTACACGACGCCAACTCATTTTGTATTTATCCCTTGTTTTTGACCCAGATTGAATGAGAGAGACTTGACATTTTATGTGCTCCATTTATGCAACTTGTATATGAGGCTAGGAGTATTCTCTCCCAGCTTAAATTTTACAAATATTTTGTGCTAATTTCGTCAGCCTCCCTCTAGTTTGCCGGAATTTTGGGCACACAATTTATATATAAAGTAGATTAATTGAGTGTGTATGGTGAGTAGAGTTGTTAGATAAGGCTCGAGTTCGGCTCGACTTGTTAGATTATTATTTTTATTTTGGATTTTGCACACTTTTGAGGGACAAAAAAAAAAATGAATGTACGGAAATTTTTTTGGAGACGGAGGAGTATCAATTTATACAAAAAAAAAAAAAAAAGACCGTGTAAAAAAAATAATTTAAGAAAATCGCCGTCTGTGGGAATCGAACCCACGACCACATGGTTAAAAGCCATGCGCTCTACCAGCTGAGCTAAGACGGCAACATGTTCACATACCAATAAAGTCTGTCTACCTAAATACAATAGTTTATAAGATAATAAATGGTCATGAATATCTCTAATTTAATGGTCCCAAAAATAACAAGTAGTGATGGATATTTAATTTAGAATGAGGGACAAAAATAACAACCTCACTTCAATGGGAGTGAAGAAGTTTAGGTTGGATGATTTATATTTCTAATTTTTTAAATTTAAACCATCACAGTTAATTCTGCATGACTATTCTCAAAGAAATTGAAGTTTTATCATGTTAAGTTTGCTGATGAAATTCATTTTCATCAATTATTTAAAGCTTCTACCACATGTTAGATGAATTGTCATTATGTACATTTCACGTAACACTATAGTCTATATACATTAGCAAATTGCAAAAAAAAAAAAAAAAAAAAAAAAAATCAGCATACACACAACTGTAGTCTTGTTGCAATACAACAATGTTTTTTTTTTTTAATATTTGAGAATGAATATTGTTTATTTTGAAGTAAATATAATCTGCTTAAATTTTATTGTTGCACACCACTATCTAAATCAATATCACTTTTTAAAAAATGTTTAATATTATAATTTATTTATTTATTTTAAATTATTTAAACGTGATGCTTTGTATATTAAAGTGCATTACTTTATATGCTAAAGTGAAGTTCACCGCAATTATGTTCAGAGAAATATTTGTCCTAACATTCTCTTTGATGTATAATAGATGTCCTCTAAAACAAATATGTTAAGGCACTAATTTTGTAATGAAATGTTTGAGTTAAATTCTAAATATGTAGTATAATACTAATTTTCTAAAGCTTCATGTGTACAAAGATTAAATATATATATATATATATATATATGTGATTAAATATAAATAGTTGTCGATCGTTGGTAAATAAATAACGTGCGCAAGAGTATTAGACTATTAGAGTGGAGTACGCCGGCTTAGTTAGGTGGAAAAGGAGAACAAGCTGGATGTTTATTTTATTACTACTCCATAATTTATTTATAATCCAGTTATAGTCTCCTCCATTACTCGCAATTAAAAATCACATTTGTTTTATTTGACGTGTTAACGAACAGATTGTTGATTATGACATTTAACCGACTTGGGGCACATCATATTAAATGGCTATGGTAATCAAATTATCAAACCATAGCTAAGCATTACGTTTTTGTATGTTAATATATATATATATATATATATTTTTTTTGACAGGTTACAAGATCAAAGTCAAATGACAATACAAAATTAAACTCAAAACTAATGATCTTCAAATTCAAGACGGATCTTCACGGTCGCTGCCTCCTCCAATCGTGAGGAAAAGGAAAACTGGTGTACCCTTTGCTCCACATAAAAGTCCAGGTCTCCATTCTCAATACGAGACAACCCCACACTAAGGTTTACTTGTATCAAAAAGTAGGAAACAGAAGAAGGAACAAAACTCCACCAAATACCAGGATCCTACTAAACCATCAAACCACTCAAAATATAAGTTCCACAGGAAGAGAAAGTCCCACATAAGGGAAAAGAGTCCAAACACTAGGGAAAAAAAGGGGAAAACCCAAAACAGGGGAGGATTGCACAAAATAAAGGAAGATACAATCTGCAAAATCAAGCAGAAGAAGAACAAGCTAACTAGAAAGCTACAAACTAGGAAAAAGTACAATAAAACAGAAAATAAAGAAATTGGGATCATCGGGTAACTCTCCGATCGGCCACCGTGGCTCCGTCGGCGATATCTACCCGGTTGATCCCAACCACACACTAAAAATACTTGTTAACCCATAAATAAATCTTAGAAGAGCGCTGCCGGCGAATATAACTCCGAGAGAGAAAGAGAAACAGATGCACTTGATGAAGATGATTGAAAAGAGGGTGGTCGGCGGGGAGGAACAAAAATTTTTAAGCGGTGGGTTGTGTTATTTTTTAGAGAGAGGCGAGACCTTCTCTCTCTGCATTTTTAAGCGGTGATAATTTGCTTTCTCTTTGGTTTCAAATTAAATCAATGGTTAATAATATATATTTTTTATCTCTTCTATTTTATTTTCTGAGTTTTTTTTACCTCTCGTGGTTTTCTTTTTCTGATTTTTATTTTTCTAAGGGTGGCAACAGACAAAACCGATCAAAAGTCAACGCTCACAGTTGAAATTTCAATTATTATATTTTAATTATATGATACGGAGTACATATAAATACATAAATATTTTCATTTTGAAATATTGTAGTTTGACATTAAACTAGTCCTTAACTATTATTTGGTCAGAAACCCTTTCCTTCTTCGCAACTTTGTTCATAAAAGCGATATAGAATTAAATTTTCTGAGTCTTGAATCTGATTCAATCAGATCTTGAGAGTAGTAAAATATAAAATGTAATGGTTTGTTTGTATAAGATTGAATTTGGTGTTAGTTTAAAAAAATTGCTATGCACTACTCCATTCACTTAACTCCAGTAAAAATAAAAAAGCTACCCTCAAATTTCCTGTTAAATTTTGAAAACAAACGCATATCGTTATTATCGCTAATCACAATTATTTATTCATCCGACCTTATATAATTCCAAAATCTCCTAAACTTTGATTTCAAAATTCAGCCTGCTGCATCTAGGGGTGTGCACCGGTCCAGGACCGGACCGGGACCGGTTTGGACCGGGACCGGAATTATAAAATTTTACGGACCGGAGACCGGACCGGAATTAATCCGGGCCAGACCGGACCGGACCAGAAAATTCCGGTCCGGTCCGGGTTTGGACCGGTTGGACCGGATTTTGTTTTTTTAATTTTTTTAATTTTATGGAAGCAAGAACAAAATTGATGAATTTGTGTATGAAAATTAAAGTGTTTCTTTTCATTACGCCAATGTGAATTTTATTTACATTATTATTAATGATCTTTTGACCCTAAAAAAAATTAAATATGTTTATTAAATTATATATTTGCAAAAAATGTAATAGATCTCAACACATTTTCACCAATTACTTGGTTTTAAAAAATAATTGAGATTGCATTAGAAAAAAAAAAAAAAAAATTAAAAAAAAAATTAAACAAAAAAAATTCCGGTCCAAAATCGGTCCGGACCGGAAAATTCCGGTCTTGGACCGGACCGGAAGACCGGAATCCAAAATTTGCCGGACCGGAGACCGGACCGGAATCTAACCGGTCGGTCCGGTTCCGGTCATTTTTCCGGTCCGGTTTTTTTTTGAACACTCCTAGCTGCATCCAAGTCAACCATATATACTTCAGCCAAAAATAAAGGGTGGGACTATTTACACCTCCATTTCGGTTTAGAACACTCCCCCTTTCAGTTTTATATTATAATAATAATGTAAAATGCCAAAAATGCCCTCTTAGTCATATTACACTACTAAATGCACCCCTCCTTCACATTTAAACCCTAAACCTAATTTTACCCTGCCACCACCATTGCCGCCGTCGCCGCCACCACCACCACCGCCAAACACCAAACAAAAAAAAAAATCAGAAATTTAGAAAAATTTCAAATTTATTTTTTTTAAATTTTCGACAAACCAGTGTCGACCATATTCACTTTGGTCGACACTGGTTTTTCGACCAGAATGCATAGGGTCGACCTAAGTTTGGTCGAATTTAAAAAAAAAAAAAATCGGTAGTGTAATGTCGACCATGTAAACTCTCGTCGACACCCTGTTGTCGACGAGCGTGAATATGGTCGACATTTGTTGGATGAAAAAAGATAAAAAAAAAAAATTTGAAAAATTTCGACAACTTTACATCGACCAAAATACATTTTCGTCGACACCAGAGTGTCGACGAGAATGTATTAGGGCGACTCTGGTGTGTCGAAGAAGAAGAAAAGAAAAAAAAAAAAACAGCATACCTGTGCGAGCCGAGAGATTGAGGGCAGTTGGAATTTGGGGGGTGAGGGCTGGAGGTGGGTGGGATGGGGATAAGGAGATCTGGTGTTTTTTTTTTTTTTTTTTGTCTTTCTGCGGGAGGCAAGATGGAGGGAAGGGGGGAGAGGTAGGGCAGAGGTGGGTGGTGGGGCGACGGCAATGGGGTGGGGGTGGGGTAGGGTGGGCGACGGTGGGGTGGGGTGGGGTGGGGTGGGGTGGGGGAGGGGGAGGGGGAGGGGGAGGGTGGGCGACGACAATGGAGGTGGGGAAGGGAAAAGGAAAAGGAAGAAGAAGGAAAGAAGAAAGAAAGAGAAAAAATTAGGGTTTTGGGTGGGGTGTATTTAGTAGATAGTTTTTTTTTATAAAATGGTATTTAAGACAATTTAAGGGGGTGTACATCCATCTTGAGAAATTTTAAGGGGGTGCATCAATCGGGGGGAGTGTTCTAAACTGAAATGGAGGTGTAAATAGTCAGACCCAAAATAAAGACTACTGTATATAGGCCCAAATATTTAAAAAGAAGTTAAAGCCCAACAACATACTATATTTTACATAACTAAAAGTCCAATTTGATGTAAATCTATCTCTACCTTGTTGGTCGTAGTGAAACCGGCGATCGGAGAAAGAGAAGATTGAAGATATGTTGGTGAACCAAGTTTCAGACCAGAGAGCTAGTGAGAGGCCGAATCATCATTTGTATGATTTGAATGAAAGTGGTATTATAATAGTACCTCAGATCTGATACTTGGCTAAACCAACATAGCTATAATCTCCTCTTCCCTTCTTCTACTTGAATACTGAGTAATAAAATTATCGAAATACTCAAATATAGCCAAATTCTGTTTGGAATCTCTCATGCCTCGGGAATGATGCTGCTGCTTTTACATTTCCCAATGAATAATGCTTGCCTTTGGTTGGGTAAACTACTTTACTTTTCAGAAAAAAAGTGTAACAGCTGTAATTCCATTCTACCATAATCAAATTTGGTATAAAAATTGGAGTAAAATACAAACTCGGCTCCAAACAACGGATAATCAATCAAATTGGTGCAATGTTAGTCCAAATTGATTGGAATGTAGTAATTATTTTGACAAGGAATGGTTGCCAAAATTCAAAATGAGCATACAACTTTATTCTAGGCTTCTTAATCGGATACGTTTCATTTCATCAAACCACATATATGAAATTATTAAAATATATAGGATAAAAAATGTGTGGCCCAAATCAATAACATACAAATATAAAAGAAAATATAAAATGCCCAAAAATATATCCTCTTTCCATCTCATCTAAGTGTCTCACTATGAAGTATCACTACATCTACATACACACGAAAGTTGCCGTTTTCTCATTGGCCATGGTGTTGTACACCTGCTGTAGTAGAGCATCACCGCTCACCCAGCTGCACCCTGTGGTGTTAATACCAGGGAATGGTGGCAATCAGCTAGAAGCTAGGCTAACTGAAAAGTACAACCCCTCAAGCTTCTTGTGCAACAGATGGTACCCATTGAAGAAGGACCCGGATGGCTGGTTTCGGATCTGGTTCGACCCGACCGTTCTTCTTAGACCCTTTACCAAATGCTTCAATCAGCGGATGATGATTTACTACGACCCTCATGACGATGATTACCATAATGCCCCCGGTGTTGAGACTAGAGTGCCCCGCTTCGGCTCTACCGACAGCCTGTTGTATCTCGATCCTAATCTCAAGTAAGTTTTTTTTTTTTGGAAAATTAAATTGAGTATTTCTTTAATTTGAATTAATTAGTAAAGAATTGTACATTATTATTGCAGAAAAGCCACATTGTACATGGAACCCCTAGTAAGATCATTGGAAAAAATAGGCTACATTGATGGAGAAAATATGTTTGGTGCACCCTACGATTTTCGTTACGCATTGGCTGCAGAAGGGCACCCCTCACGCGTGGCGTCTAAATTCCTCTCGGACATTAAAAGGCTTATCGAATCAGCGAGTGATTCCAACGAAGGAAAGCCGGTGATACTTGTTTCTCACAGCTTAGGCGGTTTATTCGCCCTACACCTCCTAGATCGAGCACCAATTTCTTGGCGCCAAAAGTACATCAAACATTTCATCGCATTGTCCGCCCCGTGGGGCGGAACCGTTGATGAAATGGTCACCTTTATGTCGGGAAACACATTAGGAGTGCCGTTAGTGGATCCGTTGCTAGTACGAGAGGAGCAGAGGAGCTCCCCTAGCAATTTATGGCTATTGCCTTCTCCAGCGGTTTTCGATAAAGCGAAACCGCTGGTGGTGACGCATCAGCGCTCGTACTCGAGCGCTGATATCGCGGTTTTTCTTAATGATATAGGTTTCTCGGAAGGCGTAGTTCCTTATAAAACGCGCGTGTTGCCTTTGGTTGAGAAATTGCCTTGGCCAGAGGTTCCGGTTACGTGTGTGGTTGGGAGTGGGGTTAAGACCGCGGAGAAGTTGTTGTGGGGGGTGGAGGTTGTGTATGGGGATGGGGATGGGACAGTGAATATGGTGAGCTTGTTGGCTTTGGAATCCACTTGGGGTGGCCTCACTAATCAGTCGATTAAAGTGGTTAAGGTTGAAGGAGTTTCTCATACATCTGTGTTGAATGATGAACGTGCACTTGAAATAGTGATTGGTGAAGTTTCTTCCATCAACTATGATGTTTCTATGACTTCAATTAACTCAATTTGAAGTATATTGATACAAAGGTTATACTTATATTTGCGATATTAGTAGCTTATAATGCATTAACAGAGTGGTAGTGGTGCTTATTCTTTGGTACAAGGTTCTACCCCTGATTCTTTTATAAACTCCATTAATATTGCAATACATCCACAGAGAAATCTGCAGTGCATGAGATCGAGGAGAGGAATTTCGTTTCAGTTCCAAATTAACAAATCTAGGCATTGGGTAATATGTACTCTTGATGCACATGTGACTTCAAGACCATGTTCATTGGTGACATTTTGCCCAATGTCATAGCAAAATGTCACCGATATAATAATAAAATATTGATAGGATGTCAAAATTGCATGACATTGGGTTGGCCATCCAACCTAGTGTCACTTAATAATTTAAGTGTGGATAATGTGACACGTGTTACTATTCTATTGATTGTTGTGATATAATTAAATTTGTAAATATTGAAGATAATATGTATTAAATATATATATATATATATATATATATATATATCAAAATTCATAAAAAAAATTCTCTATAAATAGAGTCCAATATCGAGCTATTTTGAAACACAAACTAAATTTTTTGTTTTCTCTATTTGTAATTTAATATTGCATGCATCCATTTGTAGCTTGTTTATTATTGTTTTTCAATTTCGTATTTTCAAATCTTGTAATTTTAATTTCGTTATTGAGTTCATTACTTATTTTAAGCGTGTGATAAAAAAATTCCTATTATAATTACAAATTTAGAATATCAAGTAATTTTTATATACCCATTTACACATTAAAATATAGTAAAAAATAATAATATAATATGTATTTAAAAAATTATTATTATTTTTGGGTTGAGTTGGGTTGTGTTAGTGTGAGTGATAAAGTATAATAAAGTTAAATTTGGGTTGAATTGTAAATTGTATATTTGGATGAAATATAAATTAATATAATATTAAAAGGTTGGGTTGAGAGAGTGTCATGGATGAGGATAGTCTTAGAGTAAAATAAACCCTATAATTGTACAAATATATAAAAAACATTTGTCTTGTAGGCGTTTACATATTTTATATATATATATATATATATATATATTTTAAAGTAAGGAAAGTCTTATATGCATTCTAAACACTAAAACATTGTTTGGTGCACACTATTTTGATCTTATCCATTTGATCCATTTCATCTTTATTTGATTTTTAATTTTGACAGCAACATCTAAACCCGCATCAACAATCAATTTCTTATTCTCATGATCTACAATCATGGACCTTAGGATTTGTCTCTATTGTAATCAATAACTACTACTTTTTCAAAACAAATAGTAAATTCTAGATTAGATCTGTAGAGAAGAATAAGGCTCGTATCTTAGCCGGGCAAACCTATGGGGATATTGCATCTGGGTTTTGCAACATTAGCAGTGCTTCTCTCTCTTCGCTTGCTGGACTGCGCTTCAGACCATCCATTCATATTCATGGTCATGTTATTAATATTATTCATGTCAATTCAGCGTTAAGTTGAATCTGCAAGCATTCAACTATTTATTTAAATCTTAAATTATTGAATCCGCAAGCATTCAATAATTCGTTATTGCATTTTAAATTATTGAAAAATTGTAGATTTTATTACTTAAAAGAGTTTAATTCTTAATTGAAAAGTGATAGAAATTTTAACTAAGTGTTATTCTTATTATTGAAAAGTGATAGATTTTATTACTGAAAAGTGTAATTTTTATTATTGAAAAGTAGTAGTGTAATTTTTATTATTGAAAAGTAGTAGTGTAATTCTTATTATTGAAAAGTGATAAATATTTTAAGTGTAGTTCTTTCTTATTGAAAAAATGATAATCTTTAATATTGAAAAGTGGTAACTCTTGTTAGTGAGAAGTGTTAAATTTGTAATGTTAAAATTGTTAACTATTACTACTGGTGAACTATTATTAGTTAAAAGTGGTAACCTTTAATGCTAAAAAGTTGTAACTATTATTAGTGAAAAATGTAACTCTTATTATTGAAAAATGGTAACTATTATTAATGTAACTATTATTAGTGAAATTGTAACTGTTATTAGTGAAAATGATAATCTTTAATAATGAAAAGTGTAACTATTATTAATGAAAATTGATCTTTAATATTAAAAAAAATTTAAAAGTGAAAAGGTCTAAAATTTGTAATGTTAGAATTATTATTTAAAAAATATTGAAAAGTGGTAAAATTGTAATGTTATTAGTGAAAAGTGGTACTTAATTTTTAATTGAAAGTGTAACTATTATTATTGAAATTGGTAATTTTAATTATTGTAAAGTGGTATTTTTTTAAAATAAAATTTGAATTTAAAAACAGTGAAAAGTGGTAATTTTAATTACTGTAAAGTGATCGTATTTTTTTTAATAAATTTTGAATTTAAAAACAGTGAAAAGTGGTAATTTTTAAAGTGGAATTTATAATTACTGTAAAGTGGTATTTTTTTTAAAAATAAAATTTGAATTTAAAAACGGTGAAAAGTGGTATATTTAGTTGCAAATTGTAGTATTAAAAATATTATTAAAAAAGTTTATAGTGGAATTTATAATTACTGTAAAGTGGTATTTTTTTTAATAAAATTTGAATTTAAAAACGGTGAAAATTGGTATATTTAGTCACATATTGTAGTATTAAAATTATTATTAAAAAATAAAATACCAATTGTAATGGTTGAAAATAAAACCAGCGACCCCAAACCCGGGTTAAGTTGCTACAACCATTTAGGCTACACTTACTTGTTATAAAATTATGCGTTTGTGCATTAGTGTGTACGGTGCCAACTCAAAAAAGTACTATCCACCCGAATTCAAATTGGCAATAAAAGATTTGAAATCATCCATAATGGCCCATCCACATTCAAAATTCTCAATGCATTTTCCCGACCCTTAATAAATGTTTACTTACCATTACACTAACAACTAATGGACAGGCCATTCACTAACTAGGTGGGCCTGAGAAGTGAGATGGAAACATATTTGATTTTCATGTTAAGCTAAACAAATCTTATTTATCTTAGACGGATAATACCCATTGGTTCTGCTGTCTTTGATATTTTTTGTAAGAAAAATATGTTCATTTAAAGATTTAAAAAAAACACAGTATAAAGATTAGTAACAAAATGTTGTCAAAAAACAAAATGTTGTCAAAAAAAGATTAGTAGTTAATAAAATAATTGCACAAGCATTGATTAGTTTAAAAAAAAAAAAAGAGGAAAGAATTAGAAGTACCTTATGAGAAAATATATACAATGAATTTGTAATTTTATTATTAGGGAGTAATTTTATTAAGCAATCAAAGTCCATGTCGACAGGACAAAATATTTTATCACGAGGAAAACATCATCATTTGTGCACCTGCTGGAATTATAAACTTTTTTTGAAAATCAAGGTCCATCTCTCAATCGTCCGAAACGACGCCGCGTTAACATGTCCTGGCTGGCTCGTTCCATCGCCAACTCTCTCCGTCTCGACGAAGACGATGTAGATGCGGCGGAGGAGGAGGATGAGAAGAAGACCCTTGACGGCGCCGCCGTTCTCCGGGAAGATCGGCCTCGAGAAAGCACGCTCTCTGCCGAAGATAATCGATTGGCAGGTAGTGATGACGTTGTCAGTTCCAATCACGGCGGAGACGAAGACATTGATGGTGATTACGATCAAGGGCGTGGAGTGAAAGAGGATTTATCGGAATTGAAGGATAGTCTCACACGCCAGTTTTGGGGCGTTGCTACGTTTCTCGCCCCTCCCCCTCCGCCGCCGCTGCCCCCTCCAGCATATAGTCGGAGATCGGAATCGCCACACATGGAATTGAATTCTGAATCGAAATCTGATGTGGCCGTATCTGGTAATGCTGTTGAGGAGGATGAAGAATCGGTGAACTATGATGAAAGAGAGTCTGATCAATTTGGGGAGTTGGTAGATTTAGGGCAATCGGACGAATATTATAGAAATATCTTAGGCGAGGTAATTGGGATTACTGAGGAAACGTTGGCCTTTGCGACCAATATTGCTCATCATCCAGAGACATGGTTGGATTTCCCATTATCAGAGGAAGAGGATTTTGATGGTGAGCAAATTTTAACTTTATAAGCTTGATTTGCAGATTAATAGTCGGATTGGGTGTCTTTCAATTTGAACTTTCTGTCGTTGTTGGTTGTAAACATGTTTTTTTGGCATTACTTGATTACTTCTATGTTCGGTAGAACTGAATTTTTTTGATAGAGCTGATAGCATGAGCAATATGAAGCACTTATTTATGCTGTGTGATATCTAGCATGTATAGAGAGCCAAAGGAAAATGAATATTCTACTGGTAGAATTGAGGCAATCACATATTCATTCAGTCTGTTCTAGTTCTTAAAAATGTGTTGACGTATTATACTAGTCAATGTGTGAAACATGACTTAAACATCAAAAGTGTTTCAGGTATTACTGCTCAATTTATAGTTTCGGAGTGATGATAATTCGATTTCTTTTTCTTCTAAGTTCTTATGAGGCCTATTGTATGCTGAGTTGGTATGGAACAAGCCTTGCAATTTCGAAAGGTTGACAAATAGCTTTGGAGATAATGTTTGATCCTCTGGAAGAGAATGCACTTAGGAACCACAAATAAGTACTTGATAGGAGTCATAGGACTTATGGTCTATTAGAATTAGAATTGTTTTTTGGAGAAATATACTATGTCATTTTTATAAAAGTTTAATTTGAAGAGTTTTACGTATATTTCGACCCAAGAAAGATACATATGCACATATGCGGATAATGAAGAACCATAAGACGGAATTACCTGGGATGCCTGCCCATAATAAATCCCAGAGCCACTCAAGTGATAGAACTCAGCAGAAAGTTTCTACTGCTCTCTCTATCTAACTCTTAGATTCAAATAGTTAACTAAATTATTCCTTTTAAGAGATTCTTTGTTGATCTGGATCTTTCTTGTGAAGAGGCCAGTGGGAGTCCTCAAGATGTTTTTTCCCCTTTCTTTTCCTTATTGTCAGTGTTTACCTGCAAGAACTCGTCAAGCTGCATTATTGTAACTACTACTTTATGCTATAAAATATATGCTGTTTTAAAATTGCTGTCAGATTTGTAACCCTCTATCCGAATGCTGCCATGATCTCTCCTTTTCTGTGTAAGTTAGTATAAAGCATACTTCGTCCTCTTGTGATGTAATCTGCTGGTTGACTGTGTGAAGTTTGTGGTTCCTAATTCTTTGGTGCATATTTTGGTTTGAAATGGGATCTTGATCATGGCAAGTCAACAAATACACTTAACAGTGATAATATTGTGTGCCATACAATTTTAGCTGTTATCATTTCAGCAAAGTGTCTCTATGTAATGGCTTTTTCAGTTGAATTATCATTTTTTTCTTCCAGACTTTGGCGTGTCTGATGCCCAGTACAAACACGTGTTGGCTATCGAACATCTAGCACCACGATTAGCCGCACTTAGATATGAACTTTGCCCAGTCCATATGAGTGAGGACTACTTTTGGATGGTCTATTTCGTTCTTCTGCATTCAAGGTTGAATAAACATGACGCTGACCTGTTGTCATCGCCGCAGGTTAGTAACTATCAAGAGCATTATCATTCATTCATATTTGAGCATCTTTTGTATTTATTGAAGCCTCAAAGATGATTTATGTTTACTTTGTTCTTTTCACCAAATTGCAATTTGTTACATACAAAAACTTGCACCAGATTAACTTGCTATTAGGTTGTTATGGTTGTGCTCAGTGTCGTTTCATTTTGGGTCCTTTTGGTAATTTTCTCAGATACTTATAGATGCCTTGATGTCTAGTGTAAATATAGCTCCCCGCCCCCCTTCTCGAACTTTGAATATTTACAGTCAGAAACAATTTGTCATTGGCTATACAGATCCATTTGTTTATGTTTTGGTGCTTAAAATGGCCATAGGGCATAAAAGCACCGATAAGAATCTATGTTGATCCCACATGAGACTTGACTAGTTCTAGGATTTGATATTTCTCTGGAAGACTGAAAATGTTGATATTGGGAAAAATTTCATAAACCTCCATGATGTTTTTTTATCCAGTTATATGTAAATTATCCCATGTACCTCCTGAATATCTGCTGACATGCTATATATAATGATATAACCTCACTTCTATGTTATACTCTGCATCATTTTCTTTTAAATAATGATTTGTTTACAACTCCTGATGTTTGTCTAAATTTACCAAAAGCTATTATTGAAGTTTAATCATATTGGCACACATCTATGTGTTGGTGTGGCCTTTACCAAATTTTGTACTACTTCCCTCGAGAAAAGTGTGTTCTTAATATTTCATCCTAACTTATTAACGGAAAATTAATTGCATGTCTTCTTCAATTGAAACTTGTATCATCTTTGTGCATCCTTCAAAATTAATTAGCGTTGTCTTCATCAGAAAATCAATCAACTACTTACAGCAATCCCACTTTTAGTAGTTGACTTGAATTTTTAAGATATGGGAATATGCATGAAGTTTTCAGGTTAGAAGGAGAAAGAAATTGTGTCAGTCTTTATCTAGATTAGGTATAGTATCGTTTACCTGAGTTTGGGACCTTGGGTATGGAAATCTAGATTTTTCCCGGATAAATATGCGTTTAAATATTTAGGATATTCCTATATTACAATAAATAGCATGTGACTTAACTTTGAAAAATAAATAAATTATAATCAAGGGAGTTATTGTAGTGTAACAAACTTTATGGGAGGTGACTGTAATTTGGAGAAACTTGAACATGGGTTTGTGTTTTTGACATAAAGCAAAATATACATTCATAAAACCATTGGATTCTTTCTAATGAACATTCATGACTCTGAAGATGGGTGTAATTTTGTAAAAGTGAGGGATAGGATGTAATCAAATTAAGTTGTTTGCGAACTATTAGGGTCTCGGCTAAAAAAATATTTGTTTGAGTTCGTTTAATAAAGTTCATCAACATAAACAAATAAACTCAAACAAATACGAGCTAACAAAGTTCTATAAAGTTCGTATAAATTATAATGAATAGTTTGACTTTAATTTATATTTTTCACACTTAATATTTACGATATATATATATATATATATATATATATATATATAATATGTAATTAAACTTATTTAATTAAGTAAAATTATAGAACTTAGTAGATATATATGATTTTTAGAAATATGTAATTTTATTTTTGTAATTAATTTATAAAAAATCGTTTTAAGATTGATACTGTCTATTTGGTTCATTTAGGTTCAATTAAGCTTGTAAACCAACAATATATTTGGTAATTAAGAAAGACCGAGTTCAGCTCGATAATTAACAAATCAAGCTCAAACAGTCCAATGTTCTGCCTACATATCTGTAT
The DNA here is from genome assembly GCA_963675135.1 of Galeopsis tetrahit. NCBI lineage: Eukaryota > Viridiplantae > Streptophyta > Magnoliopsida > Lamiales > Lamiaceae > Galeopsis > Galeopsis tetrahit. The sequence goes on from OY776121.1 coordinate 84,519,820, forward strand.
TTTAGCAAACCTCACAGGAGTTTTGTGGAATTATCTTTTCTTAATTGTGTTATTTGACTTGGAGTTCAGTGTATGATTCTTATGTTGTTTCTCTTGTGTTAAAAATGCATAACATTTCTTGCCAGCTTAACATCGACTCATTTCGTGCTTTTTTCACTTCCTACTACCCACAATCCTTATAAAAAAATGAGGGAGTAAGTTTATCACTTTGTTGATTAAAATGACCTTAACCTTAAATTGTTGTTATTTCTGAGCATAGCATCATTTTTTTTTGACGGGAGCATAGCATCATATAATAACAGGGTAAATTGAATTCAATTAGTTGCTCTTGTTTGTATTGTTTGCTTGCAGCTTGTGCAAGCAAGGGCTATGTGGATGCAAGAGCTACAAAAGCAAACTAAAGAGGAGTCCCACTGGTTAGGAACAAGTTCTTTTCACTCGAAAGACAGCACTGATTCTCCGTTCATCACACACACTTACGAAGACACTCATTTAGAACACAGCTCCCAAGCGACAGCTGATCATGAAATCGAGAAGCACCCTCTTGATGAAATTGAGTTCATTGACAAGTCTGTTATCAAAGAAGATTCACCACCCCAACTTCAGGATAAGGAGATAGTTGTGGGGTCTTCCGTTAGAATGGAAGAATCAGCAGTTGAGGATGAAGAAGAAGATGATGATGAAGACGATTGGTTAAAGGATGACTCGGATTTAATTGGGTATACTAGCACCACAATTATGGTAAATGAAGATGATATATCGTTTAGTGATCTGGAAGATGATTTAGATTCCACTATGCCCATTAAACACACATCTGGAAGGAATATAACAACCAATATTCCTTGAGTTAGGTTTTCCAGGAAAAATTGCTCTGTGATACTTGTTTCCTGGAACTCAAAGCCAGCCATGGTAAGGAATCCATGCTAGCTTTTCATAGTGCATGGAGTTATGACTCGTGAACGAATCACAAAACGACGTCAAAGTATTCGAGTTATCAGGTTATAATCAAATCGAAATACATCAAAAGGTAAAATTGTGTTGGATTTGAGTTAGCCATGTTTGGGTTTGTCTCATTAACATTTGGGTTGGGATGGTGCTGTGTCTTCGTATGGTGGATCAGGAGTTGTCAGCGTTGGAATTTTGATTTGATTTGTTAGTTTACCTTTCTTAAGTTCACTGAAAGAGAGTGGCAGTGAGAAGGGACTGTTTGTTCTTTTTTTTTTTCCTGGAATAGTTTCAGCCAATAATTTTTGGCTTAGCTCTGTCTGCTGATAGATGGTGGCCAGAGCACAATCATGGATAGATAAGAAGAAGAATTGTAATTGTTTGAATGTACAAATTGTAATTGATTGGATGTACATATTTGAAGAAAAAAATGCTCCTTTCTTCTACGTTGGTATTATTTGACTCTCTCTGGCTGAACATAGTTTAATTGGTTATGCACTGTGACACGGTCAAAATTCATCAATTAATTAAAAAATGGGTAAAGATTATGGGTACTGTGTAAGTGGGTATAAATCAGGGAGCCTAATTTGGCTGTTATATTAATTCCATTTTTAAAAATATCCTGGTGGTTATTCATTTGTTGGGGATCAGGTTGTTTAGTAATTAGATATGCTATTGTATTTTATCGGATGCAAAACTATTTAATCTTTTGTTTTATGTGAAATATATCATATACTTAAACAGTTAAATCTCAAGTGGTCTTTGATGTAGTACTACAATCTACAAACCATTTGTTGATGTACCTGTGAGTATGTATGGTTCAACACACAAACTACTCTAATATTGATTTAAAATAATATTTATTCTTATGCGCATTAATACTCTTCATTTATTGATTCTCAAGTTAGTCATTTGAAATTTAATTCATCATCTATTATTATTGAATCTACGTTCCCCCTCTAACCTGTTAAAATGAATACTGCATGAATAGAACAACTGTAATCTAGTAATTGATCAACTAAACAGAGAGGGTTTGCATGCATTTATAGAAATTTGAATAGTAAAGAGTGCCCAACTCAACTACTTTAGCTAAGTAGGATTATAGGTTTTTATATAGATTTTTTTTTTAAGGTATCTACCCATGATTTATAGGTATTTATAAATATTTGTAAGATATGATTTTAAAATTTTTAATCTAAATCTCAAACTAATTTCAAATCCAAATTAATCCAAATTTAAGGCATTCGGTAATTGATAACCCTTGAGTTCTATCCACGAAAATGAATAAAATAATATAATAGCGAATACCAAGAAAAATCATACTCCAAAAGTATTAAATAAGGTTATCTTGTCACGTGACCATGGTCAAAACAGCACATGACAAAGGCTTCTTCTCGCCATCCAGTCCATTGGCTGGCTATTTATCACGTCATTGTCCTTCAAAATAACAACAAACACAAATCCAATCTCACAATCTGAATAAGCCAAATTATAATTTCTCCCATTTTTCGGTTGATTTTCCCTCTCCTTTCTCCATTCTATTTTACGCACCACAATTTTGACATCGCCAGATTCTCTCTCTCTCCCCCTTATTTCTCTCTCTGCAACGGCTGAGAAACGACTGATTCTCAGGTGCGTTTAATCGAAATTCCTGTATACAGTTTATGTATTGTACTCAAACACCGGCCTTCACATGTAGCCTTTTCTTCGTACGTGTGGGAAAGGGAAATATATAGTCAAGTTGCAACCCTAGTAAAGTAGGAGTAATAATTTCCCCAATCAGTGTTACCTAATCCCGAGGAGAAGGGTTCTTGGTATTTTCAAATTTTATCCTTAGCTTTGATTTTTCGATTGGCGGAAAATCCCTTAAATTCCTTTTATTAATTTTGCCTAACGGGCCCTGGAGTTTAATTGATTTGAGCTCCGGGGTTCTTTAGTTTGTTTACAATTGTTGAAGTTTAAGGTGGGAGATTTTGGTATTTGATTTCTGGTGTTTTGATTGATTTGAGCTTTATGGATAGTCAATTGGTGAAAGGGGGTTTGGATTTTAGTAGAAGGAAGAGGAAATGGTTAATTTTAGTGGGGTTGGTTGGAATTTCTGGTTATGGTGCTTATAGAGTGTATCACATGCCCTCTGTAGCGAGAAAGAGAGAGAGAATCTTTAAGTTGTTTCAATCCCTAGTCTCAATGGCTGAATTAGCTTCTGATTCTGCTGAGATGATGACGATTGTCTCGAGGGATTTAAAGGAGTTTTTGAACTCTGATTCGGATGAAATCCCTAATAGTTTGAAGCAATTGTCGAAAATAGCTCGGTCTGAAGAGTTTTCAGACTCAGTAGCCCGTGTTTGTCAATCTATGACCGTTGGAATTTTAAGGGGTTATAAGGTGGAGAATAGCACGAATGAAGTTCAAGAATCGGGTAGCTTTCCTGATAAGTTGTTGGATAAAATGATGTCTAGTGCTGGTACGGGGTTTGTCTCGGCTATCGTTGGTAGTTTTGCTAGGAATTTGGTACTGGGGTATTACGACTATTCAGGTGAGTTGAGTGGAAACGCCTCTGATGATAAGTTGCCTAATTGGTTGAGTGTGGTATCAGATGATAGATGCAGAGTATTAGTAGCTGATTGCATCAAGTCTTTTGTTAGCACTGCTGTTACAGTTTATCTCGACAAAACTATGGATGTCAATGTCTACGATGAGATATTCTCTAGTTTGACAAATCCTAAACATCATGATAAGGTGACTGATGTCTTAGTTTCTCTCTGTAATGGTGCTGTTGAGACTCTTGTAAATACGTCTCATCACGTGCTGACATCGTCTCCTGCGAAGACAAATTTAGGGAACAAGAAAGGTTTCGAGGTAGAAGCCTCTTCAAGAAAAGATGTTGATGTTGAGAATACGGGGTGGGTTAGTAGCGTTTCATCGACTCTGGCAGTACCAAGCAATCGGAAGTTTGTGCTTGATCTAACTGGGAGGGTGACGTTTGAAACGGTTAGATCTGTGATTGAGTTTTTGTTGTGGAAAATAACCGAGGGCGTGAAAACAAGTCTGAATGTAGTTCAGAATGAGGTTGTGGGGAGGGGATTTGAAGTTGTTCGATATGTTGGTGCAAAGTCGTCTCTTATTCTCACTGTTTGTCTTGCATTGTTTCTGCATATTCTTGGGAGTACTCGAGTAATGTTGCCTGCATAAAGCTAGCTATTGATTGATGGTTTCATTTCATTATATGAAAAAACACAGGCTGGTTTGAGCCCTTTAATTCAAATAATTTTAGCATGATTTTAAGACTTCTTGGGGGATTTATCTATCTATCTATCTATTTCCTGCTGGAAACAGATGTATATTCAATACTAGTATTTTTTTTTCACATTTCTGTAGGACATGAGTTTCCCTGCTATACTTACATTCTGTACAATGTATTTTACATGTTATTCATAAACTTTTTACCTGTGATTTTCCCCGTTCAATAATAAAAAAAAAGGGCAATTAGATTAATGTTCCAACTCTTGTAGCTTTTGATTATAGTGATCAATGCAACTTAGGAATGAAAGAATCATATGAATCAATCTGGTTTGCTTGTCTGTAAGGTTGATTCTGAACCTTCCATTTTAATTTGATATTTTATTATTTTTATTTGTATACCACTTATATTAAATAACATAATCTATTAGAAACTACTCCCTCCGTTCCCGAAAAGTTTGCGAGGTGGGTTAAGTGTATGGTGTGTACGCAAACTTTTAGGGGACAAACAAAAAAAAATGAAAGTATGAAAAACTTTTGAGGGAGTGGAAAATGAGACCTAATGAAATTCCAACTTAGCTAGAATATGAAAATCCTAACTACGAAATCCAAATATATTATCCCTTCTATTTCGCTTTGTGCTACAATACCATCACCTAATGAGAGTTGGATTCCTATGAATAATAGAGTATGAAATTGACTCTCAAATCTAGGGATGCAAACTAGTCTAGACGAATTATATACATGCTCGTTTAAATTTAAGTTTTAACTTATTTGATAATTAGAATTGAGTTGGAGTAATTTGATATTTTGCTTACCTACAGAATATATAAAATTATATTTTATAATATAATTATTGCCATTTAAAAAATATATATATATATATTCAAAGTAGGTATGAAATTGTTTTTGGTCCATTAACAATTAACGTTGGGCTAACTAGTCTTTTGCTACCGTGGTGGGCTTACTAGTCCGTTCGTAAGACTTACGGTATGGCTATCTGCACCTCCAGATTTGTTAACCGCACTCCTCCGATTAATGCACCCTAAATAAAAGAATGTTAGATGCACTCCTCCAAATTGTCCAAATTACCATTTTTCTCTATAAAATCTTTTTAATAAACCCACCCCAAAACTCTAATTTATTTCTTTTAATATTAAAAAAAATATAAACCCTAAAACCCATTTACCTTCTTTTTCCCACCTCACCCACCACGGTACCACCTCCCTCTCCCCTGCAATCACGCAAAAATTTAAGATTTTTTTTTTTAATTTATGAGTTTTCGACAAGATTTTGATACTGTTGGGATGAAGTTGGCGGTGCGAAGGTGGAGGACAGCGACCAGAAGTGGTTGTGGCGATCATAGACGGTGCTACATAGTGCCCAGCGAGGGCAGTGGACCCCCACTAATTTTGTAAATTTATTAGAAATATTTTGATAATTCCACACATATTAACATTAATACCTTGTTCCATGATTATTTACACACTTCTAATATAAAAATAAGTCACATAATTAATATTTATCCCAACATCATTTTATTTTAAAAATCGTCACTCATTTTGGATCTACATTTTATTCTACATCTAACTAAATTCATTTTACATCTTACTCAATTCTCCTTACAACTCACAAAATCACCCAAAATACTCCTCATTTATTTTACCTCACACCACTAAATTCATTTTTCTTAAAAGGTGAGCCGATCAAAATGTGCAAATTATCATGGGACGGGGTGAGTATTAACTTCTATAAAAAAACATAACGAAAATCAACTTGTTCGATCAATTTGAAAATTGTATCATGTGAAACTTCGATAAGTATAATGAGTACGTATTATTTTATTTTTATAATAATATTAATCGAGCCCCTCTATAAAAAAAATTTGGTTCCGTCAGTGATGGTGACGACTGTAATTAGGGTTAGAGTTTAAATGTTGAAAGAAAGGTGTAACTAATAGTGGTATTTTATTCAAAATGGTATTTATAGTTTTTTACATAATTATTAAATTAATAAAGTTAGAGGGGGAGTGTCCTTAACAAAGCTGGAGGTACATATAGACATTCCCCAAGTCTTAATGCCACAGGCCCAAAGATTACATCAATGTTCTATCAATTAAAAATAAAATTAACCATAAGAAGAAAAATTACGGATTTTACGGTTTAAATATTATCTAATTCAATTTTGAGCCGGCACATTAGATTCAAGTTAAAATTAGCTAATACAAGATCATATTTGTTCATTAATTGTCCATGTTTACTAGATCTATTTTCAACTCAAATAAACCATAACTAGATGATTGCATATGCTCTTAGTTTATTAATCCAAACAAGGGTTATTGATTCAAGATCATGGCCTACATCTATGTGCATCCAAATGAGATAAACATATTCCACATGCATATTCATCTACTTCAATCATTATGCATAGTTTTGCACATGCAATATTCCCACTCCATATTTCAAACCAATTTGTTTATTGAATTTAAATAATTATTGTTATTTTATTTGATATTTCTTGAAAAATAATACTTATTTTTTTCTTATAAATTAAAATATTTTAGTTGATTCTCATAGGGCATGTTTGTTTTGGACTATCACGTCCGGATGGGGGACGTAACGTCCCCCGTCCTGTTCTAGTTCGAGATTTAACATCCGAATTTCATCATACAACTCCATCCACCCCTAATAATACATACTATATATTATACTATTATAATAATACAACATCATACATTCTTACACAATTTTTTAACATAAAGTTACATTATATAATATTATAATATAACATCATCCACTCTTACACAATTAATTTGACACAAAGTTACATTCTATCCTACTTAAAATCTCTAAACAAACACACATAAAATCAATATTTATCATAATTTCTCCATCCAGGATTTCTCCATCCGAATTTTCTCCGTCCTACGTAATCCCAAAACAAACATACCCTTAATGTTTTAGAATAAATTGATTTTTCCATTCAAATAAATTTTTATATTTACTTGATTTTTAAAATATTTTTTATTTTTAGTTAGTTTTTTCCAATTATTTAATATCTTTTTTGTTAATTACTTTTTAAAATTTATATATTTTTAAAGATTTAATTAATTTTATAATATTTTTTTTTAGTTTTTACTCAATTTATATTTATTTTGAGGGATGAAAGGTAAATAAAAGAGAATTGAAATATATTAAATAATGGAGTAATAATTAATTTTTAAATGTTAGTGGAATGGATTTAACATTTTATAAGGATATTAGCCCACCCTAATATACTTCCTAGTTTTGGGTCAACAAAATAATAGTACAATATTAAAAAAAAAAAATTACAATATTTTTAATTATTTTTTTAACCTATTATAGTGGACTTGGATCCCATTTCGTAAGACGCCCTATTAGGGTCCCGTTTCTATTATATTACTTAAAAGACAAAATCATTAATCTTGACATTTCGAAATATTTTTTCAATAATCTACTTTAGAGTTTAGAGTAAATTTGATTTACGGAATCTAGCTACTTTTTGTCAAAAAAAAAAAAAAAAAAAGAAAGAAAGAAAAGAGAACACTCAAGAATGGGAAAACAAGCATGATGAGGAAACACATAAAGTAAAGGTGAATGATTGGTTCTGTAACATGATTATTCCATCTCTTTTGAGCTGTCCAAATTAATAATAATAGTGTCTAGTTTTAAATAGACACTCTTCGTTATGTTGTCTTCATGCATTTATTTTGGATATTTCAAATTTACAATTAAGTGAGGCGATATTTCAGGTATCAAATATACTTTTTTTCTCTAAATTATTAATATAATTTGTAGTATTAGTTTTGATCCTTAAGTATAAATGTGATCAAGTATGAATAGTTTGAACCCGAACTGAAGGGCCTTAATTAAATTTATATGCGTATATGTATATTAATTAATATAATCAAATTTGACTTTGATCATATGCGACTCTAAGAATATAATAATGAATATTTTGTGGCTGCTTCCACCGATACACGTATGCCAAGTTGTAATTAAATTTCATAAGACATTTTTATATGTATAATATTACTATTGGTTAACGATTTTCTTGGTTTTAGCACAACTATGGTTTTAGTGAAACCCAAATATATATACTTGAAGATCTTAATTTGGAGAGCTCATACGTAAAAATAATATATCTCCTTACATTTATTTGCAATCTCTCTTATTAATTTAAAATTTTAATTTTCTTATTAATTAGAACTTAGTACTCTCCTTGGACAAAACGTTTATTCTAAAAACAGGATAAAGAAATTTCATTTATAATATTTTTTTATATATCATTAGTCTCTAGTAATTAAAATAATACTAATAAATAGAAAATATATAACTATTTTTCAAATATTGCATATTTGTGAAATGACGGAATTCTATACCTACTCCAAAATCGTTTTTATTACTCATCTTCTTCACTTAGACTACACGTTTTTACATAGGAATAATGTAATGATGAAATAATTTCTCGATTCAAGCTACATTTTCAAATTTATCAAAATCAAAGCAATGACATAGATCTAACAGAAGGATCGAACTATTTGATCACCGTAAATAAAAACATATATATACATAATTGTAAATAATTTGTAGATTCATTTAATTAACATCATCATAGTTCAACTTAATTCACAAAGCAAAACCACCAAAAAAAATTAAAGGTTAAAAAGAGAAATACAGATATGAACTCCTCCTCCACCTTACATTTGAGATTAATAATATTTAGTAATCTTGCTCATGAGAAAAGGCTCTAGCTTTTTTACCTTTGCCTAATCTCTTTCGCCTTATTCTTCCATCACTAAAATTTGCATCATTGAAGATCAAAGGCAAGTCATTTGCATCATCATGATCTTCTGTAGTCGAAATTCGAATGCAAGAGCATCGTTCCAAGGAGGCGAAAAACGCACCCGTTAGGCCGTTGATGAGCCACATGGCCACTCCGTCGAGCTTGGCGCAGCCCGAAGGTGGCCGGATCCTCGGCGAGGCGGAGGTGGCTGCCATTGTGTAGGGAGTTGAGAGGGGATATGAGTGAGAATTATATGTAATGTGGAGTGGGGAAGGAGGTGTAGTAGATAGGTTTTGGTAATGATTTATTTTGTTATTTAATTACACTAAGTTGGGATCTAAAGGTGGAATTTGCATTATCATAGATTTGTAATCAAACTACGCGTGACTCCTTTTGTTGTGGAATTACAATTATGCCATCACCCAAGGAAATCTTGATATGTTAATCCAAACTTTCTAGAGAATGTATATAGAGGAGAAGATGTATTAATTTGAGATTCTATTGGATTTTGTTTGACTTTAAAATGTTTGTTGATTTAAAAAATTGATAGAGTTTATGGAGAGTTTGACTGAATTTTTTTATTTATTCATATGAATTTTCATAAAGTTGACAGAATCATATTTATTTATTAATTTACATAGATTTTCTGAGAATATTGCATACCTCGGTGTAGAGATCTATGAGAGTTGTGAAATATTGTATAAACTTGACAGGGTTGTGAAATATATGGGTTGGGTCAATACTGCAATCCCTACTTCTAACTTTTTGTCTTCAGAGTTTTGAGAGAATCCGTTGAAATCTCTAATTTTTAGAAGAGATTTTGGATAGTGTAATTTATTTATATTTTTTGAGGAGAATCCAACAAAATTCATAGAGTATTAAAATTTATAAACAGTTGAATACCCAAATATTTTTTAAGACTTTTTAAAATCCGTATTTGAATACCTCAAAATTTTTAAAGACTTTTGAAAATTCGAGACTTTTGAAAATTCGAATTGAATACCCGAAACTTTGAAAGTTTAAAAAAATTCTGAATAATCCACAACCAATACATATCTTGAGTACTTTTTAAGATATTAATTATTCAGTAGAACAAAAACTAATATTCATCATTCAAATTTCATTATTTTCACATAAAAGTACTCTGTAATATTATTCACTTTTTTATTTTATCTCCACATTCTTTAATCATCACTTATTTAATTAAATTAACATTCAATTTATCCATAAACAATTATTTTATTTATAAATGAATTCTACAATACTTCGTCATATCCTAAACGAGAAAATTTCATTTTACGTCCGGTAATTTAGGCCTAATCCAGTTTATATCCTTTAAGTTTTCACTTTTTCAATTTATGTCCTAGGGTGTCCAATTTATGTCCTTTTAGGTCCAATTTATGTCCTCTTCGCCGGAAAATTGGAATTCCTGTTAAATAGTCCAATTTATGTCCTTTAAGTTTGAAAATTAAAAATTAATAATTAAAAAATTCAGAAAAAAATTAAAAATATCATTAAAATTTATAAACTATGTAAAATAAAAATAAAAAATTCTTTAAAAAATTAAAAAATCTACAATTCTAAAAATTTGAAAAATTTGTAAATTAAAAATAAAAAATTTCTAAAAATCTCATAAAAACATAAAATTCTAAATAAAAAAAATCTATAAATTAAAATTTTAAAAATAAAATTAAATATTATACAATTCTAAAAATCTCTTTAAAATGAATTTGACACGTTTCTACAATAAATCAAGGCGTGGAATCAAAAAAAAATTAGGAGTTCGAGTAAAACTTAAATGGCGAATGAGTTCGAATCAAGTCTGATTTTTATTATTATTATTGGGTTTTTAGAATTTTTAATATTTAATCTACACATTTTTTAAAAATTAAAGAGATTTGTAGAATTTATAATGAAAATTTTGGAATTTTTAATGAGATTTTTGAATTTCTTAATTTTAAGTTAAACATTTTTTATTTTTTCAATTGTAAAATTTTTTATTTTTATTTTATACATTTTATAATTTTTAATGAGATTTTTAAAAAATTAAATAAGATATTTCGAATTTTATTTTACACATTTTATATTTTTTAATTTTAATGATGTTTTCGGATTTTTAATAATATTTTAAAAATTTAAAGATATTTTTAGAAAAAATATTTATTAAAATTTAATAAATTTCAAACTTAAAGGACGTAAGTTGGACTATTTGGCCGGAATCCCAATTTATTCCTCACATTCCGGTGAGTTTGAAAATTTTCCGGCGAAAAGGACGTAAATTGGACCAAAAAGGACGTAAATCGAAAAAGTGAAAACTTAAAGGATATAAATTGGATTAGGCCTAAGTTACAGGACGTAAAATGAATTTTTCTCTATCCTAAACTTATCTATTTTATACCTAAATTAACAAATATTCATTAAAATTCACGTTCGCATAAATGACATAATGATCAATTTAAATGGAGAAAGTAGAGTAAGTGAAATATAGGGGTAATTTTGTAAATATAGGGAACGTGCCAACTTGTTTTAATTTGTGTGATTTTAAATTCTACCAGATCAATGAACATATATTATATACTATATATTAATGGATCGCTGGCACGTCCAATGATGAAAGCCATTGTTACAACTAATCACAAGTGGGTTGGTCAATCTCATTTTACTGTGTTTCCTTCCTTTCTTGAGTAATTTAATTTAATTTAATTATATTTGATGTATTAATATTAACATCAACTTATACAATTGTATATACTTGGACATAATTATACAGAGGGATCTCGATTATGTATATGTGACAAAATTTAAATTAAATATTTTGATCAAACTCCATAAACTCATTTGCCATATTATATAAGTTTCACCTTCTGGAATTGAAATCTAGTAGTTCAATTCATAAACAAACGTACCCTTACTGTGTTTGAAAAGTTAATAAGTCAAGTAATTAAATTCGACTAAAAATTAATTTATAAGAGAAGTCTAGTATATATATAAGATCAAACGTCCCTTAACATGCACTCTAACTAAATCAAGATTTCTAAATTAAGTAAGTAATTACCCTGTTAATGGAGAAGTATTGCATCGAACCACTATAAATTACATCGTCTTTACTGTTTTATATTCTTAACTTTCATTGCATCTAATTTGTTAAAAGCATACATCCCATTTAGTCATCTGACATCAATTAACTTAGTTGACTCCTCCTGCACTGATATGCTCACGAATCAAATTTTTCTAAGTAGGTTAAAGGTTCTCCCAAAGTTTACCACAAGCTAGAAGTTGCACATTTTTCATATTATGTAAGTGTGATTGATCAACTTATCTTATTAAGTACTAGTGAGTATAATTATTATCATTATCAAGCTTCACACATGCATAACTTTTATTTAAAGCGAAAAAATTATTCACTCCCACTATTCCTCTGACTTTTCTCCACACAAATTAATTCATTCAGGATCTATAAAATTAAAAATAATTTAAAATCATTACGGATGATATAGTTTCATCATAGGTTGGGTACATTTTTAATCCCATGCATCTGGGCCAGAAAAAAATGAACAGTTCAAGGCATTACAAATCACTTCATTAGAATTGTAGTATTTTTTTTTTGTATATAAGTCGTTCTTTTTATTGAATGGAGATCAGAATAGAAAGCCTCGCTAGGCTTATCTACACATATTACAAATAACTGTGCGTACCTATGCCTAGAATCATAAGTCAGAAATTTTACATAGGGATCCAATTAAATAAAAAGAATTTAAAATTATATTATGTATTAGAATCAATTTAAATAAAGTTTAAATTGAATTTCTTAAATTATAACTTATTTACTTAATATAACTATATCATAACATTCGAAATGCATTATGATATTGATCATATTGTCGAAGGAAAAATACATATATATTAAATAGGTAATAATGACATAACGAAATTAAAATATATAATTTGTAAATTTTTTCTCCTCATAAACTATACAAAAATTATGAAAAACAAATATTTAAAATTTTAAAAATAATCACCGTCTGACCCGCGAATTAGGGTGTGTTTTGAAACTCTACAAACTGTTTCCAGAATCACTTTTTTTCAAAAGCTTGTGAGAGGGAACTTTAAAAATAAGTGATTTTAGAAGCAGTGTGTAGAGTTTCAAAACACGCCCTTAGTTTAGCTGGTGTCGACGGCTAATGCAGCGGTACACGTGTAATGAAATTAAATCAAATAAAAACTGTTTGGGGGAAAAATTAATAGAAGTTCATTCCTCAATCTTGTTTGATAAATTAAGTCAAAAATAGTGCCCGGAGTAAAACCTCGCCACTTAGCTCCAAAATGATCGGTGATAACTCGCAAACCCCCACTCGGTGAGAATTTCTTCAGTTACTATTTCATCTTCTCTTGAATCTATATTCAGATTAGTATACTCTATTACAATTGAAACGGTTTGATTTCGAAAAAGAGTTGAGATTGTACTACGATTACCAAATCTGTTTGTCGGTTCGGATTACGTTATCAAATATTAACGTCGTGGATGAAATTTGGCTCGATTCTTATGCTAATTTGAGTTGATTTATCGTGACTGCGATCATTTATGCTTTTCTGAATTTTTTTTTTTTTTGGATTAATTGCTTTGTGGATTTTGTCCTTTCAATTTTAACTTAAAAACTTGAAAATTTCTGTAACTAGTTTTTTTTACTAGATATGTCAATGTGGCCCAAAAAGTTGAGGGAGGTAGCTAGACTTTGAGGTATTCCTGAGTGTAAAATTCGCCTGGAGTATGTAATTTGGTTGGATTGATTCTAACAGTTGACTGCAAATTAGTTGATATTTTTCATATAATGATACATGGAAGTGTTTTACTAGCATTGCGTTTAATTGCATAATGCAGGGGCGTTTAGATTTTCAATGTAAACCACAATTGCACTTTTGTGTGAAGTATGTAATCTGAGCATTTCTAGAATTTGACAGGCATGAGTTGTTGAGTATGGTTCGAAAGCACTCAAAGTTGTTAGGGAAAACAGTGTTGGATGAGGAAGAGACGTCGGGTGATTTGGAAATGGACTCTGGCTTCTGGCATAACATCATTGACTTGTATTTTGTTGGCAGTAGGGAGTCTAGAGGACGTGAGGAAGATGATCTTATATTCTTTGTTAGAAAAATGGTATCTCCTTCCCTTTATATATTTCAATCTTCAGTTAATCCCTTTGGATTGATGGTGGAATGTGATGTAGTGGATTTATCAACGTAGAATTCGGGGGGACAGAGACCCAGTGACAATGGGGAAGACAACTCTCCATACTTTGTGCGCAGGTGGGGTCCTAAGGTAAATGGAATAAAATATTCTGTATTCATTGCTATTTTCTAATGACCATGGTTGAGGGTGACACTTATGTATATATGTGGTGGAGACTAAGCTCGCTTTCGGTGCCATGTTTGTCATCTGCAATCATTTTATGTGTTGATTGTCTCTTTGTTTTCAAACTATTGAATCTTTTCGGTGCCATCTTTGTTAATCTATATGTCTATTTTGGTGCCATCTTTGTCATCTGAGTTACATGGTGATTCTGTATTGTTCAACTGAATGTAGGATTTCATGCTAAAATACAAAGGAAATATTCAAGATTATCATAATGACATAATTGAATTGGGTGCTATTTTTTACACATAATGTTCTTAATTCATTTTACACAAATCCACATGGATGTTCTGTGACTCTGTGTAACTGAATAGTTAATACTACCTTGTGGCTGGTGTACACCACCAGGATTCAGGTTTACCATTGTACTGTTAGGAATCCTTAACCATTTTCGGTTCCACTATTTAATGGTAAAATCATGTCTATGAATGACGAAACACTAACTCATGTGCCATTTTGTGCTGATTTACAAACATACTGTAATTTGAATAACGAAAATGAACTGCAAAAAAATTAATAGATGCAGACTATCTTGATATTTCATATTACTCTTTTGTGTTTTTTATTGTGGTTATTGCTTTGACTACACGGTGTTTCCTAGTCATAGTTATTTGTTCAATTGCAATTCATGTATTTAGCCTATTTCTGCCACCAGCATAACTTGTGAAGGTCTGACCTCCACTAGTCCACTCTCTCCTTTAGGAGTGGCATTCCATAAACTGTACTACAAAGTTTCACCATCCATGGGCACAAGTTTCCAAATATATATGATATTCCTTATTTTTCATCTATGTTTTATCGTGGTTTGTGCATTGACACACTTGTCTATGGCCTTGCTGTTGGCTTCTATATTGTAGTATCATGATTCATGGGTCTTTACATGCCACTGTGAGACGCTTATTTTTAATTTAATGCAATTAATTTCCTTTTACTTGTAGTTGGATGACTTGGTTGGTGAGAGTTCAATGATCATAGATTGGAGACGCTCGTTTTATCTGAATTTGATTGCTCATACCTCCTTTAGTGTGACTGTAGCAATTTGCAGGTAATTCTTGTCTTGTTCCAGTGTACAAAAGCTTTCCTCTAAAAACTTTGATGATAGTTGTCTTTCATGTTGTGTTTGACATTCTTTTTTCTCATTCTTTGAGACAATATTGGATTTTGTTCTTGGGCCTTGATTAGGTTATTGATGTCTCTCTGTTCCCTTTATAACTTAAAATGTGCTAGTTTTGACCTCTACGTGTGATAATCTGGCTATGTTTCTTTGGGAAATTGTAGGCTTTTAAGGTCCAGTACTCTTTTTTAAGGTTGAATAAAAGGTAAAAGGCATGCATCCTACCAGTTCCTGAAATTTGAGAGCTGATATGAGGATGGAGTCCCTGACCCAATACTACAAACCAAAACTGGTACATGGGGAAAGGCAATCCATTTTCATTGCTGCTCAAGACTAGTTTTGCTTAGTATTTATTGGAAGTGGTAGGTGGTATGCTATGAAAAGTGGAAGAAAAGAGCAGATTCATTGAGGGGTTTCGCCCCAGAAACAGGTCTTCCCGTACTCTATTTAATGAAGAAAAGAGAGACATATGGCATTTCATTGTCTCTCCCCATGGGCTTCTGTTTGTGATGTTTGTATCAGTTAGCACATACTGAAGGGTGGGAGTTTAGAGAATGTGGGGAACCCCTGATTGTATATTGAAATGGATTTGGAGTTATCTAATATGTTTCTGTCGCTAGCCTTAGAAAAGTGTCCTATTTTGATTGAGTAAATTTGCATTCATCCAGAGAGGAGCTAATTGTTTTATTTTTTAATGAATAATGTTAGTTTAAGCTTATTTTTCAAACTCTCTTCAATATCTTCTTTTTTGCCCTTGCAGTCATCAGGTCCTTAGTCAATATCACGCCAGCCAAGGGAAAACCTTGTCTCCTATCTATAAGGTACCTGCAGTACTTGGGGATAACAGTCTCTTGTAAAAAAAATGCATCTTTACCTTAAATGGGTGACTGTAGGAGAGGATTTTGACATATTAGAAGAATTAGCAAGGAGGAGGGACTGATAAGTCTTGCAGTTGCTATAGTGATATACGGGCTCCTTTATCAGCTTCTTATTTGAAGACTGATAAGAATCTAAACTAAGTTGATGATTCTAGTCCTCGTGGAAGATGTTAATTTTTATTTGAAATTGATATATTTTACAATAAGGGCTACCATACATTTCTTCCTTCCACACGATCTTCGTATCAAGAAAGTATAAAGAAAAAAAAAAAAAGAAGTAGAAGTTGACAGAAAAAAAAAAAAGGAAAGAAATGTTAGTATATTCTTTTATAACGTACTCCACTTTGTTTTTCTTTTTCCCCATTATTTTTTTACTGTGTTACCTCTTCATGTCATCTTTTAGCCAACAACACCCCTTTAAAGTTTTAAGTTACTATATTTTTCACTCTATACTCCACTTTATACTTTTTGTTTTCCCCATTTTTATTTCTTTCTTATAGAAAATTAAGTAGTCATATCAACTCGTATGGTTTAGATTCCAACAAACTTGGAATTTTGAATGCTCGAGAATGTTTTGCCTCGAGGGAAGAACTTTATATCTATTAGTCTTATTATTGTTGCTGATGTTTATTTTTTGTTTTCTTATATGGTATGTTAATGTTTTTCTGTCTCATAAACCTGAGAAAACTTGACCATGTTATGTTTGACAGGTCGTGAAGACTGTATATGCATCTCCCAGTCGTATTAATTTTCATTTGGATTCAAGAAAGGCAAGATCTCTCTTGCAAAGTACACTCCCTATATCTTAATTGTTTACTTATCTTGTTCCTGATTGTTGATTACATGTGCATTCAGGAAGTAGAAACTACACCTGCCTATCCAGACATCTGTTTTGCAGTAGATGATTTTGATTCCACTTTCGATGCCGTGGTAAGGTGCTTATTTGTGATGTATTGATGTCTACTTTCATAAAATGTGTTCGGTTGATAAAATTGAATGATCTGCTACTTTTTTTTTTTGCTTCTTTAGTTTGTTTGCGATTGCTTTTTGTTACTATACTGGTTGTGATGGAGACTTCAGTAAAATTGTTTAGATCAATAATCATCTCTTACCTAGTGCATAACTCATTTGACTTGCTCTCTTATACTAAACATTTGATATTCGATACTTCACTTGTTTTCTAATAGTGAGCTATTAGGCTTCAAAAGTGATTTTTGGTTGGAGTAATTTCATTTTGTTTGGCCATTTATGGGATTGTATATTTCCCTTTTCCGTTTAGAGCTTTTTTGGTAAGGCTGGGTACTGGTGGTTGATTTAGGTTGTTCTAGTTTGCTCTTCGTTTTTTTTGAAGGTTAGTCATATGATTCTATTATTTCTTTGCATTGGTGCCTTGGTGGTGCTTTATGGTTGAATACTTGAAAGCACAGATCCAGCACTTGTCTTGGAGTATGAATTTGGAGAAGATAGCAATTATTTATTATGCTCAATGTGTTGGATCAAACCTATTATGCTCTGCTATATGTGAAACCCATTACTTCATACAACCTATATCATACAATATGACTACGATCTCTCTTCTTTTTTTTTGTTTTCTTGCTCAAGGAGATAAACCATCGTGGATCAAATTAATCCTTCTAGTGTAACAATTAATTCTACATACTTTTCTATCATGGCATTCTCCATCACATTTGCTAACCTTGTATAAGATCTTTTTTATCCATTTATAGTGGAAGTAGTCAAACATGTTGTAAAATGTCTGTAATATTTAATATATTATTCCACAGGTCTTGACTGATCCAGACCACTGCTATTGTGTACTGTTAAACGCTAATGATGGAGCAGCATTTCCGTATGAAAGGAAAACAGAGAAGGATAGTTCAGCCATCTCTTCTCCTGAGAATGTTACAAGTGCTGGCAAGATGAAGACCTCTAAGGTAGTGTCCATAAATGCAAAAAAATCATTTTCCCAAGAAAAACCCCACTGACTACAAATCTTCGTAAGCAGATTACCCTTTTCTCAGGCTTTGTCAGCTATCAAATGGTGCGAGAAGCATACGACGGTAATTTTCTTCTTTCACATGGACACTTCATGATGTGGTGTTGAATAGTTACTTATCGGTGTCCTCACATCTCACTGTTCAATTTTCTAGCCAGAGATTTAATCAATTTTTTAAAGTAATTTTCTTCTTTCACAGACACTTCATTACGTCAAATCAATTTTATGAGAGTGTATGATGTTGTGTTATTAAATCATCGTTTATTGTAATTGTAATGATTGAATTATCGTGTAATAATTAGTGCGTTTTATTGGAAGTTGCAAAAGTGAGTATTAATTGTGTAAAAAGTAAAAAATAAAATAAGAGTGGGAATAAAAATGTTATTTATAGGGTTTATAGGTATTTGTAGAGGTGAATTATTGAGTTTTTAAAAGCCGGATTCTAAAATCCCTAAGTAGAACCGGATTTAGATTTCGAAATCCCAAATCAAACATTTAGTTGATATAATAGTTGCTATAAAAAAGTGTCGATCATGTCCCAAAAAGGTTAATTTTTTACTAGAAGGGTATCTGGCTTTCTTTTCTTTTTTTTCTTTTTTATATGAAAAACAATCATTCTCAGGTAGGGCAAATTTTCCTCTGCTTAACTTTTAAAAGCTATGAAACTGATGAAACAATAGCTTATTGTATGCATTGTGTAAGCAAAAAATGCCTACATATATCTTAGTATTCATTAATCCATGACTAATTATTGTTAATATGAAAATGTATTTATGATCTGCTCTGTTTCTTTGTTTTAATTTTCCAGCTGGCAGGACTGGTTTTGGAAGTCTTCTCTCTCTTGGTCATTCCTCTGGGAAAACTGACAAAATTTTCATGAAAGGTCCTGGAGGCCGTGGCGAAGTTGAAGTAGCCGTCTCTGGTGTCCTTGGTAAGTGAAAAAGTACCTTCTTCATCTTGTTCTTTAAAGGGTTAATTGCATATAAATCATGTTTTTTCAATTGCAACATAGTACATGTTTTTAAAATTCTCAATTTGATACATGTCCTTTCAAATTGTTGTTATTATATCAGATGATTATTTTTGGGTAAGCCATGCTGGCGTGACAATGTATGAAATTGAACAAAAAAATAATTGTGATTAAATTGAAACAGTAGCAAAAGGTCGTGGATTTATTTGCAATTTTTTCAAAGATTTTCCAGCTGCCACACCTGCATAAGTTGCCGGAAAATAATCATGTGATATAATTGCAAAATTTAAAAAATTTGTGTATCGAATTGCAAATTTTCAAAACATATGTTGCTATTGAGAAGCGTAAAAATGTCGTGAATTTCATAGTTCAAAGCACGTTATTTGGTTGAATAGAACTATAGTTATGTAGAATCTTTTTGTTTTCGATTTATCCTCGGTGAATGTTAACAAGCACAGTTATGGACACGGGATAGGAATCATAGGATAAGCTTTTCCTTCCATTTATAGTTGTCAATGTCTGTTGCTCTTATTACTTCTTTGCCAATGAAGATAATTTTACTGTGCTACCAAACACCTTATTCTTCACAGATTCTGAATTTGTACTGTAAAATTATCCATTATTCTAATGGCTTCCAATATTATACTCCCTCGTCCCACAAAGATAGTCACGTTGAGCCTATCCTATCTATATAAGATGATTGAACTTTTTTTATATGTCTTTGACAGATCAAAGCAAGATTGATCTAGGACCCCATTCGCCAATTCAAGTATCTAAAAAAGGACTTGATATTGGAAGTATTGTTAGGACAGCAGCATCTGTTGCATCAACGGCAGCAAAGAATGCTTACGCTGCTGCCTCTTCCAATCGACATTCAGATGACGAGATGCTGCCCCTTAAGTGCTGCTTAATGTCCATCTCATTGGCCTGGGAAAACATTGCCCAGGATCTTCTATTTAAGGTGACAGCTTTTGTTCGTCTCAGTCAAAAATATTTTTGATGAATACGAAATATTTAACTCCTTTATCCTTTTAAATTGCAGGGAAGTCCGCCTGTAGCTTTGTAGCAATCGTGTCTAGTTTCAAACTTCGGATGGGATTTACAGGAATTGTAAATTAACTGTATCATCAGTTTATTCTAGTATTTACTTTTGTTTATTCAGGGAAGATTAGTCTATTTGCTTGTGTGTATGCAGAATAATGGTCGATTGTCTACTTAGCAATGTGTTATTTTAATTTATTTTAACTCTTTACTTCTCAATCATTCAATTATGCATAGTTCACCTATTCTGCTCGTGGATATATTAGCATTTTTTCCAACCATGTGCTCCAGTAATGTAGAGTTCGTTTGACCTTTCCAAAAAAATAATGAGTAAATTACAAATATATTACTATCGGGGGGTGCGGAATTATAACAAGAAAAGTAAAGTAAATATCAAGGCTGTTTGTATTGTATTGAACACTTTGCCTAAATCGTGAGTTTGTACTATCACATAATTAAAGTTGTTATTATCATCACCATCATCGGGCAATTCAAACTTTTACAATCTTATAATTATAATGTTTGCAAATGAGATTGTAAACTTGGAATCATTTTACTTTAAAAAAAGCACAGCAATTTTGGAGTATTCTTATGTGGTGTTTTCAAATCTTTTTTTTTTTTTTTTTGTCAAGCAAATGTAATTTATTAATTAAAAGTACAACAAATTGGGTTACAAAATCTGTGAAGGTACCATCAGTACCAGTGTATAAGTAGTGCTCAGAAGAGAACAAAAGGATGAGGAAGGACAAAGCCTCAAATCTATGAGAATAGTGAGAAGTTTGGTCACACCCACTTAAAAAATAAAATAAAAATCTCACTATAAAGGTTTTAAAAAAAAAATGTGATTCTCACTATAAAGTTTGAAAACTAAGATGTGTTTTGCAAACTCATTTAGAGACATAAATCACATTTGTTTTAAAAATGTTGGGTCCAACATTTTAGAAAAATAAATGAAAAATTATACTCTATTTACTACTAGAAGTTTTAGACACGTTCTATTTTTGTGTTTGAAAACATGTTCTTCTAAAAAAAAATTGTTACGGCAAATTAACCACAAACAAGAAATTAATAATGAAAATGTAAATTGTCATCTATACTTCAAGGTATGTATGTTTCGTGATTAAATGTGATTTAAAAAAACTGGCTTTGAAATATTTGGATTTGAAAATTCATTATTTTGAGATTATATAGAGTATGATTGTGAAAAAGTAAATGATAATAATCTTAATATAGTAAAAAAAATAGTGTGTATAATGACCGAATTATTATGTAATGATTGATGTGTGGTATCAAGAGTAGTGAATAATAATCTGAATATTATTGTGAAAATAGAGTAGTAGAAGAAAAAAATAATAGGGTGAGATTGAGAAATTCCCTTATATACTAATAGGGAGTTTAAATTGATGATATGTCATTTTGTGGTTAATTTGACTTATGTGTCATTTTGTGGTTGATTTGACTTATGTGTCATAATTTAATGAAGTTGTTAATTTTAAAAAGTAATATGTGTAATTAAGTTATTGGTTGAGTAAGATATAATTAATAAACTCTTTCTAAATATTATATTCTTATTATTTTAACATTGACTAATTAAATTAATTTTTATTTTATTTACTTAACTTTACGGTAGTATTCATTTTATTCTTTAGTTTAATTTATTTTAGAACTATTTAATGTTCTTCTAAGTAAAATACAATCTAAAATTTATTTTTATTGGGGTGTACAATTTTTTATTTAATTAGTTATTAAATTGTACTTTTATCTTATATCTCAAGTAATTTTTTCTGCAATTATTTTAAATTTATTATAAGTTTAATGCATTTAACAAATATAGCTCGAAAATATATATGTAAAACTTATTATATAATTTTATACATAATATTTATTATATAAATAATTATATTATTTTACAAGATTAACAAATTTGTTATATATACATAATACACTACTTCTATAGTATATAATTATACTATAGAAGAGTATATTTATTAACAAATTTGTTATATATAAATAATTTTTTTTTTTACAAAATATTTATTAAATTCATCAAGAAACATAAAAAATTATAGTATGTATATTTATCGTACATAATAGAAGAGTATATCAATAATTACATTAATTATTAATTAAGAACAAAAAAACTAAATAGAAATATGGTCATTAATAGTTGTATAATATATTATAAATACAGTAATAATATACATATATATTAAAGTAATATACTTATATTATATATATATATATATATATATGATATAAAATAAGGTATTATGAGTACAGAAAATGAAGAAAGAAGGAAAAAAATGCGGCGTATATAATGTGTTATGCGCTAGAGTTTTTAATATTAGTTAGATTTATTATACATTGTTATTTAATAAAGTTGGATAGCTTAAGTGGTTAGAGCACTATTAGAACCTGTAAGGTTCTTGAGTTTGATTCCTAGAGAGGGGATTATTTTTTAATTAAATATAATATTTTTAAAAAAAATCAAAAAATGGCGGGCCAGCCCGCCAAAGACCGCACCAACCCGCCAAAAACCGCAGACCAAACGGGCCGGTCCGCCTGGGCCCGCCTCCTGGCGGGCTTGGAAAGTCCTGGTCCAACCCACTATTTTTAGTGGTGGGGCGGTCTGGCCCAACGGGCCCAACCCGTTTTGACGGCTTTACCTAAAACTTTGAAAGTCCAAAGAAATTCTACAGAATACACGACCAATACATCCCTAAAAAAAAAAAATATTAATATCAATTCTCATCGATTCTCCATCACATTATTCACATATATTTTTGTGATGTTTACAAACTCAAGACATTATTTTCTCACACATTTTTCGTTAAAAGAATCTTTTTTTTTTTACCAAATGCCAATTGGAAATCCTTGGGCTGGGTAATAGGTGAAGGCCTGCGTTCATTCTATGCACAGCCCAAAAAATAAGAGGCCCAACTCAGGGTAATTCTGTAAAATCAGCATTATTCAAATTTCAATCCTGCCCGTTGCCCCACCCAACATCTTTCTTGTCTTTCAAATTAGACCCAGAAGAGAAGCCATAAAACGAACGACGACCAAGCAAAATTCAAGCACAATTGTCTGATCTGGTTCATCATAGTGCGTGAAAATGGAGAAGATCTGTGTTGCAGTGAGGGTCAGGCCATCTTCCACCGAAGAAGTCGGCAATGGATTTCAATGGAAAGTTGAAAGCAACCGCATATCGCTCCACAGATCTCACGGCACTCCCATTTCTGGACTTTCTTTTGCTTTCGGTGGGCTACAATCATAATTAATTGCGTCTCTGAGCTCAATGATTAAATATCTTAATCCGATTTTGTCGATTTCTTGTTGTAGATCACGTGTTCGATCAGGAATGCAGTAATGCTACAGTTTATGAGCACTTGACAAAGGATGTTATTAATGCTGCTGTAGAAGGTTTTAATGGTGAGACTCAGTTTCCTAATGATCTGTTTTTAAGTTTTTTTTGCTTTATTCTCTTTAGTTGGTAATTCATTGAGAAGAAAATGATAACAAAATTTTCTCCCCTGAATTGAAGGAAGATTGTGAGGCATTGTACTTAAAGAGTAAATTTATGTAGGTTATTGAACTTATGATTGTCAACAAATTTATAAGAATTGCTAGGATTATAAGAGTGGACATGATCAACAGAGTAATAGGGATCATATATATAACTAAGAGTTTGGACTTGGAGGGATTTTAGGTATTAAGCTGATAGATTGGACATTGTCATCGTAGTGATAACTAAGAGTGGAGAGTTATTCAGTTATTGTCAAAAAATGGATGACTTCCTCTTTGATGTTAAAGCTTTAAAGGAAGAATGAGTTAAAAACGAAAGAACAATATACAAAATGTGTTTTTCTTTTGGGGTTGTTCCCTTGTGGTATTATTGAGTTTCTTCAATCACATTTATGATGATTTTGATGCCATTCTAGTGATTGTTTGTTACACTTACAGGGCTTCTTGCCTTTTTTCACTCTTCACTCTTTTAGTTAGTTGGGAAATATTTCTTACAAATATAAAATAAATGCAGGAACTGCATTTGCTTATGGGCAGACTAGTAGTGGAAAAACTTATACCATGAATGGTTCAGACGACGATCCTGGAGTTATCCATAGAGCTGTCAAAGATGTTTTTGACAATATTCACAAGGTAACACATCAAGCCACAGTAAAAAAATGTTCTCAGTATATGCAATAGGTATGTGATAGACATTTCTTTGATTTTTTCTTCTAGGCATCCGATAGGGAGTTTCTGATTCGAGTTTCCTATATGGAAATTTACAATGAAGACATTAACGATCTTTTTGCTGTTGAGAATCAAAAACTTCAAATTCATGAGAGTCTGGAGGTAGGTTGTGGTCAAGTTCTCTACATTGTGTATAGGGATTTCTTCTAACGCATGAAAGTAATGATATTTGTTGCCCTGTAGCGTGGAGTTTTTGTTGCAGGGCTTAGGGAGGAGATAGTGAGCAGTGCTGACCAAGTGCTTAATCTTATTCAACTTGGAGAAGGTTTGAACTCTAATTAGAATGTATATGATTCATGTCTGTAGGTTATTTCATTTTCAAATACTTACATTTTCTATTGTTGCAGCTAATAGACATTTTGGTGATACTAACATGAATGCTCGGAGTAGCAGATCACACACTATTTTTAGGATGGTATGTTTGTTTAGTTAGTTGTTCTTTGGTTTGTGTACCTTCATATTTCCTTTCATTGATGACTTTGTGAATTACTTGTATCTCAGATTCTCATTCTTCAATTATATTTTATGAGTAGGTAATCGAAAGCAAAGGAAAGGACTGTAGTTCAAGTCCAGATGATGTAATTCGTGTATCTGTCCTGGTTTGTACCATCCCTTTAAATTGTTCACTGCTAATTTACCGATTACCTTATATTCTGAAGGCTAAGCTTCAATTTTGAATAGTGGTTGTCTCCTTTTTTGGAACTAGAATTTAGTCGACTTAGCTGGGTCTGAAAGAGTAGCTAAAACTGGAGCTGGGGGAGTTCGTTTGAAGGAAGGAAAGCACATTAACAAGAGCTTGATGATTCTTGGTAATGTGATCAACAAACTGAGTGAGGGTGGAAAGCAAAGGTAATTGCTGACGTCAAACTGTAAACCTAGCTAATCGATACTAGCTTATCAAGTAAAAAATTTGCAGGGGTCACATTCCTTATCGTGATAGTAAGCTTACACGCATTCTTCAACCAGCACTTGGAGGAAATGCAAAAACTTCAATTATATGCACTGTGGCACCAGAAGAGGTATTTACTTGCTAGTTGCTCGATATTACAACTTCAGATAAAAAACATTTTACACACGACATCACTTCTATGTGTAGATTCACATAGAGGAAACGAAAGGGACACTTCAGTTTGCAAGCAGAGCAAAGAAGATTACCAACTGTGTTCAAGTTAACGAGGTCTGTAAAAACTATTTAGTGAATTTCTTAAACCTCTCTACGAATTTGCATGTAAACAATTCACTAATACACAGTAATACGACTCAGGCTTTTTCTTATTTTGTCATTAATCTGAGATTTCATACCTTATGTATGTATGCTTCCTTAGGTGTGATTTAGGCGTCCATTGATAAAATATGTGGAAGTAAATTTTCAAGAAAACAATTTCTATACTGTTCTTTATGTTTTTATCTATGCATAAAAACTTATTTTTAGATTTTTATTTGAATCTGAAGGTAGAACTTTTTAATGTTTTTCAGATATTGACAGATGCTGCCTTATTAAAGAGACAAAAACTTGAAATAGAGGAACTACAGAAGAAACTTCAGGTGTGATGAAGTTTTACTTCAGGTCAATTAGACTAAGAGCTAACTAACTGAAATCATTTTTGTTAGGGATCTCATGCAGAAATTTTGGAGAAAGAAATCTTGAAGCTGAGGAACGACATGCTGAAGGTAACTTTCTTTTATTTTAGTATATAGACTCAATCAACATTTTTAATGCCTTGTGTATAATTTATTACCTTATAATCAGTACGAATTGGAAAGGGAGAAACTCGCAGCAGAATTAGAAGAGGAGAGAAGATCACATAAACAACGGGAGCAATGCATTAAAGAGCAGCAAATGAAAATCGAAAATCTTAGCAATATGGTCACTGCATCCGATTCTGATAGAAGCTCTTCCCATGTAAATTTTTTACATCCCCTCAAGCTCATCCTTAATTATATATTTTCCTTTATATATTCATATGCAACATTCTCATCAGATTTAAATTCCTCCATTTATTCATATAAAACACTCATTAGATTCACTTGAACTTACTCTGGTTGGTACTTGGTAGGATGGTGTCAAAGAATGCTTTACAGATGGAAGTAACAACATGCGGCAAGGAGATGCCTTTAGTACGCCGTGTTTTAAGGCAGTTCCTAATGTATTTGTTGCCAAGCGATCACACTACTCAAGCCCACCAGAGTGTAGCCCTCTTCCGGATATGTTTGGTGATTTTGTTGATGAAGATGCATGGACGAAAATGAACAAAGGTTTCATAGCTGACCTTGATTCACTTCATATGACTCCTGCAAGAAAAGTTCAATCATTTCCATTTAGTGAGGTAATGCACAACTTAACATTTTTTGAATTAGTTTCGTATTCAAGGTGTAACCTACCTGAAATGCTACGTTGTTGTTGTCTTCCATTTTCTAATTATTAGAAAATGAGTTCATTTTCTGTCTTCATGATGCCCCTTAAAAGTTAAACCATGGCCATATTATGGGCCTAGAACCTGCAGTGTGTTTTTTACTAAAGAAATATCATCTTCTTCATTCTGTGGATTTCTTATAATAAGACGGGACATGAGTTTATTTGGAAAGTGTACTTTTCATGGCAGAAATATCAACTTCTTCCATATACTTTAACCGGTATTTCAAAATCTGAGTAAACTTGATACCTATTACAGGATTGCTCAGTAGATAATCACAGTCAAGAAACACAAAACCTTCACAAACAGCTAAAACTAGTTATGGAGGAAAGAGATAACTTCAAGGTTAGTTGGATTTCTGCGAAGGGTTCTATCTAATCGGATCCACTAAGTTCGTTTTGCTAAGTTGAAGGCATGTCTATATTTCCTAATAATTCTTCATCTTTTGCTTTATGCACATTTTCTAGATGAAGTATGCTGAACAGGTGTCACTCAATGGCCAATTAACAAGAGAGATATCTGAACTCAAAGATACAGTTTCTTCGTTGGTATTATCAGATGCATCAACTGTAAAAGAAGATCATAAGGAGGATTTTGTTGACAGCAGCAATATAAAGGTAGCTGCTTGGTCATATAAATCGAGATCTCACATGCCAGTTTTCTTAATTTTCTCCATCCTCACAATTGGATTCTATTTCTCCTACTTCAAGCTCATGATTGCAGGTTCTTCCGGCTTCTTATTAATAAACTGTTGTGCACGTGTGATTAATATTTTCCTGTTCTTAGCCATTGTCAAATGAAAATTTTAGGTGAAAATTAACCTTTTATTTGCATTCATGAGGTTATAAATGCAGTGTATCATTTTATAAGGGGGTGACATGTTTTGCGATAATTACGCTATAAAATGTTGGCTATTAGGTAAATGTAAACTAAACATAGAACAAAAGGAAAAAAAAAACAGAACTCAACTGAACATAGAATTTTCTCACATTAGTAGTAAAATGTTGGAGCAGAATACTTATAGCTTTAGTTTGCTCATGCATAACACAGTTTGGTTCAAATTCTTCAATGGGAATAGTAATGAGAATCATTGAATAATGAATTACATTGAGAATGATGGTTATACTGTTGGCTTTGCTCTTATCTTGAAATAACTGGGGTTAGGATACCATTGTTTGTTGAGTAAGAGTGGAATGATTGAGAGGAAAAATGATTATATGAGGGGATGCAGTTAATCAAAATAGGGTAACCATTAACTTATTTTGGGTCTCATTGCTCTTTACGAAGTATGATGAATGTAAATTGATCATTTTTATATTCTCATTAACCACCACAATTATCCAAGTTCATTCCAATTACTATTTCTATTGTAGAATTTTGAACCAAGCTCGCCCTCATTTAGCACTTAACTTTTGCTGCTTTTAACAAATTTATGAGCATGTAACTTTGATATCAGACTATCAAAGAGAGTTAAGTATATTCATCATCTTATAAATGATGATTTTAATGTGAAGGGGAATTTGGGAGAACAAATTGCTTATTGGAAGCAGTCATTGGAAAATGAAGTCAAAACAATCAAACAGAAGTACAATGAGTTGGAAAAAGAGTTGGAAGTAAATAAGCAGCTTCTTAAGGCTTCTGAAGGGAAGTATGATAGCTTAGAAAGGGAGTTCAATCTCTTACAAGAAGATAGAGATTCGGCGCTTCAACGAATTTCTACATCGTCTCAAATGCTTACACAAATTACTGCTCAAAAGGATAGAGCTTTGAAGGATCTTAATGCAGAAGTAAGGATGAGAAAAAAGCTCGAAGAAGAGATCAAACAGTTCAGTGTTGCGTTTGCTTCTAGACAGAGGTCAATAACGTCGTTCCACAGCGAATTCAAGTCTATAGTCGAGTCGATGAAGGCTCAGAATCCAATTTCATTATCCAAATCTCATGGATCTTGAATCTTAATGAATTTTTAGTCATTTGGTGATTCAATGATCTGTGATCATGAGTTTTAAAAAATATTTCTTGGTTGTTTGTAATTTACTTGACTTGCACTTGTTATAATGTAGAATCATTAAACCAAAGTCTCTTTGAAATTTCAGTTTTTAGTGTATTGTGTATAATGTATAACTAGTATTGCACATTGCCTTCTTTAAAATTATGACAAAATTACATTGATGGGTATTTCATCACTAGTAACAACACAATCTATATCTTAGTTCTTTCCATTTAACTTATATGTCAAGAAAAATATTGTTAGCGAAATTGTTCTTTATATATCTATTAAAAGCTTTGTATAAATCTTCTGAGACCATTTGATGTGTGCATTTAACTGAACTGATTATACATATGAACTAAATACAACATAATAAGAATAAATTTTAAAAAACAAAACAATTTGAACATTTTTTTTTTTTTTTCAAATCCACAATTTTAGTAAAGCTTAAAGATTGTGGGGGCTAGGTGGCTATGTATATACGTACAGTAAAACCTCTATAAATTAATAACATTGGGACCATAAAATTTTATTAATTTAAAGAGATATTAATTTATCGATAAATTAATATTTATTAATTAAAAGAGAGACTTTTTAAATTAAGCAAATTTAGTGCACATGTATTGGAAATAAATGAATTCACATATGTTTAATTGATTATATTCATGCATCAACCAATTCTTTATAACTAATTAAATATATTTATTGTATACATATATGTGTACATTAATTCGTGCAAAATCAAACATGAATGATCAAATGCGTAAAACATTATGTGAGTATAAGAGAGACCATCTCATATGCACTCAAAAAGATTTACAAGAGTAGATTGATAAAAAATATCATTTGAAAGTTAGCCAAGGTACAATAGATTCATATTTTAGCAAATTACCATAATATTTATAATTGTAATATTTATGAATTACGGAGTATTAATTTAGAGTTTTAATGGGACCTAATATTTATAAAGGGATTTTCCGAAAAATTATTATTTTATTATCTTATCGAATTTATTTTTTACAAAAGCCCAAGTCGGGACCGGAAGATTTTTATTATTTTAAAGAGTTTATTAATTTATAGAGTATTAATTTATAGAGGTTTTACTGTATGTACATATTTGTGAAGGTGAAGTATCTTTCATGGGGGCTATTTTTATATCATTTGTGGGAAGTGAATGGTGCAGCTACAGCTGGTGTTGTATAGCAATGGCAATAGCAGAGAGAGCAGAGCAGCATTGGTTTTATTTATTTATTATGATGATGACCAAATTGAGGACCACACTGTGTGCTGTTATACTTATATCATGAGAGAAGCAGCTCTAGCTCTGGTGTCGATTTGATTTATCCGTTCCACTTTTTGTGTTTTAGAACAAATATGTGATACTACGGTGTCCCCAAACCAAAAAAAAAAAAATCCTGTGTGAGTCAAAATTGCCTGAGACAGATTGAGAAACAGGTGTAATTTTGAATATTTTTTTTTTCATTTAATTACTTAAATCAATTTTGAAAATATAGCATGACATAACCCCACAACCAGGGCTAACTTAAAATGTTTCCAATGGGACAATGAAGCATTATTAAATATAAATCCAAAGTACACTGTTATATGATATGATTGTTGCAGTTAAATTGTCCGACAAAATACAAACAAATACTATACTTTCATTTCCAAATATGTTGTCCCACAATAAATTGAGACAACCGTCTCCTTTTTCAATTTTCCTGAGTTGGGTGGGTTTTTAAATTTTTTGCCAAGTATAAAATAAGTTTTATTTATTGTTTTTCTTTTGTGAGTGAAATTAACGTCAAGAATTATTATTTTCTATTAATGAATTGTAAAAGTTAGGCACCCACAAATCGAATAAATATGATATTAAACATTACCAGAAAATGGCGTGGTGCTATTGTAACAATCAACTTATGGCCAATTATAAAAACGATAATTTATAAAAAAAAAATATATATATATATACTCCCTCCGTACGAAAAGTAGTCCCATTTATTTTATATTCTTTGTCCACAAAATGTAGTCTCATACCCTCACCATTCAACCATCACTTAATTACTCAAATTGTTATCAACTTTATTCACAAACATTAATTACTCCACTTTATTCACAATGAATCCCACAATACCCTTACTTTATCTACTTTTTTCTTAAAACATGTGTCTCACTCGTCACTCCAATGAGACTACATTTCATGTACTATGGGAGTATATATATAATTTACACAAATCAACAATTTAACTTTATTCAATTCTATTAACATGGTGGGCATAACACTGATCAAGATAGTTGCTAGACAAACAGCCTCCATGCCTGTCAATAATTAATGTAAATTTTTATTTTTGTTTTTTCTAATTGTTGATTGCGACAATTTTTAAGTCAAATGATAAATATATATAAGCTCTTTGTCCTACATCATCATCAAAGTAATAACAAAATCAAATATTCTTGCACCAACAATTCTTGTCCATTACAAAAGAAATTTTCATTTTTCATTAAATTGCATTATTTTTTACTCATTAAATAGAATATAATCACATAGTGGTTCTATAATCAATATATGGAACAAAAATTATTATTGCACAAGGTACACCCTGTAACATAATACTTTCTTTTAGTAATAAATATTTTTTTATGGGATTAAATTCAAGTGACTAATAAATTAATACATAGTAGTTTTTTTTGTGTGTGTTTAATCACTTAACAAGTACAATTCACTCATGATACCCCCCAAAAAAAAAGAAGTTTATTTTGGTGGGTTGGGGTTGTTTTGAGGTCTATGATCATGGTGGTTGTATTCTTTGCATCTTATTTATTCTCAAGCAAAAAATTCCAATTAAATGAAGGTTGGTAAGCTTAATGTGCCATGCATTAGAAATGTAAGGCAAATTAAATAAATAATAGTAGAGTACGTGAGTAATTAAATTTAAATTTGAATGACTCCATGCATGGGATTTGGAATTTCATGCATTTAATTCAATTCAATTCAATGCCATGCTTTATATGGCTATACACTAACACAACACAATCATTGGACCACCTAAATAACAACTTGTACACAAAAAAAAAAAAAAAAAAATTGCTCGTGTGCCACTTTTTTTTTTTAAATTCTACTATATATCCAAATTTAATCCAAATAATTATGGAAGGGAATTTTTTAATCTGGATTGAACAACACATTTAAATAAAATCGTAGTAATTTATTGAGTATTGAGTATATATGTAGACATACAAATTAACAACCACAAGGATGGTGGTGTGAACAAACTGATGTTACTTTTCGATTTATTTATTTTATTCTAATGATACATCCCATTCCCAGCCAACTGAAGTTTACATCACAACGTTTTTCACTTATTTATTCATTCATATTCTTATCTTAACATTCACAACAAACCACCATTTTTAACTATTAGGTAAACAACCTATTTAATACAAGCCTTTATAATGCATGTGTCATGTCATAGGTTTAATTGCAAATAAAATTACATTTTTTTTTTTTTTTACGTAAATTACAATTTAATCTGAACTTCCGAATTTTGGTATATAAAATTCAAGCCTCTAATTTTAATTGTCAATTTCAGAAAAGGGCATATATATGTTGTTTAGTAATTAAGATTCAAAAAGTTTAAATTAAATTGTACTCCAATTTGCAAATAAAATGTCAGTGAAGCATAGGCATTGAAAATGAAATGGCAATGAGTAGAGGAGCTCGCAGTTTAATAATTGGATGTGTAATTAATTAATTACTCACAAATGAATGTAAAGACTATAAAAGCTGCAGTTTTTACATCAATCTTGAAAGCAATATATATATACATACTAGCTACTAAATAGCTATTAGATAATTCTGGTGCATGAAAAGGACAAAATGATATCACAGATATGATGATTTTGTTTGTGATATTGAAAGGCTAAGAATTCAGACATTTTATTAAATGCCTATCCTCAAATTTATGTCTCTGGGCTTTAATTTAAACTCATCACTCTTCTGTCATGTTCCACTCCCAAACTAGTTTATTTATATTTATTACATCTCTGTAACAAACATCTCTTCAGCCCCCACATTTTGAACTCCAAAAATCTCACCATGCCTAAATTGCTTGTAGAATTTCTCAAGGAGAAACAAGAGCCATTTGCCTTGGATGTTTTTCTTGTCGAAAGAGGCTATTCGATAAAAAAGAGACGGGGCGCCGTTCGAAAATGTTCAAAGCTTGTTAAGGCAGTCCTTGGTAGGCTTGTGTTGCATAATAATCACAGAATCAAGAGTCGTCGAAATTACGAAGATGAAGATGAAGATGAAGACGAGCATGTGTTTTCTTCAGAAAGTGGCACCAACACCACCATCTACAATTCTTGCTCTGAAAGTGATGTGGAAGATGCACATTTTTCAGAGGTACATTTTTATTTTTAATTTCTCTTGACATACATGGTTTTGATTAATTTATAGACTATATTATAGTATGAATATTTTCGCACCTGTTGAAGTAAAATTATAGATTATGTCTCCAAGAATTAAAAATCCATTCAAAAATTCGTTTATTATCATCATCATCATCATAAAGTTTTGAACTTTGATGAAGCTAACAGGTTAATGCAGAGAGGGGGTTAAAATGGAGATCAATGGAAGATGTTAATAATGATAAACAACTAAGCCCCATCTCTGTTCTTGAAGAAGCAGATCAAGGGCCATCACCACTACATCAAAGTAACTAGTACAATTTATATCATCATTGCATTTTTAAACAGTATTAGTTATTTCATTAAAATGTAGTCACAAATTGTCGTTTTACATAAAACCAACTCTTTCTTGACAGAGCAATACATGAATTCAACAAGACAAGAATCGGAAGGGTCGAATTCATGTTATGTTATAAACAAGAGGGCGATGCAGCAATCGAAGAAGCTAATGGTGGATTGCGTGAGAGAAGTGATTGAAAAGGAGGGGCAACTGAAGAAGATTATGGCAAGTGATGAGCTTTGGAAGCTTGTTTGTGAAAATGTATGGATATGGAGCCAACACTCCATTCATGAAACCAACATAATTCAATTGCTTCACTCTGATTTCATGGCTTCTCAAAAACAATGGACTTGTGCTTTTGATGAGCAGATAAATGAAGTTTGTAACGAGATTGCAGATGCTATTTTGGAGGCTATTATCAATGACATTGTTACAACCTAGATAGATTCTTCTTTTTTTCTTGTGTAATAAGAATTTGTAGGTTAAGGTTATAGCTAGGTTCAACACATATTTTTTTTAAAGGTTCAAACCATATTTCGTTATAATTTCTTCAAACATGAGAATAAAATATGATCAATGAGTCACAAAATAAAATGAATATGATTCATTTTTTCTCAATCATTCAATTTTTTTTCAATCATCAATTATAATACTACTAAGAATGTAACCATCGTTCTCATTGTAATTTACGATTCTCATCACCTCTAATGCAAATTGAATCAAATGCCTCCGAACTACTCCCTGTCTTTTTGTTTTCTAGCTTTGGTCAATTGTGGTCCTTCCCTACCCTTGCAAGTCTTCTCTGCATTTTGGGAACAAGGACTCGAATTTATAGCCTCTATACATTTTTTTAATAATAAAAGGAATTGCTGATATTATATTAACTGTGTATACTCTGATGAAGTTTCACATTTACAATAATATTTGTCATTGGAATGTCTTCAACTCAATAAATTGTTAGTGAACTACGTAACTTGTGCTCTTGTTTTGTCGATTTCATTATCTTTCTTGCATTCATTATAATTGTTGAATATATTTGATGGATAATTAATTTCACATTTTTTTGTTGTTCTCACATCAAAATATTGAAAGAAGGGAGACCAATATATAGATTTAATGAACTATTCATATTAGCACTTTTTTTTTTTAAATGGCATGACACGTCAATGTGTGGAATAACACCTGGACCAGGAGCTTATGCATTAGGTTGTATTTTCTTATATAAACATCATCAATTTTAATTAAATAACTTTGTTTTTATGTCATTTCGTGCACGCAATCTTCTCAATAAACGTACTATTTGTCAGATAGCTGCAACTCTGTATAATAATAAAATTTCCAAACGTAATACTACTATATTTTATACATTAGTATAACCGGTTGTGCATATTATAAGTTTGTATTTAGATGTATGATTTTTAAATATACTTGTTTATCATGCACTCGATCCTATATGTGTGTATGTCAATAAACAAATTAATGAAGGAAATAAAATTATACGTGATATATATAAATGAAATCAATGCAAATACAATACTACAATGCATAGTTGTTTGGCAATTATGTGCATCTTGATGAAAATTAAATGGATGACGACGACGTTTCAACTGTTTAAATACTTGTGAATAGACGATTCAAGCAATGAGATAGGTTTCAGATACAATTTCTCAACTCTCAACTCGATGCAAATTAAATTCTCAAAATATTATTGCAATCAGTTACTCCAATCTTCAACTTATGGAACCAGTGTACGTATGACAACATAATATATATAAACACATATTTTTCAATAAAAACAACTAAGCAATAATTTAATAATCAGATCACTCATATTGGTTCGGATGATAATTGTGTGTAATTTTCACTTATTATAGCCTAGATTTTTATTTAATTCATTATTCAATTATCTAATTTGAGTTAATTGCATTTAAAATAAAAAAGATGATGTTTTGTTAGAAAAAAGAATGAGGGAGTTAACATGCAAAAATATCTACCTAATAGATTAATAATTATTGAAGCAAAATCGAAAGAAATAGTGATTTGCACCTCTAACTTTGTTAAATAAAGAGTATTATTTTAATGTGATTGTAAAATACTCAATATACCTTTTCAGTAAACACGGTTAGTAGATACACACCCCTCCTCTTTTGAAGTACATGAACAATCGATACACCCCTCTTCTTTTATCGTGCAACGCCTTCCACTCCCAGTCGTCTGTAAGAAGTAGATAATTATTTATGACACACAAATGTGAATATCATTATAGATATGTAAGTTCGTTTTTCCATTTATTTGTTATGTATATTTTTCGAAATGTATGTATTTGGAAATCCTAGAAGTTTTTTTTTTGTGGGGTTGTTTAAGGCATAGAGTTACATAAAGGGTCTGACTATTTACACCTCAATTTCAGTTTAGAACACTCCCCCGATTGATGCACCCCCCTAAAATCGGCTTGAGATAGATGCACATCCCCTTAATTGTCTTAAATGCCCTTCTCTCGTAAAATTTCAATTACCACTCACACCCCCTACTAAACCCTAGTTTCTCCTCCATTTTCATCTACACTACAAAAAAAGGGCGTTTTAGAGACGGATTTACCGACGGAATTTCCGTCGGCCGCCGATGTTACCGACGGATTTGCCGACGGAAAGTCGGCCGTCCCCTTTTTCGTCGTCAGTATTTTTTACTGACGAATTTTTGAATTCCGTCGGGATTTCCGACGGATTTGCTGACGGATTTTCCGTCGGAATTGCCGACGAATTTACCGAGGGATATTCCGTCGGTATTTCGGACAACCCGTTTAACAAACCGGGTCAACATTCCGTCGGTAATTCCGTCGGAAAGAATGGATTAAAATAATTATAAAATAAATTAGAATGAATTAAAATAATTATAAAAGAAATTAATTTTTGAATAAATATTGATTTCGAAATTCACATGCCGACGGAATATCCGTCGGCAATTTACCGAGGGAATATCCGTCAGTAAAACAAAAAAATGAATAAAAAAAATATGATTTCGAAATTCACATATCGACGGAATATCCGTCGGCATTTGACCGACGGAATATCCGTTGGCATTTTACCGACGGAATATCCGTCAGTAAAACAAAATATTAATAAAAAAAATATGGGTGGCCGGGGAGGCCCCGACCAGAATTTCATTTTCCGACCACAATTAATTGGCATTGGTTTGTCGAAATATAATGCATGGATACAATAGAGGGGACAATTAATTGGCATTGGTTTGTCAAAATTACCACTAACACAAACCAATAAATTACATATACTACACTAGAATCTATAACAAATAGAGGGGGCAATCCAAACAAAGAGTAGTAAAGCATCGGAAGACATTTAACTAATAAGTCGATCAATTAATTAATCGTTGCTGCAGGAAGACATTTTTGAGGATCGTGAAGAAGAAATCAACAGAGGAATTCGAGAGCCTTCCGTACATTTGTACTCTCCTAAACTCATGTTTATGGACATATTATGGAATCATCAAACCTGGAACATATCTCGTTGCAACTGTCAATGGCTTCGGTGTGCTTGTTGAGCCCACAATTCGTCGTTTTCATCATCATCCGAAACTGAAATACAAAATCAAATCAGTTTGTTCAAACAACAAAATACAAATTGATAACTCAAAAAAAAAAAAAAAAGGAAAGCGTACCACGGCAGAGAAAAGGGGAGGACGGCGGTTTACGACGCGGAGAGAGGACGGCGGAGGAGGCGCCGCCACTGTGCGAGAGAGGCGACGACCATTTGCCGAAAAAAAAATCCTACTTGTGAAAGGTAAAAGGGGAGGAAGGAGGGAGGAGGAGTGGGGGGAGAAGGTGGATACAGAGGTTTGGGTGGGGGAGGAGGCGGCGGCGGCGTTGCTGGGCGAGGGAGGCGAGGAGGTGGAGGGAGGCGAGGTGGGAGAGAGGAAATTTCTGAAAGAAAACCCTAGGTTTAGGTTTTATATAAGGGTAAATACCGACGGATAATCCGTCGGTATTTTTCAAAAAGTAAATACCGACGGAAAGTGAATTCCGTCAGCATTTTGGCGATTTTTTTTTTTTTTTTTAAATAATTCAATTTTTTCTATATACTTACTAAATTACCAAAATATTTTTTTAAAAAAATCACGAAATTCATTTCTTCCACATATATTAATAAATATATTGGTTGTGGCTTATATTTATAGTAAATTTAATTTTTATAATTTGCACCTAAATGATAAATAATTAATTAACTTTTATAAAATAAGAAATAAATACATTACATTAATTGAATTAATTTTCATCTTCATCGTCTTCATCCTCCTCCTCCTCATCATCTTCCTCATCCTCATCATCCTCCTCATCTTCTTCATTCTCCTCTTCATCCTCATCTTCATTCTCCTCTTCATCCTCTTCTTCATCCCCCTCCTCTTCACCTTCAATTTCGATTAATTGGGGATTTGCAGCCGTCAAGGGTACAGAAAGATTGAAATTTCCCGTAAAGACTTCAGTTGGAGTCTGTATTTGTTCTGTTTGAAATGGAGATTCATCTTCAGTATTTCTGTCCTTTTTAGGGACTTCTACCATTGACCTTGCCTTTACTTTGCAAACAGCGTGCCATTCATAACCACGTGGAGCTCCCGGATATGTGCAGTAGTATACTTGAGATACTTGATGGGCAAATACAAATGGATCATCCGCAACATACATCCTTTTCGAACTAACATCAACGAGCTTGTACTCCGGGTGAATTCTTGTTCCTAGATGGCCTGAATCAAACCAATGACACTTGAACAACACTACAGTCTTTGCTGGATATCCTGGATATTCTACTTCGACGACTTCCCGTAACACCCCAAAGTAATCACTTGCATCTGCATTGTAATTCGCACTGCTAACGCAGACGCCACTGTTGGTAGTCCCCTTTGTCGATGCATACCCAGACGTATGAAATCTGTAGCCCTTCATAATATAGCCGTTGTAAGTCTTTACACGACGTAGTGGTCCCTTGCTGAGATCTCGTAAGAATGGACTGTCTAGAGCGTTATCCCGTCCCTATACGGCTCAATTTAAAATTAATTAAAATAAATATTAATTTATTTACGTAAAACATAATTAATTAAATGGTACTCACATAACGTTCGAACCATCAGGAAAATTCACGTTGAATACGAGCATCTATATATGCATCTGAGATGTTTGGTTCTGCTCGTCGTAGTTCTTGAGCGTACATCCTAATTCACAACATTCAAAAACTTGGTTAATATTAAATGACATAAATGAAGTGGTATTTAAATAGACGATTTATATATGAAATACTTACTCGATGTATGGCTGAACTTCATCACAATTCAATAACACATACGTTTGTGCTATTTCCGCCTCCGAGTTCGTCTCCCAATATCGTTCAGTGGGTTTTCCTATTGGCCGTCCCTTAGACTTGAATATGGAGAGCATTCCATCGACCTCTTCACTGATATCGTCAACGGATGTACCACCGAAGTTACGTGGAGCACTTCTTAACTTTGTGTTGACGTGGTCTTCAAAGTAATAAGAACAAAACATGCCAACCTCTTCATTCAAATAAGCATTCACAATCGATGCTTCAACGTTTGCCTTTTGTTTAGCATTACGTTTCAAGTTGTGGAGATACCTGATATACACACACACACATATATATATATATATATATATATATATATATAAAACTTATAAGAATGCATGTGTAATTGTAATGAAATAAAAAAAAAGTAAGATTTTACCTTTCAAATGGGTACATCCACCTGTATTGCACCGGACCACAAATTCTCGCTTCATACGCTAAGTGAACGGGTAAGTGTTCCATCGAGTTAAAGAAGCTAGGTGGAAAAATTTGTTCCAACTTACACAAAATCACTGGAATGTCTTAATCTAAACGAATCATATCATCGATCGTGATCGTTGTAGCCGTTAAATCTCTAAAAAATAGACTTAATTCAGTGATAGCCCTCCACACATTGTTAGGTAGAAGTTCCTTGAACGCAATCGGTATCAAGCGTTGCATAAACACATGACAATCATGACTCTTCATCCTTGCAACCTTACCCGTTGTTGTGTCTACGCATCGACTCAAGTTCGACACGTAGCCGTCCGGAAAGTTCAACTCCTTTATCCACCTACACAATCTTTGTTTTTGTGGCTTATCCAGTGTGTAGCTAGCCTTTGGAAATTTACCTGTACGCTCATCCTTTTTCAACTCTGGACGGCGACAAAGAGTGTCCAAATCCTCCCGAGACTTTGGAGTGTCTTTCGTCTTGCCTTCCGTGTTCATGATTGTGTGGAACACATTGTCAAACACATTCTTTTCAATGTGCATCACATCCAAATTGTGTCGTATCAATAGTGAACTCCAGTATGGTAAGTCCCAAAAAATACTCCTTTTGTTCCAACCACCCTCAATTCCTCTGTTGTGTTCCGCTGCATTTTCCTCAGTACTTTTTTTCAACCCCGTCACTTGAACCTCATATAACAACCTACGTCCTGTACGGAGAGTAAATTATAAGTGACACTAAAAGCAAAATAGATAAATATACGTTTAGTACTCGATTATTAAATAAATGTATAAAATACCATCTCGTAGTGGAGGTCGATTGTTTGTGACTGCTCTGTTTTTTACGAAGTTCTTCTTATTTCTTCGAAACGGGTGACCTTGAGGTAAGAACCTACGGTGATTATCGAACCATGAAACTTTTCTACTCACCGGGAGACTGAAAGCTTCAGAATTCTCCATACAATACGGACATGCTTTCTTTCCGGCCGTACTCCACCCGGACAACATACCATATGCAGGAAAGTCGCTAATGGTCCATAAAAGAGCAGCACGCATCGTGAAGTTCTGCTTTCTAAAAACATCGTATGTTTGGACTCCATTCTCCCATAAGAAGATCAAGTCTTTTATAAGAGGTTGGAGATAAACATCCAGTTTGTCCTTTGGATTCGTTGGTCCAGGCACCAATACAGTCAGAAACATTGTTTGAGGTTTCATGCACATCCACGGAGGAAGATTATATGGAGTCAGTATCACCGGCCACAAAGAATACTGCTTCCCATGCATCCCAAACGGTGCAAAACCATCAGTACACAAACCTAATCTCACATTCCTCGGTTCACAACCAAAATTTGGAAACACGTTGTCAAGATGTTTCCAGACCTCTGAGTCTGCCGGATGTCGCATCTCCCTCGACTCAGCCGAAGAGGAATCTGTAGCATGCCACGTCATGTGTTGTGCAGTGGCACTTGATTGATATAATCTCATCAAACGGGGAATGATAGGAAGGTAGTACATCTTCTTATATGGCACTTTCTTCTTTGTCTTCTTCGATTGACCACCAGGTCCCTTTCGACGTGCCTCTTTGTACCGGGGATGGCCACACAATCTACACATATTCAGACTGCTATCTTCGTCACCCCAATATAACATGCAACCATTCACACAACAATCAATCTTCTCAACCGGCAAACCAACATTCTTCAACATTTGTTTGCTTTGATGAAACGTCGTAGGCACCTTATTATTTTGAGGACAAATTTCACTGCATAACTGTGTCACTTGCTCATATGCCCTATTAGAAAGCTTGTTCTCGGTCTTAATGTTCATGAGTCGTGCATTAAATGACAACTGTGAGTGAGATTCACAACCCGGATATAAATCTTCTTCGACTAATTTGAGCATCTCATAAAACCGAAATGCCTCATTCGTCGGCTCCTCTTCCATGTTTGAAAAACCAGCTTCCCTGATCATTGTTTGATACATATTCGGTTCTTCGTCCCCAAACTGTTGTTCTTCATCCCCAAACTGTTGTTCTTCGTCCCCAAACTGTTGTTCTTCGTCCCCAAACTGTTGTTCTTCGTCCCCAAACTGTTGTTCTTCGTCCCCAAACCGTTGTTCTACCTCGTTACTAGTGCCAACATGATCGAAATTTGCTTCTTCTTGATAGATTCCAGCAGTGTAATAGTAAAACACTTCATCAAATCTATAAGGCCAACGTGTTTCGCCATGACTAGTCCAATTATAATAATTATCAACGAAACCATTCTTCACAATATGCACTAGGACCTCATCAATCTCTTTATATTGCTTATTCTGACATTTCTTAGCATTACACGGACACCTAATGCAATTTCCACTCATGTAATGTGGCTGGATTTTTGCAAATTCAACAAATAACAC
The DNA here is from genome assembly GCA_963675135.1 of Galeopsis tetrahit. Taxonomy (NCBI): domain Eukaryota; kingdom Viridiplantae; phylum Streptophyta; class Magnoliopsida; order Lamiales; family Lamiaceae; genus Galeopsis; species Galeopsis tetrahit. The sequence goes on from OY776121.1 coordinate 84,561,811, forward strand.
GAGTTCATTATAAAATTCCACATTCACATTTCCTCTAATCATTCTAGGAGTACAATACATCCAACGACGGTCAGGCAAATCCATCAGCTAAACATTTAAGTGGAGCAACACATTACTAAACTAAACTTATAATAAATTCAAACAAAACTTATGATATATATAAAACATGTAATTACATTATATTGAATTTTATATATAGAGTAAATTAAAAATGGTAGAAAATGTACCGTAATTTGATGTTTCTGAATACCCGAGCATGAGCATAAAAAAATTAGGCAGTAGAAAGTTTTGGTGTAAATTTGCAATACGAAAGTGAAGTGGAAAAAAAGAAAGTTTTAGGAATTTCTCGACGGAAATGCCGACGGACTTATCTTTCCGTCGGCATTTCACCGCCCAAAATTTCCGTCAGTCAAGATTAATGCCGACGGATTATCCGTCGGCATTTATCAAATGGTGAATTCCGACGGAAACTTAATTCCGTCGGCATTTCACCGCCCAAAATTTCCGTCAGTCAAGATAAATGCCGACGGATTATCCGTTGGCATTTATCAAATGGTGAATTCCGACAGAAACTTAATTCCGTCGGCATTTCACCGCCCAAAATTTCCGTCAGTCAAGACAAATGCCGACGGATTATCCGTCGGCATTTATCAAATGGTGAATTCCGACGGAAACTTAATTCCGTCGACATTTGGCGTGTTATTTTTTTTTTTTTTATTAATTAATTCAATTTTTTGTATATATAGCAACAACACAAAGCTCACACACACCATATTCGATTTTTTCTATTTTGCAAAGAAATATCATGTCTTCTTCATCTTCTATTCGATTTCAGCAAGGCCTTGTTTGTTATTGTGGAAAGGCATGTCGTACATATGCTTCTAAACAACCTAGAAGTAAAGGGAGGATATTTCATAATTGTCCTGACTCCCAAAGTGATGGCGGTGGATGTGGTTTCTTTGTATGGGCTGACACTCTAGAAAAGTGTGTTGTTGACAAGAATCAAGAATCTAATCAAAGTGACCAAGAAACTGAAGACATGAAGAAAATGACTCAAGAGATGAAGAAATTGGTTACAGAGATCAAGAATTTGGCTGAAGAAATCAAGGATTTAATCAAAGTGAACAAAATCATTTTGATTGTGCTAGTTGTCATGGTTGCATCTACCACCTTCAAGTGGTTTGGTTAAATATATGTATAATGCACTCTATATGAGGCTATTTTAATTTGTACTAAAATGCACTCTTCAAGTGGTTTAAATCTATATCTAGAATGCACTCTAAATGAGATTATTTTGTACTCAATGAAACAAATGAATGCACCCTATTTTCATCTATACACCAATAAACTACACAAATAAACTACAATATATAGTTCAACATATTTTTCAACATAAACATAAATATATACATAAAGATAAATAAGTTCAACAGAAAATTAAATAAGTTCAACAGAAAATTAAATAAGTTCAACAAAAAAATAAATTAGTTCAACACAAAATTAAATTGTTCAAATTGTTCAACCAGGATAGTTGCCAGGATAGTTGCCAGTGCCGGGAAAGTTAAAATATTCATCCATATCATCATTCAAGTTGACGTTGCCACCGTCGGCCTGACCTGCATCTTGACCTGCAGCTTGATCTGGAGCTGGAGCTGGCGGTGGTTGCCCCATCGTCTGTTGATAGATGGCCTCGATCTGCTCAGCAGACATCCCCAACGTCCGACCCGCATTGGTACTCCAGAGGCGGAAGTAGTTCTCGAACGTTGCCATGACGTTCGGATCCGGGACGGCAGTGGAGGATACGGACGGCTGCGATGCACTCCGGGCCGACCGACCACTTGGTGTCCTCACGGCGCTGCTCATCCCACCAAGGCCAAGGACCCTTCCCTTGGAGGTCGGGGCAACGTCAAGGTAACACTGGTCCACGTCAACAACCGGAGGGGTACCGCTGCTTCCGGATTCAGCAGTAGTCGTGGCGGTGGCTTGCGTCTCAGCCTCTTCAATCCTCTGTCGGACGCTCAACTACATAATTAAAAAATTAAAATTAATTTAATTATCTATATATATATATATATAATGTAATTAATACATAAATTTAATTAAACTTACGTGGAGGTCAGTAGTGCGCCCGTAGGTGGACGTCTGTGTATCGGTATTAAACGGATGAAGAAGACTCATCCGATCCAAGTGGGTGTGTGGACGTCCAGTCTCCCGCTCCTATTACGTATCAAATAAACATATACAAATTAATTTAGATAACTAATATAAAATAATTAACTATAATTATTTAATTTTTAAAAATTAATGAAAACTTACGATAGCAAGTGATTGCTCGAGGACGGACCGAGCTCCCCCCCGATGCACTGCCATCCCGCCTCCAACGTCGGTTCTGCGGTTGGCCCGAGCTTTGTCATACTTGTCTTGGTAATCCTGGTCCATCCACTTCTCAACCAACGACTCCCACAGGTCAACACCATCCTCGTCTTTCCCCAAAACAAGATTTTTGTCTTCATCACGCCAGGCCTTTCTCCAGTCGTACATCATGTTCGTGTACCGAGTAGAACAAAGATTGTACCACTTCTCGTAAATAGCGGCGTCCGAGTAGATCGTCGTATCCCAACGGGCCTTTTTCTATACAAATAAATATTCAACATATTTATCAAATAATATGAATAATTAGTTATTTAATAAACTTTAAATATTGTAATTATATACCTGGAACTCCTCGAAATAATCATCCTTTTTAGATTGTGGCACCTTCGACCAAGTGATAGCACCCTTAGAAATCTTGCAATCCTTAAAGGATTTTGTGCACATCCTGGACACCTCATTACCGGGCACCAACCTATAAAATTATTAACAAATTTATAAACTAACACATTATAAATAAATAAATAAAGTTAATCGTTATTGAATCTCATCAAACATTAGAATTATTGACTTACGCTCCTGAAACGATGTCAATGACTTTCCTTTTGTCTCGAACAGGATGCTGACGAGAAGAGGATGACGAACCAACCGACATCGTAGTCGGCGGCGGCGACACTGCCACAGGAGGAGGAGGAGGAGCCGTCACAGGAACTGATTCATCCCGAGACCTCCTTGCACGTGACCAAAGTGACGACCTACGACGTGAACCCGAACCCTGATTCGGTACTTGTTCACTCATCTGTTTCAATCAATAAAAAATACATAATTTTACTAATTATCAATTTAATGAACATATTGCTAATTTAAATTTTTTACTAATATATCATATTCCTAATTTAATCAACATATTCCTAATTTAAATCAAAACAATATATATATAACCTAATTACAACGTGATACCACCGTCGAACCATCTAATTAACTAATAATTTAAACAATTGATTGAAACATGCATCACCTACATTAAAAATATTTCTAAATTAACATATTCCTAAATTAACAAATCTAAACATAATTAAAATAATACTTTTCTAATTGGAGTTTTCTAATTATCAATTTAATGAACATATTCCTAATTTAATTTTTTTACTAATATAGCATATTCCTAATTTAATTAATCAACATATTCCTAATTTAATCAACAATAACCTAATTTAATTATTATTTTTCTACCTAACTTAATCAATAATAAAAAATTGAACATATATATTCCTAAATTAACAAACCTAAAACTAATTAAAATAATAATTTTCTAATTTAAACAATTGATTGAAACATGCACTACCTACATTAAAAATATTCTATATCAAAATTACATCATTAAATTAAACTAGTAATTAACTATATAACAATTAATTAATGTATACATATAACAATTAATTAATTAATTAACCTTAAAAACCTACTCGATCTATCAAAATTATTCTTAATCAACAAATTAAATTAACTAACGTACATACTAACATGATCATAATATTTTAACAACTAACTAAATCAATATAACATGCAAATCAACATTAAATTATTCGTATTTACATATATCCATGCATAAACATATATAAGTATTAAAATTAAGTAATAAAACTAATTAAGAAAACGTACCGTATCAATGTAATCGAAGAAATTTGCTTCAATAGCCTCGTCCTCGTCTTCGTCTTCCCCACCGAATCCTCACTCACGCACGCCCCTTTTTTTTTTTTCTAAAACGAACTGATTGATTTGAGGCCCTTATATATTAAAAAAAAAAATTTGCCGACGGATTTTCCGTCGGCATTTCCCTCGGTAACCGCCCACTATTAATGGTAACTGTTACCTTTTTGGAAAACGAGGCGGTGCGGATTCAACGGGTCAGATGCCGACGGATTATCCGTCGGCATTTCCGTTGGCAAACATATTTCAAAAATCCGTTAGCATTTTCCCTCGGTAAATGCTGACGGAACGGAAATCCGTCAGCATTTCCCTCGGTAAATGCCGACGGATCAGAAATCCGTCAGCATTGACGTTGACTTTTCAATCCGTCGGCATTTGTCCGTCCCTGTAGCGCGCGTTTTTTGTAGTGCTACTTCCTTCTTCTTTCTCTCCCCCTCCCCAAACCACTCCATCCACTAGCTCCCGCCGTCGCTACGGCGACACCCGCCCTCACTCCCACCATCGCCGCCGGAGTCACCCGCCCCCGCCCTTGCCCCACCCTTCCAGCGGCCGATCTGTAAAAAAAAAATATTTCAAGCGGCCGCGCGGCCGTCCCCGTCCATCGGCCGCTGCAGCCGCCCCCTCCCTGGTGCCCCGTCCATCCTTCCGACGCTCTCCCCCTCACTCTCCCTTCTCGATCTGTTTAAAAAAAAAAATCAGCATTCGCGCGGCGGCCGCTGCCCCCGCCACTGCCCAACAGCCGCGCCCCTCCCTGGTGCCCTCGCCCTGGTGCCCCCGCCCAACGGCCTCCAGTTTTGTTTTTTTTTTTTTTTTTTTCCTTCTTTTTCTTTATTTCGACCACACTATCTATCCAAAAACACCCCGTCGACAACAGGGTGTCGACGAGTGTATTTTTGGTCGACCTAGAGTTGTCAACGAGTGTTTAAATTTTTTAATTTTTTCTCCGATCAACAAATGTCGACCATATACAATCTCGTCGACAAACCAATGTCGACGAGAGTGAATATGGTCGACACTGGTTTGTCGAAATTTAAAAACAAAATTTGAAAATTTTCTAAGTTCTGAATTTTTTGTTGTTTGTGGTTTGTGGTTGGTGGTGGTGGTGGCGGCAGCGGTGTGGCTGGATAAAACTTAGGTTTAGGGTATAAAAAGTGAAGGAGGGGTGCAGTTAGTAATAGGGGTGCATTTAGTAGTGTAATATGACTTAAAGGGCGGCAGCGGTGTGGCTGGATAAAACTTAGGTTTCGTTTTTTTTCCCTTTTCTGCTCATGCGATGGCGGCGGCGCCCCCTTGCTTAGCGCCGCCCGCCGCGAAACTCCTTCACCCCGCGCCGCCTCCCAGTACGCCGCCGTCTAAGGTAGGGTTTTGTTTTTTTGTTTTTTTTCTGTTCTCTTTGCGGCGGCGCCACCCCCTCCTCCCTCACTCACGACAACGTCTCTGCCCCTCCTCCTTCACGTCGGTTGCCCTCTTTTTTTTTTTTCATCTTCTGCGCCTTTTCTGCCCTAACAGTTTTTCTTTCCTCGACAACTTATGGTCGAAGCTATACACTCTCGTCAACAAATAATTGTCGACGAGAGTGTATACCTTAGACCATAAGTTGTTGAAAATTTTAATTTAAAAAAAAAAAAATCATACTATGTTTTTCGTCGACAAATCAGTGTCGACGAGGGTGTTTTCCGTCGACAAATCAGTGTCGACGAGGGTGTTTTTCGTCGACAAACCAGTGTCGACGAGAGTGTTTTTCGTCGATAAACCAGTGTCGAAAAATGTACAACTTTATTAACTTGTTGCGTTTTTTGTTCTTTCTTTTTTTCTTTGTACAGAAAAATGTACAACTTTCATCTCTTTCCATCTCTCCCTCCCCACACATTCTAAACAATTCATAAAACTACAAATACTGAATGTGTAGGTATAGATTTTGTAAATTATATTTTGGTCATCATTTTGTGTAGCATCGTAGGTGATATTATAATTGATTCAAGGCGGCGGCGACGGTCGGAAAAGCGTCGGCGACGGCCGGAGAAACGGCGGTGGTAGCTCCTTCAATTAGGTTAGGGTTGAAAAGTGAAAGGGGAGTGTATTTAGTAGGGTTATTTTAGTATAAGAGTAGTTTAGACATTTTACATGATTATTAAATTAATAAATGGATAGGGGAAGTATAATTAACAAAGCTGAGGGGTATATAGTCAACGCCTTATTTTCTCTCAGATTAAATTAGGCCCAATTGGCTGCCATTTTGAAGGCCCACCAGCTTGCAAATGAGGGAAGAAGTCAAGTTAAAATGGAAGTAAAGCAGCTACTACGCAATTGTTGAGAGTTTTCTTTTAAACCATAAAAGTAGATGCATATTTTTCTTTTTGAGTATGAGCAAAAAAAAATCAAGCATCAATTACATGTTACAATTAACGTGATTTTGACTCATTAATCAAAAAATGGGTCGCTATTTTTTGGGGCTAAGCATAATTTTTTTTATTAAAATTATGATGAGCTAAATCATAAAAAATGAAAGATGTTCTCATATATTGACAATAAAAATGTTATTTCACTGGATTGTTGAGGCTTTTATTAAATATATTAAAAGCTAATTTGATTATTTTTTAAAAGATTAAGTAATCAAAGAAGATACAGTATCAAATAAATTTAATTTCTCATGAATCTCACTCCAAACGGATGGAGAGAGAAATTAAAAAAATTAAATTAACAATATTCACTTCCCACAACATAAATTGGAGCTTCAAAAAGTTGAAACTAATTAGTTAATTAGGTGAAGATGAGAAAGTGGCTTTTGCTTTGTGCTTAGATCATATGCTGAACAGAAAGGACTTTTTTTTTCTTTTCTTTTTTCTCTTCCTTTTTCTCTATGACATCAATTTTACTATTTTCAGCAACCACCAAACCCAAATCTTATAGCTCACTCAGATTTCTGGAAAATTAATTGAGGTGCTGTTTGGTTGATTGTAAAAAATGGGGATAGGGATTAAAAAAAAAAAATCCCGGGAAGCTTTTTAGTTCTTGGTTCGTTTTAAAAAGTGAGTATGAATGATAATAATAGTAGCGAAAAATTATTGATAAAGGGTATGGATCAGTGTTTTCATAACCGAATCGGTGACCAAACCGGACAGGCTAACGGTTCACGGTCCAACCGTTAAAATAATTTTATATGTATTTTTTTAATATTTTTTGTTATATTTAAAAAAAACAAATACATGCATTTATAAAAATTATATTAAAATAACAAATATTAAATTAAATATTAATATCTCTAGTAAAAGGGGTGCACAACTTTTTTTAGGCATTTATAATTATATTTTTTATTTAGAATATTATTGAAATAATAGTTTTTAATTCTTTGAAATAATGAAATGCATTATTAATATTCTTAATCAAAGAAGTTATAACATGTTAGAAAAAAGAACTACAAACAAAGATGACATTTTGTCCCATATTGAATAAAGAGTAAAATAATATGAGAGGAACATAATATAAAAACAACAATGTTAGTAAGAAAACTAAATATATGAGATTTATGTCTCACATTTAATAAAAAGTAAAAGAAAAATTAGAGTAAGCAAACAAATATATGAAATTTTTATATAAACTTCATTATGTCCAATTTTTTCTTATAAAAGTAGTTTTGTTATAGTAGCAAACAAACTTAATAGTTTTTGTCCCACATCGAATTTTTTCTTATAAAAGTAGTTTTGTTATAATAACAAACAAATTTAAAAGTTTATGTCCTACATCGAATAAAGGTGGACGAAAAACATTATAAAATAGGCCAAATGTGCAACTTAATTTTATAGTATAAAAAGTTAAAAATTAAAAAAAAAAAAAAAAAACCGAGTCCAATCGATTTTGGCCGATCAAACCGGTTTTTGACCGATTGGACCACTGAAACGGTTTTTGGCCATTGTCCGGACCGGATCCGTGACCGGTTCACGGTTGGACCGGATCCGGTCCGATTTTAAAATCATTGGTATGGATAATAAGAATGACTATTATTATATAAATTTCACTTAGTTTGTCAAATTATTTTGATATTTTTTTTGTTTAAAAAATTATTTTATTCAAGTGAAAATTTGAAAGATTAAATTAATGCAACTTTTGGTGTGGATAAACCAAAATGTCAAGGAATGACTTTTAGAATATGAAACCATAAACTAAGGAATATAAAATTGAAACAAATACCCATTTTTTATTTTCATACCCATTCCCAAGCTAGCTAGGTTCAACACGTATACTTTTTATGGGCTCAAACCATATTTTGGTAGGGGCGCTTCGTTAAAATATCTTGATAATGAGAATGAACATGACAATAAAATATGATCAACCAGTCACAAAATAAATAATCATATTCATTTTCTCTCAATCACTCAATTATTTTTCAATCATCAATTATAATACTACTAAGAATGTAACCATCGTTCTCATTGTAATTTACAATTCTCACCACCCCTAATGCAAATTGAATCAAATGCCCCCGAAATACTCCCTGTCTTTTTGTTCTCTAGCTTTGGTCAATTGTGGTCCTTTTTTACCCTCTTGCAAGTCTTCTCTACATTTTGGGAACAAGGACTCGAATTTATAGCCTTTATACATTTTAATAATAAAGAGGATTGCTAACATTACTCTGATAAAGTTTCACATTTACAATAATATTAACTGTGTATACTTTGATGAAGTTTCACATTTACAATAATATTAACGGTGTATACTCTGATGAAGTTTCACATTTACAATAATATTTATTGTTGGAATGCATGTCTTCAATTCGATAGATTGTTAATGAACCACGTAACTGATTCGGGTGGAATTTACACAATTTAGATGCACATGTGAAGCTCATTTTGAGTGTGATTTCATTAATTTATGGGTTGAATATGATGGTTTTGGTAAAAATAAGAGAAAGGTGGTGTTTTGTCGATTTGGTAGGAAAAACGAAGGATTTTGCGAGCAAAACACCTACCACATTTCACTGGATCAAAGAGAGAAGCACACCATTGAGTTCGTCTCGAAAAATGGAGTGGAATAGCAAAAAGAATCGAGTCGATCGGACATCCGGAGCAAAAGATATGCACAAAATAAGAGAGGGTAGAGGAGAGGAACGACCGAGCTCACGGATCGAGCAAGGTGTGCTCGACACCGTAAGTTTTGAGATCAAGAAGGGCACAACCGAGCTACTCCAACACCGAAATCCGTCGAGCATGGCCGAGTTGCTAGTTCGAGCAAGGCGTGCTCAAGACCGAAAAATGAAGACCAAGAGAGGCACGACCGAGCTCAAACTGACGAGCACGACCGAGCTATCCCAGTGCCAAAAATTTGCCGAGCACAACCGAGCTACCCTTGTTTCGGCGTTTTTTGTGTATTTCCTCCTATTTTCAAGGACCCAATTTCAATTCTCACCCCCCAAGCCCTACCCCAACACTATAAATACCCCCATTCTTGAATTCAAACAAACGTACCCCCTTCCACAAGAATTCTTACACATACAAATATACACTTTGAGGTAATCATCATCCATTTCTTTAATTCTCCACCAAATCAAGGAAGGAATGCATCAATAGCTTTGGAATTTCATCACCCATTATTCATTAGACTAAACTTTCTCATGCATTCTCTCTCTTTTTATTTGTTTATTTCATTAGTTTGTGTTAATTGGATTATGTTTTTTTTTTGATCGGTCAAGTGAATTTATTAATTAAAATGCAGGGGCACAAGTAATCCCCTTGCTGAATGTGTAGAACACTTACATGAGAGAATGAAGTAGCCTACTTCTGCCCGCTGTATGATTTTTGGTTCTAATTGTCTAAGCAGGCTATAGGATTTAAACACCGGTCCTTACTAAACTTTAAAATACACTTTTTCATACTCTATTTTAAAAACCTTCTCCAACCATAAAACTCTATATCTTACTCTATTTATTATTTTAATCATTTTCAATATATTACAATCATTAAATAATATATTTATCTTGGTATTTAAATAAATTAATGCAATTAAATATTCAATTAGTAAATTAAATATTATTGATTTTATCAAAATCATAAAATGTAAATAAACTTGTATAGTTTTCAAATATTACTTTTATTTAAATATAAAATTACGAAACATGTAATGACGTAAAACGATACATGTATGTTCGTGTTATATGTAGTTAGGTAATGTCTGTATATCCGTTTTAATATGTAATGTATTTCATATTTAATATATAATGTATGTTTTATTGTATTTTACGTTATTTTTTTGTAGGTAATAATAATACACAAAAGAAAAATTAAATTACACAATTAAAATTAAATTATAAATTAGTACTCCTTATAACAATAGAATTGTAATTGTATTTAATAAATTATTAATATAAAATTGTAATACATAATTGTAAATATTAATAAAATAATAGATATAAAATATAGAGTTTTGAATAGTAAACTTCATATATAGAGTTTACTATTCAAAACTCTATTTCAAATCTTCAAAATAGAGTACGGTTGGAGGGAGCAAAACTCTATAAATGAAGTTAAACTCCATTTTTGCCATACCGTTGGAGATGGTCTTATATCTAGACCTACTTCTGATTGCGAATTTTATTGTGAACCAACTCCATAATCTCGCCTTGATTTCCTCCATGAATTTCAGTGTAGAGAACTCCATATTTTTGAAAATTATCGCGTTCCTCCATTTCCATATGAGCCACACCACACCGAGCCAAATACACACCGCTTTACTTCTGCCTCTCTTCCTGTTGATTAAGCTGCTGAATCCTAACAGATTTTGCACAGTCCCGGAATGCAAAACTGCCGTGACCTGGAGCCAATTAATGACTTCCATCCAAATTTTATGTGACACTTTGCACTCGAAAAAGATATGTTTTTCATTTTCCTCGCTGAGCCCACATAAAACGCACCTTAAATCATCGGTTGGTTTTAGGATGCCTCTCTTAAGCAGGTTCGCCTTTGTCGGTAGTCGACCCCACATCAGTCTCCACGCGTTTGTGATCACCTTTTGTGGGGCGAAATTCTCCCATATTAACTTGAACCCAAGAAGCTTATCTTCCTCCAGCTGTGTGTTTCGGACCTGGTTGAGCAGCTTTGTGTATGTATCTTTGGTAGAGAATGTGCCTTCTGACGAAATCTTCCATCTCCAAGAGTCTTCTGTTCCAGAATTTAATTTGCACTTGTGAAGTAAAAGTTTAATTTCATTAAAAGCAGGTATTTCTCTATCGAAGAGTGGTCTACGCCAATTCCATACCCAATTCCACACCTGCCCCTCCCATCTACCCATGTCACCCAACACCTTCCCTTTATCCAGATTAATGCTGTAAATCCTACCAAATTTCTCTCTAAGTTTCCCCGACCCAGACCAGTCTTCCTCCCAAAAATATGTTTTCCTCCCATTTCCTATTATTTTCTCTAAGCTATCATCAAACCAGTCCCCATCCCCTTCATTTGTGATCTTTAAAATATTCCTCCACCAAAGTGAAACCCGCCCTGATTTTCCAGTTGGAAATCTATCGTAACCTGACCCCCAACATTCCCCATATCTCGATCTAATCACTCTCACCCACAGACTATGTTGATTGTTGGCTAGAACACTTTTGGTTTTAGGGTCTTGTAAATACTTTTGATGAAATTTATGAATTAATATTTTGCTTAATTAGTGTTTGTGTGGCTTAATTCTATTTGAATGCTTGGTTTTAATTGCAAAATATGTCATTTGTGTACAATAGTGATGTGTTAATCTTAGTTAATTGAAATTGGATTGAGAAATCTCTTTTGATTGATTAATTGCAAGCATTTGACCTAATTTTATTGTGAAATTGAGAGATGACCAATGATTAGGAGGATATGTGATGATCTTGGGGGCTTAATTGGGTTTTATAATGCAATTTAGGTAGAGATACTAGATTGTGTTATATCTCTCTTGGGTTAATTGGATTGAAAAGACTTTTAACTCATTATTTTGTAATCAATCTTATAGAAAAAACACAACATTGTTAATCATAGATGAATTCACTAGTATTACATGTGTCTCGGAACATATTTTCTCCTATTTGAGTTTCATCCGTATTTTCTTTCGTTTACGTGAATTGTATGAACTTTGATCGAATTTCCTTGTTACTCTTTATTGTTTATTTGTGACATTTAGGTCTAGTTTGATTTGCTTGATTAAGTTGGATTAGGCTTGATTGACTTTTTATTCCCAACCAATCAAATGTTTGGTTTGATTGATTATGGCCCGAGATTAATGCAAGACCCGACAATTTTGTACTATTTTTCATGCATAGGTGGAATTATTAATTATAGGGGAGGGGTGAGTTAATTTATCCAACATTATTTTATCCATCAATTCAAACTAGCCCTTAGTAGACAATCCTAGAATAATCAACATTTCAAACTTTCGATCATCGTCTATTTAGAACATAATCGATAAAATATTATTTTATTCAAGTGAAAATTTGAAAGATTAAATTAATGCAACTTTTGGTGTGGATAAACCAAAATGTCAAGGAATGACTTTCAAAATATGAAACCATAAACTAAGGAATATAAAATTGAAACAAATACCCATTTTTCATTTTCATACCCATTCCCATTCCCAACCCATAAAGCCCTTAACCAAACAATCCCTCAATTGTCGTTAAATATTACTTGATCTTTTTATACTTTTCTTTTTAGTTTGCCCCCAAATAAAAATAATTATTACAATTCTTACGCTCACAATATAAATATATTTACCTCTCATGTCATTAATTTTTTGGGATCCATCATACACTCGGTTCACTTACTTTATTTTATTTATATATAAAATTTTACAAAATTATCTTTCAACGCTTTCATTATTACACATTTTTAAAAAAAAATTATGTGTTCAAGATTCTCTGCAAACATTTTGTGGAGTAATTGACAATTGTTTATGAACATTTTGTCAAAGTTTGGCGCGTGTCGTAATAGCTAGGGAAGAAGTTCCAAGTATCACTAATAATCAATAAAAAATTAATAACACTTCAAAAATGATTTTGTTAATTGACCTTGTGAATATTAATATACTAACAGTGGCTAGGCGGGGGGAACTGGTAGCAAGTACAAATACGAATTATATATTATTAGATGATTGTAAAATTAATACTTATAATTTTTTAGTATGTCCTTCGAAAGTGATAAGTAAAAAAAAAAAAAAAAGTAATTAACCGTAACGGGAAATTAATATGGAAAAGAAGATATGAAACAAGGAAAACACGACACGGCGTTTAAACGAATTGAATATAACAATTTTGTTTTTTTCATTCCCAAATTTTAGTTATAACAATTTTTGAAAAGTCACTACTCTTTGATCACATTTCCAACCTGGACGAATAAGATATCGAATTGTAACTCTCTTCAACACGCATTTTTTCAAAAAATAAATAAAATGTAAACCCGTTTTGAAATTGGTTTACACAACTTTATCACAAATTTTAAGCAACCTCTCTAGCTAGTTTGTTTTCATGTATTATACTACTATTATTTTATTATGGAATTAATCGATTAATTTGAGGGCTAGTCTTTTGTGAAATATTGCATATATACATTTCAGTCATTCGCACTCACATTCTTTATAAATACACCCAGTGACAGTTCAACCCACATTTTTTATAAATACATCACTGACAGTTCAATTCACACCCATGTTTTTTTTATAAATACACCCACTAGCAGAAATATTTTTTATAAATACACCCACTAGCAGAAATTGTACTTAGTCGTCTTCTCCGAGCAGTTTTCGGCCACCCGAGGCCGCGGCCGAACGCTGCAATTTAGGACGACCTTAATCTTTAAATATTTTCTATTTCTTTAAATATTCTTTAATTATTATTATGGATCAAGGTTATTTTATATTACTACATGCAAGGACGGAGCCACATAGGGCCCAGCGGGGGCAGTGGGCCCCCCACCAATTTTTTTTTTTATTATGTATATTTCTTCCGTTTTATAATTATTTGTATACTTTTTTTTATTTGAGACATTTCAAAATTATTTGTACACTCATAATATGTAAATAATCTACAAAATTAATATTCTCACTACATTATTTTATTTTTAAAATTGTCACTCATTTTAATGTACATTCTTCCTACGTCTCACTAAATTCTTTTTAACACCTTACTAAATTCCTTTTATACCTAACTAAATCATCAAAAATACTCCTCATTTATGTGACCCCCACACCTCACTAAATTCACATTTCTTAAAAAATGAGTATTCAAGTCATTACGGGACGGAGTGAATATATTTTAAGTTATACATTTGTCTAATAATTTTAACACTATTTCACCTATTATGAGTCGGAACAATTAAAATTTATAATAAATTAAATATAATATTATTTTATCTTTATAGTAATGTAAATCGGGCCCCCCAATCTAAAATTTCTGGCTCCGTCACTGACTACATGCAATAATATATGTTACTATATGTTATAATGTGAGTTACTTAATTAATAAAAATTATAGAAAAAAATACTACATAAAAGAATCGGTATTACTATATAAAAAATTATATGTTACTACATACTTCAGTTTGAATTACTACATTGAATATGTGTTTGTTACTATATGTAACTTTATCAAATGATTTGCATTACAACATGGTTATTGTGTTTACTACATGCGATAGTATATGTTACTACGTATTATAATTTGAGTTACTACATTAACAAAAACACTAGAAAAAAACGGGTTACTAAATAAAAGAATTTGTATTATTATACGGAGTATAAAATAGTTTGTGTTATTACTACATAAAATAATGTGTGTTACTACATATTACGATTTGAATTACTACATTTAATATCCCGCGTTCGCCAATAAAATAAAAGATAAAAAAATCACAAAAATTGACAAAATAAACGGGTTAAATTTTTTTGTCAAAATTAGAACACAAGCGGACCAGTTGACAAATAAATTAAGAATTAACCCAAATAAATTAATGATGGTCCAATAATATATATTTTTAGCCCATTGACTTAATAAGTCAATATTTTCCGTCCAATTAACTTAATTAGTCAATATTGCATGTACATATAAGTTTTTGTGTTAATTTGATGAAAGTGTCATTTTCTTAATAAAAACCCAAATACGCACGACACGGACATACAGTTATTAATTAGGCATAATGGAAATAAAGTGTGAGCCCCACGTTTCTGCCGGCTAAACCGAATCCAAGCTCGTTTGTTCCTTTTTATTTTTATGGCGCTTTTAATTTATTTGATTATTCATCGTAACCACATTTTACTTGAATATATTAATTTATAAGGATTGAGGTGATTAGCACGCACTTGGCACTTGCTACACCCACTAAATAGTACTAGTAGTAGTTGACGAATATTAGTCTAAAATTTTTCTGCCTTAATCGACATATATATAGGGTATTATTGAACTCTAGTAGAAAAGTCTTTTCAACGTACGTACCTAGAGTGGATACAAAAGATTAATAATTTGTAAAAATAGATAAAATAAGTAATCTTAATTGTATAATGGGCTCGATCGAAGAGGTATGTATAGATAGGCATAGAAATTTAGATTTGTGACTTTTTTTTTTTTTTTAAATCATTGTGTTCATACGCGTGGGCCAATATAATTCATCTTTTTCTTAATTGTCACACTGACTTTCCTAGTCTTATTTTTGGAACTAGCCGACTTTCTCGATCAGAAAGGACAATAAAAAAAGAAAACAAGATAGACGTAGGGAATAAATAAAACTTTTTCTATTCGAAATTGTATACTGTACGTATATTTTTCATTACATTATTATACTTTAATTAAAAAAATAACATTAAATGATCATATGAATTCTATGTGAATCTAATTTGATGAAATCAATTAAACAAGAATTAATTTTCATCAATTAATATTTACGTGATCTTGAAATAGGAAGTTGACCAATTTTAACAACACTATCTTGGACCACACTACAAGATAAACTCTTACATGACATGTTCTTCATCTGCACCCTAAACCCTTGATGATGATCACTTGATGAATAGGAATAATTGGTACCCTTTTTTGTGTTCTTTGTCACCTCTTTGAAAGCAATAAAGAAAGGGTCATTGCTCTTCTTGTGTCCCTTCCTCGAAGAGCTTTGCAACGGCGCTTGAAACGCGCACGGCGGAAGAGGGATTGGCAAGTCATGAAAGATAACCCTAGTTTTTTCCGATGGACACGGTGGTGGTGGCAGTGGACGATCTTGCGGTGTCGCCGCCTTGCTAACGCCGGGCTCGTTTTCCCAAGAGAAGGGGATGTTGTTTCTTTGAGAGTGGACCTTGCTACTCATCATTTTGGTTGTGAATTGTGATTAATATTGATGTGGGGTGTATATATGTATATATATACTAATTAATTAAGGATGTTTTTGTTTTGATTTAATTAATTATTGGATTTTATTTTTTCATGTATTTTACACCCTTCAACGGCAAATCTAACATGAGGTCAAACAAATAAAACGTGAAATGATGTATGTTCTATTCACCGAATCATATGCATGTTTTGATATTAATTCACTCATTGTTAATTTCACTACTTTACTTTTTTATTAGGTGCATGCACGGCAAGCCAGCTCGAGCGTATTTAATACCCCTTACCTATTTATCATTTCTGCAAATTTTAACAAATATAATATTTAACTATTTATCGTTTGTGAAAATTCTAAGGAATATAATATTTAATGTGTGATAAAAAAATTGAGGTATGGAGATATAAAAAAAAAAAGATAGATATAAGTAAAATAGAGAAAAGGTAGCTAGAATGAGATTAAAATAAAATAGTGTGACAACATAGTGATTAATTGTTTTTTAAAATAAATAAATTGTAATAGTTTGTTGATGAAATTAAGGATGAGTAGTGACAAATAAAATTTTCATTAATTATTAATTAATAAAGATATATAAGATCAAAATTATTAAAAAATAGTATAGGGGTAAAATTATAAAAAGTGTGAAAATTATCAAATAATTAAAAACAAAAACATTATTATAAAGCATACTATTTTAATAACTAGATATAGATGAAGATTAAGTTGGGGAAGTGATGCGTGAAAATAGTAAGAAATATTTGTTGTCTACATCATGGAAATTGTTAAGTGTAGCTAGAAAAGTATGCATGCATAGAAGTTAAGGAGCAGATGACAAACATGTAATACTTGACTGAGTTTAATGCTTTGGAAATGTCTTGATGTTATGTACCCATTTAATTTGCAATTAATCTTCTTTTAATTAATGTACCAATTCCCCATCTCACAATCTTGTGATCGATGTACTATTATATATGATCATAATATTTCATTCCTTATATTATAACCGTGAGTATATACTCCGTGTATATATATATATATATATATATATATATATATATATATATATATATATATATATATATATATATATATAAATAGATATATTTTATTTAATTAATTACTTTTTTACACTAAACATAAATGTCGAGAGGGCCCCAAGGTACATTTAATATTGATCAGCCAAATTATTATATTGTCTAGTAAAAATATTTAATATAGTTCAATGAAATGAACAATGACATATGATCAAGGTTAAATTGGTGATTGTGGAATGACTTGTATTTATAGGAGTAATTACATTGTAACCTAATTACATAAATTTAGAAAGAGATAAATACAAAAGGTAAATACAACAATATATGTCCTATATACAAGGAATGTTTGACTATTACTTAATATCCCCCGTCAAGCGAAGCGTGGGATGAGGGAAAACGCAGAGCTTGGATCGAAGGAACTCGAACGTCGAGCGAGGAAGGCTTTTCGTGAAGATGTCGGCGAGCTGGAGATGCGTGTGGACAAACTGCGTGGACAGCTTTCCGGAGGTGACGAGCTCGCGAACAAAGTGACAGTCGATGTCAATGTGTTTGGCCCGCTTGTGAGCCACTAGATTCTGGCTCAGAAAGAGGGCACTATTGTTGTCGAAGAGGAGAACAGGGCGAGCAAGCAGAGGAACACGGAGCTCACGGAGCAATGAAGTGAGCCAAACGACCTCGACAACTGCGTTGGCTAAGGCACGATACTCCGATTCACAACTGGAGCGAGCTACTGTGGGCTGTTTTTTTGCACTCCAAGAGACCAGATTCCTACCTAGGAAGACTGAATAACCATAGGTAGAGCAACGAGTTTCCACGCATCGAGCCCAGTCGGCATCTGAGTAGGCGACCACGGAAGAGTCTGGGCGACGAGTGAAGGAGAGGCCATAACTGATAGTGTGCTTGACATAGCGAAGAATCCTCTTCACCGCCGAGAAGTGGTCGCTAGTCGGCGCCTGGAGAAACTGACTGACATGATTTACCGAGAAGGATAGATCAGGTCGAGTGATGGTGAGGTACTGTAGGGCGCCTACCAAAGAGCGATAAAGGGTCGGATCCGAGAATGGATCACCAGTGCTGACCAGGGTCTCACCCGCGGCCAAAGGGGTGGCAATGGGCTTGGAATCTTGAAGACCTGCTCGCTCAAGAATTTCTCGAGCATATTTGGACTGCCCGACGAACAACCCAGAAGAGGTGTAAGAGATTTCCAAACCCAGAAAATAGTTGAGGCGACCAAGGTCCTTGAGGGCGAACTCCTTGTTAGCCCGAGCAATGAAACGAGCTAGTGTAGATGAGTCTTTGCTAGTGAGAATAATATCATCGACGTACAAGAGGAGGTAGATGACCGAGGAGCCTTGAAATAGGTAGAACATCGAGGAGTCAGACTTGCACTCCTTGAAGCCAATGCCGAGCAAGAAGGAGCTGAACCGCTGGAACCAAGCTAAGGGAGCTTGGCGGAGACCATATAATGCCTTTTTCAATTTGCAGACATGATCAGGGAGCCGAGGATCGACAAAACCAGGGGGTTGGGCCATAAAAACTGGTTTCTGGAGATAGCCATTGAGAAAGGCATTCTTAACATCCACCTGATGGAGGGGCCAGTTGAATCGAACAGAGAGAGCCAAGATAACCCGAATAGTGGTCGCCTTAACAACGGGACTGAATGTGTGAGAAAAATATGTGCCAGGGATTTGGGTAAAGCCTTGAGCGACCAGTCTGGCTTTGTGCCGCTCAATGGAACCATCAGAGTTGTACTTGGTTCGAAAAACCCATTTTGAACCAACAATGTTCGTATTCCGGGGGCGAGGAACAAGATCCTAAGTTTTGTTAACTCGCAGAGCATCGATTTCGTCCTGCATGGCAGCCAACCATTCAGGAGACTTGGCAGCCGATTTAAAACCACGGGATTCTGAGGAGGTAGTGAGAGCACTAATCAAGGCAGTGGAGGCCAAGTGCAGAGGATACTAAGGTTTGAAAATCCCAGATTTTGCTAGCGTGATCATTTGGTGCGTGGACCGTGGTTGCCGTGCTGGGGGGTCAGTGGTCGGCTGCGGCTGCTCGGCCGGTTCAGGGGCAGCAGGTGGCCCCGCAACAGGGGCTGGCAGAGGAAGTGGTTCCTCGCTAGGGTCAGAAGAGCATGCCGAGCACGGGATGGTCGCAAAGGGAGGAACAGGCCCTGGCGAGGGATCAGGCGAGGAGTCAGACTCCGCATCCAGAAAGGATTAGACCACCTCACTGGTCGGCATGGGCCGAGCAGTACCTGAAAAAGGGAAGCACTCTTCATCAAATATGGTATGGCGAGTAATAAAAGTTTTTGATGAACCAGGATCAAGACACCGAAAACCCTTATGTTGGCTACTGTATCCCAAAAAGATACATGGTCGACTGCGAGGAGAAAGCTTGTTCGAGGCATAGTCTCGAAGATAAGGGAATACTCGGCAACCAAATGTCTTAAGATTTCCATAGATGGGCACAGTGCCGAATAAGACCTGAAAAGGTGATAGGCCGCCCAAAACTGACAACGAAAGTCGGTTGATGAGATGAACAGCAGTGGCAAAAGCATCAAACCAAAATTCTGACGGGGCGCGAGCATGAAACAACATAGAGACCCCAGTTTCAGTGATGTGTCGATGTTTTCGCTCAGCGCGACCATTCTGTTGAGGGGTGTATGGGCATGACTTACGATGCTCTATGCCATGCTCGGCCATAAAGCTGCGAACAGCTTTGTTGACAAACTCTGTACCACCATCACTCTGAAAAGCTTTGATGGTCGAGGAGAACTGATTGCACACATACTTGTGAAAGGCGACCAAGGTGGCGAAGAAATCTGATTTTGCTCGGAGAGGATATAACCGTGAAAAACGAGAAAAATTATCCACGAACACAACATAATAACGAAAACTAGAAGTAGCAGCAGTAGGAGCAGGACCCCAAAGGTCGCAATGTACTAAATCAAGAACTGCAGATGCACGTTTTTCATTTATAGTGAATGATAATCGTTTACTCTTAGCCAATTGGCAAGGGGTGCAAGTTTTCGGATTTGGTAAAATTGAACTAATAGATAGATGCCCTAATCTATTCAAATCTTTAATAATGTCAAAAGGTACATGACCCAAACGGGAATGCCATAAATCAAAAGAAGCACGAACGACACCGGACTTTTTCAAAGCAGCGACCAAAGTTGGGAGCGCCCGTTCCAACACGTACAACCCCTGCTCACATCGACCCTGAGCCACCACGTCTTTGGTAGCCCGATTCTGAACAACAAATGTTTTTTCAGAGAAGCAAACATCAACCGGAAAGTCAGACGTGAGCTTGCTAATGGATAAAAGGTTTTTGGTGATGTGAGGTACAACGAGAACATCTAGAAGGCCAATATCCTTAGAAATTAAGTGCAAACCAACATGAGAAATTTGTAAGGAATTGCTATTACCAACAATAACCTCACCATTACCAGAATAAGGGGCCGAGGAGTCCAGGTGCGAGGTACTGGGAGTCATGTGGGCCGAGGCTCCTGAACCAACATACCAATCCGAGGAGGGTCGGCGAGGAGACGGAGCAGGCCGAGTGGAAGGCCTGAGCAAGGTTGGCGGACGGGTCCTCTGACAGATGGGCAGATGGGCGAGCAGTCTGGCGAGGAACTGGTCCGCAAACAAAACGCTGAGGGCATTTAGTGGCATAGTGTTCGCCGCGGCAGATTTGACAGCGGGGGACGTAGGCTTTACGCCCTCCGCGACCATTAGATGATTCGGGGCGACCACCACGAAGAGGCCCAGAAGGGCGACCACTAGTATGATTGTGTGGAGTCGGGCGAGCAAAGAACGCGGCTGGAGCAGGCTCAATTGGATCAGGCTTATTCATGATCTCAAAGGCAATAGCCTGATGCAATAAGTCACGGAAATGTGGGACAGACGAGAGGGCCATTCTGGTGTCGGCAAATCCGCTGAATTTGGGGCCAAGGCCCCGTAGAAACCAGTGCGACATATCAGATTTGTCGACTGGCTTACCAATAGCGGCCAGTTGGTCGCATAATGCTTGAAAAAGTTAAAAGTTCATGGATCATACACGTATATCACTTATGCATTTACACTTTATTTTATTTTAAAACATGATTCGAGTAAAGTCAAAAGCTCACGGCATATATGCATATACATGTGATCATGAACATTCTTAAGCTGGATGAATGCATCTACGGCAATTATACATGAGTATTCACAATCAATTAATATTAGAATTTATTACCGTGTAGGTAACTATCCATTTATTTTCATGTCTGAAGAATTTCTATGTAATTCCGTGTAGGTAACTATATATCCATTTATAATCATGCATGTCTGAATTTATAATCTTTTATTTTGAAATTATAAATCTATCACCCTTTAGCACCTTTTTTTCCCCTAATTACTCTTAGCTTGCATATACGTACTGCCATTTAATGGGTGCACTTCGTAAACGTAATGCAAGGTATATATACATGTGCCGTTATAAATTATCCAATAAAAATCCAATTATATATGTATGTAACATTACAAGTTAGTTCTAAAATTTGTATTTTAATTAGTAGCACTTAATTAATTAGGGTTTTCATTTTAGATATGTTTCATGATGCGATATTGCTCAATACTTTTTTTTTTTTTTTCTTTCAATCATAGTAATGTAAGATGAAGACAAAATATATATAGGAGTGAGTCATTTCTTGTTGTAGTCTTTTTTATCACTTCAATTTTAAAAATAATCATCAAGCCTTGAATTGAGGGGAATCAACATGTTTTAATTAATTGCAAATTAACCTAATTTGATTAAAACTTTGAAATTGGGAAAATTCATAATTAATTGCACACCTAAATTGATTAAAACTTTGAAATTGGGACTTTTCTAAAATTCATAATTATACAAACTGCCTATATAACCAATTCTGAAAAGCGTTCGTAATGCAGCTACGTTTTTCAGTTGGCCCTTGTTTGTTTGATTGATTTGTGTGCAACAAAATTTATGAATTAATTAAAGTAATATCCAAACTGGAAAACGTTTTTCAGTACTCTTTTCTGCGTGTAATTTTATAAACATAAACATCATTCCTTTTTTTTTTGAGACATTAACATCATCTTCTTACATGGGCAGTTAGTTAGCCGCCTGTTCCTTGTCACGTCATCATATATATGAAATCAAACAATCAATAACAAACTGGAATTATAATTTTAAAAAATAACAAATTTGAATTTAATATAGAAACAGAATGTTGAATTGTATTTGTGATTAGCCATCTTTGTCTGACATGTTAATTTTCTTCCATTTAAAAAAAATGCGACTAAATTTTGGGGTATTTGCAAGTTCTATAAACAGCTTAAAAGCACTTTTAAAAAGTAAAAGTTGTGAGAGGGCAGCTTTAAAAAAAGTGATTCTGAAAACTGTTTTGTAGTGTTTGAAAACACCATTTAGGATTATAGAATAAGTAAAAATGTCCAGCACGTAAAACACGCAAATCTAAGACTTCGTTACACGCATCTTAGTTAATTTCGATAAAACTTGATTTTGGGTCATATATGGCAGGGAAAAAATAGTACTTGTACTATTTTTCAAGTAAAAAGTGATTTTTGTTTCCTCTCACAAAAGTTAAGTTTATATTATTTCAAAAGTATCAATTTTTGCCTTCAAATTATAATTTTATACTCGGAAATTTATTTTATTTTCACACGGAAAATATTGCATGAAACAGTCAGGACACAACTTGCCCAAGAATTGTTTTCATGGTTCATTTCCATCGGTCATCATTTTAATTGAAAAATGGTAAAGTCTAGTATGTACTCGAGTGCATGATGTGCCAAGGACGGAACCAGGATTATAAAATAGGGTGGACTAGGTTAAAAAAAATGCTTATACTTTTATTAAAATCTTAAGGTTATGCATGTTTTCGAATTTGAGATTTTAAAATTTAACACCGATTTTACTTTGAAATTCTTGAATCCAAATTTTGAAAACATTTATATAGATACTTATAAATTCTATAAAAGTTTACACTATAAATATTTATCAACTATATATAGAAACCTATAAAATAGAGTGAATTTTAAATTTTAATATTTGTAATAGCATATATTTATTTTGAAATTTAAATAAATTATAATTTATTTAATTTTATGTCAAAATTCTCAAAACAAATATATGTACCTTTTAATTTAATTAAGAATTTAATTTTTTATCTTATAATTATGGACATCACTAAACTAACCGTCTATAAAATTTAAAAGACTATTTTAAATTTTTTATTTGATTTAATGTTTAGGGAAACAGTGGATAAATATAAGCCAACTTCCATCCTATTCTTAAGCAACAAATTATTAGATTATCAATTTTTTATTTTATTTTTAAATATACCCATAATTAAAAAAAAAAAAAAAGAGAGAGAGAGAAATCTAGATGGCTGGGCGAGCTACAGCCCGTCCCAGCCATCACATAGGTCCGCCCTTGTGCTGTGCACCCTAGTCCATGTGCACTTTTCAGCCGTCCCAGCCATCACATAGGTCCGCCCTTGTGCTGTGCACCCTAGTCCATGTGCACTTTTCAGTTTACTGACTTACACTTTTTGGTAAATGGTGTTACACTTTTCAATTATTACTAAAAATATTATTATACAGTTTAATAATTGAAAAGTGCAACACCATTACCAAAAAGTGCAAGTCAATAAATTGAAAAGTGCAACATGGACTAGGGTGCACAACATGCACTCAAGTCCATAGCAGACCAACCCTTGAAAAATAGTTTTAATAGTAGTATTAATAAATTAATTTATAAATGTGTGGCTAAGAAAAAGAAAGCACGGTGTCTGGCCCGAATAATTCTAAGGGCCAATTTTAGACTTCTTAAAGCCCAGCTAAAATTTTAAAATTAAAAAAAAATTAAAAAAAAAAAAACTCTCCACTAATATTTAAAAAAAAAACTCCGATTTTTGTCAATTGTTATCTCCGCAATTTATTTTTTACAACACGTGTCGTCTTTTATAAATTCATTTTTATCTTATGTCTATTTTTCATGGAAGACAACAATTAACTAAAGGCCCGCTTGATACAAAATAAAAAATAAAAAATTATCTAGCTAGGGACATGGGATTGGTCTGCTATGGACTCGAGTGCATGTTGTGCACCCTAGTCCATGTTGCACTTTTCAGTTTACTGACTTACACTTTTTAGTAAATGGTGTTGCACTTTTCAATTATTAAACTGTATAATAATATTTTTAGTAATAATTGAAAAGTGCAACACCATTTACCAAAAAGTGTAAGTCAATAAAACTGAAAAGTGCACATGGACTAGGGTGTACAACATGCACTCGAGTGCATACTAGACTTTACCTAGTTTAATTCTCTTCTATCTCAATTACGCTTTGTTTCTTTTTGTCATTTCCCAATTCTCTGCGCTAAAAAGTACTCAAACTAATTATTTAATTTATATTTTATTTAATTAATACATTTATTCATACTTATAATTTATTTGATTATTGTTTTTAATTTATTTAAGTTTATAACTTATAAGTTATGAATTATAGTTTATATTATAATTGTTAATTTACTACATTATTTTAAATTAATCTAATTGAAATAGATAGCACTACAAAAAAAAATGACTTTTAGTGACAAAATTCCTATCATTATAGCTTCTCTAGCTAAAAGTCTTTAGTGACGGTAATTAACTTTTAGTGAGAGGTCCTGTCATTAATTCTCAAATTTCAGTCACTAAAGACTTTTAGCTAGAGAAGCAATAGTGAAAGGATGATGTCACTAAAAGTCAGTTTTCTTGTAGTGTAGGCAGTGCTGTGAAACTTTGAAATTTGATTTTTTTTCTAATTGTAGAATTATATTTTTTAATTTGCTAATTTACTATCTAATTTAATTAGAAAATAATGAAAGATAAACTTATGATAAAGATAGATGTATATCAAAGAAATTCAAGACAATAAAAAAAATAACCCTATCTTCAAGAATTTTTGTACCCCAAGTTTCAAATTTTGAATCCGCCACTAATTCCAAGTACTATATTAACTAATGCATATACCTCCACTAATATAAATCAATAATATTTAATGTTATATTTTCGTAATAGTACATCAGTACATGTACAAATATTTGTGTTGTTTATATTATATCAACACCCGAATACGCGGAAAGTTAATAAAAATAAATATGTATATTATAAATAATTAAATAATTTTATAAAATAAATTTCAAATAAAATTGGTAAGAATTAGATCAAATGAGACGTTTAATTTTTAATATTTAATAAATATGAAAATAACTTATAAAAAAATATAAAATTTCAAAAAAAAATATTTAAGTAATACTGCAATAAAATAATTCTTAATAAATTGTAAGTCACTCTTCAATATCAACGCAACACCTTAAATAAATATATTTTTTGGTTAATTGCTAATTAAATCACAACCTTTTGCTCATTTGCAATTTATTCTAAACTTTAAGATAATTGCAAATAAATCACAAACTTTAAATATTGTTGCAATTTAGTCTTTTGGACAATTTCAATTGTGTTCGAATCTAACATAATTTAGACTTTTTAATGACATAACAACACATTAATAAAACAATACTCCCTCCACTTTTAATTAAGTGTCATTTTAACAATTTTCAACAAATTAAGATATATATTCATGGACTATTTTACCCTTCATTAATGATAACTAGTTTTAATATTAAATTTATGTTTAGTAATGAATGTGGCCAATATTGTAGGTGATATTCATATATACAATAATTAAGATTTATCCATGATTTATGCTATAATATTATATTCAAAAGGGAAAAGACTTAAATCAAGGTAGGGAGTATAATATATAAGGGTAAAATTGTCAAAATTAAAGAAAAAAAAATGTAGAATGACACTTATTTTGAAAATATTAAAAAAGGCAAAGTGACACTTAATTAAAAACGGAGGGAGTATTACATTATTTTTTAATAAAATCAAATAGCATAAGATATGATTTAGCGACAAAGTAAACTTCTAAAAGTCTAATTTGCAATAATATTTAAACTTGGTAATTTATTTGCAATTATTTTAAGGTTTAAATTAGATTGAAAATGATTGAAATGTGGTGATTTAATTTGCAAATAACCCTCATATAAAATTAACAACCTCCTTAAATTACGACACTTCAAATTAACCACAAAATGAAACATAAGTCAAATTAACCACAAGATGACACATCATCAATTTAAACTCTCTATTACTCTGTAGTATATAAGAGGATTTTATATTATAAAAGTAGTGTATTATGTATAGGGGTGGGCATAAAATCGAAAAAACCGAAAAATCGAACCGAACCGACGTTTTTCGATTTATTTGGTTCGGTTTATTCAGGTTGTTCGGTTCGGTTGAAATTTTTTAAAATTTCAGTTTTTTTGATTCAGTTTATATATTGTCACATCCCAATTTTAGGGGCCTAGTTGAAAACACCAATTAAATAATATCTTTTAAATGACTTTGAAATACTGATGTAAATTAGGTTTATTACTACTTTATAAAAATATTTGCAGCGGAAGTAAATACAAAATAATGAAAATTTTGAAAAAGTTTAATAAAGAGATGTGACTTTGTTTAAAAATTTAAACCATCTCAAAATTTAATAAATTAAAAGTACATGAATTAACTTTTAAAATGAAATAAGAGCTTAAAATAAAAATCATATCAATCTCTACTATTTTAAGAAAGTTTAATAAATAAATAAGTAAACTAGTCCAAATAAATTTTATAAAGTGATAATTGTTTTGTCATCCACTGCCCCTCCTCGCCACCAATTCTTTAATCTGAAAATGTTAAATAAGGGGTGAGCAAACCACGGCTCAGTGGGGACAAGTTTGTCAAAACTAAATACAATAAGCAATTAAATTATCAATTCACATTAACATGTATAATATCATAATAATTCAATACAATTACCTCATTTATAAATGTCAAATTAATGGTATATTCTCGTTTATAAAGGTCAGAAGACCTATCCTCGTTTATAAAGGTCAGATGACCTATCCTCGTTTATAAAGGTCAGAAGACCTATCCTCGTTTATAAAGATCAGAAGACCTATTCTCATTTATCTTTCATGAACATCAAAATAATTTCACATAAACATCAAAATAATCTCACATATGACATTTAATCACATATCACATTTAATTGAAGTTACAAATCCTATTTAACATGAATATCAAAATAATCACATATCGTATTTAATAATGACAAACAAACCAAGATAGAGATCCCCACCTCGATTATATGGCGTGGATGCAGTGAATGTAATAATGCAATATTTTTAATCTTCTTGGAGCCGACTTCCATACAATAAATAAATCTGTAATTTTTGTGTGGAAATATTTTTATGCGTGTGTTTATTTTACTAGGAGAATATATTTATGTAATTTAATTTATAGAAGTCGTGTATAAAGAAAATGGGTCACACTTGCATGCATACAGCCGCACCGTTCCTACCATCACATTAATAGAATATGGGCCAGGGGATTATCTGCACCCGTTCTTTTTTTAAGTTCACCCCAATCACATTAATAGAATATGGGCTAGGGGATTATCTGCACCCGTTATGTTTTTAAGTTCACCCCAATTTTTTACCACAGTTATCTGCACCCACTCATTTTATAAATTCACCCAAAATATTTTTTAAAAAATAATTACATTTAAAAGACTATATTATCCTTTTATTAATTTACACAAAATATAATCAAATCAACCATAATTTGTATATTTATAATTGGGTCACACTTAGGTACATACCGCCCCATCGTGCCTACCATCCCATTAATAGAATATGGATCAGGGGTGAATCAAAACTGGGTCAAAGGCCCAACTAATAAAAAATTAAATTAAAAAAAAAAAAAAAACATACTGAGTGTGAAGCCGTGAAGTGAACCCCATCGCCGCCGATTCTGCTGTTGCGTCGGTGGTTGCTGTGTTTAAATCCCTATTTCGTCTTTCAATTCAAGAATACACACATAAGAACAAATATATCCAATATTTATTTTTAATCCCTAATTTCCATTAGTTTTTTCTTCTTATTCTAATTTTTATGAAATTATTCTATTGGTTTTAGGGACATTGAAATATGAATAACATTGAAAATTGTGATGATTTCAATAGAAAAAATACTCACAACAAAGAAGGTAATTTTTTCACAATTTGACACTGTTTAATTAGAGTTACTAGAATTGTTATGTTTTTTGTATTATTAGATATGTGGTATTAATGGATATAAACTTTGGTATTATTGAATATTTTTTGTGGTATTATTGAATTAAGTTTCATTTGTAGGTGGAGAGATATATGAAATTCAAGATGTTTCTCTTCAAGATGAAGAAGTATATGATTGTAATGAATAATGCAGTGATATACAAGAACAGAGCATGGACGAGAATGCTGTGATATGAAAGGTCAAGAGTAGTCTCCACAAAAAAAAAAAAAAAGGCAAATACATCAAAATCATCACAAATGAACGAGTTTGGTTCTAAAACACTGAATCCCCAGTTAATTTAGTTGATAATTGTTTTGCGTATTGCATATGGTATTATTGGACATTGTTATTTTGTAGCAAAAACATGAAACATCATATCAGATATCTAGTATATATTACTGGTTATTATACGTGGTATTCACTACAAAAACGCTCGTTTATGCCGACGGACGTATACCGACGGATTACCTTTCCGACGGCTGTACCGACGGATTACCGACGGAATTCAAAGTCACAAGACTCCGCCGACGGAATTCAATTTCCGTCGGCTTTCCCGACGGGATACCGACGGATATGCCGACGGACACTCAGAACTCTCTACACGGTGTCGTTTTTGGGTCACCGGCCGACGGATTGTTCAGTCGGTATTGTAAATATTTCGTCGGTAACCGACCCGCATTAACTAACCGCCTTCTTGATCGACTCCCAAAATTAAATGTGGTCATTACCGACGGAAATGTCCGTTGGTAGCCGACCCACATTAACTACCAAAATTAAATCTGGTCATTACCGACGGAAATTTCCGTCAGTAAAGGCAATTTTTTTTTGTATATAAACTGAAGAACAGATTACAGAAACCCTCCCTCCTCCCTGTTTCCGTCTTCATCGCGCGAAGAAGAGGCTCGGCCGAGGTGATCTCTCGACTCGATTAGAAAATCTATACGGTACGCTTTCTTAATTTGTTAGTAATTAATTTTTAAGTTATATTGTATTGCCTATAATTATGAATTAAATTGCATGTGTTAATTTAAATTGTTATATAGATTAATATGAAATTAATTGTTTGTAGTTGATGTATATAGTTAATTATTTTGAATGTATGTAGTTGATATATCTAATTAATTAGTTGATATTGTAAGTGGATAATTGCCTATATATATACCTAGTTGATGTATATAGTTATTTATAATAAATTGATGTGATTTGTTAAGATCGATATTGCATGTTTTGCATAATTGATGTTATATATATAGTTGATATTATTGTTTAATTTGCATATACGTTGGAGTGGAGTTAATTACATAATTAAATTATGATATTGTACGTTATAATTAGCTAGATTAATATTGTTGATTTACCAATTATGAAATTATTGATTAAATTAGGGGGTTTGTTAATTATATTAGGAAATTGTTATTTTAAAGTTAGAAAAAATTGTTACTAAATTTATTAGGTTATAGATTGTTAATTAAAATTGGAAATTATTGAATAAATTAGTTATTGTTGAATAAAATAGGAAATTAGTTATTGTTGAATAAAATAGAAAATTATTTATTAAAATAGGTTATTATTGATTAAATTAGGTATTGTTGATTGAATAAAAAATTATTTATTAAAATAGGTTATTATTTCTTAAAATAGGTTATTATTTAGGGATTAAATTTTAATTTATTAGATTATTGTTTTTTATTAAATTAAGAAATTTATTATTAATTAATTAGTATTATATATATAATTTATTAATTTAAATGTTTAAATTAAATAGATGACTGAAAATGGTGCTGGTGCCTCTGGTGGCTCGGGATCTCACGGGGCCTCCGGGTCACGTAGCCGATCGAGGAAGAGTCGATCCAAACTTAGACCCGAGGCGCCGGCGCCTACACTGCCACGAACACCATTATCGTCGCCTCCGCCACCCATTCCACACCTGTCGCCTGATCAGTCGTCGTCTCATTCGTCTGTCCGGGACCATCCTGTTGTTCCTGCTCGGGATGGCCGGGAGCGCGTTTGGGCTACAAGTGGAGGAGTGTAAGTAATTAATTTCACATTCGTTTTAATTTATAATGTGTTTTGTTTGTTAATTAATGTCACAGATTGTTACCTGGTAACGAGGTCTCCAGGGCATGCACGATTGCTTTTGGCTCTTTACCGATCTCTGCGGGTGCAATTACCTGGTCGAAGGTCCCAAAACAAAAAAAGTTGGCGTACTTCGAGGAATTTCAGGTAGTAATTAATTACTTAATTATTTAATTAATGTTTGTTAATTTGTTCAATAATAAAAAATTTGTTATATGTGCAGAAACAAACCACTTGGGATCGGAATATGTACTCAGACCAGGCTATGTTCAAGTATTTCTGTAAATCGGCACAAGAGCGGTATAAGGATTTAATGTACGAATGGAGAATGGCATGGCGGAGCGATGGGACGACGCAGAGCTTGGGTAAGGATGATAATGATGTTGTGTTGTGGGATTCATTGACGAGGGAGTGGCTGGATCCGGAGTACATCACGAAGTGTGAGATTGCTAAGGCCAACCGGAGATCCGACGTTGGGGGTGGGATGTCCAGGCATCGGACTGGAGCCCGGTCCATCCTTGAGCAGTCGATGGTCATTGTAAGTGTTTATTAATTTTTTAATTAATTTCAATAAATTTAATTATATATTTAATATATATAATACATAAATTTAATTATTAGGAACGGGATACGGGGCGTGTACCCACTCACTTGGACCGGATGAGCATTGCTCATCCGTTTAATGCTGATACACAACAATCCACATACGGGCGCACAACTAACCTCCACGTAAGTAATAAAATTATTTAATTAAATACATTTTTTATAATTTATTCTATTAATTTAAAATTATTAATTATGTAGTTGGAGATGAACCGGAGGATGGCCGAGATCGGAACTCAAGTCGACCCTACTCAAATCGGAACCAGCAGTGCCCCTACAATCGAAGAGGTGGACCGGGCTTATTTGGAAGTTGCCCCCACCACCCGCGGAGGAGTTCTGGGCCTTGGTCGTATGAGCGCTGATGTCAGGTCCGGCGTTGGTCCGTCCCAGACGGCATCGCAGGGTTCCGTATCTTCCACCCCAACTCCTGATGTGACGATGGCACAATTCAACCATTACATGCATGTGATGCATGTGAATATGGGTCGAGAGATGGGGTGGTCGGACGAGAGGATCGAGGAGGTTTATCGGAGAACCATGCAAGCTCCTCCACCGACGGCTAACGTGAACGTGTCTGTTCCCCCAGGCCCCTCAGCCCCCCCAGCCCACTCAGCCTATGTCCCGACCATATAGCAGGATGATGAGATCATGGGTCAGCAGTTCGGTGGTGGCGCCGACGTTGATGTTGATTTGTGGGACTTTGGTCCATGAGTGACTTTGAACAATTTTTTTTTTATGTGTTTAACAATTTTATTTTTATGTCTCGTAGAACTATTTACTTTTATGTCTCGTAGAACTATTTATTTTTTATCTGCATTTTTGTTGAACTGTTTACTTTTATGTTTAAGTATCAGTTGTTTAATTTTAGTTATGTGTGTTTTATGTGTTAAGAATGTGTATATTTATTTTAGTTATGTTTTATGTGTGATTTTGGATGTTATCTGTATTGGATCTTCATTTATGTTTGAATGTACTCTGTTTTTCCATGTTTGTGTTTATGTGAATGTGAATGTGAATGTGAATGTGATGGGAGACTATATGTGATAGATAAACAACATTTTCATTGAAAATTGCCTTGAAGAAAGGCTGTTGTTGTGGTTACATTACATGCATACACTTAACATTATATAAACTTAGCAATACATATTAGAGACATAAACTTAGGATTACATCCAACCTATAAACTTGAACACATAGGGTAGAACACAGAATACTATGGCCACAATAAGAAAGTTCCTCTGCTTCTTTAGCTCTTCAACTTTTCCAGCTTCAAATCCTAATTCTGAGGTTAGTTGGTCATATGTATCCTTATACATATCCCCAACTAGTTGCGCATGATTCAACTTGTTGTTGAGCTCTTGATTTTCAAGCAAAAGTGAGTCAATTCTCCTCACCATGCCCGGAAACATTCCGTGTGAACTCGTTCCTTGTCCGTGAATTTCGTGTTCATCGGCCCAAACAAAAAAGGAGCATCCAGAACCATTTAGTGAATCTGGGCAAGTATAAAATAGTCTACCTCTGATTTTTTCTTGCTTCGACATGCACACACGAGCTTCTTTTCCACAATGGCATACCACAATTTTCATGGATGTCGAAGATGAAGACATGAGTTTCTGTATTTTTTTAATTTTTGATGTTTGTGAAGAAGTAGGTTGTTTTGAGTGTGGTTGGAGTGTTAAGAATACGCAGTTTAATTTTTTTTATACGCGTCTTTTACCGACGGAAAGTGATTCCTTCGGTATTGACACATGTTTTAATGCCGACGGAAATTTCCGTCGGCAATGTAATTACCGACTGAAATTTGGTCAACGGAATCTGACTGATTTGACATACATTTGAAATATGTGTTACCGACTGAAATTATCCGTCGGTATTGCCAATACCGATGGAATTTCGGCGCGTGATATACCGACGGACTAATTTGACATACATTTGAAATATGTGTTACCGACTGAAATTATCTGTCGGTATTGCCAATACCGACGGAATTTCGGCGCGTGATATACCGACGGACAGACATTTCCGTCGGCATGTAGTATTGAAAAATGTTCCAGAACCTCAAAACACGTGAAAATTTTGGAGTGGAACAAAAAATTAAGGGAAAAATTTGGATTGGAGTGAAAATTTAAGGTATGTTTTTCAGTGTGTAATTTTAATTTGGTGTTTAATTTTTTAGTGTGTAATTTTACTACATAATTTTTACTTTTAGTGTTTAATTTTTAGTGTGTAATTTTAATTTGGTCAAATTGTTTAACAGATGGAATTGCCGGATCGTCGGTGGATGTATTGTACTCCTAGGCTCGTTTTAGGAAATGTGAATGTTGAATTTTATGATAAACTCGTGTCATTTGTTGAATTTGCAAAGCTACACCCACATTACATGTCTGAGGATTGTATTAGGTGTCCGTGTAATGCTAAGAAATGTAAGAATAAATCATTTAAAAGCATTGATGAAATCTTATGCCACGTTGTTATGAATGGGTTCGTTGATAATTACTATAATTGGACAAGTCATGGCGAACAACGGTGGCCTTATAATTTTGATCAAGTCTTGTACTATTACACTACTGCAATTTATGAACAACCAGTACACGTTGAACATGTCGGCACCAGTAACGATCAAGAGTTTGGGGTGGAAGAACCCGATATGTATCAAACAATGGTGATGGAAGCCGGTATGTCAAATATAAAGGAGGAACCAACGGATGAAGCATTTCAGTTTTATGAGATGCTCAAATTAGTCGATCAAGATTTGTACCCAGGGTGTGATTCTCATTCTCAGTTGTCATTTAATGCTCGACTTATGGCTATCAAGACGGAGAACAAGCTATCTAACAGAGCATATGAGCAAATGACACAATTATGCAGTGAGATTTGTCCTGTCGATAATAAAGTACCTACGACGTTTCATCAGAGCAAACAACTGATGAAGAATATGGGTTTGCCGGTTGAGAAGATTGATTGTTGTGTGAATGGTTGCATGTTATACTGGGGTGATGACGATAGCGATCTTCTTATGTGTAGAATGTGTGGCCATCCCCGGTACAAAGAGCCACGACGGAAGGGACCAGGTGGTCAATCGAGCAAGACAAAAAAGAAAGTGCCACACAAGAGGATGTATTATCTTCCTATCATTCCTCGTTTAATGATATTGTTTCAATCTAGTGCTACAGCTCAACACATGACGTGGCATGCAAGAAATTCTGAAGATATTGAGGCTGGGGATATGAGACATCCGTCCGACTCTGAAGCCTGGAAACACCTTGATAACGTGTTTCCAGGATTTGCTTGTGAACCGAGGAATGTGAGATTAGGCTTGAGTACTGATGGTTTTGCACCGTTTGGGAGTTATGGAAAGAAGTATTCTTTGTGGCCGGTGATACTGACTCCGTATAATCTACCTCCATGGATGTGCATGAAACCTCAAACAATGTTTCTGACTGTATTGGTGCCTGGTCCGTCGAATCCAAAGCATAAACTTGATGTTTATCTCCAGCCTCTTATTAAAGACTTGATCTTCCTATGGGATAACGGAGTCCAAACGTATGATGTTTCTAGGAAACAGAACTTCACGATGCGTGCTGCTTTATTGTGGACCATTAGCGACTTTCCTGCATATGCTATGTTGTCCGGGTGGAGTACAGCCGGAAAGCAAGCTTGTCCGTATTGTATGGAATATTCTGAAGCTTTCAGTCTCCCGAAGAGTAGAAAAGTTTCATGGTTCGATAATCACCGAAGGTTTTTACCTCGAGATCATCCATTTCGAAGGAATAAGGTGGACTTCACGAAGAATAGAACAGTCACAAACAATCGACCGCCCCTTCGAAATGGTATTTTATACATTTATTTTAACATGTTTTTTTGGGTTACATTTATTCTAACATTTATTAATCGTACAGGACAAAGTCTGTTACATTAGATTGAGTGGACGGGTTTGAAAAAAACTACGGAGGAAAATGCAGAAGAACACAACAAAGGAATCCCAGGTAACTGGAAGAAAAAGGGTATTTTTTGGGACTTGCCATATTGGAGTTCACTATTGCTCCGACACAATTTGGATGTCATGCACATTGAGAAGAATGTGTTTGACAATGTGTTTCACACAATCATGAACACAGAAGGCAGGACGAAAGATACTCCAAAGTCCAGGGAAGAGTTGAACATTATCTGTCGCCGTGATGAGTTGGAACAGGATACCCGTACAGGTAAATATCCAAAGGCTTGCTACACACTAGATAAGGCACAAAAACAGGAATTGTGTAGGTGGATTAAAGAGTTAAGATTTCCAGACGGCTACGTGTCAAACATGAGTCGATGCGTAGACACAACAAAAGGCAAAGTTGCAGGGATGAAGAGTCATGATTGTCATGTTTTTATGCAGCGCTTGATACCTATTGCGTTTCGAGAATTTATTCCTCTGAATGTGTGGAGGGCTGTCACTGAATTAAGTCTCTTTTTTAGAGATTTAACGTCTACAACAATCAAGGTTGATGATATGAATCGTTTGGAACGAGATATTCCAGTTATTTTGTGTAAGTTGGAACGTTTTTTCCCACCTAGCTTTTTTGACTCGATGGAACACTTACCTGTTCACTTAGCGTATGAAGCTAGGATTTGTGGTCCAGTGCAGTACAGGTGGATGTACGCATTTGAGAGGTGAACAATTCTATTTCTCTCATTTAATTAGTTTTTAGTATAAGAAGCCTTATTTTAATTTGTTAACTAATTATAATTTTAGGTATCTCCACAACTTGAAGCGCAATGCTAAACAAAATGCAAACGTCGAAGCATCGATTGTTAATGCGTATTTGAATGAAGAGGTTGACATGTTTTGTTCATATTATTTTGAAGACCATGTCAACACGAGGATCAGGAATGAACCACGTAACTTCGATGGTAGAGGTACGCAACAAGAAGTCGATTGCATGCTCTCTGTATTCAAGTCTAAGGGGCGACCTATAGGAAAAGCCACTGAACGATATTGGTCAACAAACACAGAGGCTAAAATAGCACAAACGTACGTGTTATTGAATTGTGATGAAGTTCAGCCTTACATTGAGTAAGTATTTCATATATTTATCATATAATTAAATAGCACTAAACGTGCGTCATTTATCATCTAATTGTGTTGTGAATTATTAGGATGTATACACAAGAACTACGACATGCAGATCAAAACATCTCAGATAGAGACATAGATACTAGTCTTCAACGTCAATTTGTCCGATGGTTCCAACGTTATGTGAGTATCATTAATTGAATTTTACGTGAACAAATAATTGTTTTGATTAATGTTAATTTTAACTGTACGTATAGGGACAATCGCACGATTTTCAGAGCCGGTTCTTACAGGATCTCAGCCAAGGACCACTACGGCGTGTGAGGACTTACAACGGCTATATTGTGAAAGGCTACAGGTTTCATACATCAGAGTATGCATCAACAAGAACGACTAACAACAGTGGTGTTTGTCTTAGGGGTGCGAATTACAATGCAGATGCAAGTGATTACTTTGGGGTGTTGCACGAAGTCGTTGAAATTGAATATCCGGGATATCCAGTGAAAACCGTAATGTTGTTCAAGTGCCATTGGTTTGACACATCCCCTTTAGGAACCAAAATTCATCCGGAGTACAAGCTTGTGGATGTTAATTCGAAAAGGAAGTATAGCGGGGATGATCCGTTTGTATTTGCCTCTCAGGTATCTCAAGTCTACTACTGCACGTATCAAGGAGCTGGAAAACGTAATAGATCAGAATGGCCCGCTGTTTGCAAAGTGAAGGCAAGGTCAATGGTGGAGGTCCCCCAAAAGGAAAACAACGATGAAGATGAACCTCCGTTTCAAATGGAACAAATAGAGAATCAAACTGAAGTGTTTGCGGGAGATTTTAATCTTTCGGTAGACTTGACGGCTGCAAATCCACAATTGATTGTTATTGAAAACGATAGTGGACATGAGGAGGAGGATGAACATGACGAGAGGGAGGATGAAGAAGATGAGGAGGAAGATGTGGCAAATAATGAAAATGAAGACGAAGATGAAGATGAATATTAAATTAATGTAACCTAACTATTTTATTTTGTACAATTTATAAGATTTCATTATTTATCATTTGGTTATAACTTATAATTTAATTATTTATCATTTGGTTATGTTATAACTTATAATTTAATTATTTATCATTTGGTTGTAAAAATCCAATGGCGACGGAACATATCCGTCGCCATTTCCGTCGCTAACGGCAACGAGCCAAAGCCGACCGACATATCCGTCGCCATTTCCGTCGCTAACGGCAACGAGCCAAAGCCGACCGACATATCCGTCGCCATTTCCGTCGCTAACGGCAACGAGCTAAAGCCGACCAAAATATCTGTCGCCCCTTCCGTCGCTAACGGCAACGAGCCAAAGCCGATCGAAATATCCGTCGCCATTTCCGTCGGTATTTCCGATTATAAATGTAACTTTCTCTCATTTCACGCGTATTTTTCCTCCCTCTCTCTATGTCTCTCCCTCTCCCTCTCCCCCACTCCGACCGTCTCCTCCTTTAGGCTTCGCCACATGCTGCCCCTTGCCCACGTTCGCAGCGGCGCCACCCCCTTCTCCGGCCGGAGTCCGCCCATCCCACCGTCCGCGTCGCAGTCCCTCCGCGTCGCAGTCCGGCGACACCCTACCGTCCCTCCCCGACACGCCGCCGTCCACATCTACGAATTACGTTTTGATGGTTAGTGTGCTGCTTTTCTTGAATTCTTCACGAATTGTTTTGATTATTCTCGTATTGTTAAGCATGAACTGTGACCGTTCGAGAATTTCGCCCCAATTTTTTGTGGAGTAGTAATGTTTTTGACTTGATTAATGTGCCTCTATCTGTCAGGAATCTAATTTCATAAGATCCCAGTTCGTGCTTTTGATTGTCGTGTTATCTTTGTTGAATTGAATTGTGATTTTCATTAAGGCTGTCCTGTAATATTCAATTATTGAAATGTTATTGATAGTTTACTTTGCGAAATTTGATTTCATATTCTGATTCCGAGGGACAAACCAGTTGAGAAAACCGTGTTATGAATTCCTTAAACAAAAGATAGAACAGGGTTTTTGTTTTTTGTTTTTGAGTGAGCCACAATTTCTGTTTTTCAGTTTATCTTCTTTAATGGTTAAGGTGTAATTGTAGTAATGTATCAGGTAATGCTATATGAAATGAGTCTGCAAGAAAAAGATTAGATTTCTGCTTTTTTTTGTTCCTGCATTAAGAGTCTTTTTCAAGCATTGTGTCCAAAATTGAATTTTATTAGACTGAAGATAGAGTGAATGGATTTTTAATTCATGATGTTGTAGTAATGAAGTTTGTTGAGACCGACCGAAACTATGCGAGCCTAATGAAGTTACTTGATCTCTGTTGAGGTATGTTCAATTTTTATGATAATTTAATTTATGTTTAAATATATAAAATGACAATTGAATCTTGATTCTTTGGAATTGATTTTGAAATGGCAGGGATGGAGTCGAGTCAGCGAAGGACAGTTTAATATACTCCACGGTTCGTATTAATATACTCACATTCTTGTTAAATTATTTCTCATATAAGTTTTTGTTAATGTTTACTACGTTGTTTTAATATTTCGGAGCTTTTTCAACCATTCTAGTGAGGGGTATAGTTGTCATAATTAGAAGTAAAATTCTATTTGCTTCTTACTTGATCGATCCTCTGCCAATTCCGGAACACCATTAGATTCCTTCGATGCCTTAGCACTCTGGTCTACATCATCAACTGGTCTACATCATCAAGTTTTTGCTGTTTGCTCAAGCAAAGGACGACGATGTTGTTTATTCTGTTGGATCTAATGTAGATTTGTGTATTGAATTATTTAAGTAATTTTGATCGGGTCGGATCCCGATCGCAAATAATTTTTTTTTTTAAATTATTGTTACTTACCGACGGACTATTCCGTCGGTTTAGCGTCGGTAATACCGACGGGCAAGCCGACGGAATATCATTTTTTTAAAAAAAAATTTAATACTTACCGACGGAAAAATCCGTCGGTAAATAAAAATAATAAAATTTAAGTCCAAAATATACCGACGAATTTACCGACGAAAAATTGATTTGGGATCCGTCGGTACAGGCGACCCGGTTTGAAAACGGGTTGGCTTGACTGCCGACGGAATTGAATCCGTCGGTACAGGCGACCCGGTTTGAAAACGGGTTGGTTTGGATCCGTCGGGAATCCGTCGGCATATACCGACGGATGCATATTTTCCGTCGGTAACCACTACCGACCAATTGATTGACGACGGATGAAATCCGTCGGTAAGAGCCAATACCGACTGAATATCCGTCGGCATAACCGTCGGTAAAACACCTCTTTTTTGTAGTGATTACTGAACATCAATATTGTATTACTTGTTTATTTATTCACACGGTAATTTTGATTTTACTGGATATTGATTTTGTAGCGGAAACATTAAACAATGTAATTTAAAGTTTTAAACATCATATTAGACAACTTGTATTACTGGTTATTACATGTGGTATTAGTCAATATATTGCGTGGTATTACTGGATATTGATTTTTTAGTGGAAACATTGAACACCTAAATTAAATTTATAAATCTAAAATAATTAAAGAAAAAATTTAATTGAGATATAAGATAAAAGTAATTATAATATAAATTTAATAAAAAATTGTACACATTATAGATTGTATTTTACTCAAAACATTAAATCATTTAAAAATAAACAAAGTTAAAGAATAAAATGAATACTACAACAAAGTTAAATAAATTAAATAAAAAACAATTTAATTAGTCAATATTAATATAATAAAAAATTCAGCATTTCATATCAACCACAACACCTTAATTAAATAAATAATTAATTAATTACAAAGAAAATTCAATAGTTAATAGAAATATAATATTTTGAAATAATTTATGAATCATATCTTACTCAACCAATAACTTAATTACAAATCATACTTTTTAAAATTAACAACCTCCTTAAATTATAACACATAAATCAAATTAACAAAATAATGACACATAAGCCAAACTAACCATAAAATGACACATCATCAATTTGTATATATAACAAATTTGTTAATCTTGTAAAATAATATAATTATTTATATAATAAATATGTATAAAATTATATATTCCAGTAATAAGATTTATATATATATTTTTTGGAATTCGAGAAACACATCTTTTTGGAATGCCCGCAAGCATACCAAGTATGGATGGAATGTTTATCTTGGCTCAAGATCTCGTCAGCACTCCCGGCAAACATCCTGGATAACTTTCTAGGCTTTGGGGGTATGATAAAGTGCAGAAATGGAAAGAAGATCGCTACATGTATATGGCTATGTGTGGTATGGCTGATTTGGAAATGGAGAAATGCAGTACTCTTCAAAAACGAAACCTTCTCGATCACAAAAGTCAAGGAGGAGTTGAGAGCAAGAATGTGGAGCTGGTTTACGGTTAAATACCCCACTCAGAACAATCCATCTTTCAGGCCATGGGTGTTAGATCCAATTAAGTGCATGAACTGAAATTTGTGGAAGTGTAAGAGTTAGAAATACTTTCAAACGTTATATCCTGTACACTGATTTTCTCGGGTATCTCTTGTACCCAGTTTTAATATAATCTTTTTACCGATCAAAAAAAAAAAAAAAACTCATACACACCTATTAAGAAAATAATTAACTTCTCATTCTACCCTTAATTTAATTAATGCTTATAATTTTCATTAAAAAAAAATACATGTATATAAATATTTATTTATTTTAAGGGTAAATTTGAAATAAATGCAATTAATTTGCATTGAAAAGTGCAAAACGACTTATATTTTGCAAAGAAAACGAAAGGTCAAAACGACTTATATTAAAAATAGGAGGGAGTATAATTTTTTTTGTATATCCTTGGAAAGGGATAAGTAAAAAAAAATTAAGTAATTAACCATAACGAGAAATTAATTAATATGAAAAAGAAGATATGAAACAAGGAAAACACGACACGATTAAACCCGTAGATGGCTAAGTTTAAATGAATTGAATATACTTTTTTTTTTTTGCCAAAAAAATTGAATATACTCACTTCAAAAAAGTCTTTGTTTTTTTCATTCCTAAATTTTAGTTACAACAATTTTTAAAAAGTTTTACTCTTTGATCACATGCATTTTCAACATGTACGAATAAGATATCGAATTGTAGCTCTCTTCAACACGCATTTTTTCAAAAAATAAATAAAATGTAAACCCGTTTTAAAATTGGTTTACACAACTTTATCATTAATTTTAAGAAACCTCTCTAGCTAGTTTGTTTTCATGTATTATACTACTACTCCCTCCGATCCAAAAAAATTGTCAGCATTTGGATTTTAAATTTGTTTTAAAAAGTTTGTCGCTTTTCCTAATTTTACCAATGATCTCCCTAAATTGCCCCTATTCTTTTGGAAATATATTAATTACAATTTTTTTTGGAAAGGTCAAAGAAATAGTGAAAAAGGAAGGTGGAAAAATAAAAGGAAAAAGAGAAGAAAGGGGGAGAAAATAACGAGGGGTAAATTTGTCAAAAAAATATGTTCCTTAATTCTATACAAAATGAGAAATACGACAAACTTTATGAAACGGAGGGAGTATTATTTTATGATGGAATTAATCAATTAATTTGATGAAAGTGTCATTTTCTTGAGAAAAAACCCAAATAAGCACGACACGGACACACAGTTATTAATTAGGCATAACGGAAATAAAGTGTGAGCCCCACGTTTCTGCCGGCTAACCCGAATCCAATCTCCTTTATTAATACCTTTTTAGTAATTTATTTGATTACTAGTGTAAAATCTCGCGTATTTCGCGGGACATAAGAAAATTTTATATATTTATTAAAAAAATAATAGAAAAAGAGAAAAAAAAGAGGAGAAAAAAGAATTTAAATTTAAAATTAGATAAAGGAAAGAATTAAAAAAATGCAT
Source organism: Galeopsis tetrahit (assembly GCA_963675135.1). Lineage (NCBI taxonomy): Eukaryota > Viridiplantae > Streptophyta > Magnoliopsida > Lamiales > Lamiaceae > Galeopsis > Galeopsis tetrahit. The sequence goes on from OY776121.1 coordinate 84,604,137, forward strand.
TTTTTTTTTGTAAAATAACAAAAGTTAAATTGAAAAAAATAAGTTTGGAGTGAATAGAAGTTAGAAAACTAAACTAAACCGCTTAATTAAAAAATGCAGAAATTTAAGAAAAATTGAAAATGAGAGAATATGAAGCGCCACGTAGAAGAGAATAGATTCAGAATTAACGTAGAAGAGAATAGATTCAGAATTAGTATACAAGGGTAGATTCATCGTAACCGCATTTAATTTACTTGAATTAATTTATAAGGATTGAGGTGATTAGCACGCACTTGGCACTTTGCTACACCCACTAAATAGTACTAGTAGTAGTTGACGAATATTAGTCTAAAATTTTTCTGCCTTAATCGACATATATATAGGGTATTATTGAACTCTAGTAGAAAAGTTTTTTCAACGTACGTACCTAGAGTGGATACAAAAGATTAATAATTTGTAAAAATAGATAAAATAAGTAATCTTAATTGTATAATGGGCTCGATCGAAGAGGTATGTATAGATAGGCATAGAAATTTAGATTTGTGACTTTTTTTTTTTTTTTAAATCATTGTGTTCATACGCGTGGGCCAATATAATTCATCTTTTTCTTAATTGTCACACTGACTTTCCTAGTCTTATTTTTGGAACTAGCCGACTTTCTCGATCAGAAAGGACAATAAAAAAAGAAAACAAGATAGACGTAGGGAATAAATAAAACTTTTTCTATTCGAAATTGTATACTGTACGTATATTTTTCATTACATTATTATACTTTAATTAAAAAAATAACATTAAATGATCATATGAATTCTATGTGAATCTAATTTGATGAAATCAATTAAACAAGAATTAATTTTCATCAATTAATATTTACGTGATCTTGAAATAGGAAGTTGACCAATTTTAACAACACTATCTTGGACCACACTACAAGATAAACTCTTACATGACATGTTCTTCATCTGCACCCTAAACCCTTGATGATGATCACTTGATGAATAGGAATAATTGGTACCCTTTTTTGTGTTCTTTGTCACCTCTTTGAAAGCAATAAAGAAAGGGTCATTGCTCTTCTTGTGTCCCTTCCTCGAAGAGCTTTGCAACGGCGCTTGAAACGCGCACGGCGGAAGAGGGATTGGCAAGTCATGAAAGATAACCCTAGTTTTTTCCGATGGACACGGTGGTGGTGGCAGTGGACGATCTTGCGGTGTCGCCGCCTTGCTAACGCCGGGCTCGTTTTCCCAAGAGAAGGGGATGTTGTTTCTTTGAGAGTGGACCTTGCTACTCATCATTTTGGTTGTGAATTGTGATTAATATTGATGTGGGGTGTATATATGTATATATATACTAATTAATTAAGGATGTTTTTGTTTTGATTTAATTAATTATTGGATTTTATTTTTTCATGTATTTTACACCCTTCAACGGCAAATCTAACATGAGGTCAAACAAATAAAACGTGAAATGATGTATGTTCTATTCACCGAATCATATGCATGTTTTGATATTAATTCACTCATTGTTAATTTCACTACTTTACTTTTTTATTAGGTGCATGCACGGCAAGCCAGCTCGAGCGTATTTAATACCCCTTACCTATTTATCATTTCTGCAAATTTTAACAAATATAATATTTAACTATTTATCGTTTGTGAAAATTCTAAGGAATATAATATTTAATGTGTGATAAAAAAATTGAGGTATGGAGATATAAAAAAAAAAAGATAGATATAAGTAAAATAGAGAAAAGGTAGCTAGAATGAGATTAAAATAAAATAGTGTGACAACATAGTGATTAATTGTTTTTTAAAATAAATAAATTGTAATAGTTTGTTGATGAAATTAAGGATGAGTAGTGACAAATAAAATTTTCATTAATTATTAATTAATAAAGATATATAAGATCAAAATTATTAAAAAATAGTATAGGGGTAAAATTATAAAAAGTGTGAAAATTATCAAATAATTAAAAACAAAAACATTATTATAAAGCATACTATTTTAATAACTAGATATAGATGAAGATTAAGTTGGGGAAGTGATGCGTGAAAATAGTAAGAAATATTTGTTGTCTACATCATGGAAATTGTTAAGTGTAGCTAGAAAAGTATGCATGCATAGAAGTTAAGGAGCAGATGACAAACATGTAATACTTGACTGAGTTTAATGCTTTGGAAATGTCTTGATGTTATGTACCCATTTAATTTGCAATTAATCTTCTTTTAATTAATGTACCAATTCCCCATCTCACAATCTTGTGATCGATGTACTATTATATATGATCATAATATTTCATTCCTTATATTATAACCGTGAGTATATACTCCGTATATATATATATATATATATATATATATATATATATATATATATATATATATATATATATAAATAGATATATTTTATTTAATTAATTACTTTTTTACACTAAACATAAATGTCGAGAGGGCCCCAAGGTACATTTAATATTGATCAGCCAAATTATTATATTGTCTAGTAAAAATATTTAATATAGTTCAATGAAATGAACAATGACATATGATCAAGGTTAAATTGGTGATTGTGGAATGACTTGTATTTATAGGAGTAATTACATTGTAACCTAATTACATAAATTTAGAAAGAGATAAATACAAAAGGTAAATACAACAATATATGTCCTATATACAAGGAATGTTTGACTATTACTTAATATCCCCCGTCAAGCGAAGCGTGGGATGAGGGAAAACGCAGAGCTTGGATCGAAGGAACTCGAACGTCGAGCGAGGAAGGCTTTTCGTGAAGATGTCGGCGAGCTGGAGATGCGTGTGGACAAACTGCGTGGACAGCTTTCCGGAGGTGACGAGCTCGCGAACAAAGTGACAGTCGATGTCAATGTGTTTGGCCCGCTTGTGAGCCACTAGATTCTGGCTCAGAAAGAGGGCACTATTGTTGTCGAAGAGGAGAACAGGGCGAGCAAGCAGAGGAACACGGAGCTCACGGAGCAATGAAGTGAGCCAAACGACCTCGACAACTGCGTTGGCTAAGGCACGATACTCCGATTCACAACTGGAGCGAGCTACTGTGGGCTGTTTTTTTGCACTCCAAGAGACCAGATTCCTACCTAGGAAGACTGAATAACCATAGGTAGAGCAACGAGTTTCCACGCATCGAGCCCAGTCGGCATCTGAGTAGGCGACCACGGAAGAGTCTGGGCGACGAGTGAAGGAGAGGCTATAACTGATAGTGTGCTTGACATAGCGAAGAATCCTCTTCACCGCCGAGAAGTGGTCGCTAGTCGGCGCCTGGAGAAACTGACTGACATGATTTACCGAGAAGGATAGATCAGGTCGAGTGATGGTGAGGTACTGTAGGGCGCCTACCAAAGAGCGATAAAGGGTCGGATCCGAGAATGGATCACCAGTGCTGACCAGGGTCTCACCCGCGGCCAAAGGGGTGGCAATGGGCTTGGAATCTTGAAGATCTGCTCGCTCAAGAATTTCTCGAGCATATTTGGACTGCCCGACGAACAACCCAGAAGAGGTGTAAGAGATTTCCAAACCCAGAAAATAGTTGAGGCGACCAAGGTCCTTGAGGGCGAACTCCTTGTTAGCCCGAGCAATGAAACGAGCTAGTGTAGATGAGTCTTTGCTAGTGAGAATAATATCATCGACGTACAAGAGGAGGTAGATGACCGAGGAGCCTTGAAATAGGTAGAACATCGAGGAGTCAGACTTGCACTCCTTGAAGCCAATGCCGAGCAAGAAGGAGCTGAACCGCTGGAACCAAGCTAAGGGAGCTTGGCGGAGACCATATAATGCCTTTTTCAATTTGCAGACATGATCAGGGAGCCGAGGATCGACAAAACCAGGGGGTTGGGCCATAAAAACTGGTTTCTGGAGATAGCCATTGAGAAAGGCATTCTTAACATCCACCTGATGGAGGGGCCAGTTGAATCGAACAGAGAGAGCCAAGATAACCCGAATAGTGGTCGCCTTAACAACGGGACTGAATGTGTGAGAAAAATATGTGCCAGGGATTTGGGTAAAGCCTTGAGCGACCAGTCTGGCTTTGTGCCGCTCAATGGAACCATCAGAGTTGTACTTGGTTCGAAAAACCCATTTTGAACCAACAATGTTCGTATTCCGGGGGCGAGGAACAAGATCCTAAGTTTTGTTAACTCGCAGAGCATCGATTTCGTCCTGCATGGCAGCCAACCATTCAGGAGACTTGGCAGCCGATTTAAAACCACGGGGTTCTGAGGAGGTAGTGAGAGCACTAATCAAGGCAGTGGAGGCCAAGTGCAGAGGATACTAAGGTTTGAAAATCCCAGATTTTGCTAGCGTGATCATTTGGTGCGTGGACCGTGGTTGCCGTGCTGGGGGGTCAGTGGTCGGCTGCGGCTGCTCGGCCGGTTCAGGGGCAGCAGGTGGCCCCGCAACAGGGGCTGGCAGAGGAAGTGGTTCCTCGCTAGGGTCAGAAGAGCATGCCGAGCACGGGATGGTCGCAAAGGGAGGAACAGGCCCTGGCGAGGGATCAGGCGAGGAGTCAGACTCCGCATCCAGAAAGGATGAGACCACCTCACTGGTCGGCATGGGCCGAGCAGTACCTGAAAAAGGGAAGCACTCTTCATCAAATATGGTATGGCGAGTAATAAAAGTTTTTGATGAACCAGGATCAAGACACCGAAAACCCTTATGTTGGCTACTGTATCCCAAAAAGATACATGGTCGACTGCGAGGAGAAAGCTTGTTCGAGGCATAGTCTCGAAGATAAGGGAATACTCGGCAACCAAATGTCTTAAGATTTCCATAGATGGGCACAGTGCCGAATAAGACCTGAAAAGGTGATAGGCCGCCCAAAACTGACAACGAAAGTCGGTTGATGAGATGAACAGCAGTGGCAAAAGCATCAAACCAAAATTCTGACGGGGCGCGAGCATGAAACAACATAGAGACCCCAGTTTCAGTGATGTGTCGATGTTTTCGCTCAGCGCGACCATTCTGTTGAGGGGTGTATGGGCATGACTTACGATGCTCTATGCCATGCTCGGCCATAAAGCTGCGAACAGCTTTGTTGACAAACTCTGTACCACCATCACTCTGAAAAGCTTTGATGGTCGAGGAGAACTGATTGCACACATACTTGTGAAAGGCGACCAAGGTGGCGAAGAAATCTAATTTTGCTCAGAGAGGATATAACCGTGAAAAACGAGAAAAATCATCCACGAACACAACATAATAACGAAAACTAGAAGTAGCAGCAGTAGGAGCAGGACCCCAAAGGTCGCAATGTACTAAATCAAGAACTGCAGATGCACGTTTTTCATTTATAGTGAATGATAATCGTTTACTCTTAGCCAATTGGCAAGGGGTGCAAGTTTTCGGATTTGGTAAAATTGAACTAATAGATAGATGCCCTAATCTATTCAAATCTTTAATAATGTCAAAAGGTACATGACCCAAACGGGAATGCCATAAATCAAAAGAAACACGAACGACACCGGACTTTTTCAAAGCAGCGACCAAAGTTGGGAGCGCCCGTTCCAACACGTACAACCCCTGCTCACATCGACCCTGAGCCACCACGTCTTTGGTAGCCCGATTCTGAACAACAAATGTTTTTTCAGAGAAGCAAACTTCAACCGGAAAGTCAGACGTGAGCTTGCTAATGGATAAAAGGTTTTTGGTGATGTGAGGTACAACGAGAACATCTAGAAGGCCAATATCCTTAGAAATTAAGTGCAAACCAACATGAGAAATTTGTAAGGAATTGCTATTACCAACAATAACCTCACCATTACCAGAATAAGGGGCCGAGGAGTCCAGGTGCGAGGTACTGGGAGTCATGTGGGCCGAGGCTCCTGAACCAACATACCAATCCGAGGAGGGTCGGCGAGGAGACGGAGCAGGCCGAGTGGAAGGCCTGAGCAAGGTTGGCGGACGGGTCCTCGGACAGATGGGCGAGCAGTCTGGCGAGGAACTGGTCCACAAACAAAACGCTGAGGGCATTTAGTGGCATAGTGTTCGCCGCGGCAGATTTGACAGCGGGGGACGTAGGCTTTACGCCCTCCGCGACCATTAGATGATTCGGGGCGACCACCACGAAGAGGCCCAGAAGGGCGACCACTAGTATGATTGTGTGGAGTCGGGCGAGCAAAGAACGCGGCTGGAGCAGGCTCAATTGGATCAGGCTTATTCATGATCTCAAAGGCAATAGCCTGATGCAATAAGTCACGGAAATGTGGGACAGACGAGAGGGCCATTCTGGTGTCGGCAAATCCGCTGAATTTGGGGCCAAGGCCCCGTAGAAACCAGTGCGACATATCAGATTTGTCGACTGGCTTACCAATAGCGGCCAGTTGGTCGCATAATGCTTGAAAAAGTTAAAAGTTCATGGATCATACACGTATATCACTTATGCATTTACACTTTATTTTATTTTAAAACATGATTCGAGTAAAGTCAAAAGCTCACGGCATATATGCATATACATGTGATCATGAACATTCTTAAGCTGGATGAATGCATCTACGGCAATTATACATGAGTATTCACAATCAATTAATATTAGAATTTATTACCGTGTAGGTAACTATCCATTTATTTTCATGTCTGAAGAATTTCTATGTAATTCCGTGTAGGTAACTATATATCCATTTATAATCATGCATGTCTGAATTTATAATCTTTTATTTTGAAATTATAAATCTATCACCCTTTAGCACCTTTTTTTCCCCTAATTACTCTTAGCTTGCATATACGTACTGCCATTTAATGGGTGCACTTCGTAAACGTAATGCAAGGTATATATACATGTGCCGTTATAAATTATCCAATAAAAATCCAATTATATATGTATGTAACATTACAAGTTAGTTCTAAAATTTGTATTTTAATTAGTAGCACTTAATTAATTAGGGTTTTCATTTTAGATATGTTTCATGATGCGATATTGCTCAATACTTTTTTTTTTTTTTCTTTCAATCATAGTAATGTAAGATGAAGACAAAATATATATAGGAGTGAGTCATTTCTTGTTGTAGTCTTTTTTATCACTTCAATTTTAAAAATAATCATCAAGCCTTGAATTGAGGGGAATCAACATGTTTTAATTAATTGCAAATTAACCTAATTTGATTAAAACTTTGAAATTGGGAAAATTCATAATTAATTGCACACCTAAATTGATTAAAACTTTGAAATTGGGACTTTTCTAAAATTCATAATTATACAAACTGCCTATATAACCAATTCTGAAAAGCGTTCGTAATGCAGCTACGTTTTTCAGTTGGCCCTTGTTTGTTTGATTGATTTGTGTGCAACAAAATTTATGAATTAATTAAAGTAATATCCAAACTGGAAAACGTTTTTCAGTACTCTTTTCTGCGTGTAATTTTATAAACATAAATATCATCTTCCTACATGGGCAGTTAGTTAGCAGCCTGTTCCTTGTCACGTCATCATATATGTGAAATCGGACAATCAATAAATCAATAACAAACTGGAATTATAATTTAAAAAAATACTCCCTCCGTCCTGTAAAATTTTGCTCAAACAGATTTTTGGGTCTACAAAGTATATGTTTATTCTATTTAAATAGTTAACTTTTAAGCAAGGGCGGAGCCAAAATTTTTTTTTTAAGGTGGGCTGAATGAATGCAATACAAAAAAAAATAAAAATATTAGTTTCTTTTACATAAGTTGCAACATTCGATTTTTTATTCAATAAAATTTATAAATTTTCAAACAATTATCTTTTAATATTGACAACTCTATAATCTGATAAATTAGTAGCTCTTCATTTTGTTTCGAATACGCTCTAACTTGACATGGTTCATTGTTGAAAATGTTTGTTCGTTCGTGACAGTAGTAACAAGAAGTGTTAAAACTAGGCGAATCAGTCTCGTAACTAGAGCATACAGTTGCACCTTGTTTGTCTCGACTAACTTTTTATGTAGTTAAAAAATAGTTGATAAATTTTGATTTCTTTTTAGAGGTCATTTAATTGAAATTTTAAATTATCTAAAGAGTTAAATATGCATATTTTACAAATAGTTTAACAAGAACTAATATGGATTAGTGGTAGGTGTAAAGTGAATTTGGTGAGGTTTGAAGTAAAATGTATATAAAAAAAGGAGTGACAATTTTAAAAATAAAATAATATTGGAAGAATATTAATTTTGTAGGGTATTTTCATATTAAGAGTGTATAAATAATCTTGAAATGTTTCAATAAAAATAAAAAAGTGTACAAATAATTACGGAACGAAGTATATATATAGAAGAAAAACCCCAAAAATTAGGATGGGCTGGAGCCCTCCTTAGCCATAAGGAGGCTCCGCCCTTGCTTTTAAGTATTTTTTTTATAATTTATTAACAAGACTGAGTATGTACCAACAATATTAGGGTTGGTCTGCTATGGACTCGAGTGCATGTTGTGCACCCTAGTCTATGTTGCACTTTTCAGTTTACTGACCTACACTTTTCAATTATTAAACTGTATAATAATATTTTTAGTAATAATTGAAAAGTGCAACACCATTTATCAAAAAGTGTAAGTCAGTAAACTGAAAAGTGCACATGGACTAGGGTGCACAGCATGTACTCGAGTGCATACTAGACTTTACCACAATATTATTTACTGGTTATTCTACATTTTATAATTAAAATATGATTTTTTTTTAAAATATGTATAAAAAGAAGAGAACAAAATTTTAAATGATAGAGGAAAATAACAAAATTGAATTTAATATAGAAACAGAATGTTGAATTGTATTTGTGATTAGCCATCTTTGTCTGACATGTTAATTTTCTTCCAATTAAAAAAAATGCGACTAAATAGCACTGAAAAAATAGCACTAGTACTAGTACTATTTTTCAATAACACTAGTACTATAAAACTTGATTTTGGGTCATATATGGCAGTGAAAAAATAGCACTAGTACTGAGAAAAAATTCGTTTTGGTCCCACCTGCCACGCACCCTCGTTTTTTTGGTCCCATGACTTTCACATTTAGTCCCAATATGTTAAATTTTATCACATTTGGTCCCCGTATTGTGCAAATTTTGAAATTTCGTCCCAACCCCGTTAAGTTTTAACGGATTGACTCACGTGCCCATCACGTGGCCGTCAGTCAGTTATTTTTCACTCTCTCCAACGTCAACACTTAACATAATTTCCCAAATCGTGCCAGAACCCTAAATCGTGCCAAAAATCCCCAAAGTCAAAAACTCAAAATCCCCAAATTCCAAACAACGATTTCGTGTGAAATCGACGCGAAATGTTGCGACAAAGGCGTAAGTTGAAGAAAGGTGTACCCCCATATTGTAAGTTTCGATTTCACTTCCACCATTCTTATTCTTACAAACAATTGTTTCGTTTTTTGCTCAAGAATGAAGTTTATGGGTCGATTTTTGGAGAAAATGGTAGTATGTTCTTGCGAATGAACTAAATGTGGTCGATTTTAGATGGGTTTTCACTGTAACTAAATGTGAACGAATGTTGTTGTTTTCAGTCGATTTTAGGGTTTTCAAATTTCTTCATTTTTTAAAATGTGAATTCCCTGTAACTCGTAATTTGTTTATTTAGTTTGGAAAATATCATTAGTGTTTTGGGTTTTATATGGTCGAATTCACATGCATGTTTGTTTATGTTAGTGAATATTCTTGTTTAAATGTTTATAGGTGCCATTGGAATGAGGAAATATTATACAATGTTATTGCAACATGGGGGAACTGTTAGTGCAGATGATAATGGAGATTTAGTATATAATGGTGGGTCAATGAGTGTTTTTGATTTTGTGGATAGAACTAGGGCAGATATTGGCTATATAGGTAAGTTATGTGAGCAACTAGGCTATATTGGGGATAAGCAGTACTATTGGAAGAACAAAGAGGGAAAGTTGGAGGAGGTCCAAGGCATGTCTGACATACAGAAGTTACTTAACCTAGGCATAGAAACTAGGGTGTTCAAAGTGTGCTTGGTTGGCATAAAAACAAACATACCAGATGAATGTGATGATTATTTAGGGGAGGCAGAGTTCTTCACTGAAGGTGATGTTGTAGAGAATGAGGTGTTCAAGTTGTTTGAGGTTCAGATTGAGGTGCAGAATGAATACAAAGAGAAAGAAACTGAGGTGCAGATTGAGGTGCATAATGAAGAAAGAGTGAAAGAAATTGAGGTTCATAATGAAGACAGAGAGGAAGAGATTGAGGGTCAGAATGAGGTGCAGATTGAGGGGCGGATTGAGGGTCAAAATGAGGTGCAGATTGAGGGGCAGATTGAGGGTCAGAATGAGGTGCAGATTGAGGGGCAGATTGAGGGTCAGAATGAGGTGCAGATTGAGGTGCAGATTGAGGGGCAGATTGAGGGTCAGTATGAGGTGCAGATTGAGGGGCAGAATGAAGTGCAGATTGAGAGGCAGATTGAAGACAGAGAGAAAGAAATTGAGAAGGAGTTTGAGTGGGGTAATTTTGAGCAAAATGAAGACATCTTTGATGATGAAGCTCAAACTCAACACATTTTGGAGGTGAAGAAGGAGCTTTGTAGTGATGAGGAAATGATAGATGATATGCATACCTCAGATTCTAATGAAGATTCTGATTTCATTGGTAGAGAGGAAAGTGATGAGGAAATGATAGATGATATTATTTATAAGGAGAATGTTGACAGTGGAGTTAAGTGGGGTGGTATTGATGACCACCATTCTAAGTCTGATTCATCTAGTGAGGGGGAAGAAATTGACCAAGACAATGAATCTGATTTTGAGAGTCTTGGGGAATCTGAAGCTGATGAAGATGGTGATAGGCCAAATCTTGTTTTCAGGAGATCTCAAGTTGAAAACCCTTGTTTCTTCCTTGAGCAAATATTTGCCTCAAAAAAGCTATTCAAAGATGCAATTACCTACCACAGTGTGAAAACAGGGAGAAGTTTGGCAATAACAAAGAATGATGGGAGGAGAGTCTATGCAAGATGCAAGGCAGAAGGATGTGATTGGCACATTAATGCACTAAAGATGGCAGGTAAGGAACAATTTCAAATCAGACAATACAATCCAGATCACACTTGTGCTAGGACTTACCATGTTAAGAATGTGAAATCTGGATGGTTGGCCAAGATTTATGAGGAAGATCTGAGGGTAGAACCTCACAAAGAAGTCAGTGGCTTAAAAAACCAAGCAATGAAGAAACTTGGATGTTTCATCTCTCACAATCAAGCATACAGGGCAAAAAAGAAGGCAATGATGGCAATTGAGGGTGAAATCACAGATCAATACACCAAATTGTGGGACTATTGCAACACCTTAAGGGAGAAGAATCCTGGTTCAACAGTTATACTGAAATTGGATCAAACACCCACTGGTAATAGATTCTCAAAGTTGTATGTGTGCTTGAATGCATTAAAGATGGGTTTCAAAGCTGGATGCAGACCATGGATTGGTGTTGATGGCTGTCACCTAAAGGGACTTGCTCAAGGTGTGCTGCTTACTGCAGTTGGCATTGATCCAAATAATGAACCTCTTTTATTGGCATATGCAGTAGTTGGATCAGAAACCAATGAAGCATGGGAATGGTTCTTGACCTTATTGAAAGAAGACTTCATTGAAGGAAGGGAAGATGGATACATCTTTATGTCAGACAAGCAAAAAGGGTTGATCCCAGCTTTTGAGAAGGTGTTGCCTTGTGTTGAAAACAGATTTTGTGTTAGGCACTTGCATGGGAATATGAAGAAGGCAGGATTCAAAGGCGATGCATTCAAGAAGGCTTTGTGGTTTGCTGCCAAGGCAACAACAATCCCATATTTTGACAGATGTATGAAAAAATTGAAAGACATAGATGTTAGATGCTTTCAGTGGCTTCAAGAGAAACCAGCTTCTCAATGGTCAAGGTCACATTTCTCCACCTTTGCAAAATGTGATACTTTGGTGAACAACATGTGTGAGATACTTAACTCTGTGATCTTAGAAGCAAGAAGGAAGCCAATATTGACTATGTTAGAATGGATCAGAGAATACATGATGACAAAGCTTCAGAAGAATAGAGATAAATGTGAGAGAAAATGGGAAGGCAGAAAAACTTGTGGAAGGATTACTGCTCTCATTTACAAAGAAATGGATGCTTCAAAGGATTGTATCCCAGTGAAGTCAAATGATTTCAACTATGAGATTTCTGTTTTTGATGGTTCAAGATATGCAGTGGATTTGAGGGCTCATACTTGTGATTGCAGAAGATGGGAGTTGTCTGGTATACCTTGCAAGCATGCTGTAAGTGCAATCCTTGCTCAGAACCATGACATTGAGGATTATGTAAACCATTGTTATTCTGTTGAGGCATATCAAGCTGTGTATCAGTTTTCAATTAGTCCAATGAATGGAGAAGAGCTCTGGCAGAAAACAGGGTACATACCACCCCTGCCTCCAAACTTTGGTAAGAAAAAGCGTGGTAGGCCTTCCATGAAAAGAAGAATGACAACAGATGAAGGTGGAAATGGAAAAAAGAGAAAGGGTGTGCAAGTAATGCCAAGGCAGAAGAGGCAGAAGAAACAAAGTCAAGGTGGGCAAGGTGCTCAGAGTCAAAGTGGTCAAGACTTACCAAAACAGAAGAGAAAGGTTGTTTGCAAGTTTTGTAAGGATGAGGGTCACATGGAAAAAACTTGTGAGTGGAAGAAGCTTGCTGAAGATTTTACGGCAGAGGTTGAGGCAGAAGAAAGGGCATTGGGTGCTTCAACAAGTAGGGCACCTCCTGAAGTACCTGAAGAGATGACACAAACACAAGATATTCCTCCAATTGACACACAAGAAGACCACCAAGATACTGTAAGTGTTGTATTTGTTTGAATACTGTCCTTTGTTGTGGAATTTTTATACATTTTATTTTACAAAATGCAGAGCATGGTGCCAGAAGAGAGTGGTGATGAGATAAGACCTATTAGGCCAAGCACTAGGGCAGGGAGAAAAATCATGGTAAATTTTAATTTATTGATATACATGGTTTAATGAATTTGACTCAACACTATGCCAAATAAGCTGATAGACAGCGGTTAAAAACCGTTGTAAATTGGAATCAGTAACCGCTGTGGTAATAAGGGCTGTAAAAAGAGGGCGCTGATAGACAGCGGTTATTAACCGCTGTCATATCTATATACAACAGCGTTTATTAACCGCTGTTATTCCATCAAAACCGATGTGGTATGTGCTCGGTTTGAACCCCTTACAATATTTACGATAGCGGTTTTATTAGTTATGACAGCGGTTATGAACCGCTGTTGTTTGAATTTACTACAGCGGTTTTTAACCGCTGTTGTTTAGAATTACTACAACGGTTTTTAAACGCTGTTGTTTTGAATTTCTACAGCGGTTTTTAACTGCTGTTATTTATTAACAACCGTTGTTGTACTTGCTCTATAACAGCAGCTGTATTAGCTATAACAACGGTTATTAGCCGCTGATGAAATTTTCATTTGCTAAATTAATAAAAATAAAATACAAAATCTAAAAACATTTATGTATATATATAAATTCAACTAGACTATTACAATAAATTCATTAATGAGCAATTCCTCCCAACGCCTCATTAATTAGCAATCCCTCCCAAAGCACGTATAGTTGCAATTGTACTTCGTCAATTTGAGCTTTCAGATCAACCAACTCTCTATCTTTATTCTTAAGTCTTCAAGTCAAATAGGGGCTCTATCAATGTCGTTATCTCTGGTCATTAATGATTCCTTAATGAAGAGATCATCAATCATTCAAAATGATGAGTGTAATTAGCATATAATAAAAATGATGGTTGTAATTACTTACCTTCTCCGCAGCGTAACGCTGTGCTACTCAGCTCCTAAAGTCAAAAAAATGAAAGTAGATACATGAGTGAGTAATGTTAATTATAAATATTATTCTTATGTACAATACAAGAATCTTACCTTGATTTAGTAGACTAATTAAGTCGTATGACAAAGTCTCTCCAATCAAGATCATTATTCGTATGCCAACTTGCTTGATTGTTGATTGTTTATGTGGTATCAACTCTCGTGAGATAATTTTTGAAGTTCCCCCTTTGATTGTTGATTATTGTTGATTGTTTATGTGGTATCAACTCTCGTGAGATAATTTTTGAAGTTCCCCCTTTGATCCCGCTACATCAAACACCCTTTCTTCTTTTTATGGTCAACATTAAATGCCAACTAAAAGTATATACAATAAGCATATAAGATACTAACAAAAAAATTAAATAAAGTTCATAAAATGATGTTCATGTACTTACAAGCACAGCATTCCATACATGAATCTTGTCTTTCTTTGAAAGAAGGTGCCAAGTTGGATTCTTAGCTTTCCAACTCTTAGCACCATTATTCTCTACAGGCTGCCCATTCTTGTAGTCATCATGATATACCTTAATCTTCTTTTTACGAGGTGCCACAAACCTATTCATCAAAAAGAATATAATACATGGATAAACACAAACCCATGACTTTTTTAGACATTGATTGAAGAATTAAAAAAATAGAACTTTTAGATAGCATATATGAAAAAAAAAAAAGTGAGTGAGAGAGACCTGGAGACTGGAGAGTAGTGAAAGAACTTGCGGGTGGAGAAGAAGATGATGAGGGCAAGGGCGGCGACGGGCGGACTGTACAACATATTGTGCGCACGCGAGTGAGGCATCCACATATGTGAAATGAAGAAAGGAACAACTGTGCGGTTGGAGTATATGGAGAGATTATGTGCACAAGGCATTCTTCTTCCCTGGTCAATGTATGACGCTGGATTTTTTAAAATGTAAGGCGCTGAAATTTAGATTTTAATTAACTGCACACTCACTTAACATATACAGGAGTCCCTCACTTAACATATACAGGGGTGGTGGAACAGTTATATATAATATAATATCTACTTATAACATTGATTAAATAACTAATTAAATTTATAATATATATAATATAATATATATAACTGATACAAATTTAAAAGATCAATAAAATTTTATATTTACATGAGAATAATAAAACCTAGAAATTATTTTAAATAAATATTAAATTTATTTTATAACCATATAATAATTAAAATATCAAATTTATTTTATAAGCATATAATAATTAAATATGAATTATTTACTTTATTTTTATTAATTGATCATATATATTAATTTTTACTGCTATATATAATTTTTAGGGATATTTACTGTTGTACGTTTTTCTCTTTTTTCATACATAATAATAGGCCTTAGAGAAAGAGAATGATTAGAGGAGTTTTCATACATCTTCTTTTTTATTTGTTTATGAACTGGCGTGATTTTCTTTCTAGATTTTTCCTAATTCTTTAATTTGTTTCTTATGTTTTTCTCTAACATTTTAGAACTACTCATTGATTTCATGAAATCTAACATTCAATTTCCACATCAACAAAAAAAAGAAACAATGGATGATCAATTTATTTCTCCTTACCGTCCGACGGACAACTGTGGGTGCAATGCAGGCGCTGACGGCTACCCCTCTCACAGAACGAGGGGCGTTGGGGAGATAAGAAGAAATATTAGATTTTTTAATTTGTTTAATAATAATATAATATATTGGACCTGATATTTTATAGATTTTATTAACTTTTTTATTAATAATATAGTAATATATATGAACAAATATTTTTAAACTTATATCGTTGTTTAATCAAAATCGTATTGTGTTAATCATTATATATTTCTTAATTGATAAAACTTAAAAAATAATTAAATTAAAAATAAAATTCTTTATAAATCAATAAAATCTTAAAAATATGAAATAATCAAATACAATTTTGAAGATTAATTACAAGATTTATTTTTTTAATAGATTTTTTTAATATATTTATTTTTGAGAATTTAATCGTATTTCATAAAATAAATTCAGTAATTTAAAAAAAAAATTATCATATTTTTTTATTTAATTATTTTTAAAGATTAATTTGATTATATTACATAAGAGAAGCTATTACAGCGCATAACTAAAACATATCACAGCAGTTACGGAAAACCGCTGTCTATCAGCGCACAAATGGAACCTATGACAGCGGTTCTGAAAAAAGATGCATATGACAGCGGGTTTTGAAGTTTTAACAGCGGTTTTAAAAATAACCGCTGTTATTCAACTGCTGTAAAAAGCATAATTTGGCATAGTGCAAATATGTATCTCATTATGATGTTTTGTTAATTATTTAGATGAAAAGAAAAAATGCATCATCAATGTCTTCAAAGGGCAAGATTGGCAAGGTATTATTCTAAATGAAGTTATAATTTGGTCTTGTGTGATTTTATTTGGTTTGGTGTGATTTAAACATGATCCATAATTTGAATTTGCAGAAAACATTGAGTGGGGAAAATGTTGATTCAAGCACTGCAAGTGGTGTTAAAACCAGTCCACCTACACCTGCATCAATGGGTTTTCATCCCCAAAATTTTATTGGTTCAGGATTGGTGTCTTCTGGAGGCACAAGTATGCAACCTCCACCATCCAACAAAATGGCTTTTAGTCCAAATACATTTATTGGATGTAATGTGAATGTGGGGGGCAGTGGTGGTTCAACAACCAACAAGGATGGAATGAGGGTGACAATTTCAGGAGGTAAGAAGTTTGTTGCAATGTCTAGCTTATTGGAGGTTGCTAATCAGAAAAAGACTAAAGGTAAGGGGAAGGGAAAGAAGAATTAGTTAGATGGAAACTTTGGTTTATGGCTTTTGTTTATGAGACTCTGTTTTATTGATGAAACTTTGGTTTATGGCTTTTGTTTATGAGACTCTGTTTTATTGATGAAACTTTGGTATGGCTTTTGTTTATGAGACTCAGATTGATATTTGGAATTTGTGGGAATGGAGACTCTGTTTTTTGTTATTTGGATGTTGGTATTATTAATGGAGATTAATGCAGACACTGTTTTTTACTTGAATTGTTATTTGAATGTTTATTCATGCTTATGTGAATGTGTTGTGTGACTCTGTTTGATAGATAAACAACAATTTCATTGAAAAGTGCCTTGAAGTAAGGCTATTGTTGTGGTTACATTACATGCATAGAAGCTGAAATTTAGGAATACATATTAGAATCATAAACTTAGGATTACATTCACCATATGAACTTGAACATATAGGGTAGAACACAAAATATTATTGCCATGATAAGAAAGTTCCTCTGCTTCTTTAGCTCTTCAACTTTTCCATCTTGAAAGCTTACCTCTGTTGTTAGTTGGTCAGATAAGTCCTTATACATTTCCTCAGCTAGTTTCGCATTCTTCAGTTGGTTGGTGAGGCCTTCAATTTCAAGCAATAGTGAGTCAATTCTCCTCACCATGCCCGGAAACATTCCTTGTCCGGCGATTTCAAGTTCATCGGCCCAAACAAAAAACGAGCATCCAACACCAGTTAGTGAATCGGAACAGGTATAAAACAGCCTACCTTTGCTTTTTTCTTGCTTGGAAATGCACGTACGAGCCTCTATTCCACAGTGGCATACCACATGTTTCGGCTTGGATGTGGACATGATTTTTTTGGATTTTTTTGTTTTTGTGTGGTTTGGGTGTGGATGAAGCAGATTGAGGGTCCATATATATAGATGTAGAAAATTTTCCCTCCAATTCTGTGGTTTGCACCAATTTTCCCTCCTTTTTTGCACCAATTTTCCCTCCAATTGTGTTAGTATCCAATGTTGGCGCCAATTTTCGCTCCAAAATGAAAAAAATATTAACGGGACCAAAAACGCTAACAGCTGACTAACGGCTGAGTAACGGTGGGACCAAATGTGATAAAATTTAACCTATTGGGACTAAATGTGAAAGTCATGGGACCAAAAAAACGAGGGTGCGTGGCAGGTGGGACCAAAACTCCCATTTCCTCCACTAGTACTATTTTTCAAGTAAAAAGTGAATTTTGTTTCCTCTCACAAAAATTATGTTTATATTATTTCAAAAGTATCAATTTTTACCTTCAAATTATAATTTTATACTCGGAATTTAATTTTATTTACACACAGATCATATTGCATGAAACAGTCGGACACAACTTGCCCAATAATTGTTTTCATGATTCATTTCCATCAGTGATCAATTAAATTGAAAAATCTATATATATAAAAGGAGGATGAGGGCTCTCCTGCTTTTGCCACGTGTGCATTTGAAATCCCTCCTCCTTCTGCCATGTGTATGATCTACGTGTCAATCTAACGTCCTAAGTTGATACGCCATGTGGCAAACAAGACAAGCTGTTTTTTTACCCTTTCTCATGAAACGTCGCTTGATTTTGCCTTCTTGGTATTTGTATCAACTCTACCGTCGCGGGCTTTTGTTCCTCATCGCACCGCCTGGGAGCCCATTGCACGGCATAGTTGTCTAGATTCACCACCGCCTGAAAGGGAACATAGTCCATCCTCGATCATGGCCCGCGGATCGTCTTTTGCTAATCAGATTAGATCGTGCAACCCCTTCTTTGTTGTGATGTGTAAACATAATCTGATTTGGGTGGTTTCCCAAAATGCAGGTTGGAATATTTGGTCCTATTCCTTTTAAGATAGATTATGCGTTTCGTAATCTATTTTGATTAATTTTCCAGGTATTTTTCTCTGAAGCGCTGGCGTGGGAATTTACTCAAAGAAACGAAGTCGGAAACTCAATTGTTTTTCAGCTCACTCCCAGTCGAACGAGGTATCTGTTTCTCTCTGGATTTTGTAGGAGTATCTTTTTATGTGATTATATAGATTTATGTCGGCGTGTGTGGGTATTTTTTTTTTTTTTTGTAGTAATGTAATGAACGGATGACACTGAGCTGTTCAATCTCTATTTTTGGTGTTTGGTAAAATGTTTTTGTCTCTTATAGTTTGAGAATTTTGGCATCCATATACTCATAAGTCCTTTTTAAGATTGTATTTACATTTTTCACTTTCCCTTTTATACATTTATTGTTCAATATGGGAATGCTTCATGTGTTTGGTTATATTTTAAATGAAAGATTTGACATTAATTTCATGGAAATGCACGTTCAAAAAAAAAAAAAAATCACGGAAATGCAACCAAACATTCTGTCACTTTTTATAGTATTATATTGATGATTGGAGACAGGGGTTGTCACAGGGGTTGCAACCAAACATTCTGTCACTTTTTATAGTATTATAAAGGATCTTAATTCTTTAACTAATGCATATTGGAGTACTTGAGATGTTCGTGAAGTAATATGTAGGCTCAATTTTCTGAGATACCACTCTCTTGCTTGCTTTCTCTTTCTTAAAATTTCTAGAATGCATGCAGGAAGTTGTTTGCTCTCTTCTATTATTAGAAGCATTGGCACATTGTTACTTCAGTTTTCTATTTATCCCTCAAATTTCATTGTTTGTCAGACAGTTTCCATCTGTGTTGTTATGCAGTTCTATGTATTGGTGTAAACCACTTATTTTTAATCTGATGGTTTACTAATTATCAGGTGTGACTTATTCCTGCCAGTGATATATTCCTTGATTTAAGGTACAAGATCGGATGTGAATCTATTAAAATGTTTCTTGAAAAGCCCTGGTAATTTGCTTCTGATGCCAGGATGCTCATTTTTCTATTTGCCCTACTTTTCCATAATGCATTTCAATCTTATGTGTCTGGACAAAATGGGTACATGAAATGTCATTTTATTGGGAACATGAAGTAATCTAATTTCATATGCCTTTTACAATGAAAATAAACTTTCTACTGATATTAGAACAATACTCTATAAGTTGAGCCACCCTTTTAAATGCAACTCATTTAAATAATTGTTTTGATATCTATTAAAAAAAAAAAAGTGAAACAATGATTATGAGCCTGTAATTAAAATGTCCAAAAATCAAGTTACTCCTCATTCTCAATACTGATACTTGACATGTTAAGTATCATTTTATGTTACTTAGTGAATGAGCTTAACTTCTGAATCCTTTTTAAAGATGTGAAGCTATGTTTCTGCACCAGGATTTGTTATATCTCATTTCTAAGAATTGGTAGATGAGAAACACTTGTATTTACTACTTTGAATCGTTTTGTTTATTTTGTTAGTACTCCTGAGGTCTTGGAATGCGTATACACAATAGAAACTGAGATCATTCATTAGTGCAGAATATATATTGAATATATATGTATATATATATATATATATATTACGGTGATTATAGTTATTGCATAAATATCTCTGTCAATGACCTTTTTCAGTGTGTGATACAACACTGATCACCATTGAATTATGGACAGGTGACAAATCTCCAACCAATTCTAATGACGAGAAAGCAATTGTCCTCTACACAGTGACTAAGCAACCCGACAAATGTCCTCTACTTGGGTTGCTGCTTCTAGAAAGAATGGTTTGCTTCAAGATTGGCTTGTGCATGATATTAACTAGAGCTTCAAGGTTAGTAAATATTGATTGTTTGAATAAACTATTTGATCGTTATTGTTCTTTGTTATTCTTGAAGTGTTACTTTATAAATAGTTGCTTTCTTTCTGATAACTAGATTAAGTTTCTTTTGTGAGTGAAGAATGATGAATGATGCTTGGACTCAATGTCCAAGCTTCGTTCTTCTAAGTTATAAGAAAGAAAAATTTAAGGGATGGAAAAATTGTACTTTTGTACACGATGGATTTCTCTTCAATTTATTAAACCTGTTGATGCTGCAGAAGCAAAGGGATTAAAACATTACCTTACCCTAAAAATTGTACTTAATTTAGGTTCTCTTAGAATATGGTAATATTGATTGTAATTCCTTAAATTGCATGGTGTTAGGGATTGAGATTTGGCTTGTGATGATGTTCTCAAACGCCTCATCTTCTAATTTCAAGATTCTTTTAATAACTTCGTGTTTATCTGTTATTTAGTGCTTAAAATTTTAGTTTTTAGGATGCTGTCCACGAACTGCACAGTATATTGCTTTGGATATATATTATAATGTTGTTTCTTTTTCATGTCTATTATTTTTTAGAGTGGTTGTAGAAATATTCTTTAGGTATGGAAATATTTGGGAACAAATTGTGATGCTGTTTTATCATTTCTTTTAAATGATGAAGTTAATTCTGTCATTGCCTTTGATGTCCTCTAGAATTAATTGATACAGGAGGTTCATATTGGTTTTGGAATTGTTGAGAATAGGTGCAGATGATTTTTGGAAAATAATGGCGTGTGATCTTTTTTCATTCTTGAAAAATACTGGTGTTGTTCAATTTCATTTCTAACACACCTTCTCTCACTGTGGAAAAGTAAGTACCAAATACAATTAATGTGTTGTTCACACAGACATAAATATTTATGTGGAAACAACACCAGACATATATAGTATATACTCTCTCAGCCAAAAATTTGTTGTGTGAGATTTTCTTTGTTCCTTCATGTCATTGAAGAACGACCATCTTACACCATAATTGGATGACATGTCTTTGATGCAATAATGTATAGCTTCATCTAACATGGTGTTTACCTGTCAAATATTTTTGTTCATGCAGAGATCTGCGTTGTTTTGGATTTTTGTTCAATTTATTAAACCTGCTGATGCTGCAGAAGCAAAATATCAGATGGATGGTCAAATTATGCAAGGGCGGGAGCGGGACTGTCGTTTTTGCTGAAAAAAATAGGAAAGTAGATTACACTTGCCTTTTATTTCTTTTAATATTTACGTAGTGTAATATTTTGTTGGAAATATGAAACTCTACTTGAATAGAATGTGCGATTGTAAGGAATTTCAACTTAAAATGAAATGATTGATTGTAAAGAATTTCAACTTAAAATGAAATGATTACTTAGTGATGATATCATTATACAAATGTACACCCCATATTTGCTAGGAAGCAGTGGCAAACTTAAGCAATACAAATATGATTGATAAATGCATTTTTTTGAGAATGTAATACAAAAATGTCAATGGTGTATCACAATTTTATTTTTTAAAGCACAAGACAGATTCAAAATTCTTCCACTAAAATAATTTTAAGTTATCTATATATGTGTACCTTTTCTTTTACGGATAATAACAAATAAATAAAACTAAATTAGACCCGTGCATCGCACGGGTGAAAAACTAGTAGTTTTAATAGTAGTATTAATAAATGAATTTATAAATGTGTGGCCTAAGAAAGCTCGGTGTCTGGCCCAATAATTGCAAAAGTCCAATTTTGGACTTCTAAAAGCCCAGCTCCAATTAAAATAAATAAATAAACTCTCACTAATATTAAAAAATAAAAAACAAACAAACAAATACTCCGATTTTGTCAATTATTATCTCCACATTGTTTTTACAACACGTGTCATCTTTTATAAATTCATTTTTTATCTATATTCGAAGTCCTATAATAACTAATGCATATACCTTCACTAATATAAATCAATAATAGCTAGGGTTGGCAACGGGGCGGGTATGGGACGGGTTTGGTCTGTCCCAGGACCCGCCCCGCCAAAATTTTTAAGACCCGTTATCCGTCCCGCCCCGCTTCAAAACTCGTCCCATCCCACCCCGCGAACCCGGCGGGTATACCCGCCCCGCCTTCACTTTTTTTTTTTTTTTAAATTTATTATTTAAAAACAGTAAATTAAGGGATTGAAAGATTGAAAAAACGTAAGAATAAATTAAGAATTGAAAAAAAATTAGAAAACTAACCTTAACTAAAAAATTAAGAATTGAAAAAAAGTAGTAGAAAACTAACCTTAACTAAAAGTGGAGAGGAGACTGTTGACGACTCTCGGCGAGCGGAAAGAAATCAGAGTAAGGTGTGCTTTGGGAGAGAAAGAAAGAAGAGTGTGTTCTATTGTTGCCAACCCGAGAAGACTTATGTTATTTTAATAGAGTATATATTATATATTTTTTATTTATATATATATATATATATATATATATAAATATTATATATATATATATATATATACGAGTCGGGTTCGGGTCGGGTATATGCAATCCCATTACCCGTTCCGTACCTGGCGGGTATTGTTTGACCGGGTAAATACCCGACCCGAAACTCGTTTGACCGGGTATTTACCCGCCCCGTGCAGACCGGTTTTATGCGGGTCCGGATTTTTACCCGTCCCATTGCCAACCCTAGTAATAGCTAATGTTATGTTTTCGTAATAATAGATATAGAAATATTTATGTTGTTTATATTATATGCGACGGGATTATACTAGCAAAGATATAAATTTAGAAGAAAAAAAGTCGATGTATATTTGTAAATTGAATATTGCCATAAAAATTAACTAACTCAGGCATATCAACTCGTGGCCTCAGTGAGGAAACATTTTAAATACGTTGGTTAAATCAATTTTAAAAAGGTAACCTAGTATATCTTTTAGGTGAAATTTTTTTTTTCAAATTTTTCAGTGATGTGCAACAAACCGTAGTCATAATAGACTAACAGTTAATAAAAAAGGATGTGAAAAATTTTGGGCTCATCTTAAGCCCCAAACATTAATACCGGACCTTTTTCAACCAGCGTTGGCTATATACCCCTCCAGCTCTGTTCTGTTAAGTATACTCCCCCGATTAATGTACTCTCCTAAATATGGTAAATGTTAAATGCACTCCCCTAAAATTATCCAAATTACCATTTTCTTCAAAATGGACTAATGTTAAATATACTCCCCCATTCAAAACTCTAATATCACTTTTTCACAATCTTTTCTTCTTCCTCCTTTCTAAAAAAAACAAAACCCTGATTTTCTCCACCCACCGTCGCCGGCGACGGCGCCGCCCCCGCCGCCCCAGCCGTTGCTCCTGCGTGAGTCTCCCCGCCGCAGCCGCCTCCCTGCGCTGCCCCCCTCCCCAGCCGCCTCCCTGCCCGCGGCCTCCCTCCCCAGCCGTCGTCCCTACGCGCGGCCCCCGCCCCGACGACCATGCCCAGCCGCCGCCGTCTGCAACATAGGTAGGTTTTTTTTTTTTTTATTTCGGTAATAATCAATTGCTCAAAAACACTCTCGTCGATAAGCCAGTGTCGACGGGAGTCTTTTTGGTCGATCCATCTTTGTCGAAAATTTCAAATTTTGTTTACTTTTTCTTTTTTATTTTCTTTTGACTACATCTTACCAACAAAAGTGTGTTTCGTCGACAAACCAGTGTCGACGGAAGTGTTTGGTCGATCCATCTTTGTCGAAAATTTCAATTTTTTTTATTTTTATTTTTATTTTCTTTCGACTAGATCTTACAAAACGAAAGTGTATTTGGTCGACAAACCAGTGTCGACGGAAGTGTTTTTGGTTGACTCTGGTTTGTCGATTTTTTTTTTTTAAGGTTTTTTTTAATTTCTAAATTTATTTGAGGTGCGGCAGCCGGAGAGGTTGCTGACGGCAACAGTGGCCGACGGCGGCAGAATTGAGGGAAGGAGACTTTTTTTTAGGGTTAGGGTTAAGGGGTGTATTTATCTTTATATATTTACAAGGGTACTTGGTATTTTACATTAATATTAAATTAATAAATGAAGAGGGGGAGTATACTTAACAGAGCTGGAGGGGTATATAGCCAACGCCTTTTCAACCTTACTTGTTTCTCGAGCCCACGTAAATATCGAACTTATTCAATAGGGCGCGGCTAAAGGCACACAAGGATCCTATGAGAACACCCACGTGAAAATCTCAAAATTGCCCTCCTCTCAATTAAAACCCTAAAATCATTCCAATTCTCATTTTCATTCTCAGTACACCCACCTCCCTTCCTCTCCCACACTCTCCCGTCTCCTCTTCCCCGTCACCGCCGCCCACGTCGCACCTCCCACACAGTGTCGCCGCCGCTGACATATCACCTCCCCCACAGTGTCGCCACCCACGTCGCACCTCCCCCACAGTGTCGCCCACATCACAGATCGCGTCGGCCGCCTCACTCCTCAGCCACGCAACAGCGAACGCCGACAACACCCCCTCCCCTCTCCACTCTCCTCGCCGACTGCACCCCTTCCCCTCTTCACTCCCCACGTCGCCGTCCATTTTCTTCTTCGAACGAACGCCGCCGCCCCTGCCCTCGTTCGCCACCGCCCCTCCCCTTCGCAGCCGTAGTTCCTCCCCCTCCCCTTCGCGGCCGCACGCATTTTCGCCCCTCCCCTTCGCGGCCGGCCTCCCTCCGTTCGTGCCTCTCGCCGTCGCCGTGCCGCTTCAGGTAAGTTGAAAATTAGGTTTCTCAAAATTAGGGTAAAAATTAGGGTTTTTTTATGTTGTTCGGGAATTTCTTTCGAACAATTTTTGTTTGTTTTGTAGAAATTTTCGAATAACCTAAGTTTGTTCATGTAAAATTTTCGAACATATTGACTTTGTTTTGAATTTTTTTTCGAACAATCTGTGTTTGTTGGAGTAGAAATTTTTTTCGAACATATTTACTTTGTTTTGAATTTTTTTTCGAACAATGTGTGTTTGTTTTGGAAAAAATTTCGAACAAGTTGTTCGATCTTTTTTTCCGGACAAATTTAATTTGATTTGAATTTTTTTTCGAACATATTGAGTTTGTTCGTTAAAAAATTTCGGACATCTCAACATTGTTTGGGTAAAATTTTCGAACATATTAAGATTTTATTTTTGTTGTTGAAATTTTGAGTTTTTATAAAAAAACATTTATCAAACTTGTGGTTGTTTTGGTGGTGATTTGGGTGAGAAATGATGAATCGTGTACTTTTAAAGCCGACCTCCAAATGAGCGGTCATAGAGTCATTGATGTCCAATTTCCGGGCTTTTCGTCACGTCATCCAATGTACAAGTCTTGTATGTACGAGAACGGAAAAAGAAAACGAATAGACAAAAGATAGGATTTGAAATCCACAAAGGGAAATTGCCTCTCCAAACGAAAGGGTGTGTGAAATGGAATGGATGGGTGTACTCATCCGTCTATTTTTTAAAAAAATTGCAGGAAGGGTAAAAATGTCATTTCGCATACCCTTGTGTTAAAAAAAAAATCTCGTGGATATACTCATAGGAAATCCGGGTGCATTTAGCCGCCCTATTCAATATTATCAAAAAAAATAAAATAAAAAGTTGTAATATGTCATTCTGGATTATAGATAGGCTGGAATCCTGATTATGTGCTAGAGATTGTTTAATTTTAAAAATAAAAAAATAAATGTTATCTATAGTAATTATTACGAGATAGGCTGGAATCCTAACTATAAATATTATCTATATTGAGTAATTTTAAAAATGAAAAAAATACGAGATGTTTTACTTAATTGGTGTTAACAGTTAACCGATTTCATTAAGCACTTAAAAAATCAGCCTAATAATAAATATCTTGGAAAATAAAAAAATGGAGAAGTTAAATTTAGGGGGGTGTATTCAATTGAGATTCTGTTGGATTTTTTTGGACTTTTAAAATCTAGGGGTATTCAATCCGGATTTTTAAAAGTCTTTCAAAATCTTGAGGTATTCAATCCGAATTTTAAAAAGTCTTAAAAAATCTTTAGGTATTCAATAGTCTGTGGATTTCAATACTCTATGGATTTTGATGGATTCTGCTCCAAAAATATAAATAAATTTCACTCTCCAAAATCTCTTCTAATAAGCAGAGATTTCAACGGATTCTCAAAAAAAAAACTTTAAAAAGACTAAAAAAAAAAAACCTTCACCACCAGTTCACCATTATTTCAAAATTATGTTCTCACGTTAAAAATTTATAATATCAGCCCATTTGATATACTAATTTATATATTCTCGATCTCCACCTAATTTATAGTATTAATTATTGTACAAAGATTATTTGAAATATAATATTAACAAAGATTTGTATATATCTTTATAATATATTATGAATTTTCAGTCGAATATGAAGAAAATCAAGATTCACCCTATCTCGACATGGAAGAGCCAACTACAACAAAAAACCTGAAGCTAATGCATGGAGAACGGAGTATTGCTATCTCGATATGGAAGAGGAAAATTTACAACAAAGAACTGAAGCTAATGCATGAAGAACGAGTATTGCTAATGCTATGTGAGAAATTACTCAAATGAGACCGAGGTATAATGGTGATGGAAATGAAGATGAGAATAATAATGATGAATAATATATTTTTTTTAATTAATATATATTTGGTATTTTTTTAAAAATAATTTAGATAATTTTTTTTAATATACAAGTGTGTTTGATATACATTTGCATCAATAATTTCAGTGCCGGAGTTTATGGAAATCTATGTAAATCAATAAAAAAATACATTTCACAATCCTGTCAAATCTATAAAAATCCATATAAATCAATAACAAAATCAGTCAAACTCTGCATGGAGTCTATGGATTTTCCAAATCCACTGACTTTTTAAAGTCCAAAAAAATCCAACAAAATCCCAATTGAATACACCCCCTTAGAAACGAACACCCAATTTTTTTAACAAATGCAAATTAACGAGTGTGTATATTCAGCCAATCAGCCGTGAATAAACAAGAAGCATCTACTCTATATAGTTGATGAAATGAAACCCCTGAAATTGATCACAAATACACAGCAACAGATCCTAATTGCA
The DNA here is from genome assembly GCA_963675135.1 of Galeopsis tetrahit. Lineage (NCBI taxonomy): Eukaryota > Viridiplantae > Streptophyta > Magnoliopsida > Lamiales > Lamiaceae > Galeopsis > Galeopsis tetrahit. The sequence continues at coordinate 84,631,529 of OY776121.1, forward strand.
TTTATAATTATTTGTACAAGAAATATGAGTGCATCAAGAAAGATTTCGTTACATTACATATATAAAATATAGTAATAAGCTTCCCTCCAAAACCACCTATGGAAAATGGTGGTGGTGAGCAAACGACACGAGATTTAACAAATCGATGCAAGCATTACAGCAGCGCAGGCAAGGACGGAAGCATCAACCCTTGCCCAATGAGGCCATTGCAAAACCCCGCTCCATCGACCACCTTGATGCTCTCCGCTCTTTGGCTATGATCCCAGTTCTCGATTAGATTTAGAGCCTCCGGGTTCTTGCATTCCAATGCCTCCCCCAGGGGTCCTCCTATCGAAGGCTCCCACGAAATTGGGACCCAATTGTTTTGTCTCAAGTTTTGTTCACCGCCAACATTTAGTCCCATTCTAGTTGCTTCGTTTTCCCGAGAGAGTCTAAGAGGCGAGACGGGGAGATTTTCATTGGTCGGAGATGCATTAGGTATGGAAATCGAGAGCTGAGTCCTATCAACGTCCGACCAGGATAAAGAGTGTGTTTTTGGATACACCTCCAAAAACTGTCGAATCACATTCTCCGAATTGGGTTCGGAATCATTCAAAAGAGACAAGCTCCTATGCAAAGGGTTGAGCAAAGAATCGGAGCAAACCAAGCCAAACTCCGATTCCTTAAAACTACTTTGCTGATCATCGGGAGACGCTGTAGAGTGAAATGTCGAAGAATACGGCCCTGTAGCAGCAGTTTTCTTATCTACAACACTTCTAAACAAAAGAAACACTGTTTATTTAGACCAACCAACTAACAAACAAACAGATACTCCACTACTTTGTATGAGTCTTAAAGCAAGCAGTTGTAAATTAACTTACTTCTTAATGCCAGTTTTGCCATTAGTGTGTTGGTGGTGGCTCCGGGGTGGTTCACCGCCGTCAGGGACCACCACAGTGGCGGTGAGGGAATGGCCAGGCTGGGGTTCCACAGGCTTTCTTGAACGATGGCGGCCTCTGTTGATATGGCGCTCGCAGTATTTCTGGTCAGGAACAGCGTCTCTGGAGCAGCGCCATTTCTTTCCGTCTGTTCTTCGACACCTCCCAGGTTCAGGATCGGTGTTAGAGAATCCCAGCTGAAAAGCTCCCCATCCCACTGTTGAAGATAATCATGTCACTTTACATATTTCAGTTTAAATTTGAAGTCATCAAGAAGAAACTCACAAGCGTTTGGCCTTAGGACAGAGAAACCGGAAGAGTCCAAAGCTTTTTTGATGGGATTAAGGAGGTAGGAAGGTAAAGGGACATTTGCAGTAAAGTATTTGTAGATCAAAGCTTGGTGTTCCAGCTCCATCCACTGTGATGGAGTGAAGGGACCTCGAAACCCCCAGTTCATGCCTCCAAAACCGTAACCTGTACATTAGTTATACGATGCAATTTTTTTAGTAAAACAAGTAGGAGTAATACTTTTCAGTTAACAAACTAATTAGTCCATACTTTTTAGTTAAACAACTAACGCCTTTAACAATGTGTATACAAGTTTCTATGAACGAGAGAGTACATAATGAAATATCTAAACAAACAAACAAAAAGTTTTTCTTGTTAATTACCAAAAGAATCTTATATATAAAAACCAGAATAAGGAGTTTCCAAAAAAAAAAAAAAAAAGAGTATGAAATATAGGTAGAGAGAAAGCAATGAAGAAATAGTTAGAAAGAGTAAAGAAAGGCAGAGTGAGAAGACTATATCCTTACACCTACCCTATCCAAAACTATTAACAGCCAGCAAGCAAAGAAGAACTAATCTTAACAAGCACATTACATACACTCATTTGCCAAAAGCTACTCAAGTTTTTACATCATTACCCTCGCACACTTTTGGTAATTTAACTAATACTAGTTTGTTGCCATTAATTCCAACCACAAAATATCGGCAAGTACATTTAAGAGTGAATAATAAATTAGTCCAAGGGCAGGGGGGCATTTGCAAAAGGGATAATGTTGGAAGCATTTGTTTTAAGAGAGTGAGCCCCCCCTCCTCCCCAATGTGAATGTGATGATGGAATATTTAATTAATACTAGTACAAGTAAGTAATTCCCATTTAATTTGTGAATTTGCAGATGGATTGAGATTGAAAGAAAGCCCTAGCTAAAAAGAGAGAAACAAGTATGGTAACCTGCGTTATGAAAGGGAAAGGGAGAGGGAGAGGAGAAGCAGAGCATTTGAGAGTTAGATTTGAAATTGAAGGAATGTTGAGATCCGTTGATGACGTCAGCGTCGGCATTGTTAGAGCTGTTTGAGGAGGAGGAGAAGAGCAGATTGTCAAACTCCATAGCAGCTACAAGGTCAAGGAGAGACAAAAAAGTAGTAGTACTAGTACTACTAATTAGTTGGTACAATGCTCATCAGCGCGCGTGTTTCTAGAGAGAGAATTTGTGTTGTTTAAATTGTTTGCTTCAAGTTGCTACTTACTACAACTATGCATACATTATATAGGACTTACTTAATCCCTCGAGGAACTATGCATACATTATATAGGACTTACTTAATCCCTCGAGGAAAAGGGAAAAAAAGTACTCCCTCCGTCCCCCCGAAAAGTTTGCGGGGAATATTGGACACATGATTTAAGAAAAAAAGTGTAATGATAAGAGTGTTGAGGGATAATTTTGTAAACTTTTATATAGTATAAAGTAAATAAAGTAGGTGGGTTGAGTGTATGGTGGGTCCCAAAAGTAATGGCACATAGGGTAAATATGTGTATATTATGAGGGTGAGAATTGTGATGATTATTTCTATTTTGGGGTATGCAAACTTTTCGGGGACAAACAAAAAAGGAAAGTATGAAAACTTTTTTAGAGACGGAGGGAGTATTAAATAAGGGTATGAGAAGCTTATAGATGAACAAATTAAAATGACAAAATGATAAATTGAAAAACTTATAAATGGAGGGGTGAGTATTTTCTTTTTACATAGATTTTTTAAGATATGGTATTAAGTTGAGAAAATGTAATAAGAAAGATAAAGATGAAAGCATAGGAAAGAAAAAGTTAAATATTGACATTTTAAGAAATCTATCAATTATATTTGAAACAATAAAAATGCTAAAATGAGTTATTTATAAAAGGATGGAGCGATTATGCTTTAACAATAAATTCTATAAATTTGGTTCACATAAAATGTGGTATATACAAAATTTATAAACGGAGGAGGGAGGGAGTATTTATTTTCATTTGAATCGTCTCATTTTACCATGTACTTCATTCGTCTCATTTTAATATGTATTGGGATATTGAGATAAAATGTTATAGAAAAGAGAAGATGTAAAGGGAGATCGAAAATATAAAAGATATAGTAGATAGATGACAAAATATCTAACGATAATTGCCTAATGAGGGGATAATTGATGATAAAAAAAGTAAGCATGAAATGTTTCATACTCCTATTTAATTCATACTGCACATTTAAATAGAACCCCATAAATCTTATCCTCGTGGGCCATGATTTTATTTATTTGAGAACACGTCTAAATAAGTCAAATAAAACACAAGTGAAAGTGTACATGCATCTAGCTACACGTAACAAGATTGACGGTGTTATAACATTGGGGGTATGTGATTTTAAATGTGTTGTTTTGTGCGACAGACGTGTAATGGCCCACCATTTTACAATTATTTTACTAATTCAAATTTCAATTTACCATCACAAAACTACCCCTCCATTTTTATCTACCATACCCTACTCAAAAATAGCGTTTAAAATCAAGGGGAATAATATATACTTAAATAATTTCAGGGCAAGAGCACAGTAATTGAGACCAGTCTAATACATTTTTTATTTTATTTTTAACAATGAGAACAGTTCAACATTATATTAGTAAAATCCATCTTCCTTAAGAATTCTAAAATGAGATTTCTACTTCAATCCAATTTTGAGGAATTAAAGAGTCAAGTGTAAACGTAGTAAACATTATTTTTATCCAATATAAATAAAATATTTCATCACATCCTCCATCCTATAGCATTTGAACCATATTATAAATATCTTCCCTTTCTGGGCCAAAATATTTGTCGAGTCGGAGAAGATTTTTATAGCCCACAACTACACCTCCTTAATAGCAGCAAGTCCCACTAAAACAGTTTGAACCTCCGCCTCTAGCACCGTCCTAAGAGGTAAAATTCTTGTGCAATCAGCTGCCACAATACTTCCTCCATATCAACAAAGTCAGACCCTATATTAAAGTTGGAATTAGTCTCGTCATAGCAAGCATCAACAATTAACTAGCATTCCGAGGACTCGTTAAAGCCCAGCATAGGACTACCCAATGGTCGTTATGATGGACGTCCACCGAGTGCAAACGTAGTCAATTTCCGAATCAACTTCCACCATCCCTTTGTTGAATTGTCAGCCTAATGCATTAATTAGAGTCCTTGTAAATACTTGTATTAAAATGATGATTCTCTTTCATTTTTCACATGAATTAATAAAATATAATTTATTTTATTTTAAATTCTGAATTTTACCTATTAATTTTTTAATATACACTCTTATTTATTAAATATTAAAACAATATTATTCACCATTTTAGAAAGATAATTATATATGTACCGTGAAGGGGATTTGTTTCGCTCCCTTGTTGCCGACAGGTAATGGGTTGAGACCCTATCCACCATTTTATTGCATTGTTTTCCTCCACGTTCAACCCTCAGCTTTAAATTTCTTTATCCAAAATTACATGTCCATTCCCATGCCATATTCAAATTTCTACCAGGGTCCAATCCTTTTTTTTTTATATATATACTTTTAAATTTTAAATTACCAACTCATAAAATAAATATTTGAACTAGAAAAAATTCTACAGCCCCCTTAAATCATCCATGATTTCATGCAAGTCTAATGATTTTCAAAGATATTCTAGCAGGTACATTAATATTGCTTTTCTTTTTTCTTTTTACAGAATTTTATTATGTCTCATTATTGAGTATGAGATTAATTTATAACCAGTTATCACTTATCAATCATGACTACACACATGCATGTGGAATGTACGTGTTGGAATAAAATTTAGATTACAAAATATGATTAGAAACATGCGAACTGGTTCTAGTTATGATTTTAATTATTGGAAAAGCATCAAATCTAGATGAATCTACAGATATACTTGAGATTATCAGAATTTATTAAGTTATCAGAAAAGGTACAAAATAATGGATAAATGAGTAAAGGGACGTTCAAATTAGTGCATAAATATGCAATTCAAATCTCATGATCAATGACAAAGTGGGATAGCTCAAGTGGTTAGAGCACCACTACCTAAGCCTTAGGTCCTGGGTTCGAGTTATGGGGAGGGGAAAAAAGGGATGGGTACGTAAAAAAAAAAAAATCTCATGATCAATAATAATACAATTCAAATCTCAAGACCTTCAAACCAAATACAGTATTCTTGAAAAGATGGAAAAATCAAATTCCGCACTAAGGGTGTAATCCTATATTTCTTTAATTTAGATTCGACAATTTAATAAATTATACCGCCAAGGCCCTTTTACGTTTGAAATATGAATATTTAAACGCTTATCTGTAATAATAAAATTTTCAAGATCAATATATTTATACCATTTTGATCAAATTCAAATAAAGTGACTACGTTCTCTAAGTTGAAAGTTTAACAAGAGTACGTTAAACGAGTTCAAACAAGCAATATAAAGTAGCAATTCTGCATTTACCTCACTAAATTCGTGAAAGGGTAAATTTGTCATTGTTTTAGGTCTTCATCTTTTTTTTTTCCTTCCACAAAAACATCATTCATATTTGACACTTTAATGTCATGCTTTGCACAAAAATTGGATGCATCATCTATAAAGAACCCCATCCATCATGGGAGTAGGGGCCTAGATATTTTCGATTGAGCTGGGGATCGAATTAAATTAAATTAGAGTATATCTTAATTTAAATTGGTGTACTAGTTTTAAAGTGTTTTTTTTTTTTTTTTGAAGATACGATACTTTATTTAAAAAAAATGTTTCAGATATATAGAACACTTACATGTCTTTCCTCAATGTATGTCCACCTTGTTAATGTGTGTCTAGCTATTTTTAGATGGCAATTTCTAGCAAAATAAATTAAAATACATCCATCAGGACCACCAACTTGTAATCTTGATTACATTTCATAATTACAAGTTAAAATTCTTAATGTTTCATAGTATATTTTGTCGTTAATTTTGAAAAATACATTTTTTTCTCTTTTAAGTTAATTGTACCAATTTCGATTTTTGTTCTTTTAAATTTTTCAATTTTAAAATTAATCATTTGTGTTTATAAACTCTATTTTTCATTTTACCAGCAAACAAAGATAACTCATCCAATCTAAAGATGATGATTTGATAGTACAAAAGACTTGAAAAGTGACAATGTCCAGTATAAAAGTTCAATTTTTAATTTTGACAAGAAATAAAATACTGGAGTACATTTTATAAATATGAAAGACAAATTTCAATTTTAAAAAAAATAGAAGACAAAAGTGAGAGATGCGGTATTTACCCGAAATTTTGCAGAAACCAAATTTAGCGTGGGAAAAAGAGTTTAATTGATTTATTTTTTGAGAGGGAAAACGACAATTTTTAATTTGCATACACAGTAGTAATATAATAATACTCCAAGTTGGTCTGCTTTATTGATCATTTAAAAGCTGCATTAATGCTGGCCTGTTAATTAGGTAGTAATAAGCATTAATAAATAAATTGACTTGTTCCAGTACGTACTGAATCTGAAGAAAGCTCTATGATATCATTTTGTTTCACCATGGGGAACCAAACTGAAATCAAATATTATATCATAAATTCCCAAAACACATTTGTGGTTTAAAATACACCCACCGACTGTATATAGTATATATATATGATATTTCAGGTTTGTTATATACGGAGTATATAAATTCATACAGCTTTCTATTATTACTAGTCCTTCGCTACAAGATCCAAGTACGTAATTTTTGGTCAAATAAAACTTGGGTGATGTTTCAAGTGACTTTTGGAACTCGATCCATGTATAAAAATATGATAGTTTCTGAAATCATAAAACAACTAATAATGCAAACTAATAAATTTAGCTGATCACAATGGCCGCTTATTTTATTTTACTTTTTATAATTATAACAAACTAAACATTTATAAATGACAAATTATTTCATACAATTGAGTATATAAATATATATACTTAAATTTTAATATTCGATCTACCTAATTTAAATTTTGTTCCAATATTTGACTCAATTAATTAAAGATCAATTTCAATTGTATAGATGCAATCAACTGCACTCAAATATTCTCTTTATGAAAAAAAAATTCAATTAGAATAGATAAATACACGGTATAGCTTTGGTTATAGCTAGGTATGTGACTGAAATACCCAAAAATATAATTTAGAATATGTAATCTGTAAATTTCACACGGAATGAATTACAATAAAATTTAAAAAAAGGTACAAATATCACGTTGAAAAAATGTGTTCATTAATTTCATACGCAAAGGACATATGTGATGACACAGCGGAGATATTTTTTGGGAATACTATCAATGTAATCTTCACCAAAGTCGAGAATGACAAGACTCTTTACACATTAAAAAAAATGTCAAGGACATCATATAAATTATACACCTTCCATCTAATAATAATTTTTACACATTTTTAAAAAATAACTTTTATATATAATTAAATAAAAAAATATAGAAATAAAATAACTTATACTATGTATTTATTTTATTAAAAAATCAATGGCATTTTATATTAAATTATAAATATTATAATGGTATAATTTATAAAAAATATTTTATTTAAAGGGTGTGAAAGATATGATAAAATTTTAAAAGTTATTATGAACTGAAAATGTGTAATCATATATATAAAAAAAAATTGGTTGAGTTGTAAATAAAAATTCAGTTTAAAGGATGTGCCTAGACAAGCTAGATCGCACGGATCACAAACTTTGGACGGTATTTTTATTATAATTAAGGTTGAATGTATAAGAAACTCGTTCCTTTTTTAATTGAATTATCAATAAAAATATTATAATTAGAAATTTATGATTCAATTAAAATTAAAATATAAATTACAAAATAGTTTAATAAATAACGAGTTGGAGAGAGTAATAATTACTGAACCTTTAAATTGTTGCATGTAGCCACCCTATATATATAGGGCTTCTTTTGATCATGTACGTGATTCCATATATGCATACAGACAGCTCATTCATCCACGCCACTCAAATACATGTACAGAGGCTAGCTAGGCTAACTAAATTTCTGTTTTATATGTGCGTGGGAAAATTTTCCAGTGCGGTGCTGTTGAAAAAAAAATCATATCTATGTATATTAGCGAAAATATAATAGATCAATTAACTGGTTGTTGTACAATTAATAAAAAAAAATACGTACTCGCTACTCCTATGTGCAAGTTATACAGTCTCACAAATATACTCCACTATATATATATTTTGTGCGGCATATATATAGAACATTTTATAACTTTTTAAGTCGCATGATCACTTTTTAAAGCCGCTAACCAAAATGGAGAGTTAACTTTTTTTTTTTTTTTTAACGGTAAAAGATATTTCATTACTCTTGAGTAAAAGGGTACTCAACCCAAATATGTACATAAATTATCTAACAGATTATAATAGAGATAATGTTAAATAGTATTATTTGTTTTGTAAATCTCACTATTATATATTTCAGAATACTCAATCACCAGATTACGGTGATTTTCCTCTCAATTATTCTTTTCCAAAATATGTATTCTACATATTCTGTTATGGTATCAGCCTAATATTACCGATCCTAAACCCTTATTCTTTTCTTTCGCTTCCACATCCGATTCTCTCTTCCTCCCACTGCACGGACTGGTAGCCTCCGTCCAGTTTTCCTTCTCGTCGAGTGTTATATCAAGGACTGGTCCCCTCCTTCATCTCTCTCGATCGACAAGATGACATCCTCCGCCACCGATCCTCTTCCGGTGACGACGATGATTAATATGATGCAAATCAAGCTTGAGGCGTCCACTTATCTTATGTGGCGTCGTCAAACTATTCACATGGCCGAATGCTTCGATATACTCGGGCATCTTGACGGCACTTCTCCCTCTCCCGCGGCCACTGTACCGGCGGTTGCACCTGCTGTTGATCCGACACCGAATCCGGAGTATACGACATGGCGACTCAAGGACAAACGGTTGCTCAGCGTTTTGTACACCTCTCTATCCCCTGATGCCGCGTCTGAAGTGATTGATTGCACCTCTGCAAATCAGGCATGGGTGGCGCTCGAATCTGTTTATGCCTCATCTTCACGATCGCATCAATTACGTGAAGAATTGTTATCTCTCCGTCGCGGTGATCTGTCTGTGGAGGAGTATGGGCGCAAGTTTAAACATCTCTGTGACCAGCTGCAAGCAATTGATCGTCCGATTGATTCATCTGATAAAGCTCACTGGTTTTTACGTGGGTTAGGACTTCAGTTTGCGGGTTTTGCCGATACCCGTATGGCTATGTCTCCGATCCCCGCGTTTCGTGACCTTTTGCACCAGGCTGTGCAATTCGACATGATGATGAAGTCGATGGAAGGGCCTTCTCATGCACCTGCGGCGTTTTCTGCTACTCGAGATGGGCAGCCTTCTTCGGCTGGGTCCAGGCAGGTGTCCCGATCCCAGAACCGTGGCCAATCTCAGTCCCAGCAGCAGTCCAGGCCGTCAGGTTTTTCTGGTAATGCGGGTGGCTCTGGCAGGCGTGATGGGCAGCCCTCTGGAGGTGGTTTCCGTCGTCCTTTCGTGCCTAAATGCCAACTCTGTCGTGGGGAGCACTACGCAGATAAATGCCCCAGGTATCTGAATGCTATTGGTTCGAACTCTGCTGCAAATCTTGCTGAAGCTTTCACCTCGACTTGCAACGTCTCAAACTCTACCCCTGATTGGTATCTCGATTCCGGAGCCTCCGCTCACATGACGAACCAACTGTCCGCCCTTGACTCTCATGAGTCTTATTCTGGTAACGGTTCTGTTATAGTTGGTAATGGTAATGCGTTGAATATTTCTCATATTGGCACTACTAAACTTTCAGACGATGTTAAGTTGTTAGATGTACTTGTTGTACCTCATATCACAAAGAACCTCCTATCTATCAGTAAATTAACTGCGGATTATCCTGTCGATGTTATTTTCTCTGATAAATTCTTTGCGATCCAGAACCGACTCACAAAGAAAATACTGGCTCAGGGAAGGTGTAATCAGGGGCTTTACCTACTTGATCGGGGTGTTCCAGCTTTGGTTACAGCAATTCGGGTCAGGAGATTGAAAGCTAGCTTTGACTTGTGGCATTTGCGTTTGGGGCATGTCCCGTTTTCAGTTATCTCATTGTTAAATAAACAGGGTTGTTTATCTGTTACTTCAGTTTTACCAAACCCTCGTTTATGCTCTTCTTGCCAGTTGGCCAAGAGCAAACGTTTACCATTTATGTTGAATGAAAAACGAGCTACTGCTGTTCTTGATTTAATTCATTGTGATTTGTGGGGTCCAGCACCTGTTTCTACATCTGATGGCTTTAAGTATTATGTTGCCTTTGTCGATGATTTTTCACGTTTTTCCTGGATATATCCATTACGTGCTAAGTCAGAATTTTATGATGTATTTGTTCGATTTCATGCCTTTGTCTGCAATCAATTTTCTCGAACTGTGAAGATATTTCAGTCTGATGGTGGTACTGAGTTTGTAAATGGGAGGGTTCGTCACTTTATGCACGAGCATGGTATACATCATCGAATTTCATGTCCATATACACCTCAACAAAATGGCAGGGCTGAACGTAAACATCGTCACATCTCTGAAACTGGGTTGTCCATGCTTTTTCATGCACATGCTCCAGCTTCTCTTTGGTTTGATGCCTTTGCTACTGCAGTATATGTTATTAACAGGCTTCCATCTGCGATACTTGATAATATTTCTCCCTTTCAGGTATTATTTGGATACTCGCCTAGTTATGATACCTTTAAACCATTTGGATGTCGTGTTTATCCTTATCTTCGGGATTATGTTGCTCACAAATTAGAACCTCGCAGTCGGCCGTGCATCTTTCTTGGGTATAGTAGTACTCAGAAGGGGTTTCGTTGCTTTGATCCAGAGTCTTCTCGAGTTTTTATCACTCGCCATGCTCAGTTTGATGAGCTCTATTTTCCATTTTCTCGAGCTCCATCTCTCACACAGGTCACTGATTTGGATATCTCGACTTTTCTCGACATCTCCTCTGATTCCCCTTTGGCTCCTGTTTCGGCACCTATCAGTCAACCGCATCGGTTTTCTGTTGATCATGATACTCGTCCTCCCTCGCTGGTTCATGATGAACTGGTTATGCCGCCACATGTGCCTGATCCTATTATAGCGCATGTTCCCGACGTTGGGCCTCCTGTTCCGCCTCCTGTTCCGCCTCCAGCTCAGGACTTGCCACTTGTATCCACTCATCCCATGATCACCCGAGCTCGTGTTGGGACATTTAAACCTCGTTATCCAGTCGACTTCGCTTCTTCGGCTCTACTCTCTGCACTTGTTACCACCTCTGAGCCTCGTGGTTTCAAGTCTGCTGCTAAGCATTCCCACTGGCTTGCTGCTATGCAAGAGGAGATTGATGCACTTCGTTCGAATTCCACTTGGGATCTGGTGCCTCGTCCATCTGGAACGAACATAGTTGGTTCAAAGTGGGTTTTTCGTACGAAATTTCTGGCAGATGGTTCGATTGAACGTCACAAGGCTCGTTTAGTGGCGCAGGGCTTCACTCAGATTCCTGGTTTGGATTTTCATCATACATTTAGTCCTGTTGTGAAGGCAGCTACAGTTCGGATAGTCTTGGCATTATCGGTTCAGCATGGGTGGCCTCTTCATCAGCTTGATGTCAAGAATGTTTTCCTTAATGGAGTTCTTGACAACCCTGTCTTCATGTCTCAGCCTCCTGGCTTTGTTGATCCTCAACATCCTGATCATGTTTGTCGCCTTAAGAAGGCTCTATATGGCCTTCGCCAGGCCCCTCTTGCCTGGTACCAGCGTTTTAGCACATTTCTGTTCAGCTTGGGCTTCTCTCAGAGTCGTTCTGACTCGTCTCTCTTTCATCTGCATCAGGGTAATTCTATTATTTATCTCTTTTTGTATGTTGATGATATCATTGTTACAGGCAATGATTCTGCTTCCCTTCATCGCTTTATTGCTCGTACTGGTGACGAATTTGCTATCAAGGATCTTGGCTCTTTGAGTTATTTCCTTGGCCTTGAGGTCTCCTCCACTGACGCTGGTTTGTTTGTTGGCCAGACCAAGTATGCACTTGACATCCTTGAGCGTGCAGACTTGGTCGAGGCTAAACCTGTCTCAACTCCCTTAGCAACAGGTGAATCACTTGTCAGCACAGGTCCTACGTTCAAGGATCCCACCCTATATCGATCGCTTGTTGGTGCTTTGCAGTATTTAACTATCACTAGACCTGATCTCTCGTATGCTGTAAGCTCTGTGAGTCAGTTCCTCCAGTCTCCAACGGAGGACCATTTTCTGGCAGTTAAGCGTATCCTTCGCTACGTGAAAGGTACAATTCATTTCGGTTTATCCTTCACTAAGCGCTCGGATATTTCCATTCTGGCCTATTCTGATGCAGACTGGGCTCGCTGCATTGAGACTCGTCGTTCGACATATGGGTACTCTATTTTTCTTGGAGGTAATCTTGTATCCTGGAGTGCCAAGAAACAACCGACTGTTTCTCGCTCTAGTTGTGAATCTGAGTACCGTGCTATGGCCAATGCTGCGGCCGAACTTGTTTGGGTTATCAATCTTCTGAAGGAACTTCGAGCTCTTCCTTCTACTCGGCCTACTCTGTTATGTGATAACAAAAGCGCCATCTTTCTGAGTCAAAATCCTGTTGCACACAAGAGAGCCAAGCATATAGATTTGGATTATCACTTTGTTCGTGAGCTAGTGTCTTTGGGCAGAATTTCTACCGGGTTTGTCCCATCTCATCTACAGCTAGCAGATATCTTCACTAAGAGTCTTCCGCGTCCAGCCTTTGAGTTTTTACGTTCCAAGCTTTGCGTGTGTCTTCACCCCACGCAGCGCTTGACGGGGGGTAATAGAGATAATGTTAAATAGTATTATTTGTTAGAGATTTTATTGTATTCTTAGAATATATCTTTTATGATTTGGTCTTCCTATAATTGTGGAAGTTTGTTGTAGACTTTGTAAATCTCACTATTATATATTTCAGAATACTCAATCACCAGATTACGGTGATTTTCCTCTCAATTATTCTTTTCCAAAATATGTATTCTACATATTCTGTTAGATTATCACTTCATTTTTGACATACTGAGATTATACATACTTGGTGGTGCACAGAAATGGGTTGTAAAACCAAGCCGAAAGAGATGAATTTGGATCCAAAACATTTTTCTCTCCAAGCCAATTCCACGTGCTGATCTTTATTTTTTCCACAACTTTCTTAATTTCTTGCCTCATACCTTTGAATCTCAATTCTTTTCTAGTGTTCCAAATCTCCCACATGACGCATGTCCATATATAGACTTGACATGAAAATCAATTTCTCCTTACTGTGACCCAAGGCCTCCACATGTTGCAAGGCATGTGTAGTAATATTGTTATGCGGCACTATACACACTTTTGTCCACTTATAAATCTCCCTCCAGATTCTTGATGCATATGAACATTAACTTTAATCTTGACATGAGTGGAGCCAGAAATGATTAATGTTTGATTGATAAAATATTAAAATGATCGACGAGTTTTAGTCATAGAAAAAAAAAATCAAAATGAAACTGATCTCTATTTGTCCTACAATGATAAAACTGTTTTATAATTATTTTGTCTTTCTGTACAATGATGGACTATTTTTTTTTTTGACAGAGTACAATGATGGACTATTTATTACTGTATTAATAGTTTTATTTTTCATTTTATATATTTGCCTCTATTTAATGTTTTTTTTAAATCAATAACTAGTTACTAATAATTATTGCGTGAAGAAATTAACAAGTTGACAATGAGAAACAAAACAATAATTTAATGTTTTAAATATAATAATTAAATTTCATTTTTAATCATTGTGAAAATAAGTTTTTTCTATTCTATATATTATTATTCACAGTTTGTGTTCCATTCCAATCTTATTATTTGTAAAAATAATCGGTTTGAATACTCCTTATATTTAAAATTCAGAAAGTAGGAAGGGATTTTTTTTTTTTAATTATTATTAATGCAGTCAGTCATTGTTTTAAGTGTTAGAATTTGAGGGGAAAATTATTAGTGTGAAAAGGAGTACATATAGTAATAATTAAATTATATAATGATGCGACAATGTGCTCATATATAGACTTTAGTAATGTTGGTTTTATCATTTTATGACCTAGCTAGCTATATGCTGCTTGTGTCTTTGCGTTGAACATCGTGTAGTTTCTTGCAAGGTATTCAAACTTCAAAATATTTCTACACTAAAAAAAATAAAAAAACTAAACACCAACTAATTAAAGCATAGCTACGGGTACCTATTCTTGGATATATTCAATTCCCCTAGATAGACTATTATTTTTCCTTTTTTTAAATATACATTTTATATGTGATTGATATGGTCATATACTCCTATATAACTAGTTGTTTCTATATATATATTCCTGTAATACTAATAGGGAGTTTTAAAATGATGATGTGTCTTCTTGGGAGAGCTTTGGCCTACGTGTCATTTTATTAAAAATCGAGTTACACGTGTAATTTTGTTATTTGTTATGAAGTCACGCCTACAGTAATATTTTAAGCATATATACTTTCCTTACTTAATTTATAATTACATGTTATTCAATATTTTTTAACTATTAATCACTTAAATTCTAAATTACATTAATTATTCAATACATTTCATATATTAATTTTTCAATTACATTATAATTTTTTAAATCTTTATATGAAATTTTATAAGTGTATCTTTAAAATATGAGTTATACTATTTTGAGTATTAACTTTTATCAATATACCGCGTAGTACGCGGGGAGTTATCTAGTATATATATCGGAGTATTTGAAAATGATAGAAACCCCTCTAAAAAAAAAGTCGCGAATCAATGGAGTGTTTTTTTTTTTTTGAAGTCTCGAGTATCCGGTCTAAGGGCCGACTTCCGGGGGACCAATCCCACCGCCCACTTGCGGTGGTCTCGTTTAAAGTCAGAACTTTGCGCTTTGTATGGACATGAGCCCATAGAAATTGTTTGCACCTTAGGGGTTTCAAACCTGAGACCTAGAGAGGAGCATACTCCTAAGTTCCAAACCTACACCACTAGACCAACTCTTTGGGTTGCGAATCAATGGAGTGTTGATAAGCGAGTGACACGCATATTATCACAAATTAAAGTAACTAATAGAATCATATTCCATAATCAATGTGGGATATACATATAATTGTATCAAGTGTTTCCATACCGACTTGTTGATCATGACTAATACCACAAACATGTACTCCGTATTGTTTTAAAGTTCACCAATTTTCAGTTGAATTATAATATAACATTCGGTAAAATTATCATTTTTTAATGTAGTTAACTATAAAATGTTAAATTGTAATATCGATCAACAAAACCATAATTATTTACAACATGCAACCTGCAGACTTCCTCAAGGGTCAAGGCTTCTGAATAAGTTATTTCGACACCTTTACAAATTACACGTACTCGTACATTTTTTTTTTCCGGAATAACTTCTGCAAGTGTATTAAAATTGCACCGTCCTGCGCGCCACATATATACTTGATCATTTTCACATGGCAATGATATATATTGCATTTTTTTTTTTTAAGAATATAAAAACGATCGTTATGTGATTTGCTGAATATGAGTTAGCTCAAGTTTATGTTTTTGAAATAAGCATAATTAAAGGCTCTTAAAATAGTAGTTAGAGCGAAACGTACACAAGTCTCTCTAAATTATTCATATATTAATTACATGATAACGTATGGCGAAACACGCGCTGTCAATCACAGCGTAATTAATTGGTAACGCCACCACCGATGCTCGGCCGGCGATTCTCCGTTCATCGCTGCCTTCTCCAGGCTTGATGCTGATATGTACTGCTTCTGGTTAGATAATTTTACTCCTTCATTGCTCTATTTTCTTCCCTTTGTAGGAAGCCAGGGTTATCTTCTCCTCTCCTCCTGTGAGAGCCTGTGTTATATACCTCGTTTTCTGAGGATCTTGAATGTATCTCTCCCCTGTTGAGAGCCTTGTGGCATTATTGATTGTGTCGGTTAGCTGTATTAAGATGATCGTACTAGGATGGAATTGTAGGGGGTTCGGCAACCCCGCTACAATCCCCTTTATTCGCGAGCTTGTTCATGCTCGGCGGCCGAATATACTTTTTCTTTCTGAAACTCATTCTAATCATAATAAAATTGAGGAAATAAGGGTGATCTTGGGATATGAATGCGCGTTTACAGTGAACAGTGTGGGTCGGAGTGGTGGCCTGTGTGTATTTTGGAATGAGAGGGACATATGTCACATACAATGTTACTCACAAAACCATATTGATATCACTGTCAATGATGTTGGGCTCCAATGGAGGCTCACATGCTATTATGGGTTCCCGGAAAGAGGTAGACGACGACAATCTTGGGACCTGTTACGTCGTCTAGCTTACATAAACAACCTCCCGTGGCTATGCATGGGAGATTTTAATGATATTCTTTCTTCTGAAGACAAACGAGGGAGGGTCCCACACCCGAACTGGCTACTCAATGGCTTTCGAGAGGCCATCATGGACTGTAATCTCTCTGATGTGAAGTTAGATGGCTATCCTTTTACATGGAGAAGAGGACGAGGCACCACTGAGTTCGTGGAGGAAAGGCTAGACAGGGCCATGGGAAATGGTTTTTGGCACGCTAAATTTCCGGCAGCTTCGCTGAAAAATCTTACAGCCCCAGTCTCGGATCACAATCCGATCATGCTTGAGACTACCCCTGCAATCAAGATCTCAAGGGTGCGCCGCTTCAAATTTGAAAATAAATGGTTTGAGGAACCTTCTTTGAGGGATGTGGTCGTGAAAAGTTGGGGAGGGTTCAAAGACTGCAATGTGCTGGAGCGATTGAGTGCAACAGCTGACGTTCTCCAACAGTGGGGATCCCACATTAGCTCTGCTTGGAGAACGCGTAAGAAAGAACTCGAGGGCCAACTTGAGCGACTTGAAGGTAGGAGTGACATTACCGCTCAAACAAGGCATGTAGAGGTTCGCAAAGAATATGCGAAGGTGCTAATCATGGAGGAAAAACATTGGAAGCAAAGGGCCAAGACTTTTTGGCTCAAACATGGGGACTTCAATACTCAATTTTTCCACCAAATGGCGTCGGCTAGACGGAAAAAGAATCGGATCACAGGCATAAATAACAGGAACAACGAATGGGTTTCGACACAGGGCGACATTGAGGAGGTGATAAGAGATTACTTCACAGGAATTTTTAATGCAACGGAGAACCCGGCTGATATTGACCAAGTTATACGTTCCATTCACCGGAGTATATCCGAAGAAGATAATGCTGATCTTACCCGGGGTTTCGAGGCAGAGGAATTTCGAACAGCTATAAAGCAAATGCATAAAGATAAATCGCCGGGACCGGATGGTTTTAATCCGGGTTTTTACAAGAAATTTTGGCCTGTTATTGGCCCAGATATTGTGAGGGCTTGCATTGAGTGGCTGGACACGGGGGTTTTCCCAAGAGGATTGAATGCTACAAATATTGTTCTTATACCAAAATGTGATCGACCACAATCCGTCAAAGATCTTAGGCCCATTGCTTTATGCAACGTCATCTATAAATTAATTTCAAAGGTGCTTTGCAATAGAATGAAAAGGGTTCTTCCAAGGCTTATCGACGAATCACAGTCCGCCTTTATTTCAGGTAGAGTTATTCAAGACAATGTCCTAATTGCTTTCGAGACTCTACACTCTATGAAGCGGAGGAAGAATGGGAAAACGGGAGATATGGCACTAAAAATTGACATAAGCAAAGCTTATGACAGAGTGGATTGGAGGTTTCTCGATGAAGTGCTTCGCAGCATGGGGTTTAATGACCGATGGAGGAGGTGGATGAGACTCTGTGTTCGCACGGTTTCCCTATCTATCTTAGTTAATGACAAGGTAGTGGGTCCCATCACCCCGAGTAGAGGATTACGTCAGGGGGACCCCCTCTCCCCATATATTTTTATCCTATGTGCAGAGGGCCTGTCAAGTATACTTCGTCGTGAGAATAGAAGAGGCCTCTTGCATGGCAGTCGTGTATGCCGAGCGGCCCCACCTGTGTCGCATTTGCTATTTGCGGATGACTGTTTGTTGTTTTGTCGGGCGACGAGAGAGGAGGGTGTGGCCCTGAAGGGAGCTTTGAATTTATATGAGAGAGCATCGGGCCAGGCTATCAACTATCAAAAATCGGGGATCTTTTTCAGTGCGAACGTATCGCAGGAGAAACGGGAGGAATTGAGCTCGATCATGGAAGTACACCAGCCTTTGAATACAGGAAAATACTTGGGTTTACCCTCCTTAGTGGGAAGAAACAAGGCTGATATTTTTAGATATGTGCGAGAAAGGCTTTGGGAAAAACTGCAACTTTGGAGAAATAAGAAACTCTCCAAAGCGGGGAAAGAAATCCTTATTAAATCGGCAGCACAAGCAATCCCTGCTTATGTTATGAGTACTTTCCTGCTGCCTTCAACTTTGTTGGACGAGTTACATAAAATGATGAATTCGTTTTGGTGGGGACATGGAACAGATCCAAGAAAAGGGATAAAATGGGAAGGATGGGAAGCGCTTTGCAAGCACAAGACCACGGGGGGCATGGGGTTTAGAGAATTGAACCTGTTCAACATAGCTATGCTCGGTAAAATTGGATGGAGAATGATCACGAATCCAGAAAGCTTGCTCAGTAGAATCCTAAAGGCCAGATACTATCCTAGAGATGATTTTTTTGATGCAAATCTAGGTAACAATCCTAGCTTCACTTGGCGAGGGATTTTTACTGCTAAAGATTTGCTCCAAAGGGGAATAAGGTGGAAAGTGGGTGATGGCAACACCGTTCGCATATGGGGGGACCCGTGGGTGAATAGAGACTCAGATTTTAGGGTGAGAACACCGGTGGTGGAGGGCTTCGAGGATATGGTGGTCTCAGACCTTTATATCCCGGGTTTGAGGCAATGGAATACCGATCTAATTTTTCAGGCTTTCACACATGAGGATGCGAATAGCATGCTCAAGACGACACCTGCTCCGGGCAATGTCGCGGATAAGCGCATATGGCACTTCTCCAAAGAGGGCAAATATACGGTTAAATCAGCATACCTTCTAGCTAGCAGAATGGTCTTGGGTGAAAGTGGCGTGAATGATTTTGCATGGGAGAGGATTTGGAAGGAGGCAGTACCGCCTAAGATTAGAGTCTTTTTCTGGAGACTGTGTCGAGGATTTTTATCTCTCAAATCAGTGTTATATAGAAGACGCATGGGGACTGATACTGAATGTCCAGTTTGTCGGGATAACACTGAATCATTCTGGCACTTATTCATTGACTGTGCTTATGCAAGGGGCTGTTGGACTGAAGTTGGATTGTGGGCAAAAATTGAGCAGGTTATCGGAACAGTGGATAACCATGCTGAACTTTTTTTCAGCTTATTATCATCATTGGAAAAGGGAGATAAGCAAAAACTTTTGATGATCGCTTGGAAAATATGGAATAATAGAAATGATATTGTTTGGAATGAAGGAGGTGAGGATCCGGTTCGTGCAGTTTATAACGCCCATGTCATACATCAAGAGTGGAAATCGGTTCGGGATGCTAAAACAAGGAGAAATCGATTGGATAAGGTATGTGATCGATGGCATACACCACCGCCTAGCTATGTGAAAATAAATGTGGATGCTGGAATTTCTGAGGAGACTATGGAAACGGGAGTGGGAATGGTCTGTCGCGACGATGCCGGAAATTTCTTAATGGGACGAACACTAACATCCCCGGGAGTGATGACGGCAGACGAAGGAGAGGCATGGGGGGCGCTGGAGGCGATGCGGTGGGCTGCAGATTTGGGATGGGTAAATGTGATTTTTGAGACTGATTCTCTGCATACAGCAACTGCCATCTACTCAAAACAAGTCCATGATACTTCTTTTGGAGACTATATTGAAGAAGGGAAGCAATTAATGGTGGAACATGCAAATTTCGAACTAATATGGATTAGACGGAGTGCTAACGAACTAGCACATACCTTTGCTAGGGTGTCTCGGGATTTCGAGAGCCCTCATAGTTGGGACGAGCCTCCAATGTTTGTGGATGGCCTTCTCGATTTTTGTACCTCATGCTAGTAATTTTTCCGCTTTCAAAAAAAAAAAAATAAGCATAATTAATTTAATTTTGTATCCTCCGGCCAGATGTTTAAAAATGTTATTTATGAGAATTAAATTAATTTCAATGTTGGAATGGTCTCATGTAGCTGCCTGTCGTGGTCCCGATGCATGCAGGCAGGCAGGCCGGGTATCTTGTTAATTATTCCACTTCAATTGGAATATATAATATTATATACTTAATTCAATCAATTGGTTATTAATTAATTATATATATATATATATATAGAGGATATATCTCTTGTATTGAAAAATACTCCTATAGGGTTTCTTTATTCGATGCATATATGTGTGTGGAATATTTCTCCAATGCATGCTATCTCTTTGGTAGTTGTAGCCCCCTCCCCCTCGACGAGACAATGTTTAACCTTCTTTTTTTATTAATGATTTTTAATTAGCCTTTCAAATTCTTATAAAATATTCGAAATTAATTAGTATTAAATTTGGTAGATGATATGTATTGTTTATGAATATTAGTGTGTTACTAAATAGAAAAAGGTTGAAAACATAGTACTATAAATTCAATGTATTCTAATACGCAACAACTTAATTGAGTCAGTTATATACCAAATTTGATATTTAATTTTTTATATCAGCACCTTAATTTATCTTAATTTGGTGTTGTAAAGTTGAACATTTTATTTTAATCAACGAAATATTATTGTATCATAATTTATAAGTAATTAATTCCTTCAATTTATTTATTTAGTATTTAAAATTTACTATTAAAACGTTTATTACAAAATATTTAACTCTTTGCGTATGATTATTGCTTGAAAATTCTGCATTATTTATTTATAAATATATTTTTTCAACTATCAGACTACCGTTTGTAGGGTTGTAGCCGTTTATTAAATTGTTAGTTATGTGGCATGCCACAAGGCACGTAAACCCAAGTTCATATAGTGATACTTTCAACACCTTAATTTCTCTTAATTAATTAAACAGCATTTTTCAAGACAAGTTAACCTGGATTAAATAAAGCCCGGAGAATAAGGCTATGGGGCTGTTCCCTTTTGGATCAAATTCCAATGCTTAATTAACACACTATTGGTTGGATTTTGGTTTTAAATATTTAATTTCAATTTTTGTTGTGTATTTGAAGTTAGGGTCGGAATTAATTTAATAAAAAAAATCGTAAAGATTAAAAACATCTAAATTGATATGTATTATATGTAGTACAGTATAATATAATCATACATACAGCCCCTTCTTTTAGTATAAAATGTTGCAAATTAATTATACTTCCGAATTTCTAATGAAGGTATATATGTTACAAGAATTAAATAAAAGACAGAGGATGCAATTATAAGAAAAATATGTTTTTTACTGTATTGGTTATTAAAAATGACAGTTAAATTGTATAAGGTGAAGGACTAGAGAATTAAAATCAGTGGAGTATATAAAAATATTGTATATAACTAATATTAAAAAATAAAAGAACTTGCGTACATTCAAATGAAAAAAAGAAAGCGCGGCAGCTGTTGGCATCGTGTGGACACCATGGAAATAGAGGAATGTAAAGATATTAAAAAACGAAGAGATAAAACAAAACAAGATTGTAATGGAGATTAAGGCGAGGCTGTGAAGTTTTTGGTTCTATATGAACGGGGAAGGTTGCAAATTGCAATAGATTCTCATTAAACTCAACGAGTCCAGTAATATATTTTATATTCAATAACTATTTCTTATACAGTATAACTTTTGACCATAATAAATTCTAAATCTAAAGAACAGAGTAATAAATATTCACAACATTTACAAAGTATTCTGACAAAACAATTCATGACCATAATAAATTCTAAATGTAAAATGAAATAAATAAATCTCTTCACAACATTAATATAATTATTTCTAATTTGAAATTCGATGTGAAATTGGCCAAACGACCTTAAAAGGCTGCTTTGGGTTCTACTCGCTTATTAAAAAAAAAAAAATCTGAGTAAAAAGTCTATCATAATTTGCTCTAAAAAAAGTACTCTTAACAATTATATATCATGTTTCCAACTCGACTTGACTTGGTTCATTTCTACTCTAATACTATACTACATTCACTATACAAATGTATGCGCATTTATCTATCTATATAGAAACATTATAGTACTCATTTTCGTCCAAAATATGTATGTTTAATTTAGTTTCACGAATTTTAACGAATATTAACTGTCCATATATCTAGTAAATATGTAAAGTAAAAAGTGTTGTATTAGTGTATTGAATGAATAGATATTTTTATTAATAAAAATATGCATATTTAAAGAAATATTTAAATACAAAGATTAATTGAACGGAGTGACTAATCTTTTAAAAAAAAATAAAAAATTTGAACGGAGTTACTAATCTTTTAGTAGGAGTATTAAGTTAAGATAATTTAGAAAAAATCTTGTCTTAATTAAAATACCAAAGATGCGATAGTTTAATAATGGCTGCAGACATTATTATGTTTAAGGTTGTTGATTGGTTGGATTGACGACCGACAGAGACAAAAACCAGATTAGAAATGCTTTCATTAGAGTTTTCAAAATATTTTAAAAATTAAAATATTTCACGAAAATCAATGGATCTTGGCTAATTTATGTACCTCTTTTTTAGTATTTTCTTTAATAAACGAATATATATGTTTTTTTATAGTACTTATGTCATAGTACTGAGGGTGGAACTATATGGTGGTAACTTTTTTAAAGATTTAAATAATAATGAGAATACAACTTCATAACATTCCATTCGTATATTCACACTATTCAAATAAACATATATGTTTTTTTAATTTACAAATTGTTTAATGTATTTATACATTGCCTTGATTTTTCAGTAATAAATTGTGGGTTGAATGGACATTAAATTGGATCAGAATGACTCCCTTCTAGGAGGCAACAATACTGTGAGTATTCATTTTCCAACGCCAACAACTCAAGAAACCTCATAAAAACTCAATCAATTAAAATGTTATAGTTTAAATAAATATTTATATTCAAGTTGAGGACGGGGTGAGAGAGTTCGAGAAAAAAACTTGAATGACAATTATAAATATAAAAAATGTTTTTTTTTTAATAAATACACTTCATATTTGATTAAACAAATAAAAAGGATTTACATTTAATCATAATTTAATACTTAAAAAAAAAAAAAACTGTAACCATTTTCAGTTTGCCCCTTAACGTGAGAAAAAAATTTAGCCACTCGGCCCACTCCCCTAAAGCCCCCTGATGGGGGTACCACACAGTGTTATTTAGTTTATTTATATTTTATACTTCTGTCAAAAGAAAAAAAGTTTATTTATGCGTATACTTGTGTTTTCTAACGTTGTAATTGATTATCTTTACGATTTTTACTTGAAAATTATATTCATATTTAATAAACTAACTCAATTTACTAATTCAATTGTCTAAGTTAAATTGATCAATAATTTTAAATATATTGAAAATAATGAATAAGGTATAGAATTTTACATTTTAAAGTGGGCCTAAATGAATGAAGCTGAGATATTTCTGCGAGTACAAATGGGCCCAATAAACATTGTCAAACCTAAAGTTTCAATTTGCAATGGGGCTCAAAATAGTTTTGGTTGGGCCTAACAAGTATCCAGGTCTAGTTAATAAGATTAGTCTTTCTTAAACCAAACTATTACTCTACTAATTTATTTCCTTCACAAGAAAAAAATAAATTTCTTTGTTGTACTATATATATATATATATATATATATAGTATTTTTCTTCGAAAAAATATATATATAGTATTTATTTTTTAAGTAAGCAATGTTGTACAATTGAAAACAAAGTAAATGAAACCAATCTGTCTGTCTAGTCGATTCGAAATAATATTAACTCATAGTACAATTCATATATATACCATAAAATCTTGTATGAAAATTTGTTATTATATTACAAAGACTCTGAAATAAATCTAACTTAAATACACGTAAGCTCATATAGGATTGTTTCTAAAAAATTCAAACAAAAAAGTAACACTTCTTTACTTTTTTTTTTTTTTTATTATAAAAAGTACTAACACACTTGTGTGAGACTATTTTATCGTGAAAAACTATCACTTTTCATTTGCAATGTTATCATCTTTGTTTAATGTAAAATGCATCACTAGTACAAAATTTGTGTATTACGTAAAATTTGTGAATAAAAAGTTAAGAAATTCAATATATATATATATATTTTTTAAATGAACAATAAATAGAATTTTATTTATCTTATTTGAGAGAAAATAATTAAAATAAAAAAATGCATAATCGGTATAAAAATTGGATTAGAAAATGCAAACGGGTGAAGAAGAGGGGGAAGTGGGAGGAAAGAGAGTTTTTTTTTTTTTAATTACATAATGAGAAAGTAGTTTTTTAAAAAAGCAAAAATGTTACTACAATAGAACCTCTATAAATTAATAACTTGGACCATGAAATTTTATTAATTTAGGGAGGTCGATAAATTAATATTTTATTAATTAAAAGAGAGTATTTTTAAATTCAACAAATTTAGTACATATATATTAAAAATAAATGAGTTTATATATATATCACCCAATTCTTTATAACTAATTCACGTATAATATCAATTCATTGTATACAATTAACTATTATATTCATAGACGCATGCATCAATTCATTGGAATTACTTAAATATACATTTTTACATTAATTCGTTGCACCATCAATTCATTGGAATTACTTAAATATACATTTTTACATTAATTCGTTGCACTTAAATTACTATTATAGTCAATTAAATATATTCATGCATGATCTCAATATGGAAATAAAATAATTAATAACACGCAATCATGTCTTCTCATCTAAAAGACATCGCAAAATCATTCATAAATAATCAAATGCGTAAAACATTATGTGAGTATAAGTGATCGAGACTATCCCACATGCACTCAAAAAGATTTATAAGAGCGTGGAATGTGGATTGATGAAAAAAATTTAGTACACCATGCCATAATATTTATAATTGTACTAATATTTATGAATTATTAATTTAGAGTTTTAATGAGACCTAATATTTACAAAGGGATTTTTTAAAAATTATTATTTTATTATCTTATCGAATTTGATGATTTTTTACAAAGGTCCAAGTCGAGTCCAGAAGATTTTATTATTTTAGAGAGTTTATTAACTTATAGAGATTTTACTGTACTTCCATTCCATTCAAATATTTAAGACACAGAGGAATACACTATCTGTCCAATTTATTATTGTCATTTTTTTCAAAATAATATTATTTGCACTATATCCTCAAAATATTATTTTTTTATTCAAATTAGTACTTTATTAATAAATGATTTTTATTTTTTTTATACTCCTAATCAATATTTATTACTCCTATAATTTGTGTCCAAAAAATGGACATAATAAATTTAGATGGAAGAAACATAAACGTGTAATGAATAGTTAAAGTGAAGAAAAAAAAAAGTTAAGGAAGGAGGTATAATAGATTCATAAAATTACATGTATTCTATTAAAAGGTTCTTCAAATAGTTTTTAGAATTGGCTGTAATTCCAAAGTTAAATTCATTAAAATATTTTATATTTGAATAATACTACTATACTAGTATATAGAGCATAGTTTATTGGGATGAATAATTAATTTGGTGATTGGACGTGACATAAACAGTGGCGATATCCAAACTATAGGAGAGTAATAAACAAAACAAAACAAAAGCGCAAGATTCCTCCACAAACTATCAACGTGTTACGCTTCTAACACCATTCTTCCAATTTCAGATTCACTCTCCTCACTTTTGGGACCCCCCTTTTTCTTTCACTCTCTCTCTCTATTTCCCCCCTTCTTCTTCCCCACACTTACAAAAAAACCCTAGTTTTTCCACCCTCATTCCCCCCTCCCTTTTCCTTCTCCGGTTAATTCCTCTGCGCAATTGGGCAACTATGGAGGACGCGGAGCAGAATAAGCTGTTTGTCGGAGGCATTTCATGGGATGCGACGGAAGATGTGCTCAAAGACCATTTTGCCCAGTACGGTGACGTTTTGGGCTCCGTGATTGCTCGGGATCGGATTTCCGGAAACCCTAGGGGATTTGCTTTTGTCACCTTCGCCGAATCTTCCTCCGTTGATCGCGCTCTTGAGGAACCGCATCAAATTCTCAGCAGAACGGTCTGTTTCTTCTTTACTCTTCCTTTAGGGTTCCTCGATTAAATTTTCTCCTTTTCGTTCCGTTTTTAGGGGAAATTATTATCTCTCTCTCTCTCTGTACTCGGTCAAAGTTCGATTTTTTAGTGGTTGGTTTGTATATTCTCAATGCATGGCTGAGAAATTTGCACCTTTTCCTTGAATGGGCTTCCATGTCGTCGTGTACTTTGTTTGTTCTTCTGTATCAGCTGTTGTGCTTTATTTTAATCTTTAAAAACTATTTTTATTTATTTTATTCAGATTCGGATAGACTAGTACTATTTGGAGTATTTTAGACTTTGGAGCTTTTAGCCTGTAGGCCTTTATATTCCAGTTAGATTCTTAGGTTGGAAATTTTGTTGCGCATTTACTCATACAACATTTATTGCCTTGTTACAAAGATTGAACTGCAGTAATTTTTAGGGTTTATCTTTTAGAAAGCAATATCAGCAAAATTAGTATTCTGCGGTTTTGCACTTGGGCAAAATTTACAGTAGATTTGATGTTGTTTTTCATTTTTTGTCTACACTTTCAATTTTTATTTTCTTTACAGCTGACTTTTTATGATAATGTTGTTTATTACAATTTTCAGAACTGCGGCCTTAGTTCAGGACTCAAGTGCTATTGCTTTATTCTGATATACTGTTCTGTATTCTGTTTTTTTTTTTTTTTTAATTTTCAACAGGTGGAAGTGAAAAGAGCTATTCCCAGAAGCGAACAACAAAGTCAACAACACCAGAATAGGGGATCAAGTAGGAATAGTAATAGGACTAACAGTAGGACCAACGATCAGTTTAGGACTAAGAAGATTTTCGTAGGGGGTTTATCAGCTGGATTAACTGAAAATGAATTCAGAAGTTACTTTGAGAAATTCGGTAGGATTACTGATGTAGTTGTGATGCACGATAATATAACTCAAAGACCAAGGGGATTTGGATTTATCACTTTCGATTCAGAGGACTCTGTCGAGGAAGTCATGCAGAAGAACTTCCACGAATTGACTGGAAAGCTTGTGGAGGTCAAAAGGGCTGTCCCAAAAGATGGAATTAATGGTAATAACATCGGTTATAGTGGGAGGGTAGGTGGTGGAAGGAGTCCTAACTTTAACTCTTATCAACAGGCTAGTTATCCACCTTTTAATTCAAGATTTGGCTATTTCCCAACTGGATACAGCAATGTTGGTGGGTACCCATATGGGGCTGGAATTTTTGGGGGTGGGTACCCATCTGGAGGGTACGGTGGTATTGGGTACGGACTTACTCCAATTGCCCCAAGGAGTCCTTGGAATCCTGCAATGGTGGGTGTTAGGGGAAGTTTCCTCCCTTATGGGAGTGCTGCTCCTCTGTATCCCACGTACGTAAATGGTGGGCCCGGGGTTATGGGCCTTTCGATGAATGGATATAGTGGGATCTTGGGTGGAGATGCTCAACATGCTGGTGATTCAACGTCCTCTCAAATTGGTGTAAATGGTGTAGATGTCAATTCTTTTGGTTCTGGTATCAAACAGAGTCAATAAGTTAATGACAAGGCTCATCTAGGTGCCTATTCAACCTGACTACTTGGCATCTTGATTGTTGATATTGACATGTTAGAAATTTCTCTCCCACTGACGGAGTTGGTTATCATTGATTCCAATGTTTCTTTCTAATTCTTATAAAATTTCGGTGTGTTTTTTCTTTTAGTTTTGAATATTCATGGATTTGGGATTCATTCGGTTATTGTAATATAGTTTTATTTATTTATTTATACCGCTGTTGTGTTTTTCTGTGACAAAATGTTGGTGGCCATGCTCTGGAGTCCAAGCATTTAAACCACAAGCACTACTTTGGTTCAGACCAGGTTAAGGTATGTTGCGATTTTTGCTTGAAGGAAGGTTATTAGGATAGATTTAGTCTTGTCGTTTTGGTTTTATATTTGTCAGTTAGTAATTTCCATGATGTGTTGTGCTTTTTAGAGGTTTCTGACTTTTTAAAAAAAAAATGTAAATCCACTGTTAGTTCAAGAACATATGCATTATTTGATGTGCTATTTTGCATGAGAAGAGAAGATAGCATTCAAGAAAGAAGCCTGTCATCTTTATTTCGGCTTATTATGGATTAATCTGAACCAGAATCTTGCTATATTTTGATGTATACATTACTTCCCCTATGTTCATTACAATCTCTTCTGGTTGTTGGCTTGTTGCTGTTACTGTGAGGATATAAATAAATTGTGATTTTATACTGGGCTTTTTAAAAAAACAAGAGTAGTATGTTGGGCTCAAAAAATATGATGTAGTTGAGCATTCTTTTAAACATGGAGCGAGCATTGTTTTTTTTTTTTTTTTTTTGGGATCAAGTAAAAAAATGTAGGCCACGTTTAAGTTTTAATTAGGACACTGGGTTTAGAACACCTATCTTATGATGAGTACATACTTCATGAAAAGCTAAAAATACCGTTTTCTTTATTAAGGTTAGTTTTTTTTTCCATTGTGTTCATATATTTTTTTTCGAACACGGTTTTGTTGTTAACAGATTTTTGTTTTGAACATGAGTTCAAATTTTGTTTTTCGAAATATCATCATCTTCTCAAACAATGAATTTTAATTTTATTTCTTCTGTCGAAAATAATTTTTGAAATACGACCAATTTTTCAACAAACTTTAAAGCCAAAAAAAAATTGTCAAATAATATAGAATATAGCATTCATGTTCCCAAATAATCCCAATCCATATTATTTAAGTAAAACTATTGTGATAAACATAATATAACAAGAAATAAACCATAAACATTACAAATAAATTAAGTTTAAAAAAATTCTTATACTCCGTATATGAGTATCTAGCCCCATCAACAGGACATTGCATCAATATCCAATCAAAATCGAGGTTACCACTAGACATAATTTAAACGTGTGATTTTTCTTGAAAACTTTTGTTTTGTACGAAATTCTCATCCTGAAAATAATGGTAGGTGTATTTATTTTATTTTATTCTTCAATTCGAGATAGGACTGTATTAAGGGTATTCCACATCTTATAGAGAAATGGTCTTGGGTGGGCTTATAAGTTTGGGCAATCCTCTCACTTAACACCTGGTTTTTAAGTGTTGAGTTAGACCTTCTCACATGGTATCCTACTTCGATGTGTGGATCCACCTGTGGAACCACGTGTCGACCTGGTCCCCCTCTCACGTGAGGAAGGGTATTAAGGGTATCCCACATCGGATGGAACCACGTGTCGACCTGGTCCCCATCTCACGTGAGGGAGGGTATCCCACATCGGATAGAGAGATGATCTTGGCCTTCACACAAACTGACATTTTTTTTTTCGGACATTTCAAACATTGCTAATTTGTAAACAAACCAAACGGTGGGTGTACACATAAATTCCATGAGTACAAATAACCGTAGCCAAAATATAAACAGAGGGATTGTGGGCTTCCACCCTTTGGGCCAAGAAGAAAATTATTTCGACAATATCTAACTGAATATATGTACTATTGTCGACAAAAATTTGTCAACAATAGTGTATCTATTCGACTCTGATTCAACGAAATTTACAAAAAAAATAAAAATTTGAACAAAGATGTGGCGGCGTGATGATAATTTGTAAGTAAAAAAATCATTCTGAGCCGAAGAAATGCTAATAGCAGTCCTTTTTCCGGTTTTGAAGATCTACAATTTCTATGATCTAAAAGACTATGTAGATCAGTTGTCGTCCATTGTCACTCGGATCGGTTTCGCTGCTTTCTTCACGTGCCATTAACGTTGTCCATCCGTCGTTTGGTTGTCGGCGCCTAGAGCTGGCAAATCGGGCCGCCCGACCAAGACCGTTGGGCCAAGCGATGTTCATGAACTGGGTCGGGCCGGTCCATGAATTACTCGGGTCTGTAAAATTGAAGCCCAACCTAGCCCATCCGAGTCCAACGGGCTAGTAGGCCAGCCCAGCCATGAGATAATTTTTTTTAAAAATTATTTCTAGCAAAAATTATATATATAACCTTTGCTATGTATTGGACTATTGGTCATATATAATTTTTATTTATACAAATAATTATAATTAAAAATATATATTAATAAAGTACTCCGTATTAACTATACATAATTCATAAACGGTCATAGAATTATAAATAATTCATAAGTTAAAATAAAATAAAAAACACAATAATATTAAAATATAAGGTATTTTACTTATTTTAATTATTTATTTGTCGAAAAAAAAAATTGATCGGGCCAAACAGGCCGCCCATGGGCCAAATCCAGCCTAGCCCATTAGGCCCGCTGGGCCAAATAGGCCCAATTCTATATGTGCCAATAATTTTGGAGCACAACCCATACTAGGTTTCGGGTTGACCGGGCCGGCCCATCGGGTCGGGCCCAAATTGCTACCGGCGCTAGCGGAATCCACCGACTTTGAATTTTGATAGTTTCTTCTCTGGTCTTTTTTCTAATTTTATTGTTTGTAGTTGGGATCAATGGATAGGTTAATCCCAACGGAGCTACGGTAACCGTTTGGAAGAGCTTCTTGTTGTTCTCGTTTTATTTGTTTTTTAGATTAGTTTTTGGTTCTTTGTTGTGGTTTGTTTCTGTTTCCTAGCCCTATGGGTGGCTCGTTTCTGCTTTCTATTTGCCTTTGTGTCCTTCCTGTTTCAAGATCTTTTTCTCCATTGATATATTTTTTTTGAGATGGACTGATAGTCGTTTGATCTGGTACTTAGATGAAACTTTGTTTTATTTATTTATTTTGTCTCTTTTTTTGGATTAAGAACACCTTAGTGTGGGTTGTCTCGATTTGAAGATGGAGACCTGTGCGTAGCTGTGGGCAAAACGTACACTCATTTTTCCTCTTCTCACGATTGATGGGAACAACGATACTATGATGATCATCAATAGTAGTTTGAAGATCTAGAGTTGTGCTTAAATTAAAGTCTTACTGTAATCTTGTACTCCTTTATTTTGGGTGTTTACAAAATAAATCACCCCTTAACTCAGCCTGTGGGGTACCTTATCTCTGTTTACGATTATAAGGGAGTATGGAGTATTATTTTTGGGTACATACAAAATAGCTGTATATATTTTGAATTCACATTGGAAAATTCAAAATAATATAGTGGATGCATATGCACTGTGATTTGTGAATGCCATAAATATTGTCCACATATTCTTGTTACCCCTTTGACAGAGACAATCCAAATGGTGCCTCTGCTTAGCCCCGCCGCCGCCGGCGGAGCTTTGCTCTCATCCAGCCATCACTGCTCACTCAAATTCGTCCACCCCGTCCACCCACTTTTCTCCAAACGCCGCCGCCCCACTTTCTCACTCTCCCGCCTCCTCAAACCTATCACCGTAACGAACGCCGTAGACTCCTCCGGCGGCACCTCCACCAAGCCCGCCGCCGCATCGCCCTCCTCCTCAGGCCCTTTTGACGGCCAGGGCTCTAATTCCGACCCTATCTCATTCGTGGGCCAAGAAAACGTACCCCTTGAAGGCGTTATTCAGTTCGAGAAGCCAAATTCTCCTTCCCTTCTCGCTAAATGGGGGTATGTATTTAATTTTTAATTGTATGCCTTCTTTTGTTAGATTTTTTTATTGTATTGAGGTTGGATTGGAATTGGAATTGGAATTGCAGTCTTGTAGCCGTATTAGCTGGCGGCGATGTGGCGGCGCTGCTATTTTTCGCCGCAATTGGGAGGTTTAGTCATGGATTATCTGTTTACGATTTCGAAACCTTCAAAACTGCTGACCCTTTTATTGCTGGTATAATTATCTTCTTTGACAATATTACTGCAATCATATAATCTTGTTCGATTTCTGTATATGTAATTATTATAGGGTTAATTTCGATTTGCAACATGTGCAAGGCACTGTGTGTCCGGAAAATACCACTAGTTAGGTTGCAATAGTTAAATTTCGCATAATATAGTTTGTAATCGGATAAAAATGTGTACAGGTACAAAGTTGAAAAAAGGGATATAGTGCAGGTTGGGAATTGATATTAACCCATTATATATGCTTCATTGTGTTATGTAGGATTGAGAAGGTGTGTTGTAATAATATGGATCATCATTTTGTTTGCTTTTTTGAATGATAGGGTGGTTTTTGAGTGCATATTTTCTTGGGGGATTTAGTGAGGAAGGCAAAGGAAAGAAAGGTCTGTGGAGTGCTGTTGCAACTGCTGCAAAGTCCTGGTCTGTGGGGATTCCGGTAAGGCGGTTTTACTATCTACATTCTTCATGTGATTATTCTTTCCGATTCTTATCTTCTGCTTCTAGGTCTTAGAGAACACAGTGGCTTAATAATCCTAGTTTTACCAGAGTTGCTGTTGATATTAATTAGATGATTGATAGTATTTTCTGTTGTATGATGATTATTAACAAATCTCAGATTAGAGAATGATTCATTAGCCCCAAAATTCTGCACTCAGTGGCCTTCATGAAGAGTTTGATAAAAATCCTGTTTACATTGCAACTTCATCAAGATCTATCAACTTGTTAGATAATATTGTGAATCTTGCTGTTGTGTACTTGTTACTGGTTTTTCATCAAATCTAACTCCTAGTTTTCAATTATTGCTCCAACAATTTAGCCGTTCGCTTGGTCTACCGATTTGCGCATGAATATCAGTATTTTCTGCTTTTACATGTTTGATTCAACTTGTTTCCTCGTACATTACAGTTGGGAATACTCATAAGGTCATTAACAATTGGCCATCCACCCCCAACCAATTTCGTACTGGTTACCATGGGAAGCACAGCCTTTTTACTTATTGGATGGAGAGCATTATTGTTCACCATTTTACCCACAAATAAAGGCAAGAAGAACGATGTATACAAGCGTGGCAGTCCATTTGAACTGTTTGAGGTATGTGTTAATTTTTTTTTCTAATAAGCAACATGAAATCATCTTTGTTTTTGTTTCCTTGTTTGTTTATGAATACCTTGCTAGTTATTTTGTTTTCTATTGTAAAGTTGAGTAGACCTTGCACTCTTTCAGAAGAGAGCTTGAATGTTTCATTCACAGCTACAAATTTTTTGATTAAAACTTAAAGGGATGTTTGATTTGGGTTTAAAGTGGATTTTGAAAACCAGTTTTCCATAGTTGTTAAAGGCGCGCCTAAGGCGCACGGGGTGCAGACCTTGGCCCCTCTCCATGGCTGAGGCGGGCATGGATTTAAAAAAACTTTTTTTTTTTTAGTAATAAAGCGGTATTAGGTTTCAGAATATTAAACACACAGTTTTTAGGCTTCAGAATAATAAAAAGTAAAAACCTAGGGTTTCAGAAATCAGAATACACGGCCTCTTCCTGCTCTCCTCACATCTTCTTCCCACCCAACCACCTCACGTCCATGAAAGGCGCACACTTAGATTTCAGAAATCAGAATACATGATTTTTAAGTTTCTATTAGTTTTAGCCATCATGTACAAAAGGCGCACGCCTTAGGCACTAGCAACGCCTTAGGCACTTGGAACGCCTTAGGCACTAGGAACACCCTTGCGCCCTTAGCAACTATACAAATTAAAAAAATCTAGTGGATTTTGAAATCATTATAAATAGTTCTCCCTCCATCCCACCTAAAGCTTCTCATAGTGGGATTTTACGGAGTTTAAGGAATACTAAAGTTGGAATTTACGGATTTCACGGACATGTGTGGCTTACATCCTCAAGTCACATCAAAATGTTGATGTTATTTGAGGATGTGTGATCACACATGTCCAAAAAAGGGAATAGAAAACTTCTGGTGGGACAGAGTGAATAAGGGTTATGAAACCACATCAAATCCACAAGCAATTGTGGATGGGTACTTTCGTATGGAATTAATCGTCCACTCTTGAGCTAGCTTTTGGGTGGAGGTTGGGGCTTGTAGCCTGAGTGTCTAACTGTATTGGTGTGCGTTTGTTTTGAGATTTTAAGTAGGGTGAGATCTATCTTTATGTTGAATCAATGTGTAAGAATGAATGATTTTGTATTATTATATTTTTGTTTTTGGACTTACTTCAAACAAACTTAAAAGTCCCTATTAATAAGAGGGAATTTTTTTATGAAAATTGTGGTTGCTGCTGTTATGTGGCCTTTGTGGTTAGAAAGGAATAAAAAAAAAAATATATAGTTAGAAAGCAATAATTGGATTAAGTTTTATGTGGCGTTTGAGTCAGTACGTTTAGGGCATGTTTGTTTTGTTGGATTATGAGGGATGGATACTTTTATCCGCCGTTTGGTTCATGTGACACTGATCCGGTAAATAAACTCTACTTGTCCCGTGAACGAGTAATAATATGTCACAATAGGAGAGGTCGGACTTGTTGTCTCATGAATGAGAGATAATTAGTTATCTTTTCTGTCTGTTAAAGCTAACACATAGTTGGTTTTATGCTTTTTAGATTTTAGCCCTGCTGCCATTCTGTACTTCTGATGTAAATTTGCAATATAAAGAGATTTATCACCCCTTTTATTGCAATGAAATGTGTTTCTTATCAAAAAAAATTACGGAGTATTATATTTTTGTTGTGTGTGAATGTTAAATGATGTGGATTATGATTCAAATATATTAAAGTGTATGGAAGATAATTGATTGTATTGAAAAGTATGATTGTTGGTGTATTGGTATTGTAGTGGTCGTTTTTCAAAGCTGGATTTCAGAATCCCGACATAGAATGTCTTTAGACTTCCAAATCCCAAAACCGGTTTTGAAATCCCAATTGAAACATAACGAGAGGGTTTTGTTGTAGTCTGAGTTTCTCTTATAATCAAATCAATGAGTTTTTTTTTTATTATTATGGCCTTCAACTGTATATAAGCGTATTTTAAATTTGGTTGCAGTTGCTTACGTCGTTGGTGAGAAGGTGGTGAGAGGGAATGGACCGTTAAAATCCTCCTTGGAGGTAAGTTTTTGTGGGTGATATCTTCTTCTTCTCCCATTTGTAATGTAATGGAATGGAAAGAAGAGCAAAATGTAAATACAGAGGATATTGATATTGATGTTTTGTGCATCCATATCAGATAGCTTTAAACCTCAGGATCACAGTCTTTATGTTATTAACAAGCTTATAAAATCACTTTACATTAACTTTCTATCTACGTCTTTCTTGAGTTTGTTTTCGAAATGAGAAAAGGAATCTGACCTTGCTTTATGGTTTCAAAGCTCCCTATTCTTATGTAATGTGGTTTGACATTGATTAGCGTAACCTATAATAATTAGGACTAAAATATTGAGTTTGACTCTCTTTAAGTTATTTTTGGCATCTATACTGCATTACCTAAAAATGAAATTTCAGATGTATAATGAGCTTTTTTTAATGGTTTGAAGTGGTATTTACCGAAAAAAAAATAATTGGGTGCGATAATTGACACGTGTTATATTAAAAAATAATGAACGTCCTAATATTAAATGTGATACGTGTTAAAGATCTAGTAGAGTGGAACACGGACAATGGAACAGAAAAATCGAACCAATTTAAATGGATTGAAATTACATGTTTCATTTTTCATGTTTCACATTTTGTTACACTACTATATGGATAATTGATGCGTGTTATATTAAAAAATAATCAACTTTCTATAATATTAGGTACAATACTAAAAAATAATCAACTTTCTATAATATTAGGTACAATACGTATTAAAGATCTAGTAGAGTGGAACACGAGCAATGTAACCAATATTAATCATAAGTGTACGAGGACATTTATTGTGTCTTAGAGAACATAAAGGGATGATGTTGCCTCAGGAGCATGAGATAGAGAATTGTGAATGACTTGTAATCGAATTCATTTTAATTTTGGATGTGGTGAATATTATCCTTTTTTCTTTTCTTTTTTCATGATGAACCTACGATGGGCCTGAGTACCGAACGGGCTCATGTATGGGCTTAATGTGGAGATGGCTATTTGGGCCAGTCCCTGTGGGCTAAAACCGCGAAACCCAACGTTTAAAAAAAAAAAAAAAGGATTGATACAATGTCAAAACCTGAAGTAAACCTCACTAGACCAAATGAGATCATTTTTAAAGACTATTTAGGTTAGGCATAAAGACCTTCAAATCCAAATCCATATATTAAAATTAAGACTTTTTAAAAAGTACCAGGTTTAGCCTCTTTAATACTATAACTTAGACTTTTCCAAGTACTAAAAATATTACTCCCTCCGTTTTTTTCTTTCCATTTTGATCTGTCTTTTATTAGATTATTCATTTTTAAAATTGACAAAAAAATATTTTATTCTTTCCAATTATTCACTCTAAAATTTTTAAAATTATATCAAATGTTTTTACCTTTTTAAAACAAAATTATTTTTTGTTACATTTTCTTAATTGACTATCACACACAAGACTCTAATAGAGTTGGAATACTAATTGTTAGTATTAAGGTATCCCACATCGGATAGAGAGATGGTCTTGGATGACTTATAAGCCTAGACAATCCTCTCACTTAACACCTTGATTTTAAGTGTAGAGTTAGGTCTTCTTATAGTTAGGTATGAGCATTGCACAACATTCTTGTTCTAGGCTTTGAATTATTTGTGACATGTTCGGTCAAAGAAGAGAAGTTAAGATTAAAATGTAGGAAGCATATAATATACTACACGTCACTCGGACAGTGGTATTTAATACACAAGGCAACCATATCCTTCACTTTCTATGTTTTTTCCTTTCATGCTTTTATTATGTTATTCTTTTTTCAATTACATTATCTCTAATACTTTTTTTTATTATATTTCTTAATCTTTATATTTAAAGTTCATGGATAGCTT
This sequence comes from Galeopsis tetrahit, assembly GCA_963675135.1. NCBI lineage: Eukaryota > Viridiplantae > Streptophyta > Magnoliopsida > Lamiales > Lamiaceae > Galeopsis > Galeopsis tetrahit. Next base: position 84,668,802 of record OY776121.1, read on the forward strand.
TTACAAATGGAAAGTATATCTATATAATTTCGGGAGTTCAATTTTGACTTTGCACATCTAATTTTGTTTTAAAATTTTGTAATTTTAGAATTTTAAATTTAATGAATTTCAAAATCTGGTTTTATAAAGGCAATTCAAAAGAATCAAAACTCACATAAGTAATCAGATTTTTGAGACGTGTGAATTTTTATTCCAGTTTGATGAGTACTGCAGCATGCAATGCAATATTGTAGAGAAATAGAAAATAGAAGTCGTATTTCTTTTTGATAATGAATACAAAAAGAAGGGGGTGAGCGTGAAAAATAGGTAGGTCTGCGACATATATATCAGAGCTAGGTTGCAGACTCTCTTGTCTAGTACCCACCACTGAAATAGATATACCCTTCCATTTTATATTCCCCATTATATTCATTCATTTAATTTTGTCACATCAAAATTAAAATTCTTATTAATTCTTAGACTGTGATATTCTTTTCCTTTTCTCATTGTTTCATCACATCACCCCACCCCTATAACTTGTTTAACTCTATCACCCCCAACCAAGTCAAACCTTTTAATTTTTCTTTTTTTTTTTTTAACTTTGTACACAATTATTTTTGATGCATAATAATTAATAAATTACTACTGAGTGTTAAGCCATTTAGCTTTTTTTTTTGTTATGTAAAAAAAGAAGTTACTACAATCTTAATAAAATCTAATGCGTTGGATTTGATGGAAATATATGAGAATTTGAGTTGAATATGATTATTTAACAACAGTTTTCATGAAAATAGTAAAGACTGTGATTTCACTGTCATAATTCAGGGAGGGAATTGCCTAATTAAGCTAATATACCCATTCCATTTAAAATTTAGGCAACTACCACCTAAAATTACGCCTAGAATATAGGCAATTTAAATCTACTCCAGGTAATCAACGGTTTTGTTTTGGGGTCAACATTTATTACTCCGTAGCTGTTTTTCCAAAGAAGTAATCTCTCGTATGTCTCATTGTCCATTAAAAATTAAAAAATAATTGTTTAAAAAATGTAAAAAATTTATAGACCAATAGATTAATATTATAAAATAAAAATTTTATATGTGAATGGAGAAAGTATTATTTGCTTTTCTATTTTTATAATTTTTATTTGAGTTATGCAAAGGCTTAAAAAAATATTAATTGTTTATGTTAAAAAAAAATAAAAAAAAAGTTGAGAGTGAATATAAAATTAAAATAAAATAGTGAGTATGAGTAATTTTTTTTTAAGTAATGAGAATTATAAAAATTACCGAAAATATTGCATGCTGTGCAATACAAGCTGTTTTACTAATATTTATAAAATTATTGTCATCTAATATGTTTTAGAATTATAAGAAAATACAAAATTAAACTTAAAATTACTAGTATTTCTCAAATTGTTTAAATAGTCATATTACTTATTTTATATTTTCATCCATATTTTATACTAAAAGGTCCTATTCTTTTCTTGTTCTTCACGGATTTAAAATTTGTGAGGACCGGGCTGTTCCGTAGAAACTTACTTATATAAAAAGCAAGAAAATGTGAATAAGGGGTGGGAGCATTAAATAAGGAAATTACTGTGTCATTTTCATTTCACCCATTTTACTTTTTTTAACCTTTCTTGTGGGTAAAAAACTGGGTTTTCATTTTGGTCCGTGAGTCATCTTAATTGCAAGTCATTCTCGTCTTCTTTTATTTTAGTAATTTTTATCAGACAAAAAATAAATTCGATATGACCGAATTACCCTCGTTCTGCAACATGAGAACGTAACAAGCTCATTTATACTGTATTATAGTACTCTCTATGTCCCATAGAAATTTGCACACTCCAAAAAAGAAATATTATCATAACCCTCGCCCTCAAAATATACATATATTTACCCATATGCTATTACTTTTTTACATTCAATCTACCTTTTACTTTACTTTATTCATAAAAATTTATAAAACTACCCCTTTCTTACACATTTATTAAAATGTGTGTGTACAAGTTCCTCGGGAACGGAGGGAGTACTATCTTTGTATGTATGTGTCTAAAGTTACACTTTTCTTTTTCTTTGTCCCATACTAAAATTTGCATTTTTTTTATTTTCTCAAAATTTAGTATATTACTTTACATTTCTTTATTTTTCTTTTTATAGTCTTTTTTTTACCTCAACTACTTATACTATACAAGATTAGCAATTCCATCCTACATAATTTGAAGAATTTTGACATTATGAGGAGAATGAATAAATTATAATAATATAGGTGTGGACAATGAAACCATATAAGAAAGATAAATTCTCACGTGAAATAGCAGGAGAATGCAACATAAAATATGCGACAGATATAACTTAAATATTTAGATACTAGAATACAATGTACTCCCTCCGTCCCACAACTGTTTGCACACTTACCTTATTTGTCCGTCCCACAATTGTTTGCACACCCATAAAAGGAAACTCTCTCATAAACACCACCCTCACAATATTCACATATTTACACAAAATGCCATTACTTTTACCCTCTCTCCAATCACCTTTTTACTTTATTCATATAACTTTACAAAATTACCCCTCAACACTCCACTCATTACACTTTTTTCTTAAAAAGTGTGCCCATTTTGTGGTGCAAACACTTGTGGGACGGAGGGAGTAGCTAGTTTGCAATTTGTAAAAGAAAACAAGAGAGGGATGACGACTTTTAGAAGTGAGATGCAGAGTGGGGGGGCCCAAATAAATTGTAGCTGGCAAAAGAGGCGACATGTTTGCTCTAAAAAATTACAAACACCATTGCATGTAAATAAATGTGTATATTCATTTATCCATTATAGGCAATGAAATATTAAAAATAAAGCAATTTACATTTTAAGGCTATTGCATCAGCATAAACATTAAAGTAGCCTCTTTTGTTTATTGTATTTGTATACTGAATTGGAAAAAAGGTAAAGGACGAAACAACATTTAATAGTATCTGCAACCTCCCAACTTCTCCTTTTCTTTAATTGGAAGAAGAAATTAAAATTAAAAAACAAAAACAAAATGTGCAGGGTTAGGGTAGGGGCAGATTATTATAAGGTTAATTTGTTTTTAATGGTAAATATGTAATGTTACTTACTCTATTTGTGTTGAAGAGATGCAGTCAATTTATCTACTCTGAGAGGGGAATCTATGGTGATTGTGACCACACAATTAGATTGTGACATATCATTACTGTAAATTTGGGGTGGGGGAGAAGGGGACCTTTTTTTATTATTTATTTAAGTATAATTAGTTATCTTTGTCTTAAGCATGTTGCATTTAACTTATTTGTTCCTCACCAATAGTATGTTATGAAAAAGAATTTTTATTTACAATCACTCCTCAATTACTTAAATTTTCACTAAATTTTACTTACAAAAATCATTTTATTGTGAATGAACCAACAATATATATTTCGCAACTTTATAATCATTTTATTGTCAAACTCAATATCTTATTCTTAATGATTATAGATATGAAAGTTATTGTAGGACGTCTCGAAAAGAAAAGTGTGAAAATAATTGTGGAACGCAGGGAGTATAATTTATCAATTTTATTTTTGAAAAATAGTGGTAGAATAGAATGAGCATGCATTTGATGGACGATAGAGTACTTGTAAACAGAGGTAACTTTATTTTTTTTAGACTTTAAAATTAATATTTTCAAAATTTTGTTTTTAATCCATTTACTATAGACATAACTCATTCAATCTAAAAAAAGATGATATGTAAAGCAGTATTGATGATTTTGATAGAGATAATGAAGGTCTTTTATTTTTTGTCTGTTAAATACTATAGGCTCTCCAGTCAAAAAAAAAAAAAACGGAGTAGAAAATTATATGCTCCCTACGTTCACGAAAATTATGTCTGTTTAGCTGGACATAAATTTTAAGAAAAAATAAATAAAATAAGAGTATTGTGTAGTTATTGTAAGATAAAAATAAAATAATTATTTTTACAAAAAAAAATTGAACACTTTTGATGAACAGACAAAAAAAAAAAAAAACTTTTGGTGGATGGAGTAACATATTACTCCCTCCGTCCAAAATAAGTATGTCCAAATCATCACTTTATTTCATTAAATTGTCATTCACTTTATTTATATGTGAGTCTTACATACATTACTTCATAATACCCTCAAATCGGAGTATTTTTTTTCATAAAATATACTACTTCCTTTGTCCTATAATTACTTTCGCATTTTTCTTGTCGAGACGTTACACAAAAACTTTAACACCTTTAAAATAAAAAACTTTTTATAAACTCCACCATCACAATATCATTTACACAAATTTCATTACTTTTTCTTTACACATATACACAAATTTAACTCATTTACTTACTTTATACTACATAATTAAAGATTTATAAAATTACCCCTTAAAATGTCCACTAAATTAAATTTTTCTATTTTATGTGTCAATTTATATGTGAGTGGGATGGAGAAAATATTTATTTTTTAAAATCCCTGACTGTGGAGTATTTATTTGGAAGGATGGAGTATATATGATTCAGGTTTTGTTTTAGAATAAAAAAGAAAAAGGCAATTAATAGAGTAAAATGTATGTGTGTATGATACAGAAAGGTGGTAAGGTAACAGAGTACTATTTGGCGTTGAGGGGAGGGTCGTTCAGAATTAAAACACCTATTGTCAATGTCATACTCTCAGCTGCTATCCCTCACTATTCACTCTCACAATATAAATGCACCCTTTTGCTAATCAACCTTTTTTTTTTTTTAATGAATTTTATTTTGCACCCTTTTAACTTTTACCATCCAACAATCTGCCCCCTCTATGCTCTTTTACCATCACAATGGGTTTAATATTAAACAAATGTCTTTAACCACTATTATTGTGAGAATAATACGGATGTTCAGTCACACTTTACATATTAATTAATCACAGGCACTTTCACACTTTTCTTTTTGAAATGTTTCACAATAATTTTTATATTCTTAAATTAAATGAAAAATCATTTATAAATTTCACTCTCGCAATATCCTCAATTTTACACAAATGTCTCTCCACGCATATATAAAAGTCAACTTATTTATTTACTTTATACATAAAATTTTACAAAATTATCCCTAAAAACTCCACTCATTATTACATTTTTTTAATATACCTGTCCATAAATCTATTAAGTAATCTTTGGACAGGGAAGAGAGTAGTATTTTGTATGAAGATAATAAATATATGTACGTTGGGGTCAAATTTGAGGATACAAATTGTAAAAAAGTGTTAGTTGGAGGGGCAAATTGTAAATCACCACCCAATCTAAGGTAGTAGGCCAGTAGGTGTCGATTTCCATAGATATGGTTTTGGATTTGGGTGTTTCTAATCTTCTGCATACTTCATTTATTCTTCTCTATGTGCACGTACACTCTACACAAATTCACGAAATTCATGTTATATCGGACTACATTTTTAATGGAAAAATGGAGCTATTTTTTTTTTTTTAAAAAAAATTACTTCAACTTAATTTGTACTTACTCTTTATTTTGAAAGACATTTTGTTGCTTATAACAAGTTACTTCCTTTTTTTTTTTTGGTTGCTTATAACAAGTTACTTATTTCCTTTTTTACAACACTTATCTCCTCTTTTCTATCTTCCTTTACTCTTTTTTTTAATCAATGTGAAAAAATGAATGAACAACTTTCAGAGGGACGAAAGAAGTATTATGCAATATGCATTAATCGTTTTGTCTACCAATTTTATTTTCACTTATATTATTAGTTCGTTTATTAAATTTATTTTCATACATTTTATCTTTTATTTTTGGCAAATATCTTTATTAGAAATAATATACAAGAATTAATTCTCACCCTCTCTACAAGTTTGGCCTTTTAGATGAGACGGAATTCTTTCATGGTATTAGAGCCTCCAGGCAAACGACATGGGTTCGATTCCTGCCACCTGTTTAAATTGTCCACTCGACCTGGGTTCGGACTTTTAGATGAGACGGAATTCTTTCAATCTTCTAAATATTTATCCTTGCACTGTCTTTTAATCCTATATTTTTTCTTTTAACCACATTACTTGCACTGCCCACTAAAACCCACCGTTCATTTGTGTGGGCTCAATTTAAAGTCAAAATTTTGAGTTTTGTATGTAGTAACCTCTTAGAAATTGTTTTTATTTGCATTTTAGAGGTTTAGAAATGAACACACTTCAAATTTCAAACCTACACCACTAAATTAATTCGTTGAAGTACTATATTTTTAATCACATTTTTAAATCTTTATGTTCAAAAGTTACGAGAAACTAATAGATGTGTGGAGGAAGTATATTCTTATTATCCAATATATACCATGGGTAAATATTGGAGGAGGGATGGTGAGGTTTTGGGTACGGATTCCAGGCTAATGGGCTGCTGCAGCTACTCATAAAAACCCCTGCCATGCTCTGCCCTGCTCTCTTTCTTAATTTGTGTATATATCCCTGTCTTTTTATGTGGATATTTCCAACACCCCACTTGGGCTTCAACAAATTTATATCTGTAATTAATGGACAAATTTCCTACTAATCATTTTATTGCAATTAACGTCTATGTATCACTAATGATTATTTTGGTATTTTAAACATGGAGTGCATATTACTATAACAGCTGTCAGAGCCATTAAACACCAATATATTGGAGAAAGTTGGATATCATGCAAACAAATACAGTTCAATTTGAAAAATATATACTAGTAATAGTATTTTGTTTCGTATTGTACCTTTTTTAAAAAAAGGAATATTATCCTAAGAGGATGTTTACTTTTGGTTTTAAAAATCAGGTTTTGGATTTCAAGATCCAAAACTCATTTTACTTTGGGATTTAAAAATCGATTTTCAAAATCCACTCAAAACCACTTCTATTAAACATATTGATTTGACATAAAGTTATATCTATATAATATTACTTCAATCATTATATTCTTTTTCAACAATAATATAATAATACTATAAAAATATAATAATACAATAATATAATACATTTAATCATTACACAATCAACTAATCATTATAATCTCATCAAACAATAATATAATAATACAAACTCATTCAATCTTACCACTTGATTTGACATAAAGTTAAATCCTCCACTATTCCAAAATTCAAAAGAAACACTCATATTACTACTCATCGGGATTTCAAAAACCAGGATTTCAAAAACCCAGTTTTTAAAACCACTCAAAGCCCAAAGTAAACATCCCCTAAATGATTAAGAATAAAAACAAAGAATATTATATACTCCAGTAAGAGTATATATAGAACGCATGAAATCTGTCCCACAAAGACAAAGGTGTCTATTCATGCTTTAGATTACTCTTTATGAACAAACATATATACATTTTCACAACGAATATTGTTTGTTAAAGGTGTGTTTATTTATATTTTTTCACAGGGTGTAAGGTGTTTTTATTCACACCAACACTACCTTCATATACTCCTTCAAAAGGAATGTTAATTTGTTAGAGGTGCATATTTATACAAGCTAGATATCTCATCATGAAATACCACAAATCCAACCACACATATTTTTTCACAATTGATGAAATGGTATAAATGCATGCTATGGAATAATAATACTTTGCCCTCACAGTTTTTATTATATCAATTTCTCATTCTATCTGCACACGTTGCACATAATCGCAATGAACGCTTGAACGATACAAATTTATCTAATTTTGCAACCTTCCATCAAAGGGAACTATAAACAGGTTCAAACTCTAGTCTGAACTTTCATTTATGTCAGTCAGCATCGTCATTTTCGTCTGCATATTTCAACAATATTAATTTAATTAACACATATATTATGCATATTAATATATAAAATAAAATATACAATATTCAGATTAATGTCCAATAATTATATCAAAATAATAACTAAATATCTAAAATAGAAAGAAAAAAAATCAAACATCACCTAGTCATATATTTGTATAAAAGAAAACATTTCAATCACATATCATTGTCGACTAGTTCATTGTGGAAAATTATAGTGAAAGTGAGATGAAAAAGGTACTTGGATCAGCTGCTTTTGGACTGGGCCGGGGTATATACTCATAATTTGGTTTTATAGATAATGGAAATATATATATATTATTATTTTTTTTTCTTTTTAAGAGTTTAGGATTTCTGAACTTATAGTCATCATTACCATATAATAAAAAAGAGACAATTTCCTTGGTAATACTACTATATGCCATGCATTTTTTCCTCCAGAAAAAAATCTTTATTTTCATTCAACATCCAAACCAAATCATTTGCATTGGAATATTTGTCTCCTCGATCAATGTATCTACCCATGCATAAAAACCGCACGAATTTGTAAAAAGACCACGTCATTATTAATTTCTGTTCTTCCCAACTAATTTATACTGTTTCAGATACAAAAACAATTGTCTCTAGAATTTTAAGTAACAAGTGCGAAGTAAAAAGATTTCGAGACAATCATTTATAAACAATTATTTTATTTATAAAAAAAAAATTCTTTATTAAAATTAAAATTAAGAAAAAATATTTGTTTACATCTATCGTTTAACTTAGGGGATGTATTGGTTGTGGATTCTGTAGAATTTTTTTGGACTTTCAAAGTTTGGGGTATTCAATTCGAATTTTAAAAAGTCTTTAAAAATTTTGAGGTATTCAATACGAATTTTAAAAAGTCTTTAAAAATCTTTAGATATTCAATAGTCTATGGATTTTAATACTCTATGGATTTTGCTGGATTCTTATGCTCAAAAAATATAAATAAATTGCACTATCCAAAATCTCTTCTAAAAACAAGAGATTTCAACGGATTCTTTCCGAGAACTTTGAAGACGAAAGATCAGAAGTAGAAATGACAATATTGACCCGACCTGCGAGCTTTGGGTCAGGTCAGATTCGCCCCGTATTAAGTATAGGTCGGGTTTGGGTCTTATTTCCGACCCGTGAGTATTCGACTCGCTCCGAATTAATATATAAAAGTCAATCAAACTCTGCATGGACTCTATGTATTTTTAAAATCCACATACTTTTTAAAGTATATAAAAATTCAATAGAATCTCAATTGAATACACCCTCCTCCCCTTAGTCACAAAATTATATAGACATGGATGAGAATTGTCAAGAGTCATTCATATCATGTATTTATTACAGTAATAAAATGTCATTGATTTACAAATCAACTACTAAGTTTTTTTCTAAAATTCAACCAACATATATATGAAAACATTGGGAGTAATTATCCTCAAAAAAAAAAAAAAAAAAAAAACATTGGGAGTAATTATATAAATGGGAACTATATAATTGTTAGTTTGTTACATATTCTTTCTAATCCGATATTATGAAGGGATTATTGTGTAATCAATTTAAGAGTTTGATAAGATTAGAATTATTTTAAATAAAATTTATAAAAGGATCATCACTTACTAAAAGCATAGTGATTTTAGAGGGCCCTTTTATCATCATTTCGGGAATATATGGAGCCACAGAGCCCCACTCCCACTTTTTGTCCAAAAATCAGGTGTTGACTATATTATTTAGTGCATTCCCACTTATTCAAAATATACAATCCCTAATAAGTCTAATTTAATTTTTATTCCGTCCAAAAAATTCCATAAATTAAAAGATGATAATCCTATTAGATAGTTCTCACTTTTATTTTAAACAAATAAGATGAACCTCATGGTGAACTAATTAATTAAATCATAGATAAAAAATAGTAAAGACAACAAATAAACACCAGCCAAACCTATAATCTAGAATAATTGTTATGATCAAGGCTCGACTGAAAATTCAACTTGTGGATATTCAATGTGAGCTTGTAGCGTACGTGGATGCTTTTCCAGTCAAAGACAATTATAGGTTTAAATTTAAAAAAAAAAAAAAAACCTAGATTCAGCTCGACATCTAATTATTTCTTTTAATTTGACCATTATACATGGTTCGACTTGTTAAACTCATCTATAAGTTGATTCAAGCTCGTTTTTTCGCTCGTCAATATAATTAATTAAGTCAAGCTCGGTTCGACAACAACTTGAGTAAGCTAAAAATTTAAATACTCGATCAACTCGGTTCAGCTTGAATACTCACTTTACTTTTCACATACTCTCACTATTCATAAAAAATGTACTCATTTTTTTTAATACACATTTAAAAAATAATTTGTATTTAAATTATAAAGTAGATATGCGGAGCAATGAGTAAAGTGTATTGTTGGTAGATCATCAACTTTGTTAATGAAATACTAGAAAATACTTAAAAGTTAACTATTTAAATAAAATAAACATTCAATATTAGAACTGAGTAGAATTTTAAAAACACAGAAAATATTTTTTTCAATATTAGAACTGAGTACAATTTAAAAAACACAGAAAATATTTTTTTTAGTTTATTTGCTCATTTTTTAGTGCAAATATTTATGTAACCGGGTAAGTAACATTCAGAGTGTCCAAAATTTAAGCAAAATTAAACAAAGAAACATTGAATGGGGAAAAAAAAGTAAAGATAAGAGCTTGGTAGTATTGTTGAAAAGAAAAAAAGCTGTGTTTGCATGAAGTGACCGAATGGGCAGATGTACAGTACAGCTCTTTCCCTATCAAAATCCATCTATTCTTCTGTCACTCTAAACTCTATACATAATACCCTCTCTCTTTTCCCATTGGCCCTTTAAATCCCCCCACTACTACTAGATTCATGCCACTTTACTTTAGATTTACTCTCACAGACATTTATATATATAAATATAATCAATCTTACACACTGAGAAATATATTTTCATTTTGAATTCGCAGGATATATATATTTGGTTATTTCATGATTTTTTATAAAAAATTATGTTGAAACTATGCAATTCTTTAGTTTGGCAATTTCGATGCATATATGCTTTAGTTAGTACAAGAACAAAGCATACATACAGATTAAAAAGTGGAATGCTTTTCTTCAATTTGAATATTCTTGTTGTCGCGCCTCATGGAAAATTAAAAGTGTTTTTTTTTTTTTTTAATGTTATATTTTCACATAAACACAGCAAACACGAGCCACAGTGATTTTACATGTTACTACAGTATTAATTAATTATGATAAATTGGTTAAAAATGCGAAATAAACATATATTCCCTCACGTCTTAAACACGGTAGTACGGTACCACATTACTTTACATTGTCATAAAATTAAAATTTTAAAGTAAAAAACTAAGGAATGTTTGTGAGATACTTAAATACCATTGAATCTTTAATTCAACCTATAAACTTTCTTTTATATGATTGTACTTTACATTAATAATTTTCTTTATACAAACATGCAACTGCAACACATACATATTATATTGAACAAATAAAAATAAAAATAAAAATTAAACATATTAAGTTTAAACGAAGAGAGACTATGAAATTTGAAGGAAGTAGTAGATTTTATAATGTACTGTACCTGATAAATAGTAATACAGACTATAATAATAAACGTATAACAAAAAATTATACTCCAATGTACTCCGATAAATTTTTTAAATGATTTTTTTCCAAATTTGACCTTTTGATATAGAGTATTTGACCATTGAAACTAGTACTCCTACTAGTAATAAACAGTGAGGGGAAGATGGGATGCTAAATGCAAATTGATAAGAAAATCAATGCCGACACTCACCTTAAAAGGGGCAGCAGGTTAGTAAATTAGATCGATTGTTTTATTGCTAAACAAACTTAATTTTAGTAATATTTTATAACATATTTATAGATGAGTTAATAGTGTTATGAACAATATTATTCAAGCTTAAGTGACATGTCATCAAACCTCAAAAGTTATGTTTTAACATGTTTGATTCAATAAATTTAAGTTTTCTGTTTAATATTTTCTTATTTATAAAGTTCTCTAGTTGAGCTCTGATCAAATTAAATAAAAAATATTTTGTCTCATATTGTTTATTAGGTATGTATGTAGGTGAAAATTTATGTGCAATATATATACACAAATATCTCGTCTTATATTAAAGCTAGCATTGAAATATCCAATTCTTTATACCATAATTGGATATTATTATTAGAATGTGGGTTTAAGGCAGGGTTTAAGATTGAGTTTTATTAGTACTCCAGGAATAAAAAGAAAAAAAAAGCAAAAGTCACGTTCTTGCTTGTTTTTATTTACTAGACTATATATAAATAAATGTGTACACAGATCCCCATGGAATGCTACCAATTTCCCAGCATATGTTTGCTTTCCTCAATTTCATTCTTTTTGTTGAGTGTGTGTTGTATTTGCATTTTCTTTTCTCTTGCTTCTATAAGTATTTCTTTCTCGTGAGAGTTTCTGCTGCAACACTACCAACAAGTTTCAAGTTTCTTGAGAGAAAGAAAAAATAGAGAGAGAAACATGAAATGATTACTCTATTTCATCCCCAATCATTGACTTGCCTTGACATCCAGTAAAGAAAAAAAAAAAAAAACCAGTTTAGTTTAGTGTGTGTAAAACAGAAAAATGAAGTCTTCAAACGATGATAATGGCTGGTTAGGATTTTCTCTCTCATCCCACATGAAAATGGAGGCCAATCAACCCCCTCCCTCTTCAAGCTTCTACCTTTCCTCCCCCCACATCTATGGCGTCCCTGAAACTAGTGATTTCCACTCCCCTTTGTCCGTTATGCCCCTCAAATCGGACGGCTCTCTTTGCATCATGGAAGCCCTTTCAAGATCCCAATCTGCCGAAGGTATATAGTTATACTTTTCCAAGTTTTTGTCACACTTTTTACTAGTATAATGTTTTTAAATAAATTTAATTTCTTGTGTGTGTTTTGAAGGTGTGATTTCAACTTCTTCACCAAAGCTTGAAGATTTCCTAGGGGCTGCAACTCATCAGTACCCTGCAATGCACCCCAGGGACGCTATGGTCCTATCCTTGGACACTGCATTCTACAATCAAGAACCATTCAGACAATACTACTCTGCCTACAACAACATCTACCAACAACACCCCACTACTAAAAATCCAATCTTTGACCACCAAATCTCATGGATGGATCACAACAATGCACCACTTGAACCATCACAGCAGCTCAATAACATGGGGGGCTCTGGTGATTTGCAGTCTTTGAGCTTGTCCATGAGCCCGGGTTCCCAATCAAGCTGTGTCACAGCTTCTAGAAACATCTCACCTACCAACACTGAGTGTGTGGCTATGGAGACCAAGAAGAGAGGCCCTGAGAAGATGGCCCCAAAACAAACTGTTCATAGGAAGTCTATTGACACTTTCGGACAGAGGACTTCTCAGTATAGAGGTGTTACAAGGTTGGTCAGTCATCATCATTACTTGTGATAATAATTCTTCAATAATATTTCAATATTTGGTGTGAATTATTTGTCAGATTTTCTTGTTTCTTTTCAATTTGAATCATTTTACTTTCCCTGTTCCCCACAGACACCGTTGGACAGGTAGGTATGAAGCTCACTTGTGGGATAACAGTTGCAAGAAAGAGGGGCAAACTAGGAAAGGAAGACAAGGTTTTTTTTTTCCCTTTCTTTTTTTTATTTAAAAAAAAATGGTCTACTGTATGTTTTACTTTACTCCATTACCTAACTCTTGCTATGAATTTTGCTTTCATGTTGTGAATGTGCTGCCCCTTTCAACTCATAGTTTATCTTGGTAAGAATTTCTTCCTAATTACAAGTATTTGATTTCATGTAAGTAGTAAATATGTGAGGTTAATAGTAGTTTTAAATTTTAAAAAATTCAGGAGGTTATGATATGGAAGAGAAAGCTGCAAGAGCATATGATCTTGCTGCTCTTAAATATTGGGGCCCTTCAACTCACATCAACTTCGCGGTATTCGACTCGATTCATTTACAACCTTTAAATTCTTTCTAAGTGGTAACAATTTAACATATAAATTTGCAGCTGGAAAACTACCACCAAGAACTGGAGGACATGAAGAACATGAGCCGACAAGAATACGTCGCGCACTTAAGAAGGTGACAACGCATTTTCATTATAATTATTATAAAAATTATTCTTTTGTAACAATTCTTACATTAGCACATTCAAATTTCAGGAAAAGTAGCGGTTTTTCCAGAGGCGCTTCGATATACAGAGGCGTCACAAGGTTGATTTTCTCTTAATTTAATGTACCATCACGTACAGATGTAAATTGTATTAAATCGTGTTGTGTTTCGTATCGACAGACATCATCAGCACGGGAGATGGCAGGCGAGGATCGGTCGCGTTGCGGGCAACAAGGACCTCTACCTTGGAACCTTCAGTAAGTTAATTCAATACGGAGTAACATTTTTGTGTACATCAGTTATACGGTGCAACTGTACATGTACTAATAAGTTAGTATTTAAAATTACATTAGAATGAAAAATGGGATGTAGATCTAGTATATGGTATGTAGCATATGTAAGAATTAGGATTCTGGCATTATTATAGTCGGCTTTTTTTTGAATCAGTATATATATAGTGATGCTTTTTAAAGGCTGATGATGATGGATGATACAGCAACTTTGACTGTACGTAGCTGCTGATTCTAGTAGTGGGGAATTGCCTTTTTTTAAGGCTGTTTTCATGAGACAAAATGATAAAGAGAATCCAAAAGGTCTTTATTTATTACGTGACATTCTTCTTTTATTTCTTTTTTTGAAAAAAATTAAATAATTTCAGGTACACAGGAAGAGGCAGCAGAAGCTTATGACATAGCTGCAATCAAATTCAGGGGTGTGAATGCCGTCACGAATTTCGACATATCTCGTTACGACGTCGAGAAGATCATGGCGAGCAATACTCTGCCGACGGGTGAGGTTGCTCGACGAACCAAGGACGTCGCGAAGGCGAACACGGAGGCGACAGTCGAGAGGGTCGAAAATGGAAATGATTGGAAAATGGTTCAAGAAAATGTTTACATGGGATCAGGACTTGATCATGCTAATAATAAGACAATGAATGATCATGGAAATTACCAGAGTGCCCCTCCTCCTTTCGCCGTAGCGCTGCATGATCTGATTGGGCTCGAGTCGAGCCATCAGACGGTGGTGGACGAGTCGACTACCACGATGGCTCCGCATTTCTCAAACGCGTCGTCCTTGGTGACGAGCCTGAGCAGCTCGAGGGAAGGTAGCCCCGATAAGTATGGAGCTCCGATTAATATCTTTGCTAAACCTAAGTTTATCGAGCCCACGAGTAGCGTGAGTTCGTGGATCTCGAGGCCCGTTCAACTCGGTGCAACTCACTTGCCGGTTTTCGCAGCTTGGAAGGATGCATGAAGGTTGCATGGAGTAGAAAATTGGGGGGAATGTTGGTTAGGTTGTTATGTAATGGTGGAAGGCAATGGAGGGACAAGGGTGGGATCCAGTTATCAGTTTGTAACAAAGTAGTGTTTGGCAACTTTTTTCCAAACTCAAAAAAATGAACCTTTTTCATATTGGGATCAAGATTTGGAGGGAATGTTTATTAGGAAATGATGACTCTTGTCATCATTAATTTTACTTTGTATAATTGGATCTGCTTTATCTTTCTTTCTTTACATTCCTTTCAAGTACAATTGAAAAAAGAGAAAAGATTTTAAAGCTAATGCATGTTTCCCAATAATGCAAAAGGGGTGTTTTTGTTTTGATTTCTTTGACCAAATAATCAAATACAGTATATTTTCTCACTTCAAAATGCATTACATAATCATAACCATTCTGCTTTATCTTCTCTGAGCTTTCCCCAAAGTTAACAGACATTCCCTCCCATAAATCAAAAAGGAGATTCTTTTTTTAGTGTTATTAGTTGCATGCTTTTGGATTCATTAGTCCTATTTTAAACTGCACTAACCCTTTAATATTTTCCACTTCCAAAAGCAAATTTATGTCCTGATATGGCACTTACACAATGTAATCATTCTTATTACCTTATTTTGCATTAAAACACACACATACGTGTGGCCGGTGTGGGTGTGCATTTTGTGATGTAGCTTTGAGATTTCGAGATTGTTATTTACTTATATTATGTGTGTGTTTTCAAGTTGTATGCATGCATTTTGTGGTGAATATATTTCTCAAACAACTGTGGTATTTCAGCAGAGGATTAAAATGCTACAAATATTTATTTAACATTATGATTTCCGTCTTTTAAAAATCTGATTATTCTAGTATGTGCTTATAATAACATATTAACCTTATGTGTGCTTATAATATACAATAGCATTAATTTTTACAACACGAGACTTTCCAAAAATGTTAATCTTACAAAAGTATGAATTCTAGTTTTCATCAATTCTCTAATTTACACCCATTCATCTATTTTACTTTTCTTGTTCACTTGATAATTTTTTTAACCGAACACGTGTTAATAAATCCGATAATAAAATATAAAGTGAAACGTGATCAACGTAATATATTATGAAGGTGAGGGGTTTTAATTTTGAAGTCTCATTGAAATGTACATTTGTATGAAAAAGAACAAAACCTGCAATTTTAACAGTTCATACAATTTTCATCCGCTTGAACTAACGAACACTTTCTTCAGTACTAAAAGTGTATGAAAAAAAAATCAAAACTGATTTGAGCTCATTAATGGATTAAATTTTTATTTTTTTTTTAGATTTTTTTTTTGAGATAATGTAGTATAGAATTTTGTTGAAATGTCACGTCACGTCAATGATGAAAGAGTCATTGATATTGTATTAGTTTTACATTGTGAAAAAAATGTGTGGATGACTAGGAAATTGAAAAATAAGCTGGTGTAGTAGGCCATGAAAATAAAGTTTAATGGCAGAGTAAGAACATATTGAATTTAAAAGAAAAATGAAATCACAAAATTCCAAAGTCCGATCAGGAGAATATTCCCATTCTAAACAGAGGCTAAAACCCAAAAATCTCAATCCAAACCTTTCACGATGAATTGAATTATACACCCTTGTTGTGTGCATGTGAGAGATTAGATTAAAAGTTATGAAGAGGGTACGTAGTAAATTCTAGCATTATGAGAGGCCATTAGGGATGAAAATAGGACTTTGTTATACCGAAAAGTTGTTTACAAAAGTTAGGCCTTAATTAACCTAACCTTTTATTTCTTGCAGTTTTTTTTTTTATAGACTTGATCTGACCTTTTTTATAATACTGACATGATTAGGCGTGACATCGAAAGGTCTTAGCCTGTTTACAAAAATTAGGCTTAAACCTGACATTTTTAATAAACAAGTCAGACTTGTAAGTCTTTTTAAAAGTCTATTTACACTTAAACTCGTATTATTTTTGAGATTTGGGTTTGAAAGACTTTCGTAGAAATTGTAAAAAAGATTATATAGTTTAATTGTAGACTTTAGGTAGATCACATCAATCCAGAAATTGTGATGGATTAGCCATTTGATCCTTAAAAGCAGGGAAATTTTGTAGACAAATATAGGGTGGTAGTGTGGAATTATTAGTGATCAACAGCAAAAGAAAGATAAATAATTTAGGTGATATAGTGCTGAAGTGCGAGACCCATTTTCATGTGATTGACGTAGCAAGAGAAGAGATGAGATTAATGGGGGCATGCTTCAAAATTTTTGGACCCATCAAAACGGGGTGGGGGTTACTGCTCACCTTTTCTTGATATTCTATTGATCTTATAATCATTGTGTTATTCTTCTATTCTTATCACTTTCATTTTAATTGCTCATTAGCTGGACATTTATATACTCCCTATATTTTTGTCATAAAATTAGCTCTCCCTCCATTTCGAAATAACTTTCACATGTAGATGGATATAATATAAAATAAATATTATAATACTATGCAAATTGAATATTGTCTTAGCTGATTCTAATGCATGATAGAAGAAGAGGCGTATTGTTTAAAATTCATCTGAATTTGAATCAAACCAGCTGAGGAAATTTGTTCATCTCAGCTGATAGGCCATGCCATCTAATCTAGAGTCATCTCAGCTGATAGTGATAGGACAACTCTCCTGAGTCCATCATGGAGATAATATTGTATTTTAATTATTTAGTATTATTTATATTTTATATAGTGTTAGAGCTTTGTTTAGGTTTTGATTAATTATTAGTGGGTCGGGCTTTTAGGGCTTACACGCCAAAAACCCTAGTTTATCTATTATAAATACGAGTCTCAAGAACAGGGAGTTGATTTGAATAGAAAAATATTGTGTTTTATCCCTTTTGACGTGTTTTATTTGTGTTCCTCCACTATTCATTTTGAATCAATGGATTATCACTTTTAATCTCGTTTACGTATATTTCGGGTATTCGTAGAATCAACGGATTTACGTGTGTATCGTGCTTCCGCCTGCATCAGTTGGTAATCAGAGCCATAACGATTCCGCGGGGTTTATCGTTTATCAACGATGAAGCAAAATTACGATACGGAGGAGAAATTTGATTTTCTCTGGTCTCAATTGGCCGCTACTGTCGATGGAATTTTCGACAGCTACAGCCAACGAGACGAACTTGCCGCACTGGAAACGCCAGCGCCACCACCATCTCCAGTTTTGGCAGCCCTTGTCGCCGCCGCCACAGTGCCGCCCCCCGTTCCAAAAACTCATTCCACCAGTTTTACATCTCTACACAACCAACAGATTCAGTCGACGACTTTCATCGACAACGGCCACCACCATCAGACAACACATCCCACCACAGATCCAACCAAATTTCGACGCTATTCCTCCTCTATCACAACTCCAGAACAAGCATTTTTGTGCCAACCGCCGCCAACATTTGCTTATAGTCTCAAGACCTTGGGCAACGTACGAACTGCAGATGTTTTTGACGTCAAATCTCCTGAGGCGTTAAATAATTTTGCTTTCTCTGATGATGATCCCGTAGTGGTTTTTTTTATACTGCTAGAGATAATATTCATGCAGATTAGAGGACGAATCTTTTCGAGGAGGGAGAGAATGATGGAGATAAGATTGTATTTTAATTATTTAGTATTATTTATATTTTATATAGTGTTAGAGCTTTGTTTAGGTTTTGATTAATTATTAGTGGGCCGGGCTTTTAAGGCTTACACGCCAAAAACCCTAGTTTATCTATTATAAATACGAGTCTCAAGAACATTGTAAAGGGAGTTGATTTGAATAGAAAAATATTGGGTTTTATCCCTTGTGACGTGTTTTATTTGTGTTCTTCCAGTATTCATTTTGAATCAATGGATTATCACTTTTAATCTCGTTTACGTATATTCCGGGTATTCGTAGAATCAACGGATTTACGTGTGTATCGTGCTTCCGCCTGCATCAGTCCATGTCTTCTGATCTTATCAGCAGAGTTGAGGTTCAAATCATTTGAGCCATCATATCAACTGATACTTAAATCAGCTGAGTCAAGTCGTCTGATTCAGTTAGTTTCCAGAGTTAGTTACTATTCAGTTATTTTGTCCATGTCAATTGAGAAATTAGTTATTAACAGTTAAATAGGGCATTGTTCATCTATATATACCCTTTAGTTCATATTGATAAGTTGGATCAATTGTAGGGGTGGCAATTTTCGACACGACACGATAGCACGATACGAATCCGACACAAAAATTACGGGTTAGTGTTTGGCCTTATCGGGTTCGTGTCGTTATCGGGTCGACCTGATAACGACACGAAAATTTCGTGTCGGGTTCGTGTCAACCCGTTAAGCACGATAAAATTAACAGGTAACCCATTAACTTGTTAACAACCCGTTAACCTGTTATTTACCTGATATGACACGACACGATAATGACACGTATCTGATAATAACACGATAATGACACGATAATTTCTTATATTTATATAAATATATTATTTTTTTATATATTTAATACAATTTTAAATTAATTTATTTTCTTATCGTGTCGTTATTGTGTTGTTATCGTGTTACGTGTCGTTATCGTGTCGTGTCACGTCGACATAAAAATTATCGTGTTGTTATCGTGTCGTGTCGTGTCGACACGAAAATTATCGTGTTCGTGTCGTGTCGACACAGATCCTTATCGTGTCGTGTTCGTGTTTGGCCTTATCGGGTCGTGTCACTATCGTGTCGACACGAAACACGACACGATAGCACGATTTGCCAGCCCTAATCAATTGGGTAGAGAGATTGAGATATTGCTAGAGTTAAAAAAAAAAAAAACACTTGTAATCTGTATCTTCTTGTTCTAATAGTGAAAAGAGTGTCTCTATCCTCTGAAAACGTAGATCATATTGATCGAACCACGTAAATCTGTATTTTATTCTTTTCTTTGATTCATTTGATTTCTTGTTAGTTGCTTGAGTTTATCATTAGTATTGATTTGTGTTGAGACAAATCATAACAATAAAGAAAAGAGTTGACTTATGTGTATGTGTGAGTCAAAAGTAATGATAATTTATGTAAAATTGAAGATACTGTACGGTCCAGTACGAATGAAGATTATAAAAAAATATTCATTTTAAAGGTATAAAAGTTATTATGACAAGCCAAAAAAAAAAAAAAAAAGAACAGGGTGAATCTAATTTAAGACGTTAATTTTTTTAGAAACGATAGAATAAAAAATGAGACGGAACGAGGAATTTATTTGTATAAGATGAGCAATTGATTGCTTCCTCCTATGCTTTGTGACAAATTGATAATGCTATTTTCTTAATTCAGTCAGAACTTTTCTTAATTCAGTCAGAACTCAGTCTTCATGTAAAACAAATTGATGGAGTATTGATTATCATTTCGTGCAATTAACTTCATGCTGCCACTTTCCACGGGCTAATTAAGTTGTGTTGGAATTAATGGGAATTAATTGGGTTTTGACACCATGATCTAATTTAATTAATTAGACGGACTAAACGTTAATTAAGAAATAATTGAACGTGACATGGTCGTTCTACTCGCGGAGTAGATGAACGTGGTATATTTAATATCTCAAAACCGAGTTAAGGTGAGTGAGAAATTAATTGTTGAAGTTGAAGAGGTTCAACTTGGAAAGTTTGAGAAAGTGGGAATTTGTCCCACATAGGAAACCTACAAAACATTTATGATGTATAAAGGTATTGAAGTAACTTAGTAGTTCAACTATCTAAAAGAGGGACACTCCTCTAAGAGCCACACGCGCCTGTGCGAGCCGCCCGGCCGGCTCGGCTTCGGCAATTGGTCAATTGGTCTTTGGTGGTCTTTGGGGCCCACCTATCTTTTTGCAGACCCAAAAACTCCGAAAGCCCAACTCAGGAATGGGCTCGGACCAGTTTCCAACAAGTTGCTATTAGCTTGTGAAACATTAATTTATCAATGAAATTTAAATGCATGTGACATTAAAGGATGTGAATATTTTTTTATATGTATATATATACACGGTATGGGGGAATTCTTATATGTATATATTTTTTTATATAGAAATGTATTAATGCGAATTTTTTGAAGGTGAAGGAGTACTTTTTTTTTTTTTTTTGTGGAGTAATTAATTACGCATATGACGAGTTATAATTTATATGTTTCCTTTCAGCTGAAGTTTTCACATATCAAGAATTACTACAAGTTACAACTAAATATCTTAAATTTAAATTAGATAAAAAAAAAGGATGTGAATACTAAAATCACGCATCAAATTGTAAAGTGTGTAATTAATATTTTCATAAAAAAAAAAATATAAGATATAATTAGTAAAATATTTTTCACCAAATTGATAAAATACTAGTAGGACATATGGTCTTTCGTTAATTTTCCTTTCCCATGAGGATAAGTGGTGAAGGAAGAAATTCTTGGATATGAAGAAAAATAAAGGAAAATTGTATATCATAGACGGGACATTTAATAAAAGTAGAACTAACATGCATTAGGAAACAAATTAAAATTAGAATTGCATGTTATATTATTGTCCCTAGTGGTTGTTAATGGTCAAAAAGATTACAAATATTGGAAAAAGATACTTCCTCAATTATATGTAAAGTTAAAACAAATTGATTCCAAATTCTTCAAACTTTAATCTTAGTCAAGATTAATGATTACATATATTTGTTGTGGACAGTTGGATTATAATTTTGTCTAATTATTAAAATAAAGGTTTGTGTTAGACAGTTATTATGAGACTAATGTAGTGCACGAGGGTTGCATAGTGAGTGATAATCATAAAGAGCTTTAACAAGGAATTAAACATGCACCAAAGTAATTAAGATTTATTTGTGGTTTCTGAATAATTGGTGGAGTGTATAATCAAAACGATCTAAAATTACAAATTTAATTGAACACAGTTTTTAAATTCATAAAATCTTATGTAAGATCAGGAATAAATGCAGTCAATTTATTCAAATAAATTATGTGATTACTACCCCTCAAGAGGGGTCATTGTCAGATACTACTACTGCATATGTTTTGAGTAGTTGAACAATTTATTAAATATAGCAGCTGGAGGAGGAGGTGAAAAGTTGGCCTAATTGACTTCTGGAAAGGTACAAAACTAAATTCAAAAATTAGAAAAATTAAAAGTTGAATACTGCAAAAATCGTCACATTTAATATTATCTTACATTTGAAAACGTGGTTCCATTTGCGTGTGGGTCAAAAATAATATTTTAACGGCTTGATTAATCAATAAAAAAGAAAATAATGGTTAAGGACAAGATAAGACATGATCACAGTGTGCGGCTTGACTTCCAGTGAGGGCTTGTCGAGAATTTGAGCCTAAAATTCCAGACGCACCGATTTTGATTTAAAAAAATCGACTTAGATGTTATTTTTTCCTGAATAAAAAAATAAAATAAATAGTTCATGAAATGAAAATATTAATTGTAACTCATGACTGATTTCAATAAGAATAAGTAGAGATATTAAATACACGGACTCTTATTCGTTAAAACACAACTCTAATCCTGGTGGATCACAAGCTAAAGCAATTAAATAAATCAATTAATGTAAATTCAATTTTTCTACTATCATAATATAACATGATGAATTTTAAATTCACCATGTTGACTAAAAGGTCAAACAAATGTCCCACATCGGAAAGGCATTGAAGGATTGTGGCTGTAAAAGGATGGATTAGCAGTTACAACTTGCATTGTACATCTATAAATACATCATCTAGTGCATAGATTGTGGGTTACTGAATTTGAGAGTTTTGAGAGATCAAGCTTAAATCCCGAGTCTTATTTTGTTTTCTTTATTCGTTTCAATTCATTGCGTTTCTATGTCTTGATTTATCATTTGTAAGGAGTTGCTTTGTGGATACAATTCCGTATGTTTTCTTTATTCGTTTCAATTCATTGCGTTTCTAGTTGTCTTGATTTATCATTTGTAAGGAGTTGCTTTGTGGATACAATTCCATAACAATTGGCGCCGTCGTTTTCTTTATTCGTTTCAATTCATTGCGTTTCTATGTCTTGATTTATCATTTGTAAGGAGTTGCTTTGTGGATACAATTCCGTATGTTTTCTTTATTCGTTTCAATTCATTGCGTTTCTAGTTGTCTTGATTTATCATTTGTAAGGAGTTGCTTTGTGGATACAATTCCATAACAATTGACGTCGTCTGTGGGAACCGAAGATAAAGTCAAGAATCAAGAAATGGGCTCCTAGTTGTCTTGATTTGCCAATTGTTACGGAATTGTATTTATTCGTTAAGGAGTTGCTTTGTGGATACAATTCCGTAACAATTGGCGCCGTCTGTGGGAACCGAAGATAAAGTCAAGAATCAAGAAATGGGCTCTGTGAAGTTGGAGATAGAGAAATGGTAAGACAGATTTATCATTTGATCGAACCACGTAAATCCCGAGTCTTATTTTGTTGGAGATAGAGAAATGGTAAGACAGATTTATCATTTGATCGAACCACGTAAATCCCGAGTCTTATTTTGTTGGAGATAGAGAAATGGTAAGACAGATTTATCATTTGATCGAACCACGTAAATCTCGAGTCTTATTTTGTTTTCTTTATTCGTTTCAATTCATTGCGTTTCTAGTTGTCTTGATTTATCATTTGTAAGGAGTTGCTTTGTGGATACAATTCCGTAACAATTGGCGCCGTCTGTGGGAACCGAAGATAAAGTCAAGAATCAAGAAATGGGCTCTGTGAAGTTGGAGATAGAGAAATTCAATGGTAAGACAGATTTTGGTTTATGGAAAGCCAAGAAAGAGGCCCTTACTCCTCTTGACCCTGCTGCATCCGATGCAGACCAGGCCAAGAAAGAAGAGCTTATGGAAAAAACTTACAATATTGTTGTCCTGAGTTTGGGAGACAATGTGTTCAGGAAAGTTATGAAGGAGAAGGATGTTGTTGTTGTATTTGAGACCCTTGATGATCTGTATTTGACACAATCTTTGTCAAACCAGATGTTTATGGAGAGGAAGCTCAACAATTTCAAGATGACAGATGATAAGACCCTTGATGAGCAGTTAATAGAGTTCATGCAAGTTGTTGATGATCTTGAAAATGTTGGAGTTACCTTAGATGATCACAAGAAGTCTTTTCTACTTTTGGAGTCCTTACCACCTTCATATGATAGCTTCAAGGATGCTTTGCTGATTACCAAGGAGGGTAAGGCAAAATTCAAAGAAGTCTTGTCTTTTCTGAAAACTAAGAGTTTACATGTAGCAAACTCAACCAAGAAGACTAAGAACCAAGCTGAGGGTCTTAATATCAAACTCAAGAACGACAAGAAAGGAGGGCAAGGCAAGAAGTTTCATGCTAAGCCTAATCAAAAGAAGAATGGGTTTGTAGCCAAGAGCAGAGCTTGCTACAAATGCCATAAAGAAGGACATTTCTTTAAAGATTGTCCTGAGCATAAGAAGTCTACTGATCCTGCCAAAGCTGATGTAGCAGAGGCAAAAGGATATGATAGTGCAGAAGTCATGAGCATAACAGATAGCAAACTTGTTAATGAATGGGTGTTGGATTCTGGATGTTTATTTCACATGTGTCCCACCAAATCTTGGTTTCAAAACCTGGAAATGATGGATGGTAGATCAGTTCTGTTGGGTAATGATGAAAGCTGCAATGTGAGGGGTATTGACACTGTGAGGGTGAAGGTGTTTAATGATAAACATGTAATCCTGACCAATGTCAGATTTGTTCCAGATTTGAAGAGAAACCTTATACCTCTTGGCACACTAAATGCTTTGGGTTATGAATTCAAGACTGAAAAAGGATGTTTGTTTGTCACCAAAGCTGATAGAATAGTGATGCAAGGGAAGAAGTCTAATGGGTTATATTCTTTAATTGGTGAGACAATCACGGGTGCTGCTGATGTTACCATGAGTTCTGAAGATACTATGCTTTGGCATAAGAGGCTGGCACATGTAGGAGAGAAAGGCCTGATGGAGTTATCCAAGAAGGGGGTTTTCCACTAGAAAACATTCAAAAGTCTGGAGTTCTGTGAGTAGTGCATTCTTGGCAAGGCCAAGAAGAAGTCATTCCAGAAGGGTGAGCACACTACAAAGGAGCTGCTGGATTATGTTCATTCAGATGTCTGGGGGCCATAAAGGACTGAAACCATTGGTGGAGGTAAGTATTTCATGTCAATTATAGATGACTATTCTAGAAAAGTTTGGGTGTTCATTCTCAAACAGAAGAGTGAGGCCTTTACAAAATTCAAAGAATGGCTACTTGAGATAGAGAACAAGAAAGGAAAGTCCTTAAAACATTTGAGGACAGATAATGGCCTTGAGTATCTATCAGCTGAATTCAATGAATTCTGTAAAGAGAAGGGCATTACTAGCCATAGAACTGTCCCTCTTAATCCACAGCAAAATGGATTAGCAGATAGAATGAATAGAACTATTCTAGAACGGGTCAGATGCATGTTAGCTGATGTTAAATTACCTAAAAGCTTTTGTGGAGAAGTTGTATGTACTGCATGTTACTTAATAAACAAAACTCCCTCATATGCTTTAGAAGGTAAAACCCCAGATGAGATCTGGTATGACAAGTTGTCTGATTATTCAAAACTTAAAGTGTTTGGATGTCAGGTATATGCACATATTAGACAGGATAAGCTTGAGCCAAGGGCTCTGAAATGTATATTCATTGGCTATCCAATAGGTGTCAAGGGCTATAGACTGTGGTGCCTTGAACCAGGTCATAAGAAAGTGATAATCAGTAGAGATGTTGATTTTAATGAAAAGGTAATGGGATATCCTCATAATGGAAATTCCCATGACCTAAATGGAAGAATTGTAAATGAGTCAGAAGAGAGTTTCTCAGCTGAGGTGGAGCTTCTTGGATCAGGAGAGTTGACCCCAGAGGAGGTGGACAACTCTGCTGATACAGAAGACAACACCCCTGATGAGGTTGTTCCAGAACAAGTCCCAGAAGATGATCCAGAAGATCATTCAGAAGATGAGGCCATGGAGAACAACCCTGCTGATCTGAGAAATTACAGCCTTGCAAGAGATAGGCTCAGGAGGCAGATTCATCCCCCATCTAGGTTTGGTCAGGCTGATCTTGTGTCATATGCTCTAATCACAGCAGAAGAGGTGGAGCATTATGAGCCAAGAAATTATATGGGAAGCTATCACCAGTCCTGAAAGAGAGCAGTGGATAGCAGCCATGTCAGAAGAGTTGCAGTCCTTAGAGAAGAATGAGACCTGGATCCTTGTGGAGAAGCCAGACAACCGGAAGTTGGTCAGCTGTAGATGGTTGTTCAAGAAGAAGCTTGAAGTTGGATTTGGTGGTGCTAGAGAGCAGATCAGATTTAAGACTAGGTTGGTGGCAAGAGGATTCACACAAAGAGAAGGCATAGACTTCAATGAGGTATTCTCTCCTGTTGTTAAACATTGTTCAATAAGATTACTTTTGTCTAAGGTTGCTCAAGATGATCTTGAGTTACATCGGCTAGATGTTAAAACTGCATTTTTACATGGAGAACTAGCTGAAACAATATATATGCATCAACCAGAAGGGCTTATCATGCCTGAAACTGAAAGTAAGGTATGCTTGCTTAAGAAATCATTGTATGGGCTCAAGCAGAGTCCTAGACAATGGTATAGAAAGTTTGATACCTTCATGCTTTCTATTGGTTTCTTAAGAAGCAAATATGATGGATTTGTATATATTGGTAAACAAGATTATCTAGAGAGCACCTATCTACTGATCTATGTAGATGATATGTTAATAGCTAGAAAGAGTATGAGAAAGATTATCCAGCTGAAGCAGCAGCTGAGTAGCAAGTTCGAGATGAAGGATTTGGGTGAAGCCAAGAGAATATTAGGAATGGATATTCTTAGAAATAGGAAAGCAGGCAAGCTGTTCCTATCCCAGAAGAGTTATATTCAGAAGGTCTTGAGAAGATTTCTTATGCACTAGTCCAGACCAGTTAGTACTTCATTTGGTCAGCAATTCAAGGTGTCAGTCAATCAATCTCCTCAAACAGCTGAAGAGAAGAAGCAGATGCTTACTGTTCCATATGCAAATGGAGTAGGAAGTCTTATGTATGCTATGGTCTGTAGCAGACCAGATCTTGCCTATGCTGTTAGTATGGTGAGTAGGTTCATGGGAAATCCAGGAAAGCTACATTGGGAAGCTTTGAAGTGGATCCTAAGATATCTGAATGGATCAGTTGATACCAAGAGACCTTTAATTGGATTTGTTGATTCTGATTTTGCTGGAAACATAGATACAAGGAAATCTTTATCTGGTTATGTGTTTAAATTGTATGGCACTGCTATCACCTGGAGAGCAGCTTTACAATCTATGGTGACCTTATCCACAACTGAAGCTGAATACATAGCATTGACAGAAGCTGTGAAGGAAGCAATGTGGTTGAAGGGCATTATGAGAGATTTTGGAATTTATCAGAAAAGTGTTCCTGTGTTGTGTGATAATCAGAGTACAATCCATCTAGCAAAACATCAAGTGTTCCATGAGAGGTCAAAGCACATTGATGTGAAGTTACACTTTGTTACAGACATCTTGGAGAAGAGCATTGTTGAAGTTCAGAAGGTAGCTTCAGAAGAGAATGCAGCTGATATGTTAACTAAGGCATTACCAAGCAATAAGTTCAACCATTGCATGGAGTTGGTAAACCTTAGTACCTGGGATGTTCATTAAGAAGAGAATGAACAAACAGCCTTGGGGAGGACTGGGAAGAAGACAATCTTGCATTAAAGTGGATAATTGTTGAGATTAATGCAATATTAGAGAACTGTTCTTACTATCAGAAGTGGTAGTGTGCTGATTTTCAGAACTGTGCTTAGTATAAGCACAGTAACCAGTGTTCTGATATTTGGTTATTTTAGTACAAGTAGAGTAATGAGTACTCTGCTGATAAGGTTTAGTGATCTTAGGTATCAACTCTGCTGGTCGGGTCAGAACAGTACTGCTCTTAGTCTGCTAAAGAGTACTGTGCTGATATAGTGTTCTTAGTCTGCTGAGACAACTGTGCTGAGTTTTACTGCACTGAGTTCTACTGTGCTGTTATTCCAGTTTCAGAGTTAGTTGATTCCTGTTAGTTAGTTAGTTTGTTAGAGGCAGTTACAACTTGCATTTTACATCTATAAATACACCATCTAGTGCATAGAGCAAACCCGTCTCTTTGCGGCAGTAGTCTAGCTAGCTAAGTGATCTAGTTAGAGCGGGGTCGTTTGAGGGGAGGCACGTGGTCCATTGTTTGAAGGGGAGGATTGTTGAGTAAAAGGTCAAACAAATGTCCCACATCGGAAAGGCATTGAAGGATTGTGGCTATAAAAGGATGGATTAGTATCCTCATTGATATGAGGCCTTTTGGGGAAACTCAAAAGCAAAGCCGTGAGGGTTTGGCAAACCCAAAGCGGACAATATCATACCAAGTGTGGGGATACGGAAGGGTCCCGGAAGAACCATAACACACCATATGAAATTAAAATATACAAATTAATACTCTAATTTATGTGTTGTTAATTGAATCTAATTCCAACAACAAAATATTTTAAAAAATCAAATATTCATGAAGAAATATGATCTGCAGCCTCCCTCCAACATTGGAGGCGAAGACGATCGAACCCCGAACGGAAGACAAAGCGTCGTTGATGGTAGATCGGCCTTCCTTCGCCCAAAAAGATCGAAGGGATTGCAGCTATTTTGGTATGGAAATCGAATGTTTTTTGTTATTGTTATTGAATTAATGATTGCATTTTTGAAACATCGAGTTTCAGCTAGCAGATAAGCAGACAGTTCAATCAATAGAAAAAATGATACTAACTTTTTGTGAGGTTAGTGCTTTAAAGTTATGAACTGTATTACCAGGGATCTTAGAAGTTATCTTTTCTAATTTCTTAATTAAGAGAATACGAACTCTGTTTGCAGGAAAATAGAAAATATATATAGTAGAGAAGAAACTAAAATTTGTAGTTTATGAGGATGATGCCAACATTCAGGGGCGGAACTACACTAATACTTGGGGTGGCATGTCACCCCTCAACTTTTTTTTTTTTATATATATATTATATATATTATTTATTAAATTAGATTATTAGTTAATTAATTTTGTTATTAAATTAATTTATACATTGACTTAGTGCTTAATTGGGCCAAGATTTAATAGTTTTCCACTTTTTAAGTTACAAACTTTATTCCAAATATTAATATTAAAATATATTTTAATTTTTTATTTTAATGGTATAAATTAATACTACTATTTTTTAAAAGCCAAACACCAAATATTAATATACATCTCAATTGATAAATTCTTATATGCAATTGAGAGCATATTTGTAATTAAATTTTAAGTGATTTTGATATATTTTTAATTATTCAATTGAATTTTGCCAAATTCTTGTATACACTCAAATACACCAGTCAACGGTCAAACTTTGACTTTTTTTTTTTTTTTTTTTTTTAAATTCGATTATTTTTTTTCGATTTTTATTTTGAAAAAGTGTATGTTAGTACATTGAAAAGTAGTGCATCTTTGTTTTTTAAATGAAAAGTGTATGTTACTATATTGAAAAGTGCAACATTGTCTTTAATGAAAAGTGTATGTTATTATAACTTAAAAAAGTGTATGTTATATTAATGAAAAATGTATGATCTATTAATGAAAAATGTAAGTTATATATTAATGAAAAGTGTATGTTATTATAATTGAAAAGTATATGACCGGTCAAACTTTGACTTTTTTTTTCGATTTTTTTTTTTTTGTTACAGAAAATTTATATTTTTCAATGTTATTTTTAGCTATATTAACATACATTTTTCAGTTATAATAACATACACTTTTCAGTTATATATAACTTACACTTTTCAGAAAGTCCACTCAAGTACACTACAATAGAACCAAGTCAAAATTGTGGTCTAATTACACCATAAAAATTGGGTGCCCGCAAATATGACTC
The DNA here is from genome assembly GCA_963675135.1 of Galeopsis tetrahit. Taxonomy (NCBI): domain Eukaryota; kingdom Viridiplantae; phylum Streptophyta; class Magnoliopsida; order Lamiales; family Lamiaceae; genus Galeopsis; species Galeopsis tetrahit. Next base: position 84,698,981 of record OY776121.1, read on the forward strand.
ATTTCAATTTCTTATATTTTAATGATTAGAATTATGGATTATAATTTCTTTTTCATTTCTTAATTTTTTTTTTTCACAACACAACTAGTAGAAATACATACACATTTTTTTCTAGATTTCATATTCTCTTTAAAAAAATTTTTTTACCGAGAATAATGATATAAATTTAAAATATTTAAATTTTATTAATAAATATATAATAATATCGAACAATATATATTATTTTGGTCTTATTTTGGCCCCCTTCAACCGTCAATTCTGGGTCCGCCCCTTGCCAACATTGATGATCCTGATGATTTAAGTGATGAAGACAAAGACGAATTATATATTTGATAATGACTGTGTATTGTGTGATGATGATGGCGAAGTATTGGGGTATGGTTTTTGTTTTTTTTAAGATGTTTGTAGATGCATATTCAGTAAAGAAGATAAGACTTGAGAAGTTATGTCTTTCTTTTGTAGTTTTACACCAAGATTCCAGGAGCTTTATTTGGAATATTACTCTGTAATTCTTTCTATTAGCACGGTTCCTAGTCTAAAAAAAATTCAATAATTAGAAGAAAAAAAACTTATAAAGTTAAGAAAATATTTTTAAAAATTAAATGGATATTAATAAAAAAATTGAATGGAAAAATCAATTTTAAAACAATCTAAAAATGCTAACAAAAATCTATAAAACTGAGAAGATTAAGTAAAATTTTAAAAAATATTTAAATTGAAAAATTCAATTAAAAATATAAATATAAATTAAATCTAAAAATATTAAATAAACCAAATAAGATTTTAAAAATAATTAAAAACATCAAGGATTCAAATTTTTTTTTAAAAATAAACAAAGTCAGAGAAAAATCAAAACAATCTTAAAATTATTAAATTAAAAAATAAAATAAAGTTCAATAAAATTTAATAATATTAAAAATCAACTAAATCTTCAAAACTAATTAAATAACTTCATTTTTTTATTTTTAATTAATTTTAAATATTCATTTAAAAAAATCAAAATTTAATTACATTTTTTCAAGTTTTTTCAAATTATTTTTTCAATAACTTTTACTCTTTATTTATATAAGGATTATTATGTAGTCATTATAATATACATATAAATATGTAGTCTAATAAAAATTGAAATATGTTTAGAGTATTTTGGGTGTTGATTTTTTTTTTCTTGTAAATGATTTGTAAATTACCTAAATTCTTAAATTATATAGATAATGAAAAAAAAAATGTGAAAAATATCTTTAAAAAATACTGGAAAATTAGAAAAATTAGTGCACGACCCGCGTACTACGCAGAAATTAAAAATAATTATTATGTACAATTTTTTTTAATACTTTTTATTCAGTTTTTACATTGATATCTAAATAAATTTAGATCCAATTGATTTGTTTCACATTCAACTACACCAAGCATTCGTAATAAAAAAATCAATCACCATAGTCAATAAGAGAAAAATAGCAATTGATGATATGATTATTGACGGTCGAATTAATATGACAATTGAGGTTTAGAAATTACAATGAAATTTTGTTTTGTAGAACTTTATAAAAGTGTGCGTAATCAAGAGTAAACAAAATAAATTTATAAGCAGACACCTTATATTAAGTAGTAAAGTCAGTTGAATTTAAAAGATTGTGTTATATCTCTTAAAAAAAATATATAATAGTACATTCTTTTTACAATTTCAAACATTTTATACTTATTATATTCCTACACCATTCAACTAACTAATTAAAAAAAAATTGTAAAATAAATAAGTATCGATAAAGAATATGTATATTAACCTAAATATATTTAATCGCTTAAATAAATAAAAACATATAATAAAAATCATTACAGCAGCACAAAGAAAAAGAAGAAAAACTGCAATGAGCATAGATGGAATAACATGTTAGTAAAAAAACAAATACATAATTTTTACAATATTAATATTCCTTCTTTTCAACCTTAATATTCCTTCGATTGGATGGATCAACAAAACGTCTGATGTGATAACGAGGGGTTAAGTCTTGATTAGGAATCCTGATTGAGTTTCATGCGAGATGATGGAGATTTGAAAAGTGATTATTATTTAAAAAAATATTAATGGTACAAAAAAAATTATGACCCCATCACAGTTCTGAATTATACAGATAAAGGTAATGTAAAAATTCTTCAAATTATTGGAGCAATTCCTCAAATAAATAAAATGCGTGGAGAAATAAGGAATAATATAGAAAAATAAGAAAGAATGCAATTTTGAGAATTTGAAACTAAATGAAACTAAAATTTCCAAAATTAGGATGAATATTGAAATAAAATTATTAAAATTATGTAAATATGACAATTTGCAATAGAGGCAGCAAAAAAAAACTAAATGAAAGATTAAAAAACCTTAAAATAAAAACGTACAGTGAAAAATAACCTACTCACCGCAATGGAAAGATTTGAAGTGAAAATATGCTTTATGATTTAATCCTCTCCCTTTGTCTCATATAAAATTGTTGAAAGACAAAACTACAGTGAAATAAAAAAATAAAAATGACAGTAAAATAAAAAACCATTAGGAAGAGCCCAGTTTTTTTAGAATTTGAGAGCAAATGAAACTAAAATTTCCAAAAGTTTGAGATTAGGTAAAGACAGACAATTATGTAAAGAAGGGGATGAAAGCAGAAGAAAACTAAATAAAATACATAAAGTTGAGTATGCACTCGAGTGCATGTTGTGCACCCTAGTCCATGTTGCACTTTTCAGTTTTACTGACTTACATTTTTTGGTAAATAGTGTTGCACTTTTCAATTATTATACTAAAAATATTATTATACAGTTTAATAATTGAAAAGTGCAACACCATTTACCAAAAAGTGTAAATCAGTAAAACTGAAAAGTGCAACATGGACTAGGGTGTGCACTCGAGTGCATATTAGACCAATCCAATAAAATATTAAAAAAACTGCAAAATAGAAACCGAAATAAAAGACTGACTCACCGAAATTTAGTATTTCAAAATAGAAAAACTCTGAAAGGTGCTAAACATACCGAATCTGTATGTACAGATAGGGGCATTTTCGTCAATTTGCGATTTAAGTTATGCTAGAATGACTAGTATACCCTTAATTCAAATTTCTCTCTCTTCTTATTTCTTCAACGTAGGGGTGTAAACGAATCGAAGCGAATACCACTGTATTCGATTCGATTCGTGAAAATATTCGAATATTCGTATTCGTTTATTTTTCGAATAATAATTTTGATTCGGTATTCGATTCGAATGGATATTCGATACTATTCGATTCGATTCAAGTATTCGATTCGATTTTTTAAAAGCATATTCTAAAAAATATTTTTCAAGTATTCGATTCGAAATTTATTCGTATTCGATACAATTTGATTCGAAGCTATTCGATTCGATTTAAAATTTCACAATCAATACAATACAAAGGAGATGTAACTAATCTTCAATTTTTTTTTTTTTTACAATAATGGAGTAAGTTAAATTTACTACAATAAAAAACAGCACCTACAGGCTACAACTAATCTACAAAGAAAAAACAGTGTGCCGAGTTCTGCCTGCGCGTTGCCTAAGCCGATTGCCAAGTCTCGACTGCCGCCTGTGCGTTGCCTAAGCCGATTGCCAAGTCTCGCGCTGCCGGTGCGTGGACGGTCCACTCGACTGCCGCCTATGCGCGCTGCCTGTGCGTGCGGTTTGGTGGCCGACTGGTCGGGGAAGACTAGCTGCGGGCGACGAAAAAACAGAGAGAAATGAGAGGGGCGTAGAGGAAGAATTGAAAATGAGGGGGAAATGTGGAATTGAACATTAACTAAAGAATTAGGGTTTTGACTTTAGTGGGCCTTACTTGTTGGGCCTGTATTATTGTATAAAATATTAGTTAAATTAATAAATACAATATATTTTAAATTTAATATATAATTTAAGAATGTATATTTATATATATATATATATTTATTTAATCGAATACTTACGAATATCGAATTGAATATCATTATTTTATATTTGTATTCGTTTATTAATCGAATCAAAAAAAATATTTGTATTTGAATTCGAATCATAAAATTTCGAATACGAATATCAAAATTCAAATACGAATACCAAATCGACTAAAATTATTCGATTCGTTTACAACCCTACTTCAAGGTAAGTAATAATTACATCAATACAACTTTCAATGTATTTAATTAAAATTTATCTTTCCTTTGTTACCGTCTCATATCAAAACCCTCTTCTTCGTCTCTTTCTTCTATCCGAACATCATCTTCTACATTCCAAAAAAAAAAAAAAAATCATATTTCTAACAGAATGTTTAACACAACCATAAAAAGCATTAAAACACCATGACTGAAATTTCCTTGACAATTAAAAAGAACAATCGTAAAAAAAAAATTGTAATCGTATAAAATTTATATTTTAATATTATTAAAATTAAGATTAACTTTATTTAGATATTATTAAAATTAAATTATCATATATTTTATTGCATAATTTATTTAATATAACAAATATTATTAAAAAAAGGATTGAATCTTTATTTATTCTGATAAGATTAAATTTATTTATGTGGGATCTTATTGAAGTAATTTTAGGAAATTCATAAACAATTGTTGGAGTAATTTTAGAAAATTCAAATTAACTAATTTATTTAAGATAACAAATATTATTAAAAAAAAAGAATCGAATCTTAAGTGGGATTTGTTGTAGTAATTTTAGAAAGTTCATAAACAACTATATGAGTAATTTTAGAAAATTTAAACTATCTAATTTATTTAAGATAATAAATATTATTAAAAAAGAAGTAAATTTTAATATTTTTTCGTCAAATTAAATCTACACTATTCTTGAAAAATAAAATTTAAACAACTTATATTTTCTTTAATAAGACAATTAAGAAAATTATATTATATTACTCGTAATATTTAAAATGTAATGAGTGCATTCTAAATTATATATATTAAACTACCATTTAAAAAAAATATGTCAATAAATATATATATATATATATATATTTAAAATTATTGGGTGTTACAGTTTAGGGTTCGACTACTCGATTCTTATCGTTCAGAGTTCAGGGTTCGATTACTCGTTCCAATGTGTTGATCACATTTAAATTCAATAATGTACACTTATGAATCAGTAATTTAATTTACAATGTGTTGATCACATTTAAATTAAATAGTGTATACTTAAGGTTCGACTATTCGATTCTCGCTGTTTAGGTTCAGGGTTTAGCGTTTAGGGTTTAGGGTTCAATTACTCGTTTCAATGTGTTGATCACATTTAAATTCAAAGAGTGTACACTTATGATTCATTAATTTAATTTCCAGTGTGTTAATCACATTTAAATTCAATAGTGTACACTTAAGGTTCGACTATTCCTCACCGTTCAGGGTTTAGGGTTCCATTACTCGTTTCAATGTGTTGATCACATTTAAATTCAAATATTGTACACTTATGATTCATTAATTTAATTTCCAATGTGTTGACCACATTTAAATTCAATAGTGTGCACTTAAGGTTCGACTACTCGATTCTCACCGTTCAGGGTTCAAAGTTTAGGGCTTAGGGTTGATCGATTACTCGTTTCAATGTGTTGATCACATTTAAATTCAAATTGTGTACACTTATGATTCATTAATTTAATTTCCAATGTGTTGATCACATTTAAATTCAATAATGTACACTTATTAAGGTTCGACTACTCAATTCTCACCGTTCAGGATTTAAGGTTACGATTACTCGTTTCAATGTGTTGAATTATTAGTGTTAGAAATTAAAATAACTACTCTACAATTATCACCTTAAATTACGAAAATTGAATTATTAGTGTTAAAATAAAATATTTGACACTTAGGCATTAAAATTTCATAATTTTACACTAAGGTTGTTAAAATGAAATATTTTACACTAAGGGATTAAAAAAAATCATAATTTTACACCAAGGTTGTTAAAATTCAATATTTTACACTTAGAGATTAAAAAATTCATAATTTTACACTTAAAGATTAACAAAATCATAATTTTACACCAAAGTTGTTAAAATTAAATATTTTACACTTAGAGATTAAAAAAATCATAATTTTACACTAAGGTTGTTAAAATGAAATATTTGTTAGATTAAAGTTTATTAAAATTAAATTAGTGTTTGTTAGGTTAAAATTAAAATCCAACCATCTCTATCAAATCTATTTCAATCAACTTAAATTAAAAATGTAAATTTTTTTTTTTTTTTTTTTAAACGGTAGCAAGATTGAAGATTTGGTTATTCATGGAGAAGAAATAAACTCAAGCAAAATTAATGGTGTTAATGGTTAAAATATATGTAATGATGATGTGCCATAATTATGTGTATAGGGGGAATTAATTTAATGACAGTTTGTGTGTTTAATGCCCCTTTGCGTGTCTTGATTAGCGTAAATACAGCAGAGATTAGCATGCGTGATTTATTTAATTAATATTTAATCATTATCTCCAATTAAGGGTATATTGGTAATAAAATAATTAATAAAACATTAATTAAATAAAAAAAAAAATCTGTATATACAGATTCTCTGTATACACATCATTACCACCGAAGTGAATATATGTAATTAATACCCATCACCTTTTTTCTTTTTTAAATTCTAAATCCTACTAAAAATAGAATAATTCAGCGACAACTTAGCCGCCACCTTTTCTCTCCTCGATCCAGCGCGGACCATCGTTCACTTCCCACCACCGGCCATAGCCCATAGGTGCACGCCCCCGGACAATGTCCACCTCCACGGTAAGTTTTGAATCGTTGACTTCTGAAAAAATAAAGTTTGGCTAACCTAAATCTTCTAATTCTTGTTAATTCTATTGTTTCTATTAATTTTTGGATAGGTTAATGGTTGAATTATTGCATTAGTTTCTGCCCCAGAAGTTTTATTTTTTTTAAGTAAAAAAGGAACTCTAGTATATGAGGTGGAAAAAAAAAGGAGAAATTACTTGATATCACAAAATTGGTGTACAAAATTAGTTCCTAGAGAGTTCTAACACTTTTTAGTAGACAAAAAAAAAAAGTACAGAGTATTAGTTATTGAAAAATGTTAAAATTTGTTACTAAATAATTACTAGAGTATTAGTTATCGAACAATGTTAAAATTTGTTACTAAAAAAATTCTAGTAATATCACAAAAACAGTTGGATGGGTAAAAATGGAGAACATACTAGTTATCTAAAGTAATTATCAAATAACATAAATATGAGACTTATAGTGAGTAAAAAATGAGGGAAAGGATCGGAACAACATATATTTCTTAGAAAATTAATGGTTTAACCAAAATTTGCAAGAATTTGTTTCTTCAAGTGATCATTAAATCATTAAATTTTACACTATATTCATATTCATAGAGTTTTATTACTTATTCCTCATGCTACAAAGAAAGAAGTACACCCATTGGTGGGAAGACTTTGAGGAAACACACCATGCAATAGGTTATTATTGTGTCCTGTTAATATTCGGTCAGATGAACACCATTTCAAACGGGACGACGTCCTAAATTCACCAACAATCTGTACTCTCTCAAACGTTGTTATTTATTTAAATCCTTGAAACGACTTGTGTTTAAATGGGCTAATAAAACTTAATTCTAACTCTTTAATTTCTTTTTTCAATAGAGTCGACTTTCGATCATGTTAATGTCTCTCGGTCATATGATATGATTAAAGTATTAGTATATTGAAAAAAAAAATCATATTGTTCAATATAGATACCTATTAAGTTTTTTTTATGAATTAATATTTTTTATTAAATATTTTAATTTATTTTTAATTAATTAAACTGGATCAAAATTGAGTTCAAAATGATAAGGTAAAGATGAGTGCTTTTAGTCCAAGTAAGAATTAATGTTTTAAGAATCAAAGAAGAAGGGCATGCTAGAGATTTTCTTATTGATGACAGTTGAATGCAACTGACTAAAGTTTACAATTCAAACCATTGTATATATACAAAATTTAGACCGATGCGTATATCTTGCTGCACTGCGTGTGACATTGAACATAAATATTTTAACAGGTAAATTATATATAATCAAATACTACATGCTATTTATGTCTCTATACAATAGTGTACATTATTACCTAGTATATATATAGCCGCCATGTACTATTATAGACTCTTTCTCTTTTTTTTTTTATTTTATAAAAAGCCATGTACTAATACTATAGTCTAAAATACATTATTCTGTATATGTTATAATTCTATCAATTTTAAAATATGTGAATAGTTCACAAAAAGTAAATACTACATACATTTTTATTTTTCTATTGTACTAATCCCATATTTTATTTTCTATTGTATACTATATAATTCTATCATTTTGTACCTAACATTTTTACTGTGAATGTTCAATATGCTAGCAAGATAAATATGACACTGTTAAAAAAAAGTATGCACCAAAGGTATACTGCAATATCGAATAGTCTAATAATGAAAGTCGAGTCAAGGGAATCCCTTTTTCCGCAGAACAGAATACGCTCAGGTAGTGCTCGACTGGTATGACGCTCTGTTCCCAAAGGTAAAACGACTTCTACTCCGTACACAGTAGCACCACTGTATACAAAGCCTCAGCGAACGTACTAAGTACGAACTGAACACACACGGAAAAATTCCGGCAACACACGGAACGAATTCCGGTAGTAAGAACAGTGTATGGCTTTGGAGAGCACAACAATGCAGAGAAGAGAGGAGGGGCGAAAATTTCAGCGTAAGAAATAATGAGGGGAGAGGCCGGTATTTATAGGCAGACGAAACCCTAGTTGGTTACCAGATAGTTCTGGAAGGTTCTTGAAGCATTTTGAAATGGGCCAAACCCGTTTATAGGCAGTGATACACGTGTTATGCAACACTAAATAAACAACCGCAAGTATACGGCGTCTATCGTAGCGTGATAAGCACGAGGTCGATCCCACGAGAAGGTTAAAGCATAAAAGTGGAGTTTGCTAGTCGAATTCTAAGTAGACGTGATCGAAATTTTGAATAAAATGTTTTACTCTAAAGTTACCTACCAAGTGTCACGAATAAGCAACAAAGAGCAAAGATAAAATCGATCAAATGGCATACAAATCACAAAACGAAAGTAAAATGGATGTAAACTCAAAGAGAAAAGGTGGGTTCCAAGGCAATTGTAGTATTTAGACGTCCGTTTATAAGAGTTATCTCGTTTAAATGGCCATTAAGGTTATCTCAAATAGGGTGATCACACAAGAAGAACTAATCGATCTCTCGATACAAATTAATCCAAAGACGCAATGTAATATAAGCTCGTATGTCTACATCACAAACATTACACCATCTAAAATAGCTCCTAAGACCATTCGATTCCCTCTCCGATAATTAATCCTCTCTCGAGATCATAATAATACCGGGTTGCACATTCGCATACGATTAAATGGAATAAATCTCTCGATACTACCCCAATTAACAATGAATCAAGCAAATCATTATGACCACTAACAACATGCTTTGCAATGGATAGTTGAATATGCAAATAAGAAATAAACACCAATTAAAGCAAGAATTTACTCATAAACATCAATCCAAATCTCTACAATGCCTTAGAACCACAAGTTGTCTAGCCAATCAACAACATAATCAAATTAACAAAACCAAATGAAAATAACTAAATAAAAAGAGAGAAAAATAGAAAGCTTAGTCTAATGGATGGTGTTCTCCTCGTGAGCGGATCCTCCAAACGTATGCCTCCCTCCTTCTTCTTCTTTTTCCTTCCCCCCTCAAAGTATGATTAGAGGGTTTATTTATAACTTGAAAATTATGGCTAAAACTTCTAGAAAAAATTATTTCCAAAAATATAATTTCCTTTTCTCTCTTCAATTTCCAAATCTTCTCTCTTTCCTTTTTCTTCAAATTTCCAAATCTTCTCTCTTTCCTTTTTCTTCAAATTTCCTTTTCTTCTCTCGGTCACTGGCTTGGGGCTCAAGCTACATATTGCCCCAAATTATTTCCTTGAATAAATTTGACTCGTTTTACCCACGAACTCGGTTTCTTTCTTCATTGACTTCACTAAAAATTAGGTATGTATTTTTACCTTCCAAAATAGTAATTTTTCCTACAAAAATGACAAAACACCACCTTTCTCTTATTTTGACCAAAACATCAATAATCGACCAATAAATCAATGAAATCACAATCAAAATGAGCTTCATATGTGCATAAAAAACGTGTAAATTCCACCCGAATCAGGCAGACGAAACCCTAGGTGGTTACTAGATAGTTCTGGAAGGTTCTTGAAGCATTTCGAAATGAGCCAAACCCGTAACCAAATGGGTCGATCCAATTCCTGTGTTGGGATCTGGAAGGTTCTTGAAGCATTTCGAAATGGGTCAAACCCGTTTATAGGCAGACGAAACCCTAGGTGGTTACCAGATAGTTCTGGAAGGTTCTTGAAGCATTTCGAAATGGGCCAAACCCGTAACCAAATGGGTCGATCCAATTCCTGTGTTGGGATTTCGGAGTTTGGAAGGTTCTTGAAGCATTTCGAAATGGGCCAAACCCGTTTATAGGCAGACAAAACCCTAGGTGGTTACTAGATAGTTCTGGAAGGTTCTTGAAGCATTTCGAAATGAGCCAAACCCGTAACCAAATGGGTCGATCCAATTCATGTGTTGGGATCTGAAAGGTTCTTGAAGCATTTCGAAATGGGCCAAACCCGTTTATAGGCAGATGAAACCCTAGGTGGTTACTAGATAGTTCTGGAAGGTTCTTGAAGCATTTCGACCCTAGGTGGTTACTAGATAGTTCTGGAAGGTTCTTGAAGCATTTCGAAATGAGCCAAACCCGTAACCAAATGAGTCGATGATCCAATTCCTGTGTTGGGATCTGGAAGGTTCTTGAAGCCAAACCCGTAATCAAATGGGTCGATCCAATTCCTGTGTTGGGATTTCGGAGTAAATGGGTCGATCCAATTCCTGTGTTGGGATCTGTTGGGTTCTTGAAGCCAGATAGTTTTGGAAGGTTCTTGAAGCATTTCGAAATGGGCCAAACCCGTAACCAAATTGGTCGATCCAATTCCTGTGTTGGGATTTCGGAGTTTTTTGGTCTGCAAAAAGATAGGCGGGCTCTAAAGACCAGCAAAGACCAATTGTCGAAGCCGAGCCGGATGGGCGCGCACGCATGTGGCCTTCGGGGAGTGTACCCTTATACATAGTTGAACTCTATTCCTACTTCAATACCTTTAAAGCCTTTAAATTTTGTGTAGGCTTTCTATGTGGGACATGTGACCCTTCACATTCGCACACCTCAAACTCAAGTTGAAACCTCCAACTTCATTAATTAATTTATCACCCACCTTAACTTGATTTTGAGATATTATGTCACGTTTAATTATTTTATAATTAACGTTTAGTCCATCTAATTAATTAATTAGACAAGGGTATCAAAACCCAATTAATCCCACGTTAATTCCAATAGAAACTAAATTAAAACATATTAAATATAAAACTTAGTATTAATTTATACTAGTGCTTTTCTAGTATATATGCATACAAATTAAAATTAGTATTTTAAAATCCAGATTTTAAAGACGCCTTGTCTAATGCACAATTAAATTGAACTGACTTGATTTGCTACGGATTTTATGGCCATTGCAAATTTCGACATTATATAAACCAGTCGGCTGTCATGAGTCATGACCGTTGCCAATCACAACGGCCAACGATGAAATTTATCGTCCCAAATAATAAATATTAAAATAATAATAAAAATATTTGGGACAAATTTTTTCCGTCAAAAATTTACTAACATATAGTGCAACGACATTTTGATCCATCGAGTTACGGATTATGCTTATTTTGTGACAGATTTTAAAGTTTAATTTGAATGTTTTTGCGACGACAAAAAGATTCATCATAATTATTTTTCTGTTCCAAAACAACACATTTTTTGTAGCGAAACAGCAGTAGTTTAAAATCTTTAGAGGTAACATCATAACTTGGGAATGTACCAAAACTAATGAGTTCTGAGTTCCAATTTAAGGGCATACACATAATTTCTTGCAATCATCTTCCATTTTTACCTATCTTATATATCTACTAATGGATAACAACATTATTTTTCGTGGCCCTCATATTCAGACAAGAATGTCCTATAAAAACCAAATTCATCAGTGAAAATAACTTAACGCTAAAAAATGTTAGCCCCATGAAAACGACTTGACCATAATATGATTTCAGTATATTTTGAAATAATTAGGTGAGAGTGTTATAGCTAGCTTATAAAAATATGCTCCTTCAAAGGAAACTTGTTTCCCACAATGAAACCTCCTAATTTAACTAGTATTTTATTAATAATCATTTCCAAGAATAATAATATATGGTCCCTAGCTAGCCTCTGTATTCATGTTCATCTATCACTGCAAAATCTTAATTATTTTTTATCTATTATATATCTCACGTGATTCCTTGAGACAAAACAGCCTGCCAGATTATTATTTTTTTCGGATATTATGTCGACAATGATGTTGTAGGAGATTGTTTGTAAGGTCCTGATTTTAATTGTTACATTGTTGAAGAAAATATTCGATTTATAGCTAGTTTGAAATTAGCTAGGGTTGTAACTTGTAAATATATCGTGTTTTAAAAATCCACTAAGGGATTACATCTGAATTAAAATTAAGTTTCTTCTACGTAAATATTTAATTGTATGATTTTTACTGGGATTTATCGCGTCGACTAATTAATTTTGAAATTGAAGTGACACTTTGAAAATTAGTTTCTCTTACACATATTTCATATTAATTTGAATTAAACTCTACTCCGTATTTAATATTTATATTTTAGGTTCAGCCTCATGTACGTTAACTATTAATTTTATAAAAATAGCTATTAAATGGCCACAACTAATACTGCTTAGTGAAAGTACGTAATTGAATTTGTGCCCGTAAACTAGATGTACACAAGTCCTGATGTAAATTTATAAGTGATTTTTTTATGAGACGATCTCATGCATGTATGAGATTGAGCTTTCCTTTATTTTAAAACATTATTCAAGTAGAGTTATAATTATGTTTACAGTCACATAATATATGTAGAGATTATTACACCGTGTCATACAAATATATATTTAACATATTTTATTAATTGAAAAAAAAAAAAAACATTGTTGAAAGTAATCGTTATATATCCTTAAGAGTCGAAAATTCAAAAGAATAAAATAAATTAGGGGGAGATCATATAGTAGAGCATATTTATGATACACCAAAACTCCTGAATCTAGGGACCAAGGCAACGATAGATCCTTCTCAACTTTTCTTGGAATACTACAATAAGTATTGTAGTAGTACTATGTACGCCATCGATCATTCATATATAAATACAAATCCTTTTCACATGTATGTCCAAACCTCCAGTTTCGAATACACTCACTAACATCAATTAATTAATATTCTTTTCTTTTTTTATCGATTAATCAATGGAATGCTAAATAATAAATAAATACCAATTTCTATATATCATATATATACACATATTAAAATAAAAAGTGATAAAATATGAAAAGTGAAAGTTGGGAAATCGTAGGAACGCAGAGGCAGCCCTGATGATGTGCAGGGCCCATGATTTTTGTATATATATATATATATATATATATATATATATATATGCTAATTAAAACGTTGTAATTATTAAAAAAAAAAAACTAATTTGGCAAGCATAGTTGGTTAGATCATAGCTTATAACTTATAAGGCTTGAGTTCGTTTTGAGTCGCGTGATTGATTGAATTCCTCTTTTATTATTCATAAATTTCACTTCATCGATTCATAATAGTATTGGAGTATTTGTTTCTTTACAATTTTATTTTATTATTTTCATGAATTGATTTTTCATGTTATTTTAAATTTTTAATACTCCTAATTAAGAATTCTTTTGTGTGTGTGTGTGTGTGTGTGTGTGTTTGAAGTTATATAGGTAGTGTACAGTATTTAACCTTAGTATGCTGTTGTGTATATATAGATCATGCATGAAGCCATAAAATAGCAGTACGGTCCGACCCATTTATGATGGGCCAGTGTTTGCAGTTTGACTGTATATAATAAACTAATTAAACTAGACTAGATCCCATTTCGAAATTGATATGCGTATGGCCCATTATGATTACTATGCATTTATTAACACAACCGCTCGTCTTTCTACCCGGCCCAACTCAACTTTATTACACTACATATATTTTTTAAACAATTCATCAATATCGGGAAATTACTACTATATATATGTGAAATGTTTTTGCATTTCTTGGTCACTCAAATGATTTTTTTGAGTTGATATTTAATAATATTCCAAATTCAGAACATTTTTATAACTTATCCTAAATTTATAATTGAGCAATTTTTGAGCTCCAAACCCGAGTAAATAAATATTCTATTTTAAATAATAATATTTCAGACACCATGTAGAAAGACACCCACATAAATAGATTTAAAAGTGTACGTATTAAGGGGCAGAGCTATTAGGTTAGTGGGGCCCGTGGTCGACCTCTTTTTTTTAATTTTTTTTTTTTTGACATGACATTTTTTTACACATAAATATATTAAAAATTAATATATGTACGTACTATTCTTGTCAAATAATTTACATGTATTCATTTTTCTTTTTTTTAAACTAAGTTTTCAGTTTTGTCTTCTTATAGTCTAAATGTACATTCATAAAAGCACCGAGCACGCATGGTTGAATATAACGTTACATCTCCTTCTCGTTCTAATTCCGAATTAAAAATTCGAATTTCACTGTCCATCCAAATCTACCCATAAAATGAGAAAAATACTTATAAAATTGTTCATTTTTATACATCTGATTTGACATAAAATTATACCCTATCATGCTCAAAATCTCAAATACAATCACTATTCCTCGTGATTTTAAAACCCTCCACCCAAGTAATACGAAATCAAACATTCTGTTAATAAAAGACATATATACTGTCTTAAAAATAATTAATCTGGCATGTTACACAAATATTCTTTAGGACAGAAGAGTAATTTGACATTGCAGACATGAATGTGATTTGTACATTAATGGGTGCAGGCAGAGGCAGGGTCAGGGTCAGGGGCATCAGAGTCAATAATTCTAAGCTGTATGCCCCTCCGCCAGTAATGTATTGCTTGTCCATTCAATTCAATTTCATTTCATACATACAAACAACCTAACAAGACATTATATTTCCTTGCTCAATATTTTTCTAACATTATCTTTCTATTTTCACTTTCAAGTTATTATACCACATTTCGTGTAATTTTTGCCCAAAATGCTTTAGATTTTTTTGAACCATAGCCACGAAATACTATTGTTCTCATACTTTAATTATTTTTCTAACTCGCAGGGTCCGAATTTTGAAAAGGCAGTGAGGTTGATAGATAATTATAATTTTTTATACATTAAGTGTATTTCAAATTAAAATATGAAAATAAATAAGATGTTCTATGGAGTTCAAATAAAATTTCGATTTTAAATTATAACCTCATTTCCTATTTATTTATTTTAAATGGCCTCACTTCTAAATTGAATTAGTAATAGTGTAATACACAATAAAAATACAAATTATATATACAATCACATATATATAAACAACAATTAAAAAAAACATAATTGCAGTTAAAAAAAATATCATACTGAACTATTATATATATATCATATATTTTCTTTGAAAATAAAATCAGAGACTATATTAAAGTTCACTCTGCCCAGCATGGAAAAGCCACTTACTAATGGGCTCAGATTCTTAAATCTGTAATGAGTTTGGAAAAATTAAAAGTGCGCCAGTTCATGTCTAAGATGGGTACGACTATTTACACCTCAAGCTTTGTTAACCACACTCCCCCTTCCATTTTATTAATTTAATAATGATGTAAAAATTTAAAATACCATTTAAGTAAAGTACCACTACTAAATGCACTCACACTTATAACTACACTCACTTTCAATATTTAAACTCTAACCCTAATTGCAACACCGACGTCACCACCACCACTTTCGGTGGTCAACTTCATTTCAACAGTGTCAAAATCTCGTAAAAATCTTAAAAATTCGAAAGAAAATTTTATTATTTTTTTAATGTTGACGAACTAGTGTCGAACATATACACTTTCGTCGACACTGGTTTGTCGAAAAAATTTAAAATTTTTCTTTAAATGTTTTTTGACAATAAATGGTCAAAAATACATGTTCGAATAAGAATGGTTTTTTTTTTGGGGGGGGGGGGGAGGGGTAAGTTAGGTGGGTGAAGGGATTTTTTCTGATGTACGAGAGAGAGAGAGTGAGTGAGGTAGCGGTAGGTCTCGGCGAGGCGACAGACTGCTATGGTGAGGAAGAAGAAAGAAAGAAACATAGAAAAGGATAAATTAAAGTTTTGATGTGGAATGTGTTTAGTAAATGATTTACATAGAGAAGATTGTAATTTAAACAATTCGTGAAAAATACATTTAACATTCTCTTAATTTGGGGAGAGTGTATCAATCGAAAAGGTACTATTATCAAAGACAGAGGTGAAAACAGCCGTACCCTTCTAAGATTGGTCCGAGTTCAGGCAGCCATCCCAGAATATCCTTTAAGGTTGGGGTATATACCCCTCCAACTTTGTTTAATACACTCCCTCGATACACATACTCTCCCTGAAATACATTTAAGATAGATGCACTTCCCCTAAATTACCTATTATACCCATTTCTCTTAGAATTATGTATGATAAATACACACCCCCTATAAATCCTAATTTTCATTATCTTCTCCACCCTTTCTTCTTCTTCCCCCTTTCTAAACCCTAAAACTATTTTCTTCTCAAACCATCATCCAACCTCCTCCTGCCCCAGCCGCCCACCACCGCACGCCGGCGTCCGTTGCGGCCTTCCAGCGCTCGCCGGTGCCCGCCGCCGCTCCAGCCGCTCCATCTTATCTCTCTGTATTTTTTTTTTCAGTTGTTCCCAGAAGCCGGCTCCAACCGCCTCCTGCCCCAGAAGCCAGCCGCCGTTCCCCCAAGTCCGCCGCGGCCCTCCCTCCAGCGCTCGCCGCGCTCCGTCTTTTCTTTTTTTTATTTTTTATTCTGCAACAAATTAAGTGGCGGCGTCGCCACCCTCTCCAGCGCCGCCGCCTCCGCATCTTCTCCCGCCTTTCGCCGCCATAAACCCCACCCAAGCGAGCCGCCGTCGTTCCCCCAGGTCGCCGGCGAAGAAACAGATTTTTTTGTTTTTTTGTTTGTTTTTTTTAATTTTCGACTATCTTAGGTCGCCCAAATATAATCTGATCGACCATTAGTTTGTCGACGAGAATGTTTTTAGACGACCAATGGCCGAAAATTTTTAGTTTTCTTAATTTTTTTTTATACTTTTGGTCGACAAACCAGAGTCGACCGGAGTATTTTTGGTCGACAAACCAGTGTCGACCGGAGGGTTTTTGGTCGACTCTGGTTTGTTAAAAATACTAAGATTTTTATTTTATTTTTAAGTTTTTTTTTTAATTTCAATTTCAATTTCTACATTTTATTTGAGGTGGTGATGGTGGCTGTCGGAGGTGTGGCGGCGGCGGCGATGGGAGGGGCGGCGGTGGCAGTCAAAAGGGCGGCAGCCAGAGGAGTGTTAGAATTAGGGTTAATGTGGCTGCCTAATTAGAGTTAATTAGGGTTAGTGTTAGAATTAGGTTAGGGTTTGTTTAAATCTATGGGAGTGTATGTATCTTTGTATTTTATTATAAGGGTAAAACAAAGCTGGAGGGATATATACCCCAACCCTATCCTTTACTAGATTATTGGGCCTTCTCCCGATAAATAAAAATAAAAATATAGGGCCTTCATCAGACTACTCCCTCCTCTTCAAGAAAAAAAAAAGAGACGGAGAAACCAGTTTAATAAAAAATATAAATTATATTTAACTGAAATTTAATCTATCATTTCTAAAGTTATTTATTTATTCTTTACATATTAATTAAAAAAAATAAAATATTATATGTATAGGTGAGTTGAATTTCCAAAAGAGAATGTCATTCGTTTGATGATGATGTGGTACATGCATGACTAATCAACTTTTATGGTCAAATTCACCCATTTTTCTCTTTTTCTTCAAGTTCTTTTAATTACATTTAATTCTTAGTTTGAATACAAGGAATTTAGAAATTCATCTTTCTTGTAATCTCACCTATATATAGGTGATATTGTATTCAGAATTATCATTCAATCATATTTTCAAGTTCTAAGAAAATATTTTCACTCTTTCGTAAGAAGAACGTTTGTCTTCTACGTACCACTCCACCCAAAAAACGATGAAGGAACCAGGAGATTTGCTCTCGTTGGCCGCGTAGAACAAATAGAGGACACTCAGGGCGGTCATGAAGAACATCTTGACAACCCAGAAAACGATGAAGGAACCAGGAGATTTGCTCTCGTGGCCCTCAACGTGAAATTTCTCAACAGAATCCCAGGGGACAGACATATGAAGAAGAATCGTCAGATGAAGAATCCCAGGGGACAGACATATGAAGAAGAATCGTCAGATGAAGAAGCAGCGAATATATTCCAGGGAAATCGTAATATTCCTGATCGTAGAGACAATCGACAACACAGACCGTAGTCAAACGCTGCATCTCTCTGATCACGTCAGCGAGGGTGGGTTCGCCGTTGTTAGCCATCACCAAGGAAAGCTTGGCTCTGATACCAACTGACACGGGAGTGGTACGTAGAAGATATTCCTGATCGTAGGGACAATCGACAACACAGACAGTAGTCAAACGCTGCATCTCTCTGATCACGTCAGCGAGGGTGGGTTCGCCGTTGTTAGCCATCACCAAGGAAAGCTTGGCTCTGATACCAACTGACACGGGAGTGGTACGTAGAAGACAAACGTTCTTCTTACGAAAGAGTGAAAATATTTTCTTAGAACTTGAAAATATGATTGAATGATAATTCTGAATACAATATCAACTATATATAGGTGAGATTACAAGAAAGATGAATTTGTAGATTCCTTGTATTCAAACTAAGAATTAAATGTAATTAAAAGAACTTGAAGAAAAAGAGAAAAATTGGTGAATTTGACCATAAAAGTTGATTAGTCATGCATGTACCACATCAGATGAGAAACATAAATGAATGACAAATTCTTTCATGCAATTTATTTAATTTAATTTTTAACTCAACATTTAAGTCAATTTATTGAAGTTCAATTTCAGTTGTATAAGTTTAATCAAATACACTCAAATATCATTTTACATGAATATCCAAAATTCGAGCGGATGAACTTGTTGTGTAAATATAATGATAGGAAAAATATAGAGAGAGAAGTAAGAAATAGATTATGAATGTTGAAAAAAATATATAAAAATAACTTTCGAAAGTATCAAGAATATATGGATGGATTGTGATAGATTCTGTTGTAGTTAAATTTCTACCTTATTTCAAGCACTTAATACTTCAATACCTTCAAAAAAAAAAAAGTACTTAATCCTTTAAAAAAAAGTATTTAATTAATAGTAAATGTGATTGAACTGCTGATTAATTTCTTGTGAGTCATTTTTCTGTCAAGACTCGACTCTAAAAATAATAAAAATGAAACTATGAAAAGAAAACCAAAGGATTAAAAAATACTACAAGAAAAATGACTTTTAGTGACAGAATTCTTGTCATTATAACTTTTCTAACTAAAAGTCTTTAGTGACGATAATTAATTTTTAGTGATAGGTCCTGTTAGAGAAGCAATAATGAGAGAATGCTGTCACTAAAAGTTAGTTTTTCTTGTAGTGAAAAATGTAAATGAAGATCAAATATTATTATTTATATTTACTTTGAAAAGATCGAGAATAAGCATGCTTTTGTGAATTGTTAAATGAAATTTATATCATTTCACATTAATTAAATATCATTTTCTTAATTAGGTTTGAAGACAAAGATATTGTAGGCGTGCTTAAGTAGTATTATTGATAAAGTTTTTATTAATTATATATCCTTTACTATTTACTGGAAAAAAAATTGGATTTGTGTGGAAAAAAATAGGGATAAAAAGAAGAATAGAGGGAAAATTTATAAGGATTGTGATGATATTAAATATTCACATAAGCGGTCCACCAACTATATATATCAAGGCTCCTCAAAAAAAACTATATATATCAAGGTCATATATAAACGTTGAAATTAAATTAATTTTATTAATAACTTTATAATATACATTGAACATCGATCCTGTATAATAAGTTGATCGAGAGACCACTAATTGTATTTACTATATATCATACTCTCCAATAAATTTGTCTTTTTTCTTCTATATATAATACTCTTAAATCACTCCCAAAACAAGAATCAATACGTACACTAATTTAACTTAAAAGTTAAATCTCATGTTACTAAAATTTTAAAACAATAAGTCTCAAATTAAATAATAAATTGTGGAGATATAACATCCATACTTCCATAGGCATTATGTTTTAATCAAACAAGTAATACTAAAACTTTATTAGTGAAATAACTAGTAATTCTAAAATAATATAAAATTCTGGTATAGTATAATGGGCTACTCTTATTTTAAATATTTTATACATGTATTCCATACTAATTTGATCAAGTCAAAATTTTGTAATAGTGATAAAATTTTGATCTTGTAGTAACATTGTTTTTTTAGTCATGTAGTAGCCGAATAAGTCATAATTATTTTAGTAATTTGGTAAAGTCTAGTATGCACTCGAGTGCATGTTGTGCACCCTAGTCCATGTGCACTTTTCAGTTTATTGACTTACACTTTTTGGTAAATGGTTTTGCATTTTCCAATTATTAAATTGTATAATAATATTTTTATTAATAATTGAAAAGTGCAATACCATTTACCAAAAAGTGTAAGTCAATAAACTGAAAAGTGCAACATGCACTCGAGTCCATAGCAGACCAAACCTAGTAATTTTGCTCAAAAAAAAAAAGTGTTCAGAATATTTTTGGACTTTCAGTAATACACTTTTGGTCTTGTAGTGACAAAATTTATGTCATGTAGTAACATAGTTTTGGTCATATAGTAAGATAATATTTTAGAGCGAAAATAAATATTGCATGTATGCAATATTGGATATAAATTTTTGCCTAGTATAATTATCTTGACTGACCTTTAAATAATAATCGCCAATATCTTAAGGGCTTGTTTGGATAGGGATTGTGGTGAATGAGATGAAAATGAAAATTGAAAAAATATGAATGAGATAATCTATGAATAGTAATTGAATAAAAATTGTGTTTGAATAGAGATTAAAAAATAAGTGTGGATGAAAAACTTTATGTCAAATCAGTAGTGATTTGTTATTATTTTATTATTGTTAATTAGTGGAGTAATTAGTGTGAGTAAGAAAAGTGGAAGAGAAAATTAATTTGGGGAAGAAAAGTATATAAGAGGAAGAATGAGTGATTGAAAGAAAAAAGAGTAATGTGATTGTATAAAAATAGGTATGCAGATATATTATAGAGATGGATGAGTATTAGGATTTGTATTTGGATGAAGAGAGACGAAGAGGGATGAGATGTGAGATGACCCTTCCAAATCCGAATGGGCCAATCTCAAACCAAACACACCCTAAGACTAAGACTGTGTTTGTTTTGGGATTGGCCAATCCGGATTCGGATTGACCCAATCTCAATTCAATTTCTCTCAATTCAAATATCAATGCACATTTATAATACAACTATACACCTATTTTTATATAATCAAATTACTACGAAGTATTTTTCTTTTCAATCACTCATTATCTCTCATACTTTCTTCTCTTTTACTTTTCTTTCACATATTTATTTTCTCTCCTATTATTTTTTATATAATTATATAAAAATTATATACTATAGAAAAATAACAACTACATATATTTAATTTTATTATACTAAACATATAAAAATAATAATTTGATATTTGTATTACTTATATATATATATATATTGACCATCGTTTTGCTCGTAATAGTGAAATATATTATAGGTAGTTATGCACGTATATAATATATATATATATATATATATTTTTTATAGTTATAATGTGCATAAATATATTTAATATTAATATTAATTAGATAAATATTAATTAATACATTAAATACATATAATAATAAATTAATATAAATATATGTAAGTATATTAAATACAGTATTAAATTCATATATTTATACTATAAGCAAAATATTAATAATTAAATTTTATTCAATCATCACTTCACTAACTAATAATAATAAAATAATATATCATTCATTATCATTCAATCAATATTTCACTAACTAATAATAATAAAATATTATAACATCACTTTTGACGTGACATAATTTTCAACCCTTAACTAAAGACAATTATTATTCATGAATTACCCAATCAACTTTTTTTTCAATCCCAATCCCAATCTCATTTCCAATCCAATTCAATTCACTCCACTCCACTCCACTCCACCACAATCCAAAATCAAACGGGGTTCAAGGCAGACAGAAAAAGCTATATATATACCTGTTCACACAACACATAAATCACCTGGTCAATACATAGTTGAAAATATATATACTCCATATAAGAGAAGAAAAAATGTCTGAAAAAATATTGGTGGCAGTAACGATTTTGGTTCTGAGTGTGAGTCTGCAGAGAAGCAATGCAGCAACCTACACCGTCGGTGACTCCAATGGTTGGCGTTTTAACGTCGCCGGTTGGGAAAATGGCAAGAATTTTAAAGCCGGTGATACTCTCGGTACGTATGTATGTGTATATATAACTTGACAATTTTACTACATTTATTTATATTAAATTTAATTAAGAGGTTAATTTGGATGAATTTGATTGCAGTTTTCAATTATAGCCCAACGCGTCACAATGTGGTGACTGTGGACAAAGCCTCTTATGATTCTTGCACTGCTCCAAAGCCTGGAAGCACTGCTACATATAACACTGGGAATGACAATGTACAACTGATTAAAGGCCATAATTATTTCATTTGTGGCTTTACTGGCCATTGTGATGCTGGGATGAAGATCGATGCCTTTGTTGCTTAATAATATTATTGTATTAATATTTCCATTTTTCGGTTAAACATGTAAATGTTTGTTATTAATGTTTCAAATAATTAAGTGTTATTGTGATGCTGGGATGAAGGTCCATGCCTATCCTGAATAGTAAGTGTTACTTGAAAAATAATTAATAGCTAATTCAATATTTTAAATAATGGGTTAATTCTAAATAAATACACTATATTTAGTCTCAGTATCAATTTAATCACGACCTTTATGATTATTGTAAAAAACTCGAATCTTTCATCGTGTTGCAATTACATACACATTTTTTTCTCCGGTATGATGTGGTTTGCCGGAGCTTGACTAGTCAGATTACACATATTCTTTTTTATTTTTCTCAGAATAAATTTTATATAAATTAAAATTAAAATTTATAAAAAAAAAAATGAAACTTCCGCTTCTTCTGCGTCTTCCTCAACTTCTCATTCTTTTTCTTCTACGTTTTTTTCACCTATCAAACTCTAAGTTCTTTCTCTTATAACCCTAAAAATCAAAATCATAACTAAAAATGCCAAAAAAATAAATAAATAATAATTGTAAAAAATCCTTTAAAAAAAAAATCTAGGTAGGTCAAGCATTCAACCATGTAAAAGGATGTGGAAGATGAGAAAGAGAGGTCGTGAGGAAAATCCTAAAAAATCTACAAAATTGATACAAATGACTTGCATAACTATATTGTTATATTCATTCTTTCAGGCGCCTGTGAGAGATAGAATAAGAGGTGGAAGGAGTGGTAGTGGAAGTGACTTGAACTTATAGCCTACAATTGTAAATGTTCTGTACATGTCTAATAGTATACTAAATATTTTTTTTTAGAATATTTTTGTTGCAGTAATCAATAATTACTAAAATATTTTTTAAGAATTAATATTTTCCTCTCCAACATATAAGAGTATTTTTTAAGAATACAAGAACTTGATTGAGTGTGAATGTTACAATAATAGTAAAGATTCTGATTAAATTGATACTGAGACTAAATGTGGTGTATTTATTTAGAATTAACTCTTAAATAATTAATCAATCTTTTGTTATTGTTTCAATTTAATAAAAAAAACAAAAAATCAATTTCATATACCTCCACATTAGCAGGATTTGCTGGAAAGTAAATCATGACAGTGATATAATTGTAGCAATTGTCAGGTTGTGTATCCAATAATTTATTTTTTAAAGATATATAATGTGAGTACTAAAAAAGGGAAAATGTTGTGATTTATAACCTAAAATTAATTTATAAAAACTTGTTTTTTCATACCTTACATTAGACATGGATCGACAACCGTGGTTACCGTTTTCGAGTGGTTTTTTTTCTTCTCTATTTTTGCTCCTTTTTTTTTTTTTTAACTTTTTTTTAGAAAATACATTATTAGAATTTAATAAAATTTATATATAGAAAATAGAAGAATTTTGTATTAAAAAAAATCGATTGTTTGTTGTTTGTCAAAATTGAAATCGAAATCAAACCGTCAAAATCCGATTACAATTTGATTAAACGACGGTTCGACCGATTCGAATCGTTCATGTCTATTTTACATGATTGTTTTTAATTCCTAATAAGTGAATTAAATGGTAAAGTCTAGTATGCACTCGAGTGCGTGTTGTGCACCCTAGTCCATGTGCACTTTTCAGTTTAATGACTTACATTTTTTGGTAAATGGTGTTGCACACTTTTCAATTATTACTAAAAATATTATTATACAGTTTAATAATTGAAAAGTGCAACACCATTTACCAAAAAGTGTAGGTTAGTAAACTGAAAAGTGCAACATGGACTAGGCGCACAACATGCACTCGAGTCCATAGCAGACCAACCCGAATTAAATATGTATAAACTACACTTTCAGAATATTTTATATATTAAGAAAATAATGATAGCTAATTAAATTCCCAATCCAAAATCAAACATCCTGTAGGAAACCAACTCACATAATTATATACTCCTATGTATCAACAACTTCTTAAATGCTCTATGTGTATTAATAGACATAAGTACTGTGAATAGGGGTGGGAATGGGCAGGCCTTGGTAGGCTTTAAGAAAAAAAGTCTGGCCTGTTATATATTTCTTAGGCCCGAGCCTGGTCCATGGCCTGTCATAGGCTTTTTTTTAAGGCTCAAGCCTGGCCTTTTTAATAAATAGGTCTGGCCCGAAAGCCTTTTAAAGGCCTCTTTAGCGTATTTTTTTAAAAAAAATCTACAACAGTATTATAACTAGTGTTACTAAATTTTCTTATTTATTTATTTGAAAATCACATATTATATAAGTATATAGTTATAATATATACAATATATATATATATATATATATATATATATGGAAATCACTTTCTAGTACATTTGAGGATTCCTTATGTGAAATACCAAATATTTCACATTCACATTTCACATTTACAAACAAACATTTCACATTTAAAAGTGGTTGTATTAAATTGTGGGGAGAAGTTGAATTTTGTATCGAAGAGTGAATAATCACTATATATATATATATATATATATATATATATATATATATATATATATATATATATGTGTGTGTGTGTGTGTGTGTGTGTGTGAAGTTATATAGGCCGGCCTGTTGGGCTTAAAAGGCTTACGAAAAAGTTTGAGCCTGGCCTATTTAGCTAAATATGCTTCTAAAAAAGCTTGAGCCCGGCTTGTTTATTAAACGAGCCGAGTCGAGCCGAGCTTTAATAGGCCGAGCCGTAGGCCCCTGTCGGGTAGCCTGGCCCATTCCCACCCCTAACTGTGAATTAAGAACTAGCTCTAAATTGTTAATTTGTTGATTTAAAAAAAAAAGTTTAATTGTTGCAATTTTGGCTTAAATGCATTTCTAATCCAATTTTTTTATAATTGCAAAAAGATGCAAATATTTTTTGTCTACTAATTTTCATTTCAGTCCGCTATTTTTTTATTTTTTTTCAACTTTGAAAATAGTACCTTTAAGTTATTAAATTCAACTTTTCTATCTTTTTATCAGCTAAAATAAATTAATAAAATTCAAAATTTTCGTCAATTTAACGTACATGATAAAGTTACAATAAGTAAAATTTTATAAACATAAGAGATAAATTTTAAAATAAAAAAAGTTAGTAGACTAAAATCAAAATAATTGAAACACTACGCAGTGATATACAAACGACATTGTTTAATTCATGATTTTTATTGCAATTATTCAAAATTTAGGTTTAAAAAAGCCAAATGTCGTAATTGTTTTTTATTTTATTTATTTTTGCACAGATAGTTAATTAAATCAAAACTGCGCTATTTGTATATGGAACCGACTCCAAATATAGGAATTCCATTTAAGTAAAAATTGGACTAAAGCATGCCTAAAATATCTTCAATGTAAATAAGAAAATGATATATATGTAATGAGACATGAGAGGATTTTCATTTAATAACTCAGTAAAACATGCTTATTGTGGATCTTCAACATAATTATAAAAAATATTTTTATAATAAATGGTAGAATTTTCTTCATCAATTTCACTAAAGCTTTTCCTTCATTAATTTTGGATCTTTAATTATAATTTTCGTATTAAGGCCTTTAAGATATTAGTAGATACACTCCCTGTATTTAAGATCTTAGTAGATACACTTCCTATTGTTCACATTATATATACACTCCCCTTTGTATTAGGGTAGTTATTTTTGAGTATTTAGGAAGTTAGGTGGTTAGTTAGTTACTAATCACTGTTGATTAGCTATATAGGTGTGTTAGTTGTTTCTATTGAACTCTCAAGAATGTATAAACACAATTTCAGTTTTTGATCAATTCAATTGAGTTTTCTTCTTCAAGATTCATGCCATAAACATTCACATGGTATCAGTTTCCAAGGGAAATCGCATTCAATTCTCAGTTTCCAAATCGATCCTCCACTGCGTTTAGGTCATATCTTTCCCCTTTTTTTTCTTCTCCGATCGCATCTCCTCCATGGCGAATATTGTCACCGATCCTGACTCTCTTGATCCGGCGCTGAATCCATTCTCACCGTTGGCACTTCATCAAAACGCCAACCCAGCAATTTCCATTGTTCTGGAGCCCCTTGACGGCACAAACTTCGTTTCTTGGAGCAATGCCATCAAGCGCGGACTAAGTGTGAAGAACAAGGCGCGCCTTATTGACGGATCCCTGACCATTCCCGACGAGGATGCAGAACCGGCAGTATATGCCGCATGGGTAAGGGCTAATGATCTTGTCCTTATGTGGATTTTAAATTCAATTGTGCCTGAAATTAAACGAACCTTGGAGTATTTTTCTGTAGCTAAGGATGTTTGGGATGAATTGAAACTTAGGTATGCCCTCTCCGACGGCACTAGGGTTTATCACCTTGAAAAATCATTAAGTTCCATCACCCAAGGTTCTCAATCCCTGGTTTGTTACTATAATCAATTCAAGGCCTTATGGGATGAATACCTTAGCTTTAGGCCTGTTCTTAGATGTACTTGTGGTGTCATGGATTCTTGTACATGTGATTTGCCTAAACTAATGACCCAAACTCAACAGCAAGATGCTGTCATGAAATTTTTAGTTGGCCTACATGATTCTTATTCAACCATTAGGAGCCAATTCTTGTTACAATCACCCTTTCCTCCTTTATCCAAGGTATATGGCCTCCTCCTTCAAGAAGAGTCCCAAAGAAATCTAACCATTACCCCTGAACCCATCCATCTTGACACCATTGCCATGAATGCAAAGAATCCCAGATTTTATAGAGATAAAAGAAAACCTCTCAAATGCAGCCATTGTGATGGTTTAGGCCATACTATTGATAGGTGTTTCTACATAATTGGCTTTCCCCCTGGCTGGAAAGGACCTAGAGTGCTTCCAAATAGAGATACCAATAAATCTGCCAACAATACCCTTAGATCTATCCCTGGGAAAGACATCTCTAATCCCCTTATTCAACCTGATGTTTTTAACAAGTTTGTGAGCTCCTCTAAGATGCAGCATCAAAATGATACCAAGGAATCCTCACACTCTGTGGCTGGTGCTTCCACTAATCCACCTGATGATCCCCAACACCCCTCCACTTCTGGTATGTCTTTCACTACTAGTTTTAATTCCACTACTGCTTCCACTTGGATATTAGACACTGGAGCTACTGATCACATGGTCTCTGACATTTCCATGTTCTCTACACCTCCATGTGTTGCTAATATCAAAATATCTCTTCCTAATAATGCTGTATCCACTGCTACACACATGGGAAACATCACAATAAATGAACACCTTATTCTGTATAATGTCTTATATGTCCCAGAGTTTACTTTCAATCTCTTATCCATAAGCCAACTAACTAGATACTCTAATTGCTTTGTTAGTTTCTTTTCCTCACATTGCACTTTACAGGACAATTTGACCAAGAAGGTGATTGGTACTGCTGAGCAAGTGAGAGGCCTGTACCTCTTACACACCCCTCATCCTTATAACTGCTGTGCTTTAGAGAATTCTGTTTTTTCTGGTAGTTCTAAGACTGTTCCTTGTATGTTTGATTTGTGGCATAAAAGATTAGGCCACACATCTAGAAAATGCATGTTGCACATTCCTGATTTGAATGTAAAAACTACTGAATTGCATAGTGATTGTTTGATTTGTCCATTGGCTAAGCAAAAGAAGTGTTCATTTCCTTTAAGCACCTCTGTTTCATCTTATGCTTTTCAATTAATTCATTGTGATGTTTGGGGCCCCTTTTCTTTATGCTCTGTCCCTGGCCATAGGTACTTCCTCACTATAGTAGATGATTTTAGTAGATGCACTTGGATTTATCTTTTGAAAGTTAAGAGTGATGTTAAACATTCTTTAGAAAATTTCTATAATATGGTTCTCACTCAGTTTTCCACCAAAATTCAAACCATAAGAAGTGATAATGGGACATAATTTATTCTTTCTGACTTCTACCATAAATTGGGTATAATCCATCAAACATCATGTGTTGAAACTCCCCAGCAGAATGAGATTGTAGAGAGAAAACATCAACATCTCCTTCAAGTGGCTAGAGCCATCATGTTTCAATCTCATCTTCCTTTAAAATTCTGGGGTGAAAGCATTAAAACAGCTGCTTTTATTATCAATAGGATTCCTTCTTCTGTTCTTAAACACAAATCTCCTTTTGAACTTTTGTATGGAGTAAAACCTGATTATTCTTGCTTTAAGATTTTTGGTTGTTTGTGTTTTGCTAACACCCTTGTTGCTAACAGACAAAAATTTGATCCTAGGGCCACTAAATGTGTTTTTCTTGGATATCCTTTTGGCACTAAAGGGTACAAGCTTTTAGACCTCAACACTGGCAAGTTTATAGTCTCCAGAAATGTTAGGTTTTTTGAAAATGTTTTCCCTTTTGCTCTCAAAAACACTTTTTCTGAGTTCTCTCCTTCCATTTCTGCTAATGATGATGATGATGATGATGATGTTCATATTCACACTGATTTACTGCATGAATTTACCAATCACACTGATCCTCACAATTCTGTGGATCCTAACACTCATCTTAGTAATACAAGGGAAGAACCTCACACTAGACCCTCTAGAACCAAATCTCAGCCTGCATATTTGCAAGTCTATGAAACTGATCTGCCTGCCTCTATAGATCATGCTAAAATCAATCTTTCTTTTTCTGATGTTCAGTATCCTATTCAAAAATATCTATCTACTGATAAACTATCTCAGAAGTATAAATCCTTTACAGCTTCTATATCCCAACAACAAAAGCCCAAGACATATAAACAAGCTGCATTAAATGATAATTGGGTTATTGCTATGAATAATGAAATTGCTGCCTTAGAAAAGAATCACACTTGGTCTCTTGTTGATCTTCCATTAGGGAAACATTGTATAGGCTGTAGATGGATTTATAAGATTAAATACAATTCTGATGGTTCTATAGAGAGGTATAAGGCTAGATTAGTTGCAAAAGGCTATACTCAACAAGAGGGAATAGATTACTTTGACACTTTCTCCCCTGTGGCCAAAATCACTACTGTCAGAATCTTGCTTGCTGTTGCTACTTCTAAAGATTGGTTTGTGCATCAATTGTATGTTAATAATGCTTTCCTACATGGTGATTTGGATGAAGAACTTTATATGCTTCCCCCTCCTGGTTATGTTTCTCACAATGGAACCAAAGTTTGCAGGTTACATAAGAGTATATATGGTTTGAAACAGGCTTCTAAGCAATGGTTTACAAAATTAACTGAGTGTCTTTTGTCCTTGGGTTTTATTCAATCCAAGGCTGACACTTCTCTTTTCACTAGACAAAATAATCTTGATTTCACTGCCATTCTTTGTTATGTTGATGATCTCATAGTTACAGGATCAAACCTTGATATTATCAACACCATCAAACTGCATTTGCACAACACATTCACTATCAAAGACCTTGGTTCTTTGAGATACATTTTGGGCATTGAAATTGCCAGAAACAACAAAGGCATGACCTTATGTCAAAGAAAATATGCTCTTGACTTACTTCAGGATTCTGGTTTTTTGGGTTGTAAGCCATGCTCCACACCTATGGATCCTAAATGGTCCTCTGACACTAATTCTCTTCCTCTTGTACATCCTGCACAGTATAGGACACTCATTGGTAAGCTTCTTTACTTGACTGTCACTAGGCCTGACATTTCTTATGCAGTTCAGACCTTGAGCCAGTTTATGCAAGCACCTACTGAAGCCCATCTATCTGCTGTACATAGAGTTTTGAGGTACATTAAAGGTAATCCTGGCACAGGTGTGTTTTATCCTAAGCATACTACTTTTAAATTGCATGCTTTCTCTGATTCTGATTGGGCTAGATGTGTACAAACTAGGAAGAGCATTACAGGTTATAGTAATTATTTTGGCTCCTCACTAATCTCTTGGAAATCCAAAAAACAATCCACTGTGAGCAGGTCTTCAGCTGAAGCTGAATATAGGGCACTGGCTGCAACCACTTGTGAGCTGCAATGGATCCATTATGTCCTTGCTGATCTACAGATTGAGCATTCCACACCATCAACAATGTACACTGACAGTAAGAGTGCCTTCTCCATTGCACACAATCCTTGCCTACATCAAAGAACAAAGCACATTTCTTTGGACTTTCACTTCACAAGGGAGAAGATCCATGAAGGTTTACTCACACTCATTCATATTCCCACAGAGGAGAATCTAGCAGACATGCTTACCAAACCGCTGCCTCCTTCTACCTTCATCTTCCACAAGTCCAAAATGGGATTGATTGATATCCACTCCCATTTTGAGGGGGGGTATTAAGGCCTTTAAGATATTAGTAGATACACTCCCTGTATTTAAGATCTTAGTAGATACACTTCCTATTGTTCACATTATATATACACTCCCCTTTGTATTAGGGTAGTTATTTTTGAGTATTTAGGAAGTTAGGTGGTTAGTTAGTTACTAATCACTGTTGATTAGCTATATAGGTGTGTTAGTTGTTTCTATTGAACTCTCAAGAATGTATAAACACAATTTCAGTTTTTGATCAATTCAATTGAGTTTTCTTCTTCAAGATTCATGCCATAAACATTCACATTTCGTTTTCACAAATTCTTTTCTACTTCTATATATATATATATATACATATATAATTTTATTAAATTTATTTACAAGTATGATTAATTAATATATATATGCAGAATTCCATTATGAGTGAGGCCAGGGCTTCATGACGTGGTGGTTGTGAACAAGAGCAACTTTGATTCTTCCACTGATCCCATATCAAATTACCTCATTTGTTCCTATCCCTACCATTGCATGTACAAATTATGCCATGAACATTGCTCTTTATTTTTTATTTATTTTTATTTCTTCTTCAATCCATTTCTTTTTTTATTATCATTCATTAATTATATATATGTCGAAAAATTCAACCAACATGTTTTTCTTTTCAATTTTTTTTAATAATTGCAAATTAAAGAGAGAGAGAGAGAGAGAAAATATGTCGAAAGTATTAATCGTATAGAAAAAAATATATGGTATATTGAAAAACTGCTAATATGGTTAGTTAAACCTGCAAATAAACCATTATTTCTTTTTGTATAATTTTTTTTTCGTGAATGAATAAAAAATATAAACTTAAATACACTTGTTGCATTGCATGGTAATTAGAAATATTCATATAATGCAAAACCCGCTAAAAAAATTATTTAACAAAATTTATTATAATTTTTTAAAAAATTTATATATATATATATATATATATTTACTTTTATAAATAAAATATATAAAAAGATTAAAAGTGAAAAAGTGAAAAAGAAAATAACTTTTTTAAAAAAATTAAAAGAAAAAAAATTAGATTTAGAAAATGTAGATGAGCAGTGAAGAGGTGGAAGGAATACCATTATTATGAACTGATTAAAAAAATAAATTAAAGTAAAAAAATTAAAAATAAAACTCAAACTCAATTTAAAATTATATTTAAAAAATGTAAATGGATGGGAAATAGAGAAGTAAGACAACTATAAACCCATAAAAAAAAATTAAAACTTAAATTTAGAATTAAAGAAATTTTAAAATGAAGACATTTGGAGAAATCATGTTATCACAAACAGAATTCAGAATTAGTATATAAGGAAGATTAGAAAATACATTTATATGACATTAGCTTACAAAATAAATTCATTCAAATGGACCAACCGGTACAACCATGAATCGATCACAAAATCGGTTCAAAAAGTGTTGCAATATATAAACACTTTTAAAATCTCTAGGTTCGATTGATTTGAAAAATAGATTTATATGATATTCCCTCCGTTAAATAATAACTTTCACATTTTATTTTTTGAGATATTTCACAATAATTTTTATATCCTTAAAATACAAAATCTTTTATAAATTTCAACTCACTACACAAAAATGTCTAGACAAATCATAACATGCGATAGAGTGGCAGTGATGAAAATGAGTTTGTAGCTAGCTAGGGAGGGACAAACATCATAGTTTCGGATTCCTTAAAAGCTATCTTTCCTGCTTTTTAAGAACAAGGGGACTAATGATTCAATTGCTCCACTTACGCGCATGCTTCCATTATCTTCATTTATACACACTAATAATTATATTAACGAATAACAACATATGAAAAAAAATACTCAGTCCCTTTGTTTTTTACTAAATTACTATTTTTTTCTACATTATTAAACACATTATTTAATTTATAATTTTATTTGTTTTTACTTTAAAAATACTCAGTCCCTTTGTTTTTTACTAAATTACTATTTTTTTCTACATTATTAAACACATTATTTAATTTATAATTTTATTTGTTTTTACTTTAAATATCGTGAAATAACTTTTATATTAAAACCCATTGTAAAATATATAAAACCCGTTCGGGTCAAAGTAATATGATTGCCGCTGATGCAATTGAGTTTTCAAGCGTGGTAGAGCTTCAATTGGCCCATCCTCAAAGCCCAATTCATACACTCTTAGGATGTACAGTCAAACCTCTATAAATTAATAACTTTGAAACCATGAAATTTTATTAATTTAAAGAGATATTAATTTATCGATAAATTAATATTTTATTAATTAAAAGAGAGACTTTTTAAATTCATCAAATTTAGTACATATGTATTGAACGAGTTCATATTGTTTCATTGATTATATTAATGTATCAACCAATTCTTTGTAACTAATTAAATATATTCATGTATGTTGGTCCCAAAGTTGAGTTAATAATATTGAGTAAGCTAGTGAAAATGTCTAGAGGGGAGGGGTGAATAGACTTTTCAAAAATCTTTCAATATATCAGAATACACAATGCGGAATAATCAGATTACTAATGAGCCCAATCAAATTTATACTCAACTTTTCTATAGATCTTTATCTTTGTTAATTCTTAATGTTCTTGATTAAACAATTCAAACAAATAACAAACAGTAAAGTAAAGAACACAGAATTTTATAGTGGTTCGACAAATGTCTACATCCACTCTCACAACTCCAGTTGTGAAGTTTTATTACTCTTCTTGAGCTTCTTGTGGCTTAAAGTCCCAAGATTAAGACTTTGATCTTTTCGATTATACCTCCAGGTATATCTTCGATCTACTAGTAATTTTACAAGTAACTAGCACACTTGTTTTACAACATACAAACTTAAACTTGAAAAGTAAAACTTCTCTTTGAATAGCCTTTGAATCTTCTCTTCAAATCAGTGGCTTCTCTTCTTGCTTCGATTTCCTTAACTCTGTGAGTTCTTGCTTGTAGACTTGCTCTTTGAATTCTCTAAGATCAGTAATTGCTCAGTAGTAGCAGTAGTCTCTTCAAGTAGGAGATCATACAGTATTTATAGAACTTAGTATGACAGTTAGCAGTTTGTGAACTAACTCTCAACTAACTCTAAAACTGTTTTTGTAACTTCTTCTTGTAACCGACTTTGTAACTTCCCTTTTAAGGCAGCATCTCTTCAATAAATCTTCAGTTACACTTTAAATAAGCTTTCCAAACTTATTCTTCAATTTCACCAAATCAGCACAGTAACTTACTGCTCTGATTTTTACTCTTCGGATTTTACTCTGCTGAGTCAGTCAGCACAGTAACTTAAAACTGTTCAAAACTTCTCCAGATTTCTTCTGAGCTTATCTTCAATTCTTCTTTGAAGTCTTCTTATTCTGAAGTAGTCCTCTGAGTCTTCTTTAGTCTTCTGATCTTCTTATAGTCTAGTTCTAATCTACTGTTCTGAACTTTACAATGCTGAATACAATAAAATACAACTTTACATATATAAAACCTATCTATACATCAACTGAACTATATACAGATGAGTACAACTAAGTCCTATACTATAAGCTGTCTATACAATATAAAACATCAGCATAGTACTTAACAGTTCATATATCAGATCAGTAAACACTAAGATCAGTAACTCATGTAAGTTCAATAACTTTCATATAAGATCAGTAAATACTAAGATTAGTAAACACTTAAGATCAGTAACTTACATATAAGATCAGTAAGTATATCAGATCAGTAACTAATAAGATCACTAAAATTATTCTCAGTTTCCATACTCAGATCAGTAATCTTATTCTAGTATTTCTTAGTTAAGATCAGTAATCTTACTCTTAATATTACTTCATAAGATAAGTAAACTTACTTCAGTTAGCATTAAGATCAGTAATCTCAATTTAAGTTTCTCATCAGATTAGTAAGCTTATATTCAGATGACTTAGAATCACATATATTACTAACTTTAAGTTGCTTTTGGCCATCAAAACATACTTTCATCATATAGAACATTGTTTATAGGATTCATATCCTAACAATTTCCCCCTTTTTGATGAAGCCAAAACTACTTAAATGTTAATAAATCAGTAGTTAAGTATGTAGTAAATCATAACAGTTCATCACTTCACAATTCCAGATTCATATTCAAGTTAGATCAGATAATGCACATATT
Source organism: Galeopsis tetrahit (assembly GCA_963675135.1). NCBI lineage: Eukaryota > Viridiplantae > Streptophyta > Magnoliopsida > Lamiales > Lamiaceae > Galeopsis > Galeopsis tetrahit. The sequence goes on from OY776121.1 coordinate 84,734,382, forward strand.
ACACATACTAACAAAATATGAAATGATCACAAAATATAGAAATAAAGATTAAGGATAGAAATGTTATCTTCTGAGCTTGTCCTTCATCTTCATTCTGCATCTTCAGATTCTGAATGCAACATACATCCTTGCTTTGATATCCATCATATGTTGATGATCAGATATTCCTTCTTCCTTGATAATCTCAGCAATAATGTTGTTGATCTCTTTGTAATCAGGTTCTCCACTTTCCAGTCTTGGAGGTTCCTAATTAGGTTCTTCAGGACACAAAATCTTTGTTCCAGCACGATTAGCAACTTGAACTATGTCTTCCCAGAACTCTTGATCAATATTCAGCATAAATTCTTCAAAATCAATAAATTCTGCTTCTTTGCTCGAATGATCACCAAACTTCTTCACAATGAAGTTAGCAATCTGCCACTTCTTCTTCAAATTCTTCCAGTATTCCATATGTTCTGTCAAAACAATGAAATACACAAAGTTTTCATCTTGAAAATCTTTGTCAAACTGTTTTCCTTCAGCTTTCTTTTGAGTATTCATCTTTTTCTTCAAAGCTGTAACTCGATTATCAAATCTTGTTTTCAAGAACTTGACATCCTTTTCTTTCTTCTTTTTCAGCTTTTCTTCTTCACTTGAAACAACAACTTTCATTTTGCTTTTTGATCTGGTAATTCTTCCAGCTTCTTCTTCTTGTTGTTCTTCATCAGGCAGGACTAACTTCATCTTCTTCTGACTTGAACTCCCAGCAATATCAGGTCTTTTCTCAACAATTTCTTGACCTAGCTGTTTTTGTTGCTTCCTTTGCTTCAGCTTTTCATTCAAAATAGCAATTTCAGCTTTTAACTCATCCTGACTCACAACCAATTGAGCTTGTTGTGACTGTGTTTGTTCCATCACTTCCCTTGTCCTATCTTCCCCCTTTTTGGCTTCATCATGCCACTCTTTTAAGGAAGATATGTGTTGCTCCAGCTTTTTATGCAACACTTGAGACAGGTTCTTTTCTTGTACTCTATGAAGATCAAAGATTTTGGACATTGTATGCTCCATTACCTTTTCATAAGAGTGTTCAGAATGCATCTTATTCATTCTCTCAGTAGCTTCTTGGAACATCTTCACAGCATCTTCCAATTTTGCTTGAAGTTCTGCATTCTGCTTTTTCAGCATCTCAAAGTCAGAATTTTCAGATTCTTTCTCAATAGGACCTGTTCTGATCTGTTCTTGCACATCCTCAAGAACAATAGGATCAGCAGAGTGAATTGGAATGCTTTCCATCTCTTCAGCATCCAAAGCTTGATTTTCAACAACTTCTGTTTCTTCAATCACAACAGTGTTCTCAAACACCTCTATTGCATTGTCAACATCTTCATCAATTTCCATTAAATCCTTTTCAGCAGCATTCTCAGCTTCATCAACACCTTTCTCTTCACTAAACAAATCTTCATCAGAGTTAGGAGTTGCAATCTTCTCAACAGTGTACTTGATTCCTGTTAATCTTTCAACAAGAAGTACAACAGATTCTGGAGTGACTAACTCAAGAAAAGAGTTAACACCAGCTGCGTGCATCTGTTCTGCTTCCCAATCATCAAAGATTGAAGCACCACCCATACCTTCCATGATAGCTAAATTCTCCTTCAAAGTACTCCTCTTAAGATACACCCATGTGCCAATCCTAAGGAGTTTCTCAAACTCAATTGAGCTCTCATCTAATCCAGGAAATTGCTTCAACAAGGCTATCCTCAAATCTGTCCTGATTCTATCCTCTTTATCACAGATAGTGTACTCCATCAAATCAGCAGGTTTAGGAGTAATAAATTCAGGTTCAGGAGATGATGAAATGTCAATTGGTTCAGTAGAAGGTTCAAATTCATGTTCAGTAGAGTGATCATGAACCTGTGTTGGGGATTGATGTGGTGAAGGTTGATGTGAAGTTTGATGTTGAGGACTAGAAATTGGGGTAGGATCAAAGTTAGTGTTCTGAGGTGATGAATGGGGAGTGTTCCGAGTCTCAGAAAAATAGTGATCTGATCTTCCAGAACATGAAAGTTGAGGGTTTTGGGTTTCAGTTTGGCTTGGTTCAGAGTTTGAAGGGGTAGGGGAGACAACAATCAATTTTCTCCTAGCACTCCTTGTCTTAGTCCTTTTATGCACAACAATTGGACTAGGAACACTAACCTCTTGCTCTTCTGAGCTTGATTGCACCATAGTTTCAACAAATCGAACTGTTGGTTCTGAGGCAGCTGTAGCAGACCTTCCTCTCCTTGGTCTAGTACTGCTCGAATCATGCCTTGCCTTCGACCTAACTTCAGGTTGATTGTCCTCAGATTGGTACATTGAAGCTCCAGACTCTTCTGCTTCAAGCTCTTGAGGTTGTTCCAAAGGGTTCTCTTGTTCAAACTGAACAGACTCCTTCTTCATCAAGAATTTCCCATGATGGAATTTCTTGGGATTACTACAATATGGCTTTTTCACCAGCTGAGGCAGCAAGAAACTCAGCTTGCTTCCAAACCCTAATTTCGATTTAATCGAAAATTCCATGGTATCCTCATCGAACAAAACTTTGTCTTTTTCAGTCAGCAGCCTCTCCAAGAAGAATCCTTGCCAATCACCTTGAACTCTGTCGATGATTGCAGCCATAATTCTAATCTTGAAACTTGATAAGGCATCCTGGCTATGATGTTGCCCTAACAAGCACTTTCCTGCTATGTCCATCAAAAACTGCAGACCAGTAGGAAGAACATCCTTCTTTAGATTAGTCAATGTCTCTGTTTCAACACCTGACCACCTTCCTACACATTCCTTTTCCTCTCCAGCTTTGTAAGTCAAAATATCCACCGGGCCTTGCGGTAAATCCAACAATACTTCTAGGATGTCCCTAGTAATTGTGATCTTGTGCCCAGAAAGCATGGAGTGGACACCATTTTTATCACCTTGGAGTTGCAAATAAAATTCCACAGCTTCTGGTTCATAGACATTCAAGGGAGATGATTCCAGAAATTTTCGTAGCCCACACTCTTCACACATAGTCAGAATGGCTTGATTTTCAGCACTGTGTCGGCCATGGAAATACACAGCATTTTCCACAAAAATGCCCTTCTTGCGAATCCAGAAATTTGAATCGAATGTTCCTGCAACTTGGTTAGCTTCATTGATAATATTAATGGTTGCCATTTGAGAATTTTGTAGAAACCAGATTTTTCAGAAGTTATGGAGTTTAGAGATTTCCAGAAATGAACTCGTAAGAACGAAGAAGATGAAGTGTGATCGTTTTTGTTAAATTCAAAACAAATCTAGGGCTAGGATTGAATTAGATAATCACAAAGAATGGTTGGGATTAAGTCTCGAAATTCGAGTTAAACAATAACTGTTCACATTCTAGGAACATTCTTAATTTTTGGAGCCAACTTGTGTTTGATAAATACACCACAATTTTTAGGTTTAGAAATAGAGGAGTGTATAAATCTTCTCTATTAGTAATCCAAAAATTTGAACAATTTTTGACTTAGAGTAATCTAAACCAAAAGACTGTTCTGATGCAAATCAGCACAGTAGTTTCCAAAACTATTTCACTTCATTTTTTTACAAGTATATAAGGAAAATATCACTTATCTGGATCAGTTGAGTACTGTGATCAGCTGAGTAACCTTTTTAGAAATCAGATCAGTAGATGAATCAACACAGTAGATTTCAGATCAGTAGATGGGTCAGCACAGTAATCCTCAGATCAGTACCCAATTTCCTGATTTCATCTTTTTGATATCAGCACAGTGATCCTCAGATCAGTACTGTGTCAGATCAGTAGATTTCTTGTAGACAGATTAGTTGTAAACAAATCTTTCTGTAGACAGATTAGTCAGTACTCAGATTAGTTCTGTAGAATAACTGATTTGTAATCAGATCAGTACTGTAGACAAAGAATCTTTGTAATCAGTACAGTTCTGTAGACAAGTCAATTTATTAATCAGAATATATCTGTAGACTGCTATGTTCTGTAATCAGATCAGATTAGTAGACTTTTCAAATCTGTAATCAGATCAGTTCCCCCTTCAATGGAGAATTCCTCTTATGTGCCTGTTTCACCTTGGTAGAAGTGTTAGTTCATGAGATATAGGTGAATTACAGTACAGATTAGTAACAATATGTTTAATTTAATGATCTTATCAAGGTTTATGCTAAAGTGACTTAGTGATCTGAGTCAACAAAAGGATCTTTAAGAAATCACAGATTCCCCCTTAATGTGTGTTCTCAGTGTCCCTCAGCTTTACCAGCTTCCTCATTGGGATGAAGGTCACTTTAGTAACCTTGTTACCTGTTTTAGTGATCTGACATAGGGTTGTCTCTTCTGACTTTTGAGTTTTGATGTACTGCCCTTAGTTTCTGCTTCATATCCTTCTTGGTATAAGATCAGTACCTGAAATGTTAGCACAGTTCTATATACACACAGAATCCATATCTATCAATCCCAAACTAATGCATAATTCTCTGAATCTCACTTCAGCCAATGGTTTTGTAAAAATGTCAGCTCTTTGAATATCAGTATGAATCTTTTCCATCCTAATATTCTTCTTTTCAACATGATCCCTAATAAAATGATGCCTAATGTCAACATGTTTGCATCTAGTATGTAAAACGGGATTTTGAGTGATGGCAATGGCACTATTACTGTCACAATATATAGGTACATTAGTTTCTACAACATTGTAGTCTCTGAGTTGTTGTATTAGCCAAAGAAGCTGACTACAACAGCTACCTGCAGCCATATATTCTGCTTCAGTAGTGGAAGTTGCCACACTTGTTTGTTTCTTTGAAAACCATGAAATGAGCTTAGTTCCTAAGAATTGACATGAACCTGAAGTAGATTTTCTATCTATTTTGCAACCTCCAAAGTCCGAGTCTGAATAACCACTTAAAGATATATCATCATCTGCAGGATACCATAATCCTCTATTAATGGTCCCCTTTAGATATTTCAATATCCTTTTAGCAGCTTCCAGATGACTTTCCTTGGGGTTTGCTTGAAATCTTGCACATACTCCAACAGAAAAAGCAATATCAGGTCTGCTGGCAGTTAGATAGAGTAGAGAGCCAATTAAAGCACGATAGTGAGGTTGGTCAGAAGACTTACCTCCTTCATCAGGATCCATTATGTATGTAGGTTGCATGGGCACACCAACTGTCTTACAGGTTTTAATACCAAATTTATCTAGCAAATTCTTAGTGTACTTTGCTTGATTTATAAAGATACCTTCTGAAGTTTGTTTTACTTGAAGACCAAGAAAATATGTCATTTCTCCCATCATGGACATTTCAAATTTACTTTGCATGAGTGTAGAAAAGCTTTCACTCAAGTTTTTGTTGGGTGATCCAAAGATAATATCATCCACATAAATTTGAACAAGTAATATATCATTACCTTCTTGTCTTCTAAACAAAGTTCTATCAACTTTGCCTTTTGTAAAACCATTTTCAAGTAAGAATAGAGAAAGAGTATCATACCATGCTCTTGGGGCTTGTTTCAATCCATAGAGTGCTTTCTTTAATCTGTATACTTGGTGACTATTCACTTCAAAACCAGGTGGTTGTTCTACATAAACTTCTTCAGCAAGTATACCATTCAAAAATGCACTTTTCACATCCATTTGATACACAGTAAATTTCATATGTGCAGCATAAGCAAGGAACAATCTTATGGCTTCTAGTCTAGCTACAGGGGCAAAAGTCTCATCATAATCAATACCCTCAGCTTGAGAGTAGCCCTGAGCAACTAATCTAGCTTTGTTTCTAACTACAAGATCATTTTCATCCCTTTTGTTCTTGAAAATCCACTTAGTGCCTACAACATTATGATTACTAGGTCTATCAACAAGTTCCCAGACTTCATTTCTAGTGAACTGATTTAGTTCTTCCTGCATGGCTATAATCCAGTTACTATCACTTAAAGCTTCAATCACAGTTTTAGGCTCAATAGATGATAGAAAACAACACCAGCAAAATAGAGACTTACTAGATTCTTCCTTTGAATCAAACAATTGTTTTCTAGTTTTAACACCTATACTAGAATCACCTAGAATCAGATCAGTAGAATGAGCAGACTTCCATGTCCTTCTATTCTTAACAGAAATGCTATCATCATTTACATCATGCAAATCATCATTTATATCAGCAGATTTGTTCACAGGAGAGCAGTCATTCAATTCTTTTATTTCAAAAGTTTTAGATGACTCACCTTTGTCTTTTACCTTTTCTTTATCAGAATCTTGATCTAGAACATTCAGGAAAGGATTATATGCTTGTACAGATTCATATATTCCTGTATCATCATCTTCATTGTTGATTTGAAGCTGTAGTTTGTCAATTTTCTTACTGAGCTGATGATCAGCAGAGTCCTGCACATTCTCATCAAAGACAATATGGGGTGTTTCTTCCACACATAGGGTAGAGTAATTAAACACTCTAAATGCTTTGCTTACAGAAGAGTATCCTAAGAATATCCCTTCATCAGCTTTTGCATCAAAAGCATTTAATTTGCTTTTGCCATTGTTATGTATGAAACACTTACATCCAAAGATATGAAAATAAGAAACTCTTGGTTTTCTGCCTTTCCATACCTCATAAGGTGTTTTACCATGCACCTTATTAAGAGCACTTCGATTTTGGGAGTGGCAAGCTGTATTAATAGCTTATGCCCAAAATTTCTGAGGTGTGTTGAATTCTGCAATCATGGCTCTGCAAGCTTCTTTTAGTGTTCTGTTTCTCCTTTCTGCAACACCATTTTGTTGAGGGGTTCTGGCTGCACTTGTCAAATGTTGTATGCCAGACTTAGAACAGTAGTCAGAAATGTAACAATTAATAAATTCAGTCCCCTTGTCACTCCTAATCTTGACAATGGGATGACCTTTTTCAACCTGCAACCTCTTCAATAGATCTGGAAGTAGTGTTTGTGTATCACTCTTTTTGTGTAGAAAGACTACCCAAGTAAACTTAGAATAATCATCTACAACAACTAGAGTATACCTTCTTCCATTCAATGTAGGAGGATTGATAGGACCATGAAGATCCATATGTAAGAGTTCTAAGACTCTGCTTGTTGAAAGAGTTGGTATGGACTTAAATGAAACCTTTACCTGTTTACCTTTTTGACAGGAATCACATACTTGTGATTTGGAATAGATTTCATTAGGAATGCCCTCAACAAGATGTTCTCTAGCAATCTTGTTGATTATCTTAAAGTTCAGGTGGCAGAGGCGTTTATGCCAGAGCCAACTGTTTTCTTTAGGACTCTTAGTTATAAGACAGGCATTCTTAGGACAGCTATTCCAATTCACAATGTATACACTTCCTTGTCTTGTGCCAACAAGTAGAACATTGTGAGTCCTTTTATCTATTATTTCACATCTTCTGGTTTTGAACTGAACCTTGTATCCCCTGTCACAGAATTGAGATACAGATAACAAATTATACTTCAAACCTTCAACATAAGAGACATCTTGGATTTCAACATCTCCATTCTTAATGAATCCAAATCCTTTTGTGATTGCTATTGAGCTATCACCAAAGATGACTTTTGGTCCTTCCTTCTCATGATAGTCAGTAAGTAAGGCCTTGGTACCAGTCATGTGGTGTGAGCACCCACTGTCTATGTACCAGGTCTCACCAACTGAACCACCTTTCTTGTATAAGTCCAGTCGATCCTGCAAAGTAGTGATCTTAATAACTTAGGTACCCTTGTTTATTGGGGTCCTTGGGGGTTAGTAGTGAGAGGTACCCAAATGAACATTGAGGATTTGAATAAGTGGGACCTCTTCAGTTTCCTTCCAAATTTATCACAGAACAGTACTTTATTAACCAATTCAGAATTATCAGCAGACTTAGGATCTATTTTTCTGAGATAGCCTTTCCTTGGTTCTATCCCTTTTTCAGTAAGATCAGTATGTCTGTAATAGTTTGAATATGGTCTAAAAGCATGTGGACCATAAGGCTTATAGATTTGCTTTGGTCTTTTCTCTCCATAGATATCATAGGATAAAGGAGGAGGATAAAGAACAGGTTTGTTATGATAATGAGGCACAAATCTCCTAGGTTTAGTTGAATACAGCTGAGACTGCCTTATAAAAGGAGGTCTAGGCTGTTCCCAACTTGCCTGTGCTTGTCTTGACCTACTGTTCTGAGTTTGTCTCTTCTGATTCCAAGACTGATCTGATCTGGTCAGAGGAGTATAACTCTTCTGGTATGGTCTTGACTGTACTGGTCTTAATACACTCTTCATTTTACCATTCTTGGTAGTAGGAGGGATGTATTTAGACTGTACTTTGAGTTTTGGATCATCATCATAAGTCATAGGTTCTTTTCCTTTATCTAGTTGCAAAGAACTTGTACTAGCTCCATTAGTGTTCTTAAATTCTGAAGTAGATGGACTAGGCAGATCAGTACCTATTCCTCTTTTATCATTTGGAGCTCTATATCTGTCCGAGATTGTTTGATTAATCTTAGTAGAGTTAATCATCCCAGATAGCTTTCGATCTAGGCTCACTACTTCAGATTCTAAGAATCTATTGCGCTCTTCAAGTTTTTCACATTTAATCTTTAAGTCATTGAATTCATTAGTCTCTTTGGCTTGAGTTTTAAGCATACCCTGATATAGTTTGTCAATGGATGCATACTTTTCTTGGAGTTGGGACAACTCTTCTGATAGCCTTGCATTTTTTACAGCTATATTAGGATCTACTTTTGACTGAGCTTCTTTTAGCTTAATGATTTCTTGCTTTAAAGATATATTCTCATCACTCATTTCAATGAATGCTTTGTTAGCTTGTAGAAGGTCTTCTTCAGTCACTCCTTGGGAATGATGAAGACTACTTCCTACACTGCTAACAGCAGCATCACTTTCATCAGTGTCAGAATTGTTACAAGATTGAAATGAATTAGCAGATGATACCTCATCATTTATTTTGGCCATCATTACCAGTCCATCATCTGCTATGAAGGCTTCATCTTCATTGCTAGAGGGGTAGTCAGATGAAGACGATGGTAACTCTTCTGATTCCGAATCAGAGTCATTGTAAGCCATCATTGCCTTCTTACCCTTGGCATATTTTCGATCTCTTCTGGCTTTCCTTTCTTCTCGATCTTCAGAACTCAGATCAGGACATTCATAAGCATAATGACCTGGCTTATCACAATTATAGCAAACAGGATTGTTAGAAGTTCTTTTAGGAGGAGAATGCTTTCTGTTCCTGTCATGCTTGTCAATTGAGTTCCTGTCTTTCTTATCAGAATACTTTCTGTCTCTCTTTTCAGATGAGTTCCTATCTCTTCTGTTCTCATTAGAGATCTCATCCCTTCTTTCAGAAGAGTTTTGATCTCTTCTGTTCACAGAAGAGTCCCTGTTATTAGAACCCTTAGCTTCCTTATAGAATCTTTTGTACCTACCATACCTCTTATTCAGTTTATCAAATCTTTTGATCATAAGGCTCATCTGATCTTTCAGACTTAAATCAGAACTATCTAGTTCATCTTTTATGCTTGAGGCCTTAGACTTAGATGATCTAGACCCCTTTGAGGTAGAGGCTTTAAAGGCTATGTCCTTAGAGGCATCCTTATCCTTATGAATCACAGTAATAGGATCTTCTTCATCTAACTCAAACTCATGTGCCTTAAGTGTTTGGAACATAGTTTCTGCTGGCCAAGAATCAATGTCTTGTGTGGTTTTAATGATCATCTTGACCATTTTCCACCTTTCATCCAAGGCTTTCAAGATTCTCAGGTTAACTTCTCTGTCAGTATAAGTCTTACCTAATACATCAAGATCATTCATAATTTTGGTAAATCGAGTATCCAACTCATCAATTGATTCTCCTGGCTTCATCTTAAATGATTCAAACCTTTGGACAACAGTGGATAACTTGCTTTCTTTGATCAGTGTAGTACCTTCACAAAGAATAGCCAGTTTGTCCCACATCTGTTTTGCAGTCTTACATTTTAGTACTTTACCAAGATACTCATTTGGTAAGGTATGTAAAATGTAGTTCTTGGCAAGACTGTCCAAATTGTTTTGTTTCATTTCTTCCGAAGTCAGTTCTGACCTTGGTTTAGGGACCAGTGCTCCAACTGGTTTTGATGGATCCAGAACAGCAGTGTTTTCCACCATGATGACAATTGGTCCTTCAGTTACCACAGACACCATTAGATCATGGGTTGAGCTAAAGATGGCCTCCATCCTAAGCTTCCAGTAGTCATAATCTGCAATCTTGAACTTAGGCAGCTTGTTCACATTAGTGTCATCCATGTTTGATTAGACAAATAGGATCAGTAGTATAGCAGATAGATTTCAAGTATTCAGATAGTGACAAATATCAAGAAATAACAGCAAGATCAGTAAGATATCCCTCAAGATCTGTAAGGTTATCAAGAAACAGCAGTCCAATGAACTACTGCTCTGATACCACTTGTTGGTCCCAAAGTTGAGTTAATAATATTGAGTAAGCTAGTGAAAATGTCTAGAGGGGAGGGGTGAATAGACTTTTCAAAAATCTTTCAATATATCAGAATACACAATGCGGAATAATCAGATTACTAATGAGCCCAATCAAATTTATACTCAACTTTTCTATAGATCTTTATCTTTGTTAATTCTTAATGTTCTTGATTAAACAATTCAAACAAATAACAAACAGTAAAGTAAAGAACACAGAATTTTATAGTGGTTCGACAAATGTCTACATCCACTCTCACAACTCCAGTTGTGAAGTTTTATTACTCTTCTTGAGCTTCTTGTGGCTTAAAGTCCCAAGATTAAGACTTTGATCTTTTCGATTATACCTCCAGGTATATCTTCGATCTACTAGTAATTTTACAAGTAACTAGCACACTTGTTTTACAACATACAAACTTAAACTTGAAAAGTAAAACTTCTCTTTGAATAGCCTTTGAATCTTCTCTTCAAATCAGTGGCTTCTCTTCTTGCTTCGATTTCCTTAACTCTGTGAGTTCTTGCTTGTAGACTTGCTCTTTGAATTCTCTAAGATCAGTAATTGCTCAGTAGTAGCAGTAGTCTCTTCAAGTAGGAGATCATACAGTATTTATAGAACTTAGTATGACAGTTAGCAGTTTGTGAACTAACTCTCAACTAACTCTAAAACTGTTTTTGTAACTTCTTCTTGTAACCGACTTTGTAACTTCCCTTTTAAGTCAGCATCTCTTCAATAAATCTTCAGTTACACTTTAAATAAGCTTTCCAAACTTATTCTTCAATTTCACCAAATCAGCACAGTAACTTACTGCTCTGATTTTTACTCTTCGGATTTTACTCTGCTGAGTCAGTCAGCACAGTAACTTAAAACTGTTCAAAACTTCTCCAGATTTCTTCTGAGCTTATCTTTAATTCTTCTTTGAAGTCTTCTTATTCTGAAGTAGTCCTCTGAGTCTTCTTTAGTCTTCTGATCTTCTTATAGTCTAGTTCTAATCTACTGTTCTGAACTTTACAATGCTGAATACAATAAAATACAACTTTACATATATAAAACCTATCTATACATCAACTGAACTATATACAGATGAGTACAACTAAGTCCTATACTATAAGCTGTCTATACAATATAAAACATCAGCTTAGTACTTAACAGTTCATATATCAGATCAGTAAACACTAAGATCAGTAACTCATGTAAGTTCAATAACTTTCATATAAGATCAGTAAATACTAAGATTAGTAAACACTTAAGATCAGTAACTTACATATAAGATCAGTAAGTATATCAGATCAGTAACTAATAAGATCACTAAAATTATTCTCAGTTTCCATACTCAGATCAGTAATCTTATTCCAGTATTTCTTAGTTAAGATCAGTAATCTTACTCTTAATATTACTTCATAAGATAAGTAAACTTACTTCAGTTAGCATTAAGATCAGTAATCTCAATTTAAGTTTCTCATCAGATTAGTAAGCTTATATTCAAATGACTTAGAATCACATATATTACTAACTTTAAGTTGCTTTTGGCCATCAAAACATACTTTCATCATATAGAACATTGTTTATAGGATTCATATCCCAACAATGTATAATATCAATTCATTGTATGCAATTAACTATTATATTCATGTACCCGTGTATCAATTCATTGAAATTACTTAAATATACATGTTTACATTATTTCGTTGCACTTAAATTACTATTATAGTCAATTAAATATATTCATGCATGATGAATGAAACATATACTATATAAATCTCAATATGGAAATAAAAAATAATTTATAACATCCAACCATGTCTTCTCATCTAAAAGGCATCGTAAAATCATCCATGAATGATTAAATGCGTAAAGATGTAAGTATAAGAGAGATCATCCCAAATGCACTCAAAAAGATTTACAAGAGTGAGTTGATGAAAAAGAATTATAAGAAAGATCATACATAGTAATATTTATAATTGTAATATTTATAAATTATTAATTTAGAGTTTTAATGGGACCTAATATTTATAAAGGGATTTTTTAAAAAATTATTATTTAATTATCTTATCGAATTTGATGATTTTTTACAAAGGCCCAAGTTGGGACCGGAAGAATTTATTATTTTAGAGAGGTTATTAATTTATAGAGTATTAATTTATAGAGGTTTTACTGTATTTGGGCGAGGGAATTTCAAATGAAGTGATTTAAAATTAGATGGATTTCAAATGACATGGCTTTAATGGGAATTTGAAATCCTCTCAATTTTAACTAAAAAAAGATGCTAAATATTTGAAATCCATTCATTTAATCCAAACATGTGGAGTGGATTTAGATCATGGATTTAAAATTCATACATAAATCCCTCCATCCAAACACAACCCTAGTTAGTTTGAAGCTTACTAGTAATATTTAGGGAAAATATCAATTTTGATCACTTGTTTACGTTTTTAGGATTTGGTCACCCACGTTTACTTACTATCAAAATTGGCCACTCATTTATCTTCCTTCTATCAAAATTGGTGCTGCTGTTAGTCAATCTGTTATTAACTAACGGAAGGATTCTGAGGGCCTTTTTTTTACATCATTCTCCTCTTTTAATTCCTAGACTCTAAAATTCTAAACCCTTTTTTTTTTTAATATCTAATGATAAAAAAATTTAAACCCTAAACCCCAGTTTTTTTTTTCAATTTCTACTGAATTTATCTACCATTAATCTTTTAATTCCTAAATTCCATTTTTCTCAATTTCTACGGATAACAACCGTATCAATAAATCTGCAATAACGATCTTAATGAAAAATATTTTTGAAATATTTTTAATATGAATTGATAATCTGAAAAACAGAGTACACACAAAGTCTGAATAATTTTCAACTATATACCACCCTAATTTAATTAATTTGATTTGCCATTGTAAATCAAAACACATCCACATTTGCTCCACTGTGATTCTTTCTTTCCTTCTAGAGTTTCTCCTTTTCTGTGTACCCTATAAAAAAATAAAAAATGAAGTAAACCAATAACAATAATGAGATGATAATAAAACCATTCATAATTGAGTTAAATGATTATTAACAACTTATTGATAATTCTTGGTCTGATCTACAGTTCTTTTGTACAAACTCAAAGCCACTCTGTTTGTGGATTATTTATTTTTCAACCACACATCAGTAATACACAGTAATATTAATTGAAGACAAATTTAGTAGATATTGAAAAAAAAATGGAGTTTATGGTGTAGGAATTAAAAGAGAGAAATGATGTAAAAATCTCTGTTAGTCAATGACGATTGACTAACAGCCGCACCAATTTTGATAGAAAAGAATAAGTGAGTGATTAATTTCAATTTTGATAGTGATTAAATGTGAGTGACCAAATTTAAAAAGAGGTAAATTTGGATGATCAAAAAAGTGATATTTCTTCAAATATTTATTATTTTTATATGAACATCATGTAAAGAAAAATAAAAAAAATATATTGGCTAGAGTGCTCATCACACTTCACACGCATACAACTAATTGATTTCTTAATTCTTTTTGTACGGATGTTCATTTGATAAAAGATAAGCTATCTCGAGTCTTTCGTCTGAAACCATTCAAATTTGGCATTTGTTAAAGAGTTTAATTTAAGTATAAACAACTATTACTAAAATTTCGTATAATTAATCAAAATGAAAAATACAGAGCTAATTAATAAGTAAGAAATTATTTTTATTAATTACAATCCCTCTAATAATATATTGACGTCTGATAAAAGTAATAATCATGATAAAATCAACATGTATCAAACAACAATCTTATAAATGATTTTTTAGAACATTGTACTTTCATTGTTTCATGATTTTTTTTTTCACTTATAATGAGTAGAGTTTAGAATAGTAATTTTATAAAATTTTATGTATAAAATAAAGAAATTGATTGAATACCACTTCCTATGGGACTAAAATACAATAAAATAAAAATAAGAAATATTATGTTTTTTTTTTATTATTTTAACAAGCTGTCATAAAATGTCACTTTTATTAAAACATTACAATGCCTTGAATAAAAAAGTAGCAAAAAATGTCAATGAGTAATGGTTTTTCACGTGTCCTCAATCGTCATACATGTATGGAAGAACACAGTGACCCATGTATAACACTAACAATCAAACGCAATATATTAATAATACATGTTCAAAATTAATAAAATTAAAAATAATAATAATGCGTTTTAATTCGAACAATTTGATTTTATTACATGTACGTTTTAATGTTGGGTCTACTCTCGACAAGGGCAGAGACAGGAATTCTTTTTTAGGGCGGCTGAATACCTTAAGCTCCATTTAGACAGAGGGATTTTATGTCTATGAATTTTAAATTTACAATTCAAATTCACTTATTTGGTTTAAAATGAAGTAGTAAATAAATGGATTTTAATTACTTAGATTTGAGATGTCTTTTTTAAAGTTAAAATTGAGAGAATTTTAATTTCTCACTAAAATTATGTCATTTGAAATTTATGTATTTTTAAACTATTTCATTTGAAATGCTTCTTAAATCAATTTTCCTCATTCAAACCCAACTTAAATAAAAAGACAAAAGAGCAAAAAAAAGATTGAAAGTACCGATTTTTTTATTTAAGAGGTTTAAATCAATCTATAATTTATTATTTAATTTGAATTTCTCTAAAGAGTTAATTAAATACACATGTTTACAAAAGAATTTGCAAAATTGAATATGGTTTAGTGGAATTAACTCTCTTTGTTACTGAATTGGTCATTGGTTCGATTTTGTGTTTGGGTTTTAAGATATATAGAAGATTTTTTTTCTTACAAAAAATGGGGTGGGCTACAACCACCCTTGGCCATGCTGTAGCTCCGCCCCCGACTCTCGACTCACACGGACAACTCCAATCCAACGGTCGTGGGCTCAGTTGACCTAATGATCGATGCAGAGCTACAAGTGAGTCCAACAGTTACAAAATACTCCGTATTTCAATTTTATATTTTGCACATATAATAAAAGAAACACTCCCTCCATCCACCAAATGTAGTCACATTGGGATGAGGCACAAATTTTAAGGAAAATGTAGATAAAGTAGATAAAATAAGGGTATTATAGGATATTGTGGGGTCCATTGTAAATAAAGTAAGTGATATTTTTCATAAAGTGTATGAGACTATATTTATATTTGGTGGACAAAGAATATGAGGCAAATGAGACTAAATTTTATAGACTAAATTTTATAGACGGAGGGAATAATAAAGAGTGCATTCAATTTTTTATAAAAAATTATCATAAATTAATATTTAGTATATTTATTTAAATTTACATAAATTGGAAGACATTTCAATAAATAAATAAATTAGATTTTTTAAAAATAAACTTATATTATTGAAGAAATGAGTGGTCACGACTCACGAAGCATACTTTTAATTTCTTTTTACATGCCGTATAAGAAGCATTGCATAAGTTTATGTGTCGATTTTTTTATGACTTGAGTATGTTTATGTGTCGTTTTTTTTTTTTTTGCATTGAGTGCCTCGAACCTCATGAATACTATTAACAATATTTGATCCAAGGGATTTGAATAGGAATCAGAATTTTTCTGTTAATTTTGTGAAACTTTAATGCCAACTTAGTAACACATGTTCTTGCTAGGAGCTCTCGAGCTTTTTGAGAGTCTTCATAGTTGAATTGAGTCTTTAAATTTTATGAAGGGCCTTTTCAATTTTCCTCAAATTTTTGATATTATAGTAAGAGATTCAACCTTTTATTTTGTTGTAATTCAATACATATTTTTTCGCAAAAAAAAAAAAAAGACTCATCAAAAATAGATGAGGTAAAAAAAAAAACTTAATTATATCACATTGCAAATTACAACGACACCATTTTATATTATTATTATAATTTTAAAAAGCTTTATGAATTGGTAGCTGATGAATTAATATAGAATTAATTCTAAAACATTCCATCTAAAGTAAATTAGTAGCGTAAAACCTAGACTAAGTTGCATCATTCTCCATCATTATATATCTAACATAGATTTGACGCCAAATGAAGCATCTACCTGATCAGAATAACTTCAATTTCCAGCAATATCACAGCCTTACAACTAATTGACTGGGAGCTCATTGTTTGACCAGCAATAATAGCTGTTTATTTTTTTCATATTTTTCCATATATATATTGATATGAATATTGAATACACATATATATTATTTAAAAAATATAGGCACCGACAGCTGGAAAACTGTATAAGGACAATGAGGTAAATTTAGGTGAAAGAGATTCCATTATTCCTTGTGTTCTCATGACCAAAGGCCTAAAGTAAAAGAAAAAGACTGCACTGACATTTCAATTAATATACAACCAAGTTGGGAAAGTATACAGTACATCTGCAACCACTGAGTACAACCTTAAAACACACAAAGGTACAACACTTCATTTTCATAATACTGTACCAATTTATTTCATACATACGTACGTATATGTGTGTACGTGTAGTTCGTATAATTCACTACGCCTAGCTCAAAGCATACAAATTCATTTTGTATGTCGCTTTTATATACTCCGTAATAGCAATTTTTATACGTACGTGTACGTGTTCGTATATTTCACTACCCTCAAAGCATATAAATTAATTTTGCAACTCACTTTTATTTACATCAATTTTAGGGGCGTTTAATTACAAATGACCATCCTTTTAAAATACAATTTATATAACAAAAATTAAAAGTTGATAGCATCTGTGAAGAATAATATCTTTTTCTTGTCCAAATTTCTGAATTAACAATATTGCTAAAAACAAAAAAAATTCTAAAACAGCTTCTCAGAATCAATTTAAAAGTAATTGTCTACTCCCTCCGTCCGCCTATAAGTTTTCCATTTTACCATTTTTGTTCGTCCGTCTATAAGTTTCTCATACCTTTTTTTTGTAAGTATTTTTTCTTACACTTCACTTCATATCTTACTTTTTTTTCTCTATATATCTCATTTCTCAATCACATCACTTGTACTATATCTATTATTTAATCATTTTTCTTAATTAATCTTTGTGCCAAAAAGTAACGTGAAACTTATAGACGGAAGGATTGAGTAATTGGTTAGGTCGTTTTTGCAAATAAGATAGAAAAATACTCATACAAATTCACAGTTACATTTTTTTTTTCTTTTGAAAAAGCTGAATGCAAAACCTTCTCAGAATTTGAAAATAACCCGTTATAAAGCTAGCTAGGGTGTTTTCATTATATCCTAAAAATTTATAAGAAATTTTATTATCAAGCAAAATTTTCCAACAACCACATATTTTAATCAACTTAAAAGAAAAAATTTAGGCTAGTCTAAACTTTAATATTATGAAATAATTCAATCTTATCAAAAAATTTAAACTTGTAGCTAGAGACACGTACAATCAATTCATTCATATTATATTAATTAATTTCTTTTTCAGTACGTACACTTATAAATTGAAAATCGTTTCATAAATTCTACCCTCATAACATTTACAGATTTAAATAAGATGTCACTATTTTTAGACTCAAACGTATAAAAAATCAAACTAATTTATTCATGTTGTACATATATAAAAATTTACAATATATACCCTTGAAACCCAATCATTACTCTCCTTTGTGTTGTGTTTTGAACATATGAAAATTAGTATTTGCAAACATGTATACAGCCATTTAATTTAATGTTGAATGAAATGATTTAGTTTAGCAGTACATAATTTGGTGGTGGGTGATGGAGAATGATGGGCCTGAAGCACATAATAATAAAGAGAATTATTTAGGTTAGTTGGCCAAAATATGAGTGTGTAACAGCGAAGATAAGAGTTGGCAAATGTGTCAGTAAATAAATATATAAATAAAAGAAAGAAAGAAACTTGAGGTAGAAGAGAAGAAGATATTCATACAAACCTAAACCAAAACCATGATGAGAAGGAATTTGTAAAAGAAAAGTAAAGTAAAGTGAAGGGTTATGGAGATTTTAAATTACTAAATTACAATGAGTAAAGTAGGAGAGGATTAGGTTGTGCAATAATTTAACCTGCTGCAACAGCAGTTGGCAGGGCAGGGCAGTAGTTAACTCTGTCTTTTTAAATCATTTACATCTTAACTTGGGCACCTAAAAGCTACCCCATTATTTTATTTTTTATTTCTAACTTTTTTTTATACCACACTTATAATTTAAAACGAAATAATACAAAAAAAGATAAGAGGGAGTGCTATGGAAGCATATCTTTTCTTCTTTCGAAAATTAATTAATTATGCATTCTTGAATTTATGAAGCATATATTGTGACCACATGCTTTCATCATTTTAAATAAATTATTTATGTCTTATTTTCGTGAAGCATAAGACATGATAGCTTCTTTACTATACTCATTTTTCAAATTTTTTATTCGATACCAATTTGTAAAATACAAAATTATTTAATTGCAATTTAGACTCTTTTCTTTTTCGACCCTTTGTAATTTTTTAATGATCATAATGAATAATTAATAAATGCACAATAAATATATAATTTAAATGGACAATTAATAATATGTTTACCTAAAAGTATAGTAATAATTAATAATTATGAATGGACATATATGATCAAAATAAAAAATAAAGTTTATGTTGCAATGAATCATGTAGTACAAATTGTAAAAGAAAAATTGTGAAAAAAGGAGTACAATATATTTGCAAATTTGATATTAATAAGACATAACTTGAATATAAAAAATATTACTTAAATAATATAGAAGGTCCCATTTTACATACTTTGAATATGGATATAATTTATATGAAACCAAGTTTTTATATACTGTGTGTCACTCCTGGTAGTCTTGAAAGTATATAAAGTGGGAAAGTTGATGCTTCCTTTGCTGTTTGGTGAATTTATGTTCTTTTTTCTTGTAGAATTTAAGCAAGCATTCGATGCTGTTGACAGCAATGATAAGCCCAGCATAAAAATCTACCCTCTCTGAAACTCTGCACACAATCTGTTTGTTTATATTACAAAGTAGAATTCGGTGCTTTCTGCTCAATTTTAGCTGCACATTTCAGAATATCACAAAAGGGTCCTCCCTATATTGCCTTTCTCAGATTCTTGTGGGGGGGTTTTTCTGTTCTGGGTCAAATCTGAAATCTTCAATTCCAGAAGCTGGGAAGTCTCGTTTGGTTATTGAATTATCCTACAGATTAATTGATTGTTTAGACTTAATCTCTAAAGATTAGTTGATAGTTTTAAATCCTTGTGACGTGTGATTGTGATGTTCATATAAGCAAAAGAGGGGAAAGGGAATCTGCTTTTCTTTAACTCTGAAAGATTCATCATACTTTCTTGTGTTGAGGAATTACTTTTTTCCACATTGGAGTAGGCTTGATCTTGTAATGGAGATGAATTAGCTGGTGAAGTGCTTATATTCTGCTCTGCTACTACATTGGATTTTCGACCTTTTCCTTTCTGCCTGTAATTGAGATGCTGCAATGAGGCTTTACTTTTGCTTTTTTTAACTTTCCTCTCTGTGCTATAAAGCTGCAAAGTTCATTTGTGCCTTGTTGAGTCCTACAAGATATTGCCACCTATTCTTGGTCAAAACCCTATTTTACCTATACTTAAACTATTGTTTTTTTCTTTTTCCTACAATTTGAGGATTTCCAAATTCTGGGCTTCTCATTTCTTGATTGACAATGGGGTCTGATGAGAGTGGTGATAGAGTTTTCCATCAGAGAGGTATGAATTGCCCTTCTGACAAAGTAATGTGCTCAGAATCCATGTTCTATGGCTCTAATTGGGATCCAATTGTTTCACTAAGTCAAAGTGGGCATTTTGGGAATTCTACCATGGTTTCACAGAATGAGTTTGCAAATCCACACTGCTCTGTTATGTTAGAAAATCAAGCAATTGGTAGTAGTTCTTCCCAATTGGTTCAGTTTCCATCTGATTCTTCAGGCTTTGTTGATTTAGTGCCAAGAATTCCTGGTTTTGGGAGTGGAAACTTCTCAGAAATTGCCACGTCATACTCTAATCTTGCTCAAGGAACTTCACCTTATGGGAAGAGAAAGAGGGAAGTGCAAAAAGGATCTTCATCTATGGTAGCTTTCTTGCTATAATCTGTGTATGCTGTTTCTCATTAGATATCATTAAGTATGTGTCTTTTTACTCAATTTTGATTGATATATAGAATGTTGAAGAAGAGCAAAAGGATCCCTCAGGGGACACATCTGAATTCCCTAAAGAAGATGAAGAAAAGAAACAGAAACTCGAAAAATCGGGCCAAAACTCTCGTAATAAGCAAGCATCTAAACAAGCAAAGGATGATTCTGAGCCTTCTAAAGATTACATTCATATGAGAGCCAAAAGGGGCCAGGCAACTAATAGTCACAGCCTTGCAGAAAGGGTAATTTTTCGGTACAAAATCGACATTAATGTGCGAAAGCTCTGTTCGTCCTTGCTTATAAGCTCTTTGTATTGTATGCAGGTGAGGAGGGAGAGGATTAGTGAGAGAATGAGATTGCTTCAAGAACTAGTTCCTGGTTGCAATAAGGTTACTGGTGTTTCTTTAACTAACTTCCAGTTTTATAGAGTATTTTGTATTGGTGTGATTCTAACTATTTTGATTTTCAAGATTACTGGGAAAGCAATGATGCTTGATGAGATTATCAACTATGTTCAGTCACTCCAACAACAAGTCGAGGTATGATACATCGCAATCAGTGATTTTAAAAAATCGACTTTTTTTTGTTTTGCTATATACTAGATGATTATGTGATAAATTCAATTGTTTCAAATATGATTATGTGATTTGGACCATTTGGTGCATGTAATTTATGAATTATGGATGCAATAAGAAGCTTAGATCAATCAATTGCATCTGCTACACAAGATTATTTACTTGAGGAATAGAAATGTGCAAGATTTCCAATATATGAATGATGAAAAGCATCTGCTACTTTCTTTTTAGAGATACCATCTAGTGAGACCGTCAAAATTAATCCATTAGTTTGAGAATAATGCAAAGTCTTGCGTAAACTAGTTTTAATGAACTTATTAGTTTGTTAGTAGTTGTTTAAAAATGAAGTATTAGTTGTTTTATGTTAAAGTGACATTTGTTTTAGCTCGTGTAACACAATAATTTGTCTTTTTTGTTCGTTTGTTAGCGATTATCTATGAATGAATAGGCACATCACTATGGTAGTATGGTTATTGCTGTTTAGTAAAGATCTATTCACTTTGTCGTTGCAGTTTTTGTCGATGAAGCTTGCAACTGTAAATCCCGAGCTGAATGTGGATATAGACAGGCTTTTGTCCAAAGATGTGAGAACTTCTCCCTTGCTCTGCACATTCTTCAACTTTCATTCACAATAACTAAATTGATATTCATTTCCACGTATCGATTAGATTCTACTACGCGGTAGCAATGGAACTCCTCTCGGAATTGCTCCTGGTTTGAGTTCATCCAATCCTTTCCCGGGATACCCCCAAGGACCCTTCAACGCCCCCCCAGCCACAAATGCTTTGTTTCATTCATTACCTCAGGTAACACAGAGATCTCTCCGTTTAGAGAAAAAGTTATTTTATAGTCATGTTAACTTTCAAAGTAATCGGTTTGAGAAGCTATCAAGACGAAATTAAAAAAATCAAAATAAAAAATAATTGAAAAAAAGTTCACACCAGCTCAAAACCGGCTACAGCCAGACCAAAGGACTAAAATGTTGTGTTTTGAAAGTTAACAAGAAGAAATTGGAATGTTCTGAAAGCAAAAATTGGCAAACTTGAAAAAAAAACTTTTGCCCTCCGTTTATATCGTACACAAACTTTCTTGATCACAGCGTAGATGGTAATGTATGTCATTTGCTGCAGCATATATGGAACAATGAGCAGCTTCATGGTTTACTCCAATTGGGATTTGACCCTGATCCTTCTGTTAGCATGGGGCAGAACGGTAAGTTTATTCGTATCTATTGATTGTGTTTGTGTAAACATTTTGTGTATGGAATTCTTACAATGCTTTGTGTTTTCCAGGGATGCCGAAAATGGAGCTATAGGATCGGAGGCTGCTGCTCGTCTAACCATACATTGAAGTACTTATAAATGAAGATTTTGTTGTGAAGTAAAGCTCTTTTAAAATGTTGATCCCATTTGTATGTTGTATAGGTTCATCCCATTAAGCCCCTCCCTAACTCTTTATTAATTCTTCGAATTTTAACAGAAGAAGATTATTGACTGCTTAGATTCTTCAAAGTGTAGATTGAGAGTGGGAACACCATTATTGAAGATGGTTGATTTTTTAAGTGTATACAAGCTGTTTTATGGGGAAGCAGGTGGTAAAAAAAAATGTGTTAAGAGTGCATTTTGGTTAAAATGTGTTTCACAATATTGTTACTAAACCGTATGCACAGTGGAAACATTATTTGTCAATTTTATTAATATATTTTTTAAAATATGAGTGTTGTTGTTTAAATTATTAAAGAATGATATACTATAAATATTGACTTTTTTTTAATGTTAAGCTGAAATTCATCTCATTTCATCTCGTATATTACTAAGACAAAGTTTTGTGTGAACAATTTCACTGTAAAATTAATTTGCATTATTTGTGTATTTTTTAATGGTATAAAATATTTTATTAAAATGTAGTATTGATTTAATAATATTAGTTATTTTATTAAAAACATTTTTTTCACTATAAAGTATTAACGGTAACATTGGTGCATAATAAAATTGTTTGATAATAGTCTAGTATTCCCTTAGTTCTATTTCGTTGTTCAATTTCATTATTTTTTATAATAATACTCCTTCAGTTTCACATTACCTTTTATACTTTCATTTTTTTTTATCATTTCACACCCTTAAAATGAAAACATTTTTATAAATTCAACATTTACCCTATTTACAAATTTACATAAAATATCATTATTTTTTATTTTACACATAAACACAAGTCAACTTATTTATTTACTTTATACATAAAATTTTACAAAATTAACCCTCAAAACTCTATTTATTATTACACTTTCTTAAAAAGTGTGTCTATGAAAGGTATTTTAGGACGGAGTGAGTATTATTTACACTATTTTATTTCTCAATTTCAAGTCTCCAACTACCTTTTTTTTAATTTACATTTACTTTATTTATAAGTAAATTCATTACTTCCAATATATGTACTTTATACCTAAACTAAAATTAACCAAATAAATTTGAACAAATAAGTAATATATTGTCTCGTGATGCAAAAAAGTAAATTTTGGATTTTCATTATTAATTGGTGAAATTAAAGATAGCATTTTCACTATTAATTGGACAAATCTGGCCGCTGGACTTTGGACCCACTATGACACATGTCAGTATGTAATTGGTTGAAACATCGAAGAGTGTCTTCGTTCCCGCGTAAAATCCCCTGCGACGCAGCCCATATTATACATCGTGCCAGGTGGCCGTCAAATTCTTTCCGTTCTCCAGAAAATCCGATTTCAGTCTCTCTCTCTCTCTCTAGGAATTCCGGAGATGCCGTTTTCGGAACGCAAATACCGGCGTAGCCAGAGGTCGGCCCCACTTCTCCCCAAGGACCACGGCGGCGGAGAGTTCGGCGGCGCATCCTATGCCGGTGCGGTGTTCAACCTCTCCACCACCATTGTTGGCGCCGGGATCATGGCTCTGCCGGCGACTCTCAAGCAGCTCGGCGCTATTCCAGGACTTATCATAATCGTATTGGCCGGTATGTTGACGGAGAAATCGATAGAGATGATCCTCCGGTTCAGTAGGGCCGCCAAGACCAGTTCGTACTCCGGTTTGGCAAACGACGCCTTCTCCGGTACCGGTCGGAATCTATTGCAGCTCTGTATCGTGATAAATAACGTCGGGATGCTTGTAGTTTACATGATTATTATTGGTAAACTTCGTTAATTGCCCTCTTTACCAATACTTGGTTATTGATTTTTGATTAATTATATAGATTTGTCTGGTCACAATTGAGTTGAACAAATTTCAATTGCTGCATCGTTTCCTGCTACTGATTTTGTTTCCCATTGAGTTGAACAAATTCCAATTGAGTTGGAATTACACTTCCCCTTTCTTGGATGAAAGAAGATAACTTCTTATTCTTCTAATGGAAAAGTATTGGAAAAAAAATCTGTTCTATTTTTTGATGGTTTTGTCGGTGGGTGGTTTACAAGTTACAACTAAAGGCCACTTGTGACAGCTCAGAAACTGCATCTCTATCATTTACTACTTTAGAATGTCTAATGCTTTAGTCTTAGATTATAATTTGGGGATGTGGATAATCTGTGTTCTGATCTGGCTTCGTTATGTTCTTGTACTTACCAATTATTTTGGATAAAATCTAGTTTATTAGTGAATCATGTGTTCTCTATTCGATTTTTACAGGTGATGTGCTTTCAGAGACGTGGTCGCAGGGGGTGCACCACACTGGTGTGATGGAAGAATGGTTCGGTCTTCATTGGTGGACTACACGTTCTTCCATATTGCTTCTCACAACCATCTTCGTTTTGGCACCTCTAATATCATTCAAGCGTGTTGGTGAGAAATTTATTTAGATCCCATCTCTCACGAATATATGATTTTACATGTTAATAGATTATGAGATTTTATTGATAATGGAGGCAGAGTTTTTCTGCCTATCATGTCCTATACTATCATTGAATGGCATTACTGTTAATATGAAAGCCACACCAAAGGTTATGAATTGTTCAGTATAGTGGATTTCAAATTTACACACTAAAGATTTTGAATTGATCAGTTTAAATGCATAGTATCCAGAATTTCTAAGAAATTGTATACCCTGGATACTTTATACTGCTGACATTATCATAGCCAGGGGGTTAAACGAGTAATTTCACATATAAATTTGCAGGGGCTAGTTGCGTGCCCTTGTCTTGATTGTATGATCTTTCATTCCGTTATTTCATTAAAATGGTACCTCAGATAACTTGTTTCCTACTTTCCAGATAGAGAAATTTGATAATTGGCAGAAGTTATAGATTTATGAAAAGAAACAGAGAAGGTCCTAATGGTTTATAGGTCTAATAGCATCATGATGTCATCGCTAAAATCTGTCACTCTCATTGCTTCAGGCATTCAGGATATCTGCATATTTTTAGGCTAGTATTCTTTTATTCTGGGATCAGCACTTTGTTCTCCCGATATGCAATTTTATTGAATCAGATGCTTATTCTCCTGAGGATGTGCATTTTAGTTAACTAACTTTCTCAAGCACCATTAGATGTTTCATCCTCTCTATCGGTAGTTGTTAAAATATATGACTGGATAATTTCTTTAGTTAATATTTTGGAGTCTAAATCAATATGTAGCTGCAAATATTTTGAAGAGAATATCTTCTAGCTTTGTTCAGTGAATGGAGCTGTCTCGACTTGCACTAGATAAGCTTTCTGTTAAGACAAATTAGTATATTCTATTTTCACATTTATTGTAAAACTGGCATGAAGTTCACTGCTTCTATCTGATTATGCCTTTCAGTGCTGTAGAATGACATTTCCCTTCAATGTTTTTTTTTTTTAATTTAAAATATAATTCTCTTTCTTTTGCCAGTAAATAAGTAAGAGAATAACACCGTGATTGAATTACTTTACTGTTTGAGGTGCCAGATTCATTGCGATACACTTCAGCGCTGTCAGTCATATTGGCTGTTGTGTTCGTGGTAATCATAGCAGGAATAGCTATTATCAAGATGATAAATGGAAGCATCGGAATGCCTCAATTGCTGCCTGACCTTGTTGATCAAGCATCCTTCTGGAAACTTTTCACAACATTTCCTATACTAGTCACTGCCTTTATTTGTCACCATAATAGTAAGTTCAAAACTCCTAAGCACATTTATATGTTGAAAGACTGAAACTATAGTTGTAGTGCTTTATCTATTAAACTCAACCTTGGTAGAGTCCTTACATTTTCTGATGATATTTTTTCCAAAGTTTGTCTATAAGGGATATATTTTGCCTATTTCTTTGTTTAAATTGGTAAAAAATTGTAGTTCACATTATAATGACAAGAGATCAAGATAATTCCATGCTTGGGAAGAGGTCTGCAAGATAAGAGTGTGGGGTATTTGCATGATATTAAAAACATGGTGTATTTTTATCATCATTTTCTTGCAAGACTTCTTATGTGTGCAATGTGAAAGTGCCAAGTTGTGGTTGGTAACTGTACTTTGTTTCCTCTTGTCCTATGTCATTGCCCATCATAATCTTGTTTCTTACTCGGATTTCCGTTTTTTCTTTTCTTATTCGCTTACCTTCACAGTTCACCCAATAGAGAATGAGCTTGAAGACCCTTCACAAATGAAGTCCATAGTCCGGACTTCAATCTTATTTTGTACTATCGTATACGTTGTAACTAGCTTCTTTGGGTTTCTCCTCTTTGGTAACCAAACAATGGATGATGTTCTTGCCAATTTTGATGGAGATCTTGGTATCCCATTTAGCTCATCACTTAATGACATCGTGAGAGTGAGCTATGCCATCCATTTGATGCTTGTATTTCCAATTGTCTTCTACTCCCTTCGTCTAAATGTTGATGGCATCATTTTCCCACACTCAATCCCTCTTGTGTATGATGATCGGAGATTCTTCTCAGTAACAGTAGCTCTCATGAGTTTTATCTTCTTGGGAGCAAATTTTGTACCTAGCATATGGGACGCTTTCCAGTTCACTGGTGCCACAGCTACTGTTGCTGTAGGTTATATTTTCCCTGCTGCAATTGCCCTCAGGTCAGTAGAGTCTGAACACAGGCATGTTCAAATGTGGATAAATTATAGGGATGGCAATGGGACGGGTCTAAACCTGGACCCCCATTACATGGTCAGCTTTCTTGGAAATATCATGGTCAGCTTTTTTAATTATCTTGCAGGGATTTTCGTGGAATTGCAACGAAACATGATGGAACAGTCTCGTGGATTATGATACTTTTGGCCGTCTCTTCAAGCACTGTGGCCATCTGCAGTGACATTTACAGCATTCTTAGTCGCAGTGAAAGTGCCAAATCATAGGTTGCAGTCGAGCGATTCTTATGGCGCTTTCCTCAAGCAATTCAAGCTATGCATGCCTCAGGTATAATTTCATATTTCATATAGATTAAGCTAACCATTCTTACAGTTGTCAGAGAATTTGAAAGTATTTATGTCAAAAGCAAAAGAGGGGGCCTAAGGTATTATAGTTGAAAGAACTCAGTTTTGGAAATTTTCTTATCACTGAACTGAGTCGATCTATTGTTTGGTTTTAGTACATGTATGATATACCAATACCAGTACTCAAACCTTATTGTAGAAGATAGGAACAGATACCTGTAAACTCTGAAGTAACACTTTTTGCACCATTAATGCAAAAGCTCTTTTTCTAAAAATGTGAGAGGGTTTTGTTGGAAGGATAGAGTAGAGTATATATATATATATATGTGTGTGTAGTTCAGGCACTGTTAGGGATGAACATTCTATATCCAAGATTTATTATCATGGTACTACAGCTACTGGGTGAGTATGCATCGAGTGTTTTTTTATGGTCATAAAGCACCCGATGCACATGCACCAAGTATAGCTTCAAAGAATATGACTTAGTTATACGACTCGTCTTTAATGTTTTAAATCCATATCATTTGACTCTTGAACAGTTGGATACTACTCCATGAAATACTCCGTATTTTGGTAATTAACTCAAGGTGTGTCTAAAGGGAACTCAACATAACTTTGTGTCTCAAGAGTACCTGTATGTAGATCAGTGATAACTTTTTTGGTTTTTTAAAATAGCAATTCTAATACGAAATGAAAAAAAACCTTAATCAGAATAATGGTCTATCCCGTTTACTCCATGAATGTGGATTGAGGGGGTTAGAAATGGTGCAATTAGTAATGCTCTTAAGTCTCATAGTCCAACTGTTCTGTTTTCAATTGACAATTAATATGATCTTCATTTTGATACGGACATTCTAACTACATTCTTCTCCTTGGACTTCTACAACCGACATGAGTTTACTTGTTCCTTATTTTCAGCAATTATGTTCGTTGGCCCCTTCTTTTATTTATCACAAGAAAGTAACAATTTTTCAAGGAAACATCTAAGTTTCTACATATAAATATAGCTAAGTTTAAATGTTAAACTAAAATACATCATTCAAATATTAAAATTCCATAAATAAGAATTTCATGTCACCCAAAAATTCAAATTTATAGAGAAGTGTGGAATTTCATGCCAACTCTCTGGGCGATATACTAATAAAATTAATAATATGTGTTACTTATAAAAACTAATAATATTGCTAGTGAATTGCTATGCGCCAAATATACATATTACATTCTTGCATGTACTGATGTACACACGACAATATGTACTTTGATACTCTTGTGCATTTTTTTAAAATAAAAAACAACAGAACAAATAAAACAGGACACCCTTAAAAATATTAATAAAATGTAAACGTCGATTTTACTGGTGACTGGTCACAATCAAGCCCTCATTAAACTTTCATTTTGCATCGAATCATGTTATTCCTAATATACAAATATGTTTACACGTAACTATCCATTAATATGATATGAATATCAATGAAGAAAGTGCTTTTATTTGACAAATATTTAAACAGTCAACCGGCCTAGGGAATGTCCTGTATCATCATTATGTTTATGGTCCCAAATTATATGTTAATCTTTTAAGTAATTTTACGTGTAAATCTTCTTTAAAAAAATTACTCCCTCCGATCCAAAAAGGTTTGTCGCATTTGGACTTTAAATTTATTTCAAAAAATTTGTCGTTTTTCCTAATTTTACCAATGATCTCCTTATATTGCCTCTATTCTTTTGAAAATATATTAATTACGATTTGTTTTGGAAAGGTCAAAGAAATGGTGGAAAAGGAAGGTGGAAAAATAAAAGAAAAAAGAGAAGAAAGGGGGAGAAAATAATGAGGGATAAATTTGTCAAAAAAATATGTTCTTTAATTCTATACAAAATGAGAAATGCGACAAACATTATGAAACGGAGGGAGTAGTATTCAAATAAGTCACATTTTCTTTGATCATTTATGTTCTCTTTTAAACTAGATTATTTTGATTCGAAACCCTCTAGGGCATGTTTGTTTTGGGATGGGAAATCCGGATTTGGGATTTCGAAACTTCACCCCCGTTATAGTTTGGGATTTTGATTCACGATTTCAAAATCCTACCCTATAAACCCTATAAAAGTCAACCCTATAAATACCTACAAATCTTATATAAATACCTATAAAACCTATAACCATATTCTATAAAGTTAAATCATACCCTACATAAATCCCAAAACAAACACAAAACATAAAAAATATTAGGATTTTAAAATCCACTAGATTTTGAAATCCGAATTTCAAAATCCTCAAAATCCCAAAACAAACATGCCCCTAAGGTGCAAACAATTTTTATGGGGTCATGTCCATATATAGCGCAAAACTCTAACTTTAAACAGGACCCCCACAAGTGGGTGGTGGGATTGGTCCCCCAAATTAGTCAGTCCAAGACCGAATACCCGAAATTTAAAAAAAAAACTAGATTTGTTTGAAAGGTAGATTAGTTCAAGTGGAGTGTAGTATTGTATTTATGTTAATTTTCCTTATTTAACCTAGATTTGTGATGTACTCCCCACATTTATCTCCTTTAAAAATATAGTGGAAAACTTTTATAACACCAAAATCAAAACTCTTTATTCTGACAATGGAGGAAAGTTCATTGTTCTTCGTTCTCTACTTCAAACTCATGGCATATCTCATCTCACAACTCCTCCCCACACCCCTGAACACAATGGCATGTTTGAACGTCGTCACAGACATGTTGTTGATACTGCCTTAGCCCTTTTACACCATGCCTCCATGCCCCTTACATATTTGTCTCATGCAATTTGTGCTGCTACCTATATTATAAACCGTCTACCAAAATTCAATCTTAACATTTTATCCTCATATCAATACCTCCTAAAACAAACTCCCAACCTAGCCAAACTTAGAGTTTTTGGTTGCTTATGTTATCCTTGGCTCCGCCCCTACAATTCTCATAAATTAGACTCTAGATCCACTTCTTGTATCTTCATTGGATATTCTCCTACCCAAGCTGCTTATCTTTGTCTTGACTTAAAAACCAACAAAATATATACCTCTCGTCATGTTCAATTTGTTGAAAATGTATTTCCTCTAGCCACTCCTAAAACTGCTCCTGATACACCCACTGAATTAGTAGATACACCCCCTGAATTAGTAGATATACCACCCGTTTTAGTAAATACACCCTTCTGCCCACCCGAAAACCCTACTGACGTGCTTTTTCCACCGCCTACTTTGCTTAATGCACCCCTGCCCTACCTACTTCTCCTGCTCCACCCCCAATCTTTATAAATACACCCCCTCCCCAAATATACCCACTATCAACGCAACCTCATCCCCACCACCAATGCCGCCATCTGCACCTCGTGTTTTGCCGAATACACCCCCTCCCCACAAATACCCAATGTGGACGTAAACTCATCCCCACCACCAATTCCGCTATCTGCACCCCCTGTTTCGCCAAATACACCCCCCAGCCCACCATCCAGCCATGTTGCACCCCCCGCTTACCTAAACACACCCCCACCCCTTTTCCACTCGAGTCGCCAGATGCTCCCTTATCGCCATCCCCACCGGCTCCACATGGTACTCGAATGGTCACTCGAGCTCAAAATAGGATCTTCAAACCAAACCCGAGGTATGGTCTTACCACTAATTTATCTTCTGACACTGAACCTAGTTGCGTCTCTTAGGCATTAAAAGATGAACGATGGAGGGAGGCCATGTCATTTGAATTTAATGCCCTTCTCAGAAACGGTACTTGAGATTTAGTACCACCTAATGATTCGGTTAATGTTGTTGGTTCGAAGTGGGTCTTCCGCATCAAGAGAAAACCGGATGGTTCCTTGGACAAATTCAAAGCTCGACTTGTGGCCAAGGGCTTTCATCAACGCCCCGGAGTTGATTTTTTAGAAACGTTCATTCCTGTGGTCAAACAGCAACCGTTCGAGCAGTCCTAAGCATTGCAGTCACTAAAAATTGGCTGCTTCGACAGTTTGATGTGAACAATGCTTTCCTTCATGGTTCCTTATCTAACACCGTTTTCATGGCTCAACCTCCCGGTTTTGTTGACAAAACCTTCCCCACATACGTTTGTAAGTTACACAAATCCATTTACGGCCTAAAACAAGCACCTCGTACTTGGTATTTTGCTCTTCGAACCTTCCTCGAAAGCATTGATTTTATTCACACCAAATCTGATGAATCTCTTTTTGTGTACAACAAATCCGGTATTATTGCATATTTTCTTGTATACATTGATGATCTTATCCTTACAGGAAATAACACTCCTTTCCTCACTATAGTGGCCTCAAACCTAAGCACAAAGTTTTCTGTCAAAGATTTAGGGTCCCTTTCCTACTTCTTAGGTGTGGAAGTACTTCGTACTAAAACATCATGCTTTCTCTCCCAACGTAAGTATATCGTTGACCTTCTTACTCGTTTCAACATGATCACTTCTAAACCTGTTCAAACACCTCTCTCCACCTCTACTCGTTTATCTTTATCTGATGGATCATCCCCCACTGATATCACTCAATATCGTCAAGTTCTTGGAAGTCTCCAATATCTCCAACTTACTAGACCCGATATTGCCTTTGCTGTACATAAATTATCTCAATTCATGCATGCTCCTACCATAACTCATTGGAGTACTGTCAAGCGTCTTCTTCGATACCTGAATGGGACAAGAGATGTTGGAATCACCCTCCGCCCAAACTCCTCTACCTCACTACATTGCTTCACTGATGCTGATTGGGCTGGAAACTCTGATGATCGTACATCTACAAGTGCGTATGTTGTCTTTCTTGGACCAAATCTCATCTCATGGTCTTCCAAGAAACAAAAGTCGGTAGATCGCTCCTCAACAGAAGCAGAATATAGAATCATTGCATCTGCAGCTTTTGAGGTACAATGGTTGAAATCTCTTTTTCAAGAATTGTGCTTTCCCATCGACACTCTCCCTGCCATCTATTGTGATAATATTGGAGCCACGTATCTTTGTTCTAACCCCGTGTTTCATTCCCGGATGAAACATATTGCCATTGACTACCACTTTGTTCGGGACTTGATCAAGACTTCTCAACTACGTGTTTCACACGTGTCTTCTGAAGACCAACTAGCCGATGCTCTCACAAAACCACTTGCTCGTTCTCGTCTTCAAATGCTTATGGTCAAGATTGGACTCTCCTACGGTGCTCCATCTTGAGGGGGCGTATTGGATATATAATATATTTCATATATATTATATATTGTATTTATGTTAATTTTCCTTATTTAACCTAGATTTGAGATATATATTAGATATGTTTTGTATCTATAAATACTCCCTCATGTAACCTTTACATTCACTCAATGAAAACATAATTTCATAAATCGTTGTTTCTCTACGTGTATTACACCATCTAGATTAAATTAGTTAAAGTGAAGTTTAAATTATTTGAGAATATTAATTAAGTTTTAATAGACTAGATAACTTGTTGCAGATAGAAAAATCTAATCAATATCTATATATAATCCTCAATTGGATTGGCATTGTGAAACTTTTGCAAAAAATTGTTAATCAATTATGACCCATATATCTTTATATATCCGACACCTTACACAATCTCATTTAGAATTATCTCAATTCCAATGACCCTACAATGTTTGGAAGCTTTTTCAATATTTTATTCTCATATTTAAGCCTTTGTTTCCTTGCTTTTAATTATTCGAATTTTATAAAAATATTGATGACTATGGATTCCACAAATGATCCGAACAATGGCTAGCTAGGAAATTTCGTTAATCATATTGAGGATTATTGTACATAAACTTTGAACTGTCTATAAAATGTAAGTTCATAGTAAATAGACCTGATCAATAAACAAAATTGCACTGAACCATGGAACTCACTAATAAAATTTACTAATATGAATTCAATTTATATAATTAATGAGCTTATAATGAGACCGTATTACATAAAAAAAATTATCAAATGTTTATTTTTGGATGTATACAAAGGGCATATTTAGCTTAGGCCCCACCAAGCTCGAGCCCAATTTAATTTAGATGTCATGTTGTATTCTTTTGTTTTGATACATAGATTGACTACATTACTATTACTCGTGCAACTAGGGAAGTTAACAAATAATATTTTATAGTATGATTTATAAGAAAATGAATATTGAATTAATTTTATAAGGAAATTAACCTCTCAACTTTCTTTTTGACTTTATTTAGTTAATAACGTTGGAGTCTTTATATTTATACTCTATAAGAAAATTGAACCATTATGTAATTACGGAGTATATCTTATCAACTTTATTTTGACTTTATTTAATATCGACAGAGGAGCGGCTGAAACCGGCGGTGGCTTAGCCTGTAGCCTGTAATGCCACGTTTCATTCACATATTAATTCATTTTTTGTTGTTTTGTTAGTGAATAAGTCAAATGATATTCAAACCAATTAATATGGAAGATATTTATTGACAGTGTGTGTCGTGTCGTGTGGGTCAAATTTAAAATTAAATGTGAACTCATTTAGTAGTAGCATGTATATCCTCTGAGTGA
The DNA here is from genome assembly GCA_963675135.1 of Galeopsis tetrahit. NCBI lineage: Eukaryota > Viridiplantae > Streptophyta > Magnoliopsida > Lamiales > Lamiaceae > Galeopsis > Galeopsis tetrahit. Next base: position 84,768,446 of record OY776121.1, read on the forward strand.
GTAAGTGTTCAGAATTCAGACGGTAATTTAGAAGGCATCCCACTCTCCTACGCAATTATCAATTCTTCTGGATCATGCTTCGCTTCTTTTTCTTTTCGAGGTTCTGAAATTCATCATCTTTTAGTATATTATATTTAATGTAATAGCTAGTAATACATATGGTTCATAAAGTAACACAAAAGTGCATAAATGTATTAACATATTTTTTTAATATCTTACAATGAATATTTATATTTTTGTAACACATACCTCAATATGTAGTATCGCATACTCGCACTTATAATAATATAAACTTAGAGCGAAATTTCTAATTTTCTTTATGTATAGGTTTTAGAGGGAATTCGTTGATCCGGTCTGATTCACTAGGTTAGTGAAATTTTTATTCATTCTTTAAATGTACTATTATTATGTAAAATATTGTATAGAGGTGTTTTTTGTATACACATTCCTTTAGTGTAACACTTTTACATATTAGTTGTACTATCATTGTCATCTTAATTAAGTTTTGACTGGTAAATTTTATCTTTTGGAGAAATTGCAAATATTAACTTGTATGATAAAAAAGTATTGGTTTATAAAAAGTGTTAATATTGTTCAAAATATAACTTAATACATGTAACTAATACGGAGTATTTGTTTCATTACATTTTTTCTTTTCATCCTGTGACACTGACAATCCATTAGAATTTGAGTCAATTATGTCAAAATTACATCAATTATTTGGTTTCGCAGACGAAGTTGGATAGCTCAAGTGGTTAGAGCACCACTACCTCGGTTTTAGATCCTGGGTTCGAGTCTTGGGGAGGGGAAACGGGATGGGTATTTAATGTAATTCAAAAAAAAAATTATTTGGTTTCGCATAAATTTTACCATTTTTAATCAAGAAAATATTGTATCATGCGTTTGGTGTTATTAGTTAAATCCGAATTTATTAATATATGGAGTATTATTCAATTATCATTTTGCAGGCCTGCCGCCTGAGCTGTGGGAGTTAGCTATATACAGAGTTTAACAAAACTATTAATTCCTGTCCAAGAAAAATAAAATTATTAATCTGTCCAAAATAAAGAAAAATAGTTCTAACCAGTAATACACTACTTGGAAGAATTGATGGTTGATACAATATTTCGAAATTTCCTCTCATTATATTAAACGATAAAATTTAATATTTTAACATACTTTTTTTTTTCATTCGTGCTTCTTTTTATATTTTTTCTTTTTCAACTCTCTTTACTTTTTTTTTTCTTTCAATATCATTCAATCTCAAGTATTTACAATACATTTTATACTATATTTTTTAATTTTTTTTTTTTGATCAGTAAAAAAGATTTTTATTTCTCAATTGAGTACAAGGGATACTCTACCCGAAACAATTACAGAGGTTTTAAAACAAAAAAAAAAAAAAAAAAGCATACTGTGAACACAAAACTAGTGCAGCAGTAGCCATAATAATCTCATTCTTCCTAACCCACTTCAGACGCTCAGCCATCCTCAATAAATTGAAGAGGATTCTTTATCCATTCAATAGTTGGACTCTCCCTGACCTTCTGCAATTTTGTTCCTAGCCAGGACTTTATCCGTAATTTAATCACCTCCACTGCAATTTTTTTTAATTTTAATAAGAAAAGCAAAAGAAAAACTTAAAATGGGTCCGGCACCTCAGTCAATGATGCGTGATGACGTATGCTGAGGAATCTCTGTGAAATGTAACACGCCCGAACTTTATGATTATGCTTTGAAGAAAAAAGAATCCGGAAATTCATATTAAAATTAGGATAAATTTCTCTTACTGAATAATCTAATACAATGCGTGGAACCAGTAGTAGAAAATACCAAATTTAATTTTCTTATAATAATCCTATAATTAGCAATAATCAAATCATTTGTACCTTTTCCCCTTTTATATTATCCATAATTAACGTCAACATTAGAGAATAATTGTCTGTGCACGTGGAATTCTTTGAGTTGATAGTTTTAGTTCTAATCCGCGCTTACTTCCATTGACTTGACCTTCTATCGTTGACCACAAAATTAGGAGCTTAATTACAAGAAATTAGTTATATAAATAAACTGAGTTTGAACGTATTTTTTCTTTTGTAGTGTCAAATATTTTTGGACCTTTTTTTTTTTTTTTTTTTTGAAAGAGATATTGAGAGTGAGAGCAAGCGAAATGTCTCCTTGTCTTCTTTTTAACGTAATTTTTTTTTCGACAAATCTTTTTAACGTAATTAAATAAACGTTTTGATTGATTTTTTTTATTAATGGTAACCAGACTTTTAAAATGGATTGTTAGTATTACAGGAAATTATAATTATATGATGATTATAATTTTGAGAACGATTTTATGATTTATTCGGGGATGAAGAAAAAGCAAACCTATTTTATTTTTCCAGGGGTAGGGAAACTATGTACTTTAAATGGGTTGTTTGGATTTTAATTATCACAATTTATATATTATCATATTAAACTTTAATTTGATTAGTAGACATGTTGATATCTATAGTTAAATTTAAATATTTCAATTAATTCATATTGAATCATAGGTGTTGTATGTTTTCAATAAGTGAATAACACGTCATTATAAAGTATATAACCGATAATCCGTAGAAAATTAAGTCTCGTGTGATATTGTATTGTACATACATAAAAGTAATTTTTTACAAGTAAAATATTAATCTGCTAATTTTTTAAAATTATTTTAATTAATATATTTAATGGGTAAAATATTTAATAATGACATTGCTTTCTTATGCTACAACTGCTCTTACTTTTATTCTTTTGATATTTTAATATAAAATTGCTTTCGAAAGAAAAAATGTGGGTGACGTTTCTGTCTTTATCAAACGTCTCTTTAAAGCCCCAGCTTGTTGGTGTGGCACATCGTAGGTGAATGTACCAAAATAGACATCTCATGTTTAAGCCACCTACACAAAAACTGTCGGTGAGTTAGAAAGAACGGAGGTTGTTTTTGACAATTCGTATGATTAAAGAAAGGTCTAAGTCAATAGTGCGCGCCCACAGAATGCCGTTATGAATTACATCACCATGTAAATATGTAACAGAAATTATTATTTAACTTTTTCATTTTGATTAATTGTTTACTTAATAATTACTCACCCATTTAGTTTATTTTTTAAAACACGAATTAAATAATATTTTCAACATATATTTTTTTTTATTTCAACTGTAGTTCTATTAATATTTTGAGTTAAGAAGTCAAAAAATCCATTTCGAAATATGTATTAGAGTATTGTGAAGTATCAAGTGGTTAGAGCACCACTACCTAGGCCTTAGGTCCTGGGTTCGAGTCATGGGGAGGGAAAAAAAGGATGGTTATTTAACTTCCATAAAAAAAAAAAATTAATATATGCAAAGGTTACTTAAAATAAAAAATAATTTAAAATCACTCGAAATAAACATTGATAATTTAAAAGTTGGTTGAGACATACCTATCTAAAATTTGGTGAATAGTATGAAAGAAGAAAGCTCATTGTTTTAAACTTTTAATGTCTTCTATCAAATAACTTACTGCCTAAAATATTTGCATCCAATATAGATAAAGCATAATTGAATAAAACATACCAACTCAATATTATTGATAAGTTTTTATCTATAAGTAAATTAAAAAAAATTATCTTCATCTCATCAAATTTGGATTACCAAATCACCATTACCAATTACTCCATATGTGAAAATATTTACGATTGGGGTTGGTCTTCTATGGACTCGAGTGCATGTTGTGCACCCTAGTCCATGTTGCACTTTTCAATTTAATGACTTACACTTTTTGGTAAATGATGTTGCACTTTTCAATTATTAAACTGTATAATACGGAGTAATATTTTTAGTAATAATTGAAAAGTGCAACACCATTTACAAAAAATGTAAGTCAGTAAAACTGAAAAGTGCACATGGACTAGGATGCACAGCATGCACTCGAGTGCATACTAGACTTTTACTTACGATTGATAAGAAAAAAAAAGGAGGAATTAAATGGAATTAAAGCGGCAAAATATGGTCTGCATATTTGTGTTTGGCCAAGCGTGAATAATGCTAAATTCTAGTCAAAGTAGACACACACACAGACACATAAGCAACTGGTTTTCCAAAATTTAATTTATATTCAAAATCAATTTCTAGTTTAACTCTTGATCTACCTTTCACTTAGGGAGACTATGGACTAATTCTTTAAACCAAAATCCTTTCTAGTGAGATTTTATTTAATTTAATTAAAACTAAAATCTACCAAACAAATTTCAGCTAAAATTAAAAGAGATTATTTTCCTTTTTCTACCGATATTACTTCTTTATGCCTGCAAGATTACGCGGTCAATTAAATTGCATGATCTTCACCAAAAATAAAAAATGGAAAAGGAATAGCCGTTCTTGTATATCCATATTTAATTTGAAGATACGCTTTAATTAAATCTAGATATTAAAAACACCGCGTTAATTAAATCTATAGTTTTCATCTTCCATTAATAAAGTAAATAGTTTTTACCTCTTAAATCCAGTCAAATCCACATTTTTTTTTTGGGTGTGTTCTTTTAATATATACCGTCTCTTAAAATTCTATTATTCTTTCTGGGTATTTTTATTTTTACACACATTCCCCCAATCTGACTTCCATTAAACAAATCTTGCTGGGGCATATATACATTTGTTAATACAAAAAATTCTGCAGGCTTGGTTGTATTTGTATGTATTGAATCAAAAGAAGCAGTAGGTGAGGGGAAATCACTAAAAAAAAAAAAAAAAGGGGGAAAAGAGAGGGAAAAAACCCTATTGCCCACAACTTCTTGTCGGTGTATCGCGCATTCATTGTTGCATGATCTAATCTTCTTGTATTCCAGCCTTCATCGATTGGTCTTTATTTTGTCCCTTTTCAAAACATCCCATTTCTCTGGTATTTGTGTCTCTGTATATTGTTTCTCTCATGCACAAAAATTGTGGAGGAAAAAAAAAGAAGAAATTATTGGTATTAGATATTTTAATTCTTGTTTTTGCGAAAAATGAAATGAGGGGTTTGGTGGTGGTGCAAGAGAGAGTGACTTTATCTCACAACGTGCTGTCGGTTTGAGGTTTGTTTTGTGTTTTATGATTTTGAATTTTCAATTCTACCCCATTAAATTTACACCCTCTCTCTCTCTCCACATCCTTTTCAATACTAATACTATAATCTACACTTGCTGCAAGTGGTATGTAGTGAAACTTTGTACTATACTTCTTAGTTGTAGCCTTACCCCCCTGTATATTTAAGTTTTTTCTTTCTGCTGCAAACATTTCTATTCTCTTATAATCTCCATACATATATGTGTCTCTGTATTCGAGACGCATAGTTTCTTTACGCACCCCACGCGTCCTCTTCTCTCTGCACCTCTTCATTTCTTCTCATTCTCATCCAAAATGAAGTTTTTGTAGCATTTACTCTCACTTTACCCCCCACCCCCTTCTTCTCCAGCACTAAAATCCAAAGCTCCCATTTTCTTGCATTTCTTGATTCCGCAACTTTCTTGACAAATTCCAGTTTACTTTTTCACCATTTGAGCAAAAGGGTCACTGAAAAATCCAAACTTTACTCTACTTGGGGGCTCCCATTTTCTTGAAGAAGTTTAGGTTCACCCTTTTCACAATCTGAGCTAAAGGGTCACTGAAAAATTCAATCTTTAGAGGAACTCTGTTGAAAAATGGCGCCATGGTGGGCCAAAGAAGCTCACAGAGGAACACCAGTGGTTGTAAAAATGGAGAACCCTAACAATTGGTCAATGGTGGAGCTGGAATCCCCCTCAGATGAAGACTTCATCTACCCAAACGACGACGTAACCAAAGGCGGCCGAAACAAGAACGCCAAGCAACTCACTTGGGTCCTTCTCTTGAAAGCCCACAAAGCCGCCGGTTGCCTCACCTCCATCGCCGCTGCATTCTTCTCCCTTGTCTCCATTGTCCGCCGCCGCCTCTCCTCCGGCTACACCGACTCCGCCGACACCTCTGACGCCGAAAACCCCGCCGTGAAGTCAAGATTCTACGGCTGCATAAAACTCTTCCTCTTGATTTCTCTGCTCCTGCTTGGCTTCGAAATGCTTGCTTATTTCAAAGGCTGGCATTTTGGGGCGTCGGATCTTCAATTACAGCAACTTTACAGCTTAACAAATCCTGATTTAGTTAAAAGCGTGTTTCATTCGGTTTACTCCAACTGGGTTTGGATTAGAGTTGAGTATCTTGCCCCACCGCTTCAACTCTTAACCAATGTTTGTATAGTGCTTTTCCTTATCCAGAGCGTGGATAGGCTAATCCTCTGTTTGGGTTGCTTCTGGATCAAAATCAGGAATATTAAACCCGTTCCCAAACATGGCATTGAGGATCTTGAATCGCAAGGCTACTTCCCAATGGTGTTAGTTCAGATCCCTATGTGCAATGAAAAAGAGGTAACTCTCTATTACTTCATTCTTTTTTGTATTTTTCTTGTTATAGAAATAGATTGTTATAGTGTTAATTGGAATGTATAGGTGTATCAACAATCTATTGCGGCTGTGTGTAATTTGGATTGGCCAAAGGGGAATTTGCTGATACAAATTTTGGATGATTCTGATGACCCAATTACTCAATCTTTGATAAATGAAGAAGTGCATAAATGGAAGCAGAATGGTGCAAATATCATTTATAGGCATAGAGTTATTAGGGAGGGCTATAAAGCAGGCAATCTTAAATCAGCAATGAATTGTAGCTACGTTAAAGATTACGAATTCGTTGCCATTTTCGACGCCGATTTTCAGCCTAATCCTGACTTTCTTATGAGAACCATTCCTCACTTCAAGGTATCTTTGCGAATTCGATCAATTATGCTTTCTTGAATCAGTTTGATTCCTCTGTGTAATTTCGTATGTTCCATTATGTGTTTCACAAAGTGGAATGCCAAAAGTGATATGAGTGATATCATTCCGTCTTTTAATTATTGCATATTTTGTCCTGAACGAAAACACGATTTCTTTCGGTTTTGAATTGTAGGATAATGAGGAGGTAGGATTGGTTCAGGCAAGATGGTCATTTGTGAACAAGGATGAGAATCTACTGACAAGATTGCAGCTGATTAATTTAGCTTTTCATTTTGAAGTAGAGCAGCAAGTTAATGGGATTTATCTCAATTTCTTTGGGTTTAATGGGACTGCTGGTATATGGAGGATAAAGGCGTTGGAAGAATCGGGTGGGTGGTTGGAGAGGACAACTGTTGAGGATATGGACATTGCTGTGCGCGCTCATCTTCATGGATGGAAGTTCGTCTTTCTCAATGATGTTGAGGTACTATTTTTGTGTTTTTTTTTAGTTTTTGAATTGCTATTTTGTGTATGTTTTAACACTTTTTGCTTATTCAGTGTGCATGTGAACTGCCGGAATCATATGAAGCTTATCGGAAGCAACAACACCGATGGCATTCTGGGCCAATGCAGTTGTTCCGTCTCTGTTTACCTGCCATCATTCGATCAAAGGTATATTGAATGATAGCCAAGCTTAAAAGCTTTAAGTTATTTGAGTATCTTTAGTCTCTTGTACACTAGTTGTATTGTGCAACTGTACACAACTAATACTATTTTTCAGTGAAAACAATTACTCCATATTGACCAACTAATACATCTTAGTGAATCAACTATTTTCATTTGGGTTGTGCATCTGGTGCATACAAGATTTTGTCATCATTTAAACGCTATTTTATTCAAGAGTAACACTTGGTGCACCTATTGCACGTTACAACTAATATTGTTCAATGAATAGAACTAGTACCTTTTTGTAAAACAACAGTACCATTTTAAAATGCAGGTGCATAGGAGTGTATGCCTGTATTCAATATCTACAACATTCAAACAAGCCCTTGTACATTTTATTTAAACTCGTGTCCCATATTGTGAAATTTTGATCATTTACTTTTAAATTTTGTTTATGCAGATCAGCATATGGAAGAAAGCCAACATGATCTTCCTGTTTTTCCTTCTACGAAAACTAATACTTCCGTTTTACTCGTTCACACTCTTCTGCATCATTCTTCCAATGACCATGTTCATCCCAGAGGCCACCCTCCCATTCTGGGTCGTCTGTTACATCCCCGCGTCCATGTCATTTCTCAACATACTCCCCGCGCCAAAATCATTCCCCTTCATTGTCCCTTACCTCCTCTTTGAAAACACAATGTCTGTCACAAAGTTCAACGCGATGGTCTCCGGTCTCTTTCAACTCGGGAGTGCGTATGAGTGGGTAGTCACGAAGAAATCGGGCCGGTCGTCCGAGGGTGATCTCATATCCTTAGTCGAGAAAGAGCCAACGCGTCAGAGAGGGAACTCAGAGCCTAATCTAGAGGAAATGAGGGAGGAGATTATTCAGCAGGAGCAACGAGCATCGAGGAAAAAGAAGCATAATAGGATATATACGAAAGAGTTGGCCTTAGCTTTCCTTTTATTAACAGCTTCTGCAAGAAGTCTTTTGTCTGCTCAGGGGATCCATTTTTACTTCTTGCTTTTTCAAGGGGTCTCGTTTTTGCTCGTGGGGCTGGACTTGATTGGTGAGCAGGTGGTGTAAAGAAGTGGGAAGTCGTTGAGAAGACATGTAAATCAGTAGGCAATCGATCTCATCTTGGATCAAATGTGGATACTATAAACGAGACGATGAAATGTTGCACGATATGTGGATGAAAGTGCTACCCTTGTTGCCTTCTCCCGATACTTTAAAAGAGGCGATCTCTTGTGCATGAACAAGAAAAAAAACAGTAGGGAAATTTTCGGTTTTATTTTCTTGTTTTGTGGTTTCGTATTTGGATTCTTTTGTTATTTTACATGTTGGATATATTCTTTTGTAAGAAGAATTCAGGGATGAAGAGTAGTGTGATACGTATGCTCAATCTGTTGATAATAATGCTCACCTGTTTTTGAGCTGTTGTGGATGTAGTCCGATTACTTTTCATGTATGAGATCGTCTCAACGTTAATTACAATGTAATTTTAAGAACATTTCTCAAGGCACCAAAATTTCCATTTCTATATGTTTGCTGTATTCTCACTTATTTGCAGTTGTTTTGGAGGGATTGCTTTTGAGTATGTATTTTGATAGTGAATATATTGCCTGAATCACAAATATTTTTATGCAAAGTCCAATGAGTTATAAAAGTAATGACATGGGTAAATATGTGTATTATGAGAGTGAAAATTGTAAGGATTATTTATATTTTGTGCAGGGAGTATATAAATTAATCAACAGTGGGCAAATTTGCAGATATTTACCCGTCAAAATTTATCAATTAAAATTATATTTAACTCATATTCGTTTTACTTTAAAGACAACAAATATTTCATCCTATATGGTTTCAATCTAAGGGTGTGTGAATCCTTATAAACTACTACAACTTTAAATTAAAAAAATTTAAGTCCGTCCCTGTTTCATACAGTATAATAATTTGTGTTAGGATATTTTGTTGGATGTAATTAAATAAATCTTACTATATTTTTTGGAGTTTTTTTTTTTTTTAATTGCAGGTGTTCGTCAGCGAAAAATATGTATTTAACTGGGGATAGTTGGTGGGACTTATAAATAAATTGTGGGATTATTTATAATTGTTACGGTACTGAATTATTGATGTCACGAGAGATTGAAAACACAACTACTAAACATTTAATTATAAAAGTATATAAATACTGCATTTACCTGCTGGAGAATGAAAACACAACTAATATTAACTCCTTTTAATTTTCTATCTTTATTGCCAAACTCAATACTATTAGTGTACGTACAGGAGTTGAATTTGTTCAGAATTGCACTTAATTCTTGCATTATGATAGAATTGTATTTTCATTCTTTAAAAAGTTTATTATTCTTAATTACATCATCATTAACTATAAAAGGAAAAATAGGTACACAAATAAGTGCAAATTTATCAATACACATCTCAACTTAATTTCACTTCAAAAAAAAAAAACTAAAATGTCATTAATATCTCTACCGTACTCTTACTTTATTTACCATTTTTTAAAAATATGTGTTCACCCTCAATAAGACTACTTATTTTTTGAACGGAGGAAGTATGATCTTTGCAAGAAGAAAACGTGTACTGTCATCTACTTTCTTTAACAAGCATTTAAAATTTTATTTTCCCTACTTTTTAATCTACTTAAAATAGAGTTAAATATTTTTTTAGCATGCCCTTCACTTAAAATAGAGCAGCCTGTGTCCTCTATGCAAGGCTAGTATGGAGTCTGTGCAGCATCTGTTTATTTCTTGCACTTCATCCATATTGGTGTGGGAGGAAGTAATTAAATGGATTGATGGCAGTGTGATCTACGCTAATACATTGAAGGAACATTGGGAAGATTTTTACAAAGGAGGGTTTAAGGCCAACAACAGGAAAATTTTAGGCCTCATATGGCAGTGCACCATTTGGAAAATTTGGAGGGATAGGAACAATTTAATCTTCAACGATTAATCATCATCAACGGAAGAAACGATTGAGAGTATCAAGTATAGTTCTTGGAAATGGTTGAAGGCTCATAAAATCATCAAGTCAACCTTTATTGATTGGGAAAGGGAACCTTGGATGTGCATCCCGGGGTAGTCCATATTAAAACAGTTTTATATAAAATGTAGTCGAGATCATAGTTGTTTTCGGGTTTTCGAACCCTTGTCTTATACGTTAATACAAAGTACCATGTTTTCTTTTCAAAAAAAAAAAATAGAGTTAAATATCAATAATGCATATATTTATGACTTATGAGTGAAGGCCCTTTTTTGTTGTATGGCAGCTAAGAACTTGAATGAACATTAATTGTGCAACAAGTTGTCCTCCTTTAATTGTAACTGATCTCGATTCATTGAGGGTTCAAATGTATACTCCATTACTATATCCAGCGTTGTTATTTGAGTCGAGTACTTGAATTTTGAGTTCGACTCGAATATATTGACGAATGACTCGACTAATAATGAGATTTAAAAAAAAAAAAAATTAGTTGTCGAGTCTAATTGTTAGAAATTTTAAAATCAGATCAATAAATGTTCAAGAATTTAGGTGGTGTTTGGTTTGGGATAGACTCATCCAAATTTGGATGGACCATCCTCATTCAATCCTTCACAATTTCTCTTTATTCAAATACTTATTCATCCTTATAATACATAATATAGATTCAAATCTATTTTTATATAATCACATCATTATTTTGTATTTTAATGACTAATTATCTCTTTTACTTTTCTTCTCACACACTTATTCTCCATCTCCCTATTTTTTTTCCTTACACTAATTACTCCACTAACTATTAATAATAAATTATTACTCTTGATTTAACATATAATTATTCATCCACATTTACTTCTCAATCATTGTCAAAACACAATTACTATTCATAGATTATCCTCATCCACTTTTTCCATCTTCATCCTCAACCAATCCACCACCATTCCAAGTAGATTAGGGTTTGAATTATCAAGAAACCTTCAATTCTCTAGAAATCCAGAAGAACACATATTAAAATAGGTGTGGGGTATATACGGATATACCCTCCAGCTTTGTTAGATGCACTCCCCCGACACATGTACCCCCTCAAAACGCATGTAAAATAGATGCATTCTTTTTAAATTATCTATTATACCTTTATCTCTTAAAATTGTGTAGGATAAATACACACCACCTAAAAACTCTAATTTTTCCTGCATCTTTCCCAACCTTCATCTTCTTCATTTAACCTTAACACTCCTATTCCTCAAAATCTCAAACCGCCCCAGCCACCGCTGTCCCCACCCTCTTTCTCTATTTTTTTTTATTTAATTTCTGCTCTCTCTGTGTGTGTTCAAACCCGTTAGCCATGGTGGTCGGCAAGGTATGCTAACGACCGTCCCACGGCGGCCCTCCACCTAATGGCCGCCGCCCCCTTTACTTTTTCTTTTCTTTTTCTCTGCTCACAGCTCCGCGCCGCCCTGCCCCCTCTGTCTCATTCCTCCGCCGCCTCATCCCAGCGGCCCCTCCCATCCCCCTCGCCGCCCGTCCCTGCGGCGATTGCCACTCTTGTCATTCCTACCTTCTCCGTTGGATCCTTCCTCATTTTTCTCTTCGAAAAAGGTACGATGTTCTTGATTTTTTTTTTCGACAATTTCTTGTCGATCATAACCATTATGGTCGAAAAAATCTTGTCCACCACCACTACAAAATAATGGAGAAATGGCATCGGGGAAGGCATCGGATCTGCCGTCCCCAAAGATGAAGGCAACGGCAAAGGCATCGGCAGTGTGCCGATGCCAATATGCTCGATGCCATTTAAATGGCATCGGATTTGGGGAAAACCGATGCGAAATGGCATCGGCAGGTCGCCGTTACCAAATGGCATCGGGGCCCACTGCCGATGCCATTTCGCATCGGGGACAGCCGATGCCATTTCGCATCAGGGCCCACTGCCGATGCCTTTTTATTAAAATTTAAAAAAGCCGAAACTGGGTTTCGAACCCAGGTCGATAGGCCACCAACACCCACCCCCCACCGCTGGGCCACCCCATTTTTCGGAAATCTGGCCATTTTCGCGATTTGTGGGGTTCGAACTCGGGACCTCGCGGTCTCGAAGGCCTTTGAGCGCCCCCTGTGTGCCGTTTAGGCTAGAAGCTTTTAGTCGACATGTTGTGAATGCAATTAATATATATTCAATTTAATTTGAGTTTTTAATTCTTTAATTAATTCAATCCATTCTAACTTTAATTGTTGCTTATTAAATTATTTATCAAAGCATATCATAATTATTTCTAAATTATGTTTTTCAAATTAACTAAATTATGTTTTTCAAATTAAATAATTTATTTACGGTATCAATTCACACTATTTAAATTTATTCTAATCCTCAATTTACAACATTTAAATTCATTCTAATTTTTTATTTCACAACATTATAATTACATACAACATTGAATATAATTATTTTCACTTATACATTTAAATTTATTATAATCACATCATTTAAATTCATTCTAATTTTCAATTCACAACATTAAATATATATAATTATTTTCACTTATCCATTTGAAAATATGAATTCACTTATCCATTTAATTAAAAATATTTTCATCTATTATAAAATTATTCTCTAGTTCATTTTCAATTAAAATACCCTTATCTAATAGGGAGTACTAGTGAATACTTTTTTTTTTTTAATTGCAGAGAATAAGCTTGATTAATTTCCTAATTGTTGTAGTATATTATATATAATGTTCGTTTCACTCTGATCAGGGGTAATGCTAAATTCATAATTCATTCTAACTTTAATTGTTGCTTATTAAATTATTTATCAAAGCATATCATAATTATTTCTAAATTATGTTTTTCAAATTAACTAAATTATGTTTTTCAAATTAAATAATTTATTTACGGTATCAATTCACACTATTTAAATTTATTCTAATCCTCAATTTACAACATTTAAATTCATTCTAATTTTTTATTTCACAACATTATAATTACATACAACATTGAATATAATTATTTTCACTTATACATTTAAATTTATTATAACCACATCATTTAAATTCATTCTAATTTTCAATTCACAACATTAAATATATATAATTATTTTCACTTATCCATTTAAAAATATGAATTCACTTATCCATTTAATTAAAAATATTTTCATCTATTATAAAATTATTCTCTAGTTCATTTTCAATTAAAATACACTTATCTAATACGGAGTACTAGTGAATACTTTTTTTTTTTTAATTGCAGAGAATAAGCTTGATTAATTTCCTAATTGTTGTAGTATATTATATATAATGTTCGTTTCACTCTGATCAGGAGTAATGCTAAATTCATAAGTCATACTCACGTAACTATCAAAATCCACGCAAATATACATGACATATATATATAATGCTAATTATTTTGATTTTTTAATTAATCAAATGACGATGTGTCATTATCTACATCATTATATTTACTTACATAATTAACACTATTTTATGGAAATTTAAAAAATTAAAGGATATTCCTATAAAATTAGGAAACGTAGGACAAATATACCATAATCAAGATTACCAATGCTAATTATTTTGATTTTTTAATTAATCAAGATTAATTATTTTGATTTTTTAATTAATCAAGATTAATTATTTTAAGATTTTTTAAAATTATTTATTAACGTGTTTATTATTAGTATATAATTATTAAATTTTAAAAAAACCATACATTTATATATATAATTTTTTTAATAACAAAAAAATTAAAATTAAAGTTATAAAAATAATTAATTGAAAAATAATGACTACATTAATTAAACTAAATCATAAACTCTAAACTCTAAACCCTAAAAAAAAATCATAATTTTCAATTTTAGGGTTTCAAGGTTTAGGGTTAAGAGGTTTAGAGTTTTAGGATTTTAGGGTTTAGGGTTTTAGAGGTTTAGGGTTTAGGGTTGGAGGCGACGGGGAAGGCATCGGGCCCACTGCCGATGCCATTTTGCATCGGGGGGCCGTTACCAAATGGCATCGGGGCCCACTGCCGATGCCATTTTGCATCGGCCATTAAATGCCGATGCCATTTCGCATCGGGGCCCACTGCCGATGCCATTTTGCATCGGGCATTAAATGTCGTCCCCTTTTCGCATCGGCCGGTCTGCCGTTGCCATTTGCCGATGCCTTTTCAGTAATATTTTGTAGTGCACAATGTTTATGGTCGACAAGAAATTGTCAATTTTTTTTAATTTTCTTTCGATAAAATGTCGTCGAAAATGGTGTTTTTCGTCGACAAATTATAGTCGATCGACACTGGTTGGTCGAAAAAATCTAGTAAACTTTTTTAAAAAGATTTTTAAGTTTTTTAAAAATTTTAAAATATGTTTTCGCTTCGGAGGTGGCTGTCGGAGTTGATATATAGTTTAATTAATAAAAATGAAGGGGATTAAAATAATACTCCTCCACCCCACCCCACCCCACCCTACCCTCGCCGGCTCCCCCTCCCCCTAAATTGCATGAATTTATGACATGACTTTGAATTTGGATCTCTTATTTGCAGGTTAATTTCTTTCTCATAACATGCATCCCTTTTTACCTGAAGTATCAACGTAATTTAAAGCACAAAGTTAAAATAACAATTAAAGTAATACATTAAAATATTCATATAAAATACATTATAATAACAATCTTAATTCATATAAAATATTCAATTAAAGTACAAAATATATAATAATTTCGACTAATCAATTATTTAATTTTTAGTCTTACGTCAGAGATATAAGATATGTCGTATTAGTTTTTAATGTAACTTGCAACTATTACTTCTCCTTTTGATATGTCTTATACCCATAGCTTATTAATAAAATCTGTTCATTACTGATAACAAAAAAAATATATATAAATGTGGCGATGTTTCATGCATGAACATACCTATATCAATTAATAGAGGTTGGTGGCAACCTACTAGTCATACCCACGATTCACATTTGATTTCACTTTTCATTTATTATTATTGAAAATTGATAGCACGGATATAATAAAATATATACTTCCTATTGTTTTATTCATTAATTAATACTCCTCCTGTCAATAATATAAAATGTGTGTTCACTTTTTTATCACATATTTTAGTTATAAAGAAAATATGTGGAATAATAAGTAAAGTGTATAAATAACGTAGAAAATATACTTAAAAGTTATGGAGTAATGATTTAAATAGAATAATCATATTTTTTGTAAACACAAAAATAGATCTGTGCACATTTTTTGTGAACGGTGAGATAGGAGTATTATATTTTATTATTACTTTTTGCAACATGAGTGACACTCATAACTCGAAAGAACATCGAGTGACATGAAGTATTATGGTCTTAAAAGCGAATGCCACAATATAAAACACAACCCCCAATTTATTTATTAAAATAAACGAGAAAAGTAAGAAATTAAGTAAATCCCCTAATATACTAAATAATAGATTAGATTAGCACCCGCGTATTACGCGAAAAGTTAATAAAATAAATATTTATATTATAAATAATTTTATAAAGTAAATTTCAAATAAAATGTGTGAAAAACGGACGAAATGAGACGTTTAATTTTTAATATTTAATAAATATGATAACAACTTTCAAAAAAGGTAAAGTCTAGTATGCACTCGAGTGCATGTTGTGCACCCCTAGTCCATATGCGTTTTTTAGTTTTACTGACTTACACTTTTTGGTAAATGGTGTTGCACTTTTCAATTATTACTAAAAATATTATTATACAGTTTAATAATTGAAAATTGCAACACCATTTATCAAAAAGTGTAAGTCAGTAAACTGAAAAGTGCAACATGGACTAGGGTGCACAATATGCACTCGAGTCCATAGCAGACCAACCCTTCAAAAAAATTATAAAATTTCGAGAAAAAAAAACAATTTAAGTAATAATAAAATAACTCTTAATAAACTGTAAGTCACCCTTCAATGTCAACAACAACGCTTTAAATAAATAAATGTTTTGGTTAATTGCTAATTAAATCACAACTTTTTCCTCATTTGCAATTTAATCTAAACTTTAAGATAATTGCAAATAAATCAAAAACTTTAAATATTGTTGAAATTTAGTCTTTTTGATAATTTCAATTGTGTTCGGATCTAACATAATTAGAGTTTTTAATGACATAACAACACCTTAATTAAACAATACTCCCTCCATCCATGAAAAGTAGGGACATGGGGAGGGGGCACGTGTTTTAAGAAAAATGTAGATAAAGTAGATAAAGTAAGGGTATTGTAGGGTATTGTGGGGTCCATTGTGAATAAAGTGATTGTTTGTGAATAAAGTTGATGGCAATTTGAGTAATTAAGTGATGGTTGAAGGGTAATAGTTTAAAAAAAGGGTATGGGACTACATTTTATGGACAAAGAATATAGGGCAAATGTGACTACTTTTCGTGGACGGAGGGAGTATTATTTTTTAATCAAACCAAATATCATAAGATATGATTTAGGGACAAAGTAGACGTTTAAGAAGTTTAATTTGCAATAATATTTAAACTTGGTGATTTATTTGCAATTTATTTTAAGGTTTAGATTAGATTGCAAATGTTCGAAAGGTGGTGATTTAATTTGCAATTAACCCTTTTTAAAATTAACAACATCCTTAAATTATGACACATAAGCCAAATTAACCACAAAATGATATATAAGCCAAATTAACCACAAGATGACACATCATCAATTTAAACTCCCTATTAGTATATAAGGAGATTCTATATATTATAGGAGTGTATTTGTGTATATATAATAAATGGTAAAGTCTAGTATGCACTCGAGTGCATGTTGTGCACCCCTAGTCCATATGCGCTTTTTAGTTTTACTGACTTACACTTTTTGGTAAATGGTGTTGCACTTTTCAATTATTACTAAAAATATTATTATACAGTTTAATAATTGAAAAGTGCAACACCATTTACCAAAAAGTGTAAGTCAGTAAACTGAAAAGTGCAACATGAACTAGGGTGTACAACATGCACTCGAGTCAATAGCAGACCAACCCATAACAAATTTGTTAATCTTGTAAAATAATATAATTATTTATATAATAAATAGGTATAAAATTATATAATAAGTTTTACATATATATTTTCGAACTTTATTTTTCAAATACATTAAACTTATAAATTTAAAATAATTACAGAAAAATTTTAATTGAGATATAAGATAAAGTAATTATAAAATAAAATTCAATACACACTAATAAAAATACATTTTAGATTGTATTTTAATAAAAAGTAAATTAAATCATTTAAAAATAAACAAAGTTAAATAATAAAATGAATACTATAATAAGTTAAGTAAATAAAATAAAAACCTAAGGCCTTTGTCATTTAATTAGTCAATATTAATATAATAAAAAATTTAACATTTCATATCAACCACACCACATTAAATAAATAAATAATTAGGAAGAAAATTGAATAGTTAATATGAATATAATATTTTGAAATAGTTTATGGATCATATCTTACTCAACCAATAACTTAATTATTTATCATACTTTTTAAAATTAACAACTTCCTTAAATTATGACACATAAGCCAAATTAACCACAAAATGACACATAAGTCAAATTAACCACAAAATGACACATCATCAATTTAAACTTCCTATTTAGTACTCCCTCCGTCCGCCTATAAACTTCCCATTTTACCATTTTGGTCCGTCCGCCTATAAGCTTTCCATACCTTTTTTATGGTAAGTACTTTTTCTTATACTTCACTTTATATCTTACTTTTTCTCTATATCTCTCTATCTCTCTCCTCTCTCCTCTCTCAATCACATCACTTGTACTATATCTATTATTTAATCACTTTTCTTAATTTTTGTGTCAAAAAGTAACGTAACACTTATAGGCGGACGGAGGGAGTATATAAGGAGATTTGGGAGCTTTAATTGTATGTTGATGTGTTGAGAACTTGAGTACTGTATTTTTAATCCTAATTAATGACGTATCGTTTGCAAAATATGTCTAATCACGTATTCACGTATGTTGTGTTATTTTAAGAAAACTTCAAAATTTATTGAATTTTAATGTGGAATGATTCAAATGGTTTAACCTTTAAAAAAGAAAAAATCTAATGATTTAAGAATGCACGACCTTTATTTTGAGTACGTAGTCCGGATGTCGAGCCTAATATTAATATTAAAAGTAGGGCCAAAAAATTCGAGCGATGAGTCTAACTAAACAAGTTTTAAAAAAATTGTGCAAAAACAAACATAAACACACTTTCACATTTGTGTTATTTTTTTTTTGACGGTCAAATGAAATTCTCATATTAATGAACGATAGGAATAGTTTTTACATCAATTAGAGCTATTCTATTACAACAATCAGGGATGTCCTCCATCCAGATTTCTTCAAAAGGTGCTTCAGTTCCTATGTGGGCAAGCTCATGAGCAAGAGCGTTTGCTTCTCTTTTAATTGCAGTGAACTCAACACAATCACACATGTCCGCCAATTCCTTGATATCCTCCACAATAATGGCAGCATAGGGGTCAACATTGGGGTGTCCCAGAATGGCTTTTACTATGATTTCTGAATCCGATTCGATGATCATTCCGTGAATTCCAGCATCGACAGCCCGCCGAAGAGCAAAGCGGAGGGCGAGAGCCTCCAGTAGCGTGCTGTTACCTGTTGCCCAAACTCTGGTTGCACCCGACATCATGATATCGCCACACTCGTTTCTAATAACAAAGCCGAAGCCTGCTTGTCCGTTCTCGAAGCATGCGGCATCAGAATTAAGTTTAAGCACTCCAGCATCAGGGGGCTTCCATTTGAGCTTAAGGTCATCTCTTCGACCAAGGTTCAGTCTTTCCTTTGTTCTCCCTCTATTAAAGATGGTGAGCGATTTTCTAATAATTACCGAGGGCTCGGTTGGGGTATCTTCAAAGAGGAGCAGGTTTCTAGCTTTCCAGATATTCCACATGATGATAGCAGCAAGGTCGCGCCCCTCTCCTGGTATGCAGTAAAAAATCATTGCACAAAGGACTTTACTGGACTGGACGGAAGGAAGGGAGGGGATTCTGAGGGGGCTCTGCTTCCAAGTTAGGGTGGTAGTGGGGCACCGAAACAGGATGTGAGCAATAGATTCCTCCTCTTCCCCACATCTGGGACAGATCACATCCACATTCATTCCGCGTTTTCGAAGATTAACACTGGAGGGGAGGGTTTCAGAACAGACTCTCCAAACAAAGTGTCGCATCGATGGTGGAATATTAAGGTGCCAAATTTGCTTCCATACAATATTTGGGCGGCTTGGGGAAGGCAAGTTAGTAGCGCACCGTGAGAACTTTCTAACAGCCAGGAAATAAGCAGATTTGACAGTGAACCTTCCGTCTTTCGATTCTCTCCACACCATCTTGTCTTCTGGGAAACGACTACTAATGGGCATTTTTTGGATAAGAGATGCATCCTCAGCGGTGAAGGACTGTTGAATTTTATCCCAGATCCAAGTTCCCTGCTCCCGATCAATAAAAGATGACACCTTGCGGTTTGAAATTTGTCTGTGGGAGCACATGCTTGGGCTTTTTTGGTCGTGAGTTCCAATCCAAGTGTCCGTGAAGCTGTCAATCAACTCCCCGTTGCCCACTCTCCAAACTGCACCTTCCTCCACGAGGGGGCGAGCCTTTAGAAGGCTCCTCCAAAGGTAACTCGGTTGATGTCCCACTTGAGCTTCTCTAATATTTTTCCGAGGAAAGTATCGGGCCTTGAGGATTCTCGAGATAGTGGAGTCGGGGTTCAAAAGGACTCTCCAGTATTGCTTAGCCACCATCGCTAGGTTGAAGAAAGACATTTCTCTAAACCCGAGCCCACCAAATTCTTTCGATCGAGAAACTTTTTCCCAACTTGCCCAATGAATTTTTCGCTCCTCCCCGCTTGCCCCCCAGTAAAAACGAGTGATGGCTCTTTCGATATCATCACACAACGACTTGGGGAACATAAAACAACTCATCGCAAAGGTTGGGATTGCTTGGATCACACTTTTTAAGAGAATTTCCCTTCCCGCTTTAGAGAGCGTCTTCTCCTTCCACCCCTTGAGTCTTTGGATCACCTTATCGTACACCACTTGGAAGACTTGCTTCTTAGATTTCCCGATGAGCATGGGCAGGCCAAGATATTTGGAGTACGCCCCCACGAGGCGAGCCCCGAGCTGCTGTCCCAGGCTTATTTTCACATTTTCAGGCACACATTTGCTAGCCGAGATTTCAGATTTTTCAAGGTTAATCCTTTGGCCTGACGCCCCTTCGTAGGTTGCAATAATGTCCTTCACTTTGTTGATCTCCCCTTGCTTAGCTCAAAAGAAAAGGATGCTATCGTCCGCGAAAAATAGATGCGAGATCGGGGGGGCTTGTCTAGCCACTTTGATGCCCGTGATCTCTCCTCTATTCTCCGCCTGATGGATAAGTGATGAAAATCCCTCTGCACACAAGAGAAAAAGGTAAGGAGAGATAGGATCTCCTTGGCGGAGACCCCTTTGGGGGAGGAATCTGTCAGTCGGTCTTCCATTAACCAAGATAGAGTATGAAACAGAAGTAACACAACGCATCACCAAATTAATCCATTGATCACAAAAGCCCAGCTTAACACACATGCTTCTAAGGAAATTCCACTCAACTCTATCGTATGCCTTACTCATGTCCAATTTAAGTGCTAAGAAACCTTTTTTTCCTTTCGTCTTTTTTCTCATATAGTGAAAGGTCTCAAAAGCTATCATGGCATTATCAGTTATAAGACGGTTCGGGATAAAGGCACTCTGATTAGGGGAGATTACTTTGTCAAGAATAGGCTTCAATCTATTGGCAATGACCTTAGAGATGACACGAAAGATGACATTACTAAGGCTAATGGGTCTGAAGTCTTTTGGGTGTTCAGGGGTTTTCAGTTTAGGGATCAGGGTTATGAAGGTGTGGTTAAGGGGGGTGGGGTCGGCATCATTATTCAGAATATCAAGACAAGTAGACAAAAACGACGACTCAACAATATTCCAATAACTTTGAAAAAAGAGAGGAGGCATACCATCAGGTCCTGGAGATTTTGTGGGGTGCATCTGCTTCAGAGCTCCTTTGATTTCCTCCACCGTGTACGGTTGTGTTAGAGCCTCGTTCATATCCCCTGTGACTCTACACTCGATAGACTCAGTGACTCGGTGTACCTCACTAGTGCCATTAGAAGTGAACAGGTCAGTGTAGAAGGCTTTCAGGACCTGGCCCACCTCCTTCTCATTTTTTGTCCAATCTCCATCATTCTTCCTAAGTCTCATGATAGTATTTTTCTCTCTTCTCTGGGCTGCCCGTCTGTGAAAGAAATTGGTGTTCCTGTCGCCATCTTTTATCCAAAAGGTCTTTGCTCTTTGGAACCAAAAGGTTTCCTCAGTCTTCAGGAGATCATCAAGTAACTCCGCCTCCAGTTTTGTTTTGTGGATAACCTCCTCGGTTTGGGGCTTCCCCTGTAGAAGGGAAATTCTCTCTTTTGTTTCCTTAATTCTTTTCCTCGTGTTTCCAAAAGTGGACTGCCCCCAGGCTGAGAGTAGCACACTGCAGTTTTGAGCTCTGTCCAAGAAACTGCCCTGTTGGTTGTTTCGATCCCAACCCAGTTGGACCATCTTCTTGCAATCGTTATGGTCCATCCAAATTTTTTCGAACCGGAACGGCTTGCCCCGTTTCTTCTCCTTCTCCCCTTCTTGTTCGTCCCTACCAAGAATGTCGCAAAAACTCACAATGATAGGGGCATGGTCTGATCGGATCCTGGCCTTATGCAAGACCTTATGGTGTTGGAACTTGACTCGCCATTCCGGACTAGCAAACGCGCGGTCGAGACGAACCTGAATATTGCACTCCCCGCTACGGCCATTGGTCCAAGTGAATCTATTTCCTTCGTAGCCAAGGTCTTGAAGGTCTAGAGCATTTACTGTATGTCTGAAGGAATCCATGGAAGGGGTTCTGGCATTCTGACCCCCAGCTTTCTCTGTTGACCATAATATCTCGTTAAAATCTCCCATGCAAAGCCACGGGGTAGCCGTGCCTGGACTAATTTGCTGCAGTAGTTTCCATGACATGTTCCTTTTGTCTCTCTCAGGCCATCCATAAAATCCCGTGAGATGCCACCTATCACCCTCTTTCAATTCAACATCAACAGAAATATAATTTCGCGAGAAGGATCGCAGCGAGACGGAAATGTCGTCTACCCATAACAAACAAAGGCCTCCACTTCTACTGTTACCACTTCCATAACAATCAACTGGTAAGCATCCCCGAAATCGAAGATCGCGCGAGTTGAGTTTAGTCATTTGGGTACATAGCATTTTTGTTTCCATGAGGAAAACTATACCCGGATTTTCCTCATGTAGGAGCTTCTTGAGTGCTCGAACCGTCGCCTAGTTCCCAAGCCCGCGACAGTTCCAGCTCATAGCATTCATTGGGTTCGGCGGGGCTGCGCCGCAGCCTCCACCGTTTCTTCTGCATTGGTTTCCATTCTGGTTCTCTTCGTCCCCTCGGACGACTCTTCAGTTGTGTTTTCCTTTCTTTTTCGGGGTATCTGTGTTAGTCTGGGTTTTGGTTCATTTGTGGGGTGTTTATGGTTTACTTTTAGTATGGTGGGTTTCTTGAGGTGTTGTGGATGTAGCAGCTGGCTTCTCCTCTCAGTGGCTGTTTGCATGTGGTTTGGGGGGTTGTATTGGTTTTGGGTGTTTTGGTTTGTAGAGGGTGTTAGTTGGGGTAGGTCACTGGGTAGTTGTGTAGATGGAGTGGGGGGTTTGGTTGTGGTTTGGTTTTCATTGGTGTGGGCTTGGTATGGGGAGTTTTCGGGGCATTGTGAGAGGGTTTTGGATATATTTTCCTGGGAGTTTGTATAGGAAAGGCTCCGCATGTAAGAATTGGAGCAGAGTTTGAGGAGTTCGGATGTTGGGGTTAGGGGGTACATGCTGGGGTTGGTTTTTGGATTATTAATGGTGGGTGGGGTATATATGGCATGAGAGTTGGGAATCTTATCCTTGAGGTGTACATGGGTTGGTGGTGGGGCAGTTGGAGAATCATGTTGTCTCCCACTATTCATTGATTGCTCTTTTTTCTTGTCTTTAAATATGATTTCCCTTTCGTTGTGTCCTGCTTCAACTTCCATTTGCTCACTTCTTCTGTCGTTATGTTCTTCCTCTTTCACTTTAACTTTCACCTGCTCTATTCTTTTCCTCAGCAGTATTACTCCGTCATCCTCGGCTTGCTCTCTATCGTTAGTTTGCGGCCCTTCGGACTGGTCGTTTGTACTCTCGTTGAGTTGGATGTTTCTCTTGAATTCTTCAAACAATTTCTTTCTTACTGACCAGTGTTCTGTATCTATTTTTGCAGGTGTTGTTGTGACTGAAACTTTTTTAGTTGGGGAGGCTCTCATCCACTCTCCGTATGGTAGCTTGCTTTCATCCATGGTCTGGATTTCCACTGAGTCCCCAATGAGGTCGCAGTCACGCTTTGTATGTCCCAAGGTTCCACATATGTAGCAGAATGAAGGCAGTCGTTCGTATCGAAGAGGAGCCCAGACCGGGATGCTGTTACTTAGCTCGATGTGGATACCGGGCTTTAAAGGTTCTGCAATTTCCACTTGAATTTTCACTCTCACGCTGCACCCCATGCCCTCTATCGAGCTCAGATCCACTTCAGTCACAGTTCCACATTGATTTCCTATCTTTCTGATGCAGCTTTCCGTCCGCAATCCGATTGGAAGATCGTAGATCCGGACCCAAAAACCAGCTTTTTCAAACTTTACCTGTGATGGTTGTTCCCCATTTTTCAGTTCCTTGAGTATTAGTAAGTTCTTTTCAAAGTGCCATGGTTCCCTTTCCAAGACTTCTTCGAGATCGACTCTAGATCTAAATTGGAAGGAGAAGAGATTGTTTCCTATCTCAGTGGCTGTAAAACCTCGCTTTGGCTTCATTGCCTTCTTCATTGTTTCAAGGAATCCGTACGCATTGAATGCCCTGTTAGATAACACTTTTCCCAGCAAACACAGGGTGGGAGTATTAGCTGCTGCGACCTCTGTTTCTTCGAAGAAGACTACATCCTGTTTGTTCTTCACCATTTCTTTTCCTTTACTACTAGACGCCATAACAGATCTGGCTAAAGGGATGTGACAGTACACCGAGGACACCTAATCTAACGACTCCAAAGAGGGTACAAGGGAGAGAAGAACTGACCCTAAGACACCTACGACACGAGGGGGGGGGAGGGAGTTCTATCCTACAGATGCAGACCCACAAGGAATCAGGGAGCAGATGGTAAACCAGTGGAAAGGCAGAGGGTGTATTGTGAGGAGGGGGAGGTAGATGGGAAAGCTGGACAAGACATACCAGGAGGAAGGCGAAAAGGAAAAAAGGGGTAGGTGAAAAGGGAAAAAAATGGTAGGTGAAAAGGGAAAAGTGGTTTTTTGACACAAGGGCAGGTTGACCGGACAGATGGACGGGCACTAGAAGCACCGACGGCGACTCGCAGGCGGCGCGAGAGTTGAACCCTAAGCTTAGAGGGAAGAAGATTTTTTTTCGATTTGTGTTATTGTGAATGTGAAAATGTATTTTTTTAAGGGCAGATAATACATACTCATCTTACACACGTATTTATTCTTAAAGTAATACATATTTATCATTATAGTAATGTATATATAATATTAAAAAATGTTTTAATGTATGAAAAAAAATGTGTTACTATAATATCAAAATTAATTAAAAAAGGTGCGAAAAAAAAATAGAAACTTAGAACGAAAGGGATGAAAACCAATATTATAAAATACATGAAAAAAAGTCGGATTTAATTAAAGTTATGATAATAAGCGTTAACAATAAATTGAAAACATGAAGAAAAATAAGAAGTCTGGGGGGAGGAAGAAGAAGGAAGCCGCCTGTTTTGAGACAATATTGTGTAGATCAATGAGTCGGTAAAAGAAGATTTGACTATGTTAATCTCAAAGATTTAAAATTAAAATAAGGTTGCGTTTGGATGGAGGGATTTGATTTGATGAGGTATTTCAAATGAAATGTTTTAAAAATAGACACAAATCTAAGTATTTGAAATCCACTCATAATCCAAACACGTGGAATGGATTTGGGTTGTGGATTTGAAATCCATAGGCCCAAATCCACCCAACCAAACGCAACCTAAGTGAATTATCTCAATTTTAATCACATATTAAACTCAAATGAACTCCCCCATCTCACGAATGGTTTGCACACTTAATTTATTTACCCGGCCCACGAAGGGCGGAGCCATAAATTTTTTTTAAGGTGGGCTGAAAGCTTAAATAAATAGGCCAACAAGCAGAAGAAAATAAAAAAATACAAATTTTTTTTCATATTTCCAACCCCTCCCCATGACTCGAACCCAATGACTTGAACCTAAGACCTCACGGTCTAGGTAGTGATGTTCTAGTCGAGTTATCTCACTTCATTACCGATTTTATTTTATTTAAGAGGTTTGAATTACTCCCTCCATCCCAATTTAGATTGTGAATTAGCCGATGAATGTCCCAATTTAGATTGAGTATTTCCTTATTTGATAATAAATCATTTTTTCACTTTAAACTACACACTTCAAACATCTCAAAATTACATTACATGTCATTATTTATTACTCACAATATTTTATTATTTACTTTATTACTCAAAAGACTTTCATACCTCTACTTTATAACTTTAAGGGCGAGAGGTTATGGGTGAGGGTTCTCAAATCACTGTATGCGGGCTTGGGGATTGTGGGTACAGGAGGGTCAAATAGAGGGAGTCGGGTGGGAAACAGAATGTCCGGGTGGTGGAGGGACATCTTGACTCTATATGAGGGAGGAGAGAAGGGTAATCTGAGGGAAGAAATTGAGGTGATAGTTGGGAATGGCAGAACGTACAATTTTGGTATGACTTATGGGCAGGGGAGGTGAGATTAAAAGACAGGTTCAAAAAGCTATATCAGTTGAGTGTTCAGAAACATAGGATGGTGTGTGGGATGAGAGAATGGGAGGGGCAAGCTGAGTGGAGGTGGAAGTGGGTGTGGAGGAGAAGACTATCGGATAGGGAACGTTTAATGCTTAACGAGTTGATTGCTCTTATTGACAGGAAAGCACCGGACCAACACAAATCCGACTCATGGAGATGGAAACATTCACCATCAGGGATCTATTGCACGAAGATAGCTTATGAAAGGCGGACTAAAGCTAAAGAAAATGACGCAAGGCCGAACTCAACAAGGAAAACTTTCAAGAAACTCTGGCGAAACTGGGCTCCTCGAAGAGCGACGATTACAGCATGGAGAGCGTTGCGCTTGAGACTCCCGACAACAGATAAACTAGGCGAGAGAGGCGTCCGACTTTCGCTTGAAGCTACCAAGTGCAAACTGTGCAATGCAGCAGAGGAGACTATCCCACATACTCTCTTCACATGCGCGAAAAGTCGGGCAATATGGAATGAAATTAATCATTGGCTGCACCAGCAGGTGATCGTCCACTGGGATCCAGGTACGAATTATTTACAATTTAATGGGTTGTTGGGAAGAGGGTATCATGGAATCATAGCAACAACCATCTGGATTGGTGTAGTGTGGAGCATTTGGAATGTGAGAAATGAAATCTGTTTTAAGGAAGGTAAATTGGATAAAAGAAAAGTAGTGGAGTCGGTCAAACTCAGATTGAAAGTATGGATTGGGAACAAGAATAGAAAAGTAAAAGAATGCATAATTGAAGAATGGAGATCAAATCCTGTATCCTGTTTTGATGGGTGTTAATGACGTTTTAGGGAAGATAAGGAGCAGTAGTATGTCACTGAGAAATTGTCCATCTCTGTGATGATAAGTTACTGAGTAAGTTTATGTAATTTGAAATTCTGGCTCTATTTGTAAGGGTGGTGTACCCCTTGTACCCATTTTCTACAAATAAAACTTTTTACCGATAAAAAAAAAACTAATAAACAACTCTTGCATTAAACTACGCGTAAATAATAAATATTTAATCTAAATTGGAACGGATGGAGTAATAATTTAATTAAAATTTTAATTTCAGTTAAATACATATGTTAACAAACATTTTAGCAAAATTAAATCTCAATTAGTGGAAAAGACTATTTCTTACCTCCGAATAGGGTCACATAGTCGATTTTGTATAAGGATTTTTTTTTAACAGTAAAATATATAGAATTAAAAAAAAATTGGGGTGGGCTACAGCCACCCTTAGCCTAGGTTGTAGCTCCGCTCTTGCGTTCCACAATTGATTGCACACTCTTAGAAGGAAACTCCTTCAAAAATCTCGCACTCATAAAATTCACACATTTACACAAAATATTATTTTCTTAGTTTCCGAAAAAATTACGGAGAATCTTGAACACATGATTTAAGAAAAAAGTGTAATGATGAGAGTATTGAGGAGTGATTTTGTAAACTTTAATATATAAAGTAAATAAAGTGGTGAATTGAGTGTATGGTGGACTCAAAAGGTAATGACATGAAGGATAAATATGTGTATATTGTGACTTGTGAGGGTGTAAATTGTGATGATTATTTTTATTTTGGGGTATGTAAACTTTTGGAGGACAAACTAAAACGGGAAGTATGAAAAAAATTTAGAGACCGGGGAAGTATTACTTTTTACATTTATTTCAATCATTTTATTTACTTTATTCATATAAGTTTACAAAATTATCCCTCAACACTTCACTCATTACCCTTAAGAGGAATGTTTAATTTTAAAAAATCAGAAAAAAGATGTGATAAAAATATCTTAAAAAGTGTGTCAATTCATATATAAAAGGTTTAATTTAAAAAATCAGAAAAAAAAAAAAAGAAGATATGATAAAAATATTTTTAAAAAAAATCGTGAGCATTTTAATTTGGACTTATATAGGCCCAACTATCAACAACTGATAAAAAGTATGGGCCTTCATGATCAAAGGCTCCAAACTACATGGCAACTGGACTTTAAAACAGGATTATGACTTTTTAAACCAACAAAGAAGGCAAACAAATGGGGACTATATATATTTAATTTGCGTGTTTTAATTTTTTTTGGACTTAAATTAATTATTTAGGTAGGTGAAACTGGGTCAAAATTAAATAAAATGATGAGCTCTGTCTCACCAAATGAACCTCGTGAGATGGCCTTACATAATAGTAAGATCTTTTGTATATTTATAGTTCTAGATAATTTACTACTATTAATGATCAGTTTATTCTTTATAATCTTGAAATGTAAATTTCAATAGTATTATTTTGTGGGCACATTACAGAATTAACCTAATTGATTTATTCAAAAACTTTATTGATATTAGGTTATGAATTAATCATTTTAGTATCTTTCAGGTGTTGAATCGATAAAAAAAATCTTTTAAATTCAAATTGATATTTTACTATCTTTCCGACTATGAAATATGAATTGATATTCTTTTAAAAAAAAAATTATGCCTTCAATTATTTTAAAAAAATGGTCATTTTCAAACTCTGAATAGTCCTGCACAAGCACCAGAAAAAAATATATCTCGAGAAAATCTGAGTTAACTAAATAATGGTGTCTAAGTAGTACACGTTGTTCGATTCGATCAATATATTACTCCATCATCACAAAAATATGACATTATCAATAAATAGGTGAGAGTTAATTAAACAATATAGTGGATGGTTGGCAAAAAGGATATCAAATTCAATGAAACGATGACCGCCAGTTGTCAAATAAACTTATAAAGAACTTTCGGGAATCAAATCAAATGATTGCTGCCACTTCTTTCTTTTTTTTTTTTTCTTTTTTTTTTTTTTTTTTAAGGAAAAGAGACTCATGAATTTTCTTGACCTTTGTATAATTAAAATGGACATTGCTAGAGGCATCCATTCCCTCCTTGGTACCCAAAAATTCTTGGGAGTCTTTCGATTTATGTTGTTTACGAAAATGATTAAAGATTATTAAAAAAATTATATATAAGTGTTTGTGATTGCTTTTATAATAGAGAAGTGAAATAAAATAAAATTATGGATTCCAAGAAAATATTACTTTTCTTATTTTGTAAAATTGAATAGTATCTCAGAGATGTAAAGTGATTTTTGATTAAATCAAAAGTTGGAGTGAATTTTTTAAAAGACCAAAAGTGAATAGTGTTGTGACAGAATAGGATTATAGAGCATGAACAAGAAACGTAAAGAAGACAAGTGATTTATGTGGTTCATCAATGAATTGGTTACGTCCACGGGCAGAGAAGAGAACGAATTTTATTACGGTTTTAATTACAGATCTCAAAGACCATATATATAGCACTGAGATAAAACACCGAAGTATGTGATTCAAGGCATATCAACAAATAGTGTCTCAGATATAAAGTGGTTTGATTAAATCAAAAGTTGGAGTGTTTTATTTTATGTATTTAATTAAAATAGAAGAAGTGATTTTGGATTAAATCAAATGTTGGAGTTTGCGAAAGTTGGTTCTTGAATGACTCTGTCTCCTCAATAGTTGGTTCTTGAATGACTCTGTCTCCTCAATTATATGATAAAAAATAGGAAAGATGACAAAATTAGAATAGAAAAATAGGGAATATTAAATTATGATACCAAACCTATCAATATTATATTTTATTTTTATTTATAGAGTAAAAAAATATAAATATAATATATATATTGTTAAAAATGTAAAATTTATTTAAATAAAATTAACTTGTTCATTACAAAAATGACAAGTGTCATCTTAATTCTCTCACAATCTCAAGGTTTTGGAAAATTTCAATTGTTACACGCCATTTAATTTATACGGAGTATATATTTTTAAAAAAAATTATATTTTAACTAAGTCAATTATGGAATGATCAAGTCGAGTCACCTTGATCGGTTGGAGTCGCCGGACCACAAGCTTTTTCCACGTAAATTGATCGAGTAGTCAACGGTCCACCGGTCACAATTTCGAATTTTAACTCAGTTTTACTGGAATTTTTCAATTACATAATATGTTAACACAATTTTTTACACATTAAACAACTCAAACATGAATCATGATCACTGTGCAAATCGAATTTGTAAATCGAACACACCAACCCCCAACAAATGTAGTCTAAGGACATTGCCAGAGTTATCAGATAAACAAAACACGAGGGACCATTAAAGGTGGATGGATTATCCACCGAGTAAACAAAGTTTTTTTTCCAACGTAGGTTGCTACCCCATAATTGACATTGAGAGGATGAAATAAACATTAGTGTCGACCAAAAAAAAAAAACGTCATAATCATATTCTATTCATCACATTAATATAATTGACATTGAGAGGGCGAAAAAAACATTATTGTGGACCAAAAAAAAAAAAAAGGTCATAATCAAGTTCAATTCATCACATTAATTTCGTAATTCGAGTGTTTTGTTGGGCCACATTGCTACATGACATCTCAACCATAAAGTAAAGAAAAAGGATGTTTCTATATCTATTAAATACCTGTCAAAGAAATATTATTTAATAATATCTTTATTTTCATAGTTCTAGTTGCCTCACCACATACATATGTACAGTATATGTTTCTTGCACGTTGGGGAACGAATATTCATGAAATATTGTATGATACTACTATTATTTAAGAATCTCGATTAATTTATTTCAAATAAAATTCAAGATATACATTTTTTATTTTATACTCTCTCCGTTCAATTTCATTATTCTCATTTTTTTTGGTTGTCCAATTTTATTATGCTCATACCCTTTTTGAAAACAATACTACGAAGTATTTATACTACTTTATCTTCAATCTTCTACCATCACTTATTTAACCATTTTGTCACTCACTTTATTCATAAACAATCATTTACTGTATTTACAAATTGACCCACCCCACAATACCCTATCATACCCTCAACTTATCTATTTTATAAATAAACTAATCAATATTCATTAAAACTTGTGTCCGGAAAAGTGAACATAATAAAATTGGACGGAGGGAGTAATGTATTACACTATTACCTTATAAACTATTTATGTTTTTTTACGTGTATTATTTTTTACACATTCATATTTTCAAGATTTTTTTTTAATACATCTTTAATCACCCATTTATTGATGATACAAATCTATATCTCGATATCATTCTAATTTAGTGACTCTAGAAATCTTTTCCCTCATAGCCGGCAATTCTCAAAGTAATACCATTAACATAGGAAACATCATATTTTAACATACAAATTAAGTACACCTCTGTTCCATGATTATTTGCACAATTTTCTTAACGGACGTCCCAATATTATTTCTACACTCTAAAAAATAAAATAATTCACATAATTTTTATCTTTACAATATTCATCTAATTTAAAAAATGTCACTCTATTTGGGTCCACAATTTAATACTGAGTATCTCCCTTCACTTTAGTCAAATCTCATTCACTTTAGTCAATGAATTACCAATAATATCCCTCCTTTATTCCACCATACAAATCAATATATTCTATTTTCTTAATCTATGTGTCGGTCAAACCATGCACAAAATCCTGGAACGGAGGGAGTATCATTGTATACAAATATTTAAATAATTTTTTATTCATTTTAAACTATTAATCAATATTACTTCATTAACTAGATGTGTATTGAGTTTACTCATGTCGTAATTAGAGCCGGCAATTTGGGTCCGACCCGATGGGTCGGTCCGGCCAACCCGAAGCCTAGTATGGGATGGGCTCTAAAATTATAGGTCCATAAAAAACTGGGCCTATTTGGCCCGACCCGATAGGCCCGATGGGCCTAATGGGCTAGGCTGATTTTGGCCCGACGGCCCATGGGCAGCCCATTTGGCCCGATCAATTTTTTTTAAGGTAAATAAACAATTAAAATTATTACAATACTATATATACTTAAATATTAGTATTATTTTTTTAATTTTATTTTGATTTTAAAATTTGAACTTATGAATTATTTATAATTCTATTTGAACTTGATAGATAGTGTAATGTTATACTCTGTACTAGTTATGTCCATTTATAAATTATGTATAATTAATATATTAGTAATGTATATTTTTAATTATAATTATTTGTATAAATAAAAAATATATATGAGAATGTGACCATTACCTAATAAGTTTATACTCCCTCCGTCCCAGCTTAACTTTCACACTTACTGTTCACCCCCTTTTTTAAAAATATTATAATAAATAGAATTTTGAGATATAATTTTATAAAAAAATAAATAAGTGAGTTGACTTGTATGTATGTATGTACCATAAAAATAATAACATTAAATATAATATTTTAGATATTGTATGGGTAGAGTTTCTAAAGGACCGAAAAAGTAGGTATAAAAGTTAAGTCGGGACGGAAGGAGTATATATACAGAGTATACTTTTTGCTAGAAATATTTTTTTTATCTCATGGGATGGGAGTGTGTGACTTGCAATGTACATTAATGCAATAATGGTTATGGTCGTTTATAAATTATGTGTAGTTACTAGTTAATATATAATTTTTGCAAGAAATAATTTTTTTAAAAAAACTTATGTAATGGGCTGGGCTGGGCTCCAATTTTATAGGCCCGACCAGTTCATGGACCGGCCCGATCTAGCCCACGAACATCACTTGGCCCGATGGACTGGGTTGGGCTGGGCCGAGCGGCCCGATTTGCCAGCTCTAGTCGTAATATACGTTAGCAGCATAGGAGGTGTTTTTTGAAAAAATATAAGGGATCATAATCACTTGAACTTGCGTGTAAAAGTAATATAGAGTGTTTAAATTGAATTGTTTTACATAAATTAATCATTCGAATTTCATAATCTAAGAGTTGAGAAGAGCAGGCATTTAGTTTATAATCCATTGTATTCAAAATATATATCACTTTACATAAATGAACACATATTAAAATGATAAAAAAGTAATTTATTCATCTTAATTATCTTTTTTAAATATTTCAAAATTATATTAGTCATAAATGTCATTATTTCTCTCCCACAAAATATCAACTTGTCATATTTTTCTTAATTGACTAATATTATACTATCAACAATAAGTTATTTTTATTTTACAGACCATGTTTGATAACTAATTAGACTAAATTAGAATAATATCTAAACATTTAAATTTTAAAGTATAATTTATTTTAAATTTAAATTATTAAATAAATTATAAAGTTGAAACAAAGTTAATATAGATTTAATTTAAATTATTAAATATGACCTTATAATATACAATTTTCACATTAAATTTCGTGTTAAAATCAAATGAACAATGAAACGATGGATGAAATGAGTACTATTTAAGTTATTTTAAACGAAAAAAAAACGCAATTTTTTTTTTTTGAGTGTACATATAATTTTTTTGAGTTATTTTAAATGAGCAATTTTAATTTTTTGAGTTATTTTATTTTATTTTTTTGAGTGTACGAGTTATTTTTTTGAGTTATTTTAAATGAAATGAGCAATTTTTTTGAGTTATTTTAAATAAAACGTAACTAACTAGTAATATATTAAAATGGGTAGAACGACAATAATTTTTTTTGAAAAATCAAATGACATACAAACAAAATCACTCTCACTGTTTTTTCTTTTTTATCAACAATCATTAAATTAAGTCACCTCATCAAAACATATTTTTTAACAAACATCTTTATAAATCATTGGAGCGTGTTAGATACAAGTATAATTTAATTTCATCTAAAGTTTGTTTGTTTTTTAAAAAATTATATAGAGTGTAAAATAAGTTTATTATATTAATTTTTTTAACAACCCCTTCATTGGTAGGGTGGATTATCGTCTTTACATTTTTTAATAAAATTTATTGAATGAACAATTTAATATGCGCAAAGATGTTTCAGTGAAATTTGAACTGAATCAGATAAACTCTGATACGGCAAAAAAAATAAAAAAATCTCATTTAAAAAAATATTGTTCCCGTACCACTGTAATTTCTCGCTTTCCTTTTATAGTGCTCCACAATAATTTTTTTCATTCTGTTTTTAGTATATTATTTTATCTCACATTAACTATATTTTATCTATTATTTTATCATATTTAATCTCATACTCATCTACTCCTTCCGTTCCACAGTTGCACCACTTTCTATAAATGGATGTCACATACCAATTTGCACACCCCATAAAGGAAATATCTTCATAACCCCACCCTTAAATTATACTCTTATATACTCATATGTCATTACTTTTTCACACTCAATCTACATTTTACTTTACTTTATTTTATAAAACTTTATAAAATTATACCTCAAAACATCACTGGTTACATATTTTCTTACTCAATTCTTAAATTGTGTGACATCCCAGTGCAAATTCCTATAAAACGAAGGGAGTATTATTTTTTCTCTCACTATCATATCGCTTATATAAGCGTGTATAAAACGGAGGAAGTATCATTATTCTATTTGTCCCTATCAAATCAATACTACTCCCTCCGTTCCATATTAATTTGCATAGGTAGATGGACACAAATTTTAAGAAAGTGTAATAATGAGTGGAGTTTTGAGGGTAGTTTTGTAAACTTTTATGTATAAAGTAAATAAATGAGTTGACTTTTGTGTATGTGTGGAGAAAAAGTAATGGCATTTGTGTAAAAATTGAGGATATTGTGAGGATGGAGTTTATAAAGAATTTTCTATTTTAAGGGTGTGAAAGTTTATTGTGAGACGTCCAAAAAAGGAAAATGTGAAAGTTATTGTGGGACGGAGGGAGTAATATTTTTGGTTGTTGGAATTATTCTAGATGTGACCTCTTCGGAGTTCGGACATTAAGTCAATTTACTTGAGAGTAACAGCAGTCAATTTGAAATTGCATCACGATTTGATAGGTAGAAGATTGTCCAAACTAATTTGATTATGACTGTACATCGACAATTTGATTTTTATTCATGATTAATCAAATAGATATTCGCATTAATTTAAAGGGTAGGTCTCTTATAAATTTCGTCAATATATGAAATTGATTTGATCAAATTAACGGCCAATCATTGACGGTTAGCTTGATCAATTTTTTATTTTTAGAAAAATATTTTTTTTTCGATATTTTTTATTTTGATAAATTTTTTTTATTACACTTTTCAATTGTTGTGACTTACATTTTTCAAAATAATATTTTCAATTATATTGACGTACACTTTTTGATAATGTTATTATAATGCACTTTTTAGTTATATAGACATGCACTTTTCATTTATAATGACATACACTTTTTCATAATATTGTGTTGCATTTTTCAATTTTATTAACTTGCACTTTTTAGTTATAATGACTTACACTTTTCATTAAAAATTTGTATTGTATTTTTCAATTATAGTGACTTACGCTTTTTAATAAAAAAATGTGTTACACTCTTTAGTAACATTGTGTTACACTTTTTAGTAATATTGACTTACAATTTTCAACAAACACGTTTTCGAAAAAAAATTATCAACAAAAAAAAAAAAAGTAAAAAAAGTTACAAATTTTTTTTTTGACAAGCTAACTCAATTTCTTGTATAAAATATTTTACAATAGTATTGTGAAATATGTTACATATTCAATCTATCTACCCCTCCTAATTTAAAAAAAAATTGGACCAACTTTTTATATTGGATGACCACGTTATTTGTCCCCCTATTTTATGAGTAAGAATAACCATGTTTAGAGTCGGAATCATCTTTCAAATGCTTAAACTAGTATTTGACATATGTTTACATTTTTTAATTTATTAAAAAAATACAAAAACATAAAACTAAGAATTGAATAAGATAAAATCACATGTGAATCTGCTTTTATTAACTGTTGATTGTTATATATTTTGTAATTTTAGGGATGAACTATTCAAAATGCGCGAATCTAAATCTATATATTTTTTGTTTTGGAATGACCGAGTATTTCATTCACGTAGTAATGACATTTTATTCATATAGTAACACATTTTTCTCTATAAAGTAATACACATGTGTTTATATAGTAACACAATTTTAATACCTTACATGTGTTGCTTTAAAGATAAATATGTGTTATTAAAAAATAAATTATGTGTTACTTGTCCTTACAGTAACACACATTGCCCCGTAGAGTAACATATAATTACCTTTACAGTAACACAAACTTAGAACATGTTTGTCTGTTTTTGGATGTTTTTTTTTTTTTTAAATTTGTCTAATTTTATATGACTTGCAAAAAATTCTGCAAGTTTTTTTATCACCTTTTAAATTAATTGTACTAATATTTCATGTGAAAAATAAAGTTATGTGTTATTTGTACTTACAGTAATACATATTTGTTCTTACAATAACATATAATTACCTTTATAGTAACACAGACCTAGAAGGCTGAAATCCATTTTTTTGTTAACCTTATGTGCGATTTTTTTGAAAATATCTGTTTATTTCGATCAAACTCGTAAAAGATAGGTAATTTTTTTTATCAATTCTTAAATATACTAATATTTCACATAAAATATTTTATATAAGTATTCCTCCATAAATAAAGTTTTTACTTTATTGATATTTCCGCCAACCCAACTTCAGTGACGGACCCAGAAATTTTGGATTGGGGGGCCCGATTTACAATACTATAAATAAAAAATAATATTATAAAATTTTATATCTACAAACAAAAATTCATTATAAAATTTTCAATAGACCTCATTTTATTAATTTAAATTTAACGTCTTTTGTTATGTTAAAATAAAAAAAAAATTAACTGTTTTAACTCATAATAAGTGAAACAGTGTTAAAATTTAACGTGCATTCTCGTTGAGATATTAGTCAACAAATGTAGAACTTAAAATATATCTTTCATATTCAGTGATGACTTGCATACCAAGTTCACTTTTGAATTTTTAGTGATGTGTGAGGTCAAATAAATAAGGAGTATTTTGAGTGATTTAGTGAGATTTAAAGGGAGTTTAATGAGGTTAAATAAATGAGAAGGGTTTAAATGTGATCTAGTGATTTGTGTTGTGACAATTTTAGAAATAAAATAATGTAGGAGAGTATATTTTTGGGTGATTTAGTGAGGCTTAAATGTAATTTAGTGAGGTGTAAAATATAATTTAGTGAGATGTAGAAAGAATGTGGAACCAAAATGAGTGACAATTTTGAAAATAAAATAATGTAGTAAGATTATTAATTTTTTAGATTATTTACGTATTATAAATGTGCTAAATACTTTGAAATATCTCAATAAAAAAGTGAACGAATAATTACGAGACGGAATAAATATATATATATAAAAAATCAGTGGGAGGCCCATGGACCCCCTGGGCACTACTGCCCAACTCACCCAACTCGTGAGTAAATTAGATATAAACTCGTTTTTTTATAAGTATAATTTTTTAATACATAAAGTGTCGCTATTTAAAATATATTTATTTTTTTATTCATTCTAAAATCACTAATCAATATATATATGTATATATTATTTCCCCACTGTGCATAATTGAAGATTAACATTCAACCCAAAGTATGAAGCAATAATTAATTAAATGCTTAATGGTAAGTTAAATCATCAACTTTAGTTAACTGTAATCTAATTGAAATTTGAATGTAAATAAATTATCAACTCTAAATATAAATATATGATTGTAAATTAATTTTTCAGATAACCACATTTATTTGAAAACAATGTCGTTTCATTTAAATGAATAACACATCCATAAACCACACGAGATCCAGACACAAAAGAGGGGTGTCCAGAAAACTAATTCACAAGTTTTAACAGTAATTAAAATTAATAATATATTTATAATTATTTAAATATTTAAATTTAAAGTATAAATAAATAAAATATGATGATTTAATTTATAAATTATTAATAATCAACCTCACTTAAAAGATTTAAAATGGGTTTGAGTGATTCGATCTACTAATTTGATCTATTTAATAATCCTATTTTATCGAGAATAAACCCATCAAATTAAGTTTTTTTAGAATAATTTTGGTGTCGCCTAAACTTTGAATAATTCAGATGTAGAATAGCGTCGCATCCTTTCGATTATATCTAATATTTTCAAATAATTTTTTATTTACTATTTTACCCTTCACTAAAATTACAAATAATATATACAGTATAGTGACTGTAACATGTTTTTTTTGGTAGTCAAAATTGATTAAATTTTTGCATTTTCAGTTCACATATTAAAACAAATTTAAATCTGAACTGCACGTCATACTTAATTGATGAATTAATATTTGAATCAATCGAGAATTTCTCCTTTTCTGGCAGTATTCCACTTTACAAATTAATCAGAGTTGAACAATTCAAACACAACAAGAATGAAATGTGATAACTCAAATATTGTTGCTTACAAAAAGTTTTTTTTTTTGACATGCTTACAAAAAGTTAAAATTATGAAACACATATTTCATTGAAACAACTAAAATTATTTATTGTAAACTGATTTAAAACTACTATTACAAAAGAGAGATCTCAAGCATTGATTCTATTTAATATTAATAATAATAATATTATTATTATTAATTCCTTCGTCATGTGATTATTTGTATACTTTTAATATGGAAATACTCCTATTAAATTAATATTTTCTCAATATCATTTTTTTTAAATTGTCCTTTTTTTACTTATGTTTTACTTTACAACTAAAATCACCTAAATCACCTAAAATATTTTTAATTTATTTTACATCACCAACCACTAATTTATGTGTATATGTGGATAAAAAGTAAATGACATTTTATGTAAAATTGTATATATTGTGAGGATGAAATTTATAAAGTTTTCATTTTAGGTGTGTTAAAAAAATGTAAAAGTTTTGGAATGAAAAGAAGCACAAGAGTTCTCAAATACTCATTTCGTCTAATTTCACTATTTTCACTTTTTGATTGTCCAATTTCATTATGCTCTTTTTCCTTTTGAAAATATTACAATTTACACTATTTTATCCCTATCATTTAATCATTACTCCTTTTGCTCACACACTTTTTAGTTAAAATTGTGGCTCAATTTGGATGGAGGGATTTGATCTATAAATTTTAAATTCACCATCAAAATCCACTCCACTTATTTGGATTACGAATGGAGTTCAAATGAAAGTTTTAGTGAGAATTTAAAATCCTACAATTTTAGTGAGAAATTTAAAATTCTCTGGGGTTGTGTTT
Source organism: Galeopsis tetrahit (assembly GCA_963675135.1). NCBI lineage: Eukaryota > Viridiplantae > Streptophyta > Magnoliopsida > Lamiales > Lamiaceae > Galeopsis > Galeopsis tetrahit. The sequence goes on from OY776121.1 coordinate 84,807,979, forward strand.
GGATGGAGGATTTGATTTGAGAAGGTATTTCAAATGACATGATATCCTCTCAATTTTAACTTAAAAAAATGGTTAGTATTTGAAATTCAAAAAAGTGGGTTGAATTTAGATTATAGATTTAAAATACTCTTCATACATAAATCCCTTCATAAAAAAACAACCACAATTTTAATTAAAAAGTGTGTTAGCAAAAATCTAAATATTTGAAATCTATCTATAATCAAAATAAGTGGAGTGAATCGGATTAACGCGGAGTACTAGTGAGTAGTAATTGTACGGAGTATTTATTACTGTATTACATTATTTTGAATGCAAGAAAAGCTTCTGGGGGGTGGGGGGTGATTGTGTGAGTTTTTGTCCCCATATATTTCGGGACCGTTGCACGTTTTGTATTTCTCTCCTTTGTTCGTAAACATAACAAACGCCAAACAGAGCCAGCGAAGCAGCATTCATTCAATTTGCATCCTTATTTTACAAGAGCGAATATATTCACTCTCTCTCTCTCTCACTAGATTGGCGCACCGTCACCGCATTTTTTGCCGGTAACAGATAGTTTGACTTAAACTACCTGCATTGCCGGAGAAAATGGCGGATCTTACTCTTATCGGCTCAGTTCTAATTGCCGTTTTCGGGTTTTTCCTTTTTTACCGTTATGGACCATTCAGGAAGAAGACTGGGTCAACGGAGAAGGAGAGTTGCGCCGCCTCCACTGCCACCACTGTCATTGACAAAGGACAAGGCAGATCGAAGGACGACCAGGATGATGTCATCATTGTTGGCGCTGGAGTTGCCGGCGCTGCCCTCGCTCACACTCTCGGAAAGGTAATTACTAGTATATTTTTTCTTTTCTATTTTTTTTTTCTGGATTTGTAATGGCATTTCGTCGTTGGTCTCGTGCTACTAATTTCAGCGCATTGATTGGTAATAATTTGGGTTTTGTAGATATTTTAGGAGCAGATTCACTGATGTTTTTATAGATTTTTATTTTAAACTTTTGCAAATACATTAACCAGAAGAAACCATAATTGTTTGGGGTTGAATCTGCTTCATTTTCAACCACACATATTTTTATAAATCTGCTTGATTTTCACAAATTGGGGATTGACTCTCGGTTCTATTCCAGGATGGGAGACGTGTTCGTGTGATTGAGAGGGATTTGATGGAGCCTGATAGGATTGTAGGAGAACTCTTACAACCAGGTGGTTATCTCAAGCTGATTGAGTTAGGATTGCAAGGTATAGTGGTGTTTGATTTTATCAGTATCCCTATAATTTTCTTTAGGAATTGGTATTTGAGAGAAGACGATTTAACTCTTCTTGTTTAGATTGCGTGGAGCAGATCGATGCTCAGAGAGTGTATGGCTATGCTTTATTCAAGGACGGAAAAGCTACTCGCCTTTCTTACCCTCTTGAGAAGTTCCATTCCGACGTCTCTGGGAGGAGCTTCCACAACGGACGCTTCATACAAAGGATGCGTGAGAAAGCTGCATCTCTTCCAAAGTAATTATTTCTTCCTTAATCTTGAAATAAAAATAAAAAAGAAATATATATAGCCTTTTGTTATGTTGATGATTATGATGATGTTTGTTTGAGGTGGCATATGAACTGTTTATTTGTTTCCATGCTAGTGCTAGTCCACCTCTTGTGAGGCTGTTCACATGGGTTGGGGTTTAAAGTTCTAAGCCTGTCATGTTGGTATAGTGGAGTAGTAGATTGGAAGACTTTCTCATTAATGCATTATTTTAATCATGCCTTTATAATTGCTTTGAACCCGCTTGTCTTTTTCTTGTTTGGCAGCGTTAAACTTGAGCAAGGATCAGTCACATCTCTGCTTGAAGAAAACGGGACCATAACAGGGATACAATACAAATCAAAATCTGGTGAAGAGTTGAAAGCTTATGCTCCTTTAACCATTGTTTGTGATGGCTGCTTTTCCAACTTGCGACGTTCTCTTTGTACTCCAAAGGTAGGGATCATAAGAAGGTTTCATCTGTTGTTACAAAACTTTTAGGGGACCCTTGGTTCGAGATTCTTTTATGAGAGTAGTAACAAGGATGAACATGAGGTAAATTTGGTGGTTAATGAGAGTAAAAAATGATCAATTCACTTTCATTATACCTTGTATGGGGTAAATAGACTCAAAATAAGTTAATCCTTACCTCGTTTTGATTAACCACCTCCCCTTCTATAATCATTTCTCCTCAATTATTTTACTATTCATCAACCAACAATCATTTTTGTCCCCACTTATTCCAAGATTAGAACAAACCACTACCATTGTTCTCATTGTAATTCACTATTCAATAATTCTCATTACCATTCTCATTGAAGATTTTGAATCAACCACCCCTTTGTTACTTTCAATCTACTTTTACTATTCTAATGTACCCTTATTAACCTTTATTGTTATCTGCACTAGCAAGGCTTTATTTGTCTACCGTGTTATCGTCTCTCCAGCTCTCTCACTAAAAATGTGTAATATATGTTATTGTGCAGGTCGAAGTGCCATCTTGTTTTGTCGGTTTGGTCCTTGAGAACTGCCAACTTCCTTTTGCAAACCATGGTCATGTGATCTTGGCCGATCCATCACCTATCTTGTTTTACCCGATCAGCAGCACTGAGATCCGATGTCTGGTTGATGTTCCCGGTGAGAAGGTGCCTTCCATATTAAAAGGTGATATGGCAAAGTATTTGAAGACCTCGATTGCTCCCCAGGTAAAAATATCAATAGAACTTACTCGTTATATACTTATTGTGACACGATCATCTAATCGAATCATAAGTTTTAGAGGGAGTCTTGTGTGAAACAGTGCTCCGTTTTGGTATTTGAGTCATTTTCTCCTTTAAAATATGGTTGGGTTGGAGCCCCATAAGCCCATTGATCATACAATCGAGTAAATGAGATTCATCTCACGCATGAGGCTGTCTCATACAAGTTTTTGTCCCAACTTAAGTTGTTTACTTGACTAATGTCGGTCATGATTATTTTAGGTCCCTCCCGAACTGCATGATGCTTTCCTTTCTGCTATTGAGAAAGGCAACATTAGGACAATGCCGAACAGAAGCATGCCAGCTGCACCTCATCCTACTCCCGGTGCTTTGCTTATGGGAGACGCATTCAACATGCGCCACCCTTTGACTGGTGGTGGAATGACTGTAGCATTGTCGGACATAGTCGTGTTGCGCAATCTCCTTCGACCATTGAAGGACCTCAACGACGCACCAACTCTTTGCAAATACCTAGAATCTTTCTACACTTTGCGGAAGGTTAGTCATCTCGACAGTGGTCTCATAGTCTCAATCAAGAATATCTATTATGAGAATACCACAATATACCGATGCTCAACTAGTAAAAATGTTTTTTTTACCCTCAAAAGTGGGCATATAGGTTTTATAGGGTCTCACCTCATTCCCCACCCTGAAAATATTTTTTACATTTGAAGTGGGTAGTACTAAACATTTTTTTTAGGAAGGGGGGTAAGAAACATTTTCTCACTATCCTGTTTTACTTAATTTTGCTCACAATCGATATATGTCTTACAAATGTTTTACTCAAATATTGAATCTGCAGCCTGTGGCATCCACTATCAACACATTGGCGGGTGCCCTTTATACGGTCTTTAGCTCTTCATCCGACGAAGCACGGAATGAGATGCGTGAGGCGTGCTTTGACTATCTGAGCCTCGGAGGCGTATTCTCAAGTGGGCCCGTGTCTTTGCTCTCGGGTTTGAACCCTCGACCACTTAGCTTGGTCTGCCATTTCTTTGCGGTGGCAATATATGGCGTTGGCCGATTATTGTTGCCCTTTCCCTCACCTAAACGTATGTGGATTGGAGCTCGACTAATATCGGTGAGTACATGCTTTTTCTATATAAAAAAAACTCGTCCTATCTCATTTTTTTAATCGCTTACGAAATTTTATTTAACCAAGCAGAGTGCATCGGGAATAATCTTCCCGATCATCAAGGCTGAAGGAGTCAGACAAATGTTCTTTCCAGCAACAGTTCCGGCCTATTACCGAGCTCCTCCGGCTCAATGACGGCTGCTGAAAATAACGTTGTAATTGCATCTGTTGTATTCTTGCAGATAGTGGGAGGGGGAGTGGACGTGGACTCTTTGTAATAAAGGTGTCAAATTGTTACATGTCTTTTGCACGTAGGTCCTCTTTTTTGTTATGTCGTTCTGCATTTTTTTAGGGCAAGTTTTGTTTGTAATTTTCTTGCACTGTTTGCAGTTTGTTTGGGCTTGTTTGTAAATATATGCCCTGCAGGTTGACTACATAACAGAATACTCTGGTTGACTGGTTGTGTCGATCGACTTAGAATTGACATTGCGAATTTGTTATTACATTTTTACTGTCAATTTCTACAGTCATTTTGAAGTGAAATCCATGCTAAATTATTTGATTATTCCTACTTGCTATTTGTATAATCCAATAAAAATTTGCTGACTTTTAAGTCCAAGTACAATAATTTAAAAGCATCATAATTTTGCGATTATTTATAGAATTTTGACTTTAAAAAGAAAATTCGATTATAATTAATTAGTCATTACACTTGCTAAAAAGAAAAAAAATCATGACAGTTGAAAACAAGGCTCACTGATACGTGTAAAGATTACACGGACCCTGCTGAAGTGTTAGCGAGCTCTCGGCATCTTAAAAAATAATCGTAACTAAAGAAGTGTAAGGGTTTTCTACCAACTAAAGTTAATCTTCATGAGTGCAGACGAGACAAACTGGCACGCGTTCATCGCTTGCCCGTATGTTAAAGGGGTATGACCCTCGACAGTTTTTTACCAAATTCTAGAGAACGAGAAGAAAAGGGTTGAGTCTTTTACTGAGATGATTGTTGCTCTCCTCAATGGGCTTGATGCCAATGACTTCAGCAACTTTGCTACTATCTATTCTATATTGGCTATGGAAAGAACGAAATGCATTGGTGTGTGAGAGAAAGAGATTTAATTCACCGTGATCTGGGGTATTCAATATATAAATTAAATCAAAGTACAACTGACTCCTAATAATGAGGAGATAAGATTACAAAAATATGTACAAGATATACATTGAGAATAATCTAGAAGATATTCTAAGTCTTATCCTTAATACCCCGTCAAGCGCTGCGTCGAATTCGGAAAGACGCAAAGCTTAGAACGAAGAAACTCGAAGGCCGGACGTGGGAGACTCTTAGTGAAAATATCGGCGAGCTGAAGATGAGATGGAACGAACTGGGTGGAGAGACGACCAGCTGAAATCAACTCTCGGACGAAATGACAATCTATGTCAATGTGTTTAGCCCTTTTGTGAGCCACCGGGTTCTGGCTGAGAAAGATTGCACTCTTGTTGTCACAAAGCAAGAGAGGACAGGAGGACGGAAGTGCCTGAATCTCACGTAGTAGATTCGAAAGCCAAATAATTTCAGAGGCAGCGTTGGCTAGGGCACGATATTCAGACTCACAACTGGAACGAGCAACCGTTGGTTGTTTCTTTGCACTCCAAGAGACAAGATTGCCCCCGAGGAAGATGGAATATCCATAAGTGGAACGACGTGTTTCCACACAACGAGCCAAGTCTGCGTCAGAGTAACCAACAATAGATGTCTCTGGGCGATGAGTGAAGGTTAATCTGAAATGCATGGTACCCTTAACATACCTCAAGATTCGCTTGACAGCGGAGAAGTGGTCAATAGTGGGAGACTGAAGAAACTGACTAACTTGATTGACCGCAAAAGAGAGATCCGGACGAGTGATGGTGAGATATTGGAGAGCACCAACCAAGGAACGATATAAGGTTGGGTCAAGGAACGGATCGCCCGAGCTAGTGAGGGAGTCACCAGTGGCCAGGGGTGTAGCAACAGGTTTGGAGTCGAGAAGAGACACTCGATCCAAGATGTCATTAGCATACTTAGCCTGTCCAACGAAGAGACCAGAGTCGGTATAAGATACTTCAAGGCCCAAGAAGTAGTTCAAGCGGCCCAAGTCCTTGATGGCGAATTCTGCGTGTGTTCGAGTGATAAATCGGCGTAAGAAATCTGGATCACTGTCTGTGACGATTATGTCATCAACATAAAGCAAGAGGTAGAGCACGGTCGACCCTTGATGAAAATAGAATAGGGACGAATCTGATTTGCTAACAAGAAACCCGAGACTAAATAAGAACGTGCTAAAGCGTTGGAACCATGCCAAGGGAGCCTGACGAAGACCATAAAGAGCCCTTTTTAGACAACAAACATGATCTGGAAAACGAGAATCCACGAAACCAGGTGGCTGAGACATATATACTGGTTTATCAAGAATGCCATTTAAGAAGACATTTTTTACGTCGAGCTGATGTAAAGGCCACTTGTGCTGAACTGAGAGAGCCAAAATGACCCGAACCGTAGATGCTTTGACAACAGGACTAAATGTGTGTGAAAAATCCAATCCAGGAATTTGGGTGAACCCCTGAGCAACCAAACGAGCCTTGTGTCGTTCAATGGAGCCATCAGAATGATATTTTGTACGAAAAACCCATTTGGAACCGACAATGTTAGTATTTACCGGACGAGGAACCAAGTCCCAAGTCTGATTAGAATGAAGAGCATCAATTTCTTCTTGCATTGCAGCGAGCCATTTAGGAGACTTGGAGGCGGATTTAAATCCACGAGGCTCGGACGAAGCGATCAAAGCCGAAAGAAGGGTTGTGGTAGCCAACTGAGTGTGATATTTTGGCTTAAATACCCCGGACTTCGCACGAGTGATCATGGTATGCGATGGGGCGACCGAAGGAGGGGGTGGTCGAGTAGGAAGCTCAGGGACATGAGGAGGAGGATTGGGCTGCACATGAGGCAAGACAGGTGGTACCTCAGACGAGTCAGAGCATAGAGAGAACGGCCTAGAGTGTGATGTATCTGAAGAGGCAGCTGGTGTGGGAGTCGAGGACTGAATGCGATGAGTGGGGCCAATAGATGAATTTGGCACATCTGACATATCCACGAAGGTAGAGATATCAAGCAGATTCTGATCCGAGGATGCCTGGGATTCTGAAAAAGGGAAACATAACTCGTCAAATTGTGCATGTCGAGTAATAAAAGTACGAGATACTGCAGGATCATAACACCGAAAACCCTTATATGAAGTACTGTAGCCCATAAAAATGCATGGTCTACTACGAGGAGCCAACTTGTTAACAGCATAATCACGGAGATAAGGAAACACCCGACACCCAAATGGCTTAAAATTGGAATAATTCGGAGTAGTGTCGAATAACAACTCAAAAGGAGACTTAGAACCCAACAGAGATGACGGGAGGCGGTTAATAACAAACACTGCAGTGGAAAAGGCTTCAAACCAATAACAAGCAGGTACATTCGCTTGAAACATCATAGATAAGCCAGTTTCAGAGATGTGTCGGTGTTTGCGTTCAGCACGTCCATTCTGCTGAGGAGTGTATGGGCAGGACAACCGATGATGCATGCCATGTTTAATCATAAACTGCTGAACCCGTGAGTTTGTAAATTCAGTCCCTCCGTCACTTTGAAACACTTTGACAGGTCTAGAAAATTGGGTGCAAACAAATGTGTGAAAGCGAACAAGTGTATCAAAGAAGTCAGATTTCGCACGTAACTGATACATCCAAGAGAATCTTGAAAAATCATCCACAAAAACCACATAATAACGATAGCCATCAATAGTAGAAACAGGTGCAGGCCCCCACAAATCACAATGAATTAAATCAAGAACATGAGATGCACGTTTCTCATTTAACGAAAAAGATAAACGCTTGCTCTTGGCCATTTGACAAGAAGAGCAAATATCAGGGTTCGGCAACAAAGAATTAATAGATAATAAACCTTGTTTTTGCAATAAAGAAATAACATCAAATGGGACATGCCCCAAACGTAAGTGCCATAAAGTAAATGAAGCCTTTGAGATCTTGGTGTGGAGAGCTGCAACCAAAGCCGGATGACTCTTGTCTAACACATATAAGCCATTTTCACATCTGCCTTGAGCCATAACCTGCCCCGTTATCCGATTCTGAACAATAAATGATTTATCAGAGAACAATACAGTAACAGGTAAGTCAGATGTGAGCTTACTGATGGATAATAAATTTTTAGTGATATTTGGAACGACAAGAACATCCAGCAATTTAACATTATCAGAAGCCAAACTCGAGCCAATATGTGTAATATTTAACGTATTTCCATTACCAACGACAACATGTCCATTACCAGAATAAGGCTCAATTGAATCGAGGGTAGATTTCTGAGACGTCATATGTGTCGTTGCACCGGTGTCAACATACCAATTAGAGGCCGGGTCCGAGGAAACATTGCAGACTGAATTAAAGGCTTGAGCAAGTTGAGCAATGGGCTGATCAGGAGCACGAGCGTACCTTTGGGGACATTTATTTGCATAATGTTCCCCACGACATATTTGACACCTGGGGGTGTATGGCCTACGAGAAGCAGCAGGGGCCCCACCCTCACGATATGAGGAATGCTTCCAGTTTTGATTAGGCGGCCGACTGGGGTGACCACCGTCCCTGGACTGATGTGAATGTGAGGAATGCCGCTGACCGGAGGTGTGAGGATGCCTCTGTCCAGAACTCGATCTGCGATCAGATTGTGCGACAAATGCAGCGGGTGGGGGGTCAGAATCCATTGATTTCAGAAATCCTTCAAAACTTTCAGCACGAGGGAGAAGATCCGCAAAAGAAGGAAGTGGAACAGCACCCATCTGAGATGCACTAAAACTCGAGAAACGGGGTCCGAGTCCCCGGAGAAACCTGTGTATTTTATCCGAATCATCCAACGGACGACCGATGGCGGCCAAACGATCGCACAGGCCTTTGAAGGCACGACCAAACTCACCAACGGAACGAGAGCCAAGTTTCATCGAATGAAGCTCGTCCTTTAAACTGAATTCTCGCGATTTGGAATCGTGACTGAATGCCTGTTCGAGCGCGGTCCAAATCTCCCGAGAGGATGAGCAGCCGACTACAATCGCAAGGGCCTCCTTAGTGAGAGAGGAGAGGAGGAGGCTGGTTATTCTACGATCATGAATTCTCCACTTAGTGTAGACTGGATTTGAGGAACCAGAAAGAGTAGTGGGTGGGGCAGGTTTGGATCCATCAATGTAACCGATCAGATCTTGACACTCAAAGACCGAAGTGATCTGCGTTTTCCAGAGTAAAAAGTTGGACGATGTTAATTTCACGGTGAGCATGTGAATTAACGTGGAAAAAGGCAATGTTTCAGAAGCAAGAGGGTCATTGGAAGCCATTGGAGAACCTGTGAAGGGGGCGAGTTCAACAGGCGAGAGAAAATAAATTGCAAAGATGGTCTGTATTGAGAATTGAAAAATGATAACAGCAAAAGAAGAGTTCAGAAATTAGATTGGAGACTGCTGTGAATTAATTCATTCTTTGGGATTCACAAATGACGGTGGAAAGCATATCAAATTAATTTAACAGTGGATGTGGAAATATTTGCCGTGAGGGCAGCGGAAAGACAATTTAGGGTTTATGGTGTTTTAGGCTGTTTTAGGCTGATACCATGAGAGAAAGAGATTTAATTCACCGTGATTTTGGTGATCTGGGGTATTCAATATATAAATTAAATCAAAGTACAACTGACTCCTAGTAATGAGGAGATAAGATTACAAAAATATGTACAAGATATACATTGAGAATAATCTAGAAGATATTCTAAGTCTTATCCTTAATAGTGTGGAATAGGGTGTGTAAACCAGCGATGATGGTGGTTCACATAGAGAGAAGCTTGCTAGCTGAATGGGGGAGTGCGAAATCTGCACGCCCATGCGATTCCTCAGTTCTGAAATGTATTGCATGGCACAAACCACCTCCATACCATATTAAAATTAACATCGACGCATCTTTCTTCAAGGAGACGAAAGAAATGGGCTTTGGGATGATAATTTATGATGAAGCTGGAGAATTTGTGTTGGGAAGGGGTACCGGGCGAGTATAAAGTGGAAGAGGGTGAAGCAGTTGGTCTCCTTGAAGCCTTATCATGGGCCAAGCACCTGGAATACACACGAGTTATGGCGGACGTGAATTCAAAATGAAAAAGGAGGTATTTCAGTTTTTGGGAATATAGTGATGCATGCAAACGTATAGTAGATTCATTTACTTTATGTTCTGTTACCTATATTAGTCGAATTGCTAATGTTAAAGCACACCGTCCAGCGAGAGCGGCTAGGATGTCACCGAATCCTCATATTTAGATAGAGCCATCGAAATTTGTGATCGGCCTACCAAATGAAACTTGCATTTGCTAAAAAAAAAGTTTAGCTTCAAAACACACACACACAAAAAAAAAAAAAATCATATCAAAACGGACGAACACAATTTTTACTTTTATTTTTGCTATTTGCTCATCATTTTCAGTTTTTTTTTTTTTTTTTGAGGGTGAGTGGGTTCATTTTAAATCACAATTTTTTTTTTTAAAGTGAATGCACAAGGCACACAAATACAACATATTTTCAACCACCTTTAAGCATATACTACCTACAATACAAGACATCATATAGAATAATCCAAAACACGATAATAAAATACACATTTAAACAATCTTTAAACACATATAACAACTACACTTAATAATTTATAGTACTGCTGAATATCACGTTAAATAAAAACTAATTCATACTATATATGATTGAAATATATCATTGTCTAAAAATAAATTATGTGATTCTCTAGTTATGGTGTTTAAATTTATTATGATTATTAATTTATTACTAATAATTTAAATACTGTATTCTAAATTTGATAAATCATAACTATCAGAGTATTTAAATTTAGTAATATAATTTGATAAGTCAACAATTATTTTCGATTTTTTTTCTCTTTTTGTTCTAAACTTGGTAATCTCCAAGGTCCGTAAACCGCCTGCTTAAAATTCATAATTGAAAGTCAAAATATACGGATATGGATTAATTGCAAAAAAAATCACGACCTTTATAGTATTTATTAATTACAACATATTATTTTTTTCTTTGCAATTCGATACACCACCTTTTCAAGTTTTACAATTTAATTCATGTGTTTATTTTCCGACACCACATGAATGATATATATACTGAAGCCGCATTAAGGTTCTACACAAACGCCAACGTAAAATGTCTTGATTGATCAATAAAATATTTTTTATATATTTTTTATTTTAGTTTTTGTATTTTAAAAACGTTTTTAAATAAAAACAATATACAAAATATCACATTATTTTTGTGGACTATGATTTGAAGGAGGCCAAAGTCTTGTATGTTTTCGAGTACACCGTGTACTCTAGCCCAATTTGTACTCCAGTCCAATGTGTTTATCTGACCCACTTCCTCGCCCTAGTCCAGGTTGATACACGTGTTATGCAACACTAAATAAACAACCGCAAGTATACGGCGTCTATCGTAGCGTGATAAGCACGATGTCGATCCCACGAGGAGGTTAAGCGTAAAAGTGGAGTTTGCTAGTCGAATTCTAAATAGACGTGATCGAATAGATTGAGTGTTGAATTACCCCTAAGATTGCCTAACTATGTGTCACAAATAGACAACGAAAGAGTAAATATAAAATCGATCAACTAATCATGCAAAGTAAGAAAACGAAAGTAAAAACGGATGAAAACTCAAAGAAGGAAGGATGGGTTCCAAGGCAATTGTAGTATTTAGACGTCCGTTTATGAGAGTTATCTCGTTTAAATGGCTATTAAGGTTATCTCATATAAGGTGATCGCAAAAGAAGAACTAATCGATCTCTCGATACAAATTAATCCAAAGACGCAATGTAATATAAGCTCGTATGTCTACATCACAAATATTACACCATCTAAAATAGCTCCTAAGATCATTTGATTCCCTCTCCGATAATTAATCCTCTCTCGAGATCATAATAATACCGGGTTGCATATTCGCATACGATTAAATGGAATAAATCTCTCGATACTACCCCAATTAACAATGGATCAAGCAAATCATTATGGCCACTAACAACATGCTTTGCAATGGATACTTGAATATGCAAATAAGAAATAAACACCAATTAAAGCAAGAAATTACTCATAAACATCAATCCAAATCTCTACAATGCCTTAGAACCACAAATTGTTTAGCTAACTACTAACATAATCAAATTACAAATTCCAAATGAAATAACTAAATAAAATGAAAGAGAATAAAGAAGCTTAGTCTAGATTGTGGTAGGGAATGGAATTCCCAAGCTAATGCCTCTTCTCTTGCATGGATTGGTGGAGAGATGAAGAAGTTATGGCCAAAACACCTCCAAATGTGTGTAATTATGTGTGGATTGGGGGAAGGTGTCTTGAATTTCAAGAAAGGGGGTATTTATAGTGTTGGGGTAGGGTTTGGGTGTGATATTTGCAAGTAGGTCCCTCAAAAATGGAGAAAACACGCGTTTGGCACCGAAAATGGGGCGGCCCGGCCGGGTGGGGAAGTGGCCCGGCCGGGTGGAGTGTTGGCCGAAGTTAAATAAAAACAGGGCAAGGTTGGCCCGGCCGGGCGAGTGATGCCGCCCGGCCGGAAAGTTCGTAAATGGGGAGGGCAGGCTGGGCATTCGGCCGCCCGGCCGGGCGAGTGATGCCGCCCGGCCGGGCCATAACTTCGTCTTTTAGCCCCAAATTCTGCACGCGACCGCCCGGCCGGGCGAGTGATGCCACCCGGCCGGGCCAAAACTTCGTATTCGGCCACTCATTTCATGCTCGGCCGCCCGGCCGGGCGAGTCATGCCACCCGGCCGGGCCAAAACTTCGTCTTGGCTCCTTGTGTCGTTTTCGTCCTCCAACTTCGTCCCTCCGTTTCTTGAGCTTCCGACCTCCGATTGACTCGATTCTTTTTGCTATTCCACTCCATTTTTCGAACCGGATCCAATGGTGCACTCCTCTTTCCGGTCCGATCACTTGTGGTATGCGTTTTGCTCCAAATTCCATCGTTTTACCTATAAAATCGACAAAACAATACCTTTCTCTCATTTTGGCTAAAACAATCATATTCAATGCATAAATCAATGAAATCCACATCAAAACACGCTTCACATGTGCCTCTATAATGTGTAAATTCCACCCGAATCACAGGTAATATTAAATTCTTTTATTTCAGCACTACAGCACAGTCGCCCTCTCTAATGCCGCATCACAAAGCCTCACGCTGCCGCTACCTACGGCTTCGACGACCCCTACTTTAACCTCGATTTCACACTCGCCGACAAAAATGGGGATGAATCTGATAAGAAACAGATTCTGAAATCAGCAACTGAGTTTCGTGTTCTGTTATTGGATCTCAGGAAAACTAAATCGAAATTGGGGGAAAATGAAAATCAGGGCAGGCGGTTTTTTGAATCGAACAATTGTGAAGAATTCAAACGCCGAAATTCAGAGACGAAGAATTTCGATGTGCAAAATTTGCAAAAGTACCGGAATATGCTCAAGCCCCTGTACATTCAGATGAAGCTTTCCGACGCAATTTATCCGGCGGCGGAAGTAGTGCGTAAGCACTTGGGCAAAAGCCGATCAAGAGTCGCCGGGAGGGAAGTGGAGGATGGAATTCAAGGCTGTCATTTTACATTGCAATAAATCCTTCAATTCTCAATAGGGCCAATTACTCCAATTAACTAATTCATTAAAGAAATTAATTACAGCCTGTTTAATTTTACTTTTTTATTTTTCAGAAGAAGAATTTGCTGGTGAAAGATTTTTGTATATATACTGTATAAATGAATGTATTTTTTATTATAGTAAAAGGATTTCTTATTTGTAAAAAATGGGTCCTTACAGATAGTAGAATCAGAGTTCAATAGTACATCAACTTAATATCAGAAAGATGGACAATTCCTCTATGAAATGTTGCTGCTCCTTTTCCTCCCTAATACATTGTTAACACCCAAGATGTTGGGTTTGTTCTCCATTCTTCAATTGATCGACTTTCAATTTAAGTTTAATAGATTCCACTACTTTTCTTCTATTCATTCTGCCTTTCTTGTTTCTTGAAGCAAATATTATTTGTCAAATTCCAAATACTCCACACTATTATTGATTCAATGATTATGATACATGTTTTGGTTATTAGTATTTGCATTTTTATAATCTAGATAAATAAACTGGTGGCAATTTATTTATTTTTTTAAAAAAAATTGTTATTAATTTTATACAATTTATTATTTAAAAAACTTGCACGTTTATGTCTATTATCATACACTTTTTGGTTACTTTTATAATTTAGATAAACTGGTGCTAAATTTTTTGAATATTATTAATTTTTACACATTTTATTATTTAAACTTGAACTTTTATGACTATAATGATACACCTTTTGGTTATTAGTACTTGCACTTTTATAATCTAGATAAACTGTTCCTAATTTTCTTTTAAAAAATTGTTATTAATTCTACACATTTTATTATTTAATCTTGCACTTTTATGACTATTAATGATACACCATTTGGTTATTAGTATTTGCAATTGTTCCTAATTTTTTAAAAAAATTGTTATTAATTTTACACATTTTATTATTTAATCTTGCACTTTTATGACTATTAAAGATACACCATTTATTATTAGATCTTGCACTTTTATAATCTTGATAAACTGTTCCTAATTTTTTTAAAAAATTGTTATTAATTTTATACATTTTATTATTTAATCTTGCACTTTTATGACTATTAAAGATACACATTTTGATTATTAGTACTTACACTTTTATAATTTAGATAAACTATTTCTAATTTTGTTTTTTAAATTGTCATTAATTTTACACATTTAAAAAAAAAAATATTGTTATTAATTTTATTATTTAATCTTGCACTTTTATGACTATTAAAAATACACTTTTTTGTTGTTAAGTCTTGCACTTTTATAATCTATATAAACGAGTGCTAAAATAAAATTAGGTGCGAAAAAAAAAGTGGTAAAATAAAATTAAATTCAAAGTTTGTTGTAGGTAGGATTCGAACACGTGACCTTGTGGTAAAAAAATAAAAGAGTAACTGTTGGTCCTGAAAGGAGTATATGACAAGTGTATGGGGGGGGGGGGGGAAATACACTTGTATGCAATTCTTTTCTAACTTGATCAAACCAGAGTTCAGCAAGGTTGTCTTGGACAACTCTGCTGAAGGAGATTAACTCTTCTAAGATAATCACACTACTAAGTACTATTGAGTACTTAGTTGAATAACTATCTAGGAGAGTTATATATGCGGAATAGTGGTTGGCCCTTTAAGTTTAGACTCCTTAAATTTCTGAAATCACTTAGTCAATGTAACACAGTCCAGTTAGGCTTCAGGGAAGTTGTCCAAATTGGTTTTGCACAGTCTTTGAATGTTTATCTTTGAAAGATCAGTTTTGTGTGCAGTGTTGAGTGAATGTAAGTACTTGTAAAGTAAATCAACACAAGAGTTTATAGTGGTTCAGAGACTCAAGCTCCTACATCCACTTTCCCTGATTTAACAGGATAATTCCTTCACTCTTGGAATTAACTTGTTTTATAGTGCCAAGGTGCACTTGATCAAGAACACCACTCCTTGGTGATTTGATCCCTAGGATGTCTAGAGTCCTAGTACCCTCTTCTCAACTCAGAACTGAACTGTTCTTCTCTCAACAGTCAGCTCCTACCACTTCTACTACTACAACCTTCTCACTTTCACTCTTGAAAGGGGTAAGGATTGAAGTAAGGTTCCAACTAATGAGATATCCTTTACAATGAAGATCAGTGTATAAGGATAGGATATCTCTCTAAGCTTGTGTATGGATATACAATGTAGTACAGCTTAGATGAAGTGTTTGAAGACTAAGATAGTCTTTGAAAGCTTTGAAAGCACTCTAGCTTGTAAGAACTTTGAGCTAGGTTGGATTATGTTGAGGTTAGTTGGATGCTTTCAAATGGTCTTCACACTTCTGTATTTATAGACAAAATGGAGGATTTGCCCGTTGGAGAGGCAGCCCCAAATTGCTATAAATGTCTTCCTTGAGTTCTTCAAACTGGAAGACAGATTCTTGATAGTGACATGTCCTCATTTGGGTAATAAACGGCTGTAACAGTTTTGTCTTCATTCTGCAGCACTTTTCCCAATGTTTGACTTCTTGTTGGGATTTGGACATGGCTTCTGAAGGTTGATCCAATGATAGGACAACATTCCTTATCATCTGGACAACTCTCCTTATCACTATCAGCAGTTTTGCTTTTCAGCATGGTTGGCTTGCTCTTCTTCAGATGACTTGGCTCTTTCCCTTTATTTCTCTTGAGTATGGTCTTAGCTTATTTCTTTGAGGACCTTTAGGGATTGTTTGTCTCGAACTCTTCAGCATAGTTGATCTCTGGCTTTCAGAGCATTTGATCTTGATCAATTTAGCTGAGACAACTCTTCTGGACAACTCTCCTGATCAGTATATTTAATCTTTTTGCATCAGAGCACTTTATGCATAGAATTGGCTTCTCTGGACAACTATCCTGATCAAAATCTTTGAGTAATCTTGTCCTTTTGAGCTAGGCAAGCTTGTTCTTGCATATGGCTAGCTTCTTTGGACAACTCTCCTGATCAGAGCATATGAATATTTTCTCTGGACAACTCTCCTGATCAGAGTATCTTCATTGGACTTGTCCTTTTGAGCTTTACAATCTTGTTCTTGCATAAGAGCATCTTCTCTGGACAACTCTCCTGATAAGAGTATTTTAGATTTCATAGAGTGTCCTTGCTCTTAAGTAATTATTCCAGAATTTGAGCCTTGAGGGGACTTGATCTTGATCATTTTCAAAGCATAGGTTCCCCCTCAAATTGTGCATCTAATTGTCTAAGAGCTGCCTAACATTTCAGCTTCTCATCTAGCCTTATGTTATGTGTTCTAACATTCTTAGAACACTATCAATTTGACTTAGGCATGTCTCAGGGGGTTTTGGTATTAGATCAAAACATATCTCATTTTATTCCCAACAATTTCCCCCTTTTTGATGATGCCAAAACCTACATAATCTAAGCAAAAGTGACTTGTCTACATCTATTACATGTTTCTTCAGAAGACATGACTAAGGTCAATATTCCTGAAAAATACAATGTGTTAGTGTATTCACTGTTTTTGTTGCAAGTAGGTTTCAAGGATAGGCATAGAGAGATTTTTGTATAAATGTATCTCGATTCAAAAGTAGTTCAACTATCATTCATATAAGAGATTATTACAGGCATGTTGATAGTTGAATTTAACATATCAGAGCATGAATCATCAACACTAAATACAATAGAGCATTATATTCTAACAATACTAAGCATATCAGAGCATAAACTTGTATCAGAGCACCAATCTTGTATCAGAGCAATCCATAACAGATCAGAGCAACCAAATTATCACACCATATCAGCAATCTTGATCATATTTCAGCATAGTTGATCAATTAAGAAAGGTCAGAAGACTTAGCCATTTCAAAGATCATCCTCAGGAGGTGGCAGCATTCCATACTGTGCCCACACTCTTCTTTTTAGTGCCATGGCTTCTTGGTTGGTTCCCTTAGGTCCAAGAACCATCTTGTTCAGCTTAAGGATCTCAGTAAATTCCCTCAGAATTCTTGCTTGGTCAATCCTTCCTTCAAGCTTTGGAGGCATGTATATGATTGGCTTGGGAGCTGTGAGTTCAAATCTTGCAATGTCAGCAGCTGCAAGTAGTTGTTGATACAACTCTCTGTAGTATTCTAGCATGAACTCAGTGAAGGCAGAGTTTGCATCTCCTCCATTCCATCTGTCAATGACATAATAGTCATAGACAAACTCCCTTTTGGCTTCTTCCCATGTGTCATTCAGTTGAATTGGCACCCATTTATCCAAGTGTGGATATTTGGTGTCCATTGGGATTAGAAGCTGAGGCTTCATCTTGCTGTAAGTTGCTCTTTTCCTTCTTGGTTTCTGAAAGTTTGCTCTCCTTTCATCTCTTGCTCTGTTGGCTTCTTCCATCAGATCCATTTTCTCTTGGGCCCTCATCATGGCCAGTTTCTGTTGTGTTTCAGGGTCTTTGCCATACCCTTCATGAAACAGTTTTGATGGATCAAGAGCTAGGACTGTTGTCTTCTTCTTAGGTTCAGATCCAAATCCTTCAGCAAATAAGTCTTCAATGTCTTCAGAGGACTTGGTACCTTCAGCAGTTTTGCCAGTTTCAGAAGATTTGTCCTTTTCAGCAGCTTTGGCTTTCTTTGATGTAGGCTCATCTTCATCAATTCTGAATTCAGGTGGAAGATCAAGGCTGCTAGGAAAGTCAGTGAATTTCTCAATTTGTCTTTTCTTTCCTTGGGCCTTCTTGATCTTTCCTCTGGTTTGGACACCTTCAGCATCTTTGTCCAAACCTGACACTTCACCACCTGGTCTTTGTTGTAGCCTTACTCTTTCCTCTTGAGCTGAGGCCATTGAGTTTTTCAATGCTAGTGCTAACTGCTCCTCTTCATCTAAATCTTCCAAGTTTAGCATTTCTGGCTCTTTTCCCTTTCCTTCAGGGGCTTTGTCCTTCCCTTTCACTGGACTCCCAATTACTAAGGCACCTTTTGCCCTTGCTCTTTCCCTTTCCCCCTTTTTGGCAGCATCAAAACATTGGGGCTTGAGGTCACTCATTGTTGAGGCCATCAGGGATTGGGCCTGGTGTAGGGACTTCATCTCCTCCAACAAATATACATTCTCATCATGTATATTCTGCATTCTATCACTGCTCAGGCTAAGGAAGGCTAGAACAGGCTTCATCTTTGGTTGGACAACCTCTTCCATGGTTGCTTTCAGAGATGCATCTAGTTTGGCTTTTAAGAGTTCAGTGAGGTTGGCCACTGCACCTTCAGCAATGTTGGCCAACACTTCTTGGGAAAATTTTTCTGAGGCAGCTTTGACCATAGCTAGCCTTTGCTCTTCAGCTCTTCTCTTTTGCAGTGCAGTCTTCTTGCCAATAGCTTGTTTGACAGTTAGCCTGAGAGCTTTGACATTAGTATTGTGATTGTCTCTCAGCAGCTTTTGTTCTTTCTTGACCTCCTCTGAGATGGCTTCCATGGTTGATTTGGCACTTTGAACTTCAGTGGAGATGGTTTGGAGACCAGATTCCACACCACTGATTCTTGCCTCAAGAGTTGGTAGCACAACATCTTCAGAGCCAGTGAGCCTCATTTCTACAGATGCTAGAGTCCTTCCTTGCTCATTCAATGCTCATGAAGTTTCAGCATGAGCAGATTGGACTTGATGAGCCAAGGAGTCCAACTTCTCTGATTGCATTCCAAGTAGGGCCTGAGCTGAGCCTGTATCAACTTGGATAGGTGCATCTGTGAGGAACTCATCTGCAAAAATTTGGTCAAGAGAAATACCTGCAACATCAGATAAATCAAACAAGTTAGGAAATAAGCACTCATCACCCTCAATTTCTTTTACATAAGACTCTGATACATCAGCAGTCTTCTTCTCATTTTCAACTTTTTCTTTTCTCCCTTCTGTAATAATGATCTCACTCAAGGAATCAGGCCTCCTTTCATCAAGGGATTCCTGAAGTTCAGATTTGACTTCAAGAATAACCTGTCCTTCCTCACTTATTCCACCCTCATTTGGTGGTACACTCACTATCTTAGTGATGACTACCTCTCTTTCATCCACAACTCCCTCTGATTTTTCAACTAATTTCTCCTTTTCAACTCCTTCTCCTAATCCTGCAGCATCTCCACCTTCAACAAGGTTCAAAGATGGCAGTTGTGGGGAGATCACAGTGCTTATATCAGCAGCCACTGAGTCATCCTGAATGATTAAGGGCTGATCAATGTCCAACTCTTCTGACACTGAATAGGCCTTAATCAAACTAGCCTCTAAAACAGGAACCTCAACATCTTTAGGTTGTGCCTTGGGTTCAGAAGAACCTTCATTGGCAGATGTGTCTTTGGTTGTGTTACCACCCTTGGTCAACACCTCTGAAGTTACAGAGCCTTTCCTATGATAGGTTTTAGGAGGATTGGAAAGTCTATCTGCTACAGAAGACTTGGGTTGAAGGGGTTCAGGGAGGTTGGCTTGAGGGGTTTCAGGAGGGTTAGGATTTGAAGGGTTTGAGGGATCATCAGGGGAATCATCATCATTAGAGCCACTGTCAGGGTGTTTGATTCCCTTGGCTTTTCTGTCTTTCTCTTCCTCAATCTTATCAGCCACCAGCTTTGCAAAAATCTCCTCATCAATGAGGAATCTTGTCTTTGAAACTCCAGCAAAGTGTAGCAATCTGTTCTCCTCTATTTGCCACCAGTTTGCACCCTTATCTTGAATGACTTGTGATATCTCCATCATAGATTTGTCTTTCACATCAACAAGCATCCTCAAATCATGAAAGTCCTTCTGAATTCTTGGAAATTCAGCAAGTTGTGGATACAAACTGTCCACAGTAGCCTTGGCTCCTCCTCTGAGCATACTTTCATAAGTATACTCCTCCTCATCTCCACTTAAATGGGGACTTTGGGTTATAGGGGAGTTGGCTCTGGGTTCTCCTAACATGGCTTCAGGCAAATTGATTTCAGGGATAATGGTCTCAGAAGGGTTGGGTGCAGTAGAAGGATCTTCAGTTGCTTTTGAGAGCAATGGGTCTGAAGGGGCTTTACTCAGGGGGGTTGGCTCATTGAGTGCATGCTCTAAGAGCTTTGAGTAATTCAGCATGGATGAGTCAAGGGGAGACAGGAGTCTTATCTCATCTACTGCTAAGTCAGCAAGCACATCAATGCCACTTCTTTGCTCATTCCCTTCTGGAGAATACCTCTTAGTGAGATTTACAGGGGTAATGGGTTGGTTGGAAGGGGTGACATGGGTTTCAGGGGAGTTGGGCTCAAGATATTGAATTTCAGGGAGGTTGGCCTCTATGGGTTGATCTTCAGGGACTTTGGATTCTGGAGTTCCAGAACCAGATGAATTAGTCCTTGACATGGATTTGGCCCTGCTTTCAGCTCTGCTTTCCCTTAGAGCCAATTGAAGAGATTTTTCTTCTTGCAGCTCCATCCCCTTCTCAGTAGGTTTGGCCCTTCTCTTGCTGGCCCTGCTACTTCCACTTCCTTCCTTCTCAGGGACAACTTCCCTGATTCTCTTATCACCCTTAGACTTTTGTCTAGTCTCATTGTACTTTTGCCTGAGTTCTTCTGAATGATCAGATGGCACTTGTACACCTTCTCTAGCAACTTCTTCAATCGCAGTTGAAGCATCTGAATTCTCTTCTGAGATTCTCTGAGACATTTTCCTTGTCTTTACAGCCCTGGCCTTTGTTCTCTTTTTCATTTTAGGCTTCTCTTCCTCCTGTTCTTCAGCAGGCTTGGCCAGTAGCATCCTTCTTTTCTCAGTTTTCTTACTGAGCTTTCTGAACAGGATCTTTTGGGCTGGGAGGGGCTTTGCAAAGGTCTGCATCTGGGAATAGTGGGAAAACCTCTCAATCAACAAGCTTGCCCTGGTGCAATACTTGATTTTCCCTTCTAGCACCACCTTGTTGTGGGCTTTCACCTTAAATTTTGCCTTCTCCTTCATCATCTCAGACATGATGAAGGTTCGCCAATCAAACTTGATGCCCTTATCACTGGCATCAATAATGGCAGCCATGATTCTGATCCTTGGATGGCTGACCTGCTCTAAGCTTCCAGTGTTGCTTAAGAGGCTTTTAGCAACTACCTCAAAAAGATTAAGGAACTATGGCTTGAGAGTTTTCTTATTTTGAGTTGAGGAGAGAGGGCCTGGAACTAATAACCACTCTTGAGCTATTTCCTCTTCATGTCCAGTACCATAAACCTCTGGATTCCTTCCCTCATAAGGCAATCCAAAAGCTCCTTCCAGATCCTCTGAGGAGAATTTTACTCTGTGGAATCTCTCCTCCTCCTCTCCTTCTGCAGTGTAAGCTAACCTGGTTGATATTTCTCCATCTTCAGGTTTGCCTCTCCACTTCAGGAAGGCAAAGAATTCTGCCATGTAACTCTCCAAGCAAGAGCTTGGTCTTTCTTCCAAGAACTTTTGGAGACCAGCCCTTCTCAACCATCTTAGGGTTGGAGTAATCTCAGGATCTTCACTTTCAAAGGAAATTATGGGCTCAAAGTGAAGATTGTTTTTGTTGCTTAGATAGGCAAAATCTAGGTCTAGATCCTTGTTGGAGAAATCAACAAGCATCTCAGGTCTAACCTTGGGGGCCATTGAAATTTGCAGAGAAAAAGTTTGATGAAGAATGAGAGAGTTTGAAGAACTTTTGAGTTAGGGTTTCGAATACTTGGGGAAGAAGTGTTTGTGGGTATCTTAAGACTTGTGAATATTCTAAAAAGAATGTTTGTCAATGAGTTGGTAAAGTCTTGAGACAATTCAAAGGTGAACAAAAATGGAAATCCAAAATGGACGGCTAGGATTGATTTCAGGGGAGTTGTCCATTTTTGATCCAATGGTCAAAAACCAATGTAACAGTGAAATAACTGTTTTATTCAAAACGTGGGTGGTTTTTAATGTTTGTTTAAGGCTGGGGATTTTTCGAGATAGATCATGTCCCAAAAAGTTTAATGCAAACAAGAGTTAAATCTTGGCATTTAATGCATGGAAAGTGACCTTTTGGGTGGGAGACAAATTAAATCCCAGAAAGGTGAAAACTGTATTTCAATGGGACAGATTTCGAAATAGGTATTGATCACCAAAAATAGGTGCTTATCATACCAAGATTTGGTTTGATAGCTAGGACAACTTATCTGACCCTACATGGACAAGTGTCCTGAAGAAAGATGGACAAAGATCCTGAATGTTAATGGACAAGTGTCCTGAAGAAGTAAGGTCATGTTTCTGAGTTTCAGTAGACTTGACCAAGTCTGCTGAAGTTTGAGTTTGTTTCCCCCTTAATCAATGAGCTTCTTTGGACTTATTTGTCCAACTTCCCTGGATCAAGTAATCCCAACTCTGCTGATAGCTCCAGAAATCTTGCCTCTGCAAGTGGCTTGGTTAATATATCAGCTTTTTGATGGTCTGTGTGAATTTTCACTAGCTTGATATCCTTTTTCTCCACATGATCTCTAATGAAGTGGTGCTTGATGTCCACATGCTTGCATCTTGTGTGTAAGACAGGATTTTGTGATATAGCAATGGCACTATTGTTATCACAAAATATTGGCACTTCAGTAGAGTTGACTTTGTAGTCTCTTAGTTGTTGTCTTAGCCAAAGAATTTGAGCACAACAACTTCCAGCAGCAACATATTCAGCTTCAGTGGTGGAAGTGGCCACTGTGTTCTGCTTCTTGGAGAACCATGAAATAAGCTTGTTGCCTAAGAATTGACAAGTCCCTGAAGTGGACTTTCTGTCAATCCTACATCCTCCATAATCAGCATCTGAGTAGCCAGTTAGCTCAATATTGTCATCAGCAGGGTACCAAAGGCCTAGATTCTCAGTGCCTTTGAGGTACCTCAAAATCCTCTTTGCAGCCTCAAGGTGGCTTTTCTTAGGATTTGCTTGAAATCTTGCACAAACACCTACTGCAAAGGTGATGTCAGGTCTGCTGGCAGTGAGATAGAGGAGTGATCCAATGATTCCTCTATACTCAGTGGAGTTGGTTGGAACACCACTCTCATCAGGATCCATCTTCCAATTTGTGTTCATTGGGATCCTTACTGGCTTGCTAGTTGTACACCCAAACTTCTTGATCATTTCTCTGGTGTACTTAGCTTGGTTGATGAAGATTCCTTCTTTAGATTGCTTGACTTGTAGACCCAAAAAGAAGTTCATCAACCCCATCATGGACATCTCAAACTTGCTTTGCATGAGCTTGGAGAATTTCTCACACAGCTTCTCATTAGGGGATCCAAAAATTATGTCATCCACATAAATTTGGACAAGCAAGATGTCCTCTCCTTCAGAGATTCTGAAGAGAGTTCTGTCCACAGTTCCCTTGGTGAATCCATGATCCAAGAGGAATTGTGACAGTGTATCATACCAAGCCCTAGGGGCTTGTTTGAGTCCATATAGAGCTTTCTTGAGTCTGTAAACTTGGTTTCCAACTTCAAAACCTGGTGGTTGCTCCACATAGACTTCTTCTTTCAAGACTCCATTCAGAAAGGCACTTTTGACATCCATTTGGTATACTTTGAACCTCTTGTGGGCTGCATAGGCCAAAAAGAGCCTTATTGCTTCTAGCCTTGCCATAGGTGCAAATGTCTCATCATAGTCAATGCCTTCATGTTGGCAGTATCCTTTTGCCACTAGTCTTGCTTTGTTTCTAACAATCACATCATTTTCATTCTTCTTGTTCTTGAACACCCACTTTGTTCCAATAACATCTTGATGTGAAGGTCTATCCACCAGCTCCCATACTTCATTTCTGTTGAATTGGTTCAGTTCTTCCTGCATGGCTGTGATCCAATTGGCATATTGAAGTGCTTCCTCAATATTACTTGGTTCTTGCTCTGACAAGAAACAACAGAAAAGAGCACTTTCACCATGGAATCTTCTTGTTTTGACTCCAATACTTGGGTCTCCAAGTATTAGATCAGTAGGATGGTCAGACAACCAAGTCCTTCTTTTTCTGATCTCTTCAGTAGAGTTGTCCTCTACTGAAGGTGAGTCATTTTGATCATAGAATTCAGGATAATTTAATGCAGGATCTAATTCAGGATCATAATCAGGGGTGTTGTCCTCAATGTCAGGGACATTGGCATTTTCAACATTTTGAGTTCCCCCTAGATTATTTGACCCATTAACTACCTCAGCAGGAACTGCTTCTTCATTGGTAGTTGTTACCTGGATGTGAACTAGGATTGGTTCATTCAGTTCACCATTTCCATCTGTAGGATTTGTCTCAGGAAGGTTGCCTTCAGGATTGTTGTCCAATGTGGGTTTTTCAGGCAGATTGGCTTGAACAACATCTATGAATTCAGTGTCTTTGTCTTTTAGGCTTAATCTGGTTGTCCTCTGTGTGATTTCCTCAGGTTCCAAATGATCATTCCTGATCTCAGAAATAGACTCATCAAACACAACATGAGGTGTTTCTTCCACTATAAGGGTTTTCTTGTTGTAGACTCTGAAGGCTCTACTGATTTGAGAGTATCCAAGGAATATTCCCTCATCAGCTTTGCTGTCAAAGGCTTTCAACTGTTCTTTCCCATTATTGTGAATGAAACATTTGCAACCAAATATATGAAAGTATGACACTTTAGGCATTTT
Source organism: Galeopsis tetrahit (assembly GCA_963675135.1). NCBI lineage: Eukaryota > Viridiplantae > Streptophyta > Magnoliopsida > Lamiales > Lamiaceae > Galeopsis > Galeopsis tetrahit. The sequence goes on from OY776121.1 coordinate 84,833,119, forward strand.
TCCTTTCCAGAGTTCATAGGGGGTTTTGCCTTGCCCCTTAGTGATCAAACATCTATTTTGAGTATGGCATGCAGTGTTTATAGCTTCAGCCCAAAATCTCTTAGGCAAATTTGAATCAGCAATTAAGGTTCTAGCAGCTTCTTTTAAAGTTCTATTCCTTCTTTCTGCAACTCCATTTTGTTGGGGAGTTCTAGCTGCTGAAGTTTCATGAGCTATTCCATTTGATGTGCAGTACTCATTGATGTATGAATTAATGAACTCAGTGCCTTTATCAGATCTTATCTTGATAATGTTAAGGCTTTTCTCATTTGACAATCTCTTAAGAAGTTCAGGTAGTTTGACTTGTGTTTCCTTCTTATTAAGGAGAAATACTACCCATGTGAACCTAGAGAAGTCATCTACTACCACCAATGTGTATTTTCTACCATTTATGCTTGAAGGGGTAATTGGTCCAAATAGATCCATATGTAATAGTTCAAGTACCCTTTTTGTAGAGATGACTGGTTTTCCCTTAAATGAGGCTTTAACCTGTTTTCCTTCTTGACATGGCTTACACACATGTTCTTTAATGAAAACCTCATTAGGTAGTCCTTTAACTAATGCATTTCTAGCAAGTTTGTTCATTGATTTGAAGTTCAGATGGTTTAGCCTCTTATGCCATAACCAGCTTTGCTCACTAGTAGACTTAACAATGAAACATGCAGCATCAGTAGACTTGTCCCAGTCTGCAAAATACATATTTCCCTTCCTAGTTCCAGTCAATAGGGTTTGTTGAGTTTTATCTTTAATTAGACACTTTCCACTTGAGAACTCAACATTAAAATCTTTATCACAGAATTGACTGATACTCAGGAGGTTATATTTGAGACCAGCTACATAAGATACATTGGTTACTTTGATGTTACCAATCATCAAAGTACCATAACCTTTTGTTGTTGCTTGTGAGCTGTCTCCAAAGGTGACATTTGGGCCTTCTTTTTCAATAAATTCAGAGAGGAGTTCCTTGTTTCCAGTCATGTGCCTTGAGCATCCACTGTCAAGGTACCATGCTGTCTTTTTGTTCATGCTCCTCTTCTTGTGGCCCTTTGGTACCTGCAATTAGATAGGTTTAGGTACCCTTTGAGTTTTGGGTCCTGAGAGGTTAGCTGTACCTTTGGGAACCCAAACTTGCCTAATAACCCTGATTGATTCAAGGTGGCTAAGTTGATTTCCTAGTGTATCAACATACACTGTCTTTCCCTTAAATGCCTTTGGGAAAGTGTGTGTGAATGTGTTAACTCTGTAAGTTTCAGGGGAGTTGACCACTTTCCTGAACTTATGAGTTCTTTGTGCAGCTTGAGGAAATCTTTGAGGAAAGGCATTTTTATGACCATTACCCTTTGGCATGAAGGGTTTTGGTTGTCTCATTTTATTCTGCCTTTGAGAATGGTTGTCCTTAGGTCTATTCAGCTGAGGCTTTCTCAGATGAGTTGGCCTAGGCTGATTATACCTTGGATAATTCCTCTGAACATTGTTCAGGAGAGTTGCCCTTCCATTGGGTCTACTCTGCTGACCAATATTCCTCTTGTGTTCAGGAGCCTTGGCCATTTCCTTAGTTTTTGGCCTATTCTCCTGAATCACTTGAGTAGGCATTTCATTCAATTTGCCCTTTCCTTTGTTCAGTGGCTGAATTACTTCATTTTCAGCTTGTTGTGCCACTGACTTAACAAAGATTCTCTTAGTGTTACTTGTGGATGCAACACTAAGACAAGGTGAAGATTCAAATGGATCAAAACCCAGTCCACTCCTTTGAGCCATAGGTCTTTGATAACTTTGAATTTCCTCTATTGCTCTAGAGGATTTGTTCAAAGCAGACATCTTTAATTTCAGGCTCTCTTCACTTGATTTAAGAATATCATACTCATGTGAGAGATTTTCAAATTTGGCATTTAGAATTTTAAGTTCAAATTCTTTTCTTTTCTGAGAGAGAAGTTGATCATCAATCTCCTTTTGTTGGTCAACTATCCTGAGATTTGCTTCCTCAAGCTTTCTCAAGACTTGTTGATACAACTCAGTAGACTTGACATCAACAGCTACCTCAGAGTTCTTGGTGAGTTCAGTAGCTAATCTTTCATTTTCTCTCACACAATTGTCATGAAATTCTTGTAATCTAGTGAAATCTTCCATCAACTTTCCCAAGGAAAGTTTCAGGTTAACCTCACTAGTGTTTTGTGAGATGAATGATGGTGAGCTAGAAGTAGAGGATACCTCATCATCCTCAAGAGCCATGTTGCAAACATCATCATCATCATCACTGTTGGAGAACAATCCATCAGAAGAGTTGAAGCTTTCAGCACTATCAGATTCTTCACCAGCCTTCATGGCCTTTCTATTGGTGAATTTTCTGTCTCTTTTGGCTTGTCTCTCTCTTCTTTCTTTAGAGCTCAATTCAGGGCAGTCATATTGGAAGTGCCCTTTCTTTTTACAGTTGTAGCACAGATCTTCATCATCATCCTTCTTGGATTCTTCTCTTCTCTTAGATGAAGAAGGATCAGCTCTACTGGATCTTCTCCTATCAGAGGACTTGTCCTCTGATCTTTTCTCTTCAGGCTTTTTGTCCTCAGCCTGATCTTCAGGGGAGTTGTATCTTCTCCTGAATTTGTTGTCTTGGTAGAATTTCTTGTATCTACCAAACCTTGTGTTGAGCTTGTCAAACCTCCTAGCCATCAAAGCTAGTTCTTCCTTCATTTCAGTCTTAGAGACTGACTTTGATGATCTGGGAGTAGGTTGCATTTCTGGTTCAGCAACTTTGGCTTTGAATGCCACTCCCTTAGTAGGATTTGAAGATTCCTCAACAGGCTTTCTTCTATTGAGGTCAAACTCATAGGCTTTGAGTTCTGAGAATATTTGTTGCATGGGCATGGTGGAGAGATCTTTGGTATTTTGCATCATCACAGCATAGACATCCCACTTTTGAGTGAGACTCCTCAAAATCTTTAATCCAACCTCTCTCTTGGTGTAGACCTTGCCCAATGAGTTGATTTCATTCATCACATCAGTGAATCTACCAGCAAATTTATCAATGGACTCTTCAGAATCCATTGCAAACTGTTCAAATTTCTGCACAGCAACTTGGAGCTTATTCTCCTTGATCTTTTCAGTACCCTCACACATTTCAGCAAGGGTATCCCAAATTTCTTTGGCTGTTGTGCAGTGGTAGACTCTTCCCATGATTGCATCTGGAATTGTTTGATAAAGAGTATTCATGGCAAGATACTTCAGATTATCTTTCCTCTTTTCATCAGCAGTGAAGTCATCCTCATCCTTGGGAATCAGTTCCCTTACATCTGCTTTTTGTGCATCTGTTATCCTGGGGTTAGTTTGAGTAAACACAAAAGGTCCTCTTGTGATTACTCTTAACATGTCAGTATGAAGAGATGCAAGATGAGCCCTCATTCTAATTTTCCAGAATTCATAATTGTCTATTGAAAACATGGGCAGTTTGTGATGAGAAATGTGGTTGACTGGATTTGTGGCCATGTTGTCCAATCCTTGAACAGCAGGGGGAGGAACCGCATTGTTGTTGGCCATATTTCAATAAGAATCAGTCAATCAATAAGTAATGGATTTCAGATAGAGATCAGTCCAGTGACCACACCAAATATGTGAGTTTTTGAAAATCAAGATGGATTTTCAGAAGCAGTGGTCTTTGAACCCCACTTGTTGGTCCTGAAAGGAGTATATGACAAGTGTATGGGGGGGGGGGGGGGAATACACTTGTATGCAATTCTTTTCTAACTTGATCAAACCAGAGTTCAGCAAGGTTGTCTTGGACAACTCTGCTGAAGGAGATTAACTCTTCTAAGATAATCACACTACTAAGTACTATTGAGTACTTAGTTGAATAACTATCTAGGAGAGTTATATATGCGGAATAGTGGTTGGCCCTTTAAGTTTAGACTCCTTAAATTTCTGAAATCACTTAGTCAATGTAACACAGTCCAGTTAGGCTTCAGGGAAGTTGTCCAAATTGGTTTTGCACAGTCTTTGAATGTTTATCTTTGAAAGATCAGTTTTGTGTGCAGTGTTGAGTGAATGTAAGTACTTGTAAAGTAAATCAACACAAGAGTTTATAGTGGTTCAGAGACTCAAGCTCCTACATCCACTTTCCCTGATTTAACAGGATAATTCCTTCACTCTTGGAATTAACTTGTTTTATAGTGCCAAGGTGCACTTGATCAAGAACACCACTCCTTGGTGATTTGATCCCTAGGATGTCTAGAGTCCTAGTACCCTCTTCTCAACTCAGAACTGAACTGTTCTTCTCTCAACAGTCAGCTCCTACCACTTCTACTACTACAACCTTCTCACTTTCACTCTTGAAAGGGGTAAGGATTGAAGTAAGGTTCCAACTAATGAGATATCCTTTACAATGAAGATCAGTGTATAAGGATAGGATATCTCTCTAAGCTTGTGTATGGATATACAATGTAGTACAGCTTAGATGAAGTGTTTGAAGACTAAGATAGTCTTTGAAAGCTTTGAAAGCACTCTAGCTTGTAAGAACTTTGAGCTAGGTTGGATTATGTTGAGGTTAGTTGGATGCTTTCAAATGGTCTTCACACTTCTGTATTTATAGACAAAATGGAGGATTTGCCCGTTGGAGAGGCAGCCCCAAATTGCTATAAATGTCTTCCTTGAGTTCTTCAAACTGGAAGACAGATTCTTGATAGTGACATGTCCTCATTTGGGTAATAAACGGCTGTAACAGTTTTGTCTTCATTCTGCAGCACTTTTCCCAATGTTTGACTTCTTGTTGGGATTTGGACATGGCTTCTGAAGGTTGATCCAATGATAGGACAACATTCCTTATCATCTGGACAACTCTCCTTATCACTATCAGCAGTTTTGCTTTTCAGCATGGTTGGCTTGCTCTTCTTCAGATGACTTGGCTCTTTCCCTTTATTTCTCTTGAGTATGGTCTTAGCTTATTTCTTTGAGGACCTTTAGGGATTGTTTGTCTCGAACTCTTCAGCATAGTTGATCTCTGGCTTTCAGAGCATTTGATCTTGATCAATTTAGCTGAGACAACTCTTCTGGACAACTCTCCTGATCAGTATATTTAATCTTTTTGCATCAGAGCACTTTATGCATAGAATTGGCTTCTCTGGACAACTATCCTGATCAAAATCTTTGAGTAATCTTGTCCTTTTGAGCTAGGCAAGCTTGTTCTTGCATATGGCTAGCTTCTTTGGACAACTCTCCTGATCAGAGCATATGAATATTTTCTCTGGACAACTCTCCTGATCAGAGTATCTTCATTGGACTTGTCCTTTTGAGCTTTACAATCTTGTTCTTGCATAAGAGCATCTTCTCTGGACAACTCTCCTCATAAGAGTATTTTAGATTTCATAGAGTGTCCTTGCTCTTAAGTAATTATTCCAGAATTTGAGCCTTGAGGGGACTTGATCTTGATCATTTTCAAAGCATAGGTTCCCCCTCAAATTGTGCATCTAATTGTCTAAGAGCTGCCTAACATTTCAGCTTCTCATCTAGCCTTATGTTATGTGTTCTAACATTCTTAGAACACTATCAATTTGACTTAGGCATGTCTCAGGGGGTTTTGGTATTAGATCAAAACATATCTCATTTTATTCCCAACAGTAACCACTAGGCTATAGCGGCTACTAGTTAATTAAGCTATATATCCGCATATTTGACCTCATTTAGTGGACTCAAGTACACTGTGTACTTGAGTACACAACAGCCCTACCCTTGAAGGAGGGATCTTATACTTTTGAGTTTTTTTTGTTGGAGGGAGAGAATAATAATAATTAAATTGGTTTATAATTTATTTTTAAAAATATTTAGTATTGTTTTTAGTTTTAAAATGATTTTTTTATTATTCTTTTTAGTTAAAAATGTTTTAAAAATTAAAAAAAAAATTATTAATTATTCGTGACATTTATGTGGCACCTCGACAGCTCTGACAATCAAATTATGATTTAATTGTTGCCAGAAAATTGACATATGTCTCGAATTGCAAAAATTAAAAAGGTGGTGTATCAAGTTGCAAAGAAAAAAAAAATGTTATAATTGATAAAAACTGTAAAGATCGTGATTTTTTTTGCAATTAACCCTACAAATATTTAACTCAAAAGAAAATTTTTATAATTATATCACATCCTTTACAAAATAAAGGAATACAATTATATCAAGTGTCACTCAATTGTATAATACAATTAAATTAATTTTTTTAAAATGAGAGTGAGTTAAAAATACAGATTGATTTTTTTTTTTTAATTGGGTATCAAATGCAATTGATACAATTAAATTAATTTTTTTAAAATGAAAGTGAGTCAAAATTTTCAGATTGATTTTATTTTTTTAATTGGGTATCCATCAAATAATCAAATGATCATTTCAAGAAACTTTTCTTTCGTTATCCTGCAAGCGGGTTTTAGTCTGAACCATTATTTTTTTAATTAGCTAAAAAGAATTATTCATTTTAATTTAAAAAATAAATCCTCTGTTTCGCACTCTTGTAACTATAGTGTACAGTCGGTCCCTTTCCTTCTCCCGCAAATCTCACATAGTAGATCGTCTCCAATCCCCCTCTCATATACTCTCGAGCGGGCCGGGCTCTGTACCGAAATGTTCAAATTTTTGAAAGGAGTGGTCGCCGGATCGGGGGCGGGCCTCAAGGATCTGCCGTATAACATCGGCGAGCCGTACTCTTTAGCGTGGGGCTCCTGGGTACACTACCGCGGAACCTCTAAGGTTTTTCTCTCTATTCTCGTTTTTCCATTCGAGTTGTTGCTGGATTTGATTTTTCCTGTTTTGAATTGTCATAATTTTGGTTGTTATGTTCTGATATCGTGAGATCAATGTTGATGGGTGAAGTTTATTAGTTTGTTCAAGTGTCTCTTTGCTTTTATATGTGGAAATTGATTCTTGGTAACGATGGAGTTGGGGAAGGTGATTGGATATTTTTTATTCATAAAGTTGGTGATGATTAAATCAGATTTTATAGTATGGAAGATGAATTTTGCCATGTATATGGAGGGCTATGTGTTTTCTAATTAACGTAATCAATAGTAGTAAAAGCTCAAAGAAGCTGTGTATTGTGGATAATTCTTCTTCTGCATTGCCTGCTGATACAATGGGGATGGGGTGGGGCGGTGGGCTAGATAAAGCTGTAAAGATACCTGCAGTTGAATTCATTTTTGGTTTCAATTAGAACTGAAAACGCCCCGTGACTTATTTTTTTGTTTGTGAGGCACTGAGTCCATTTTAGTTTGTACTTTGTAGTATGATCACCTATTGCAGTTTCTGTAATCTATGATGAAGTTAGAGGATTACCAATTCCATTCACGGCCCTACTTTTGTCTAGAAACAAATTAAACAATAACAAGGAGTTTTGGTAGATGCAAATTCTTTTTGGTATTTCTTAATGTCACATCCAAAAAACCAATTTTCTTTTGTTGAATTCAATTAATCCATATGTTCTCACCATTGGCGCTATACCTTGTTTTAAGTCTTTGTTGTTACCATTAAGTTAATTTAAGAATTAAGATAGTCCAGCCTTTCGTTTTGATAGATGAATTTCAAATGACTGAAGTCAGACATGTTCATAAATCTGTATTTCTGGCACCTAGGTTGTTAGTTGTTATGTCCATGAATTGCTATAGCCTATATGTTGATGTTTAACACTATTCTGATGGCATGTCCATGTGAGTTGGAGATCATGCAAGTAAGCACTTCCACTTGTAAACGTGACTTGCCAGCTACATACACGATGTGTGTGCTTATTCTATTAGGTCATGTCTGCATACGAGAATTGACCAGAAACATACCCTAATGTGTAGACAAATTTAAGTATGGTTTGAGTCTCCTAACTGTTATCAATCTCCACTCATGTAAAACTTGAAAGGTTTATGACCTATCTTGAGAGGAGTAGGTACTCCTTCAGCTGTATGTTATATTTGATATAGTACCTATATACTCCCTCTGTCCACTAAAAGTGTGCTCAGTTTTATTTTTGTGTCAAAAAAGAATGTGTTCATTCTATTTAAGTAGTCAATTTTTAATTATCTTTTCTACTTTATTAACAAAATTGATGAGTTACCAACAATACCCTTTACTCGTTACCCCATATATCTACTTTATAATTAAAATATGTTTTTTTTTTAAATATGTAAAAAAAAGTGAGCACACTTTTGGTGGAGAGTGGGATATATTTTCCAGCATGATCCCTCCTGTATTTTTTTTTCTACAAACAAATTGAAGCTCAAGAAAATGTACAGCAAAACAACAAATTAGAGCTTAAGCAAAAAAATTGTGTTTTGTCTGTATTTTTTCAATGGGAAAGTATGCTGCATTTCACAAATGCCAAATTTATGGTTGTTGTCAGTTTTATTGCATGGTTTAGTAAATCCAATTTTACGATGTCTGGTACATCTATCTGTATAATGGATATTGCTGTTAGCCTGTTAGACTGATCTTTCCACGAATATCCGTTCATATTTGATGCCAGACAGGTCTCCCAAGATTTCTAAACTTGAATCTTACATGGCTACAAACTAGTGTTTTATTTAAATTGTTCTATTTTCCAGATCTTCCCATACCAAATACATGGTTTGTATACAATTTTTGAAAGGTGAAGATGAGGAGGAAGAATTTTGTGATGAATATCCAAAATTTGTTGATGATGATGAGTGTGATACTGAGGATGATTATTTTGCTACTTGTTGGCCTTTGATTTGGATATTTGTTATTTTCTACTTGCTAGCTTTGTTTGCTACTTGTTATTGAAGTTTATTCTTTGATTTGTGTCATTTTGAGATATTATGTGCTTTTGAACTTCAATTTATTAGTTTATTATTATATGCTAATATGTTTAATACTAATTTCTGAAGGACTTATGTCCAGACAAACAAAAAGGAACTCTATACGTGATCCTATCCCAAAAAATCTAGTGATTTAATGGAATTCTAAAAAAAATGTGTTCCTTATCCAAATGGACCATAGAACCATCAGGACAAAAATCTTCCATTGCACTTTGCCTCTTTTATTGATAGCGCTGCCTAAGTTATCTACTAGCAGACCTGAAGCTGAGACAGGTATTACCCATTGCATGTTCTAAATACCATAGGCGAAGGAGCACTGCAAAATCAATGATTAACATTTTTCGTTACTGCACCTGCATAAAACACACCAATTTGGAGATAGAGAAACATTCGAAAACTGACTTTGTTCATTGGTACCGCTGGCTTCGTTCTGCAGCATGATCCATCCCAGACTGTTCAGTTCATCTAGTTTCCAAGTGACCATTTTCATTATCAAATTGTGGCTTATGGGTTGGATAAATTATAGGAGGGAGTGATTAGCTAAGATGGTTCCATTAATGTTTTGAGTTGTGGTTATATTTAGTTGAAATACCTCATTTTGGCTAATAGAAAAAATGAAATTCCACATATTTGTCTGATTTTAGTGCAAACCAAAATAAAGGATCTTTTCTGTTTGAGAAAACCCGTACATATTTGATGGGACTAGAGGCCAATCATCTTGGTGCCTTCTCCTTAACACTTCAGTAATACCTCATTAGCAATGAAGGTATCTTTTGTTACATTACATCTATTTGAGCTGAATTGGTTTTTAAGATTGAATATTTGACATTCATATTGCATCACTGTTTCTAAAGACCCTGGTTTTTAAGATTGTTCTTTTAAAAAATCCGCTGGCGCTTCTGAATCAACGTATTTTCTGATCATGGAAAAGGCTTTGACTATTCACTTTTCTTTTCTTGTTTTATTATTTGACAGGATGATGGGGCTCCTGTGTCAATTTTTTCTCTTTCAGGAAGCAATGCAAATGATGGGCATTTAGTTGCTGGCCGCAATGGTGTCAAACGACTACGAACGGTGAGCTTCTGATTGGTGTGTTTTAGTTTCCTGATACTAGTGATACTTATGTTCTTTTCCTAGTCTTAGTTGACTACCATTGATGATAGTTCAGGTGCATACCAATTTCTGAACCTTAATTTATTTCAAAATTTGCATTTTTCTTCTTTTCTTGTGCTCATGCCCTATGCAGTGACCTTTGGTGAGTATCTGGATTTTCTTTTAAATTACATTTCCCTACATGAACTTTGTTTGCATGAGCTTTGTCCTACTCTATCTTTATCATTGGGTATTTATTACAATGTTCATTATGTTTATAAAATATTAAAATGGTTGATGTGATGCAGACTAACGTATTCAAAAAAAAAAGGTCCTTTTTAGCTAGCTACATTTACAACCCCATCCTAAAAAATAACCAATTGCTGGTCTGTGAAACTGAACTTGTTCAAGAAAATATAGCTAATAAGGTTGGTCTCCTTCATCGGAATTTGAATTGAAAAATTTCTTCCGTTTTAGTTATGGTTTACATTGAATTACTGTCCACACATGAATACAAGTTATGCTTTTGAATGAAAGTCAATTCCAAATCCGCATATCTGTTTTGATGCCTGATGGTTTTGGAACAAGAAGGGCCTTGCGACTGCCATTAGCAGAACCTATTAGCAAGGAAGAGTGTTCTGAATCAATCAATAAAGTTCATTTTTCAAAAGCTTCAGTAAGTGGACTGCATGAGCGTGGGGGATGGAGGGGGGGGGGGACTGCTTTTGATTGACAGTTGAGGGACCTTCAGGAAGAGAGCCGTTATTGGACCTAAAGAAAGACAAAATGTTGATAGGAGCTTTCCTGTAAGAAGTCAAAGCTAATATAGCAAATTAATATTAAAATTATCTCCAAGAGATTGACAATTTAAGCTTTGTAGAAATTAATCTATGACTCTTCTGCATAAAAGACTGTGCAATTTCCTTCCCTATGTCTTCGTTTTCTATGAGACACTGTAGAATTGAAATATTAGTCTGGTTATGTTGGGTGTTAAAAATTCAATTTCAAGTGTGCTGAAAGTTATGCCTGTCTTCTTTCAGGTTAGGCATCCAAATATTTTGTCATTTCTGCACAGTACTGAGGCAGAAACTTTTGATGGTTCTAGTACTAAGGTTACCATCTATATTGTGACTGAGCCTGTTATGCCACTTTCAGAGAAGATAAAGGAATTGGGTTTAAATGGCACCCAAAGGTAAACAGTGTTGAGTTATCGTCTTCTCATAGTTTTAGCATTTGTTGTTGGCACTATTTACTTTTGTTTGAACATTAGAAGATGTGAATTGTTTATACTTGTGATGCTGTGACATTTTAGTAAGTTGGTTCACTTTTTACTGTTATTATTTATAATTAGTGGTTCATCATCTTTTGCATTTGTAGATAAGTTCATAACCTTACTTTCTTTCAATTAAAGACATTAAGTTTAACTATTCCACTGGTCTTCTCTTCTTGTTTAACTCAATTAGTCTACTCTCATCTTGTGTCAGGGATGAATATTATGCATGGGGACTGCACCGGATAGCTAAAGCAGTGAGCTTCTTAAATAACGATTGTAAATTGGTATGAATCTTAAATCCAATTATCAGTAGTTTTCTCTTTAGTAACATTTTCCTTTTAGATAAGTTCAACTGAATTGGCTTTATTCAAACTATATATAATTGTATAATAAGAATGAGAAATTCTTATCAGGGTGTTGCGCTCCCACCACAAACCCATGTTCCTGCTCTTGGCAATATATCCCAAGCATAATGTTTTTTTTGTGTTGGTTACTGCAGGTTCATGGTAATGTTTGTATGGCTAGTGTTGTTGTCACTCAAACTTTAGATTGGAAACTCCATGCATTTGATGTTTTATCAGAGTATGATGGGAATAATGAAGCTGCATCCGGACCAATGCTTGTGAGTTATCAGTTTACCTCCAGTTTTCCACCATTCTTTCTGTGAAAATTATTGGGCATTTTGGTTGGCCTGGTTAAAAGATATATATATATATATATATATATATATATTTGATATGATTGTTAGATCTTAATATTCATCAAAAGATTGCCATCCATAAATGAGATTTGGGATAGAATTAAACATAGAGTTGCCTTATGGCTAGTGAGTCACAGTATTTTTAAGGGTCTTTCTTTGTCGGATGTAGCTAGGGATTGGTGTTTTGTTTTGAAAATTTCTGATGCACTTGATAGGGATCCCTCATCCCTAATTTTTCAGCAATAAAATTTAAGTTTCTTATAAAAAAAGAAAAGATTGCCATCCTTTGGAAACAAATGCTGCAAGAATCTTTAAATTCAAAATAATGTCTGTATTTCTGTATCTTTTCTAGTTATTTATGAAAATTATTTCAAAATATTTTTTAACCTGCTGTTTTGGACTAAGTTTAAGAGCAATATTCAATGCTTCATATGGAAGAAAACCTGTACCACATAGATAATAACATTTGGTGAAGCACCTGAAAATCCTGGCTGGAGACATCAAATTATGTCTGGCTTCAATGTCCATGCCTTTTTTTTTTCAGATTGAAGATGCGTATCTGTTTGTTTTAGCTCACTTTTCCGTGAGATTTGAAATGTGAATCCTTCGGCACCTCTATCTATCCATTTTTAAAAATATCCTCCCATTTACAGAAATCCAATACAATTTTCATAAGCATTACATGAAATGATCCAATACGTGTTTGCGGAACACATTGGGTTTGTGGATAGCAGAGTTTGATTGATTAGATAAAGTCCTTTGAAAATTTGATCTTAGGTAAATATTTTGTGGCTCAGTTATTCCTGAATGAATATTAAGGATCTGCTTCTTTGCCCCCCTCCCTGAATGAACCTTTGTCTTCTTCAAGTACACACCTTCTCAATATAAACATTGCTTTGCTTTCTGTAAATGTTCACAGGAAATACGTTTAGAAAATAAGTGAAAAATTAAGTTTTGGGGCTGAAAATGAGAAAATGTTTTCAGTGACAACTTCTAAAAATTATTTTTTGAAAATGAGATGAATTAAACCAAAATTGAGCCATAGGCCTTAACTTGTAGAATATTGTAATGAGTTTTATCTTGGCAGAATGCTATCTTCCTTCTTTTTTTGCTCAAATTAATTAGATCACAAATCTGTATTATCTTATAATCTAGTTTATGTTTTATCCATTGATGTTTTGCGAAAAACCATTGCTGCTGTTTTTTGCTGCTTTTTATATGGTGCTGTATTAGATGGTCAATTGGCTGAGTTGATTCTATTGTTTCGCATCATCTTTGACGCAGCAATATGAATGGCTTATTGGTTCCCAGTACAAACCAATGGAGTTGTCAAAAGCTGACTGGTCAGCTATCAGAAAATCTCCACCTTGGTCTCTAGATTCTTGGGGCTTGGGTAAGTATGTAATTTGGGCACTTGAATTGTCAATGAGGCTTGCCAATAAATTATTCAATGAGCGTATTTAGATTGATTTAAATAATTATTCTGTAGAGGAATTGGAGGTTTAAAATTATCTTGTTTAACAGCAAACCTGATGTTTGATGATGTACACACTTTCTAGACTGCTCTGATATGTGCAGAAGCTGGATATTCTTTCCTTTGTACAAAAGAACTCCAGTAAATGAAGACAATATTTTAATTCCTCAAGCCTCTGAACTTTTATTGAGCAAAGATGTACACTTGTTTTAATTTCAAGATGAAATGTTCCCGCTTTTTACCTTTTAACCATGAGAAATGCATTTGTTTTATTCATTTTTGTAAAAACAAAAAATTTCATTTCAAGATCTTTTTCAAATTTGCTACCATTTCTCAACAGACTCATTCTCAAATCCTCTCACACTTTACATAATGTCATACCCCTAACAAACTCATTCTCAAATTAACTCGGATTTCATGTCGATTTATGCATCGAACATTGTAATGAAATCAAAGAGGTTGAGAAGTTCTCTGCCGAATGAAACTACAGAAGTCGGCCACTGGTTTCACTGATATACATCTTCTTCCTCTGTTTAGTTTCCTTTGTTTTGGAAGCTGGTCTTTCTCCAACACTTTCATGTTTCTCTTTCAGCTATTCAACAAGATTTCCTTTTCTTTTTCTCCTTCAATTTTACACATATCACCCCAAGTTTAGTCCTATTTGTTTAATTTTTTTTTTACTCACTCTTTTGTCATGGCATTGGTAGGCTGCCTTATCTATGAACTCTTCTCTGGCACAAAATTGAGTAGAACAGAGGAGTTGCGGAATACAGCTAACATACCAAAGGTGAGACTGTTTTTTAACTTCATTTACTTGTATAGAGTGTTTTCCATTTCCTATTTGGAAATTTATTTTTGTAGGATATATTAAATAAATGCTTAGTTTTTTTTCAGGTGATAGTTGCATCAACTTTGATTTGATTAACTTGTGTGTTTTCCTCTCTCACAGTCTCTACTTCAAGACTATCAGCGTCTCTTGAGTTCTGCACCTTCTCGCAGGTTGAATTCATCAAAGCTTCTGGAGAATAGTGGTGAGCTCTTTTTTCCGTTTCTATGTGTAGGGGGTTGAAATATCGAAGGTGCCTGCATACCTGTTAACTTTCAGCTGACTCCTGTTTTTATTCTACTTATTACTAATTTCCTTAGTGTTATGCTGCTCTGTTGGTGGATGCACCAGCATTTTTTAGTATATTTTAATTTACTGTGGTAAAGTCTGCCATAGTTATTATTGTTCCTCTATCTCATACTTCAGGTATGCAATATGTTTATTGTTGGGAGAACTATATCATTTTTCCGACTGTACAAGCTATCCTGTTCCTTTTCCCTCTAGCCCATGCTTCTATTGCTTGTAGGCATTTTCCTCATATAATGACCAACTTTAAGTGCATTTTTTTGCTCAAATATTTTATGCAAAGTTTGTCAAATTATGACTATGTATTATTTTGGATGAGTATTTATATAGTTCACCAAGTATTGCATGGTAATGACTTCATGTACAAATTAAGTAGGTAAAAGTCCGCTGCCGCCAAAGATCGAATACCACCTCAATTAGATGTTTCATGATTATATATGAAAGTATTTCTGTAGGAACTAAAAACAAAGAAAGTACTGACATTTCATCACCAGCATACTCTTTTAACTAAAAAAGGGAAGACAGACTGAAATTTAAGGCATCAATTTTCAGTGCTATTTTAGTTTGCCAGGGGATCGAGGAAAAAAAGATTGCATCATTGTTCTTAGAAGTTAGAAATCCCTTGGTAGGCAATTAGGTTTTTGCTAGTTTAGAACATGGATGGCCTGTAGATCCTGTTTATTTGCTGAAGTTTCCATTTTTCTTGAAAAAATGGCTTCAAAATATCCTTAAACTTGCGTTTGTATAGTTAATTTCGTTTTTGATTGAAATTCCCACAAATATAGACATTTTTTTATTTTTGTTTTCATCTGCACTTTTTTGGTCGGGTTATTTATGTCAACAGATGCACTTGCAGATTGACCATTACATTACCGTTCCTTTTGTTTTGGCTTATTTTTCTTGATGTTTTAAACCAATATCATTAGCAGTAGTAACGACTATATAGTCTTCCTTTGATGCAGTTCTTGCCACAAAACGACTTTACTTATTTAAGTCTAAAGCATATATGCTTTCTGGTTAAAAGTGGAGATTTTTTTTATGAACTAAATTTGCCATTTTGTATTGACAGAATATTTCCAAAATAAGTTGGTAGAGACCATACAATTTATGGAAATTCTTAACTTGAAAGACAGTGTGGAAAAGGATACTTTTTTCCGTAAGCTTCCAACTCTTGCTGACCAGCTTCCCGCCCAGATAGTGCAGAAGAAGGTATTTATAATGCCCAGAATTTGGTAGTTTAATCAAATGCTAGTTACTTGACTACTCTTTACTTCCTCAGCTGCTTCCGTTGCTAGCATCCGCCTTGGAATATGGTTCAGCCACTGCACCTGCTTTGACAGCACTGTTGAAAATGGGATCTTGTCTTCCAGCAGAAGAATATGGTGTTAAGGTTACTGTTTATTAAATCTGTATTGATACCATTTTTTTTGTTGGTGTAAAACGTATTGCTTCTGAATAGAATGTGAAAATTTTCTTGTTGCTAAACTTTGGTTCACTTTGCAGGTATTACCGACAATTATAAAACTTTTTGCATCAAATGATCGCAGTATTCGCGTTGGTCTTCTTCAGCATATTGATCAATTTGGCGAGGCACTATCTGCACAAATTGTTGATGAACAAGTATGGTGTTATGATCGTATTTATAGTCCAATTTCCACTATGAGTTGTGCACAAACTTTCAGCGTGCTTTCCATAATATTGAGATGTAAAAAAAGTTTACTTTTCAATAATAGGTTTACCCTCATGTGTCTAATGGGTTTTCTGACACATCTGCTTTCCTGAGGGAACTCACACTGAAATCTATGCTTGTCCTGGCTCCTAAGGTCAGTTCTCCTTCTGATGGGTCATTTCTGTTTGAAATAAAATTAGATAAACCCACAGTATTCATAACTATGTGACATCCAATAGCAAGCTCGTGGTAGTCAATAATGCTATAGTGGCCATTTATGTGATTTGAGGATGCTGTTTCTGGATCCTCCTATTGCAATCCATTAGAATATTTGCTTGTTCTAATTGTTGTGGACCTGTGGTGTATCAATTGAGATGATACTAGATGCATTACTGGGAGGTCTAGCCATTCAAATGTATGAACACCAGCACGTGCTGGTGTGGGGATCAACAATGATTGAGTTTTATTGCATCAGAAACATGCTGCTGTTAGATGATTATTATGAGATGCATAAATAGCTATTCATATGCTTACAGTGATTAGGATATGCAGGCTAATGATTGAGCTAACACTTCATAAGGTTTGTTTTTTCAACTTATTACTTATTGATGCGTTGTTAATCTGTCACAGCTCTCTCAACGCACAATGGCTGGCTCATTGTTAAAGTTTCTATCCAAGTTACAGGTACACACTTTCTCTGTGTTTAGCAACCCCAGGTATTCTTGAATATGTTGTACTTTTGCCCTACTTTGCTTCTATATCTGATGATATTACTATAGATCATAGGTAGGATTTTAATTTCTGCTTATGTTTCTGATGTAGGTTGATGAAGAACCAGCAATTCGTACAAATACTACCATATTGCTTGGAAATATTGCTAGTTACCTTAATGATGGGGTTCGTACCAAATTGTCATTGCTGATTATCCTTTTTCAGATTATACGTCACTCTCTGAACATATGTGCTGAGACTAATTTTTTACTTATTGATTATAAATTTTTTTGCTGCAATGCAGACTAGGAAAAGAGTTTTGATAAATGCATTCACAGTTCGAGCTTTGCGTGATACATTCTCTCCTGCCCGAGGAGCAGGTAAAGCTTCAACATGTCCCCCGAAAACATTTTTTTAAATTAACTGTTTTTTATTTATTTGATTTCAAAAAGTGAAACCAAAAAAGCCGTTTTATTGATGAACACAAAAGAAAGAACTTATTTTAGATTTTAGATCATTCAAAATTGACACATATTTATTCAAAGTATTTTCATTAAGGGTTTTTGTGTGGATTGCTGGCGAGATATATGGGGGCTATATAAGAATTTATATAAAATCCAAAAGTAAGAAAGTTGTAAAAAAAAGAAAACCATATAGGAGTATTACAAATAAGTTAATGGGGAAAATAAGACCCCCTGCCTTGAAAATGCGAAAATATACTAAAAACAAAAAAAAGAATCCTTTTTAGAATTGGGTAAGGTAAGCAGAAGAATTCCTTGAGTTTGCTCTTTCCCGTTATTTACATTAGCCTTTTACTCGTGTCAGGTATTATGGCTTTATGTGCCACTAGTTCTTATTATGATGCAACTGAAATCGCGACTCGAATTTTGCCGAATATTGTTGTCCTGACAATTGACCCTGACAGGTATTATTCTCTCCTTATCAATTCATCTATATTATTGATTTCACCTTTGATCAGATCATAGTCTCTTTCTCTCATATGTATTACCGAAGTTTTCATCAATACCATTTACCTTTCACCTGAAATATGCTCATGCTTTTATGTATTAACAATTTTCTTTATATTGTATCCTGCCATTAACTACAAAGCACTGAACTGATGTTTGGTTACTGGGATTGAAATTAGTTTTCACCTTTCAGCGTTTCTTCTTTCACATGATGGACTTGTTTATTAAGAAAGATTCACCTACATAAAAATATGAGGGAGACCTCCTTGCTCAAAACTCTGTGAGTGACTTGTTGAAGTATCACTAGGATGTAGTGTAAAGTTGCTAAGCAGATACTGCAATTGGACAAGAGTGGGATGATAATTAATACTATAACGTGCTAGTATGTTGTCTTTCTTCCTTTTCAAATTTGTACGTCGTTTTTTTTTTTTTTTTTTTCACATCCTTTTCATAAAAAAATATCAAAGATATTTTAGTGGGGATTATATAGTTCAGGAATTTTATTATCGAACCTGCTTATTTTCTTGTGGTTATGTTTAAGGTTCTGGCTTGTAGACTGACAAATGACTGAGCAGTACATTCATGATCTTTCCTTCCTCTTACCCCTTTTTGGTGATTCTATTCCTGTAATCTTGTGCATAATATTTTTGCTTGTGTACCTTGGTCTGCTTTATACCTCTTAATTAATTGCTTTACTTAATTATTGAGCTGCATGTCCTGTAATATTTGCTTATATAGTTTTGGTCATTTGCTCACTATGCTGCAGTGATGTTCGATCGAAAGCTTTCCAAGCTGTTGAACAATTTTTGCAATTAGTGAAACAATCCTATGAGAAGGTGCGTGAATAATCCTCCTGGTCCCTTTTTTCTGCATGTTAAATTGTTTGTGAAGGTATAATTTAACACTAATGTTCAGATTGAATTTTTTATGATAGTGAAACTCATTCTTGTGATTAGCCTATCACATCTTCTTGGGACAACAATAATACGTATTGACCCTTCAAGATTAAATCAGAATACATGAAAATCCTCTGGAACGTTGTCACTCCTCACAGCCAGATCTTTATAGTACTCATATAGTGAATACAAGCATTTTTCTGAGATCATCTTCCAAACTGTCGATGATAGATGCCTGAAAGATGCCTTCATACGTTACAATATTAGTATCCAATCAATTATCTCTTTTGGTTTTTACAGACAACCACTGGGGATTCCACTGGTATAGCAGGCACAGGAATTTCTTTACCTGGAAATGCAAGTTTACTTGGGTAAGTGAGCCTTTTAGATTTATCTTCTAGTGCATCTATGATTTGGAACTATCATGTGATCTTTTTTTTTTTTTTAACATTTCTTTTCCTTATTTGTCCTTGAAACATAATGGATTAGAATGGGTTCACTTAGAAAGATGTTTTGTTTCATTAATGATTTTAATAAAACAAACTCTAGGACTCCTGATTAAAAAAATAAAACTATGAGGCATCATAACTCATAAGCGGTACTCCTTATATGCATGTGAATTCTGTGAAGTGAATATTTAATTGTGTGGACAAGAAATAATTTGTTTCCGTAGTTATTGTTACATTTCTTACAAGTGGTATCAGAAGCACATCTTTAGCATCAAATGATAGTAACTGTAAAAGGACAGTATGTAGTTACTAAAATTATGAACTAAAATATGGGGTAGTTTTGATCAAATTTCAAGTTTAACACAATATTTTATCAGAGTTAGAGGGAGAGATAATATTTTTTTTTATTGAACTAATGTAAGCTTAGAATTTAAACTTCAATATTATGTAGTCTCTTAAGGTTGCTTTGAGAAGGTACCCTTCTGTTCTATATATGGCTACAAAATATAATAGATAAAGTCCTCGCCTTCTCCTTCACTTGGTACCAGGTTTAAATGTTCTAATGTTTTACTTTGATTGAGAAGCCAGCCATTTGCTCCCCTCCCCTTCCCCTTCCCCTTCCCCAAGGGTTAATGCAGCTGCAGAACATCTTATCTCAAATAAATTATGTTGGACTTGTTTTTATAAGGATTTTGGTCTGACAGTGAAATATGACTATGATGATGCAGATGGGCAATGAGTTCTTTGACATTGAAAGGAAAACCTTCTGAACAAAGTACCACCCTAGCTTCAACAAGCACCAGTGCACCTCTTGCATCTTCGATCTCTAATGCCAGTTCTGGTGCACATTTTTACCTTCCTCTCTCTCTCTCTCTCTCTCTCATGCATGACATATGTGTTTTTGGCTGCATTGATCACCACTAATTTATGCATTTTGATGTTACAGTGATGGATGATGCAAATCTAAGACCAGTTAGAGTAGATTCCAGAACAGATTTTAGTGATTTAGCTGCTGATCACCCTCCACCTGTATCTCCTACTACATCAACAGATGGATGGGGAGAAGTTGAAAATGGGCTTCATGGAGATGATGATAATGATAAAGATGGTTGGGATGATATGGAACCACTGGAGGAGGCAAAACCACCTCCAGCTCTTGCAAATATCCAAGCTGCTCAAAAGCGACCCGTTTCTCACCCAAAACCACAAGGTACCACTATCATTGGTTTCAATGATGATTGATTATATTTTGACGTATAATAATAATGTGCATGTTTTTTGCACTCATTGCAGACTGCACGTGAGAATAGTTAATCTCTCTGTGACCCATTCTAATTGTCGTTTAAGGATGTTTCACACCTATTAACAAAGTCATTAAATAGCAATGAATATATGTGTAATGTGACATTTTTACCCTTTTGTTTACCCTCATGGAGTAAATTTGCTTAATTAATGCATAGTAGAAGGGCAAAAATGGAATATGACATTTCATTCTCATAAATTAGTGCAAAATGACAATGATTTTAGGTCAAAAAAGGACAATTAAAATGGGTTGGATGGAGTACTAGTGATGACACTGAAAGGAAATACTTGAGAAAGTAGAAATTTGGCTAGGGGTTTAATCGAGTCGCGTCAAAATACTGCAAGGATCTAGATTGCAAACCTGTTAAACTCGATCTGGTCTGAGTTAGTTAAATAAATATTTTTAAACTCGTAGTTCAATTAAGAAGACACAAGTAAAGGCTCAAATCAATACCTATAGTACATTAAATATAATTAAACACCATTTAAATTTTAAACTACTACTAAGCTCGATCATGCTTGTAAATCTATTGGGTCGAGTATTGATGAGTATGGGATCAAGACTCGGTTAACTTAGAGCTGAGTTGGAGATTTAATTATCAAGCCGACCCTGAGTAGTTTGTGTGCCTTGATCTCCCCTTCTTATACATATTTGAGGGTTTTGACAAGTTTGAGTTTGAGTTAGAGTTAGCATGTGAAGTATCACATTTTGTAAAAAAAAGGCTGATTTGATTGATGTGTTATTCTTCTCAAAATCTCTAAACTGTGAAACATTATTAGCGAGTTCACCATAAATTTCCACGAAACAAGTAAGGTTTTGTCGTGAAGTTTATCTGATAGAAAGTGTGATATATGGTTCAGCTTCAATTCCAAGAGCCAGGAAGACAAGTAGAGATGATGATGATGACTTGTGGGGTGATGTAGCAGATCCTGCCCCTAAATCTACTACATCTAAAACCTTGAATTCAAAAGCCGGCAGGGCAGTTGATGAGGATGATCCTTGGGGTGCAATTTCTGCCCCAGTTCCAAAATCATCGTCATCATCAAGACCGTTGAATGTGAAACAATCTGCAGATGACGATCTTTGGGCATCGATTGCAGCTCCTCCACCTACAACGGGGCACAAGCCCTTATCAGCTGGACGAGGCACCCGAGGGAGTAAAGGTGCTGCCCCCAAATTGGGCGCTCAAAGGATAAATCGAACATCATCAGGGCCAGGGGTGTAGAGAAGTTTTTGTATATTTTTCCCCTCACTTGATTACTTAAAAACAGGTTGGTAAGAATAGTATACCTACATTTGTGTTGTATTGTTTACAGAAACTGAATTATTATTTGTCATAGTATTCATTTTTCTACCCATAACCTAATCTACTCATTCTGCTTTGTAAAGACTAAACCATTCTTTTATACTCTGGAATTTTTCCGAGCTGAATTATCAACTTCCATAATCTCCAAAGTTTCTGATATGGGTGACATTTTTCAAAATTTTCAATATGCAATAGGAGCTTGTTGAATGAAAACAACTAATTGACACCATTGCTTTTTGCATATTTTAGAAGGTGACAACTGATAAGAAGGATAAAAGTAGATAGGTGAAAGATAAACATGTACAAAAAGACAAAATGAGTCAATTAGATGAAGGGAATATTATTTAACTTAAACAACTAATATTGATCAATTTTTATTTTTATTTAACAATTAATGCAATTGAGTTGTATTGGTGAATCCGTGAATAGAAGTATTTATCACTTTTTATTAATCCGTTTTAAAATGTAGTAGTACTTTTTTTTTTATTAGGTTGTGTTTGGATGTGGGATTTATTTAATTTGAGAAGATATTTCAAATGAAAAAATTTAAAAATACATGAATTTAAAATGACATGAGAATTTAATTTTTTTTTAACTAAAAAATATGGACTTAAATTTAATTATTTAAAATTCATTCATTTATTTTTTAATTCAAATAAATAGTTAAAATATTTCTACCAAAGTTTTACAATTTTTTTTAAAAAAAAATTCGTTGTGGGGTATCAAAGTTTTACTTGTTCTATCAAAATATACTTGTCATTTTTTTTCATGTATAAGATGAGTTACCTTTATCAAAAGATTAAAGAATATGTAATAATTACTTTTAACTCTTAATTGAAGATAATAATTGACACGAAAGCTCAACCTTTGTCAAAACACATTGATCAATGATAGTACACATCTAATCTAATCTAATCTAATTTATCATATATTTACAAACCTATAAAGTGCCACATGTCGCAATCCTATCAACCTATTCAACTTCTCTCTTCACCAAATCTCTCAATTTCAAAATTTCTTAATTGTCATTCATTTCAATTTTATCTTCTAATCTCAACCCTCCATTTTAATTTTTAATCTCAACCCTTAATTCTTATTTTCTACTCCTATATAAACTCCAACTCATTTCTTTCATTTCAACCACTCAATATTTGTTTTATTCTATGTTTACATAATTTTTTAGAATTTCTTCACACTTTTCTCTTTTTTGTATATTTCTAATATAGTTAGGATTGAATTTTCTTTTCTTTTTTTATGTATTGTTTTACAATATAATTGTAGAGATTTTTATTATAATTTATTATGTATGTTTGTATATTTGGGTAGATGTGTAGTTTAGATATTGATTTTTTTTTTGTCAAGGTTTGAAGGTTTCATCCCGAAGATTTATGAAGGTTTTACGAAGATGCACCATTGAAGAGTTCAGATGAAGATTTAGAGAAGATGAAAATTGAAAGAAAGTGTTTATAATATTTTTCAGGTTTTGTAGATGTATGATCAAATATATGAAAAAATTTCTTCAATATTTTGTCGAAAATGCATTAGGAATGTATTTTATATTCGAAGATCATGTAATTAATCTTTTTTAGTAGTATAATTGTATATTTGGGTAGATGTGTAGTTTAGATCGATATTGATTTTATTTTTGTTTGTCAAGGTTTGAAGGTTTCATCCCGAAGATTTATGAAGGTTTTATGAAGATGCAACACCATTGAAATATGATGGTTTTATGAAGATGCAATACCATTAAAGTATGAAGGTTTTATGAAGATACAACACCATTGAAGTATGAAGGTTTTATGAAGATTCAACACCATTGAAGAGTTCAGATGAAGATTTAGAGAAGATGAAAATTGAAAGAAAGTGTTTATAATATTTTTCAGGTTTTGTAGATGTATGATCAAATATATGAAAATATTTCTTCAATTTTTTTGTCGAAAATGCATTTAGGAATGTATTTTATATTCGAAGATCATGTAATTAATCTTTTTTAGTACTATAATTATTTTTGAAACCAATTTGTATACAATATTTTTTTAATATCATTTTCATTATTTGATCTTATATATAATCATTTATTAATTAGTAGGAGTATTATTTTGTCAACTTCTCAACTTAATTAGTATTAATTAATACTATTAATTAGTACCCGCACAATTAAGTCCTATACACCTAATTATTTAAGTAATTAAAGAAAACTAATTATGTAAAAACATGTAATTAACTCCACTAATTATGCATATACATTAAGTATGTATTTTACTTTAGATTTTATTAAATATTTGATGGTTATGACTAATTTAGTTTAATCTATTTAGATTTCATTTAATTTTTTGAGTGTTATACTTTATGTAGATTTCATTAAATATATATATTTTAAATTTTAATTATGCTACTTAATTTACTTTGCTATATTAGACGTAGATTAACTATATCTCAAAAATAAATTGTTTGATAACTAAGATTAAAGGTAGATTATTTTTTAAAATATGTAAAATTTAGATATCATTCTAACAGTTGTATGTAGCAGCTTATAGAATAAAAAAAACAAGTATGGATTGAATTTTTTTGCCTAGATTCAAAAGAAAAAATATGTAAACGTACAACGAACCACGATTTGTATTTTTGTATATTGTTTCTTTTATAAATAAATTTACAATTATCAATTCTATTATTGTTATATATATATAACATTTTATTTTTTATCTTTTAATAAAATAATAAATTTAAAAATCTATATATATATTTTCAAGATTATTTTTAAATTAATAAATTAAAATACATTATAATTTTATTTCAATCCCGTAAAACGCGGGTCTTACACTAGTTACATACTAAGTCAATGAATTATGTACAACAATTTTTTTATTTTTTTTAACAAAAATTTATTTAAGACAATTCAAAGTTTAAAAACGAATCTCAATTTTATGATCAATAAATTTGTAAAGGGAGGGGCAATCAACACCCTATATTATGTTATACATACCCCAAAAAAAATTAGACAAAAATAGACATAAATGCATTTACTAAAATGCCCTTTAAACTTTTTTTAAAAATTATAAACACAACCCTAATAATTATAAACATACCCCATATGTTATACACACCCAATTCTTTAACTCTCCAATCATTTAATCTTCATTCAAACATTTTTATACTTTTACTTAATGCATAAACCCTCCAAATGATGATATAATCATAACAAACATAGTCTTTGAAGAAGAAAACGTGATGAAGAACGTTAATATAACTATATAAGTATATTTAATATTTTTTACACTTTTTTACGGTATATACAAATTTTGAGGTTACCAGTCGACGATATGTTTGGCCAGAATCGTGGCCGAACACATCAATGTATGTACGGCCGGAATGGCCGAACACATCAATGGGTGTACGACCAATTTTGGCCGAACATAATTTTTCCAATTTTTTTTGGTCAAGTTGCGTACGACCACTCTCTGACCGAACATCCCTGAACACGCACATGAGTTATTGGCCGAACAGATTGTTGAGTGTACATGAGTTACTGGCCAAACACATCAATGGGTGTACGGCCAATTCCGGTCGAACATAATTTTTTCAATTTTTTTTTGGTCAAGTGGCGTACGACCAGAGTGGCCGAACATCTCTAAAGGCGCACATGAGTTATTGGCCGAACAGATCATTGAGTGTACATAAGTTACTAGCCGAACACATCTTTGTTTGTACATGAGTTACTGGTCGAACACTTTCGATACAGCATCAAACACAACAGTAAAATGGCGCAAAAAACGAGACTCAAAACAACATTTTAGCATATACAACTAATTTTTTTATGCAATCTTTACACAATATCTTCAACAACGAGATGTTTACAATATTATCATTCCAAATCATCTAAACAATTCAAAAATATCAAAATTTTTATAAACTCTAAATATAAAAAATTCTATAAATCCCAAATTTATTATTTTCTTTTTTTAGTTTTGTTTGTAAAGGAAAAAAGGTTAATGGGGTGTGTTTAGTAAAAAAAAGATTTTAAATAGAAAATGAGATTTTGAATGGAGAAGGGTATGATAGGAAAAAAATGGGAGTGTGTTTAGTATTTTAAATATATTTTTAAATTTTAGTGGGTGTGTATAACCATTGAGTTATGTATAACATATTTTGGGGGTGTCCTCTCATTTGTAAAACCTACTACCAAATCATATTTTAAACTAAAAAAATATCTTTCAAATTCAGATACAAAATTTGTTGCATCCCCAAAGAGATTATTTTTGCATTAAAGTTGCAAAAATTGAGCACCTGACATTTGCAAGCCCTCGTGGAGAAGAATTCCAGTTACACCCGTACAGAAAATCTACAGGAATAAGAAATACCCAAATAGAGAGGAAACTGACGCGTTGAATTGAATTTTGAAGGCGGTATGAAGAGATCGATTTACCCTAACAAGATTTGGTATCGTGAATTCAGTTAACCGGACTTTCAATCCTTCAATCTTCCTCTGGATTGAGTTATTTCACGAGCCGAATAGTCAAGAATGAGCAACGAGGAGGATGACAAAGGGAAGAAGGTTAATCCATGGGAGCAAGCAAATAGAGGTAATCAGGATAAAGAAGAGGATATGAAGCTGTGGGGGATTATAATTTTTGGATTAATAGGAGCTACCTTTACCGCTTTTACTGTAAGTTTTTAGCCTTTCTTTACAGTTTTTAGTTATATGGAGTATTAAGCGAGCGCAGCTCTTGAAGCCCCTTATTTTCTCTAAACACAAATTGTATAGCTTTGTGTGGTGGTAATGATGGTAAAATGTCCAGGTGTAAATGGCCATGCCCATATGAATTTTTGTTGTTCCCATATTGTGGAAATAAGATGCTATTAAAGTTATTAGTTTTAAGAAACTTTTGATTATTCAAGTTACTTAATCAGCTCGGATGATTCTGCAATTCTGGTTTGATTAAGCTTCTGATAATTATTAGGGGTTACTGACTGTTTTGGTGATTCTTTTGATGTATTTAGTCTTTTCGGTATTGTATGAATCAGTATGGAAATCTTACTTCATTAATAAATAACAATGAGGCTAAATCTTCAAAGATATAAATATTTTGTAGCAGTTGTTTCAACTTTTTAGGTTTGAATCAGTACTATGTGTAGGTAATAGAAAATCCAAAAACATTGAACAATAACCTCTCAGTTGTGATGATGTGTCCAACTTATGAAGTTTGTATAATATATACATTAAGCTTTAGTGTTTTTTTTTTTTTTTGGCAGGATCCCACCTTTAAACTTCAAGTGTTAATATCTAAATTAGTAAATGTGAACTGTTTTTAGGTCATTAAACACTGAATACTTCACAAAATCGTTGAACTCATTATAATTATAGGGTTAGATAGATATATTCAGAGCCATGGCATCAGTTCCTAGAAAATAAGTCTTAGGGGTTATCTAGTTGTTATCTATGGCACGTGTACAAAAAATGCTACCAATTAATGGTTGTATTTGTGGACACAATTTTACTTTATCGTACTCCCCTGACTTGCTAATTTTCCAGTCTGATGTAAAGTTTGAAAGCAGAACCTGGTTCCTTGATCTTTGACTGAAGATAAATTTGATCAGCCTGTGAGCCACTAGGTATTTAAGAATCTATTTGACACTCTAATAAGCTCTTATGGCCTACTTAAAATAAATTTATGAGGCTTCCCTCTACAAGCCCAATTTAAGAATTCTTTGGACTTTGGAGGAGAAAAAACCAAGTTTTGCTTTCATGTACTTCGTTCATCTAATTTTTTTTGTAATCCAGGGCTCCTTTACATCGTAGTGTTGTACTAGCCCTGTCTTTCTTGTTTACGAATTGCTGGGAGTTATTGTAGCTGCTCTTCACTCTTGCTTCTTATTTCACAGTACTAATGCACTGCTGTTATTTGGGATTATGATTTGCTTCTCTTTGCCATCATTACATATTCTGCATCAAAGACATTGAAAATTCCTATATCCTAACCTTCTATCTGCTTCTGAATATTGCAGGTTAATCGATTACGGAGGACAGCTAATTGGGTTTATACTCAGGTAATCACTGGCCTTCTATAAGTTCTATATTAGTTATAGAAATTTCAATAATTCACTAGCAGTTGCATAGCAAAGTACGGTCTGTGGTGACAGACATGTCTTGACTTAAATTTTGTTTACTCCCACTAATATTTAATGTTACTGGACTGCAAAAGTTGAGCAGGTCTCAGTCAACATGGAAGGACCAGCGTTCTTTTCGAACTAATTTTCAAGAGGAAGCATGGAAAAGATATAATCGCCGTATGCAAGAAGAGTATGAAGAAGAAATGGAGAGAGTGGTTAGATTTTGTTGAAGCTCTGTTAATCCACTTTATTTCAAATGACACAAGTTTGCGAGTTTTCTCAAGTTTTATAGATTATTGAGATTCTTTATAATGCACATTCTAGTACTCTTGCATTGGGTGTTAGAGAAGGTCTTCTGTAGCTGAAGAATGTGGTTGCATCTGCATGATATTACCAGCTTCTGGATATCTCCTTAATGATCTCTTTATCTTCTTTCTCTTTCCGTGGCTGTTGCTTCTTCTTTAATCAGATAATATACGGTGACTTCTCTTCTTTGGGGAAACTTGAGCTCAAACTGTGATATATGCACAAGTTTATGACAATTGTATTGATATTGTCCTGCATGCAAGATAAACGAAGATTACAGAAATATGGGAGATTCTTATAATGTGAACAAGGAAAATTTAGAACAAAGTAAATCCTTTTCGTACTAATATCTGATGTAACTATCAAAACCAACAAGGACTAGATTTATTCATGACCAATGATCATTTTCCAATAAGAGCTGTCTCAAAATATTAAATCTATACAAACAAATGAAATACTGAAGATATATTTCTAAATGACCCCCAGTAAACAAGATTTGTAAATGCACCTGATTTTAACCAAATTGAGGAATTTATGCTTTTACAGGAGCGAATTCGGCGGATGCAGAGTGTATTCAACAGAGAGAGGAATAAATTCAGAAGGGGTTACGAGAGCTGGCAAGAGAATGGTTCAGGTGGATATCATCAGCATTCTCAGAGGAATGATTGGTACTGGAAGGGAGATACATCATTTAGAGATCAAAATAGCAATTACAGGGAGACTCCTAGGCCCAATACAAATGCTCCATTGTCACATCACTACTCAATCCTTGGCCTTGACAGGTATGTTATTTTCTGAATATAAGTTTGTGCCCAAACCTCTGATGAAAATGTGAGATAGTAGAATAAGTCTTAGTTTTCCTATTAATTGATGTAGTCTAGTATTCTTTGACGAGTAAATTGCAAAATTGATCCCGTATCTGTCAGTGTTGGCGATTTTAGTCCTATATGAATGAATTTTCTCAATCAAGTCCCATAACTTTTAAAAAGATGCAGTTCTAGTCCTATCTGCCGGAATTCCATCTAGCAACCAGAATAATGACTTGGTATTGCTTACATTAGTTATATAGCATAGTGGAACCCCGACATATTAAACTCAATTAAAAAAAACACATGGAGTATTAATTATCATGCTAAAACAAAAAATTGTCAATATAGTACTAAAATTGCATCTTTTTAAAATTTATAGGACTTTATTAAGAAAATTAATTTGTACGGGACTAAAATCACCAACACCCAATAGATACGAGACCAATTTTGCAATTTACTCACTATTCGATTGATCAGTAGTGCCCAAATAGTGGTAGATATTTGGCTTCTCTAGTCAATTTAATGAAGAGAGCTGCATGATGGTTTGACTGATCAGTCCCTATCTATTTCTTGTTGTAGGCTTGTAGTTTGATTGTTTAGCTTTTGGGATGTTTGAAGTATATGACACAGTACTAATTATAAGAAAGAAGATAAGTAGTTTGGCTAGAACTTTCAAGCTTGAAGCATTTTTTTCAATGTTGTTTTAGAAGCTAACTAGCTGCTATGATTTGCAATTGTTTTCAATTAAAACAAAAGTGGCATAGAACTCTCGGTGGTTCGATGTTTAAAAAAAAAATGCTCCCTATGTACGAAAAAGAGGTCCTGTTTCTTGGAAGTCAAAAGTAAAACTTTTATTTTTGGTTAACTAAATGAAAGTACAACCTTCGCAGGATTGGCATCAAAATTTCAGTGGTTTGATATTGAAAAATAGTAAGATACTCTCTGTCCTAAAAAAAAAGTGTCATGTTTCTTCGAATTCCTTTTTTTTGGTCAACTAATTGAAATTACAACCTTTGGTAAGCCATCAAATATCAGTTATATCCCCATTTATTTGATGATTTAACTTGTTTAATCACACTTAACTTGGTTTCGTTTTGTGATAAGAGTATTGTAGAAATTTTAATTAAAAATAATCTTTTGACATTTTAAACATGGTCTTTTTGGTAAAAAATGTTTTTCAAGAAAGATCTTTTTTTTCCCTTCGTGGGGACAGAGGGAGTAATCAAAATGACATAATCCCTTCCAATTTGAGTCACTCATGCAGTTGTTCAACATTAATAGTAGCATATAAAGTAATTGTATTATTTTGAGAATTTGATCAATCTCAGGCATTTTCAGTAGTGTTTATATGATGAACAATGGTAGTATGTGTAAGTTCACCACTTGGCCTATGTCTTTCAATTTTGCAGGCGGAGGATAAAACCCTACACAGATGAAGAGATTAAGGTGCTTCCTAACCCTATATTTATATTGCAAGTCATATCTCTATTCATCTATTAGAAGTTAATCCTGACACGTGTCGTTCAATTTCTTAATTTTTTTGAATAAATATATATTATATTATCTTAGATTTTTATTTATCTCGATCAAAAATTCCTGACATATTTCATATAATGAACCGTTTCTTGATGTGATAAGTTTCGTCATCTGGTAATTATTTGAAAAATGTTACTTACATTTAACACCCCTAAATAATTATTACTTACATTTAGTACCTCAAAGTAATTACATGTAACACTTCAAATAGTTGATTCCATCAGTCAATTGACGGTATGACCGTGGGAGTAAAAGTGTACTTCTAAGACCAAGTTTGGTAGTGAATGAAGGAGGGGGCCAAAACTGAAAAAAAAAAAAAAAAAGAGTAAACTTTTGGGACCAAAAATGATATTACCACCATTTTGATTCTCAGCATAGGCCAAATGTCCCGTGGCATTACACAACATGAATAGTTTAGTCGAGTTAAATTATTTTTGGGTAGCTAGGAATAATGTCATATTTTTCTCTGCATTTATCTTAGGGGGTCTGACGTAATTATCTTTTCGTTTTCTTGTGAACCAATTCGTCTAACATCTTCTCTATTTGCAGTCGGCCTTCAGAACAAAAGCAAAGGAATTCCACCCCGATCAGAATCAGGACAACAAAGGTAGTGAATTCATCAAAGTTACAGGTTTCATCTGATGGATCAAAATTGCATTAAACTGCGTTTTTATGTGGTGCAGCGTTTGCAGAGACAAAGTTTAAGGAGGTTATGGTGTCATATGAGGCCATCAAATCAGAAAGGAAGAACAACAGCACCACCAATAGGAGACCTTAAGAATGAACATTCTTCGATGTTGCTGAGTTACATTTAACCTCTACAAATTTCTCTCCATTTGTGCGGTGTAATTGTTTTTTTGTTTTCCTGCGATTATAGAGGTTTAATGAGGACCATCGGAATTTAAGTGTTCGGGACAGTCATGATCAAGAATCTGGCTGATGTTTTGGGGTTTTAGCTGCTGCTAATGTGTATATAGGTTGATATGTTTCATTAAAAACCTTGTCTTAAACCATAATATAGTAGAAATAATAAGAAACAATAGATGGCCACTTTGCTGTAAGACACTCATTTGACCAACTTTTCCTTTATTTTTTTGTTGTTTGTTTTTTCAGGCGTTCTCAGCAACTAGTACACATAAAAAAACACAGCAATTAAAAGGTGTTTCAGCCGTTTTGTTCACATTTGTACATGAGAGGTACAAATTTAGTGAGTGTAATTAACTTTTTGTAACAAAATTGATCTTGAATAAGGAGGGTACACGATTGGGGATGCCCTTGTTATTAGGGGTGTGCATGGATCCGAAATCGGAATCAGTTTGTACGGGGATCAAAATCTACCTTAATGGGTGGATCGGAGATCGGAATAACTAGATTGGACTGGTAAATTCCGGTGACCAGACCAGTTTTTTATTTCTTTCAAGCTTTTTTTAAGTTTATCGAAGTGAGAACAAAAATGATTAATTTATGTATGAAAATTAAAGCGTTTTCTTCATCGGAGATCAATTTCCGCCAATTTAAATTTTATTTACAATATTATTAATGGTATTTTTGCACTAAAAGTAAATTGAATTTTTTTTTTGCACTAAAAGTAAATTGAATTTTTTTTTCAATTATATATTGTACTTGAAAAATGTACTGTAATAGATCTCAACACTTTTACTAAAGTTTTCAAATTAATAATCTTAATTTTATTTAGTTTATAATAAATAATTAAGGGTGTATTATTAAAAAAATATAAATAATATACATAAAAAAACATTAAAAAAAAAAAAAAAAAAAGGGTTTTCGATCCGGACCGAATAAGTTTCGGTTTTAATCCGTCCGGTTCTGATCTTTTTTGGATCCGATCTATCTCTGTACACTCCTACTTGCTATGAAAATTAAAATTAGATAAGAAGAAAAATACAAACCGAATTAATTGGTATAATACATTTTGAAATTTGAATTAATTGATGTTACATTTTATCGTACTTGAATTAATTTGAATTGGTACCAAACCCAAATTCCGGTGTGTTGATTACCGATTAAGATGCTATACAAAAATTTATTTATTTAAAATTTAACTAAGTACTAGAAGGCAGTGATTTTTGCGCAATTAACAACTATTTGAATTTTTTTTTTTTAGATAGATGACACTTTTTTTTCTTCCGTGAAACAATAACATAAATCAAATCTCGTCAATCTTCTTTGTAAAATCTCTCGTCATTGTGAAATCGAAAGGATCTCCCGATTTTCTTTGTTTTGTTTCTGCCATTGTTGAGCACTCCATGTTCCCGATTTACAGTATACGCAATAGATGAGGTTGTAAATCACCGACATTTCAAAAAAAAAAAAAATGAAGGCTAGAAGGCCAGTAAATCCTTCACGGCGCATATCTGATAGCGGGGCCTTTCCATATTCATCTTCCTTCTTCAATTCCAGATCACGCTCTCCCTCCTACTTATCCATTGCAATCCTCATTCTGGTATCATTTTCTTTCTTCACATTGCATTTTATAATACGTCTTTCGAAAAATTGTATTCTGGATAGATAAGGACAATGGAATTATGATTGTTAACAATGGGTTTTGGAGGGATTTCATCGGATATTGTATTAATTTATGATTTTATAATGGATTTCAATTTGGAACTTTCAGGGAGCAATCTTTATCATTGGTTATCTGTCTCGTGGCCAAGGTTTGATACTTTTCTCAGTTCGTATTTAGGTTTTTCTTCTTCTTTCTATTGATTGCTGGTGATCAGTAATTACATACAAGTCAAGTGGAATAGTGCATTTGCAATTACTTTTATTTGATGACTGATAGCAATATTTCTGGCCTTCGGAGAGATTATTAGTATAGATAATTTTCACTTGCAATAGTGAGGTGTTGGAATGGTATATATGCTGAAGAAATGTTACATTCATCTGAATATATAACAATAGCTAAGATTTTGATCTGTAAAAATGACTGAGCATTATTAATTATCTATCCATATTTAAACAGAGCTAATTAAGTTGAATAGATATCAATGGCGACGAATTACACATTTTACCAATCTGCTTCAAGTTTTTATTACCACATGAGAAGCCACTTCTGAGTCTAGCTTTTGTGGTTTCCTATTGCATGGTTAGAGTTTGAGTTTATGATTTTATATAAGGATTGTACCTTATGTTTGTCTTTGACTGATGATCAATGTTTGTGTGGTAGGTACTATTGAGATTAAGAAAGCTTGGGTGGAAGGTAATCACATTTTCTTTCTTTCTATGTAAATCTCTGGTTTCTTTTATTGTTCTAGCTCATTGTTTTTAAAATTGGGGATTATTGGGGAAGACATAGCTTGTGTATACTAACTAAGAGCCTGTGTTGGCTTTTCTGATATGTTTAGGAAATTTATGATGCAAAAGTCTTCTGCTTAGGAAATTACATTGTGAAGAATCAAAAGATGTTTTGACTGTTCTTTTATTAATTCAAGATCTAGCTAGATTTTTTTCCCTCAAATCTTCTTGTGAATTACTAATATATCAGATAGAGATCTTACACGATTTGACTTGGATTTGATTGCCATCCTTTTGTGTCTTTTTGGCTGAACATTACTAATGACAGAGAGAGAGCCTCCTGAGATGCTGATGGATAAGTCCTTCACAGCTCAATATTGTTTTCGTTCCAACTCTTCTTTGTTTGAGATTAAATAGTCATTTTTAATTTTCTGGATATATTTCTGACTGTCCTCAAATCCTCAAACAAAGTTCTTTCCAAAACCCAGTGCCTATTCCATAATTATTCCAATTCCGGTTAAGGAGCAAGAGATGGAATTTCTGCATGTTGCAAATTGGCAGTATTTTTTAATTTACAGAGTTTATATGAGAAATCTTAGGTGATTCTTTGGATTATACCAAACTTATAGGGTTGCAGCATCAAGATTAATAAAAGGGAAAATAGTTTTTTAGTCATGTAAGCTATCCATATTTTGATTCCACTTCCCTAGACTTTCTCGAATTGAAAATAGTCTTGTAACTTGTATTTTTTGACATTTTGGTCCAATAACATGCAGGAGGTGAAACATACGGTTGATGCGAGTTTAATTTGACCACGTGGCAATGTTTAATTGGTCAACCGGATGTTTCACCTCTAACAGGCGGTCTGGACCCAAATTGACGAATAATAAAAATTTACAGGACTATTTTTAATTCGTGAAAGTTGATAGGACTAAAATCAAAATAAAGATAACTTACCAGACTTAAAAAAAGATTATGTTCCCTTAATAAAACAATAAATTAGATAGCAAGTACGACAATGACAATTAATATTTATAATCCGTGCAGATGACTTCTCATGCAATAGAGAAGTTCAACGAGTTATTCCGATTCTTAAATCAGCATACGGCAATAGCTTGCACAAAGTGTTGCATGTCGGTCCAGACACATGTTCAGTCGTTTCCACATTGTTAAGAGACGAGGAGGCGGAAGCTTGGGGTGTGGAACCATACGACATGGAGGATGCTGATGAGAGATGCAAGAGAATGGTGCGTAGGGGCCTCGTTCGTGTGGCAGATATTCGGTTTCCTCTTCCCTACAGGGCAAAGTCATTTTCTCTTGTCCTTGTTTCAGATGCATTGGAGTACTTATCTCCAAAGTATCTCAATAGGACCATTCCGGAATTAGCAAGGCTGTCATCGGATGGCCTTGTTATTTTCACTGGTAAGAAGGGATCATACCACTCGTTTACTTCAACTTTTTGCTATTTTTTATTTTTTTTGCAAATTTTGTCACTTTTTAAAAATTAGTACTTACTTCTTTTGTAGGGTATCCGCATCATCGCAAAGCTAAACCTGTTGATAAAGCCAAACACTCGGTAACCCCTTTACTCTCATATTATCATGAATATTAGACAGTAAAATGAAATTTATCGATTAGTTAGAAACAAAAATGGGCCACTAAGTGGTACGTTTAATCTTAATTTGTCACACAGTTCGTCTGATATTACACGGTCTCACATAAGAATTTGTCTATTAGGGAGTATTTGTTATTCTTTTTATGCTATATCCAATCTTGATTTTTGGGTGGTCTTGAACGAGACGGTCACACGAGAGATCATCTCAATTTACTATGATTTGAAATGAAAAATCCGAAGATCTAGAAACAAACCTAATATTACTACTATTTCTTGATGTTTTTTGCCATGTTCATATTTCTGTTTTATGAAACAGGCTAAGTTGAGGAGTTCGATTTGGTGGTCTCGATATTTTGGGCAATTGAGTTTGGATGAAAATGAAGGTGTTGTCAAGAAGTTCAGGAAAGCTTCACAAAAGATGTCATACACCCCTAGTTGCCAAATTTTTCATCTCAAGCCATACAACTGACCTGCTATTGGCCTAATTTACCAAAATTCACTCTCCCTCTCCAACTATGTTCATAGTTAGTTTATTTTGTTTTATCATGATTATTATTAACCTTTTTTTTTTTTTTTTTATACAAGAGAGATTGTATTGGCTTTTCGAGTTTTTGGTAGATGATTTATAAGTGTTAACTGCATTATAATCAAGATCCTCTGGACCTCATATAACCTGTTGATCATCACTAATCAGATCCATCAAACGGTGAAAGCAACTAAGACACACTGCTCAAATTGGATCAATGATCGATTTCTAGTTTTCAATCCTAATTGGAACTTTGTTATCCGATTGAACAAAAAGGTTGCTCATCCATTGATGATGAATTTTGATTTTTGACAAGCATCATGCTCCTAAGAATTTATCCAGTGGGAGGTTCCAAATTAATGGTTACTTGAACCAGGGGAAACAAAAACTCAATTCAAAGAGTAAACAAAATTTCATACGTGACCTCATAAATACACAGAGAATTCTGCCTCAGCTCACAAACAAAATCAGAACATTAAGTATCAACCATACATCTCTAATAGGATCAATTTAACAACACTTCATCTCTTATAGGGCTTGAGTTGATACTCTTTAAATTCAGAACTAAAAGATATTGATTCTTCCTCCAGCTTCTTCTTCAATCTCCTCCAAGTCCTCAACATATCAGCTTGGATCAAGCCTCGATACAACGTCTCAAAAGTAATCTTTTGTGGAAGAAACCCTTTCTCAATCATCTCCACGAAAAACTCACACGCTTGTCTCCATTTCCTCTTCTCACACAATCCATGAATCAAGATCGTATAAGCATCCAAATCGGGCCCAATCCCACTTCCATTCATGTCATTCCAAATCTCCCATACAAGACTCATTTTATCCAATTTCATCACCATTTTCAACACTATATTGTACGTATGCATATTCGGTGAAAGTAAAGAACCCTCATTCTTCATCCTCCTATACATCTTCATTGCTCCCTCTGCGTCATTTCTACCTCTATACTCCTTGAAAAAGCAGTTGTACGTTTCTGCTGTTGGACTAACTCCATGATACACCATTTCGTTCAATAACTCCTCAGCATCGTCCATTCTCCCACAAGACGAAAGACATTTTACTACAGAAGTATATGTGGCTATGGTCGGGCAAATGCCCTTCTCTTTCATCATCACAAACTTGTCTAAACATAGCTGGGGCTTATGTGCCCTGCTATACACATGCAGCAAGATTGAGTAAGTGGTGACATCTGGTTCTAATCCTCTCTCACGCATTTCATCAAACACCTGCTCTGCTTCCCTAATCACTCTCTCAAACCTCCCAACTGGATGCAAACTTGAACGCCTGCAAATCCCATTTAACAACACGTTATATGTAACAACAGTTGCTTCAATCCCCCTACCCAACATCTCCTCAAAAAACCTCCTGCCCATCTCGATTTTCCCCACCTTACACCACCCATATATAAGAACAGTATACAGTTTTGCATCTGCTTCTACTCTATATTTCTCCTTATTGAACACTTCTACTGCCACCTTAACGTACCCATACTTGCACAGAGTATCCAAAAGATAACGAAAACAAGTACTGAACTGCGATTCAAAAACCTCATTACCGAGAAAAATATTCATGTCGTAGAACGCACGAATTGCAGTTCTCGTCAATCCAGCGGAAATTAACCTTCTGATCAAGACAAAGAAGGTTGTGAAATCGGGCTTCGAAACGCTTTCCTGGTTATCCATTCGCATAATTAACTGCCAGGCAACGTCAAATTGGCGAACTTTGCACAAAATGTTGATAATAATATTGTAGGCCGCGGTGTCGATTACAGGAGAAGAGTCGGAGAGGTAATGAGACTGAGTGTATTTAAAAAAAGCTAGGGCAATCTTGGAATGGTTATTCAAGCGGAGCAGAGTCTGATGAATTAAATTGGGGGAAAGTGTAATACCGTGGAGCTGGAGGGAAGATTCCATGTGATGGAACGGGTTGTGGTGCTGGATCAGGATTTGGCAGAGAGAAACCGCCTCCGGAGAATGGTGCAGAGGAGGAAGAGAGGGTTTTCCGACATCGGCACATGAGTCTTCCGAGTCGGAGAATGAGTGGAAGAGTTTGAGCGGAAGAGTGTTTAGAGTGGGCGATAAGATGGATACAAGTGTAGAAATGTGACAATGGCGAACCCTGGGGAAGAATAAGAAACCCATCACATCAGATAGCTTCCGCCATAGCTGCGAGGTTTATGGGGTTGGGGGCGAGTATTTACACGCTCGGTCCTCGGTTTTCCTTTTTATTTAACCAACCCACATATTAATTAGGTTCATAATGCGCAAAAGAAATCATTCACAACTAGCCATGCACAAAAATATTGAACCAGCGGTTCAGCCATCGATTTGGGCCACTGTCGGTCCTACAAAGGCAGTTTCAATTAAAAATCGAACTGAAACTCTATATAATGTGGTTAGATTTCGAAATGAAACCTTGTATAAAGAAGAGTAGTTCATTATCGGTTAAATATTTACAAAATTAAATTGGATAGTTAATCGATAAGCTGGAGATTCGATTTACCTTTTTTAATAATAAAAAAAATCAAAATCAACGGTTCAAATTAAATTTTGGAAATAAAAAAATAGGTCAAATCAATGGTTCGAAAATCGTAATCGAAGCGATTCAGTTCCAAATTACGAAAATTGTAACCGTCGATTTTGAACGTTTATACACGCCTATTCAAAACCGGTGAAAACAAATTATCTTGAATATATATATATATTTTTTTTTTTTGAGGAACTAAAAGTTTCTTCTTTATGAGTACTCGTCTCACTAAGAATGCTATGGTTATCGTATAATATCATAAAAAACAATAATTTTATTTTATAATTTTACTTGTTAAAATCGAATTGAAGTGTAATTAATTTACTTGGTTCCCTTAATTGGCAAAATAGGCCATTATTATTAACAAATCAAAATTGAGGTATGAGGCTAGCTTTCGATCAGGGTGGAAGTGAGGTGAAAACGATAAAGTCAATGATTTAGTATCGGAACTGCATCGAAAATCGAACTAGAACTGATTTCTCTCCATTAAGCTTGACTTAGCAAAATTCAAATTGTGACGATTCTAAATCATAATCGATGATTCCGAACCGATCTAACTTGAGGGTAGTATTTGAAAAAAAAATTATTTAAGTATCTAATTTTGTTCCAAGTAGAAGTCTAAAAAGCGGGTTCCCCCCTCCCCCCTTAATAAGCAGTAATAATATTTAAATATTACTTTAAAATAATAAATTATATTTGGAACGACTTTTGCCACTGTAATTTCCACAAGAAAGAAGTGCAAAATGACGACTCATGTTGTAGATTGCCACTATAATTTCCACACGAAAGAAGTGAGAGTGAAATTAACTAAAACAATTCAATTATTAGTGATGTGGGGAATGTTTGGGGCACCAATATCTGAATCGTCGTTGATGATTATTTTAGCAATTTTCCAGTCTCTTAGTCACACAGATTTTATACAATTGCTAATTTTTACAATTTTCAGTTTTAGACTCGTTGATAACTTGATATTGTTTTTATTTTATTTTCCCATACGTATAACTTTTTAATTTCTTTTAATCTATCATTTTTTTAAGAATTGTTGGTCCAAAATTTTATAATTTCTTTCATATATCCACGTTTTCTTTTACAAATTTTAATTTTATTATAATTCATTTTCTTATAGTTGTAGTTATACTAAATGTTATCCTTTAAATCCTCGACAATACCACCTCATTTTATTAATTCAGATTTTTATTTGTTAAAAAATGATAAAAGATGTAATTGTTTTATATTATGTATTTCCTTTCAATTAAAAAAACAATGTCAAGGAAATAAAATACACAAAGACAAAAAAAATGTTTGCAACATCCAGCTAAAAACGTAGGCAATTTTTTTCTAGTAAAACTCAGGGAGAAACCTTGAGATTAAACGAGTTGATAATAATACGTACTGTAGGGACATTTTATAGGATTGCAAACTAAACAATTTATTTTAGGGAGGATCTGACCTTAATATTCTATTGGACGAGTTAAAAAATAACTGTAGATACCTAAATTTTAAATTCCTTTGAACCTCTAAAGTCCAGTAAATCAAGACGGGCCTCTAAAGTCCGGTAAATCAAGACGGGCCTCTAAAGTCCGGTAAATCAAGACGGGCCTCTAAAGTCCCATAAATTCAAGACGGACCTCTAAAGTCCAATAAAGCAAGACGGGCCTCTAAAGTCCCATAAATGAAGATGGGCCTCTAAAGTCCAACAAACCAAATTGAGCCCAAATAGGGTATTCTTAGCCCAAGTAATTCAAAATTTGAATTAAACCCTAACCACTTGCACAAATATCTCCCTGGCCCATAAGAAACCCTAGGTTCTACACCTATAAATAGGGGCCTCATTTCATTCATTTCAGAATCAAGAAATCAGAAGCATTGAAGGCTCTAAAATTCTCTACAGAGATTTTAGAGTGTTCTTCAGCAAGCGGAGGAGCTTCAAAGGCGTTCTTCGGGCAAAGCGGCGAGAAGCAGCGTTCGAGTGGAGATCGAGGTGCTAAGCCCCTTCGATTCGGCGTTTCTTCAAGGCGTTCTTCGTGCAAAGCGGCGAAAAGCAGCGTTCGAGTGGAGATCAAGGTGTTAAGCCCCTTCGATTCGACGTTTCTTCAAGGCGTTCTTCTTGCAAAGCGGCGAGAAGCAGTGTTCGAGCGGAGATCAAGGTACTAAGCCTCTTCGATTCGACGTTTCTTCAAGGAGGAGGTGCTTCGTGGATCTTCAACGACGTTCGTCTCGGAAAAGTCCCGATAAGTCCCGAATAAGTCCCGATAAGTCCCGAAAAAGTCCCGATAAGTCCCGAAGGTCCCGAAAAGTCCCTAAAATCGACGTGTAATCCAAAATACGGCGTCAAGCCCTTGGATTAACGTTACAAAGTCCCAAGTTCAAGAACGGTCTTCAACGACGTTCATCACAAAAGTCCCTAAAATTGACGTGTAATCCAAAATACGGTGTCAAGCCCTTGGATTAACGTTACAAAGTCTCAAGTTCAAGAACGATCTTCAACGACGTTCATCACAAAAGTCCCTAAAATCGACGTGTAATCCAAAATACGGTGTCAAGCCCTTGGATTAACGTTACAAAGTCCCAAGTTCAAGAACGATCTTCAACGACGTTCATCACAAAAGTCCCTAAAATCGACGTGTAATCCAAAATACGGCGTCAAGCCCTTAGATTAACGTTACAAAATCTCAAGTTCAAGAACGATCTTCAACGACGTTCATCACAAAAGTACCTAAAATCGACGTGTAATCCAAAATACGACGTCAAGCCCTTGGATTAACGTTACAAAGTCCCAAGTTCAAGAACGATCTTCAATGACGTTCATCACAAAAGTCCCTAAAATCGACGTGTAATCCAAAATACGGCGTCAAGCCCTTGGATTAACGTTACAAAGTCCCAAGTTCATGAACGATCTTCAACGACGTTCATCACAAAAGTCCATAAATTCAACGTTTAATCCAAAAATACGGTGCTAAACCTTTGGATTAACGTTATAAAGCCCCCAAGTACAAGATCGGAGCGGATTCGGTTGCGGATTCGACCCCAAAAAGCTCAAGAAACTCAAGAAGTTCAAGAAGAGAGAATCAGAGGAGAAAATTAGAGATTGTAACCCACAAATACTCGGTTTTAATCCGAAATTAAATAAAATTGTTTACCATTTTCGCGTTTTTATATTTAATTCACGAATTTGTGTTTACAAATTGGCACGCGCAGTGGGACAATTCTCGCTCTTCATCTCCACTCTCCAAGTATTCATGTATGCAGAATTTCATGGGGGCATGCTAATTCACCGCTGGGGGCATGCTAAATCACCTTTTGAGTTCTACATCAAGGATTTCGAGATCAAGTTGCATTCGAAATAGATCTCTACAACAGATCTCGAGGGGGCATTTGTAGACACTGGAATTTTATTAAATTTTGAACGTGTCTAATATTGTAAATCCTAGTTTTGGAGATAAGAATATAAAATAATACAGTATCTCTAAAATTTGAGGATTATCTCTTTCCTTATTTTTAGGATTTTCGAATATCATTTTCTTGCTCTCTAAGTTGTTCGTCTCTTATAAATAAGAGAGTGCAAATAGAATTGTAGTGGAGTCAGATGGAATAAGTCAGTCACGACTCCATCAACTCCCTACTACTAAATTGTAGGTCAAATTGAGTATGATGGAATAAGTCACAAATGACTCCATCAACTCCCTACTACCAAATTGTAGGTTAAATTCAAAATCCGTAACACGTCGCTTAGACTCCGGTATCAAATTATGTTTAGAGAGTGGAATCAAGAGATCAACGAGAGTTGTACCCCTAATTTTAAAAAAAAATGTTTACCTTATTTTTATCACCATTCTTTTGTGCATATTTGCAGGTGTTTAAATTTATTGGCGTTCTTCGTGCAAAGCGGCGAGAAGTAGTGTTCGAGCGGAGATCAAGGTGCTAAGCCTCTTCGATTCGGCGTTTCTTCAAGGAGGAGGTGTTTCGTGGATCTTCAACGGCGTTCGTCCCGAAAAAGTCCCAATAAGTCCCCAAGGTCCCGATAAAGTCCCAATAAGTCCCGGAAAAGTCCCGAAAATCAACGTGTAATCCAAAATACGGCGTCAAGCCCTTGGATTAACGTTACAAAGTCCCAAGTTCATGAACGATCTTCAACGACGTTCATCACAAAAGTCCATAAATTCAACGTTTAATCCAAAAATACGGTGCTAAACCTTTGGATTAACGTTATAAAGCCCCCAAGTACAAGATCGGAGCGGATTCGGCTGCGGATTCGACCCCAAAAAGCTCAAGAAACTCAAGAAGTTCAAGAAGAGAGAATCAGAGGAGAAAATTAGAGATTGTAACCCACAAATACTCGGTTTTAATCCGAAATTAAATAAAATTGTTTACCATTTTCGCGTTTTTATATTTAATTCACGAATTTGTGTTTACAATAACTAAATGATAAAATTTAAATTTATCATATAATTAATCAAAAGATACATAATAATATATTGTTAATTGAATTTAACAACTACTTCACACTAAACATCACTACTACTCAAACATTTTATCCTACTTGAACAAAATATTATCTTCCAACTCATCTTATCTAAAATATGACCACCACCAACAAAACCAAATGATTAGTATAATAATATAATTAAATTGAATTAAAATTTGAAAATATTAAATGAATTGATCACTGTGACCTTATCAGAGTTTAGCCCTATAAACTTTAGGTAGACGGTACCAAAACAATCAAGATTTTTAATTTAAAATAACTTTTTTCTGATTTACAAGGGCTAATCCTATAGGCCATAACATTTTTATTATTTCACTATTGAAATTAATTTAGTTTTTTTTTTAAAATACTATGATTCCTGTTTAGAAAATATTTTACCACACAATACTTATCATCACTGATGATGATAAATCATAAAAGAAATAATTTAATATTATTCCTTTTTATCACAATTCTAATTTTATTCTAAATCCTGGTCCATATAAATTGCTGAATGTCCAATTAGCCCAGCGTTCACAAGAACACTCTGGACCATAATATTATTATTATCCCTAAATATTTAATTTATATGAAATATAAGTGTGTGGTAAGTTATTAAATTGGCGAACATGCACTTCCAAATAAGTGACAGTTAAGGCGGTTTCCCATCGCGATCCCCCCACAAACTGCTGTCCACGTGGCGCGTCTTCCGGTCCCGCTTAATTATTCGCTAAATTGAATTAAGTATATTAAATAAATATCTAATCAAATGTCACAAAGGAATTCCACTTGGATCCCGCCCGATTTTCTCTCTCTCTCTCTCTCTCTCTCTCTCTCTCCTCTGTCTCATTCGGTTTCAGTTTTGCGTACAACTCCCAAATCTTAATCGTGAATTAATTTTAGGGTACGAAATTTTCTTTTAGTTTAGCGATTCCTTCTGATGGAACGACGATCTTTTCTTATACTCATTGTCTCGGTGTAGTACACGCAAAGCTACTCGGTTCATTCCGCTTAAATCCATTCATTTTTTGGAGTTTCTGGAAATTCTGGAAACAGGTATCAATTTTAACGGATAAAAATATTCATTTGTGTTTTTCGGCGTGATGATTTGTTGTTGCATGGTTGCATATTTTAACGATGGAATACTGGTCGGTGAATTTACGGATTGCGTTTATTCTAATTGTATTACTGTTACACGACATGGATTTTGTTTCTACGTCATTTTGTTGTTTTTCCAGTTGGTTATTTTGATTTTGAAAAAATGGGTGTTTCATGAAAATTGGAACTTTGGGTCTGATCAGAGTATATTATGTCTGATTTCTGCACTTCATTGGTCTAGTTTGTATCCCTTGGATTAACTTCCAATTCTGTGAGATATAAAACAATTTATTCCTGTTTTTATGCAATTCAGTTGATATGGTGTATATGATTTTAAGGCTTCCAACCATATTTTTATTGGGATTGGTGACGTTGGTTAAGGGTTTTACGTGTACACACACAACACTCTCATACATATGCAAATTAGTTGCTTTTGGATGGATGTTATTGTTTAGGTACCCAGTATGTATAATTTTCTATCATTTGTGTAGTCACATGTAGAATGTTATGGAGTTCTTACTGAGAATTCTACCTTCCTCTCTGCAGCTTAAGCAAGTTGTGCGAAACTACTGGCCTTTTCAGTATCACTCCATATAACTAGTTCATGTGGTATCTTATGAAGATCAGGTGTCTCAAGTTCGCATAATGACATACCATATATCTGTTGGTAAAGTTGGATAAGGATGAACTTATCTGCTCTCTTGACTTCAGCTGGTCTCAATACTGTCGTTTGCGTGATTCTTTTCTCTTTGTACTCTGTCTTAAGAAAGCAACCAAGCTTCATAAGTGTGTACTTTGGACAGAAGCTCGCTCTAGCACAGTCAAAACGTAATGATCCCTTTTGGATTGGGAGACTAATTCCTTCTGCAAGTTGGATA
This sequence comes from Galeopsis tetrahit, assembly GCA_963675135.1. NCBI lineage: Eukaryota > Viridiplantae > Streptophyta > Magnoliopsida > Lamiales > Lamiaceae > Galeopsis > Galeopsis tetrahit. The sequence continues at coordinate 84,878,057 of OY776121.1, forward strand.
AAGAAGGCATGGGAAGCATCCGAGGACGAATTATACGCCATTGGGGGTGTGGATGCCGTGGTATTTTTACGTTCAGTGGTCTTCAGGTGATGAATTGTTCTTTAGTTTTAAAACTACAGTCTTCATTCTCTCAGAAATGATCTATTTTTCTTATAGCTTTATTGGTTCACATATTTAAAACTACCATTCTTAAAAGCATCATGATCTTTATATATAAATTTGATGTTTTTTTGTTCTTTTTTTAATTATAATTGTTTCATTTAATTACAGTTGAACATTCTAGGTTCTTTTGTTCATATGATTATTTTTTCTGTTGTGTTGAGATCTCAGAGGCATTAAGCATTTGAGTACCCATTAACCTACTCGGTGCAATGTAGTACTAAATGTGGTGCTTACATGATGACCTTGGGTTGGGGTTGGAGTTGCCTGTTACTTTACTTGATTTTATTTATAATTTTTTGTGTTTTTTACTTTTTTGAGTACAATCTATATGGATTATGATATTTCTTGAACGTAAACTGTTGAAAATACTAATTTATTATGTCTTGTATAATTGTGTATATAATATGTGAGTTTATACCTACAAGCATAATGAAGCATGGCATCTTTGCAGCAGAAAGAGGTTAGGTTATCAAGAGGTATATTGGAGGTAGAAGGCAGAGATACTGCTCCTTTTTTTATCTTCTTTTCCTGGAATTGATTGCATGAGTTTTTTTCCCATTTCCAACTAAAATCTTGAAAAGGTAAAGGATTAAATAAAAATTTAAACATGAACCTTTCGCTGAGCACCAGCACATTGGTCCCTGACCAATATTAATTATCAAGCATTTTAAACCAAAATAGGAGGCTCAGAGCTGGTAGGGACTCTTAGAGGAACCCATAAATGATTCTAAATGTTTTCCCCCTCTTTTTGTTTAAGAATAGCCCCTTTATAGTGTACTCTGTTATACAATGGAAGAGAGAATACATGCTTTTACTTTTCCTAATACTATTGTTCGATCTTGGGTGGGTTATTTGTTGCATCACTCCTTTTCATTAACCTTTCATGTTTGAAATTAACTGCTGGTTCTCACATGCCAGGTCTAAACATTATTGCAAACATCGGATGTGGAACTGCATAGTTTTCTTTATCTTGGCTTGAAATAAATTAAACTTCTTCGCTTTATTAGATTTGCTAATATTTTAGTTCTTACTGGCATCTGACATCCACTGTTTGTTTTCTGTTGCAGTATCAGAATATTCATTGTTGCTTCTATTGTGTGCTTGTTTCTAGTTCTTCCTCTTAATTATTTTGGGACAGAAATGGAGCACACACAAATTCAAGACGAACCATTGGTTGTGTTCACCATTGGGAATGTCCAGGAAGGATCAAGATGGTATGGAAAATCATATTTTGTATGTATTAATGAGATTATGTTCCAGCTCAATTATTGAATAATATGTAAAGTCTCTTAATGGGTAAGATCAAATTTGTGGGCATATTTATAGTAATCCATATAGTTTCTGTGTGATGATTAAACTCACATAGTAATTTACGGTAGTGATCCACATTCTCTCTATGTGTGCTAAAAGAATTCTATAAGGTTGTGTTTGGAGGGAGGGATTTAGGCCTGGATTTTAAATTCATGATCTAAATCCACTCCACCTGTTTGGATTAAATGAATGGATTTCAAATATTTAGCATCTTTTTTAGTTAAAATTGAGAGGATTTCAAATCCTCACTAAAACCATGTTATTTGAAATCCATCTAATTTTAAATCATTTCATTTGAAATCCCCTCATCCAAACACAACCTAAGATTCTGAACTTTGGAAGTATGGAGGGCTTTAAAGTATAAAATATTTAAAATTGAAAATTAATCATATGGGGTTGTTGAAAGGGAGTTGATTCCAGTTAATATCAGATACTGAAATAACATCATATTTAGGAAGTATTTCTCTTTCCAGGTCCTCTCCTTCAATTGAGCTTGATTCCTAAATGAAATTCACTTTTTTTTTGCAGGCTTTGGGCCCATTGTGTTGCATTATACATAATTACTCTCTGCGCGTGTCTCCTCCTTTACTTTGTAAGGACCGTAACTGGCACTATCTATTTTAGTTTTGGTTAAGACAGTCAATGATAACTAAAGTCCTTAGTCATCTATAATGGTTTTTTTTTTTTTGCTTATCAGGAATATAAGAACATCACCAAGATGAGATTGTCCCATATCACTGCATCCCTTTACTACCCAAGTCACTTTACAGTAATTGTTCGTTCAATTCCTTGGGCACCTGTAGAAACATCATACAGCGATTCTGTGATAAAGTTCTTTACAGATTACTATACATCAAGTTATTTATCACACCAAATGGTTTACCACTCTGGTAGAGTCCAGAAGCTAATCGTGAGTATCTAAAACAATAATGTAATGTTGCATCACGTACAACTATCTTGTTTGTCTTTTAAAATGGATATTTTATTATATCATTTCATGGTCTTTTACATCTGATAACATTTTGTTTCTATTACTGTATCCTGTAATTAGATGATCCCAAGTACAAATTTTGGGATATTACGTGATAGTGCAAGCACGCTAAATATTATTGCCGCTCTTCTTGTAGACTTTAAGATTTTGTGACTCCATAAATTTATCGTAGTGTTGCCCTAAATGAACAGTTATACACTAAATACTCTTGAAAGCACAATAGTAGATGAAACTTAACTGGCACCGTATGAAAGCTTTAACCTTAAGGAAAATATATATGCTGAACTAGAATGTGTCAACCTTTACTTTTTGCATGATGAGGTTCAACTTATGAGTAGAGGATTTTCTAACAACCAATCCCATGTTAGGTTGGCGTGTGTGATTCTTGATGTTATAAGTATCTGCTCCTTGAAGACAAAGGCTTTATAATATTATACGACACTACTTTGCTTGACCCAAGCACACTAGCTAGCTAGCCTATGGTTGATCTTTAATTTAATATGATCTCTCTAATGTTTTTGTATATGTAGCATTACCTCGTCAAATTTATGTCTTCTTCTGTTGTGTTGTGTTAAGAGTGATGCTGAGAGGATGTATAAGATGCTCAAGATTTCCAACTTGGAGAAACAGTGTGTACCACGATTAATGAGATGTGGCTTTTGTGGAGGCACCTCGACATCTTTTAAGATGCTTTCTGATGAGACTGATGATTGTATTTCTACGGGAAAAAGCTGCTTTGATGGTTCAGATCTGAGAAAACAGGTTCAATTTCTGAACAAATGAACTTACTTTTGTGATTATGGTTACACAATGGTGAATATGTGTTAAAATTACGTGCAGGAGTGCGATGCTGCTCTGGTTTTCTTCAGGACTCGTTATGCTGCTTTGGTTGCTTCGGAGGCTCTTCAATCAGCAAATCCTATGACTTGGGTGACAGACCCTGCTCCAGAACCACACGATATCTTTTGGCCGAACTTATGTGTACCGTATCGAATCCTTTGGATCCGCAGGATTTCTGTTATTGTCGCCTCAATTTGTTTCGTCATTTTCTTCCTTTTCCCTGTGGTCTTCACACAAAGTCTTGTTCATTTTGATAAATTGAAGAAGATGTTTCCATTCTTGAAGGATTGGGGACAGAGGTAATAATGAATCTAAATCTAAATCATAGAAGAAATGTTTGTACAATTACTATGTTAACATAATATATAAATTTTGTGTGTTGCAGGAAGGTTGTGGAACAGCTGATCACTGGATATCTGCCGAGTGTTATATTCCTTATCTTTCTATACATGGTGGCACCTCTAATGTACCTATTCTCGACGTTGGAGGGGGCCATATCTCGTAGCGGGAGGAAAATAAGTACATGCATGAAAGTATTGTACTTTGTCATATGGAATGTTTTCTTTGTGAATATTTTGACGGAGGCTGCTATTGACCATTATCAAGTTTCAATCTTGAAGTTGGGAGATGCTAAAAATATACCCCAGTTGCTTGCCAAAGCCATTCCATCAACGGTATGCATGTATCTAGTTGTAGTGTTTTGTTAAAGTGTTAATAATATTATTGATTGATTGATTGATTTGGTTGGTGCAGGCTACCTACTTTATCACATATGTGCTGACATCAGGGTGGACAAGCTTGTCTCTTGAACTACTTCAGCCATTCCTCCTTCTGTGTAACTTGTTCTATCGATACGTTCTTAATAACAAGGATGATTCTACATATGGCACATATACCTTTCCTTACCACACTGAAGTTCCAAGAGTCCTTCTGTTTGGCCTACTGGGCTTCACTTGTTCCACATTGGCGCCTCTAATATTACCCTTCTTGCTCGTTTATTTCTTCCTTGCGTTTTTAGTATACCGCAATCAGGTAAAATGGCCTTTAATTAAAGCTCTAACTAACTAACTAATTATGTGATGAAGAATCATCAGTAATGTGATTTGGTGGGGCATGATTTGATTTCAGATACTGAACGTGTATGTGACAGAATACGACAGTGGGGGGCTATATTGGCCCATCATACACAACACAACTATATTTTCATTGGTGCTGACCCAAGTAGTAGCTTTGGGAGTATTTGGGATCAAAGAGTCGCCAGTGGCATCGGGGTTCACTTTCCCGTTGATCATCCTGACCCTCCTGTTCCATGAGTTTTGCAGGCATAGATTTCAACCAGTGTTCAAGAGAACTCCTGCAAAGATTGCTGTTGAAATGGATCGTGAAGACGAGCATTGTGGGAGAATGGACGAAATCCATAGGAAGCTGCTAAATGCTTATTGTGAGTGCATCGAAGTCCCAAAAACCGCAGACTCCTCCTCTGTTATCATTAATTCCGGCTCTTCTGCCCCAATTGATATTTCCCGCTCTTAATTCATTCACCACCACCAGGTACTTTTCATCTATATATCAATTTAACTACATTACTAGTACTTAAATTACGTTACTCAATTCTAATTTTAAACTAATTTTTACTGCAGGAAGGAAGGGAAGGGAAGGCTGCTGACCACCTGCCTTGGAACTACTACGGACCTCTACTACTCATTTTTATAGAAAAGAAAAGAAATGAAAAGAAATGCCTGCCTACTCAATTCTTCTTACAAAAATGACGTTTCTTGTGTGCCAAAATTGGCCCAAAACTAAATCAAATATTCACGTAATATAATTGTAGTAGAATCTTGCTACCTTTTTTCCCAATAACCAAACTGCATGTGCTCTTCATATACAAATCATTTTTTAGTTTATTTATTGAAACTAATTAGCACAACAATGAATTTTGTAATTAATCAAAATGGGCAATCAAATGGACAGTGCTTGTGCTTGTGAGCAAAAAAGTTAAATGAAGACGCATTGGCCTAGATTTAACCAGCGAATTTATACAAATTAGTCATATTTCGATAATATATGAAATATGAGTTCAAATGATCATCAAATAATTTATACAAATTTTAAAGAATTGTGAAATTTAAATAAACTTGATCATGTTATGGGAATAAATTCGATTATACACGTATGTGTACATTGAAGAAACCTTCCGTGTGTTAAACTATTGAAATGTGACTTTTTAAAAAAAAAAAACTAAATACTACTACTAATATATGTCTATATGCGATGAATGATTTAAAAAGATGGGTACATATATCTTACGCAGTACGAAGAATGGGCTCAACTAGGCCTGCCGGGCCGCCCAATGCAGACTCTTACTCGTAAACATGTTGATAAAATACACATTTTTTGTTCCATTTGTCCAAAATTTAGTTTAGTGTGTGTTGCTTTAAAAAATAAAATAAAAATTACTGTGTGTTTTCTACATAATTTAATACGTGAATTTTAGTTGTTAGCTTAATAATAATTTCACGTAATATTCCTACTGAGTTGGAGAATACATTTTAGTAACATCAAAATGAAAAAATAAATAAATCAATCTAGTTCGAAAGGACTTCATTATTTTAAATTGTATTCTAAGCTTTTAATGATTTTTTCGTTTAAAAATAATAATAATTTGGCCGTTTAATTTCTCTTATTGCAGTTCAGAGGCTCCACAATATTAATTAAAAAGATAAAAAGAATAATTAACAATAACATTCATAGATTCTCTATGATATTCTGTGGAGGGTCAGATAAGATAAATAATTTAGTGAGTATCCTAGTTCAGACAACAGAAGAGACTATCCTCTTCTATTTGGAAATAGAATAAATAACTATTTTTAATTAAAAACCTGTACACAGTTTTACACTTAAAACCATTGCACATTCCAATAATTCTCTAGGAATTTTATAGTCCTAGTGAGTGTCGAAATCACCCAACATATATAATTAAATCACAAATTTGTCGTGGCACATAACTTAATTTAATTTGGTCCATATAATCGTCACGGAATTAATGCACATTTGAGTAAACCAAATTCTTTAATTTTTTGTTTTTTTGTTGAAGGATTTTTCTGGTGTGCTGCTTCTTGTTGGAGGATATTCCTCTTAACTTTACAGAAACTCATGTATTGCTTTATTCCTTTTTTACTGTACATATATTCATTAATAATTGATTACCACAGATTGTTGTCTCCTTATATATATTTTCTTTTTCCTTGGCTGCTAACGATGTGCTTTTCAAAATTAACATTAATTTGATCATTACTTTTGAAGTTCCAAATTTCACATTTCAGTATTCTACTATCTTTAGTAAACGTCACATATTAATTGTAATAAGAGTAGGTCTCTTATAAAGTCGATTTTACGTGAACTATTTTTCTTTAAATGTCATTGTTATGTATACGAATTAAGTGTCACTGTATAAAAATATACTCAATTTTTATACCATGATACTTCGAACAAACAATAATGATAATGTGCATGTAGAACAATAACATTTTGTATGTAAATATACTATTTTTTTTATGATCAACTGAAAACGACACGTTTCGTTCATATTAGGCTTCTTCCATGTGTAGGAGTAATTTTTTCTAAAATTGGACAAAGTTTATAATTTAATTTAGTATATCTGTATATGAATCCAGAAAAACTTGTCATTCAATTTAGTTGCAGTACGTATGAAACACCTAGAAATTAATTCTATCTTCTTTCGAGAGAAACGCCTAGAATTTTCATTGTTCACAATATATACTAGAAGGTATTATTAATATATATATATATATATATACATACGTCTAAAATTCTTTGAAGTTATTTGATTCATCACGTTTCCACTTAATAATATTGTAATTTAGGTAGAATTAAACACGACTGCTTTTTTCTTTCGGCCTCTTCTATTTCAGGGGAAAAAATCCATCTATATCCATTATAAAGTTAATTGTAAATATACATTCACCATTCTCTTTATCAATTTCATTAAGGGTCGTCGGATTTAAAAAAAAAAAATAGGAGTAATAATAAATTAATAGAGTATATCGTTATGCACATTTATATTATTTTAATATATATCAAATGAGTGCAAGATACACTATTTACGAATTAATTATAAGTACCGATTAAGATATTTAAGAGATCTAATTCATTACTCACTACTTGATCTTACCCTGCCTCTCTCGTGATTAACTTAATTACAAGCCTTAGCTTAGCTTATCAACCGACACATAAAATCCAACGACCCTACCTCCAATTCTGAATAAAATATTACTGTAGAAACGTTTCACCGTCTCTCGAATCCGGATTTTGGGGGAGAAAATAAAGTTAGCCCCAGAAAATTCCAATTTTGGGACTTTTGTAATTGCTAGTGCAAAATTGGCATGGACTCAATTTGTTGTATTTGATTTAACAGTTGTAATTTTAATTGGAGAAAATTATACCATATAAGTTTTTGTCATCATTAATTAATTAATGGCAAGTTTTGATTTCTTCCCGACTACTATTTCCATAGCTATCAGACTATCAGTACATTCAGATTAAAAAAATTGTCAAATTACTACTTAAATTATTATCATGATCAAATATACTTAGACTTATAAAGGATATAAAGTAGTGTGCTAATTATACTAAGCACAATAAACATGTATTGTTCCTTTTGTAACGCTTTTGTAACTTCGTTTTGTTAGTTAGTAAATGGTGCTAGTTGTTACTTAGTCTATAAATATAGATTAGAGTATTTTGTATTTCTTATGCATTTTAAGCATTGTAACACTCAATCTATTAAATACCTTTGGTTTTGTATTTCCTTTTTTACAATTATAAGATGAGTGTGTGTTTACGTCTCTACAAGACTCTTAATATGTGTCTATAAGTCAAATTAAGCTTGCTTCAAAAAAAAAAAAAAGTCAAATTAAGCCATTGAATTTTATGTGATTTGAATATTCTATTGTTCAACTGACCCATCAAATTAATTAAAATAAAGTTGAAATTGCATTGATCAATTAATGTACCATACAATTGATTACATACAAGTGTAACTCTCGTATATACAAACATTACTACTGAAAAACGAAGTTTTAAGGTTTATCCAGGAAATAGAGAAGCTCAATTCATTTTTTAGCCCATTTTTTGTCTCTAGCGGCTGTTGTTACGTACTAGGAGAAAGTGAGAATAAATTTATTGACAAAACAAGGTAATTAGCAAACATGTGATCAAAATTAATAGGAGTATACAGTACGGGCGCGGTAAACCGTTAAACATAACATATTGTTCGTACTCAGCTCCGATAGCTAGCTAGAAGTTATATATATATTAATTCAGTTGCTCAATTCTGATAAATTCTAAAACCCCAATCCCTATATAGCATATATATATTTGATTTCTAATAGCTAATAATAGTTCAAGTTTAGGTTACGATGATGTATTTGGAATTCCATGGCGAAATGCGCGTTTATCAAGAAATTCCCTTGCCGTTTTGCAGATCCTTCAATTTTATAAGCATTAATTGACATTACTAGCTTGTTAATTATATATTGTATAATTTTCAAGAAAGAACCTTAATTACCTCAAATATTAATGTTTCTATGGTTAGATTTAGATAGCATAGGTTGGAAAAAATTAAAATGCATACTTCTCCGTCCCGTGATTATTTGCACACTTTCCTTAACGGACGTCCCAACATTATTTGTACACTCTAAAAAATGAAAAAACTCACATCATTTTTACCAATATCACCCCTCCTTTATTTTACTTGGCCCACAACTTAACTCATTTTAAAACTTTAGTCAAATCTCCATTTATCACTTTAGTCAATGAATTACCAATAATACCCCTCCTTTATTCTACCATACACATCACTATATTTCATTTTCTTAATTTCCGTGCCGGTCAAACTATGCACAAAATCCTGGGACGGACGGAGGGAGTATATCATATGGGGTAGTTAATTATAGGGTTTAGTACGTCGTTCAGAACAAATTATATACCCCTCTAGCTAGCTCCTCGCCTAATTATAATTTTGATATACATATATAGTGTAGAGATCTATATAAGAGGCCAAGATCGATTTCTTAGATTCTGATGCAGCGTGCGTGTTCAAAAGAAAGAATAACAAGATCGTTGATTCACAGAATACCCGAATCTTGATAAAACGAAGAACAATTATTCAATAATAATTTCAATATCCAAAAACTACTCCACAATGTCTGGAAAACGAGAATAAAAATCAAACCCTAGGGTACGAAGTTCAGAAATTACAGAAAAACCCCAAAACGATTAAAAATTGCAAAAATAACACCCGAAAAACAGTAAAACGCATTTTTGACCCCTCAAACGATGGAATTTGGCCAAAAAGCGTCACACGTCACGGCGAAGCTGTGAGTTTGACTCGTAGCATCGATTCCACCCGAAAAAGTGTGCTCACACGCCAAAATCGGGTTCCGGCTCTCAAAACTTCAAAAATTCAGAAATTCTTCGGATGCTCTCGTTTCTTCAGAAATTGCAACGCCACTCGTTCTACATCATTCCCTCCCGGATAGAGGAGATTCGCCCTCGAATCTGAATCGGCCTCATCACCAGACGAGGAATCCTCCACAAAGGGAATCAAGTGCTTGACATTAAACACATCAGAAGTACGGACATGATTTGGTAATTGCAGCCTATATGCATTCGGATTGATTTTCTCCACGATCTCAACAGGGCCAATCTTTTTAGCAGCCAACTTAGAATACTCCCGAGCAGGGAAACGGTCCTTTGTCAAAACAGCCCACACAAAATCACCCACTTCAAAATTAACCGGACGACGACGCAAGTCCGCATGAGCCTTATACTTAGATGTAGCCTCCACAATACGAGCATGAGTGTCACGATGAACCTGCTGAATCTGTGTCACCAAATCTGTTGCACTAGCATGGGAAGGGACCTTGCTAGGCAAAGGCAGCAAGTCAAGTGGACCACGGGGTACAATCCCATAAACAACCTGAAAAGGGCTAAAACCAGTAGTACGATTGACAGCATGGTTGTGAGCAAATTCAGCCTGACTAACCTTCGAATCCCAAGATCTGGGACTATCACCAACCAAGCTACGAAGTAAATTTCCCAAAGAACGATTAACCACCTCTGTTTGGCCATCAGTTTGGGGATGATAAGCGCTGCTGAAATTAAGGGACGTGTTCACCGAGCGCCACAAACTACGCCAGAAGTGACTAACAAAACGAGTGTCTCGATCAGAGACAATGGAGGAAGGGAGTCCATGGAGGCGGTACACCTCACGAAAGTATAATTGTGCCACATGAACAGCATCAACCGTCTTCTTGCAAGGAATGAAGTGTGCCATCTTGGAAAATCGATCAACCACCACAAAGATCGAATCATTCCCCCGTTGCGTTCGTGGCAGGCCAAGGACAAAATCCATACTCACATCAACCCATGGCTGCGTCGGAATGGGAAGAGGCATATACAAACCCGCATTAGAAGCAGCCCCTTTCGACACTTGGCAGGTACGACAACGAGTCACAAACCTGCCCACCTCTTTACGCATTGAAGGCCAAAAATAAGAAGCCGCTGCAAGCTGAAAAGTTCGGTCACGACCCACATGACCCTCATTGTGCAATTCCTGGATGATTTTGGGACGAAGGCTGCAAACCGGAATACACAACTGGAGGCCCCGAAACAGAAATCCATCCTCCAAAAGGAAAGGAGAACCACCACCCTGCTGGATCTGAAGAAGAATCTTGGAGAAGAAAGGATCCTCCACATACAAATCAATAAAAGACTCAAACCCTGGAACTTGCACCCGAAAAGTCGAAAGCAGGTTATGGCGTCGACTCAAAGCATCTGCTACCCTGTTAGAGACACCTGCTTTGTGTTTAATCACGAATGTGAACTGCTGGAGGAAAGAAATCCAGGATGCATGACGATGAGATATCTTATCCTGACTCCCCAAATGTTTCAGGGCATCGTGATCAGTAAAGAGAACAAATTCCCGCTGGAAGAGATAGTGCCTCCAATGCCGAACAGCCTGAACTATGGCATAAAACTCCACATCATATGTGCTAAAACGAAGTTTGGAACCCGCCAACTTCGCACTGAAAAAGGCCACAGGACGACCTGCTTGGCTCAAAACTGCCCCAATTCCTGCTTTCGAAGCATCACAATGCAACTCGAAAGGCTGAGAGAAATCAGGAAGAACAAGGATAGGTGCTGTCGTCAATCTATGCTTGATCTCAAGAAAGGCAGTTTCTGCATCCTCCGTCCACACAAACTTGGTCCCCTTCATGCAATCTGTTATGGGTGCCATGATACTGCTGAAATGGGGAATGAACCGGCGATAGAAGGAGGCCAGCCCATGAAAGCTCCTGACTGCCGTAATAGAGGTAGGAGCTGGCCAATGACGAATGGCCTCAACTTTACTCGGATCTGCTGAAAGGCCCTGATCAGAGACAATATATCCCAAAAACTGTACTGAGGTAGTCATAAAAGCACACTTCCCGGAGGCTGCATAAAACTGATCCCGACGCAATACCAATAAGACCTCCCGTAGATGTTGGAGGTGAGAGTCGGGGCTGTCACTGTAAATCAGAATGTCGTCGAAATAAACGACGACAAATTTACCAATGAAAGGACGTAGAGCCTGATTCATTACCCGCATAAAGGTACTTGGGGCATTAGACAACCCAAATGGCATAACCAGCCACTCAAACAAACCTTCTCGTGTTTTAAATGCTGTTTTCCACTCATCCCCAACTCGAATACGAATCTGGTGATAGCCACTCTTCAAGTCCAGTTTACTAAAGACGGAGGCACAACCCAACTGGTCCAACAAATCATCCAAACGAGGAATAGGAAAACGATACCTCACTGTGATCTTGTTAATGGCACGACTATCCACACACATGCGCCAAGTACCGTCCTTCTTAGGGGTCAATAGGGCAGGCACTGCACAAGGGCTGAGGCTCTCACGAATATGGCCCTTTGCAAGCAAATCTTCCACCTGACGACGGAGTTCCTCATGCTCCTTCGGACTCATACGATAATGTGGGCGATTAGGCAATGCTGCCCCCGGCACAAGATCAATTTGATGCTGAATATCCCGAAGAGGAGGTAATGTGTTCGGAAGAGACTCCGGAAAAACATCAGCAAACTCAGACAATAAAGGTTGGACAGCAAGGGGGGGTGTCCCAAACTGTGAACCCGTGGACTGAGCAATAAGGACAAAAACAATCCCAGATTCCTCCATAGCAGACTGAAAAGGCACACGAGATAATAACATAGCAGGTTTGAAGGCATCAGATTTAGGAATGCCTCGAGGCTTGCTGGGTAATAGCACAATCTTACGACCCCTGAAAAGAAACGAATATGTATTCGCACGACCATCGTGCGTAACCTCACGATCGAATTGCCACGGACGGCCCAATAACAAATGACAAGCATCCATAGGCACCACATCACAATAAATCTCATCACTATAAGTGGACCCAATAGAAACTGAAATCAAAACCCGACGAGAAACAGTAACATCCGTACCTTTACTAAGCCACGACAATTTATATGGCTTCGGGTGCGCTTCAGTATCAATACCCAACTTGGAAACTGCCACTTCCGATAACACATTCTCACAACTACCCGAGTCAATAATGAAAGAGCAGACCTTACCCCCAATTGTGCAAGTCGACTGAAAGATATTGGTACGCAACCAATTGTCATCGGTGGCACGTGGGCTAAAGAACGTGCGTCTGAGCATCAACAGAGGTCCCACATCACCCTCAACAAGTTCCTCCGCAACCACATCATCCATGTCCTCATCATAAACAGGGGGGGTGTCATCAACAAGGTCATCATCGACAAAAAGACCACGCTTGTCAGCTCGAGGACGACGACAATCCGCTTGACGGTGACCAGGTTCACCACAATTAAAACATTTAACACCACTGGAAGAAGCCCGATTCGGTGGTGGCTGAGAAACAAACCCACGAGGAGCAGCAGGGTTAGGGGACGGGTTGACCGGATTACGAAATCCACTCGAGGCACGACGGGCCAACTGTTTTTCAGCTTGGAGAGCGCGTTGGTGCGCCTCCGATACAGTCACAGGGTCAAACATATTAAGCACATCCTGCAACTGAATCCTCAAACCACCAATATAACGAGAAACCAATTGAAATGGTGTCTCCACAAGATCAGTACGTGCAAGCAACTGATAAAATTCAGCAGTATAATCATCAACAGACTTAACACCCTGACGTAACAACTGAAAGCGTTGATATACATCTCTCTCATAATTATAAGGTAAAAAGGCAGCACGGATATTTTTCTTGAATTTACCCCAATCAACAAGTTTAGGCTTACCAGATCGAAGACGGGTTGCCTTCGCTTGCTGCCACCAGGCCTGTGCACGACCTCGCAAACGTGTCGCCACCAAAGAAACACGACGATCCATCGGAACATCCTTAAAATCAAGGATTTCCTCCACAGTAGCAAGCCAATCTACGAACTCATCTGCAGCCAAACTGCCATGGAATTCCGGAAGATCCACCTTGAAGCCAGTCTCCCAGCGACGATCAGTGCGATCCGGGCGCGGGGGGGAAGGATCCCGAAGGTGCGCGAACGGATTGCCATCGGGGGTGGCGTCGTCATCATCATCATCATCCAGATCATGTCGTTGGGCGTTGGGTGCCCGCGCTTGAAGGGCCGCCAATTGCTGAGTCAATTGAGCCACTTGGTCGCGCAACAGTGCGATTTCGTCCCTACGAGCGTCCTCCATACGGGCATCGAGATTCTGTCTACGAGGCGGCATATCGACAGGATCGTTCGGAAACTGATACCACTCTGATGCAGCGTGCGTGTTCAAAAGAAAGAATAACAAGATCGTTGATTCACAGAATACCCGAATCTTGATAAAACGAAGAACAATTATTCAATAATAATTTCAATATCCAAAAACTACTCCACAATGTCTGGAAAACGAGAATAAAAATCAAACCCTAGGGTACGAAGTTCAGAAATTACAGAAAAACCCCAAAACGATTAAAAATTGCAAAAATAACACCCGAAAAACAGTAAAACGCATTTTTGACCCCTCAAACGATGGAATTTGGCCAAAAAGCGTCACACGTCACGGCGAAGCTGTGAGTTTGACTCGTAGCATCGATTCCACCCGAAAAAGTGTGCTCACACGCCAAAATCGGGTTCCGGCTCTCAAAACTTCAAAAATTCAGAAATTCTTCGGATGCTCTCGTTTCTTCAGAAATTGCAACGCCACTCGTTCTACATCAGATTCACCAAAAAATAAATAATTAATCTATATAGAGTGGTTGATATATGAAGCAGATAAAGAAGCAAACACCAATTAAAGGTGACTAGGGTTTGCGGCATATATATATATATATATATATATATATATAATTAAGATGAAATAAATGAATAATATCCATGGAAACATGAATTAATTAATAAAAGTAGGTTAAAAAACATTGCAAGTAAACACTACCAACATTTAGTATCATGTGATGATTAGTGAATGTAACTAAGCTAGCAATTAATTAATTAATCGATCACAAGGCAAATGTAGTATGTCATTAATTCCCATGAGTCGATCTATCTATTAATTAAATTAAAATTGAAGGCCAGGCAGAGCTAGAGAATTTCTGAATTCATCATCAGATCATACAACCTGCGCGCAGAGATGAAGGAAAAGTAGGTACAAGAGTGAGAGATGTACAACATGACTTGGATATATATATATATGATGATCAGAATCAGAATCAGATGATGATTTTATCAAGAGGAAAGTAGTCCTCTTCCTCCTGCAGCATCATGGATTGATCTTGTAAAAAGCAGCCGCCTTGAGTAGTAGTATTGGAATTATAAGGTGTGAAATTAATGGAATTAGAACAAGTAGTACTCATCATCAATATCTCATCATCATCATATTCCATACTACTAGTATTGATAAGTATTGGTCCATCTGCATAATTAAAGTCGTCCAAGTCGGGGCCTTCATGATTTGGTTCAAAGTGTGCGCTTGATCCCTGCTGCAGCGGCACATGATGATTCATCATCAAAGCTGCTGGAAGTTGGTGCAGGATTAATGGATTCATGTAATTGTAGCTGGGTGCAGGTTGAGGTTGAGGTTGAGGTTGAATGAGATCAAAGCTGGCAGTAGTAGTAGTAGTAGAATATTGATGAGTGGAATTAAACCTTCCTCCAAGGCTGATTAAGAGATTTCTGATGGATGCGTAGTCGTTGAAACGAGGCTCTTCTGCAGCTTCGTGTGAGTGAGGTATAGGTATAGGTGGCAGCTGAGCAGCGGTAGTACTGGTGGTGGAATTAGTTGTGGGGTTTGATCTTTTCTTCTGTTTACTAGCTCTACTACTACTAGTACCGCCGAGGAGTAGTTTTTTCTTCAATCTTGTGTTCCAGTAGTTCTTGATGTCGTTATCAGTTCTTCCAGGTAACTGAGCAGCAATTATAGACCATCTGCTCGCACATTATATATAAACATGATGAGTTTTTGACCTACCTAGCTAGCTAGCTAGCTAACAAATTAATTAGTTTAGGTGAAATATATATAGCTAGCTAGGTAGCTGGTACCTGCTACCAATGGTTAGGTAGAGGGTGGAAATAAGGTTATCTTCTTGTTGAGAGAATCCACCGTGCTTGATGTTGGGGCGGAGGTAATTTAGCCATCTCAGCCGGCAGCTTTTACCGCATCGCTTTAGCCCTATTCATTCATTTCATTTCCTTTCATTTCAAATATTAAACTTAGCTTAATTAGAAAGGGTGTGGGAAATTACCGATCTTTTGAGGCAAAGCGATCCAGTTTCCTCCGGTGCCGTTGTGGTGGATGTAAGATTTGAGCTTTGCATCTTCTTCAGGTGACCATGGCCCTTTCTTCACGCTACTTTTGTCACAGCAAGGAGCTCTTCCCATCTCCACCTAATTCTAATTAATTTGTTGATGCTGATCGATAATACTCTACTGTTACTGTTAAGAAAGAGGGTTTTGTTAATTTGTATGAGAGAGAGAGATGTGGGTAATTAATTAAATATATATATGTAGAAAAGGATAGACATGATCATATATGTTCCCCGGCCCAAACATATATGCATCATTCAAAAACCTAAGGAGCCTTGGCTTGCTACATACGTACTAATACCACCTCCAGAGTAGAGTAGAGTAGAGTAGAGTTTCTTCTTAATTAATTGCATATATACAATCATTTAATTGTCTACAAAATGATGAATACTAGTAACATATATTGCATGTGCCGTTTCGGTCAAGCTTAATTTTGAGTTCTAATTTCATACACCACAACATGATTTAAATTTTTGTGGCTCGATGGTCACATAGTACTGTTGATTGTGGACCATTTTGTAAGTCTAGGTTAATTAAGTTTACTTTAAGCACTTTATAAATAAAATAAAATAATAATAATAATAAAAAAAACTAGCTATCAAGAAGATCATCCATAATAATTGGAGGTTCTACATAATAACGATGGCTTGGAAAAATCTCAGACATTCTATAAAAACGATGAGTCATTATTGACTTTTCTACTAACAAGACGAAACAAGCAATCGTTAGTTTATTCTTATTTTTTTCACCCTCTTTTCTGTGTCGACAAGGATAGAGTTGTAATTTTCATAAAAGATTTGGATCTCTCTCCCTAACTGTTTTTTTAGCTGTGACAACTTCATGATTTGTGGAAACTCCATAATTTGCAGAAATATAATTTGTTGTCACCGTGTCTTCATGGGAACCCAAAATCGCGTTGTGAAGTGTTAGACAATTTTGACACCAAACAATTGATTTCACAAGATTAATTTAAGAAGATAAACAAAAGTTGGAGAGAAGTCAAGCTCTCAATCTAGGATCAGATGAAATTAGAGCTTTCAACTCAGGAGAGATTGTGAGGAACACAACGAATCCCAAAAACAATGGCAATCTGCACAGTAATGGCACAGCGACGAAGCCACAGTGGCTACAATAGATTTGAACTCAAACACACCAGATTTAAAACCCACGAAAATTAAAAGATGATCTGTTCACCAAGGATTTCTAGTTTGCACGATCTGAAACTCCACAAATGGCGACTGGACGAACAGATCTCACACAGGGATTTGTCTAAACTTTTCGCTTTTAATTATTGCGTCTCGGAGACGAACAATGCCAATCGCGGTTCAAATCCGATCAAACATGCTATGGTATGAGGTTGAGACTCAGTCGAGGTATATAGGTATATTTAATGGAGTATAGTTTGTTTTATGAAACTGGGGCTGTTAATATTCAGGTGAACTAAAATTCTATTCCCAATGTGAGAAGTTACAATTTTGCCATAATAATAATAAATTTCTATGAAAACACATGTGACATATAACTAGTTCAAGTCATTTTACTCACATTCATCACATAAGTCTGAATGAGGGAGGATAAAGACCTCAATTAATTTGAACAACCCATCCCCGATGATCCTCGACATCGCCTCTCTGGATCCCAGTAAGTCTTGAATAAAGTTTATGGGACACTAGCTCATTGCTCATCTTATAATCAATCCTGCAAAAACAATTGCAGAGTACATTTAACAACAAATGACTACTTCAATAATGTGATAATCGGTTCTCCCAAAAAAAAAAGTGATCATCACATCATATTTGGCTCTGATCAGGTTGATGTAACGTTGTCATTATTGCAGCTTTCATTTTAACCTAACATTAACTTCTAATATTGTACTCCGTACATGATTAAAAATGATGGCATATCTAATATAAGAATTGGCAGGCTACTAAAAATCAATCTCATCATAACTTTAGCCTTTTCTAAAAAAGGTCTAAAAAATAGTTTTAAGTTTTTCAATTTAATCTTGTAACTTCATAATTGGCCCGGATTTGGTCTTTAAAGTCGTCGGAATTTGAAGTATGATGTGAGGTGTAAAATTGGCTCAATAACTTTTAACTTTTTCCGTATAGGTCCCCAAAACGTGCCCCAAAACGACGTCGAACTTCAATTCCCAGTGACTTTAGGACCAATTAAAGAATTATGGGATTAAATTGAAAAACATAACTTTTTTTGGACTTTTTGCTGAGAAGGCAAAAGTTATGAGACCAAAATGGATTTTAACTCGACTACATGCTAAGGCACTGATGCGTACCTGTTGCTCTTGTATGTAATACTTCCTACAGGAACAACACCAACTGCAGTTCCAGTGCAGAATACTTCATCTGCACCAATTACTTCTTCAATTGGAATAGGACGTTCCTCTACCTGCTCCATATTTAGAAAATATTGTTAAGCTTTCTTTGTAAAAAGAAGGATTAAAAGAACGTAAGTGAGGGTTCTAGTGATTGGGATTTACACTCCATCTAGACATTTGAAGATTTATAAGTGCATTTTGAAGCAAATATCCGTGTAAAGATTCTTAGATGGATGTTTAGAGCAATCGTAGGTATGCCTTTGGGATTCTTTAAGCACAGCCTTTGCTTTCTATTATTATTAGGATTATGATACTGAAATTGAATATTCTATGTTCCCCAGAAAAAATTTACTTCCAGTGATACCATTAACTGTATATGATATATGATCACACATACCGCCATGTACTATGTTAAGTTCCCAGTGCTATTGCAAATGTTAACCTTACATTAAATAGGATAGAAAGCGAAGGTAACCTGGTAACCCAAATCTCGTGCAATATCCATGATGCTTTTACGAGTGATTCCTTCAAGAATGGTACCATTAGCAGCTGGAGTGGAAACAACATTGCCCTGAAGAGAGGAGATTGGAAACATCGGTTACCTAATGCAATATATTTGATATTTCATACAGTATATGTTCAAATGCTGAATGTTTCCATCACACAGAACTTACTCAAATCAAGTTATTGGTTCTTATTCAATGGATAATGTTACAATCTTGACTACAACGTAAAAGGTCATGACATTTTGAGTAGCCTTGTGTAACTTAGAACACGCCTGGTTAGCAGTTCTTCAAAGTTCCAGTAACAAATATATGAATACACGTTTCTTGAACCCATATTGACAATTCGGTTTATGAAGTTATAAGAAATCTTAATTAGTTAATACCTTAAGTATGAAGACATTACAAGAGGAGACCTCTTCGATGTATCTTTTATTCTCCGAATCCAGGTACAAGACGTCGGAGAACCCTCTGTCCTTTGCTCTACTTATGGCTTTGTATACCTACATCACATGCCATGAGAAAAATTTCAGTTGAAGTCATAGCAAAATCAGAGAACATGCAGTAAATTCTTTCATAAGGGCTTTTGTAAGACCAATGAGGTTTCCATAAGGTTAATCCTATTTCTAATATCCAACCAAGAATTAAAAAGGTAAGCGAAAGATTAATTCCCAATTCCCCCTTCTCTGCTACGTAATCCAGAACAGAGTAATCAAAGGTTTTGCAAAACATGAAGAGTCAATCAAGCTCAACTAGACATAGTACAATGTTTTTCATTCAGGACTTCCATCAAACACGTGAAAGGCAGATATTTACCGGAGCGTAATTAGTAATGCTCTTTACACATCCAGCACCACCACGAGTGGCGCGATGAAACTCATCTTCAACATACAAATTGAGGGGTCCCGTACCTGCCTGCAATTGCAATCCATTCAAGAAATCAATGCGCATATGCAAACTTCATTTACTTCATACAAAGTAGAAAATGAAAATCAACCTTAAAATAGTTTCCAACAGGAGAAGCATACACTAAAAATGTGTATTCAGGAGCAGGTGCCAAGCCCAACACAGGTCCACTTCCTACGAGAAGAGGCCTAATATACAAAGACCCTTTGCTGGGCGGAGGAATCTGCTCGGAATCAAGATTGAAAATTAAGGAATTTATGAGGCTATTTATCTACTCCAATTAAAAAACGATTGATTGAAGGTGAAAGGGAGAGAAATGAATTACCCAACGCCGATTAGCAATTGCTGTTTGTTTAACGGCATCAACAAATTGATGAACCGAAGGAGAAAGCATGCACATTCTTTCCGCGCCAACTTGCATTCGGATTGCATTTTCTTGTGGACGGAATAGAAAGAGGCCTCCATCTTCTCTCCTGTAAGCTTTTGTACCTTCAAACAGTCCCTGTTGTTCAAAACGTAGAAGAAATTTGAGATACTTTCTTACAAGACTAATCAAAAAAAAATTCAGTAATTAAAATAAAAATAGGTAGTGCTTAGATAAATGAGATGAAAATTAACATAATTTTAATTTTTTTTTTTTAACAATAACATAATTTAAATCCATTCCCCGATATGGCTCATTAAAGAATTTGTTACGAAATTATGGCTACCACAATACTTATCCGATTCAGCCAAGTGTTTCTTTATTATTTGTACATTTTTTTAAAAAATAATGTATTAAATAAATGGTGGATTATTGATGTAACAAAAATAAAAATAAGATTGCCTTTGGATGTACAGATTTGATTTGAGTAAAATAGATGGTTTTAGTGAGTATTTTAAATTCTCTTAATTTTAATTAAAAATTATTTTAACTAAAAAAATATATTAAGAATTTTAAATTCATTCATTTACTTTTTAATCTAAACCAAGTGGAGTAATTTGAATAGTTAATTTAAAATTTATAGATCCATCCAAATGAAGCCTAAGTAATTTTGTTTAAACGTACTAAATAATACAAATGAAGCATTTAATCTAGAACGTTGGAACGGACAAAGTAAAAAATACGGAAAGTTATTGGTTCAATACATTTGAAACAAGTTACAGCTTACCATGTAGTGATGAACACACTTAACCATAGATTTAAATTTAAAAGAGAAAACAAACAACAATATATATGTTCATAATTTTTAAAAATTACTCTCCAATAAAAAAATTCCAACTTTCTTTCTTCTTTTGTTTTAATAAAAACTATTCCCTCCGTTCCAAAAAAAAAAAAAAATTGTACACTTTCCATATATGGATGTTCTATACTCTATATTAATTTGTACACTTCATAAAAGAAAATATCATTCATTACATATTTTTTAAACTGTGTGTCATACCAAGAGTGTAAATTCCTTTAGGACGAAGAGAGTTTTTTTTTTCTTTTCAAACTACTTTTACATTTTATTACATATATTATTAGTCCTCTCGATCACATCAGGCCTTATACATCTATTTATTCTATTTTTTTTTTTTTTTTGCTCAAAACTAATGAATTTTAATTTATAATTTCAATGGGATCCCTAATATATTTATATATATATATATGTACATTCTAAAATTATAGTATTATCCTATTTTATCAAGATTGATTTTTTTTTTTCATCTTATTCAACTTGGGCCTGGTGGACTTATTATTTTGTCAAAAAATTGTATGATACTCCCTCCGTTCACCTATAAGTTTCACGTTACTTTTTGGCACAAAGATTAAGAAAAGTGATTAAATAATAGATATAGTACAAGTGATGTGATTGAGAGAGAAGAGAGATAGATAGAAAAAGTAAGATATAAAGTGAAATGTAAGAAAAATTATTTACCAAAAAAGGTATGAGAAGCTTATAGACGGACGGACCAAAATGGTAAAATGGGAAACTTACAGGCGGACGGAGGGAGTACATAAGATAGACTCGATCAACAGTACCCATCTTGATTACTTACATCTTAAATTCATTCTATCATTATCGTGATTTTTACTTCATTTGAATGAGAAAAGTTACAATTGAAGTCATTGATTGTATGAATATCCTATTTTGTGGAAATCTCAAAATGCAAATGAAAATTACGTAAGAGGAGTTACCATTATACAAGAGTAAATAATGTATTTTTGGTAGAGAGTTGACAATTAGTTTGTGCACGAAGGATGCAAACTTTGAAAAGTTTGATCTAGATTACTAATTATTTTATTATTTTATTTTGTAAATATTAAGTTAAGTTTGTGTAAAATGTAAATATTAAATACTCCCTCCGTCCGCTTATAAGCTTCCCATTTTACCATTTTGGTCCGTCCGTCTATAAGCTTCCCATACCCTTTTTGGTAAGTACTTTTTCTTACACATCATTTTATATCTTACTTTTTCTCTCTATCTCTCTCCTTCTTCCAATCACATCACTTGTACTATATATATTATTTAATCACTTTTCTTAATCTTTGTGCCAAAAAGTAACGGGAAGCTTATAGGCGGACGGAGGGAGTAATGAATTTTATATTCATTTGTTTGTGTAGTGGATTGGTGGGCAAATTATGGAAGCAAACAACACTCCTAATTTGCAAAGGCTTGACATGAGAATACTTTCTTTGACTACTAATTCATTGGGTTGTGAAAGGAATTGAAGTGCATTTGAAGGGGTTAGTAATCTTTATTTATATCTCTTTATTTTTATTCTTATTTCTTATAGAATTTTTTATTATTGTTAATTTGTAATTTACTATGAATTGTTTTGTGTTTATCACTTTTCTAGATACACAAAAAGAAGAGAAACAAACTTCTAAGGAACGATTAAACTATCTTGTGTGTGTCAATTTCATTAATGCAAAATTAATGAACAAACCCAAGAAGTTAATGGAGAAAAATATGGAAGGTTTATTACCAAGAGATAATTCAAGTTGTGTTCAAGATTGAATTGTTGATGGGATTAGATCGATTGATGATGATGTTGTGGAGGGAGGCTAACTTAGACAACTTAGGAAGAAGTGGAGGTTGACGTAGAGTATGAGCCTGAAAATGAAGAGATTGTGCACGACACTATCAACACTACCAACACTCAACCAATTGTCTAACTTAATTAGCTTAGTTAATTAAACTTATACATAGACCGAGCTCCTATGATCTAGAATTATGATCCTACTCGAATAATATATATTTAAGTCAAATTAAATGAGATGTAATTAATATTAATGTGGAACTCGGCCTCATTATACATGAGATTGTCTCAACAAAATTCTTTCAATTATTTTAAAGAGTTTATTAGTTTGATTACCGAATATTAATTTAAAGAAATTGTCTCTTAAATTTTTGTATGGTAAAACGGAGAATATTAATGAATTATAATACTTGGTCGAGGAGGAACTTTTTACATTCTACATCAACTTTATACTATATAAAGAAATAATATTCATGGTAAAAAAAATACTTTGGCAGGTATATAAATGCAATTAATTAATTAGTGAAATGGGAGATGAAATACCTGGCCATAGTTAAGGACTCCAGCAGAAGGGCTCAGGTGAATGTTGCCGTAACGGCTAAGTTTACCATGTTTGAATTCTTCGTCTTCGTCGTTGTCTTTTGCATTAATCTTCATCAAATACATATAATCCGTTTCCACTAATTTAAATCCAAGATTATCCCAATCCATTTCATAACAAGCAGCAGCAGCAACTTCACTCCCAAAATGCCTACTTCCATTAATCTATATATATATTAATTGGAACCATTAAATATTTATAAGTAATTAATTAGTTAGCTAGAATATATTAAATCACATGCACTAACCTTTGATGATATGTTTCGACGCACAATTCTCAAACTCTTTTGAATCATATTCCTAAGAAAAAACTTATATATGACGAAGACGAAAACGAAGATGAAGATGAATGGGCATGCATATAGTACTTAGCAAGCTTGTTAATTAGGTTTATATATATAATTAGCTACTTGAATTGTTGATTTGTATTACTATTTGTTCTACGTTTTCTCATTAATTATGTATTACTGTAAATAATAATAATTAATATTTTTAAGTCATTTTCAAATACACCCTAGCTCGACCTAATTCAGGTTTCCTTGTGCAACTTCAACTTGTTGCTTGGAATTTCATTTTTGTGTATATTTAATTTTACCCTCTTAGTTTGAATAATGCCTAATATTAGCTGGGATAGATCCTGATTAATTTAATTTGATGTAGATCCATCCAGCACATGCATATGTCCCCCATTTCATGCCAAACTTTTATAAGCTACCCCCTCACCTCATAATAACTTTTACATATATATTTTTTTTTAAAATTTGTCATTAATAAACCTTTATTCAAGAGATTCAAAATTATGACAAAAACTTCTATGGTACATCAATGGCATATATTGTATTATTCGTGAGTTTATGATTCTACCTAAATTTATAAACAAAGTGAAATCTTATAAATATTATAATGGAGCTCTGCCTCATTCATGATATTATTTCACAAAAGACTCCCTAAAATATCCACCCTGTTCTGTTCCGAAGAATTTGCACTCCTAAGTGTGGACATATTTTAAGAAAAATGTAAAAAATTAAAATGAGTAATGTGTAGAGTTTTGACTTTTAAGTGTAGTTTTATTTTTTAATAAAGTGAAGGGAAAAAAAAAGGTAAATTGAGTGTATATTTAAATTACAAAAGTACTTACACTTTAGTAAATTAGTAATTACTACACGTACTACTATTAATTAATGCCTAATGGAGTGTGCAGTGTTTGCCTTGATAACCTTAATTAAGATTACCTACACACTCTGGCAAATTAATTACTACTACTATTAATTAATCAATACTCCCTCCGTTGATTTTTTTTTTTGAAACGGATGGAGAATGCATGTAATTATGTATCGTGTATGTTAATTGATTATGTTAGGTAGAAATTAGCTAACAATTTATCAACAAATAGAAATTAGCTAATCAATATCATGGTCAAGCTGTTTCTTTTCCATATTCATAAGGCATTATTATCTCTTCTTTCATAAATGTATAATTTGGCACACTCATACCAATTATACACTCCCTTATTATCATCCAAAAAAGAAACTTTAGTCATCTACAAAAAGAATGCCAATATTTGGACAGATTTACCCTCACTCAATTATGAAAATAAAATATTTAATGACGTAGTAGGAAACATATGAAAGATGAGCAATAATGATTGAGACTGATGCATGCAACTATATTGTTAAATAGTTATTGATTATTTAAGATTAATTAATAGTCGGGGGCTCGGAAAAAATACATTAATTAATAATTCATTCGTTTCAAAAAATTTGTCGCATTTGGTCTTAGTAAATTTTATTTTAAAAAGTTCGTCGCTTTTACTATTTTTACTACGGATCTCCCTAAATTACCCATATGTAATCCCTACAATATGGCTTCTTAATTGAAAATATATTAATAATCCATTTTCTTTATTCGTTAAAAGGAAAGAGTGTGATAGAGAGGAAAAGTCAAAAAAGATTATTAATACATCTTCATTTTCTCTCCATTTTCTCTATATCTCTTTCCTTCATTAATCCATTCAGGCTCGATTGTGTTAATAAAAACTTGACTCAGCTCGATAACATCCCTAAATGAAATGGAAATTCATGTATAGGTCAAACTGTTTTATACATTCATCATATATTACTATGTATAGTAGGAATGACAATGGGAATGCAGTTGAGCAAAGATGGAGGATGAAGAGGTCAATTAATTTGTACAACCCATCCCCTGTTATCCTCAATATCACCTCTTTGGATCCCGATAAGTCTCGAGTAAAGTTTTTGGGACACAAGCTCAGTGCTCCTCTTATACTCAATCCTGTCATAAAAATTGCACATTACATTAAACATGAAACATAACATATGATATATAGGAATTAGAATGCAATGTAATCATCGGTTATTCTGCATGAAGATGTGGTACCATATGCAATCTAATAACTTGAAATACCTAGTCTCCATTCATGCTAGTTATTTTCTGAGGTTTAATTATGATATGGACTACCAAACACTAATATCAATGAAACACTTTTAAGATATAAAGGTTTCATTCCATTAAGCAGGGTAATCAAGATTCAAGGCTCGAAAAATTTAGCATATGAATGGCTATGTTCCTCAAACTTCAAGTGTTACATGTATTGATGCAACAGATTATGAATCAAATAGAGAGATTTTTTATCAAAATAGTACTTGTATAAAAAAAATTGATTGCATCCCCTGCTATTAAGGATTGATAAGTTAGAGCCTGTACTTTATTTTAGTGATTTTTTTCCGGCCAAAATTCGAACAAGTGAGCCAGTTTTAGGGGTATATCCCTCCATTGCAGAAAGAGTAATAAATCCCAGGGCAACTATTTTGTATGGATTGGCCCTCCTATGGGTGAAAGAGCTTGCCAGATTATCACAGGGCTTATAAGACAAATTAATTAATCACGTGTTCAACTTTTGGCTGGAAAAAACCACTAAAAACATTGTATAGGTTGCAACTTCTCAATCCCAAATAGTAGAGGGATGCAATACTGCAATTGAAAAAAAAAAAATATTTGTATAGGTACCAGTTTGATAAAATGTGTATAGTACAGACGGCAAAATGATATTAACCCTAATACAATTAGGATTGATCTACATAAAGTAGGTGTAGGATCCTAGGCTAACGGAATCTGGAATTCTATGACTGATCAAAGCTTGACTACACTGAGTTCAGTTACTTTAGGAAATCTTATGATATTCATCTCCCGTCGGTTTGATATAGCATGTTGTTGTTACAGCTTTTATATTAACCTGAACATTACTTCTAAGACCATCGTTGGTGTTAATAAACGATTAACAATGAACATCTCTACAAATAAGAATTGGTAGGGTAGAGGATTGTTGTTTACCTGTTACCCATGTAAGTAATACTTCCTACAGGAGCAATACCAACTGCAGTTCCAGTGCAGAATACTTCATCTGCATCAATTACTTCTTCAATTGGAATAGATCGCTCCTCAACCTGGTCAATTCAGAAAACATTGTAAGGCTTTCTCCTGATAGATATACAGAATAATAATATTTTACAATTCATCCAGATGGTCTACATTTAGTAGAATATAAATTAGTGATAATCATATTCTCTTTGGCCATGTTGTAGTGAGGCAGAAAACTCTGGTCGAGATCCTTTTTAGAAATAAGAACTTTGTTCAAGAGTGCTCCATCAAAAATGCTATCATAAAACATCTAAGAAAATACTTAAATTTATTATAATGCACATTGATATCGAGCATTAAACAGGATTGTAAAACATTTTTGCTATCTTTTTTTAGTGATTTTGATTTCATCTCCATCCAAACAAGCAAACTTATGAAGGGTTCTGAAGTAAATACCAATGCCACTTCTGTATTTTACAGTTGTAATCTGCCACTAACATGTAAGATTTGTAGATGGATATTGTGAGCAATTGCAGTAGCACCATTCTTTTAACATTACTGGCTTGCATGATTATTTTGTCTCTTAAATTGTTATTGAGATATTGAAATTGAAAATTAAGCAACACAGAAAGCAATGGATTACCTGGTAGCCCAGATCTCGTGCAATATCCATGATGCTTTTACGAGTAATTCCTTCAAGAACAGTACCATTAGCAGATGGAGTGGAAAGAACATTGCCCTGTATATAGAAGAGCATTCATCAATCTCTAAAATGCAATCAAGAATAATACCACTGATGAATGCAATCTCGTAGAACTTAATTCACACTTCATTAGCAAATTGTAATTTCTGGTAACAAAATGCATGAGCATACATTGCTTAATATTGTTGTGTACAGCCTACAGGAAAATTCATATCGACATATCTGCTGATGAAGTAATATGAGAAATTTAACGAGTTTCATACCTTAAGTATAAAGACATTACAAGATGAAACCTCTTCAACGTTTCTTTTATTCACTGAATTCAGGTACAAGACATCCGAAAACCCTTTATCCTTTGCTCTAGTCATGGCTTTCAAAACCTACATGACGGGAGAGAATTATCAGCCAAACTCATCCTCAAAATCAAAGAATATAACATCCAACCAAAAGTAAAAGGCAGTATCCAGATTATTTCTCATTTCTTAATGCTAGAACTACATAATCATTAACACTCGTTTTCATTCAGGACTTTCATCAAACACTTACCGGTGCATAATTCGTAATGCTCTTGACACCGCCAGCACCACCACGTGTGGCGCGATGAAACACATCTTCAACATACAAATTGAGGGGCGCCGTACCCTCCTGCAATAGCAATACATACAAGAAATCAATGAACATATACTTACTTCTTATACTTCATACACAGTGCAAAATAAAATCAACCTTAAAATAGTTTCCAACAGGAGAAGCATACACTAAAAATGTGTATTCAGAAGCAGGTGCTAAGCCCAATACAGGTCCACTTCCTATGAGCAGAGGCCTAATGTACAAAGACCCTTTGCCTGGCGGAGGAATCTACGCTAAATCAAGAAAGAAAAGTGAGAAATTCTGAAGCTAACAAATTGTTCAAACACGATCGATTAGAGAAAGAGAGAAATGAATTTACCCAACGCCGATTAGCAAGTGCAGTTTGTTTAACAGCATCAATAAATTGGTGAATAGAAGGACAAGACATACACATTCTGTCCGCCCCAATTTGCATTCGGATTGCATTTTCTTGAGGGCGGAATAGATACAGACCTCCATCTTCTCTCCTGTATGCTTTAGTTCCTTCGAATAGTCCCTGTTCAAATTTTCAAACTTTTTCTTTGAGTCTAATTTAACTCAAGCCAAATTATTGTATCCACCATAAAACGATTTTACAATTATGTGTTTGTTCATATACCCTTGGTTCAATGGCGATCAGGCATTTATAATCTGAAAATATTAAGTCCTGTCTAAATTTTTTCGAGACATTATTATTATTTTATTACTTAAGAAAAAACTCTTAAAATTGTAAATTTGGGTTTGCAAAGTGTGATTTCATTCCGACGAAGTAATTAGAATCATATGAAGTATAAACTATATTGCAAATGGTTGGATGGATATCTGGCTAATATATGTGGTGCAGACACTAAGAGGAAACAATTGAGACTTGCCATGGAAAATCATGTCCACTATGACAGTAACAATAACGCATATTTATCGTGAAGGTAATGCCGCGGCAGACAAGTTGGCAAGCATGGCGACGGATGACTTCAGATGGTGGACGACTCCACCGAATCAGGTTCTACCTTTTATATCAAGGGACTTAAGCACAGAATTTTACAGATTCTCATAATTGTAATTTTAGAGGAGTTTCCTTTTCTCTAACTACGTTTTTATCTCTAAGGGTTTTTGACGGGGCTTCGGCCTCATGAATGGAGTATATTCTTTGGCTCTTAGGTGCTCTTTATATATAAGATCTAATTTATATATAAAGTCAAAGTCTCATGTGTACTCAAATATACGGTATACTTTAGTGGACCTTGACTGGTCAATGGTCAAATTTCAAAAAAAAAAAATCAATTTTTTTTGTTGAAAAAGTGTCAATTTTTTTTTTGTTGAAAAAGTGTGTGTCAGTATATTGAAAAGTGTATCTTTGTTTTTTAATAAAAAATGTATGTTAACATTATTTTTAATGAAAAGGGTATGTTATTATAAGTGAAAAGTGTGTGATCTATTAATGAAAATTATAAGTTATATATTAATGAAAATTGTACTCCCTCCGTCCATGAAAAGTAGTCCCATAGAGGGAGTATGTTATTATAACTGAAAAGTATATGAACTATTAATGAAAAGTGTATATTATTATAACTATAAAAAGTGTATGTTTTATTAATGAAAAGTCTAAGTTATATATTAATGAAAAATATATGTTATTATAACTGAAAAGTGTATGTGAATATAGTTGAAATTATTATTGAAAAATGTAATTTTTTCTGTAAAAAAAAAGTCGAAAAAAAAAATAAAAAAAAAGAAGTCAAAGTTTGACCGTTGATCAACAGTTGACTAGTCAAGGTCCATTCAAGTACACTTTGTACTTGAGTACACAAGAGACTCACCCTATACAAATAAGTAGCACTTGTATAAAATATTTTAAACACAAATTGAAATTGAAATATGACTAATAAGATATGTTTTTAAAAATTGTTATTTTATCTATGAATTTTTACCCTTAATTGTCTATATTTCATTAATGAAATATTTTATTATGTAAGTTTTTGTGTATATAAATACATATAAATCATATAACAAATAAATCCCAAAACTTACAAATAATTAAAAATTTAAAATCAATTAAAATTTTAATTGAATTAAAAATCATCAATTTGAATCTATATTTTTCAGTTTTTATCAAATTTAGCATATACTTTTATTTTTAATCAAATTTAGCACATATTTTTTCTTTAACAAAGTACGGGATAAATTCAATAAAAAATATATTAATTAATTTAATTATATTTATAAAAAGTGTGGGCATTAAATTGAATAAGAGGAAAAAATATGGACTAAATATGATAAAAAGTGAAAAGTAGTGTATATGCGATCTCGAATGTGCGGTGTCTGCTCATAGGGATTAATGTATGCTATAAACCGAATAGGACAAGGTAGAGGTCATAATAGGATGGATGGGATTGGGTTATCTTATCTGTCGAGTAGTACTAAATAGATATGTTATTTAAACACACAAATACGTTTATCACTTTATAACGAAAATTCGTTTTTTATTTTATTAATTCTTTTTGGGAAAATCTCACTTACACAATGCTGGCACGCATCTAGAATGTCTATCTGAATATGCGATACATCTCCCTTTCGCCTCGACCTAATTAATTTGGGATTCTTTTGGGCTACTCTTTATATTTCGTTTGCTGAATTATTACATATATACTGTACATCATTCGTAATTTGCATGTTCACTATAAAAAAGAAAAGAGATTGAGTTGATTGTATTGAAAAATTGTGATACCGACTAGATTTTTGTTTTATATGAGTGATTTTTAGATGTAAAATTTTAAAATTCAAAGTAAACATAGCATACGTATTTAATCTCTTCAACCTTAATACGCAATCATGTACTATCAATTTTGTTATTTTGTACACATGGTTTGTGTTATATTTTTAAAATTAAAATAGAATATAAAAATAAGATAAGTAGTAATTACCTGGCCATAGTTTAAGACTCCAGCAGAAGGGCTCAATTGAATGTTGCCATAAGGGCTAACCTGACCCTGCTTGAACGCCGTGTCGTCTCGTCCACACTTGGCCACATACATATAATCCGTCTCCATCAAACCAAACCCCAGATTATCCCAATTAATACCCACTAATTCATCCTCCATACCACTGTCATAATTATATATATATATATACATCCTCAAATTAATAAATGATTATGATACTCCTATATAATTGTAGGATTATTTAAAATAAATGTATACAATGTTTTTTAAAAAATGAAAAGTAGGAATCCTTATAAACAAATGAGATAAAATTTTAAAAGTTATTTTTTTCGTTTGAATATTTCGTCTTATATTTCAAAATAATCAGCACACGCCTCATACAAATTCACTAGAAAGTAATTGAATTTGAAATTGTGATGTAAGTGACGATCATATGAAAACGGGATATCTCTTATGTCATGTTCTCATTAATAAAATGTTTTTTACCGACTAAATATATATGTATATTATATAAATGTAATTGCAAATTAAGTTACTTAGTTACAATATAATCTACAATTTTACAAAAACAAATTATCACCTTTAAAATAAATTTTGTTGCAAATTAATCTTCCGAGTAACTCATTTTTTGTTCGTGTGTGACATGGCTTGCCGACATGGCTCTTTTCCAATCAAATGCTTTTGTTTGAAGTCGTGGATGCCACGCCGACAAGCCACGTCGGGCACAAATGAAGTTGCATGAAAGACTAGTTTGCAATAACTGTGATTTATTTGCAATTGTTCACAGTTGTATACTACTCGGTCTATCCCACTAAAGTTGTCAATTTATTTTTTGCACAGTAGTTACGGAAAATGATACACCAATTGTGCTCACCGCCTAGGGGGCATACACACGTCATTAAATTCTTTTTTATTTATATTTAATTTGAATTTAATGTCATATTAATATTTTATTTTATCAAAATTTTAAAATCCTTTTTTTACCTTTAATTTAATATTATCCCTATCAAATCACACAGATTTCCATCTGCCATTAATCTTTTTTCAAATATTTCCGTCGCCATTAATAAAAGATAGAAAAGAGAAACGTATACTGAAATGATATTAAGGAAAATAATATTATATATATAATGAGTTTTTGAAGTAGAGAGATGAAAAATAAAAGGTAGAAAAGATAAATATATACAGTGGGAACCGCCTAGCATGCAGCATCAATAAATTCTTTACTATTTATATTTAATATTTTATTTTATTCATATTAAAATTACAAAAATCTTTTTTTACATTTAATTTAATATTATCTCTACCCAATCACCTTAACTAACTAATGTGTTTTCTCAAATCTTATTGTCATTAATTTATTTTCTCAGAATCTCTTCTCTTCAAAATAAAAATTAATCTCATTGTCATAATAAATCTTTTAGAATAATTTAGAAAATTTTGATGTATCATAAATTAAAAAATTCACTTGTATATATAGTGCATAAAATTAGTAACTTATGGCCGGTGAAATTGAAATAGGGAATATCATATTAATTAAGCGGGAAGAGGTGATCTAATTTGCAATTAAACTAAAATAATAGAAAGTTAAAGGCAATGACGATAACCTGCATTTGGAGGATTCAGAGATCGAAGAAGCAGTTTGAGTCCCAAAATAACCACATCCGATCTATTAAACAAAAATAAATCTAGGCTGTAATTATTCAACTAAGTGTATATATATATATTTTAAGGAGAAATTCATTCGTCGATGTTTCCAAGAATATTTAAAGAAAAATGAGAAATGAGAAATGGAATTGAAATAAATTAAAAGAATTACCTTTGATAATGAGATTTGAGTTCGAGTTGAAGCTGCCTGCAGATTTTTGAGAAATAAGCTCTTCTGAATAAACATGCTTCCAAATTTGTAGAAATTAATTGAGGTTGAAAAAATGGACACAAGAAAGTGGTATTTATACAAAGTGATGGTTGGGTTGGATAATCTCTCCACGTAAAATAACTCGCCTTGGCCTTATCCATCACAGTTGGACACGTAACCTCAATTGCACAAAGCCACCATCTTCAATTCTTTATGCACTATGTTGAAAAAAAAATTAATGATACTGGGTGAAATTGGTAAAGTCTAGAAAGTCTAGTATGCACATTCAGTGCATGCTGTGTATTGTAGTCCATGTGCACTTTTCAGTTTTACTGACTTACACTTTTTGTAAATGGAATTGCACTTTTCAATTATTACTAAAAATATTATTATACAGTTTAATAATTGAAAAGTACAACAACATTTACCAAAAAGTGTAAGTAAGTAAACTGAAAAGTCCAACATTAACTAGGGTGCACAACATGCACTCGAGTCCATAACAGACCAACCCGGTAAAATTTGTTACAAAATTGCATCTATACCAACCCGGTAAAATTTGTTACAAAATTGCATCTATACAATTGAAATTAAATTTTAATAAATTGAATTAAATATCGAATCAAAGATAAAAATTTAAGTCTATCATTCAATTGAATATAAAAATTTATATGTTGTTTTTAAAATTGGGAGATGACCTTGTTAGAGAAAAAAAAGTTTTTAAAATTGGGAGATGACCTTCTTAGGAGAAAATTTCATTTTATGTCCTGTAACTTAAGCCTAATCCAGTTTATATCCTTTAAGTTTTCACTTTTTCAATTTACGTCCTAGGGTGTCCAATTTATGTCCTTTTAGGTCCAATTTATGTCCTTTTCGCCGGAAAATTGAAATTCCGGTCAAATAGTCCAATTTATGTCCTTTAAGTTTGAAAATTAGAAATTAATAATTAAAAAATTATGAAAAAAAATTAAAAATATCATTAAAATTTATAAACTGTGTAAAATAAAAATAAAAAAATTTTAAAAAATTAAAAAATCTACCATTCTAAAAAATTTAAAAATTTGTAAACTAAAAATAAAAAAATTCTAAAAATCTCATAAAAACATAAAATTCTAAATAAAAAAATCTATAAATTAAAAATTTTAAAATAAAATTAAAAATTATACAATTCTAAAAACCTCATTAAAATGAATTTGACACGGTTCTACAATAAATCAAGGCGTGGAATCCAAAAAATAATTAGGAGTTCGAGAAAAACTTTAATGGCGTATGAGTTCGAATCAAGTCTGATTTTTATTATTATTATTGGGTTTTTAGAATTTTTAATATTTAATCTACACATTTTTTAAAAATTAAAGAGATTTTTAGAATTTTTAATAAGATTTTGAATTTTAAGTTAAACATTTTTTATTTTTTCAATTGTAAAATTTTTTATTTTTATTTTAAACATTTTATAATTTTTAATGAGATTTTTAAAAAATTAAATAAGATATTTGGAATTTTATTTTACACATTTTATATTTTTTAATTTTAATGATGTTTTCGGATTTTTAATAATATTTTAAAATTTTTAAAGATATTTTTAGAAAAATTATTTATTAAAAATTAAAAAATTTCAAACTTAAAGGACGTAAATTGGACTATTTGGCCGGAATCCCAATTTATTCCTCACATTCCGGTGAGTTTGAAAATTTTCCAGCGAAAAGGACGTAAATTGGACCAGAAAGGACGTAAATCGAAAAAGTGAAAACTTAAAGGATTTAAATTGGATTAGGCCTAAGTTACAGGACGTAAAATGATTTTTTCTCCCTTCTTAGAGAAAAAAAGTTGGCAAGTGGGCCAGCAGTAATTTTCGGGAACATTGGATGAGTCCAAAATATACAGCACGTATCATTTGTGTAATTTCAATTTAATAGGTCTCTTGCTTGCAACAAAAATGGAACCCAATTTCTCTTTTCTCGGCACAACCAATCTTCATATTGTCCTTCAAAAAAAAAAAAATTGTAGAAAACGGCTAAAATGTAGTACTCGCTTTTCATTTGCTGTTTTGCACATTAACTCAAAAGTCAAAACACAATATTATATGTGTAATTAATTATTAATTGTTAAGATATCAAAAAATAAAATAGAGAGATAGAGATAGGAAAAAAATATAAAAAATAAAATGTACAGATATCGTAAATGTTAGTATAAAAAAATGAAATGAAAAGTTTATTTTAAGAACTAAGAGGCGGATACAATAAATAAGAAAATTAAATAATATACAATACATTAAATAAGAAAATTAAGACAATGTGAGGTAGGTGAACCTTTATGGGATGAAAAATATTGGGCTTACGTGATAGTAAATAAAAAGGATCTTCCATGTATAATCCTACATGATCTCGACTCTCGAGTGAACAACAATGGGGCCGCGCACAACTACACATTTAAGCTTTGAGAACTTTGAAAAAAGCTCTTCAAGTGGGAGCTTTGAAAAGAGCTGTCCAAGCTTAAGGGCTCTCCAAGTGCAATTTAGCTTGGAGAGCTCCCACTTGGAGAGTTCTTCTAAAAGCTCTCCAAGCTTAAATGTGTAGTAGTGGGGAAATCCTACACCTTTTAACATGACTACTTCAACTTATGAGCCGTTTGGTTCAAAATTGATATTTTGAATCATACTTTCCTTTGAACCTTGTTTAACTGAGGAATGACGATTGAAAAAACCCCTAGCAGCTCTAACAAGTTGATGAGCCTTCTTGTTGGCCTCTCGACAGACAGAAACAATAGAACATGAATTAAATGATTGAAATAAGTTATCACTAGCATTAACGAAATTGCCAAAGATGGAGTTTGAGCTCTGTCCAGAATAAATAGCATCAGCCACTAGCTTCACGTCCACTTCTATCTCCACATTGTCAAGGCCTAGTTCTTTAATCCATGAGAACGCTTCAAGGAGACCCATTGCCTCGCCTTAGAACGCCGCATCGACGAACTTTAAATAATTGTGACGAGGACGATGCCAATTTTGCACTTCTATGGCACCACCCCCAAGTTCTCTTCTAACTTAGCTCCCTGCCATTCTCGGAGGAGATACGTTGCTCTCAGCCGTGCGAACACATCGATAGAATTGCATGACCCAATCCACACCTTATCGTTTCGTTCTTTCCATATTCGCCATAAGATCGTGGAGGCAAGCGCCAAATCATTCTGGTTTAGATCATGAATTAAAGTAAAAATCTGCTCCTTCATTGTACAAGCCGACAACATAGCTCGACTAAGCTGACCCCTAAAACTGACTGATTTTCCAAACCCTCATAATAGTTGGACACTCAACTAACGCATGTCGGTCTATTTCTGAGTTTCCTTCGCAATAGGGGAATTGCATATCAGGAATCACCTTTCAACTTCAGGGTAGGTATCTTGTTGGAAGAAAGTCCCTGCACACCCTCCATATAAAATTGAGTACCTTTGGAGGAGCTTTGATACTAGGCAACTTGAATTCCCGAATTATAACCCGGTATATATTGCACTACTAAATTAAACATGTAACCGGGATCATTTATTCAACTAAATGTACCTAATTAGTTACTGTTTAACTAAGAAAATATAGCTCAAAGTTAGTTATATTATCGAATTGAGTAGTGATAGTATTTTTCACATTATAGAAAAAGTAACCTTTGATATTAAAAAAAAAAAAAGGTGGATTCAAAATCTGACCCAGAATTCTCAGCCACTTACTCATTTTTGCTAATGTTTTCTTAAGGTAAGGTAAAAGTTATGGATGGAAGGTTGACTGACGCATATTTGCTTTTAAACACCTAATCTGTCTGCCTAACCTTTTTAGTTAGTGTTCTGTGTTCGCCTAACCTTTGTACTATGAATTAATTAAACCACCCCCCTTAAAATTATACGTTAAATAGATAAATTAGTTAAATTTTAAAATTCTACTTTAGTACATAACATTAAAGCCCTTCAGGGCCCTTGTCCTAGACATAAACAGAGAAAGAGAAAGAAATTCAATGCATGCTTATGAAAATTTGATACTTTAGGTAGATCAACTTATTATACTCCGTACAATACATTTTCACATAGAAAGCACTACTTCCGTCCCATGTCCACAGACGCGCGCACATAAAAAAGTCTATTGAGATTTTGAAAGATAGTTTTGTAAACCTTTATGTTTATGAGTTGAATTTTGTGTATATATAAGTTCAAAAGTAATACGGAGTATCATTTTGTGTAAATTTGTGAATATTGTACGAGTGTAGTTAATAGAAGATTTTCCATTTTAGAAATATGAAAGTTCTAATGGAACGTTCGAAAAATAAAAGCGTGGAAGTAATTGTAAAATGGAAGGAGTAATACATTTTTAAAAAGGGAAAATCGTACGTGATCTCGAGTGAGCAACAAATGGAAAATCCTACACCTTTAACATAACAAAAGAGAAATGACTACTTCAATAATGGATTGTTGTTATACCATACAAGTGATATATATGTCATTAACATGACTGTGTTTCTAATTACAAATTTATTTTATATGAGATTAAATTTAGGGGCCGTTAAACATGGAAAGCCGATTATGAATTTCAATTTAAATGGATTTTATTTATTAACTATATCCCCTATCCCCTATTATACTAATATGGAGTTCAATAGGATGATGTGTCGACTTGAGATTAATTTGAATGATGTGTCGTATTTAGATTAATTTGGATGATGTGTCGTATTCTCATGAAGTGTATATATATGTGTAATAATTGATTGTATTAATGTGTCATTTTTCTATTGATCCATGTGGCATTTTAATATTAATTGTAATTTAAGGAAAAAAAAAACATTAATTAAGGTATGTTGTTTCCTAACTAAATCAATTTATAAATCTTTTAATATTTTTGAATACCTATTTTATTGAACATTTCTTTGTACCTATATTTAAAAATAAGTATCTAATATATTTCTTTTAATTTTTTTTCTAATTATTTATTTATTTAAGGTGTTTCTAATTATTTATTTATTTAAGGGGTTGTGGTTGGTATGAAATATTGCAATATATTCTTATGATATTAATATTGATTAATTACATTATAATATAGATTATAGAATGACATTATATATAAAAATAAGTCTATCCATGTGAATCCCTCTATAATGTGTCATATTTCAAAGAGTTAAAATAGTTAAAATAAAGTGATATGTGATAATTATATTGGTTAAAGAATATATGTGACATAAATATTATGCATGCGTTGGTTGAAATTTAATTTAAAATATATGTGGGATATAATTTTTTCTTTAAAATTATTTTCATATTTACTAAATATTGTATCAATAATTTTTTTTTGTCCCATTCTGTCCATTTGTCAAACTTTTTTATTTAAATACTATTTTATAAAATTATTTAAGTATATAAATATTATGAATATTTATTTTGTTGACACTTCGCAAAATACGCGAGTGCTTATCTAGTACATAGATATAGATAAGAAATCTTCTTGGCGAAGAACATTAATGCTCCATTTGGATGGAGGAATTTTGTGTATGAATTTTAAATCCATAATTTAAATCCATAATCTAAATCCACTCTACTTTAAATCCATAATCTAAATCCACTCTACTTGTAAATGAATTGATTTTAAATACTTTGATTTGAGTCATCTTTTTTTTAGTTAAAATTAGAAATGTTTTAAATTCTCACTAATGTATTTTTTATTTTTTTTATTTAAAATATATCTTTCTCAAATTAAATTCTCTCATTCAAATACTACCTAATTATTTTTTCAGATCTTATAAAACACATTTATCAACTGATTTTATGGATTTTTTTTTTTTGGGAATATATACACAGATACAAATGAATGACTAAAAAAACCAAAACAAGTTGAAAATTTCCTAAACACTTGCAAGTTGCAACAATATAAGAAGATTTAGGACTACATTTTTTAAAAGAGAAAGAGCGGAACAAGGTTGAAAATATTGGTATAAGTGAAATTATAGAAACTTTAAATTTGTGAAATTATCAATGGGTATATCGTTGTCGTGCACTTTTCAGTAAAACTGTGTTGCACTTTTCAATTATAATAATTTACATTTTTTATTAAAATATTGTATTGCACTTTTTAGTTCTATTTGCATGCATTTTTTTAATAATATTGTATTGCACAGTTATACTAACTTGTATTTTCTAGTTATAATTAATGACTTACAATTTTCATTAAATATTGTGTTGTACTTTTCAGTTATACCGACTTACACATTCTAGTTATGACGACTTACACTTTTCATTAAAAATTCTGTTGCACTTTTTAATTATGGTGACTTACAATTTTTAATAAAAAATGTGTTACACTTTTAAATAATATTATGTATGACTCACTCTTTTTAACACACATGTTTCTAAAAAAAATTACAAAAATAAAATAAAAAATTGACCAAGTTATTAACTATTGATCAAGACAACTCAATTTCTTCAATTCTATACAAAACCAATCCAATGCAAAGCTCCGGGAAGCGGTTGGTCAAAACATAGTCGGGATAAAAAAAGTTCGTACTTAAAATTTATGAACCCTAATTAACCCTAACTCGAATAAATATATCTAATCAAACATGGAAAGCCGTGGTTAAATTAAATTCGTAATGTAAACGATATAGTCCAAGTTGTGGCACCATGCATAGATACGAAATCTCCTATGGAATGAGCATTAATTATCCTTTTCAGATCTTAAAACAACACATTTATCAGCTAATTTGATAGAAATACTAATATTTTATTTTTTGGAACATATATACATATACAAAATGTCAAAGTCTTATATGTACTCAAGTACACGGTGTACTTGAGTAGACTTTTGACTGGTCAACTGTTGACAGTTGACCAGTCAATGGTCAAACTTTGACTTTATTTTTAAAAAAAAATTAATTTTTTTTTCGATTTTTTTTTAATTTTATTTTTTTCGATTTTCTTTTTCATTTTTTTTTAAAAAAGTGTATGTTAGTATATTTAAAAGTGCATCTTTGTTTTTTTAATGAAAATTGTATGTTACTATATTGAAAAGTGCAACATTGTTTTTAATGAAAAGTGTATGTTCTTATAATTGAAAAGTGTATAATATTATAAGTGAAAATTGTATGTTATATTTAATAAAAAATGTATGTTATAATAACTGGAAAATGTATGTTATTATAACTGAAAAATGTATGTTATTATAAATGAAAAATATATGATATATTAATGAAAAGTGTATGTTATTATAAAAGTGTATGTTCTATTAATGAAAAAGGTAAGTTATATATTAATTAAAAATGTATGTTATTATAATTAAAAAGTGTATGATATTATAACTAAATAGTGTATGTTAAAATAGCTAAAAATATTATTGAAAAATGTAAAATTTCTGTATATAGAAAAAAAAAACAAAAAAAAAAAGGTCAACGGTCAACAGTTGACCGGTCAAAATCAACGATTAACTATTGACCATTAAAAGTCCATTCAAGTACACCGTGTACTTGAGTGCACAAGAGACCCACCCATACAAAATTATACTATGACTTTTTTTCTTTTTTTTTTCACGGAATAAGTTAGACAAATTTCTAAACACTTGCATCAATTACAGATGAAAATATTAGTATCAATAAAAATATCAAGACTTTAAATTTTTGAAAACATCAATTGATATGATAAATAATGAATAAAAAATTTTGAATACACCAATTTAAACATATTTATGTACTTGATAAATTTATATATAAAATATAACATACAGACTGATACAATGTAATTTTATATACTCCATCGTTCCCTACTTGATGACACAAAACAACTGGACACAGGTTTTAACGAATTAACTGTTTATTAGTATTACGAAATATAA
This sequence comes from Galeopsis tetrahit, assembly GCA_963675135.1. Classification (NCBI taxonomy): domain Eukaryota; kingdom Viridiplantae; phylum Streptophyta; class Magnoliopsida; order Lamiales; family Lamiaceae; genus Galeopsis; species Galeopsis tetrahit. Next base: position 84,918,917 of record OY776121.1, read on the forward strand.
AATGAAGGTGGTAAATACTTTTCAACTTTATAAATAATAATAAAGTTACTTTTTAGTGTAATAAAGTAGTGACATTTGTTGTAATATTGTGATATGTTAAGGAGATTGTTTAAAAGTGTTTTTACTATTTTAGATAATGTGTCATAGATAATGTGTCATCAAGTAATGGACAACCAAAATGGTAAAATGAATCATCAAGTAGGAACGGAGGAGTAATATTTCTTGAAACTTATTGACATTTCTCAATTTTTTTTTGGACATTTTTGGATATTTTACCATGCATTATTGTTATTGCATACCTGTGAAAATATATTTTCTATAAAAAATAGATACGAGTATATAAAAAATACTGGAATATCAAAAAATATTAAAAAATGGATATATAAAAAATATACTCAATCAAAGATATACGGCAGAAATATCGGGAGGATATTTTCGTCCTGAGAACAATATAAGAAGAGTAGCGCCGGACTAAATTCGTAAAAGAGAAAGAGCGCTACACTACACATGAGAAGGTGGTAAGTGAAAGAACGAAACACATTAGAAAGGCTGTAAGGGGAGATTTATACAACAATCTACACAGTTTGTGTAAGGCCTATAATTCCATCAGTTTATTCCCAATTTCTGCTGTAACAGAGATTAGTTTTCCCAGTCAATTATGGGATACGAAAACGACCCGTAAGTTCCTCTTCCCCAATTCGAATTATGAATTTGTGTATAATTTATTGAATTTTGTGTGTTCTCTGAATCATTATTTGTATATAGAATTAGGGTCTGCTCTGATGTTTATGTCGTGAATTAAGGACTCTTTTCATATATTTAATTACTGGAAATAATAAAACTGGGGTGGTGAATTCAGTCACCGAGATGAAGACGGCGAGCCATTGATGGACTTCGATGAGGATATCCAATCTGACGGGGATGAGCCTCATCAATATCTTGTAGATGATGATGCTGTCTATGCTCACCGCGATAGATCTCCAACACCGTTGTATAACAATTCAAATGCAAAGCCCCGGAAGCGGTTGGTTAAAAAATCATCTGGTGGTAAAGAGTCAGGCCCAGTGGATTTTGGATTAGATGATGATGGGGTGGGAGATGACTACTCAGATGGTGGAAAGAGGAAGAGGGAGATAGGGGACAAAAGTAGAATTCCGGAGAAAAAGAGGAAAGGGGAGAAAGGAGAGAAGAAGTTTAAGCTTAAGAAAAGCGGAGGAGGGAGAACAAGGGATCATGAAGCGGATCCTGAGATGAAAGAGATGTGGGACACTATTGCGGGTGGCAATTCCGAGGTTTTTCCCTTTAGTCTTTCTTTTGCTCTACATTTCTTTCTCTAGTTATGAATTTTGTGTTGTCAATTTAGAATCAGCCACCATTTATCTACTTCTCATGTTGTGTCCTTTTTATTAATTATGTTGATAATGTAATGACAGTATGAGGCCTGAGTGTGTTTTGAAGTGCAATATTTTCACATGTTCCTTTTATTCTTTAGGATGACCAAGATGGTGTTACGACTGTTGATGATGATAATTTCATCGATGATACCGGTGTGGACCCTTCTGACCGTTATGCAAGTGACAACGGGCATTCTCCAAGTCGAGCTCCCGAGGTTGGAACTTTATCTTGTTTGGATTATGCTTTAGCTGTAGATCACTGACAACATACAACATTTGCTGTTTTTTTCCTTGTTTGCTTTTTAATTTGCATTTAACCCAAAATTTCTGTTGGTTTTAAGGTGCGTCAGCCATTGCACAACTGAAGTGAAATCAGATGTCGTTCTGACATGAAAATAGGCTGTATTGTTTGTATATTATGATCGAGTGTTAATCATTTAAATTATTATGAAATACTTTATTTTCTTTTATGTGCACATATAGACGTATTCCCACATTTGTATCCTAATTTGGTCCTTTTTTAGTCGTGTCCATGCATCCTAAACTGTAGAAAATGAGAAGTGCGAAACTCAAATATGCACACGTGTGGGATGCCCATATTCATGTTGGATGCCCATATCCGTGTCAGAGCTTAATGATATTCTATGTACTCTGTGGGCATTCTCCGTTGCCGCATTAGATTGTTACGATTCGTTGTAGTTTGTCTTCAATTTTGCTGTTACTGTGTGAGGTTTATCTATTCACACATTCTAAATTTTAGTGCATGCATTCTGAATTGGGGATCTCTCACCCCTTTACTTTTTTTCTCTTCAATTATAAAATTTATATTTCCTAACAAAAAAAGAAGAGAATTTAAGGGAATTGAACAGATCTAATTATTATCTCTTGCCGCATTATTTGTAGGCAGAAGAAGGAGAAGAGGCTGATGAAATCAATGAGCTCTTTAAAATTGGAAAGAAAAAGAAGAAGAGCGAAAAAAGTCCTGCTGAAATTGCTTTGCAGGTTGAAAGTGTTATGGCTGAGCTTGAAGTGGTTGCAGAAACTGATGCAGAACTCAATAGACAGGGGAAACCTGCGATAACTAAGTTAAGGAAATTGTATCTTCTGACAGATGTCCTCTCAAAGTTAGTTACCTTTCCTTTAATTTTCTTTGCTTGTTTTTTGCTCAAATATAGTTTTTAATTTGCTTGTAATGAGTATTCCTTGTTTTATAGGAAACAACTCCAACAAGAATTTCTTGACCATGGAGTTTTGACTCTTCTAAAGAATTGGCTTGAGCCTCTTCCAGATGGAAGCTTACCAAATATAAACGTTCGTGCTGCTGTTTTAAAGATCCTAAATGATGTATGAAATGACTCACTTTTATTATTTTGGTGTATTCTGTGAACTTCAATGAGTGGAGGCTCATAGATTGTGTTACCTGCAGTTACCAATTGACTTAGAGCAGTACGATCGCAAAGAACAACTAAAGAAGAGTGGCCTTGGCAAGGTCAGTATTAGCTTAAGATTTCCATACAATTATTATATTATTTTATTCTGTGTTGTGGTTCTTGATTCCGTGACTTTTCTTAATTATTAATTTTGTTTCTTGATTTAGCGGTGTGTTTCTTTGTGCATAATTTGTCTTGATTCTACGCTGTGGTTCTTGAGTCGTGTTGCTCTAGATTTTTGGTTGTTTTTCTTGTTTCAATTTTTTCACTTGTGTGGTTAGTTATAGCTATTTAAGACTGAAAAGGGGTGAATGTGCAAGAGGTTTTGGTGTGGCAATGCAATTCAATATTTTACTTTTTTTTTCCCTCATCTATCTTACCCCTAGCCCTTTCATCTTTGCTCTCTCTCCTCTTTCTCATATGGTATTCTCTTCATTCTTTTGGAAATATTTTCTACATTTAAATGTTGTCTCTTCTTTCATCTTGTATTATCTTGATTTTTTTATGTAGGAATCTTCTTGCCAATTTCCTCTCTTTATTGATTATTAAATCAAATATATTTCCCTTTTTTCCTGCATGGACATTAGTGTGGGCGACTAGTTAAAGGACTAAGCTGAATCCTGCTCTCTTTTTTGACAGGTCATTATGTTTTTTTCAAAGTCTGACGAAGAGACTACTTCCAATCGAAAATTGGCTAAAGAGTTGGTGGATAATTGGGTAATTTTGTTTTTTCCATTTTCTGACATTCAAGTTTTTGACACTCACCAGAGGTTTTCCTATGTTGCAGTATTCAGTTTTTTTTTTTCTTCCTTTTTTTTAGGGAAGGTGGTCTTATTTAATTTAAATTTTTTGCATCATATTGATGTATAATGGTGTTGCTATGATTTAGAATTCTGATGTTCAATTAACTTTATTCTGAGGCTACAAAATTTGAAATATTGTACAGTTTAGTGCAGCTTATCTATCTTGTACTGGGTCTAGGAGTTTGAAATGTCAGCTGTAGCTATATTGCTTTTGTCCGTGTTTGTTGTTAATAGTTTAACCAATCAGTTCTGCATTCTGAATGTCATTGATACAGAGTCGCCCAATTTTCAATAAGAGTACAAGATTTGAGGACATGAAAAACTTTGATGATGAAAGAATGTACAGAAGGCCTCCTCCAGCTAGAAGGTATTTATTATCTTGTCTTTGACTGGTGACTTAGTATATGTTTGATTAAGTCAATCAGCGGTACTGACACATTTTCCTTTGTTAAACTTCCCCAGAGCTGTTAGCAATGCATCAGGAAGGGTGTCACGAGATGATGACCTGGACTTAGCCGGAATTTCAAAGTAAGATAGTGGTTTCATCGTGCTTGTTGGTCCCTTGTTGTAATGGTGTATCCATCTTATTTTATATGCAATGTGCAGGGGGCGGAAATCTGGGCCTTCGAGGCAACATGCCTCTAGGCCTGAAGCTATGTCTATGGATTTTTTGGTGCGTCCACAGTCCAAGGTTGACCCCGAAGCGGTTCAGGCACGTGCTAGACAGATGGCACAAGAACTGCGAAGGGCTAAGGTTGGTAGTCCTCTCCTTGAGAAATTAAATTAAATTAATCTGCATGAAGGTTGGGACTTGAGTGGTTTTTACAGTTCATACGGATTACATAGTTTAAAAAAAGTAATAGACCTTTATGTTATGTTTGTATTGGGCTTTTAAAATTCTTGAATTGGATTTAAAAAAAGTGGATTTCAAATTCATTTGCATATTAGAGGGGATTCAAGCTCCACCCAAGGGTGATGGATTTTAATTCATTCAAGTACATTAATGAATTTGCTACCGTGGATTCAAATCTACCCTCCAACCCTTCGCAACCTTAGAGAACTAGTAGTAATATTCTTTAACCTGTGCAACCATCCTGTTTATGCTATTTGTTTGCATGCTGAACTAATAAACAATTTGCACATTCTTAGTGCGTATATTTTGTTCAGTTATGTGACTGTCAAACGGAGAAGCCTTATTATCTCTTCATTTTAGCTTATCACTGCAGAATTCTTCCTTTGTGTAGAACAGGTTGATCTTTGAGTTGAAACCATTTTCTTACATTTTTGAATAGTTATCTCTACCTTTGGAAAAAAGGATTGTTGCTCACTCATCCTAAAGAATGTTAGTTCCGATATTTGGGCATAATGTCACTTTAATTAATATGATTTTGCTTTAGTTACAAGTGAAAACCCGCCCTAGGAAATGTTCTCTGATTGTCATGATAGTGTTGTAATACTATGGTTTTCTGCTTTCTTTTAATTGCTGTTAAATGTTTCTTCATTTTATTTGTGCAGATGAACAAAAAGTTGCAACAACTGAAAGCCCCGAAGAGGAAGCAACTGCAGGCCACGAAACTCAGCGTGGAGGGTCGTGGCATGGTTAAGTATCTGTAGTTAACCAGGACAATGTAAATTATGTAATCGATGCACTACTGTCTGAAAGCCTAGTTAAACAATGTAAATTTGTTTAAGTAAAGAACAAATTTCGAAATAAATTTGAAAATTTTAAGCGATTTAAATGGACGATGAGTCTGAAACACCTAAGCAAACTTTTATATCCCAAAATGCTACATCAATCGGTTAGCATGCATATCATAATTTTACATAGATAGTCGTCACTACTAAATGGGTAATGGTTAAGTAGTAGGTTTCCTTACATAGGTGCTGTGCTGAATTCACGCTGTCCTAATATTGGACCCAATTTGCAGAGAGTAATTTAGCAAAGAAGATTATTTAAAGAGTTATGTAAAATAGTATTTCTTTCGTTTCACTATAAATTTTCCACTTTCCTTTTATAAATGTTGCACAATAAGTTTTTCATTTGGACGGCCACACACAAACAGATCTATTTCTTCCAAATACAGTAATGGGTATTATTGTTGAAATGAATATGTAAGTGTATTATTATTAGAGGAATGATCAGCTGGATGGGTAGTTTTAATAATAGTATTAATTTTACCGCAAGACAGACTATACAAATTGCCAATCTGATGGAGTCGTCCGCCACGGCGCTCACGAGGGCGACAAAAACCCCCTAGCAAGATTGACTTTTCTCTTTTCCTAGAGAATCCTATCCAAAACATTATTATTACTACTCCCTCCGTCCATGAAATGTAGTCCCATTTGTCTCATTTTCTTTGTTCACCAAATGTAGTCCCATACACTTTATGGAAACCACCACCCCTCAAACATCATTTAATTACTCAATTTGCCATCAACTTTATTCACAAACAATCACTTTATTCACAATGGACCCCACAATACCCTATAATACCCTTACTTTATCTACTTTATCTACATTTTTCTTAAAACTTGTGCCCATCCACCATGAGACTACTTTTGGTGGATGGAGGGAGTATTATAAAAGTGTCATTTTGCCCCGATCAAAAAAAAAAAAAAAAAAAGTGTCAATTTGTCTAAAAAAAAAAAAGTGTCAATTTGTTTAGTGGTGTAGACTTGGCACTTACGAGTGTACTCCTCTTTAGATCTTAGATTCAAACAATTCTTATGAGGTAGGAGTGTACTCCTCTCTAGGTCTAGGTCTTAGATTCGAACCAATTCTTATGAGGTTATGTCCCTACAGAGCGCAAAACTTTAATTTTAAATAGAGCACCCGCAAGTGGACGTGTCATTTTGCCTCGTACCTACAATTCATCGCACTCAAATTAGAAAAAAAAAACTGTTTTGAGTTAAACGAAGAAGATGTGTTTTGATGCTCAGTGTTCTAGTTGCGGGAAAACAACGTGGCAAGGCTGCAGCCGCCACGTTCCGGCGGTGTACAATTGGATTCTCGAAGGTTTTATAGGTTTGAGACCAATAAGAAAAATAAATCCTCTCAAAATAACTTTAAATAAAATAATTGACATACGTATACAATAAATAAATGAATGAATTTTAAATACTAAGATGTGAATGAATTTTAAATACTAAGATGTAATTTTTTGAGTTGGTTTTTGGTGCATAGCACCATGCACACTATGATGACCTATCAACTCTTATGAATTATAAAAATCAAATCAATTTTTTGAAACAAAGTAACCGCTGTTGAGTTACAGAAACCTTGTAACCTCAATTTTTTTAAAATGATTTTTTCAATAAAAAAATTACAATTTTTCAATAATTGTGACCTCAATAAAAATTATTCAACTTTCACTAACAATAATTACCATTTTTCAATTAAAATATATACTACTTTTTAATAATAAAAATTACACTTTTCAATAACAAGACTTACATTTTTCAATAATAAAAGTACTACTTTTAATAAGAATAACAATTTTTAGTTAAAATATCTACCATTTTTCAATAATAAAAATTACATTTTTCGATTAAAATATCTCCCACTTTTCAATAATAAGAATTACACTTTTCAATAATAAAAATAACACTTTTCAATAAAAAAGAACTAAAATAAAATTACACTTTTCAATAAGAAATAACTACACTTTTCAATAAAAAAAAAAAACAAATTTCCACCATAAAAAATCTGTCATATTTTTGTAGATTTAACCATCTAACAGATTATGTATACGGATGTATTTTATACGGAGGGAGCAGTGTAAGCTTACACTTTACAAAGAGATGCTTTACAGATGCATTTATTCCTAATTTCAATTTTCTCAAATACCAAGATTTGGCATATCTTGATCCAATTTTAAATGTATGTAAAAAAAACCTGTAATCCTGTTTCGTTTTCATTATATTTCTACATCATTCTGGCAAAAAAAACACCCTCAACAAGATTCTAAACTTTCCATTGTTCATGTCAAGTAATCCGCAAGAATAGACGTCTCTAAACCTTACAGAAAACAATCCCGATAACAATCCAACAAAGATAGCAATTCACAAATATAAACAGACGAGAATAGAAAACAGAACACACAAGAATTTAAGTGGTTCGATCAACTTGATCTATATTCACTGGACACACGACTTCAATCTTGATTGATAAAAGAGATGTTTACACACTCAACACTTGAAAATGGATTTCTCCTCACTTCACTCGTGAACTCATAACTCAAGACGAATGCTCGTAAGCGTCAAACTTTACAATTACAAGCTATGGGGGTATTTAAAGGAATCAAGGTTGATTGCAGCGTGTGTTGATTGCGTGACTCTGACAGATTGTTGTGACCGCCTAACAAACTCACGTGTTCAGCATTGCCCAATCTGAATTGACAGCCTTGCCCTTCACTTGTTCTCGTAACAGATGACACAATCAGAAGACTACCAGATGATCTCCCTCTTTTGTTTGACTCTTCTGATATCCAACACTTAGGGGGTGTATTCAATTGAGATTCTATTAGATTTTTTTGGATTTTAAAAAGTACGTGAATTTATAAAATTCATATAGTTCATGCAAAGTTTGACTGACTTTTTTTACTGATTTATATGAATTTTCATATACTTACCGTATTGTGTAATATACTTTTTTTTATTGATTTACATAGATTTTGATAAACTCCTGTATTGATACGATGCTAAGAGTTTTTTTAATGTGAAGTATTTTTTTTAAAATTAATATTATATATATATATATATTATATAAAGTATTTTATCAATAAAAATAAATATATATATAAATAAAGTTTATATATTAATTCGGGGACTGGATACCTGCGGGTCGGACATAAGACCCAGATCCGACCCATACTCAATACGGGGCGGATCCGATCTGACCCAAAGTTCGCGGATGGGATGGGTACCCGCGGGTCGAGTCAATATTGCCATTCCTACTTCTAATCTTTCGTCTTCAGAGTTCTCTAAGAGAATCAATGAAATCTCTGTTTTTTAGAAGAGATTTTGGATAATGAAATTTATTTATATTTTTTTTATGGAGAATCTAACAAAATCCATAGAATATTAAAATTTATAAACTGAGATTTTTAAAGACTTTTTAAAATCTATATTGAATACCTCAGAATTTTTAAAGATTTTTTAAAATTCGAATTGAATATCCCCAAACTTTGAAAGTCCAAAAAAATCCTACATAATTCACAACCAATACACCCCCTTAGTCAAAAGACTAACCCTGCTATTAGACATCATCTCAGCTGATATGACCTCTTCAGATCTTAACAACTTAGCTGATTTTAAGCATCACCTTCTCATCTGACTAGAAACCTCCAACTCATCTGATCAGACCTAAGTTAGCTTGTCTGACTCCACCAACTGATACGCTCAACAACTGAGTCCATCAGCAGACTAGTACTCTACTGAGTCCATCTAATCTAACCCAAGCTCGCGAGTGGGGTGTGTACCCGCGGATCGGGTCAATATTGCCATTTTTACTTCTGATCTTTTATCTTTAGAGTTCTCTAAGAGAATTATTTGAAATCTCTTGTTTTTAGAAGAGATTTTGGATAATGCAATTTATTTATATTTTTTAAGGAGAATCCAACAAAATTCATAAAGTATTAAAATCAATAAACTGTTGAATACCTAAAGATTTTTAAAGAATTTTAAAAATCTGTAAAATTTTAAAAATCCGAATTTAAATACCCCAAACTTTGAAAGTCCAAAAAAATTCTATAGAATTCACAACCAATACACCCCCTGTAATGCCCCTGAATGATCGTTGCTAAATACAGAAGAAACAAGCATATTTAAAAGCATAGTAGCAAATATTTGGAAAATTTAAGAACACAAAGCAGAGACATAACTCATAACATTGTGTTGCGGAATTTTCATTATATAAGCTCTATACTCCATTGAAATTGATATTTCTTCATCTCTTCCTCCTTTTTTTTTTTATTTTTATTTTATTTTACGTCCTATATCTTAGCTTTATTTCAAATAATATTCTTTAAGTTTTCATTTTTTCAATTTACGTCATTTTGACCGAAAAATTTCAAACTCATTGAAATGTGAGGAATAAATTGAGAATCCGGCCAAATAGTCCAATTTACGTCCTTTAAGTTTAAAAGTTAAAATTTTAAAAAAAAATCCCATCAAAAATCTTAAAATATCATTAAAAATCCAAAAATCTCATTAAAATAAAAACTATAAAATGTATAGAATTATATTTAAAATATCTCATTAAAAATGATTTTCAGAATTTTTTAATTATTAATTTCTAATTTTCAAATTTAAAGGACGTAAATTGAACTATTTGAACGAAATTTCAATTTTTCGGTTAAAAGGAAGTAAATTGGATCGAAAATGATGTAAATTGAAAAAGTGAAAATTTAAAAGATATACCTAAATTACAGGATGTAAAATGACATTTTGTCCTTCTTCTGGTATAATTTTATTTTGCAAAAGCAAATAAATGTAGGAGGAGGAAGTTATGGATAAAATCAGGGCGGATCCAGGATGAATCATCGGGGGAGGGGCCAACAGTAAAATTAATCAAATTTAAAGTATACACTAACAAACTCATGTATAATATATTAATTATCATAAATTTTTCTAAATATAATATTAAACTTACCACTGGTTAAAATTTAGATATATGCTCTTCTAACTTCATCTCGCTTGAATGATTGAATATTAAATATCTCATTGATTTCAATCCTCAAAGATTTTGAGGGACGAAGTCATCATTATCTATAGATGAATCTGACTGAGATACTTCAGTATTTTCATTCTTTCTTTTGAAGAAAAAAATCTATTGTAGAATTTCATGGAAGAACCATCATGGATTGAAAAACAAGAATTGAATTCATCATCTTCATAAAAGAGAACAATGTTTTACAGAAAGAAGAATGAAGAATCGTATCTCAACATTCTGCCCTAATTGACATATATAGGGTATAAAGAAGTAAATAACTACTAATAACTAACTAACCAACTAACTACCCTAAACAAGGGAGTGTATATACTAATATAAGCAATATTAGGTTTTATCAGGAGGTGTATCTACTAAATCAATAACAGCACCTTTAGACCCCCCCCTCAAAATGAGAATGGATATTCAACAGTCCCATTTTGGCCTTATGATCAATGAAAGCTGCTGGTGGCATTGGTTTTGTCAGAATATCAGCCAAATTGTCTTGAGTAGGGATGTGAATGAGGGTGAGCAATCCTTCCTTGATCTTTTCTCTTGTGAAATGATAATCCAAAGCAATGTGTTTGGTTCTTTGGTGAAGGCAGGGGTTATGGGCTATGGAGAATGCACTCTTGCTGTCTGTGTACATATTTGAAGGAGTGGAGTGTTGGATCTTCAAATCATCAAGGATGTAATGCACCCATTGGAGCTCACAAGTAGTAGAGGCCAAGGCTCTGTATTCTGTCTCTGCAGATGACCTGCTAACAGTGCTTTGTTTCTTGGATTTCCAAGATATTAGAGAGTTGCCAAAGTAAATGCTGTATCCAGTTATACTTCTTCTAGTTTGGAGGCATCTCCCCCAATCAGAATCAGAAAATGCATGTAATTTAAAAACATTGCTTCTAGGATAAAAAAGGCCAGTGCCAGGGTTACCTTTCACATACCTCAGAATCCTATGCACAACAGTGAGATGAGAAGCAGTGGGGGCTTGCATGTATTGGCTAACTGTTTGGACTGCATAAGAAATGTCAGGCCTTGTCACAGTTAAATAAAGGAGCTTACCAACCAACTTTCTATACTGCTCAGGTTGTTGAAGAGGAGGGGATTGAGGATCAAATGAGATTTTGGAATCCATAGGAGTAGAGCAAGGTTTACACCCCAAGAAACCTGAATCATGCAGTAAATCCAGGGTGTACTTTCTCTGGGATAATGACATGCCAATGTTATTTCTAGCCACTTCAATTCCCAAAATATACCTCAAAACACCTAAATCTTTTATTGTAAATTTGTTATGAAGATGTGTTTTGATAGATTGAATGATATCAAGATTACTACCTGTAACAATAAGATCATCAACATAACAAAGAATAGTAGTAAAATCATGGCCATTGTGTTTAGTGAACATGGATGTGTCAGCCTTGGATTGGGTAAAACCCATGGAAAGTAAAGAAGAAATTAACTTGGTAAACCACTATTTAGAGGCTTGTTTTAGACCATAAAGGCTTTTGTTCAATTTACAAACCCTTTTGTCACTAAAAGAGCAATAACCAGGGGGAGGTATCATATAAATTTCCTCATCTAAATCACCATGCAAAAAGGCATTATTAACATCCAATTGATGAATGTGCCAGTTTTTAGAAACAGCAACAGCAAGCAAAATTCTTACAGTGGTAATCTTGGCAACAGGAGAAAAGGTATCAAAGTAGTCAATGCCTTCTTGTTGTGTGAAGCCTTTGGCTACTAATCTAGCTTTATATCTGTCTAAAGAACCATCAGAGTTATACTTAACCTTGTAAATCCACCTACACCCAATGCAATTCTTATTCCGTGGTAGATTAACAAGAGTCCATGTATTATTCTTTATTAGAGCATCTAATTCATTGTTCATTGCTGCTACCCAATTTTTATCTTGAGCAGCAATCTTATATGTTTTAGGCTCTTGTATATGAGAAATGGAAGCAACAAAGTGTTTGAAATGAGGAGATAATTGAGAAGTGGATAAGTAGTGTTGGATGGGATACAATACACCATTGTAAGAGAGATTGCCTTTGACATGATCCACAGAAGAGGGGAAGAGTAGTTTCATAAAGCTGCAAATATGCAGGTTGAGATTTGACCCTAGTAGGTCTAGAAGTAGACTCAACTATAGAGGTGTTAGGATTAAAAGTATCAATATCAGAAATGGGAGCATCTGGAGCATCTGTAGTATCAGGAATGGAAATGTGATCATCATTATCACTAAAATCATCATGTGCAGTGGCAACAGGTATGGGTTTAGGAGAGATAATGTGTTTGTCAGCAAAGGGAAACACATTCTCAAAGAATTTAACATTTCTGGAAATGAAAAGAGTGCCAGTATCAATATTAAGAAGTTTGTACCCCTTTGTTCCAAAAGGGTAACCAAGAAATATGCATTTGGAGGCCCTTGGTGCAAATTTGTGCCTGTGGGAAAGTAAAGTGTTGGCAAAGCAAAGGCACCCAAAGGTTTTAAAAACAGAATAGTCAGGTCTTTTGTTGTACAGTAACTCAAAAGGGGACTTTTGGTGTAAAATGTAAGATGGAATCCTATTTATAATGTAGGCAGCAGTTTTGATGCACTCACTCCAATACTTAAAAGGTAAAGATGATTGAAACATAAGAGCTCTAGAAACTTGGAGTAAGTGCTGGTGTTTTCTTTCTACTATGCCATTTTGTTGGGGTGTTTCCACACATGAAGTTTGATGGATAATTCCCAAGTTATGGTAGAAATCAGTGAGAAAGAATTCAGTTCCATTATCACTTCTTAAGGTTTGGATTTTAGCATGAAAATGAGTTAAGACCATGTTATAGAAATTTTGCAAAGAAATCTTAACATCACTTTTGGCAGCCAAGAGATATATCCAAGTGCATCTACTAAAATCATCAACAATAGTAAGAAAATATCTATGACCAGAAGCAGAAATAGTAGAAAAGGGGCCCCAAACATCACAATGTATTAACTGAAAAGCATGAGTAGATACAGTGGTACTAATAGGGAAAGATCTCTTCTTTTGTTTAGCTAAAGGACAAATGCAACAGGGAGCATGTGAGGGAGCAACTTTTACACTGAGTTCAGGAATGTTTAATAAGCATTTCAAAGATGTGTGTCCAAGTCTCTTATGCCACAAATCAGAAGGTAAAGTAGTGTCAACAGAAGAAGTAAAATGTGCACTATATCTTAAATCAGTGTTGCTAGTGTGATGTACAGTTTGCAAGAGATATAGGCCTCTAACTTGGTCAGCAGTACCAATCACCATCTTGGAGGTAAGGTCCTGCAAAACACAATGTGATGAAAGAAAGCACACAGAACAATTGGAATATCTTGTTAAGTGACTAATGGATAGAAGATTGAATGTGAAATCAGGGACATAAAGCACATTGTACAAAGTCAAGTGATCATTGATGACAATATTACCCATATGAGTGGCAAAAGATGTAGCATTATTAGGTAAAGAAATCCTAACATTGGCTATGGAAGGTGGGGTGGTAAACAAAGAGAAGTATAGGATTCATAAAGACCAATCAAGAATTTCATAACAACATCATTTTCTTGGGTGGTGGTCATGAGTTTAGGCAAATCACATGTACAACCATCCATGGCACCACAGAACACCTAAGAACAGGCCTAAAGCTAAGATACTCATCCCATAAGGATTTGAATTGATTGTAATATGAAACTAAGGATTGAGAGCCCTGATTTATAGTACTAAGGGATTTCTCTAAATGATACACCCTAGTACCATCTGATTGAGCATAACGAATCTTAAGTTCATCCCAAACATCCTTGGCAATTGAAAAGTAATCTAAGGTACGCTTAATCTCAGGTATAATGGAATTCAAAATCCACATCAAAACTAAATCATTTGCTCTTACCCAAGCAACGTAGACAGCCGGAGCATCCTCCTCAGTGGGAATTTCCAACGATCCATCGATCAATCGCACCTTGTTCTTGACGCTTAGACCCCATTTGACGGCATGGCTCCAAAATACATAATTGGTGCCGTCGAGTGGCTCCAAGGCGATGGCTACAGCGGGGTTGTCATTCTGGTGAAGGGCAAGGGGAGAGAACGGATTGAGTGCAGGGTCTAGAGAATTCGGATCGGTGACCGTCGACGCCATTGATGTGTGATGCGGCGAAGAGGAGATGAAGCTCAAGGGAATTTGGGAAAATTGGAACGAGAATCTGGCATATATGAATCAAAAAACTGATACCATGTAGAATTTCATGGAAGAACCATCATGAATTGAAAAACAAGAATTGAATTCATCATCTTCATAAAAGAGAACAATGTTTTACAGAAAGAAGAATGAAGAATCGTATCTCAACATTCTGCCCTAATTGACATATATAGGGTATAAAGAAGTAAATAACTACTAATAACTAACTAACCAACTAACTACCCTAAACAAGGGAGTGTATATACTAATATAAGCAATATTAGGTTTTATCAGCAGGTGTATCTACTAAATCAATAACAGCACCTTTAGATCTATTGTATGTGATTTTTTCATCTACAAACCCTCTTCGGTCAGGCCTTTTTATACGTACAGAATATCAGATTATTTGGTGGAAGGAAATTGGTTTCTAAATGCGGATTTTGTGAGGCAATGCCCGAAAATTACAGCGGACATTTTAGACTATATATGTGCCACGGATGGGGATAAGCAAATATGACCAGCCTCAAAGCATGGTACTCTAACCGCCAAGGTCGCTTATGAGCAGCTACATCCGAAGTTCCATGCTGTGAATTGGGGCGCTTGGATCTGGGCGCCGTTCATACCACCGAGGCGTTCAATGGTGACATGGAGATTAATCCATGGGAAACTACCCACGTGGGAACACGTCCGAAAATTGGGTGTCATGGGACGGGAATCTGTGCATTATGCAAAGCAGAGGAGGAAAGTATTGACCATCTTTTTAGCAGCTGTGTACACTTTAAACACACAATAGATATGTTCATGGGTATCTTTTAAGTGAGAATCTTATATAATAAAAGGAAGAAAGACTCTCCATCCTTTTGACATCTGTCGTTTTAGAGCCTTCATTCTTTTGCCATGTGTCGTCTAGACTATCCAAGCTGTCGCCACGTGTAAAATTTGAGTTACATGTCATTTTGCCGTGACAACGAACCGTTTGCAAGGTTTTACCTAATTCTCTCCCCTTTTCAGATTCCTTCGTCTCTCCAGTTCCAACCTTTCATCCCACCGGAACTTCTGAAGACCCCTCCTGCAGATGTCCCTTGGATTCTTTGGCGCCGGCCTTACTGTAATTTGAAATCGATTATTAAAATTGGAGAACCTGGAATTGAATCTATTCACTCACCTTTTCCTTTTCTGTTTTTATTAAATCAGAGAGTGCGCGAGGGAGGCGAGAGAAGACGGTTGGGAAAGAGATGAGATGGATCCTTGGATTCTTTGGCGGTGGCCGTACTGCAGCTGCGGCGGCCCATTTTGAGTATAATTGTAATGGTTTATTCCTTCAACAGCTGATGAATTCTGGTGTTCCTACTGATAATTCTTTCGGAAGGGTTAGTATTTCATCTATTAATTTTGTTTTTCTCTAGCTTAACTGCTTTATCTTTTTTCATGATAATTCTGCTTCATCTTGGGAAGTGACGTTATTTTCTTAGCTTTGTAAGGAATTGTGATAAAAAGTTGTGCAAAAGACTATGATATTAAAGAGAGATTCACACCCTCTGTTATTCAAATATAATGAGGTAAGATATAATTGTAATTTAAAACCTTAAAAAGTTGTGCAAAAGCCTATGATATCAAAGAGAGATTCACACCCTCTGTTATTCAAATATAATTAGGTAAGATATAATTGCAATTTAATTAAGCAGAACATGGGATTTTTATATACCTTTGTTTGTTGTACCATCTTCTAGATTTCATACCCATTTGTAATGGAATATCAGTCTTATTTTTATCAACAATGTCAAGAAATTTTATTTTTGCGCAAGGGTTTACAAATGCAGTAAAGAGACCAATACGAATGTGTGAATTCCTTTCATGATCTACACCAAACATATATTGTATAGTTACTTTTTTTCTTAGGATAGTCAAAGTGTTTTCCTTTTTGCCTATATGAAATAATATTTACAAATATATGTGTAGCTTTTATTATAGTTTTACTTGTGTTTTTTCGAAAGCTTGCAGACAAGAGATATTTTTTACATACTTACAAGAGTTTCTCCTGTGTTGTTTTAGGACTGAAGTTGAGACATACAATGCTCTTGATCCTGGAATGCGAGTGAATATTCCTAAGGCATTGTTGTTTTTGCTAAGAAGAAATATGTATGTTTTCTGCTCTTTAGATATAATTGCAATTTAATTAAGCTGAACATGAGGTTTTTATATACCTTTGTTTATGTGGCTTATTATAGTTTTACTTGTGTTTTTTCGAAAGGTTGCGGAAGGTGATCTACCTATAGTTTCATCACATGGGTAAGTGGAAATATACCTCTAAAAAGTTCAAATTTGTTCTCTTTTACTTGAGCGCAAGAGATATTTTTTACATGCTTACAAGAGTTTCCCCTATGTTGTTTTAGGCCTGAAGTTGAGACATACAATGCTCTTAATTCTGGAATGCGAGTGAATATTTTTAAGGCATTATGTGATATTCGGGTTGAGGTATTCTTTCTGGAACTTTATCACTTAGAAGCACTTCATCTAGCTTTAAATGAGATCTAATGATCGTTCACATTGAAATATGAGCTTGCACAGTTGAGTTATTGTGGCGTAATTTGATAACCGAGAAATACTTTTTTATGTAATGGAAGTTGTCGTCGCTCTGATGCTCCTCCATCGTGGACGCGCGAACCAATAATTCAAAAGTTTTGGAGGCCAGTTTTGATAATGGCAGCACAGCTCTATCGATGTTGTGGTAATTCTTTTATTATATAAGATTTCTGCATCTATATAGTTGCCTTTTCTGGATGTATTTTAATTCTTTTCGTGCAGTGGGCGAGAGGGAATCTTCTTATATGCCTGCGATTGCAGTAGCGAGGCTCTTGAGAGAATTAAACAGATAATTAGTGATGTTAATTCAATTTCAGCTAAGCATCGATTTCACCTGTTTCTATGTGATTTTTCAACAGATGGGTTTTCCTTCATGGTTGGCCTGCAATAGTTGCTCAACGCAGGAGCAAGATTCAAGACTTTCAGGTACCGTTTTGTTACTACAATTTTTTTAATATGGTGGTTGTAAGTGAGTTTGTGTAGATCTTTGTCCTTGAAGCTTATCCAGTCGGTTCGTTGGGTTCTGATGAAACTAAATGCTGCATTGGTGGCTTGGATTTCGTTACGTTGGTATTTTAAAATCTCATGATATAAGACTTTTTAATTCACTTAAATAAAGAGTTTACTGAAACAACATCATGTATGAAATTGTGACAAATATTTTCACTCTATGAGCCTTACCAATTGACAGAATGTCCAAGGCCATTACACAGTGCTTTAATGTTCTGAAGCCAGGTGGTCTCCTATTATTTAGAGACTATATAATAGCAGCAATACGAATTTATTTCGAAATTCAGAACTTTGTGTTGTTTTCTGATACGTCATAGGTAGGGCTGTAAATGAGTCGAGCCGAGCCGAACGCGATGCTGTTCAAACTTGTTTGAAATATTATCGAGCTTTGAAATTAGTGTTTGAGCTTGTTTGATAATTAAACGAGCCGAGCTTGGACGAGCTTTATTCGAGCCGAACACGAGCCGAGCTCGAGTAGTTTGACATTTTTACACAAAATTTATCTTTTTTCACTTATCGAGCTCGAGCTCGAACCGAGCTTTGGACCATACCGAACGTAAATATATGTTCAAGCTTGTTTGATATCTATGTCGAACCGAGTTCAAACGAGCTTTTACCGAATGATCTCGAATCGAGTATCAAATAGTTTGGTTTGATTTTCAGCCCTAGTCATAGGACAGGTCTTTACGATTTGACGATGCTTCGATTTGAGGCTGAACAGAGGGGCTATTGGATTTGTTGTATATTATAATCTACATGAAATGACCATTGATTGAAGATTGTTATCTTCATTACTCCTTCACCAATATATGAAAGGTCTGCTTGTGGGTAAGCACAAAATTGAGTTATCTCATTTGCAATTTGCGGATGATAATTGTTCTCCTTAAATACTGAAATACTCCCTCCGTCCAATTTCATTATTCCCACTTTCCTTTTTTGGTTGTCCAATTTTATTATGCTCATACCTTTTTTTGGAAACAATACTATTCATACTACTTTATCTTCACCCTCCTACCATCACTTATTTACCCACTTTGTCATTCACTTTATTCATAAACAATCATTTATTTACAATTGAACCCCACAATACCCTATTATACCTTCAACTTATCTACTTTATCAATAAACTAATCAATATTCATTAAAACTCGTGCCCGGAGAAGTGGGCATAATAAAATTGGACGGAGGGAGTATCTAACTTATTTGTGACTTTCTATGATACTACATATTATGCAGTACGTCGGGACTTTGATTCAATTTATTGTTAGTTCTGTACTACTTTATTTTGGATGCGCAAAGGAGTAACAACTTCAATGGTGAATAAAATGAGGAATTTGACAGATTGGACTTTAGAACCTTTGAAACCTAACACATACTAATTTCAGTTATTTTTCTTGATAGTTACTGATTTAATTTTGATATGATTGCATGATTGTTTCATAGACACGTATCACTGCATTCCTCATTCTCTTGTCTATATGGAAGTAGTCCTACAGAAAACGATGTTATGATGTTCCTTAATAACTAGAATACCTCTTACCTCAAAGAAATTAGATTGGTTCCTTTTGTTTTCTTATATTTTAATTTACTTTTGGCCCATCTACTAATTCTTTGGTAATGTGACACTGTAAGTCCCTCCTGTTGTGAATTATGCATATTATTATGCTCTCAATTTTGATGTTTGAAATGTGAGGATTTAATTTTGTAGTGACTTAAGAAAATGATGTAATAGAACTCTCTGCTTCTCTTTTGTAGTAGTCATCTCACTGCTTTACTCCCTCTATGGCTCTATTTTTTAGTTGTTGAGGCCTTACATGCATAGGGGAAGCTGTATAGAGTGAGGCGCCATTTCTGCAACTCAACAGGTATGTGTTGATCGTTTTTCTTTTCATTTTCATATAGTTTTTTTTAGTGTTGTGATAATCCGTGTAGGCATCAAGTAGATGATTTGGAAGGGTGATGGCTGCGCAAGGAGGTGGATCTGCAAACGGCGATGACGGTGTCTCTGTATGTGGTCAATCTATTTCAGACAAGTCTGCCTCAGGATCGACGCAGATGACGATGACTATGATGGGTACTGGCGGCGCTCAATCTATAAACCCCACGAAGAGGCACTCGATCTCTGTACATTGATGATGGTGCAACAACGTTGTATTCTGACGGTGAACCACAATACTTAGATATGCTTTAGAGGTTTTTAGATGTAAAGATAAAAGATGGGATTGTATCATCTTCTTAGGTTAGATATTTCAGAATTAGCTTTCACTTTAAGAATGATTTTTTTCTTGTATATGAAACAGGTATGCAGACCTGAAGAATAACTGATCAACAAACTATATAGTTAGATTTGATCAGATGCTCAATGATAAGGTGTGTTCAGTTGAGTAATGTTTTGCAGAACCTTCTGTTTTTTTACACAATCTTATACGTTATACATGTGTTATTTCTGTATTTTAATTGGAATGTTGTTCTCTTTGGATTGTCAACTTATGAAATTGGTCTTATAAAAGTGGTTTCTATTTTTTTATTTTGCCTTTGTTTCTGTTGAACTCTATCAGATATCTTTAAAATTTTATCTTATTGTGGAATTGGTTCTGACCACTGTTAGTATCTGAGTTACTGTTTGTATTATGATACTCCTGATACCAATTCTTTGTTGCTCTGATTCTCTATATCAATAAAAGTTTCTTTCCTGATCAAATAAATAAATAAATAAATGCACATGCTTAGATCTTCTCAATCTTTTAGAAATTAGGAAAAGATATTGAAGAATTGATAAAAGTAGGCCAACTCCTCCCTTTTTAATTATGAAAATTATTCAATGCTACTAAATCGATTTTTATCTTCTTTGAATTTTTATGGTTCTTTATATTGCAAAATTGTTCTTTTTTCCCAATAAGCATGACAATTCTTGCAATTCTTATGCATTTTCATTTTATTGGTATTGTAGCTCTATAGAATGTAGGTTATCAAGTTGAAAAGCAACTATTAAATCATGATTTATATATATATATATATATATATATATATATATATATATTTCTTATTTATATTCTCTGCATCCTATTATTGAATGAACATACAATGTATATCTACCTTCATGTATAAGTTTCCGTAAAATAGAGACGTGACTTATTGCAGATAATTGGCAAATGAGGTATAATGAATGTATGCTCTGTATTCCATCTCGATGTGCTTTCCCTCTGAAACTTCTCCTAATTATCTACGCAGAAAAATCTCAAAGAGAACTTCAGCCTATCTTTTAAGTTCAATCTTTGCAAAACAATAGTTACATGTAAACATGTCAGTATCCAATGTGGTAAAATTTATGATCAATACTTTTATCATATTTAGTTTAGATTAGATGTTGTATTAGATTTTAAGATCAAGCAGTACTTACTCTCAATGGTCATCCAAAGATTTTCAGATCAAGTAGCTTCATTATCTCGAGCCATTGTTTGGATATAACACTTATTAATATGTTTTTTTTACTTTTTTTAATGGTCATCAAGATGTTGTCTTGCCTATATAATTATATTTATCATCATTCATGTAGTGAATTTTAGTTGTTCACACTTATCATATGATTTCTTGATTGTGTAGTTAAGAAAGTTCTTATTGAGCTAGCCCAAGACTTGTGAGAGGACATAAAAATCTTTCATTTGAAAAAGATTTTTAGATGGGATAAGGTAATTAATTACACAAACTCCATAAAATAAGAGAGACATCGTGATCTTTAGCTTTACAACATTTGTCAATGACTATTCAAGTACATGATTTTATGTAATGTACTCTTACTTATTCTATTATGGTTCAAATCAACGCAAATTCATACAATTTAATATTTGTGCATTCATATATTTCATGTGTTGCAAATAATGAATAAATTTATGAGATTGTGATAGTAAAGACTTACTTCAAGTTTGGAATATTATTGTTATTTTTCTTTTTATTTGAAAAATGAATTTTAGTTTAACTAAATAAATTTATAATTAACATACAACATATAAAAAAAAAAGATTATTGCAGAATTTTTTTAATAGTATTTAACAATTTATCGGGGCAAAAAACTAGTTAATACAGAGGGGGGATTTCTCGCCTGGTTTTTGCAAGCAATGAGTGTCAAATTCAGCCCACAAATCACAGACCTTTGGGTGCTGTTTGGTTAGGGATGGTGGTGGATGGGATGGGGATGGGGATGGAGATTGGAAAAATATGGATGGGGTAATCCATGAATAGTAATTGAATAAAAATTGTGTTTGGATTGAGATTGAAAAATAGGTGTGGATGGAGAACTTTATGTCAAATCAAGTAGGAGAGAGAATAAATGTGTGGAAGAAAAGTAGGAGAGAGAATAAATGTGTGGAAGAAAAGTAGGAGAGAGAGAAAAGTAGGAGAGAGAATAAATGTGTGGAAGAAAAGTAGGAGAGAGAATGAGTGATTAAAAGAAAAATAAAAATTGTGTTTGGATTGAGATTGAAAAATAGGTGTGGATGGAGAACTTTATGTCAAATCAAGTAGGAGAGAGAATAAATGTGTGGAAGAAAGTAGGAGAGAGAATAAATGTGTGGAAGAAAAGTAGGAGAAAGAATGAGTGATTAAAAGAAAAAAAGAGTGATGTGATTGTATAAAAATAGATATGTAGATGTATTATAGGGGTGGATGGGTATTTGAATGTGTATTTGGATGGAGAGGGATGAGATGGGGATGGCCCGCCCATCCAAATCCGGATGGGCCAATCCCAAACCAAACACACTCTTGGAGATTGGCCCTGGTATCATTAATATGGAAAGTGTGGCACTTCAGAAATGAGTCAGTTTTTAACTGCATTTGTGCGGCGCGGGAAATGACACGAGTGGCAGTGTGGGCACTAATTGGTGAGACATGCGGAGGAAAAATGCGATCAAACCGGCGGACAATCACGGATGGAGGTGCCTGTGGCTGGAATCGGACTCAACATATATTAACGGCAGCACAACCGGAAGTTCCGTGGCGGTTGAAATCACTGTGGCAACAGACTAGCCAGGTGCTCCAAAGAATGCAACTGAAGGTCACGCATATTTATAGGGAAGGGAATGTGGCAACGGATAGCTTGGCGGCAATGAGTGTAGATGGATTCCGCTGGTTTGAGGAACCTCCGCAGCAGATTAGCAATTTATTGTTTATAGATTTACATACGGAATTCTACAGATTCAATTCATAGAGGGGTTTACCTTTTTTCTTTTCTTGACTAAGGTTTTTCCCCTTCTTAAGGTTTACTTAGCCAGGTTTTAACGGGACTCCGGTCATCTGAACGACATGTGTTCATTTGATTTTAGATTTTTCAGCAATAAAAGAACTGAATTTATATATATATAGATTAAATAATTTGAGGAACAATTAAAATAATAAAATTAAACAAATAATATAATATATAAATATAAATAAAAAATATACTTGTGAGTCCGATTATTTGAAATCAGAAGAATGTCAAGAATTACGGTCAGAACAAGGATGTCAAAGATTGCAATTTGTCGCCGGCTTTAACTTAGGTTTACTAGTAGGGCACCCGTGGTGACGCACGGTCTGATATGTTGAAAAATGTGACGATATTTAAAATTTTAAATATTATTTATAATGTGTATTAATTTTATAGTAATATCACTAACTTATATTAATATATATATATATATATATATATTAATTATCATAAGTAAAAATTAATTATTGCTAACTAATATTTATAATACTAAATCAAATTTATAGAAATAATAAAATAAACATTGATAAGATGTTGCTAAATTATTAATCTTAAAATTTTATTGTAATAATTAAATATATGTATATTTATGATACAACATAATTATTAAATTACTATAAAATGTTAAAGAAAATTACAGTAATTTTGATGATATAAATTGCATTCAATTAAATAATGAAATAATTTAAAATCAATAGTAATGATTTTATAAAAAATAAGTAACTTAAAACTTATTAAACTTAAATATTAAATTATTATAAAATCATACATTTGTAAAAACTTCATGAAAAGCTATGTTCTTTGTGATATTTACAATCACAATTGTTGTCATGACATAACAGGATCTTCAAACGACGACGATTTATTATTCTATATACTGCTACATATCTAGAAAATAATTGCCCCTGACTTTTATTAATAGTCATAGCATATGACACAATCAACGAAAACTGTCTATGTTGAAACTTGAAAGTCAGTCTAGAATCAGAAGGTGTCAATGTAAGTCCCGGTATCAACACCAGTTGTCCACAACTTCTTCCAGTTATAACCTTAGCTTCAAGAACTTTATCACCCAACTTGGTTATAACCAACCTAACTATAGAAAAAAATGCAAAATTTTAAACGGTAGAAAATAAAAAAATAAAAAGTTACTAAAAAAATGACACAAACATGGTTGCATTGCATATATGCCATTTGAATGATCTATATTTTTTAATAACATTATCGGCGTTCCAACTTTCAAATTGAATTCATAATTAGGTAGACCAGAACACTTCAATTTTATAAATTAAAGCTCATGGACTCATTCGGGAAGGGGGGCCAAATAAATAAATAAAAAATAATACTAATACACATATACACCCTACTTGGCCAACAAAATTTGGGAGGAGGAGGGGGGATGGCCCTCTTGACCATCTCCAAACGGGCCTCTATAAATGAAGTTTAACTTCATTTATAAAGTTTTGCTCCCTTCAACCGCACTCTATTTTGAAGATTTGAAATAGAGTTTTGAATAGTAAACTCTATATATGAAGTTTACTATTCAAAACTCTATATTTTATATCTATTATTTTATTAATATTTACAATTTTATGTTAAATATAATTACAATTCTATTGTTATACTAATTTATAATTTAATTTTAATTGTGTAATTTTTTTTTGTGTGTATTATTACTACCTACAAAAAAATAACGTAAAATACAATAAAACATACATTATATATTAAATATGAAATACATTACATATTAAATCGGTCATAAATTCATTACCTAGCTACATATAAAACCGACATATTAAAATAAGTGAACAAAACCTGAAAAAAAATACAAATACAAATAATAAAAAAACGATAGTACGGCGGAATGTTGGATCCAAAAGAGAAGTTCCGCTAAAAAACATTGTATTGTAGTATTAGATTATACTCACATGTATCGTTTTACGTCATTATGTGTTTCGTAATTTTATATTTAAATAAAAGTATTATTTGAAAACTACAAGTTTATTTACATTTTATGATTTTGATAAAATCAATAATATTTAATTTATAATTTAATTTACTAATTGAATATTTAATTGTATAAATTTATTTAAATTAATACAAAGATAAATATATTATTTAATGATTGTAATATATTGAAAATAATAAATAGAGTAAGATATATAGTTTTATGGTTGAAGAGAGTTTTTAAAATAGAGTATAAAAAAGTGTATTTTGAAGTTTAGAGATCTTCATTTGAGAGTTAAAATAAGTACTCCATGTTAGACTAATTTAATATATTGTAATGAAATATATGTGTATGTATAAATTTTTTATATTATTTTTCATTTCATTTTCAAAACATTTATTCTTATTGGCATATTGAAAGGTTTTACCATTAAAGTAATATCGAATGATTTTCTAAAAGAAAAGAGAATAAAAAAATACTCCCTCGGTGACACAAGTGTTTGCATAATAAGATGGACACATTATTTAAGAAAAAAAGTGTAATTAATGAGTGGAATGTTGAGGAGTAATTTTGTAAAGTTATATGGATAAAGTAAAAAGGTGATTGGAAAGAGAGTAAAAATAATGACATTTTGTGTAATTATGTGAATATTGTGAGGGTGAAGTTTATGAAAGAGTTTCCTTTTATTGGTGTACAAACAATTGTGAAACGAACAAATAAGATAAATGTGCAAACAGTATATATATATATGGATAGGCCGGCCCTGAACCTTGGGGCTTTGAGCGGTTGCCGCCAAGGAGTTGGGTTCTTGTAATATCCTCTGATGTGTTTCTTCTTGTGTGTGGAATTTAAGAAATTACATTGGATTTACTGTAATTGATTTCTTTGGAAATAAATTATGGATTTGTCTTTACTACTACGTTTATGATAATATAACAAATAAAGTGTTTTAGTTTGCAAATTGTGTTTCTTTTGTTTCTCTTAATAGTATGAGATTATGAAGTTCAATTGGAACAAAATAATTAATACAAACTCATACTCCATTTGGCTTTTGACAATAATTATAATACCTTCATTAATTATAACTATTGAGTCTGACCAAATTAATTTTGATATAAACAATATTATAATTTTTCATAAGTTTTGCAAACTATTTATACCTAGTCACTTCGACATTAGAACATTAATTTTGGAGATACTTGACCATGCCATGTTCCTCAACGCTGAGTTTACTAGTCCACACCTGCTTCAACTTTTTGTTCATCTGCACAAATAATATGATACCATTTAACAAGAATTAAAAGAATGCAGACTTATACTTGCATTTGAACCAACAATCATATCAACAAAACTACAAAAGCACGAGTAGGTCACATGAAATATTTTCTTCAAAGTATCACCTTTAAGCATACATTATAACCCAACATCAAACTAACATCAGGATTAGTAAGCAACAATCATTTTTTTTTTTCAAAAGAAAACCTCCAATGAAATGTAGATAATCGACCATATACATTAATTAAGCCCCAAACTTTACACAAAATTAGATTTCCATCAAAGGTAAATTTCTTAAGGAGAGGTCTACTAACCTTAGCCCTACGCTGATCTTGTGCCATTTGTCTGTCACGGCCTGAACTGCTTGGATTGAGGCCACACTACAAAATCCATGAACATAGCTTCAGGCCTAGAGATTTCCGCCCCGCATATTGTTTATAAAATATGATACGTACCATGAAAATAAATATAACTATCACCACTATTAAAAATGAGATGTGGAAACTTAGCATTGAAAATTTGCTGGTCTGATATTCTACTTTAACATACATTTTTAAAAAAAAAACCTTAAAGTTAAATTTTGGATTCAAAAGAGTTCTACTAACTGTATTAAAACCCTAAGAATAGTATTTTTTTTTTTTGTAGTATATACACTCAATGTTCTACTTTTTATTAATTGGACTATGCAACACATATATTCAACATTTATTGTTAAGAACTTTTATAGTCTCTTGCATTTATTTTGTAAGTAAGTATCAATATATATATATATATGTATATTTTCATATTCATTCTTATGGTGTGAAAATATGAATTATTGAAATCAATTCGAGTAATATATGTAAGTGGTTGAATGGTATGAAATGCATGATTGTCCTTTCTAATATAATGTGTGGTGAAGATGTTATGATTGATTTGGATGTAAAATGCATGGTTGGTTCTAATGTTCTTCATGATCACCCCCATTAACATCTAAACATTTTTAAGAAAAAAAATTATGAAGGTTTTTGCATGTGTGTTTGCTGCTTTCATAATCCCCTTCATTTGTATACGAAAATTGGAACTATAAAAATAGATAGAAAAAGAAGCATTGGAAATTTTATAAGCTTTTTCCACCGAATTGAATGCTCCTCGAATATTCCTTGTAGGTTCGATAGATTGTAGAGCATGTTCGAAAATCGAAAGCGAGCGGTTGTGTGCATGATTATTTTCAGTAATTGTGTAATTGTTATTTCATTTTGAACGCAACGATATTGAACCTTCAAATTTTAAATTATGAATATTAATTTTTGAACCTTCAAATTTTCCGCATACACACCAAAATTGCCGAGGCAAAGCAGGCACTGCTATCGATTGCCCAAAATAACATTTTGATGAACACGCCAACAACGACGGAATTGTCCTCCGACAGTACTCCATGGCCGGATGGGTTCGATGGTGCATTCTTCCAGGCTGATTGGGACATCATACAAGAAGACATAGTGAGAGCGGCTCAGTACTTTTTCAGATTCACTTTCCTTCCCCATGGTTTGAATTCAAACTAGGTAACACTGATCCCCAAGGTGGCGGGAGCAAACAAAATTGAAGACTTCCGACCTATTGTACTGGGTAATTTTCTTTTCAAGGCCCTATCAAAAATTGTGGCGACTAGGCTGGGACCCATTCTCGCGACGATACTCTAGGAATTTCAGTTTGGTTTCATTCCAGGGCGTAGCATTCATCACGCAATAGTTGTAGCGTCGGAAGGGGTGAATTGTTTGGACAGAACTCGGATCTACGACAACATGGCTCTTAAGATTGACATACGAAAAGCATTTGACACGGTCAGATGGGAATTTCTTCTCGAAGTGATGCACAGATTAGGATTCCGAGAAGACTTCTGCAAGTTTATCTGTTGTATCTTACAATCAGCTCGCCTTTCAGTTCTGATCAACGGACGCCCACATGGATACTTTCAATGCACGCAAGGAGTGAGACAAGGCGATCCGTTATCACCGCTACTCTTTTGCTTAGCGGGAGAAACACTCGCGTTAATGCTTGATACAGCAGCACACAACGGTTCCCTCCAACCAGCTTTCATACGTCGTGGTCTCGCATGCCCGGTGTATTTATTATATACAGACGATGTGCTTATTTTTTGCCGTGCGACAAGAGGCAGCATTCGCGCGATCCACAACGCGCTTCAACAGTATGGCCAGATGTCCGGCCAGATTTTTAATCCCCGAAAATCCTGCGCTTACTTTGGCAAGTTCGTTGGATATAACAACAAGAAATACGCCCGAGTCCTGCTGGGTATAAGCATAGGCACGCTGCCATTTATCTATCTGGGGGCCCCTTTATTTAGGGGTACGCCCAAAGCCCTGCACATGAGAGCCATTGCCGATAAGGTCATAAATAAATTCTCTGCTTGGAAAGGGTCATCACTTTCACTTGCTGGAAGAGTGTGCCTAGTGAACCACACCATCACGTCGTCACTCGTTCACACGATGATGGTTTACAAATGGCCACGGGGACTAATTAAAAGCATCGAAAGGGCTATGAGAAATTTCATATGGACAGGGGACATTGATAGAAGACCGTTCTGCTCAGTCAATGGGGCGTACATACGGAAATTAGCATGGTAGATTCTCACTAAGAACAGCAGGCCAATGCAATTCTCGAAGAATAGATACATGCCAGATGAGATTATTCGAGCAGTGACAGTGCCATCGTCAATATGGCGAGGAGTGCGGCCACACTTGTTACATGTCCGCGACAATGCACGATGGATTGTCGGAAATGGGACGTCGGTTAAATTCTGGATGGATAACTGGTTGGGCTACATTATAGCGGACCGGATGAAGATACCCATGGCGGCTAGACACAAATATCAATTCCTAATTTCAGATTACCTAACGGAAGGCACCTGGCATCTGGAAGCAGATTTTGTGAGGCTCCATCCCCTTATTACAGAGGACATTCTCGGATATGTACTGGTCATCACTGAGGATACATTAGTCTGGCCTCTCTCAGCGCATGGAATCATAACCGCGAAGAGCGCTTACGAGCAGACGCGACACCGTTTTCTGGAGATAAATTGGGGTACTTGGATATGGGACTCCTTCATTCCACCTAGGCGATCAACAACTATTTGGAGATTAGTCCACCAAAAACTGCCAACATGGGGCTGCCTTCGCCGAATGGGTTTGCAGGGTCCGGGAGTCTGCATGCTTTGTAGAACAAAGGAAGAAAGTCTCGATCACCTCTTCAGCGAATGTGTATTCTTTAGGCACTCATTCAGTAGACTAATAGAATTGTTTTAGATGCGGATAGGCACAGAGGAAGGTTTTCATAGCTGGTTTGTCAAAGCAGTAAGGCTCAACTTCAGCCCTCAGGTCCTCGCGACATGGCGGCTTGCAATCGTCACTCTCATATGACACGTGTGGCACTCGCGCAACGAGGCCATTTTTTAGGACATCACAACAACCCCGGAGGCTATGAGAATATCAGTTTGGGCCTTAGTGGGAGAGGCAAGAAATGCGAACCTGGGCAATATGCACAACTCAACTTTCGATCTTGCAGTGATTAAAAACTTCAGGCTTCCATGTATCCCCGGGAAGGCTCCAAAAGTGATGCCGGTTAAATGGATCCCACCTAAGGAAGGAGTCATAAAAATTAACACAGACGGCGCAGCGGGAGGAGCGCCTGGACGAATAAAGGGTGCAACGATCTATAGAAACCACGAAGGAATATTCCAAGGGGCATTCACTATGGACTACGGACAGGGTTTTGTGTACGAAGCGGAGTTATTCACAGCGCTTTATGCACTGCGCTATGCTGTCAAACGAGGCTGGACAAATATATGGCTTGAAACGGATTCAACCTACGTGGTTTCAACTCTAATGACAGCAACGCTCACATCAGTCCCTTGGAGACTACGCTCCCTATGGGAGCAAGTACGAACAATAGAGATGGGGAGATCTCACTTCAGAGTGACACATATATTCTGCGAAGGCAACTCTACCGCGGACAAATTGGCCGCAACGGAGCCGGATGGACTCACTTGGTTTGACGCGCCCCCAGAAAACCTCAGACACTACTTAACATGTGACATCAACATGTAATTTTATAGGTTCATGTAATTAGAGGGGCCTACCTTTTCTCCTTGACTAGAGTTTTATCCCTAAGGAGGGTTTCCTCTAGCAAGGTTTTTAATGGGGCCCCGGCCTCTGGAACGACCTGTGTTCTTATGGCTATTAGGATCACTTCTTCAGCAATATAAGACCTGACGTTATATTTCTTTAAGGTAAGGTCAAAGTTATGGATGGAAGGTTGACTGACGCATATTTGCTTTTAAACACCTAATCTGTCTGCCTAACCTTTTTAGTTAGTGTTCTGTGTTCGCCTAACCTTTGTACTATGAATTAATTAAACCACCTGTTGGTCCTTGGTGGAGTATAACACAAGTGTATGGGGGGGGGGGAATGCACTTGTGTATGCAAATTCTTTCTTTTTAAACAAAACTGGTCTTATCAGGCAGGTTGTCTCACAACTGGCCTGAGTGTGAACTTTGATAGATACTTGTCCTACTGATTACTACTGAGTGATCAGTTGGCTAAATATCAAAAAGAGTTGCTAAGTGCGGAATGTGGTTGTCAGGGACTTTGTCCAAAACAGATTTTCTCACTAACTGAGTTTTGCTTCTTTAAAATATGATTGAATGTAAGTGCAATAAAGAATGCAGTAAGTAAATGGCACACAAGTTTATAGTGGTTCAGAGACTCAAGCTCCTACATCCACTTTCCCTGATTGAACAGGATAATTCCTTCACAATGGAATTAGCTTGTTTTATAGTGCCAAGGTGCACTGATCAACAACACTCTCTTAGTGTTTTGATCCCTAGGATAATCTGAGTCCTAGTGCTCAATCTCTCTGAGTTAAGACTGTGTTTCACTCTAACAGTTCTTAACTCCTCACTTCTACAACAAACACTCTCTTCACTAAATGAGATAAGGTTTGAGGTTTGGTTCCAACTAGTAGAGATATCCTTTACAATAAGAACAGTGTAAAGGCTTAGGATATCTCAATGCTAAGCTTTGGATGTTTACAAAGATTGACTTAGCTAAAAGAAGTGATTCAGGAAACTTGGAATTCTAGAGAACAACATGGTTTCCTTTGAAAGCTTGATGATAGTTTGATAGCTTGTTGTTGGATATTGAATCCCTTTGATCACTTATGTATTTATAGACAAGTTTGAACAACTAACCGTTGGAGGGATAGCAATTCAAATATGTCTATTTGCAGCACCATTGAAACGGCTATGAAGCTTGGCATCCTTTTATCCACTGTGTAAAAGGGGTCTTCAATGGTTGCTTGAATGAATGTGTTGACTTCTGAAAAATGCGGCTGAGAAGACTTGTGTCAGATTCCAAATATGCACATTTCCCAAGGTTGATTTGTGGCAAACTCTACACTCAACCAACGGTCAGATGGGACAAGCTCCCTAAACATTCCTGCTGCAGTTTAGAATGTTCCAACATTCATTCAATGCTTCACTCTTTAATGCTCTAAGTCTTTAATGCTTGGTTCAGGCATGATTGGCAATAAATGCTTCATTGAATGTGTCTTTTGTGGGCTTTGACATTCAATGCTCTTGATCATTTGTACTTCAACTGTCTTGATCATTTGCATTTATGAGCATTGCTTTACTGCTCTTGATCTCTTCAGCTAAGTTGTTCACTTGGTCAGTCTGTCTTGAAAGTTCAGTAACTTTGGCCTATAGACTTATCAAGCTGCCTAACATTCCAGCTTTGGACAACTATCCTGAACACTAAAATCTCACAACATTCCTGAGATTTTTCACTTAAGCAATCTACATACTCAAGTGTACTGAGACAACTTGCCTGAACTAGACTTGAGCTTATCTCAACTAATCTGAACATCATCAATCAGGGGTTTTGGTATCTAGATCAAAATCATTAGTCCCAACAATTTCCCCCTTTTTGATGATTCCAAAACCTATTACAAAGGGAACTTGACTTATACTATACTTTACCTTCAGGAAGAGTGAACTGGTCAACTTGCCTGAAAGAAACTGTTAGCACAATAAATCAAGTATATATGTAATGTCAGGTTAGTTGAGATAATGAGTTGTTATCTCTTGATAGAAGATCAGTGGTCCTTTTATATATCATTGAGCATTACAGATCAGAAAATCAAAGGACAACAAGACTGATACAAAGAAAGTAGAATAACAACATCATAAGCAATCATAAAAACCAGATAGGGAAGAGATGAACTTATCCATCAGAGAGTTCCATCATCTTGAGGAGCTATGCCATACTGAGCCCATACTCTTTTCTTTAATTCCCAGATCTCTTTGTTGGTTCCTTTAGGGTCAGGCTTCATTTTCTCCATCCTCATGATGTTGATGAATTCTTCCAGAATCTTTCCCTCATCAATTAAGTTCCCATTGAACTTAGGAGGCATGTACAGAATAGGACCAGGGGCCTTGAATTCAACTCTTGCCATCTCAGCTGCTGCAAACAGCTTTTGGTAGAGGTCCCTATGGTTCTCAAACATAAACTGCACAAAGACTTCATCTACACTCTCTTCAAGCCACTTCCCAATGACATAAAAGTCATATACAAAGCTTCTCTTGGCCTCCTCCCATGCATCATTCAGTGAGATTGGAACCCACTTATCATGGTGAGGGTACTGAGTGTCCCATCTTTGCAGCATCTGTGGTTTGAGCCTTCTGTATGAAGCCCTCCTTCTTGGAGCTTTGAAGTTTGCCCTCCTTCCATCTCTTGCCTTGTTGGCTTCAACCAACTGATCCATCCTCTCTTTAGCTCTTAGAAGAGCTACCTTCTCCTGTGTCTCTGGATCCTTGCCAAATCCTTCTTCAAACAACTTAGAAGGATCATCAGCAAGTTTGGGCACACCAACTTCAGGCTCTCTGTCCTGTACCTCCTCTTCAACTTCTTCTTCAATGGCAGGCAGCTTGGCTGCTTTCTTCAATCTCTTTGATTGCCTTACTGGAGTAGATTCTTCAGACTGAAATTCTGATGGCAAATTCAGGCTGGTTGGGAATTCATTGAAGGCTTGCAATTCCTTCCTTTTTCTTTCAAATGACCTTGTCACCTTCCCCCTTACTTCAGCAACCTTCTCTTTGGGTTCAAGTCCTGCTGACTCACCACTAGGCCTTTGTTGCTTCCTTGCCTGACTCTCCATTGCAGACATCATGGACTCTTTAACAACAATTTGAATCTGCTCTTCCTCAGTCAAGTTCTCAATGTTCATTGGGCCTTTACCTTTCCCAATGTCTTCTACTGCCTCCTCCTCAATCTCAGGGACCTTCTCCTTTCCCTTAGGTTCACCAATCATCAAGGTTCCCTTTGCCCTTGCTCTCTCTCTTTCCCTCTTTTTGGCATTATCAAAACACTAGGGCTTTAATTGACTCATGGAGACTGAGAGATGTGAGTGGGCCTGAGTGAGGGACTTCAACTCCTGCAGTAGATAAACATTTTCATCGTGGATGTTTTGCATTTTGTCATCTGCCATGCTCAAGAATGTGTGAACTGGCTTCATCTTTTGAGTAACAATTGCATCCAATGTGGCTTTCAGTGATTGATCAAGTTTGGCCTGAAGTTGTTCAGTGAGGTTGGCCACAACTTGATCAGACACTTTGGCCATAAGTTCAACAGTGAACTTTTCTGCAACCTCTTTCACCATTGCAGCTTTCAATTCTTCAGCTTTCTTTCTTTGTGCAGCAGTTCTTTGCCTTAATGCATCTTTGATTGTCCTTCTCAAGGCTCTCACATTATGCTTGTACAAATCTTTGAGGCCTTTCTGCTCTTTCTGCACAGATTTTGTGAACTTCACCATCTCCTCCTTTGTCTTTGTTACCTCTGTTGAAACTGTTTGCAGTCCAGTTTCAACACCACAAATTCTTGCATCTAATGTGGGCAGGATCACCTCCTCTGAGACAGTTAGCCTCATCTCCACAGAGGCTAGAGTCTTTCCTTGGCCATCTAGGGTATCAATTGTTGCTGCATGTGCCTTACCAACTTCCCTGACCAAAGTATCCAACTTCTTTGATTGTTCTTCAATAATAGTTGCAGTTTGAGTAGCAATCTGAAAACCTGCTTCAGTGGTGTTGGCTTGCTCAAAGTACATCTTGTTCAATGTGGATACATTGGCTGAAACTGCTTCAAGATCAATATCAGCATTAATTGGTATATCTGTAAGGGAGGCATCTGCAAAAATTTGCTCAATTGTAACAGCAACAGAATCTGCAAAACTAAGAGTGTTAGTGAAATCTCCCTCAACACCCTCATTTTTTCTTTCTCCCATAAGGCCTGATACATCAGCACCTTCTCTCTCTTTTTCAACTAAATTCTTTTCTTCTTTATTCATTTCAGATGGACTCACATTGATTGGAGAATCAGGCCTCCTTTCACCAAGGGATTCATCAAGTTCAGATTTGACTTGAAGAATTGCCTGACTCTCATATTGAGCTGCTCCCAATATTTCTACCTCATCTCCCTCTTTTTGTGGTGCACTCAGGGAACCTGTAATCACACAATCCTCACCATCATCTCCCTCTGAGTTTTCACCACTATTAGCCTTTTCAAATCCTTCCATTCCTAAACCTGACACCTCTATATCCTCAACAGGATCCACAGAGGGCAGTTGTTGGGAGATCACAGTGCTTGGGCATCCCAAGGCCACTGAGTCATCCTGAATGACTAAAGGCTGGTCAATGTCCAACTGTCCTGACATTGATGAGGCTTTAGCCAAACTAGCTTCTCCCATGGAAGTCTCAACATTGTCAAGCTGTGCCTCAGGTTCAAGAGAACCATCCTTGGCCAATGCATCTTGGACTGAGTCACCATCTTTGGTCAACTCCTCTGAATGATCAGAGTCCTTTTCAGAATGATAGGTCAAGTAATGTACCTGAGCAGAGTTGAGGCCTGGAGGGTTGGGATTGGTGTTATCATCATCATCATCATTATCATCATCAGATGGACTATCAGGGTGCCTGAGTCCCTGTGCAATTCTTTCTCTCTCAGCAAGCACCTTCTCATGAACAATGGTGCAGAACAAGGCCTCAGTGGTCAACACACTGGATTTCTTCACATTTGCAAAATGCAGGAGCCTGTTCTCTTCAACCTGCCACCAGCTTGCTCCTTTATCCTGAATAGCCTGAGCTATTTCTACCATAGTTCTATCCTTGATCTCAACAAGAGCTCTGAGATCATAGAACTGTTGTTGCAGCCTAGGATAATCCTTCAACCCTGGATATAGTTCATCCACATTAGCCTTGGCAATCTGCCTTAGCATCCCCTCATAAGTGTATTCTTCACCACTTTCATCTCCAGAGGAGTTGGCTTGAGATTCAGGAGGGTTGGATTGGGATTCAGGAGGGTTGGATTGGGATTCGGGTAGGCTTGACTGGATTTCAGGTAGGTTGGGTTCAGAAGGGTTAGAGCTTAAAACAAGTTGGGATTCAGGTGCTTTTGAGAGCAATGTGCCTGAAGAGGTAACTGGAATGGCTGGAATGGGTGGGAGAACAACTTGATCACCTTCTTGAAGGACTGTTTCAAGAAGTTTGGTATATGAAAGAAGTCTTGGATCAAGTGGGGAAAAAGGTCTATCCTCAAGATTGACCAAGTCTGCCAGCACATCAATACCTGCTCTATCTGGGGCACCTTCAGGGGAGTAAACCTTCTTGGCAATGATTGGGGCATCTTCAGGAGTCTTGCACTCCTCTTCTTCATGCCTTGATGGGGATATTCTTTTTGATTGAATATCAGGAGAGTTGGTTTCAGGACTGTTGGTCTTGGAGGTAGACTTACTGGCTTGCCTAATCTCCTTGAAAAACTCTTTCTTCTTCTTCTCCTCTTCCATCAACTTCTGCTTCTCAGAAGTTTTGATTATTCTTTTCCTCCTTTCAGATCTTGTTGGCTGGTCAAGATCCCTGAATTCTGTTACACTTTCAGGCTGTAAGGGGACAACCTCTCTGAATTCTTCACCCTCTTCAGGGGGGTTGACTCCTTCATCAGCAACCTTCTCAATCTCCTCAGAAGTGGCTCCTCCACTTCTTGACTGGCTTTCTGGGGAAGATTCACTCAGAATCTTCTTCATCTTCTTCATCTTTGGCTGAACTTTTGGTGGTTGGGCTTTCCTCTTTCTTGGAGAGGCTCTGGTTGCTGGAACAGCTGCAACAGCTTTCTTGGAGGCAGCCTCCTGCTTCCTCTTTTCTGTCTTAGAAGACAGCTTTCTGAACATCACCTTTTGAGCAGGAAAAGGCTTTGGTTTTGCTTGTAGATGGGTGTAATGAGCAAATCTTTCCAAGAGCAGGCTGGCTCTTGTGCAGAACTGGAGTCTTCCATCAACCACCACCTTGTGGTGTTTCACCTCCTTAAATTTGAATTTCTCATTCATCATCTTGTCCAAGATAAAGCTTTTCCAGTCGAACTTGACTCTCTTCTCAGCAGAGTCAATCACAGCAGCCATTACTCTCAACTTAGGCATACTTATTTGTTCAACACTCCCAGAGTGACTTAACAAACTCTTCACCACACAATCAAACAAGTGTCTAAAAACTGGCTTTAGAGTGTTCTTGTTTTGAGCACTTACTAGCTTTTTGGGTGTAAGCAGCCATGGAAGGTAGAACTCCTGATCTTCTCCTTCCTTGTAAGTTTCTGGATTTAGGCCTTCTGATGGTAGCCCAAAGCTAGCATCCAAATCCTCTGCAGTGAAGATGATGGTGTGTTGGCTTTCTTCTTCTTCATCTTCCTCAGCATATGTGAGCTTAGTGCACACATCTCCCTTCTTGCCCTTCCATCTGAGATAGGCAAAGAATTCAGCCATGAAGGAGTTCAGGCAGGAATCTGGCTTAGTGCCTAAGAACTTTTCTAGCCATCTAGATCAGTTATAGCATCATGCATTTCAATATCATTTACATCAGAAGATTTAATAGGAGTAGACGAGTCGACTAGTTCAGGCATGTCAACTGGTCTAGTAGATTTACCTTGAGCACTTACCTTCTCCTGATCATCTGACTCGAGAGCTTTCATGAACGGGTTATAGGCTTGAACAAATTCATAAACTTCTGATTCTTGGTCAGTTTGGATCGATAGATCAGTTACCTTCTTACTGATCTGGTCGGCAGATGAGTCCTGTAGAGATTCATCGAAAACTACATGTGGTGTTTCTTCCACACATAGGGTAGAGTAGTTGAATACTCTGAAAGATTTGCTAGTCGAGGAGTATCCTAAGAATATCCCCTCGTCTGCCTTAGCATCGAATGCATTCAACTTGCTTTTCCCATTGTTATGGATAAAACACTTACAGCCAAATATATGAAAATATGAAACTCTAGGTTTTCAACCTTTCCATACCTCATAGGGCGTCTTACCTAGTGCTTTATTGATAGCACTTCTGTTTTGGGAATGGCATGCAGTATTGATCGCTTCAACCCAAAACTTCTGAGGAGTATTATACTCTGTCAGCATGGTCCTGCGGGCCTCCTTAAGAGTTCTGTTCCTTCGCTCTGCTACTCCATTTTGTTGTGGTGTCCTTGCTGCACTAGTAAGGTGCTGGATGCCACGCTTAGAACAAAATTCTTTAATATAGCAGTTAATGAATTCAGTACCCTTGTCACTACGGATCTTGACAATGGACTGATTCTTCTCAACTTGTATCTTCTTCAACAAATCAGGTAGGAGTGTTTGTGTATCACTCTTCTTGTGTAAGAAGACTACCCAAGTGAACTTAGAATAGTCGTCTACCACAACAAGTGTGTACCTTCTACCGTTCAAAGTTGGAGGAGTAATTGGGCCATGTAAGTCCATATGTAGAAGTTCAAGAACTCTACTTGTTGAGAGGGTTGGAATAGATTTAAAGGAACCTTTTACCTGTTTACCTTTCTGACAGGCATCGCATACATGTGATTTGAAATAGATTTCGTTGGGTATACCTTCAACAAGGTAATCTCTTGCAATCTTATTAATTACCTTAAAGTTCATGTGACAAAGGCGTCTATGCCAAAGCCAACTGACCTCTTTGGGTGTCTTAGTAAGAAGACAAGTGTCCCGCGGACAACTATTCCAATTCACAATGTACACACTACCTTGTCTTATGCCGACGAGTAGTACGGTGTGAGTCCTCTTGTCTATGATTTCGCACTTTTGACTTTTGAACTGCACTTTGTAGCCTCGATCACAAAACTGTGAAATAGATAATAGATTATATTTCAAACCTTCTACGTATGATACGTCTTGTATCTCTACGTCGCCATTTCGGATATAGCCAAAGCCTTTTCTGATGGCTGTAGAGCTGTCACCGAATATAACCTTTGGTCCTTCTTGCTCATGGTAGCTTGATAGAAGTGCCTTGGTACCAGTCATGTGGTGCGAACAGCCACTGTCTATGTACCAAGTTTCTCCTATTGAGCCACCCTTCTTGTATAGATCGAGTCGACCCTGCATTAGATGATATTTCATAATTTAGGTACCCTCCTTGTTTATTGGGGTCCTGGGGGGTTAGTCGAGTTCAATGGAATCCAAATGTACATTGGAGTCCTGAACAAGTTTGATCTTCTAAGTTTTCGACCATATTTGTTGCAAAATAAGACCTTGTTGTCCTTATCTGGCCTATCAGTCGAGTTCGGGTCTACTCTTTGGAGATAGCCTTTCGATTTAATCTCTACTTGAGCAGGCACTTGTCTATGATAGTCAGAGTAGGGTTTATATGCATTAGGTTCATACGGTTTATAGACATGTTTAGGTCTTTCTTCTCCTTCGATATCATAGGACACAGGTGGAGGATATAGGACAGCTTGTGTACGATATTTTGAACCTACCTGTCTAGGTCTAGACGAGTAGAGCTGAGGCTGCCTTATAAAAGGGGGTCTAGGCTCTTTCCATCTAGTTTGTACTTGTCTAGTACTTGTCTCCTCAGGATACCAGTCCTCGTATCTGACCTGATTAGGTCGTCCACGACTCCTAGTCCTTTGTTGACTTGTCTTAAACGGAACAGCCTTGTTGTTAACTTTTTTTTTACCTCCTTTGGTAATTGGAAAGTTAACTTGAGTCTGTTTGGGTACATTGCCTTCGGATGGAGTTCCAATATCATATATCATTGGTCATTTTCCTTTATCATTAGTCAAAGAGCTTGAGATGAAGATAGTAGGGTTCTTAGGGACTTGAGTAGACGAGCTGGGTGTCTCAGCACCTATGCCTGTCTTGTCAGCAGGAGCCCTATACCTATCTGACAGTTCAAGGTTAACTTTAGACGAGTTAACCAGGTCAGTAAGTTTAAGGTCTAGAGTGACTACCTCAGTTTCTAAGAACTTATTACGTTCTTCAAGCTTTTTGCACTTGCTTTTTAAAACATTGAATTCATGTTTCTCAGTAGCATGTGTCTTAAGTAGGTCTTGATACAACTTGTCTGTTAATGCACACTTGTCTTTGAGTTGTCTCAACTCTTCTTGCAAGCGTTCATTTAGGGCTGTTATATTAGGATCTACTTTAGACTGAGCTTCCTTAAGATCAATGATTTCTTGTTTTAAAATGATGTTTTCATCACTGACTTCAATGAATGCCTAGTTAGCAAGTAGGAGGTCGTCTTCAACTGCACTAGTAGAGTGCTGAAGGCTACTCCCTACTTTGCTACTGGCAGTATCACTTTCATCAGAATTCGATTCATCACAAGATTGAAAAGAGGTGGCAGATGATACCTCTTGGTCGATTTTAGCCATGCAACATAGACCATCATCTACTATGAAGGCTTCATCGTGATCTGGTTCAGACGGGTAGCTAGATGAGGATGATGGCAACTCGTCTGAGTCAGAATCAAAGTCATCATTGGCCATCATTGCCTTCTTGCCACGGGTGTATCTTCTTTCCCTTCGTGCTTTGCGTTCTTCTCGATCATCAGTACTCAGGTCTGGACATTCATATATGTAATGACCTGGTTTCTCACAGTTATAGCACAAGAGATCATTAGTAGCCTTTTTAATAGGAGAGTTATTCCTTCGTTTATCACGTCTATCAGAACGAGTAATCTTCCTACCATCAGACTCTCTATCTTGTCTGTTACCTTTCGAGACTTCGTCTCTCCTTTCGGATGAGTTTCGGTCTCGTCTGGTCTCAGACGAGTTCTTAGAAGCAGATCCTCTATGATCTCTATAGAACTTCTTATATCTTCCAAAACGTTTATTCAGCCTATCAAACTTTCTAACCATGAGGCTTACCTAATCCTTCAGACTAAGATCAGTATCTAACTAGTCTTTCACAGAAGTAGACCTAGTCTTAGACTTCGACCTGTCTACCTTAGACGAACTAGCCTTAAAGGCAACGTTCTTAGATACAGCATGTTCTCTGTCACTGCTTGCTATGGGTTCATCTTCGTCTAAATCAAACTCATGGGCCTTTAGAGTTTGAAACATGGTCTCTGTTGTCCACACGTCTATATCTTGGGTATTCTTAACAAGCATTTTTACCATTTTCCATCGACTATCAAGGCTTTTGAGAATCCTAAGATTGATTTCACGTGGAGTATAAGATTTACCAAGGACTTCCAAGTCATTCATGATTTTGGTAAAACGAGTATCCAACTGGTCTATTGTTTCACCAGCTTTCATATGAAATGATTCAAATCTTTGGACTGCTGTGGAAAGCTTGCTTTCTTTGATTAGGGATGTCCCTTCACAAATGATGGCTAAGCGATCCCACATTTCTTTGGAAGTTTTACATTTTAACACTTTTCCCAGATACTCGTTAGGAAGAGTGTGTAAGATGTAATTCTTGGCCAAGCTATCCAAATTATTCTATCTCATTTCTTCTGAGGTTAGTTCTGACCTTGGTTTCTTGACGAGAGTACCCACGGGTTGGTCTTTGTCGAGGGCAGCAGTATTGAGGATCATGGTCACTATTGGACCTTCAGTGATGACGGAGATCATTAAGTCGTGAGTGGAACTGAAGATGGTTTCCATCCTTAGCTTCCAGTAGTCATAATCTTGAACCTGGAACTTAGGTAACTTGTTAGCACTAATTTCGAGAGACATGATTCAAGAAGATACGAATATCACAGTATAGTATCAAGAAACAGATGTTTTCAAGTTCAGCGATAAAGAACACGTAAGAGCACGTATAGACACGGACCAAGACTTCACCCAAGTCTTGAGTTGGTTATCAAGAAACATCAGTTCGTAAACTACTGCTCTGATACCACTTGTAGGTCCCTAAGTTGAGTTTAATAACGAGTAAGCTAGTGAAAATGTATAGAGGGGGGTGAATAGACTTTTCAAAAATCTTTCGATATATCAAAGTACGATATGCGGAATAACGAAATTAATCAATGAGCCCAATTCTAGTTTATACTCAACTTATTTTGAGAACTCTGTTCTATGTATATTCAACTTGTCTTGTTCAGTTATGTATGTTTAACAAGTAAACAGTTAATCAATTCAAA
This sequence comes from Galeopsis tetrahit, assembly GCA_963675135.1. Lineage (NCBI taxonomy): Eukaryota > Viridiplantae > Streptophyta > Magnoliopsida > Lamiales > Lamiaceae > Galeopsis > Galeopsis tetrahit. The sequence goes on from OY776121.1 coordinate 84,960,446, forward strand.
CAAACACAACAGTAAAGTAAATCAAATACGAGATTTTATAGTGGTTCGACAACTTGTCTACATCCACTCTCACAAACCCAGTTGTGAAATTCTTATTAACTCGTCCAATGGAGTAATATGTTCTTGTAGCTTTAAGTCCCAAGAAATAAGACTTAGATCTTCTCGATAACACTACCAAGTGTCTCTTCGATCTTACTAGCGATTTACAAGTATCTAGCAACTTGAAACAGTAAACAAAAATTAAAACTTCTCTTCGTTCAGTAGTAGCCTTCTTTGATCTTCACTTGACTTGTGTAGCTTCACTTTCTGAACTTCAATCTTTGAGAGTAATTTCTTCACTTGAATCTTCAATAATGCTTCAACATTCAGTAGTATCAGTATTTCAGTAGTCTTTAACCGATCAACGTCTTGCGGTATTTATAGACTTCCAATTTCAAGAACTTTCAGTTGTGTAACAACCTTTTCTTGAAAACTAACTTGTAACTGATTCTTTTTATCCTTTCACGCGTTTCTTCAGTTAATTAGTTATTCCTTAACTAACTCTTCAATCTTTATCTTTAACACGCTTTTGTAACTAACTTCAAATTGACTTGTCTTGTTGAGTCGCACCTGTCTTGTCCAGTAGTAGTAGACTTCGTCTTCTACTTGTCTTGTGCAGTAGACTTCTTCAGATTACAATATAGAACTAATCTAGTCCTATCATCTAATCCTAACAAGACTATTACATTACATTAAGCTTTTGTTACAAAGCTTAGTCAACTTAGAAAACTATACATCAATATATTTTTACATAAAAACAATGAGCTTCTATACAATGATTAATATAGCTCAATAACAATCTAATCAGTTAATATAAACACGTATGAAGTACTTATAATTCGTACTTATCTTTTAATAACACTTGCCTTTTGAAACTAGTACTTGTCTTGTGAACTAGTACTTGTCATGTGAACTCTACTGATCTGTACAAGATGACTTCTTCTTAACTAGACTAGATCAGTCAATACTTAGAAAATATTCAAGTTTACTTTTTGGCTTATCAAAACTTCATCTTTTATCTTTTTATCATCATTTAGGACTTGTCTATAGGATTCATATCCCAACATTAGTTGTACCTTTTGGAACCCAAATCTGCCTAATTACTCTGATTGACTCAAAGTGACTGACTTGGTTTCCATTTACATCTACATACACAGTTTGACCCTTAAATGCCTTGGGTGCCTTCTGTGTATAAGTGTTGGCCTTGTAAGGTTCAGGAGAGTTGGTGAATTTCCTTGGGACATTTCTCCTGAAGTTACTAGACTTAGGTGCAGCTTGGAAAGACCTTTGTGGATAGGGGTTTGGATGGCCTTTTCCTCTTGGCAAGTGAGGTTCAGGCTTCCTGAAGGTTTTATACCTATCAGAGGGGTTGGACCTCAATCCATTCAGTTGAGGTTGCCTCATTTGAGTTGACCTTTTCTGAACAGATTTTGGACAACTCTTCTGATGACAATTCAGATAGGTTGACCTTCCATTGGTTCTACCTTTCTGAACCTCATTTCTCCTGTAAGCAATGCCTTTAACCTTTTCCTTAGGTATGGGTTTAGGGACATTGTTTACTTGAGTTGGTATAAAAATTCCTTTACCCTTATCCTTGATCAGTGGTTGATTTACTTCCATTTCATTTTGTTGGGCCACTGATCTTACAAAAGTCATCTTAGAATTGCTTGAGGAAATACTAAGACCAGGTGAGGGTTCAAATGGATTATAGCCTAATCCACCCTTTTGAGCAAATGGTCTTTGAAACCCTTGAATTTTCTCTATTGCCTTAGCAGATTTGTTCAAGGCAGACATTTTCATTCTTAAGCTCCCCTCACTTAATTTTAGAGTATCAAATTCTCTTGAGAGATTGTCAAATTTAGCTTGAAGAGTTCTAAAGTCAAAATCCCTTTTCTTTAGAATCAGACTTTGTTCATCAATCAGCTTTTGTTGTTCAGAGACTTTGAGAGACATTTCTCCATGTTCTCTCACAGTCTGCTGATACAACTCAGTTGATTTAATGTCAACCTCAGATTCAGGAAGATTGGACATTTTAATTTTAGACCTCAACTGTTCATTTTCTCTCAGAGCCATATTGCATACTTCTTGCATTCTGGTGAAATCTTCCAACAACTTTTCAAAGTCAAGATGGATTTCACTAGATTCATGTGTGTTAATGGAAAAGTTGGAAGATGAACATACCTCTTCATTTTCAAATGCCATTTGACAGTCATCATCACTGTCACTGTTGCAGAACAGTCCATCATCAGAAGAGTAGACACTCTCTTCACTTGCTGATTCTCCAGCTACCATGGCCTTCCTGTTGTTCATCCTCTTGTCTCTTTTGTTTTGCCTTTCTTTTCTCTCTTTGGCACTTAGGTCAGGACAATCATACTGAAAGTGACCCTTTTTCTGGCAGTTGTAACATACATCTTCATCATCATTTTTCTTGCTTGAGGACTCCTTCCTCCTTGATGATGATGGTTCACCTTTGCTGTATTTCTTTTTATCAGCATATCTGTCTTCTTTCTTCTCATCAGAGACTTTGTCCTCTGATTTGTTATCAGGAGAACTGAATCTCCTTCTGGTTCTGTTGTCTTGGTAGAACTTCTTGTATCTACCAAATCTGGAGTTGAGCTTCTCAAATCTTCTTGCCATGAGTGCCAGCTCCTCCTTCATTTCTGATTTTGAAACAGATTGAGAAGATCTTTGAGAATTTTTCTTCTCTGTTTCAGTGGCTTTGAAAGCAACACCTTTGCTTGAGGAAGATGGCTCATCATGCACCTTCTTTTTGTTGAGATCAAACTCATATGCTTTGAGTTCAGAGAATACTTGCTGCATTGGCATGTTGTCAAGATTGCTGGTATTTTGCATCATGACAGAGTATATGTCCCACTTTGATGTGAGACTTCTCAGAATCTTCAAAGCAACTTCTCTTTTGGCATAGAACTTGCCCAAAGAATTCATCTCATTCATGATGTCAGTGAATCTGCCATCAAGATGATCAATAGTTTCATTTGGCTCCATAGTGAATTGTTCATACTTTTGGATAGCCACTTGAAGCTTGTTTTCCTTTATCTTTTGGGTACCTTCACACATAAGTGCAAGGGTATCCCAGATCTCCTTTGCTGTGGTGCAGTGATACACTCTTCCCATCACTGCATCTGGAATAGTCTGGTACAAGGTGTTCATGGCAATGTAGTTCAGATTGTGCCTTTTTCTCTCTTCTGCTGTCAGCTCATCCTCATCTTTAGGCAACAGCTCCCTTGGGTCTGCTTTTTGAGCATCAGTGACCTTGGGATTGAGCTTGGTGAAGGTGAATGGTCCTCTGGTGATGACTTTGAGCATTTCATCATGCTGGCAAGCAAGATGTGCTCTCATCCTGATCTTCCAGAAATCATAATTCTCAATTGAGAACATTGGCAACTTGTGATGAGAAATATGATTGACTTGGTTTGGACCCATGTTGTTGATGGTGTTGACAGCATCTCCTGGAACTGCATTGTTAGCCATTTCAACAGAAATAATATAGGATGAACACAGATAGGTTTTTCAGAAATTTGGATCAGTTCAGTGACCACAGAAAGTGAGATTTTGAAAATCAATGATTTTCAGAAGCAGTGGTCTGTGAACCCCTGCTCTGATACCACTTGTTGGTCCTTGGTGGAGTATAACACAAGTGTATGGGGGGGGAATGCACTTGTGTATGCAAATTCTTTCTTTTTAAACAAAACTGGTCTTATCAGGCAGGTTGTCTCACAACTGGCCTGAGTGTGAACTTTGATAGATACTTGTCCTACTGATTACTACTGAGTGATCAGTTGGCTAAATATCTAAAAGAGTTGCTAAGTGCGGAATGTGGTTGGCCTTTGACTTAAGGAAATACTCCAAGTTAATTTCTGAAAAGATACAGGTTGTCAGGGACTTTGTCCAAAACAGATTTTCTCACTAACTGAGTTTTGCTTCTTTAAAATATGATTGAATGTAAGTGCAATAAAGAATGCAGTAAGTAAATGGCACACAAGTTTATAGTGGTTCAGAGACTCAAGCTCCTACATCCACTTTCCCTGATTGAACAGGATAATTCCTTCACAATGGAATTAGCTTGTTTTATAGTGCCAATGTGCACTGATCAACAACACTCTCTTAGTGTTTTGATCCCTAGGATAATCTGAGTCCTAGTGCTCAATCTCTCTGAGTTAAGACTGTGTTTCACTCTAACAGTTCTTAACTCCTCACTTCTACAACAAACACTCTCTTCACTAAATGAGATAAGGTTTGAGGTTTGGTTCCAACTAGTAGAGATATCCTTTACAATAAGAACAGTGTAAAGGCTTAGGATATCTCAATGCTAAGCTTTGGATGTTTACAAAGATTGACTTAGCTAAAAGAAGTGATTCAGGAAACTTGGAATTCTAGAGAACAGCTTGGTTTCCTTTGAAAGCTTGATGATAGTTTGATAGCTTGTTGTTGGATATTGAATCCCTTTGATCACTTATGTATTTATAGACAAGTTTGAACAACTAACCGTTGGAGGGATAGCAATTCAAATATGTCTATTTGCAACACCATTGAAACGGCTATGAAGCTTGGCATCCTTTTATCCACTGTGTAAAAGGGGTCTTCAATGGTTGCTTGAATGAATGTGTTGACTTCTGAAAAATGCGGCTGAGAAGACTTGTGTCAGATTCCAAATATGCACATTTCCCAAGGTTGATTTGTGGCAAACTCTACACTCAACCAACGGTCAGATGGGACAAGCTCCCTAAACATTCCTGCTGCAGTTTAGAATGTTCCAACATTCATTCAATGCTTCACTCTTTAATGCTCTAAGTCTTTAATGCTTGGTTCAGGCATGATTGGCAATAAATGCTTCATTGAATGTGTCTTTTGTGGGCTTTGACATTCAATGCTCTTGATCATTTGTACTTCAACTGTCTTGATCATTTGCATTTATGAGCATTGCTTTACTGCTCTTGATCTCTTCAGCTAAGTTGTCCACTTGGTCAGTCTGTCTTGAAAGTTCAGTAACTTTGGCCTATAGACTTATCAAGCTGCCTAACATTCCAGCTTTGGACAACTATCCTGAACACTAAAATCTCACAACATTCCTGAGATTTTTCACTTAAGCAATCTACATACTCAAGTGTACTGAGACAACTTGCCTGAACTAGACTTGAGCTTATCTCAACTAATCTGAACATCATCAATCAGGAATTTTGGTATCTAGATCAAAATCATTTTATTCCCAACACCACCCACCTTAAAATTATACGTTAAATAGATAAATTAGTTAAATTTTAAAATTCTCCTCTAGTACATAACATTAAAGCCCTTCAGGGCCCTTGTCCTACAGGGTAGTATAGACATAAATAGAGAAAGAGAAAGGAATTCAATGCATGCTTATGAAAATTTGATACTTTAGGTAGATCAACTTATTATACAATACATTTTCACATAGAAAGCACTACTTCCGTCCCATGTCCACGGACGCGCGCACATAAAAAAGTCGATTGAGATTTTGAAAGATAGTTTTGTAAACCTTTATGTTTATGAGTTGAATTTTGTGTATATATAAGTTCAAAATGTCATTTTATGTAAATTTGTGAATATTATACTAGTGTAGTTAATAGAAGATTTTCCATTTTAGAAATATGAAAGTTCTAATGGAACGTTCGAAAAATAAAAGTGTGAAGGTAATTGCAAAACGGAAGGAGTAATACATTTTAACAAAGTGGAAATCCTACATGATCTCGAGTGAGCAACAAATGGAAAATCCTACACCTTTAACATGACAAAAGAGTGTCTCAAAAAAAAAAAACATGACAAAAGAGAAATTACTACTTCAATAATGGATTGTTGTTATACCATACAAGTGATATGTCATTAACATGACTGTGTTTCTAATGGATTGGCCGTTAAACATGGAAAGCCGATTATGAATTTCAATTTAAATGGATTTTATTTATTAACGATATACATAGATATAGATAAGAAATCTTCTAGGCGAAGAACATTAATGCTCCATTTGGATGGAAATATTTTGCCTATGAATTCTAAATTCATAATCTAAATCCACTCTAATTGTAAATGAATTGATTTTAAATACTTCGATTGAGTCATCTTTTTTTTTTAGTTAAAATTGAAAATGTTATAAATTCTCACTAATGTATTTTTAATTTTTTTTTATTTAAAATATATCTTCTCAAATTAAATTTTCTCATCCAAATACTACCTAATTATTTTTTCAGATCTTATAAAACACATTTATCAACTGATTTTATGGAATTTTATTTTTTATTTTTAGAATATATATACAGATACAAAACCGTAGAATGAATGACTAAAAAAACCAAAACAAGTTGACAATTTCCTAAACACTTGCAAGTTGCAACAATATAAGAAGATTTAGGACTGCAGTTTTTAAAAGAGCAAGAGCCAAAGAAGGTTAAAATTATCAATGGATATATCGATATCGAATATTTAAAAATTATAAAAATTTAATAACAAACTTTTAGTTACATACACGTGCACTTTTTAGTAAAATTGTGTTGCACTTTTCAGTTATAATACTTTACACTTTTTATTAAAATATTGTATTGCACTTTTTAGTTCTATTGACATGCATTTTTTAATAATATTGTGTTGTATTTTTTAGTTATACTAACTTGCATTTTCTAGTTATAATGACTTACAATTTTCATTAAATATTGTGTTGCACTTTTAAGTTATACTGACTTACACATTCTAGTTATGACGACTTACACTTTTCATTAAAAATTGTGTTGCACTTTTTAATTATGATGACTTACAATTTTTTTTTTTAAAAATTGTTATACTTTTGAGTAATATTATGTTACACTTTTTAATTATAATGACTTACGCTATTTAACACACACGTTTCTAAAAAAAATTACCAAAATAAAATAAAATTGACCAAGTAGAAAGTCAATTTCTTGTATAAAATTAATTATGTACAAGACCAATCCAATGCAAAGCCCCCAGAAGCGGGTGGTCAAAAACATGGTCAGGATAAAAAAAAGCTCGTAGCTACAATTTATGAACCCTAATTAACCCTAACTCGAATAAATATATCTAATCAAACATGGAAAGCCGTGGTTAAATTAAATTCGTAATGTAAACGATATAGTCCAAGTTGTGGCACCATACATAGATACGAAATCTCCTATGGGATGAGCATTAATTATCCTTTTCAGATCTTAAAACAACACATTTATCAACTAATTTGATAGACATATATACTGAAATACTAATATTTTATTTTTTTGGAACATATATACATATACAAAATTATACTGACTTAAAAAAAATAAGTTAGACAAATTCCTAAACACTTACATCAGTTACAAATGAAAATATCGGTATCAATAAAAATATGGAGACATTAAATTTATGGACCTTAAATTTATGAAAACATTGATTGATATGATATTGAATATTGATAAATTTTAAAAATTGTAAAAATTTAATAACAAATTCTAAATTAAATACATCACTTTAAACATATTTATATATGTGATAAATTTATATAAAATATAACATATAGCGTAATTTTTAATATATACTCCATCCGTCCCCTACTTAATGACACAAAACTATTGGACACATGTTTTAACGAATGGATTGTTTATTAGTATTACGAAAGATAAAATGAAGGTAGTAAAGACTTTTCAACTTTAGTGTAATAAAGTAGTGACATTTGTTGTAATATTGTGATATTTTAAGGAGATTGTTTAAAAGTGTTTTTACTATTTTAGGTAACGTGTCATCAAGTAATGAACATCTAAAATGGTAAAATGGATCATCAACTAGTAACGGATGGATGGAGTAATATTTCTTGAAACTTATTAACATTTCTCAATTTTTTTGGACATTTTTCAATATTTTACCATGCATTATTGTTATTGCATACCTGTGAAAATATAATTTCTATAAAAAATAGATACGAGTATATAAAAAATATGGAATATCAAAAAATATTAAAAAATGGATATATAAAAAATATACTCCATGAAAGATATACGGCAGAAATATCGGGAGGATATTTTCGTCCTGAGAACTATATAAGAAGAGTAGCGCCGGACTAAATTCGTAAAAGAGAAAGAGCGCTACACTACACATGAGAAGGTGGTAAGTGAAAGAACGAAACACATTAGAAAGGCTGTAAGGGGAGATTTATACAACAATCTACACAGTTTGTGTAAGGCCTATAATTCCATCAGTTTATTCCCAATTTCTGCTGTAACAGAGATTAGTTTTCCCAGTCAATTATGGCACACGAAAACGACCCGTAAGTTCCTCTTCCCCAATTCGAATTATGAATTTGTGTATAATTTATTGAATTTTGTGTGTTCTCTGAATCATTATTTGTATATAGAATTAGGGTCTGCTCTGATGTTTATGTCGTGAATTAAGGACTCTTTTCATATATATTTAATTACTGGAAATAATAAAACTACTTGGGTGGTGAATTCAGTTACCGAGATGAAGAGGGCGAGCCATTGATGGACTTCGATGAGGATATCCAATCTGACGGGGATGAGCCTCATCAATATCTTGTAGATGATGATGCTCACCGCGATAGATCTCCAACACCGTTGTATAACGATTCAAATGCAAAGCCCCGGAAGCGGTTGGTTAAAAAATCATCTGGTGGTAAAGAGTCAGGTCCAGTGGATTTTGGATTAGATGATGATGGGGTGGGAGATGACTACTCAGATGGTGGAAAGAGGAAGAGGGAGATAGGGGACAAAAGTAGAATTCCTGAGAAAAAGAGGGAAGGGGAGAAAGGAGAGAAGAAGTTTAAGCTTAAGAAGGGATCATGAAGCGGATCCTGAGATGAAACTATTGCGGGTGGCAATTCCGAGGTTTTTCCCTTTAGTCTTTCTTTTGCTCTACATTTCTTTCTCTAGTTATGAATTTTGTGTTGTCAATTTAGAATCAGCCACCATTTATCTACTTCTCATGTTGTGTCCTTTTTATTAATTATGTTGATAATGTAATGACAGTATGAGGCCTGAGTGTGTTTTGAAGTGCAATATTTTCACATGTTCCTTTTATTCTTTAGGATGACCAAGATGGTGTTACGACTGTTGATGATGATAATTTCATCGATGATACCGGTGTGGACCCTTCTGACCGTTATGCAAGTGACAACGGGCATTCTCCAAGTCGAGCTCCCGAGGTTGGAACTTTATCTTGTTTGGATTATGCTTTAGCTGTAGATCACTGACAACATACAACATTTGCTGTTTTTTTCCTTGTTTGCTTTTTAATTTGCATTTAACCCAAAATTTCTGTTGGTTTTAAGGTGTGTCAGCCATTACACAACTGAAGTGAAATCAGATGTCGTTCTGACATGAAAATAGGCTGTATTGTTTGTATATCATGATCGTTTAAATTATTATGAAATACTTTATTTTCTTTTATGTGCACATATAGACGTATTCCCACATTTGTATCCTAATTTGGTCCTTTTTTAGTCGTGTCCATGCATCCTAAACTGTAGAAAATGAGAAGTGCGAAACTCAAATATGCACACGTGTGGGATGCCCATATCCGTGTCAGAGCTTAATGATATTCTATGTACTCTGTGGGCATTCTCCGTTGCCGCATTAGATTGTTACGATTCGTTGTAGTTTGTCTTCAATTTTGCTGTTACTGTGTGAGGTTTATCTATTCACACATTCTAAATTTTAGTGCATGCATTCTGAATTGGGGATCTCTCACCCCTTTACTTTTTTTCTCTTCAATTATAAAATTTATATTTCCTAACAAAAAAAGAAGAGAATTTAAGGGAATTGAACAGATCTAATTATTATCTCTTGCGCATTATTTGTAGGCAGAAGAAGGAGAAGAGGCTGATGAAATCAATGAGCTCTTTAAAATTGGAAAGAAAAAGAAGAAGAGCGAAAAAAGTCCTGCTGAAATTGCTTTGCAGGTTGAAAGTGTTATGGCTGAGCTTGAAGTGGCTGCAGAAACTGATGCAGAACTCAATAGACAGGGGAAACCTGCGATAACTAAGTTAAGGAAATTGTATCTTCTGACAGATGTCCTCTCAAAGTTAGTTACCTTTCCTTTAATTTTCTTGTTTTTTGCTCAAATATAGTTTTTAATTTGCTTGTAATGAGTATTCCTTGTTTTATAGGAAACAACTCCAACAAGAATTTCTTGACCATGGAGTTTTGACTCTTCTAAAGAATTGGCTTGAGCCTCTTCCAGATGGAAGCTTACCAAATATAAACGTTCGTGCTGCTGTTTTAAAGATCCTAAATGATGTATGAAATGACTCACTTATTATTTTGGTGTATTCTGTGAACTTCAATGAGTGGAGGCTCATAGATTGTGTTACCTGCAGTTACCAATTGACTTAGAGCAGTACGATCGCAAAGAACAACTAAAGAAGAGTGGCCTTGGCAAGGTCAGTATTAGCTTAAGATTTCCATACAATTATTATATTATTTTATTCTGTGTTGTGGTTCTTGATTCCGTGACTTTTCTTAATTATTAATTTTGTTTCTTGATTTAGCGGTGTGTTTCTTTGTGCATAATTTGTCTTGATTCTACGCTGTGGTTCTTGAGTCGTGTTGCTCTAGATTTTTGGTTGTTTTTCTTGTTTCAATTTTTTCACTTGTGTGGTTAGTTATAGCTATTTAAGACTGAAAAGGGGTGAATGTGCAAGAGGTTTTGGTGTGGCAATGCAATTCAATATTTTACTTTTTTTTTCCCTCATCTATCTTACCCCTAGCCCTTTCATCTTTGCTCTCTCTCCTCTTTCTCATATGGTATTCTCTTCATTCTTTTGGAAATATTTTCTACATTTAAATGTTGTCTCTTCTTTCATCTTGTATTATCTTGATTTTTTTATGTAGGAATCTTCTTGCCAATTTCCTCTCTTTATTGATTATTAAATCAAATATATTTCCCTTTTTTCCTGCATGGACATTAGTGTGGGCGACTAGTTAAAGGACTAAGCTGAATCCTGCTCTCTTTTTTGACAGGTCATTATGTTTTTTTCAAAGTCTGACGAAGAGACTACTTCCAATCGAAAATTGGCTAAAGAGTTGGTGGATAATTGGGTAATTTTGTTTTTTCCATTTTCTGACATTCAAGTTTTTGACACTCACCAGAGGTTTTCCTATGTTGCAGTATTCAGTTTTTTTTTTTCTTCCTTTTTTTTAGGGAAGGTGGTCTTATTTAATTTAAATTTTTTGCATCATATTGATGTATAATGGTGTTGCTATGATTTAGAATTCTGATGTTCAATTAACTTTATTCTGAGGCTACAAAATTTGAAATATTGTACAGTTTAGTGCAGCTTATCTATCTTGTACTGGGTCTAGGAGTTTGAAATGTCAGCTGTAGCTATATTGCTTTTGTCCGTGTTTGTTGTTAATAGTTTAACCAATCAGTTCTGCATTCTGAATGTCATTGATACAGAGTCGCCCAATTTTCAATAAGAGTACAAGATTTGAGGACATGAAAAACTTTGATGATGAAAGAATGTACAGAAGGCCTCCTCCAGCTAGAAGGTATTTATTATCTTGTCTTTGACTGGTGACTTAGTATATGTTTGATTAAGTCAATCAGCGGTACTGACACATTTTCCTTTGTTAAACTTCCCCAGAGCTGTTAGCAATGCATCAGGAAGGGTGTCACGAGATGATGACCTGGACTTAGCCGGAATTTCAAAGTAAGATAGTGGTTTCATCGTGCTTGTTGGTCCCTTGTTGTAATGGTGTATCCATCTTATTTTATATGCAATGTGCAGGGGGCGGAAATCTGGGCCTTCGAGGCAACATGCCTCTAGGCCTGAAGCTATGTCTATGGATTTTTTGGTGCGTCCACAGTCCAAGGTTGACCCCGAAGCGGTTCAGGCACGTGCAAGACAGATGGCACAAGAACTGCGAAGGGCTAAGGTTGGTAGTCCTCTCCTTGAGAAATTAAATTAATCTGTATGAAGGTTGGGACTTGAGTGGTTTTTACAGTTCATACGGATTACATAGTTTAAAAAAAGTAATAGACCTTTATGTTATGTTTGTATTGGGCTTTTAAAATTCTTGAATTGGATTTAAAAAAAGTGGATTTCAAATTCATTTGCATATTAGAGGGGATTCAAGCTCCACCCAAGGGTGATGGATTTTAATTCATTCAAGTACATTAATGAATTTGCTACCGTGGATTCAAATCTACCCTCCAACCCTTCGCAACCTTAGAGAACTAGTAGTAATATTCTTTAACCTGTGCAACCATCCTGTTTATGCTATTTGTTTGCATGCTGAACTAATAAACAATTTGCACATTCTTAGTGCGTATATTTTGCGTTCAGTTATGTGACTGTCAAACGGAGAAGCCTTATTATCTCTTCATTTTAGCTTATCACTGCAGAATTCTTCCTTTGTGTAGAACAGGTTGATCTTTGAGTTGAAACCATTTTCTTACATTTTTGAATAGTTATCTACCTTTTGTTTTTGGAAAAAAGGATTGTTGCTCACTCATCCTAAAGAATGTTAGTTCCGATATTTGGGCATAACGTATACACTTTAATTAATATGATTTTGCTTTAGTTACAAGTGAAAACCTGCCCTAGGAAATGTTCTCTGATTGTCATGATAGTGTTGTAATACTATGGTTTCTTGCTTTCTTTTAATTGCTGTTAAATGTTTCTTCATTTTATATGTGCAGATGAACAAAAAGTTGCAACAACTGAAAGCCCCGAAGAGGAAGCAACTGCAGGCCACGAAACTCGGTGTGGAGGGTCGTGGCATGGTTAAATATCTGTAGTTAACCAGGACAATGTAAATTATGTAATCGATGCACTACTGTCTGAAAGCCTAGTTATACTTGTCGCGTCAATCTAATTGGTGTATAGTATTCCCGTCTGTTGTTTAAGTAAAGAACAAATTTCGAAATAAATTTGAAAATTTTAAGCGATTTAAATGGACGATGAGTCTGAAACACCTAAGCAAACTTTTATATCCCAAAATGCTACATCAATCGGTTAGCATGCATATCATAATTTTACATAGATAGTCGTCACTACTAAATGGGTAATGGTTAAGTAATAGGTGCTGTTTTCATGCTGTCCTAAAATTTGACCCAATTTGCAGTGGAGTAATTTAGCAAAGAAGGATTATTTAAAGAGTTAGATAGAATACTAATATACTTAAGAGTCGCGAAAATATGAATAAATATAAATGAATTAGACCAGGAAACTTGCAAATATACTCAAATTAAAGAGGAGGAATGAGCTGGATGGGCAGTAGTATTTTTTTAGTATTAATTTTACAGCAAAAAGTCTCCAAGTATACAAATTGCCAATCTGGTGGGGTCGTCCGCCACGGCGCTCACGAGGGCGAACCCTAGCAAGAGTGTAACTTTTCTTAGAAACTTACAAGTATCCAAAACATTATACTCCAGTATAAAAGTGTCATTTTGCCTCGTACCATCGCACTCAAATTAGAAAAGGGGGAAAAAAGTGTATTGAGTTGAACGAAGATGTGTTTTGATGCTCAGTGTTCTAGTTGCGGGAAAACAACGTGGCAAGGCTGCGGCCGCCACGTTCCGGCGGTGTACAATCGGATTCCCGAAGGTCAACACTGCCACTGCAAGGCCTGGCCCGGTGTAAATCCCGGCAACAATTCTGCCACCGCCAAGGAGTCGTCGGCTTCTACCTGTAATATCCTCTGACTGATGTGTGTTGTTTCTTGTTTAATTGTGATTTCTTTGGAAATAAATTATCGATTTGTCTTTACTACCTAAGAAGAAATAAAGTGTTTTAGTTTTTGTGTTGCTTGCCGATTCAATTTCTGTTTCTCTTTATTTATTTTATCTGGAACAGAATAATTACTAGTATCAAACTTAACACTATTTAATGAAAAAAACCTCAATTTGTTCAACATCCTTATTAAGAGGGGTGGGTAAAAAAGAAAGAATAAAAGCTTTATTTATGTAGCACAATATGTATTTTGTTGTTTTTTTCCATTTTCCCACAAAATCATGACTAGAGATAATAAACATGACCTTGATTGCATTGCTCAATGGTTTCGATGGCTTGTTCAACTTGGTACTCAGAGAATCCAAACCTCAACGACTTCACGTTTATCTTTATAATTAAAATATTGAGAAATACAAGCTACGTGCAGAATTTTCTCCGAAATCCCCCATTGATGAAAATAGTTTTTTCAGACTCTAAGCTATCCCTATTTCAATTTCACTCTTGTTAATTTTTCAACATTTTAGTAGTATGTAGGAGGTTGTCCGCATCAATCGAATGTTTCACCTCCTATAAATGGTTATCGAACTAAATGTTGAACTACTGAAAGTTACCAAACTAATTTCAATTTGTGAAAGTCGGCAAGATTAAAAACGAAATACGGGGAGTAATAAATAGGCATAACACAGTTGAGAAAAGCATGAAATGAATAGTTATGATTATGAAGCTTGAGGCAGATCAGAGAGTTTGAAATTGTAAAATGTATGTACATCGGTGTAAATTATGTGTGTCCCGTTTCAAAAATGGTTCACGGATCCCAATCAAATAGGATTAGGATACCTCAGAAAGCATGAAAAGATTAGTTATAAGGCTTGAAATGACTTTATATATGATTGGATATTGACTTGTATAATAAAGTAAATGAGATTAATTTCATATTTAAAATCATGGCATACTTAAAATCATCAAATTTATTTCAATTTTCTATGTTTTTGTTTCCCATTTTACTAATGTTAAAAATTATTTCACACAAATCACAGAAATCATTAAATAACAATAAATAAAAATATAATATACTTTCATTGTCCTTTTATTTTCATATTTATAGTGAATTTATACTATAAAAAGAGAAACAAAATAGAATCTAATATACAGTAATTTTTAAAATGTCAAACAACAATAATTTTGGAAATAATGTGAACTAGAGGGAGTACTACTTTTGTTCAAAAAAGGAAAAGAAAAATGACAAAATTTTCACCGCTGCACAAGACACATTCCACTAAACAATCTCACAAGTGTTTGTGGGTGCAATGCAAATTTATAATCTCACACGATTTTTCATTTTAATGATGTAGTATATTGCTGCATCTCAATATATAACACACAATTCTTGTACACACAAATACATAATTCATAGTCATGATTTAAAAGTCAGGTGCGCAAATTCTGATTCAAAGATAAGCAGTAAGTAAACAACACATCCACCACTCAGACTGATGGCCGATTGATCCAACAAGAAATACCTAAATAAGTATTTGGTAGCATCCACCTGCTAATTATTCCTCGCGCAAGTCCAACCAGGGTTCAGACAGTAGAGCATCAGAGATACTTGACCATGCCGCGTCCCTCAACGCTGAGCTTAGTGGCCTGCAGCTGCTTCCTCTTCGGGGCTTTCAGTTGTTGCAACTTTTTGTTCATCTGCACAAATAATATGATACCATTTAACAAGAATTAAAAGAATGCAGGAAACCATAGTGTATTACAGCACTATCATGGCAATCAGAGGGAGGGCTTTTACTTGCATTTGAAACAACAATCATATCAACTAAAGCACGAGTAGGTCACATGAAATCTCTTCTTCAAAGTTATAACCTTTAAGCATACAAAGTAGTATCACCTTTTAGTTTAAGAACCATAACCTTTTAAAAAATGTTTGATTTTTAAGTGTTATTCTCCTCAAAAATACCAAACCGTGATACTTCGTATGCTAAACAATAATATTACTTTGTATGCTAAATAGTATTACCAAGTTCACCATAAAATTTCAGTGAACTAGGTTCATAGAATTGGTTTCAAGTATACATTATAACCAAACATCAAACTAAATACTTTAGGATGAGTAAGCAACAATCATTTTTTTCCAAAAGAAAACCTCCACACGAAGCTCAATGAAATGTAGATAACTATTCTCCACCATATAAAACAATCAAGCCCCAAACTTCACACAATTAGATTTCTATCAAAGGCTAATTTCTCAAAAGGGCTAATTTCTCAAGGAGAGGACTACTAACCTTCGCCCTACGCTGATCTTGTGCCATTTGTCTGGCACGGGCCTGAACTGCTTCAGGGTCAACCTTAGATTGAGGCCGCACTACAAAATCCATTGACATAGCTTCAGGCCTAGAGGCATGTTGCCTCGAAGATGACGAAGATGACTGCCCAGATTTCCGCCCCCTACAGATTGTTTATAAAATATGATGCATATACCATGAAAATAAATATCACTATTAAAAATGTGATATCCAAATATCTTACTGTGAAATTCCAGCCAAGTCCAGGTCATCATCCCGAGATGCCCTTCCTGATGCATTACTCACAGCTCTGAGGAAGTTTACAAAAGGAAAATGTGTCAGTACTGCAGATTGACTTAACCAAGCATATACTAACTCAACAGTCAAAGACAAGATATTAAATACCGTCTAGCTGGAGGAGGCCTCCTGTACATTCTTTCATCATCAAAGTTTTTCATATCCTCAAATCTCGTACTCTTGTTGAAAATCGGGCGGCTCTGTATCAATAACATTCGGAATGTAGGAGAGTGATTAATTAAACTATAAATAAACAATACGAGTATAAGCAATATAGGTACAGCTGAAAATTCAAACTCCTAGACTCGGTACAAGATAAGTTGCACTAAACTGTACAATATTTCAGATTTCATAGCCCCAGAATAGAGTTAATTGAATGTCAGGATTCTAAATCAAAACAACACCATTATACATCAATTTGATACATAGAATTAAATAAAAAAGACCCCACAATTCCGGAAAAAGGGAGAAAAAAATAGAGAAATCAAAAAATATAAATATTCAGAATACTAAGCATAGGAAAGCCTCTGGGGAGCATCAAAAGGTTGATTAAGTCAGAAAAAAGAAAAACAGCTACATTACCCATTTATCCACCAGCTCCTTAGCAAGTTTTCGATTGGAGGTAGTCTCCTCATCAGACTTTGACAAAAACATAATGACCTGCCAAGAAAAGAAAAAAAGCAGCACGAGTATATTTGATTAATAATCAACAAATAAAGAGAGGAAATCGGTAAGGAGATTCCTTTATAAGGAAAAAAACCCCAAGATAATACAAGATGAAAGAAGGCACAAGTGAATTTTTTTAAACATTTCAAATGCAATAAAAAAATGTTTCCGAAAGAAGAGAATACCATATGATAAAGAAAAGAGAGAGGGCAAAGATGACAGGACTAGTGATAAGATAGAAGAGGGCAAAAGAGAAATATTCTACTGCCTTGCCACACAAAAAATTCTTGCAAATTCACCATTTTCAGCCATTAATAGTTATAAATAACCACATAAGTGAAAAAAAATTGATAAAGAAACACAACAAAAAATCACACTCAGACTCAAGAATCACAGCGTAGAATCAAGACAAATAATGCTAACAAAGAAACACATAGCTTAATCAAGAAGCAAAAACGAATAATTAAGAACCAAAACACAGAATCAAGAAGCACAACACAGAATCGAATAATATGAATGTATGAAAATCTTAAGCTAATATTAACCTTGCCAAGACCACTCTTCTTTAGTTGTTCTTTACGATCGTACTGCTCTAAGTCAATTGGCAACTGCATGTAACACAATCTATGAGCCTTCACTCATTGAAGTTCACATAATACACCAAAATATAAAAGTGAGTTATTCCATACATCATTTAGGATCTTTAAAACAGCAGCACGAACGTTAATATTTGGTAAGCTTCCATCTGGAAGAGGCTCAAGCCAATTCTTTAGAAGAGTCAAGACTCCATGGTCCAAAAACTCCTGCTGGAGTTGTTTCCTATAAAATTAGTGATCCTCGTTACAAGAAATTAGAAACTATCTTATGAGTAAAAAACACAAGTCAATAAAATTAAAGGAAAGGTAACTAACTTTGAGAGCACATCTGTCAGAAGATACAGTTTCCTTAACTTAGTTATCGCAGGTTTACCCTGTCTATTGAGCTCTGCATCAGTTTCTGCAGCCACTTCAAGCTCAGCCATAACACTTTCAACCTGCAAAGCAATATCAGCAGGACTTTTTTCGCTCTTCTTCTTTTTCTTTCCAATTTTAAAGAGGTCATTGATTTCATCATCCTCTTCTCCTTCTTCTGCCTACAAAATAATGCAACAACAGAAAATAATTAGATCTGTTAAATTCCCTTAAATTCAATTTTTTTTAGGAAACAAAAAATTTATAAATGAAGAGAAAAAAAGGAAAGGAATGAGAGATCCCTAATTCAGAATGCATGCACTAAAACTTGAGTGTGTGCAAAACTGAAGACAAAACACAATGAATTGTAACAACCTAATGCGGCAAGGGAGAATAATTAGATCTGTTAAATTTGTTAAAACCCTCTTCTTCTTTTTGATAGGAAATAGAAATTCTATAAATCAAGAGAAAAAAAGGAAAGCGATGAAAGATCCCTATTCCCTAACCCAAAGCGCATGCGAATATAAACCTCACATTAACAGCAAAATTGAAGCCCTAACACAACGAATTATTACAATCCATAGCAAATGAATTAGCACATACCTTCCTTTTGAAGTTTCTAGAGGATTGGGAATTCATCGGACTCATCGGAGAGGGGGGTTATGTCTCTCTCTCTCTCTCTAACTGTGCGTGTAGAGGAAAGAGAGAGAAGGGTTGATGGGTATATATAGTCTTAAAATTACAGATGGGAAAGTTGGGCATTGATGAATGAATATTGTCCGTAATATAAAATTGAGATTATAGTAACACATAGATATAATCCCGTCCCACTTCAATGAAATTTAATAATATAAAGGCTACTTTTTTTCACGAAACAAAATTACCAAATCATTGAATGCCTACAGAGTACATAGAAATTCATTAAGCTATGTTGCCCTGACACAGATATGGGCATCCGACCCGGTTATATATTTAAGTGTTGTTCACTTAAAAAAAAATGAAGTCTTTCATACATAATAATTTAAATTATTAAATTTAATCTTTATAATACCATTTATAGAATAGATGATAACATATATGTATATCGCAGAGAGGGGAGACATATAGATCATAGAGAGAAGAAAAACCACTTATATTTGTCGGACTTTTCATTTTCTAACATTTAGGATACACGGACAAGGCTAAAAAGAATCCAAATTAGGATATGGGTGCAGGGACACGCACATAAAAGAAAATAAAGTGTTTTATATGTAATAATTTAAATTATTTAATGTAATCTTTTTAAAACCCATTATAGAATATGTGACAAAAAACATATGTAGATCGCAAAGAGGGAGACATATAGATCATAGAGAGAAGGAAAATCATCTATATATTTATCTAATGTCAATTTTAAGTAACCGGGCCCACTGCAAACCAAGCCCACCCCCAACCAGGCCCATGTTCTTATAGAGCTATCTTAGCCCTAGTGTTCTCTGCACCATTTTCATTCAGCTAGTGATTCCACCCTTTGTCTTACCCAACTCTACCCTACGGCCCTACCCCGCCCCAAATAAAGCTGTCAAACAGATTAGGTGATAATTAATTACATAAGCTTGCATAATCTTCAAACCATGTACAGCAATAAACAAACAGATCAATCGATATGCAGAAGATGATTCAACCGAGAATGAATAGTTCAGTAGATATAATAACTAAAGAAAAAGTGTTTCCAGAGTAACACTTGATCATGATATACAAATGAAATAGCCTATTATCAGCTATAATTTCCATGTCAGAATGGCATCTGATTACACTTCAGTTGAGTAATAACTGATGCAGCTTAAGGAGAAATATATTTTGACACACTTTTAAGTTATAGAAATCACATAAATTGGTAATATAAAGAAACTGCTGCATGTTCTCAGTGCTCTACATACAAGATAAAGTTCAAACCTGGGGAGCCCGACTTGGAGAATGCCCGTTGTCACTTCCATAACGGTCAGAAGGGTCCACACCAGTATCATCGATGAAATTATCATCATCAACAGTCCTAGCACCATCTTGGTCATCCTAAAGAATAAGTGGAACAACAGGCATTAGTCACTAAAATGTGAAAATATTGCACTTCAAAAAACACGCACGACTCCTATTATCATTGCACTATCAAAATAATTAATAAGAACACAGCATGGGAAGATGATGTCTATAGCGACTGTGGGTTACAGAAGTACTTTTTATCAAGATAAAAGTAGCACATCAACATCATGATGCCAAATTTGGTCAAGCAAAACCATACGAAAACAACAATACGTCATTTTTAGAGTGATTCGTTGACACTCATAGTCTCATACCAAGCAAAATGGCATTAGCATATTCATTTCAAAATTGTGATTCTTGAAATTTGTGCAGTGAAAATCTGAAAATATCAATGGTCCTCAGTTTCATTTTGAACTAATAAAGAAACTCAAGCTGCAATTTTAGCAGGAAATGATGGCAGGCTGGCAGCTAAAAATACCCAATAATAGGCTGCAAACTTTTAGCTAAATCAGCATGGATATGCTTGCAACCATTTTCAATGAGAAAAACTGCACATGCTTAGGATATCAAGAAGTATTATTCCAAATTGACAACATAAAACTCATAATAAGAGAAAGAAATGTATAACAAAGAATTTGCTAAAGGAATTAAACCTCGGAATTGCCACCCGCAATAGTGTCCCACATCTCTTTCGTCTCAGGATCCGCTTCATGATCCCTAGTTCTCCCTCCTCCACTTTTCTTAACCCTAAACTTTTTCTCTCCTTTCTCCCCTTTCCTCTTTTTCTCCAGAATTCTACTTTTCTCCCCCATCTCTCTCTTCCTCTTTCCGCCATCCGAGTAGTCATCTCCCACCCCATCATCATCCCTAGCACGAACCCTACCAGCATCACCGATGTCATCATCTAATCCCAAATCCACTGGACCTGATTCTTTACCAGATGATTTTTTAACCAACCGCTTCCGGGGCTTTGCATTTGAATCGTTATACACCGGCGTTGGAGATCTATCACGGTGAGGATAGACAGCATCATCATCTAGGAGAGTTTGGTGAGGCTCATCCCCATCAGATTGGATATCATCGAAGTCCATCAATGGCTCGCCATCTTCATCTCGGTAACTAAATTCACCACCCAAAATACCCAATTTTATTATTTCAAAACCCTAATTCAATATATGAAAACGAACCCTTAATTCACAAACGCACAACCATAAACATTAGAGTAGCAATTAACCGTCTGAAACCCTAATTTTATATAAAATGAATCCCTAATTCAAAGAATACACAAAATTCAATAAATTATACACAAATTCAATAACTTCGGATTGGGGAAGAGGAACTTACGGATCGTTTTCGTATCCCATAATTGAGTCGGAAATTTGATCTGTGATACAGCAGATGTTTGGAATAGACTGCGTGAATTATAAGCCTTTCACAAACTGTGTATATTGTTGTATAAATTCTTATGTATACAGACAATTTAGACAAGCTTATTTCTAGTATGTTTTTCTCAGAGTTTGGATATAATTTTGGTATTAATAGCAGGAAACAAGACTTATTGGGCCTAGATCGGCAACAAAGGCCGAGAATGCTAAATAATTTCACATTATATACTAGAATTTTTTAAAAGATCTGTGAAATTTTGTGATCTTTGCAGATTGTTTTTAATTTTATTAAGGAAAGTCGTTAGTTTTTATTTGAAATGTGCATGAATTAAACTATATTCTCGTGTATACTTGAAATAGAAAAATTATATTGGAAAATCCATTTATTGTTGGCTCAACTGAAGAAGAAGGTACGCAAGGAGCTTGAAAACTTGCCCTTTTATTGTTTGTTTAATTTGCTTCTATATTTAATTATCATGTTTACCTATTTTAGTTGGAATGATGATGACGTTTCTCCTTCATTGTTCTTGTTGTGTAAGAGTTTTCAACGAAAACATGAAAGAACGTCGAAAAGAAATTTGAATGTAAACCTCTGACACTTAAATCAGTAAAAGTTTAGTAGTGTGATATTTCTAGAAAACAGTAATAATCAAGAAAAAAATGTGTATGGTTGTATATTGTAATATTCACGTGTTTCAGTATGCCTTCTTAATTGGAATGATGATTCATGTTTCTCTTTCGTTCTTCTTGTTTCGTAAGAGTTTCCAACGTAGATCTGAAAGCACATCAGAAGAAATGCTTTGTATAAAACCTATGACGCTTAAATCAATAAATGTTTTGTAGAGTGATATTCTTAGAGAACAATAATGATTAAGAAAAAAATGTGTATGGTTGTATATAATTTTCTAGTATTTCAATGTGTTGTCCTATGAAAGTGAATTGAATGTGTGTTTATTTCTTTTCCCTTAGGTTGAGGGGTGATTAAGTAAACATACAAAAGATAGCAGAGTCGTCTGACTGGTGGTGCACTCCTAATATTCATGTGTACAAGACATGTTATTCCTAGTGCTACTGAGTAGTCACTGTAACTGTTTTATCTTGGTGCTCTGGTAAGAATTAGATGCTTTGTTTCCTTTCTTAGAAGTTTGAAAAGAGATTTGTGTGGTCTTTCCTTTACAATTGAGGTTTGTTTGCTTTTGAGTACGAGTTCTTATAGTGTGATAGCTCAAGTGGTTAAAATATCACTACCCCATGAGGTCATGGATTTAATCATCAGAAATCAGATGAAGTAGACTCGCATACAATGTCTTTTTAGTTGGAATGATGATGATGTTTTTCTTGTGTTCTTCTTATTCTGTAAGAGTTTCCAATTTTGACCTAAAAGCACACTGAAATGATTTCTTGGTATAAATCTTCTAACTCTTAAATCAGTTAAGATCTTGTAGTGTGATATTCTTAGAGAACACCCAAAAAAACATGTATATATAGTTGTGTATTAATATTCACAGTGTTTCAATGTATCTTCTTAGTTGGAATGATGATCGATGTTTTTCCTGCGTTATTCTTATTTCGTAAGAGTTTCCAGCATAGACCTGAAAACACAACAAAATGAATTTTCAGTATGAAACCTGTTACGCTTAAATCAATAAAGATTTTGTAGAGTGATATTTTTAGAGAACAATAATATGATTAAGAAAAAAGTGTGTATAATTGTATATTGTAATATTCTAGTGTTTCAATGTGTTTCCATGTGAAAATGAATGAAATGTGTATTTATAGTTTTTTCCTTAGGTCGAGAGGTGTTTTGGTAAACATATAAGAAATCATAAGAGTCGTTTGTCTTGTCGTGCGCTCTTAATATTCCTGTGTACAAGATAAACTATTTTCTGATGTTATTGAGTTATCACTGTAATTGTTTTGTCTTAACGCTCTTGCGAACATTATGCGCTCTGTTTCCCTTCTTAGAAGTTTGAGAAAAGATTTGTGTGATTTTTCCTTTACTATTGTGGTTTGCTCTTGCATACAACTCATTAGAAGAAGTGTAATAGTTAATGTGATTAATACCATTATACCATGAGGTCATGGGTTTAGCCATGAATGTTAAATGCGAGCCGATACACGTACCCCTCAAAATACACGTTAGATAGATGCACTCCCCCCAAATTACCTACTATATCCTTTTATCTTAAAATTTGGTATGATAAATGCACACCCCCACTTTTCCACTTTTCTTCCCCAATCCCCCGTCTTCTTCAACCTCCTTCCCCCAACCCCCATTTTCCAGTGCCAACGCGCCGCCCTCCTCTCTTTCTATTTTTTTTTTCTTTTCCATTTCTACAATCAGCGGCGGCGGCGCCCAGTGCCGCCGCATCCTCCCCCACCCAAAACACCGATCCAGCCTTCTCCCCTGACGGGCGACAACTCCTTCCTCATATTTTTCGTGAAACGTGTAGAATTTGTTTTTTTTTCTTCATTTCTGCAAGCGGCGGCGCTGCCCTTTCGCCCAGCAACGCCGCCGCCTCCTCCCCCACCCAAACCACCGTTCCCATTTTCTTCCCCGACGGCTATTCCCTCATCTTTTTTTCGATTTCGAAACATGTGAGTTTTTTGGGTTTTTTATTTTATTTTCATTTTCCACAAGAAATTGTCGACCATAATGTTATGGTCGACAATTTCTTGTCGAAAATTCTGATTTTTTTTTCAAAAAATCTTTCGATTAAATGTTATCGACAACATGTTTTTCGTCGACAAATTATAGTCGACTATATATTCTATGGTCGATCGACACTGATTGGTCGAAAAAATCTTTTTTTTTTAGTTTTCTGAATGTATTTTGGATCTGGTGGCGCCGATGGTGGCTGTCGGAGGAGGTGGGTAATGGCTGCTGGAGGTAATGGTGTCGGGGCGACGACTTGTTGCAAAATTAGGATTAGGGTTTTGTGCAAAATTAGGGTTAGGGTTTTGAGGGGAATGTATGTATTTGTAATATTTTAATAAAAAGGTAAATATGGTATTTTACATAATTAATTAATAAATCAAGTGGGGGAGTGCATCTAACATTGTTGGAGGGGCATATAACCCACGCCAAAAAAATATGGGCCCTTGATTCGAAAGTTCTACCTTTTGGTTAAGGATCACTTGATGATGGTGATTGGTAAGTACTCCCAAGGAACAAATACTTTTGATTTAATATTTTTATATATTTCATTTTATTTGATGTAGCATTCATAAAATTATAAGAAAGTAAGTTAGTGATCATTTTATATTTTAATGTTTTAAAAGAAAATAGTTCGTATATAAATAGTCAATCACTCAATCCTTCTAATAATTATACTCCGTAGTAATTTTATTGTACTGTACTTATCAATATTGTTTTTGTCACTTTGATGCATCATTTGAACCGTACAATTAGTAAAAAAAGAATTCTCCTCACGAATCATAGAAAAAAGTGATCGAAATTATTAGTTAATAACTTAATATAATGAAAAATATCAACTAGAAATGACAATGTGGTGAGTTCGGGCCCACATTAAACCCACCCTGCCCGGATGGGCTTGGATCCGATTAAACAGGGGTTGGGGTATATACCCCTCCAGCTTTGTTTAATACACTCCTCCTTCCATTTATTAATTATAAAGTATATATAGAATACCATATTTGCCCTTTAACTAAAATTACAGATACATACACTCCCTTCTAAAACCCTAACCTCTAACCCTAATTTTTCTCATTTCTTCTCCATTTTCAACTTCTTCATTCTTCTTCATTTTTTTTTGCCTCCTTCCATCTTTCTTCATTTCCTCCCTTCCACATCCAACTTGCCGCCGCCACCCTTCGCCGAGCACCGCCAGCCGTCCAGCAAGCAGCCACCGCCGCCGCCCTTCGCCGAACACCGCCATCCGTCCAGCAAGCAGCCGCCGCCCTTCGCCGAGCACCGCCAGCCGTCCAGCAAGCAGCCGCCGCCGCCGCCCTCATCTGCTTCTCGTCGCAGCAAGACGCCGCCGCCACCCTGATCTTCTTCTTTTTCTTTTTTTTTTTCGTTTTCTGCAACTCTCCCCCCAATCCGCCTCCGTCGTTGAGCCCGCGCCGCCCAGCCGCCGTGCCCCCTCCTCCCCTCTCGTTGGCCGCGCGGGTTTTCCAGGTTTTTTTTTTGTTTTTTTATTTTCGATAATATTGAGTCGACCAAAAATAATCCGGTCGACTCTGGTTTGTCGACGAGATTGTTTTTGGTCGATTCAATATTATCGAAAATTTTAATTTTTTTAAAAAAACATTGGTAGATAAACCAGAGTCGACTCGACTCTGGTTGGTCGAAAATAAGTTTTTATTTTAGTTGAACTTTTTAAATTTTTGGTTTAGAGTTTAAGGTTTGTTGTTGAGTTTTGTTAAATTTTGTGTATAGTGGAAGTTTATTTCTAAGTTTTGTTGTTGAATTTTTATTTTTTTATTTTTGTGGATGTAAGAAAAGGTGGTTGTGACTGTCGAGGTGATGATGGTTGCCGGAGGAGGAGTGGCGGCGGCGGGAGCTGCGGCAGGGCTGCAAAATTAGGATTAATGAATTAGGGTTAGGGTTTTAGAGGAGAGTGTATATATCTCGCATAATTTAGTAAAAGGACAAAATTGGTATTTTGCATTAATATTGAATTAATAAAAATGGAGGGGGAGTGTATTAAACAAAGCTGGAGGGGTATATACCCCAACCCATTAAACAGACTTGGAACAAATCGTGATTTTTATAGGCCCAATATTTTTAGGGTCTGACTATTTACCCCTCCATTTCGGTTGAGAACACTCCTTCTTTCAATTTAATAATATAATAATAATGTAAAAAATAAAAAATACCCTTTAAATTCTACATTTGACTTTACACACAGATTAAGAAAAATCAATAAATGTAGTCAAATTTAGCTAATGTGTCAATTTTGACCTTGAAATCACATACTCCAAAGTCCAAAATCGGCTAAGCCTTAATTACTCTTATTAATTAGGAATAAAATTGACAATAAAACATTTTTTTTTACGGTGACAATAAAGCATTTAATACTAAAGTAAAATAGAAAATGTAGCTATAATTTGGAACATAAAAAAAAAATATATAGCTATCTTTGTAGTACTTTAAATACGAATTTATATAAATCATCATGCCCCAAAAGTAGAACTTATTACAACCATTTTTCCCTTTGTACTTATATTCTCCATACTCATTTTATGTAATGAAGAAGACATCATACAAATGTGCATCACAAGCGAAAAATTCGGGGGTTCACAAGTTGAACAAACATCCAAAGAAGAAAACATCTCAATTTGTTCAACGAGGGGTAAAAAAAGAAAGAAAAAAAGATCAAAGAGCTTTATTTATGTTACATAACAATTTGTTGATTTTCTCCACAATGACTAGAGATTAAACATGACCTTGATTGCATTGCCGCCACGTGCACTGGTTTCGAAGGCTTCTTCAACTTCATGCTGAGAGAATCCGAACCTGTGGGTGATCAACGGCTTCACGTCTATCTTTCCACTACGAATAAACTCAATGCACAACGGCCACGTGTTTTTGTACCGGAATATGCCAACCACATCCACCTCCCTGAGTCAAAATATTGTCAACTGTCAGCAACAAAGAGCGAATCCAGAAAGTCGGGAAACATAATTGCGAAAGAGTTGGTCTTATGTAAAACAGTTTTACTGTACAATTGATTCACAACTATCACTTTATAATATAACTAATATTGACAAAATAATACTCCATTTTAATGAAACAACTACTACTGTTTGTAAACACACACAAAATACAAGCCAGTTGCAATGTGAGACTTATTTAAATAAGACTTTGCCTTTGAGAAAAACGAGTGAGTCAAAAGATACCTGACAGCAGCTGGGGCGAGAGGGACGGTCATCTCAATGTGACCCATCCCAACAAGGCAAACCTTTCCACCCGAAGAAGTCGCACCTAAAGCTGTTGACATCGTTTTACTAAACCCCGCACAATCCAAAGTTATGTCCACCGTACCCCCCATTGCTTCCTTGATTCGTTCAACTTCTCCACTCACATCCTTTTTCAAAAATCAAGGTATCTAAATATTCTAAATTGAAATCTAACAACGATAGAGATAAGAATATGAGTATCTTCTTGATTTGTTAATTAGCAATAGAAAGTGTTTAAGAATGCAAGATGGAAAAGTCATAGTAGAATATTAGATTCTACCAATAAACTATAAAGAATAATAATAATAATAAAAAAAGAATATACTAAAAGACATTTGATGTAAGTTCAAATACTAAAATGCTTCAAAGATTAAGTCCTCAATTATATGCTTCTCAAAAGAAAAAAATGCTTCCAAAAACACAACGATATCAAAGCAAATATCTAAATCTTTCACCAATCTACTATAATCTGAAAATTTACTGTCAAATTTCTCAATTTATTCAACAGAATTATTTAAACAAGAAATCAACAATTTAAAGAAGTAGATTTCACTAAGTTTCTTGCAATACAAGTGATTATCAGGTTTAATTCACCTTTGGAGAGATAACAAAGCTACATCTTTCTGCCAGACCTATTCATCTTTGTAAATATCTTTCAGACCTTAAATTATTTGCAGAATAACTTTTAAAGTTAATTGAAAGGTTTTGCCACATAAATATTTAATGGTACAATGAAAAAGATACTTACATTTATGTTAGTGGAAACTTTGACAATCTCATCTGCTCCAAGCTCCTTAGCTACAGAGAGACGGTGATCATCTACATCGACAATCACAATTCTGGGGGATCCAAAAGCACGAGCTGCGAGCAGTGTTACTAGTCCTATGGGTCCAGCTCCCATCACCAATACATTAGTCTCGGGACCCACATTGGCACGCCGACATGCATGAACCCCAACACTCAATGGCTCACACAATGCCCCCTCCTCCAAACTCACATTCTCTGGGAGTTTGAAACATAAGTCCGCAGGATGCACAATCTTTCAAAAACAGCCAAGAGAACAAGTTCAGTATTAATATTTAAAGCAAAGGCAAATACTTCTATGCACCAATTGCACTGTACAACTTTAGTTCATTTTTTAAATGGTAGTAGTATTAGTTATTTTACTAAAAAGTATAGTTGGTCAGTATTAACTAAACAATATTAGTTGTGCACCAATTGGTGCATCCAAGTGTTACTCAAGCTGATTCTTAGACTAGGTCATACAAGCATGTAAGTACGAAGTTCAATTCTTTTAATAAATTGAGGTAATTGGGGTGGAGAAAGGTTGAACCCCTAGACCTTCTTATTATAAGAGAGGCCAATGCCAACTCGGTTAGTGAGGGTTTGGTAGCAATTAATCTAATCAACTATCAATCAACGAAATAGCAGAAAATAAATCAATATGTGAGAAAGGTCCAGTTCTTAGTTCAGTATCCCCTCAATTTAAACTCCAATTGACAAATTAACAATGTATCTCAAATCAGACTCTCAAATTCTTATCCCTAGAATAACGAGAAGCTCAGTTAGAGCGAAATTATCTCATTAGTTCTTCAAGAGATGCTCGTTAACTAGCACTACTCAATCAAACAACCTATTCAGATGCTCCTTAGATTTAATTTGTTTAACGCATTGAATTACCAAGACAATAATAGAATAGGCTAGACTTTGAATTGAGAGGCCCTATCCAAATAATTCAAATCTGTATTTATCCCCAACGACTTACAACTCGTCTTTTACTACATGAAACACAAATTCATCACAAACATAGCAAAACTTGGCCAAACCATAAACTGAGCAATCCAACCATTCTGCAACTCATGAAGAGTTTGAGATTCATGATCTCCAAAACAAGATTTCACGAATTCATCAGTACAAATGAGCAACCACGTAAAACATAGGAGTGCAAGACAGCTATATGGATACAAAATTCAATAATAATTGTAGGATAGAAAGTTATACTAGAACCAAATCCTGAGTGATGGGAGACGAACAAGGTTGGTAATTTTTTCCTGAGTGAACTCGTGCTTTATGCTAAGGGCTAATGCTAGGTTTGTTTTGCGACTCACCCAATAGATTTAGAACTTTGGGATCCATGTCATGTTCTATTTCGAGATTTAAAATTTGGTTTTCAAATCCCAAACTCAATCCACACCTAAAAAGACTTATAAACCTATTATTACTCTTCTCAAATAAATTACACCCATTTCACATCTCACACCTAAAAAGCACCTATAAACCTATAAATCTCATACTCATTTCACAATGTTCAACACAACACATAAATCATTACATGATTCAATATAATACAACACCAATCACTATTAATATTGGTTTGACTTTAAGTAAAATGTCACCTTATCAAATTCCTAAAACAAACACATGTTTTTACTATTCAACAAGATCTTCAAATCTAGATTCTAGACTTCCCCCCACACCTAAATCTCAAAACAAACACAGCACATACGTAGGCGAATAAATAATGCAAATTCATCGACCCAACAAAAGATATTGGAAGAAAATGACTTCATTGCTCAGATACAATACGCTGAAGACTCTGTTCAAGTGAAAGAGTCGTGAGAACCTGATTTGCAAGGGAACCATGAACAGGGGGAGTAGCGAAAAACTTCATCTCAGGGCACAGATTATATCTTCCTTCCTTGCAAAGATTACACCTCCAACAACTTATCCCCGGCTCAATGGCCACACGGTCACCCACACCAAGGTGCTTCACTTCAGCCCCGACTTCCTCGATAATACCAGCACATTCATGCCCAATCACCATTGGTTCAGTCACAACAAAATCCGCTAATCTCATCTCCTGAATTCAAACATTACAAATAAATAACAACCACCCTCAAATTAATTAGAAATAAAAAAAACATGTGATCATTGATCAATGCTCCGATTACACAAAACTAACAGCCTCGAACTAAATTACATATTAACTTAATCATCAGAGCTTCAAATTCATCAGAGATCTGAACATCTTAACATGAAATAGCTAAGTTAAATACAATCAACATAAAAACACACTTGAAAATCAATGATGATGCACAAAAGCTTCACCTTGAGGTAGTGAACATCACTTCCGCAGATACCCACAGCTTTCATTCTGATTCTAGCATCATGAGGTCCTAAAAATAGAAAACAAAATATCAATTTAAAGAGAACCCATATCAAGAAATGTTTATATACACACACAGTTAATGATTTCTCCAAAAGCTGAGTGAGAGCAGAGCAAGAACAATAGAATAATCAAATACCCAGTGGAGGGAGCTTAAAAGGTAGGATCTTAAGGTTGTTTTTGCCAAGAAGCCATGCCGCCATGTTTTCTTCTCCATCCTTAGCGCCGTTTCCCCCCTTTCCCATTTCTTCTTTCTGTGTCTATCACTGAAATCCTTTTTTTTTTTTTTTAACTTATTTATAATGGTGTATATTTTTTAATTGGGATTTTGTTAAGATTTTCCTTTTTAAACACTCCGAAGACGAGGAGGTGGTGAGCGAGATAGGAATAGGATAGAGCTCATCAGGTTTTTAATGCAAGGAAACACAAGATAGATAATTATTATATTTTCATTGGCCTACACTTCTCTAATTTCTAAAGGCCTAACACATTTTTTTTTTTAGTTTTTTTTTTAGCAAAGACTAAATTAGAATTTTTGCCTCTTTTTTCAAATGTTCTTCAATTTTTTTTTTTTGTCTCATATTTTTGCGTGTGTTTAGAGGGCTGATGGTTGTGCTCTCTGTAAAACGGATTGAAGCACTCCTTTAGTCTTTTCCCTCGATAAAATGTTCTTAGTTGTTAAAAAAATGAGTATAAAATACGTGTCATTTAATAAGTTACATTTTTTTAGTCTTTCTCTGTATTTTTTTTAATTTAACCTCCTTGTATTCTATGTAGATCTCTTATTTTTAAATTACAATGGTATTTTTTTTTTTGGGCTCCACTTATGTGCAATATTTCACGTGAAATATTAGTATATTTAAGGAAGGGTCAAAATTTGCGGATTTGTAGCGGTTTGACCGGTCAAACGAATATTTCCTTAAGAATCGCGCAAAAGTCGAACGTAGGAGGCGTACACGATAACAAGTTTCAGTTCTGTGTTACTACAAAGGTAATTATATGTTACTACAAGACCAAATATGTGTTACTGTAAGTACAAATAACACATAAATTGACTTTTCATAGGAAATATTAATACAAATTAACTTTTCACAGGAAATATTAATACAAATTAATTTAAGGAAGGATAAAATAGAAAAAATTGTTCTTAATCCGTGTTATTATAAATACAGTTATATGTTACTGGACGAGCAAATATGTGTTACTGTAAGGACAAGTAACACACAATTGACTTTTGAGTAATGAGATAACCACATTAAAAAGATGAAGAACAATAATTGAAAACACGAAAAACACAACTATGTTGAATAGTTTATCATGGAGATGGAACTTATCAATCACAGGGAAGTACTCTACGAAGGAAACGTACACGGCCCTGCACAACCAGAACCGGGATTCTCAACTGGATGATAGACTGTTACACAGCTTCAAGTGCATATGGAAGAACTTCGCCCCACCAAAAGTGAAGGCTCACGCATGGAGACTACTTTGGGGACGACTGCCCACAAGGACAAATCTCAGAAGACGGAATATTCTCAAACAAAGTGACGACCTAAGGTGTGTTTTCTGCAATGCACATGAAGAAACCGAGCAACATATTTTCTTTGAGTGTACTCACACCTATAAACTGTGGATGGACTGCCTGGCCTGGCTCAAGATATCGACTGCACTACCTTCTGAATCCCTAGGTAACTGTCTAGGATTCGGCGGCATCATGAAAGGAAAAAACAGTAAGAAGAATGCAACATGCATATGGCTCTGTGTGGTTTGGCAAATCTGGAAATGGAGAAACGCAGTTATATTCAGGAACGAGACACTCTCAATCCCAAGATTCAACGAAGAACTCAAGGCAAGACTATGGAGCTGGTTTACCATCAAATATCCTAATCGGAGTAGATTCTCGTTCAAGGACTGGATTGTGGATCCTCTTAGATGCATTACTTGAAGAAGCACTTAGAATAATGGTCTCTACTTTATTAACTCTCTCAGCTTTTGTTTCTATGTAAACAGTTTTTGGGTATCACTTGTACCCATTTTAATAAATTAATAAATACCTTTACCGATAAAAAAAAAACAAAGGCATAATTATCAACAATTAATTGGAATAAATTTGTGTGGTATTATTGTTAATTTTTTCGCATTCAGTAATTCATTCAAAAAAACAAATAATGATTTCTCCCTTTGTTTCGTGATTAACAGATCAAACATCAGTAGAATTGATATCAATTGGATTTTCTGAGTTTTTTTTTTAATAGAACTTGCGCGCGTAGAGGAGAAGAAGAGAAGAAGGCACGTTGAAGAGGAGGACGCAGAGGAGGAGAAGTTACGCTGAAAAAGAGGACGCAGAGGAGAAGAGAAAAAGTCACGCTGAAGAAGAAGAGGGAGACCGATTACCGGATAAAAATATAAGGATTGGTCAAATTGCACCATAACACTATTGTGAAATAGTGTATATAAGTTTTTGGCTTTTTTTTTTTTTTTTTTTTTTGGGTATAACGACACTTATTATAAAATAAAGGAAATATAATTTAAAATTAGTTGAAGATAATTATTTATTCTTTTCTTTAATGCATGTCATATAGTTTTACTAACTAAACAAATTGAATGCTATTAAAAAGAGGGCAAACATGAAAATCGATCTATGGATTAATTAAATACTTTTATGCAAGTTATTCAGATAATTGAAATGAACAAAAGTTGGAAATGTACGTAATTGTCAACATTAAGGATAAATATTTAAGAGTAAAAGATTTTGAGAGTTAATGTTCAATTACTTAGTCAATCGGTAAGTAGGAATGACCGTAAGATTCTTAGCTCTTGAAGTCACCACAGCAAAGTTCTCGGTCATGTCCATATCACTTGGTTGCATACCATTTGGAAGCTCCCAATCAAAACAATGCACCAATTGTGCCACCATCATCTTCACCATCGTCAGCCCTAGTTGCATCCCGGGGCATCCTCTTCTGCCGGAACTAAACGGCAATAGCTGAAAATTGTGTCCCTTCACATCAATATTGCTACCGATAAATCTCTCAGGATTAAAGGATTTTGGGTTAGACCACACATCAGGATCTCTTCCAATAGCCCATATGTTCACCATAATTCTCGATTTTTTAGGTATGTAGAAACCATTCACTACACAATCTTCAATTGATTCATGAGGAATTAATAGGGGCACAACTGGGTGGAGGCGAAATGCTTCTTTGACCACACAATCCAAGTATTCGAGTTTGTCGAGATGCAACTCGTCAACTATATGGTCCATTCCTACCACAGATTCCAATTCTTTTTGGAGTTTCGTCATTATTGTTGGGTGTCTAATAATTTCTGCTAATGTCCAATCCGTCGATGCTGCAGTAGTATCCGATCCTGCAATGAGGATATCCTGAAGCAAGAGTATGCTTAATTTAGAAAAAAAATGGAAGTAATTTGTCTTGCACAATTTTTGTTCAAAAGAGTTAGTAACATTTTTTTAATTTAATCTAAATATTAAAATATTTGTCCAATAGGCCTAAAAAAAATCGATGATTTTGAGGCAGATAATCATGAACTCACAGATTGCATGCAGCTTATAAAAAGAAAATAAAAGGTAGTGATTACCAGGAGCAAACCCTTGGCATGGCGGCGATCGAATTTGAATCCAGCTTCTCCAGACTCCAAAATTGCCATTAATGTATCAACAAAGTCCCCTTTCTTGTCTTCCTTATTCTCATTGGCATGATCTTCGATTATTTTCTCCAAAAAGGCATCGAAAATTTGGCTCAATTTCTTCATCTTGCGATTTAGTCCCTGAAGGTCAAGCCTCCCAATGTAGGGAAAATAGTCCGCCAAATTAAATTGGGCGGAAACCTCCAATACCTCTTGAAACACAGATTTAAAATCGCTTTCCGAATACTTATTCCCAAGCACCATCAGACAAGTCATATCCCAACTGAGGTCAAAAATCGTGCCGCTCAGATCCACGACTTTGCGTAGTTGAGCAGACTGTTTGACAGAATCAACGAGCAGGTCGAATTCGGCCCGTCTGGTGGCCCGAAATTGGTTGATCTTGTGGGCGCTCAGCAGCTCCAAGGTGCAGAGTTTTCGCATGTTTCGCCAGTCCGGGCCGTAGGGCATGAAAATCAAGTCCCTCTGCCCGTAGCCTACGTATTTGGCCACTTCGGCGTAAGGTCTGCTCGCAAAATTCAGATCATGGGTCTTCAGGATCAGCTCTGCTGCGGCAGGGGAGGACACAATTACTGCGGGCTTGAATCCGAAGCGCAAGCTCATAAGCGGGCCGTATTTTCGGGCTAAATTGTATAAATCATGGTGAGGATTCTTCCCCAGAAGGTGAAAATGCCCCAAAATCGGAAGGGCTCTAGGACCTGGAGGAAGCCTTTTCGTCTTGCCAACTTTTTGAAAGATATAAAGAAATAGAATCACTGATAAAAATGCCCAAATCAAGGCCATTTTCCGTTCGAAAACAATACTCCTACTATACTAGTATTTTTTTGCAGTTGATTGGTAAATTTGAAATAAACTGGTAGCAAATATTTATAATGCGATTGCATGTTTACATTTCATTTCCTTTACATATTTTATTTTTGTTGATTCTGTCTTCTCCTAACAATAAACTTACGACAGTACAGTTACTCATTTCATAAGCATGCCGAATGTAATATCTAGATATAGTATCCTTAGCTTAAAAAAAATAAAATAGATGTAGTATTCATAATGTGATTGACAAAGAAAAAAATATTGTATAATTTTTTTTTTCATATTTTCATCACAGTATTAATAGATGTATTGTATTAACAATTTTATTAAATATGCTTCTTAGAAGAAGTCATTTTAATTAAGTTTGCTTAATTACAACACATTATATATAATATACTCCCCTAACAAGTAGTACAAAGTATATATCCTGTTACTACAATAGCCATGAATAAAGGACAAAATATAAAGCTAGGTTCCAAAAAAATACTTATTTAATAGTAATATTTATGATAATTGAGCCGGCCTGTTCCATTAATTGCCATTGGTCATCCAATCAACTCACTCCCCTACTAATAAGGCCCTCCCCAATGAGAGGTTTTTTGGCTGCACACCGTGAAGATGAAGGGCTGGATCAGTGCTTGGATGCCAAGCGTGCGTGGGCTGCCCAGGCGTGGGCCCTACGCTGTCCCCCACTTTTAATTTTTTTTTTAATTATTTTTATTTATTATTCTATTTGTTTGTTGGGCTCAATCCGGGGAGAAGAATAATGTGTATCCTTTCAATTTGTATTTTCAATTATGTGTGTTATTTCAATTTGTATTTTCAATTTTAGTTAATCATGTGTGTCATTTCAATTTGTATTTTCAATTTTAGTTAATGTGTGTCATTTCAATTTTTGTATTTTAATCGTGTTGGCCGATTTTAATGTGTATCCTTTCAATTTTAATCATATTTACCGCATTTTTATGTCGTTTTTACAAAATATTAAAAATTAAAATAATTAAAATATATAATTATTAGAAAATAGATAAGTAACAATTTAATCATTTCGAAAAAATTTCGAAAATAATTAATAATGTAATTTTTAAATAATTAATTTTTTTTTCAAAATTTTATGAACTATTAAAATTAAAATTATGGGAATATATAATTATTTATTATGTATCCGAAAATTAGATAATTAATATTGTTGATAAATTAAAATAAGAAATGAAAGAAAAGAAAATGAGGTGGACCTCCAAAAATCTACTTTGGATTTATTGTTGGTGGGAGGAGTTTGGTTTTAGAGGTTGGAGTTTTTTGCTTTTGAGGTGGCGCACATGTTGCAAGGAAAAACCTACTTTTTGAGGTTTATGATTGGGGAGGGCCTAAGTAGTAACATTTTTTTTAAAGTCCCGTTACCGCCTTTTAAGAATTAGTTACATTTATATAGAGAGGGACACATTCTTTAATATCAAGTCTAACTAATTTATTAGCATAAGTTAACCACTACTATCCAGTGTTAACCATGGTCCATGGAAACGCAAATGTATGTAAATTAGCTGGTATTACATGATTCCTTTTTAGCAGCCTCTAATTTAAAAGTTTACACACCTCCATTGTAACAAACATATACTCTCTCTATTTTTCCAAAGTTTTACATTTACATTTTGCATATTGATTAAAGAAATTAAAAAAAAAAAATAGATAGAAGTAAGAAAGATAAAAAAGTAAAGAGATAGTGGATGTTACTAAAAAAAAACCTTTCACTAAAACATCTAAAATGAGTTACTTTCGAAGGGATGGAATAAGTGTATATTATAGGAGTATTGCTTATTCAGTTATTTTAGGTAAACTAATTTTGTATCATTAAGGACATTTTAGACGTTTTATAATTATTTTAAAATTAAAAAAACGTGAAGGATACGGCCAATTAAAAGCTTATAAACTTACCGAGTAAAATGCGCTTTTGGTCCCACCATACACGGGCACTCATGATTTTGGTCCCAACACTTTTAATTTTGGTCCCGAAAGGGAAAAACTTGACACATTGGGTCCCAAAGTTAGTCAACCGTTAGTTGACCTTAGTCAACTGTCAGTCAAACTTGACACTCCCGTTCGATGAGTACACACCCTAAGAAAGTACAAAAATACCCTTATCCACAATATAGCCCTAATTCATTCATTACCAAACCCATTACATACATTTCCATTTTCCACCCCCTAAATTAAATTAAAGTCGCATTTTAATTAATTCCGACTTATACTAATTAATATACACACAAATTGGAGGGAAAGATCGCAATCGTGACCGGCGGAGCTCAGGGGATCGGCGAAGCAACCGTCCGCCTCTTCGCCGTCCACGGCGCCAAAGTAATAATCGCGGACATCGACGACTCGCTGGGGAACTCAGTGGCCAACTCACTCTCCCCACACATCACCTACGTCCACTGTGACGTCACCTCGGAGCCCCAAATCGAAACCCTAATTAACTCCACCGTCTCCACCTACGGCAAACTCGACATACTCTTTAGCAACGCCGGAATTCTCGGCGACCAGACCACTCACAAGAGCATTCTCGACTTCGACGCCGACGAATTCGACTGAATCATGCGGGTCAACGTCAGAAGCGCCGTGCTAGGGATGAAGCACGCCGCTCGCGCCATGATCCGCTGGCGGAGGAGGCGGCGGGTGTATCATATGCACGGCGAGCGTGGCGGCGGTGATGGGCGGGGTTGGGTGATGAGTCGGGATTATTGCATATTTTTGTGCTTTGATTAGATATTATTTGAGAATTAATTTGAGATTTTATTGAGTTCTCCACTTATTATTATATGTCCTTCAGTTATCTCGATATTTTATTTTCTTATATAATTCAGGTAAAATTGAAGCATTTTGATGAGAATGAAATTCGAGGAATTAAAAGAGTTGGGCCAATTGTGAAGTTAAAGTGGGCCTCAGAAATTACGGACCAAAAATTTAAGAAAGCTCAAAGATGGAGAAGAAAGGGGCAGAATTGTTTTGAAATGAATTAAGGGCGCGGCTAAAGGCACCCGGCGATCCTATGAGTACACCCACGAGATTAGGACACACGCCAATCGGATGAGGACACCCACGTGGAAAAACCAAAAATACCCTTCTCCCATTAAAACTATTAAAACCCTAATCTATCACCTCATTTGGTACACCCACCCCATTTTTGCCTCCTCACCTTCCCTCCCACGTTTCGCCACCGCCGCTCTCTTCGCCGGCAGCAGCGCCGCTCTCGTCGCCGGCAGCGCCGCCCTCCCTCTCCACGTCTCCTCTCGTCGTCGTCGTCGTCCCCGTTTTGCCAGCGCCGTCCCCGTCTCCCCACCCAACACGCGCGACAACGCAGCGGCGCAGCTCCGTCTCCCCTCCCCACGCGGCGACAGCGCTGCCCTCGCTCCCCACGTCGCCGCCTCACTCCCCACCCAACTCGCGCGACCAACCCCTCTTCTCCCTCGTCCGCCGCGGCCGCTCGCACCCATCCTCCCTCCTCCGCCACCGCCGCGGCCGCTCGCACCCATCCTCCCTCCTCCGCCACCGCCGCAGCCGCTCGCACCCAGTTCCAGGTAGGTTTTTAAAATTTTTTTTGCCTGTTTTAATAAATTTAGGGTTTTTATAAATCGTGATTTATTTTCGAACATATTTAGATCTGTTTTGAAATTTTTTTCGAACAATATGTGTTTGTTTTGGAAAAAATTTCGAACATTTTGTTGATCGTTTTTTTCGTACAAATTTAAGTTGTTTTGGAATTTTTTTCGAACAATCTTGGTTTGTTTTGGAATTTTTTTCGAACAATCTTGGTTTGTTTTGGAAATTTTTTCGAACAATCAGTGTTTGTCTTGGGAAAAATTTCGAACATTTTGTTCAATCTTTTTTTTAGGACAAATTTAATTTGTTTTGGAATGTTTTTCGAACATACTGAGTTTGTTCATAAAAAAATTTCGAACATTTCAACTTTGTTTGGGTAAAATTTTCGAACATACTAAGAATTTTTTGTTGTTGAAATTTTGGATTTTTTTGTTGTTGAAATTTTGAATTTTTTTGTTTGTTGAAATTTTGGATTTTTTTTGTTGTTTATGTGGTGATTGTAGGGATCCTAATGATTCGGGTGTAAAATGAAATGGGTGGGTGTACTCATCCGTCCTTTATTTTAAAAATGTGCTTAAGGGTATAAAAGACATTTCGCATACCTTCAATGATAAAAAAAAGTTTTCGTGGGTGTACTCATAGGATCTTTGGGTGCCTTTAGCCGCGCCCATGAATTAATACCCTTTTCTGGGGGGACACGCACGCGCACTACACCTATGAGATGGGCCCATTATTTCATGTAATGTGTTTGGGCTCTAATGGCCCATTAAGGGCAATATAGCCTCCATCAGTTTTGAGAAGAGAGGCGCGCCGTGGGATTGAGGCAAACAAGCAGGGGCCGCCGAATTGATCTGGAATTTGGGGAAGCAAGCAGGAGCCAGTGTGAATTCTCGGAAGCAAGCTGCTGGAGAGAGTAGAATGATTCTGGTTTTGATTTTATTTATTGTTCTTTTAATTATGTTTAGTAGGTAGATTGTCACTCTAGCCCGAGGATGTGAACCCTGATTTAGTTATACCTTTTTAATTAAGTGATTCACGATTTATCTCAATTCATATTTCGATTTCGTTATTATTTGATTTTATGCGAAGCATGTTTTGATTAATAGATTTATTAGGACTGACCATCCGAGTTTATTTGTTGTCAATTCTAGTTAATTCACAATTTATAATCCGTAATTGTTATATTATTGTGGATATCGTAGCAACTAAGGCAGAACACCTTAGGGGATAATAACGTCTAGGTTGCATGAAACGAGCGTCTCGTATTCATGGTCTAGTTTATTCTATTGTTTTAGGTCTTGAATGCGTTTCTCGAGTTGAACCTTAAATACATGTTTTGGGG
Source organism: Galeopsis tetrahit (assembly GCA_963675135.1). Lineage (NCBI taxonomy): Eukaryota > Viridiplantae > Streptophyta > Magnoliopsida > Lamiales > Lamiaceae > Galeopsis > Galeopsis tetrahit. The sequence continues at coordinate 85,000,310 of OY776121.1, forward strand.
TTATTCGTAGGAATAGATTAATTGGGGGTCGTACTTTCTAATTAATTAAACATAAGAAACAATTCGAACTAGTTTGGTCGTACCACTGGTTTAGGGATAAGATTTGGGATTAGATTGAGATTACCGAGTTCGCTAATTAAATTGGTTAATTTATTCAAGGGAAATCAATCCGAGGGCTAGATCGTTCTTTATATTTGATTCCTGTTTATTTTTATCGCTTACTTTTATTTTTCATGTTTTCTAGTAGTTAGTCAACACCAATCCAACTCCCCCCTTTTTACTGCTTTCATAACACAATTTATTCAATTGAGTTTCACCATTCTCTGTGGGATCGACCCTTACTGACTCTACTACATAGTGGATATTTAAGGTATTTATTTTTGGGTGCCGGCGACAGCACACCATTGGGCCGCACGCTTACACGACGTCTAAGCACGCGGTTGTGGGATTGGTGAAGAATCGTCCATTCGTACCTCGCCGCCTCGCCGACCGTTCGCTCCAAGCTGGTCCTGGACGCATCGCATTTCGCCGCCGCCCGTTCGCACCTCGCCGCCGCTCCTCTGCGTTTGGCCACGCCGCCCTCCGTCGTCGATCTTCAAAGAAAAGGTATTACCCCTTTCAAATTATCTCCTCCGCCTTCACCCGCCCCCCTCCCTAAATATGTCAATTTATCTTCACAATTACCCTAAATCAAATCAAGTGGTGTGTGCGTGAATGTGGATGATGTATTTTGTTTGGGATTACACTAAATCTGTCAATTTATCCAATTTTCAAATCAAGATCTTGATTTCCGATTTTCCAACAAAGTTTCCGATCTGGACAGCTCTTCTTCGAAGAAGTTTCTTGAATTTCTGTAATGAAATGAGAGGTGGGTGTACTAATCATGGTTTTAGCTAAAGGGTAGAACTGGCTTTCAAAATACTCTCGGTGGGTGTCCTCAATAAAGTGGTGTGTGCGTATAACCACGTGACACGCACGTAACTCGTTCCGTCAACATTTAACGTGCGTGGGACTAAATGTGTTAGCTCTTCCGATTTTGGGACCCAATGTGTCAAATATTTCCCTTTCGGGACCAAAATTAAAAGTGTTGGGACCAAAATCATGAGTGCCCGTGTATGGTGGGACAAAAAACGCATTTTACTCTAAACTTACCCAAGGACTCAAAAACTTTAAAATTAATAAGAGTGATAAGGAATAATTTGTCATCTTCTAAGATTTGGGCTCGAGCCCAAACCGAATAGATAATTATGGGTCTGACTATTTACACATTCATTTCGGTTTCGAACACTCCCCCGATTAATGCACCCCCACTGAAATTTGTTAGAATAGATGCATCCTCCCTGAAATTGTCTTAATTACATTTTTCTCATTTTTATCTATATAATACAACTTTACTTACCGCACCCTCCCTCAAAATCCTAATTCTCTCCAAAAAAAATTCTTGCCGCCGCCACCCACCAACCCTAGTCGCCGCCGCCGCGCCCCCTTCCTCCCTGTCTCTTCACGGCCGCGGCCGCGATGGCCTTCCCCCATTGGCCGCGGTCGCCTTCTTCTCCCTCAGTCGCGACGGTTTTCCCCTCCCTCCCTCTCTTTCTCCCTTTCTTTTTTTTTTTTTTTTTTTTTTTCTGCTCAACTTTTTCTGCCCTCCCTCTCCCTCACTCTCTCCCTCCCCCCTCCCTCCCTTGAGTCCAGCAGCAGAAAAAAAAAAAGTCCAGCAGCAGAAAAACAAAAAAAGCATATCCCCTTACTCCAGCCCACCCACCTCGCCCCCACCCCCAACCTTCCAAAAAAAAAGGCGCTGCAAAAATAAGGTATACTTTTTTTTTTTCCTTCTTCTTCGACACACCAGGGTCGACCTTATGCATTCTCGTCGATAAATTGTTGTCGACGAGAATGTATATGGTCGACCAACTGTTGTTGATTTTTTTTTTTTTTAATTTTTTCGACCTTTGTAGATCGACCATATACACTCTCGTCGATAAATTGTTGTCGTCGAGAGTGTATATGGCCGACACTGGTTTGTCGAAAATTTTTAATTTTTTTTTTGAGAATTTCTACCGAAAATGGTGGTGTTTTGTGGTGTTGATGTTGGTGTTTGTGGTGGTGACGGCGTCGGCCGGCGACGACAGTGGCGGTGTCTTTTGCTTCAGATTTTAGGTTTAGGGTTCAAAGGTTAAGTAGGGGTGCAGTTAGTAATAGGGGTGCATTTAGTAGTGTAATATAATTAATATAAAGGGTATTTTTTATTTTTTACATCATTATTTCATTAATAAACTCATAGGGGGTGTTCTAAATCGAAATGGAGGTGTAAATAGTCCCACCCGATAATTATAAATGGAAAAGTGAAGGTCCAAATAAATAAATCATGGGGTGACATAATACCAAAAAAGCCCAATTAATTCAAAGGGTGCCATAAGCACTCGATATTACCAAAATACCCCAAATATGAAAACTTATAAATGCATCATTTCCTTTGAATAAAACACTTTTTTCTCTTACATTAACATTGAGTCATTCATTTATTCTCCAAATATTATATGAAAACTGACTTGAGCGTCACGACTCAGGATTCCTGCATTGGAGTACTCTCCAGTGTGGGGTTTGAATTGGAGCACATGAAGAAAATGAAGTCTTTAGAGGATTTTTTTTGGTCCACATCAAAGAGGCATCTAGGATTTCATAAATTTGTATCTTTATTCAAGCTATATATATTCAGACAATCAAATACTAAAATTTTACACGGTAAATTTAAATATACGAAAATTGTAAATGTAATCAACAACATTAATTAAGGATAACCAAATTTCTAGTGTAAAAGCTTTTGTTCTCAATTACTTCACTAGACGGTAAGTAGGAATGGCCATAAGATTCTTAGCTCTGGAAGTCACCACAGCAAAGTGCTCGACCATGTCCATATCACTTGGGTGCATACCATTAGGAAGCTCCCAATCAAAACAATGCACCACCTGTGCCACCATCATTTTCACCACAGTCAGCCCCAATTGCATTCCGGGGCATCCTCTTCTACCAGAACTAAACGGCAGGAGTTGAAAATTGTGTCCCTTGACGTCAATATTGCTACCGATAAACCTCTCGGGAGTAAATGATTTAGGGTTAGACCACACGTTAGGATCTCTCCCTATAGCCCATACGTTCACCATAATTCTGGATTTTTTAGGTATGTGGAAACCATCCACCACACAATCTTCAATTGATTCATGAGGAAGTAATAGGGGCACAACTGGGTGGAGGCGAAATGCTTCTTTGACCACACAGTCCAAGTATTCGAGTTTGTCGAGATGCGATTCCTCGACTACATGGTCCATTCCTACCACTAATTCCAATTCTTTTTGGAGTTTCTTCATTATTGCTGGGTGTCTAATGAGTTCTGCTAGTGTCCAATCCGCTGATGCTGCCGAAGTATCCGATCCGGCAACAAGAATATCCTGAAGAGAGTATTTATAATAAAATGGAAGTTTTTTGGTACCATAATATTTCAATTGCACAATTTTTTTGTTAGAAAGAGGTAACTTTATTAAAATCGTGAAATTTTGAAAACAATGTCTTTTAATGTCACGTTAGTTTACAATTTTAACTCAAAATGGCATGCAGTTTATAAAAAAAAAATGCTTGTTAATTAATTACCAGGAGCAAGCCCTTTACATGGCGGCGATCGAATTGGAATCCAGCATCTCCAGACTCCAAAACAGCCATCATTGTATCAACAAAGTCCCCTTTCTTGTCTTCTTTCTTCTTATTCACATGATCATCGATTATTTTCTCGAAGAAGGCATCGAAAATTTCGCTCAATTTCTTCATTTTACGATTTAGTCCCTGAAGGTCAAGCCTCCCAATGTAGGGAAAATAGTCCGCCAAATTCAATTGAGCAGAAACCTCTGATAACTCTTGAAACACGGTTTTAAAACCCTGCTCATTAAAATCGCTTTCCGAATACTTATTCCCAAGCACCATCAGACAGGTTATATCCCAACTGAGGTCAAAAATCGTGCCGCTCAGATCCACGACTTTGCGTAGTTGAGCAGACTGTTTGACAGAATCAACGAGCAGGTCGAACTCGGCCCGTCTGGTGGCCCGAAATTGGTTGATCTTGTGGGCACTCAGCAGCTCCAAGGTGCAGAGTTTCCGCATGTTGCGCCAGTCCGAGCCGTAGGGCATGAAAATCAAGTCCCTCTGCCCGTATCCAACGTATTTGGCCACTTCGGCGTAAGGCCTGCTCGCGAAATTGAGATCATGGGTCTTCAGGATCAGCTCTGCTGCGGCAGGGGAGGACACAATTACTGCGGGCTTGAACCCGAAGCGCAAGCTCATAAGCGGGCCGTATTTTTGGGCTAAATTGTATAAATCATGGTGTGGATTCTTCCCCAGAAGGTGAAAATGCCCCAAAATCGGAAGGGCTCTTGGACCCGGAGGAAGCCTTTTTGTCTTTCGAAGTTTCTGAAAGATATAATAAAGAAACAGAATCGCTGATAAAAATGTCCAAATCAAGGCCATTTTCCGGTACCTTTTCGTTTGAAAACGATATATTTTTTGCAGTTGATTGGTGAATGTGAACTACACTGGTAGCAAATATTCATAATGCGTTTCAATTATCAATGTCTTTATCATTTTATTTTATTTTTGTTGATTCCGTATTCTTCTAAGAAGATTTAAATAATCTCTCTTCGTTGGTATTCTGATCATTATTGAGTTGTAAAGTACAGTACAATTACTATAATCATAAGCTTGTGGATGTAACTACACAAAAGACATTGTCGAGAACATAAAGAAATATCTAGTTGGGAACTTATATTACTATATATGGTTGTAATACACTCTACCGTAAGAGTCTCCGATCGTTTTTTAAAATTTCGACAAAGTTGAGTTGTCCCTTGGATTTTAAAATTTCGTCAAACTTGGGGGATGCAAATTATTGGAGTATAATTAAAAAAATCGAATACAGATCGGTTTTTTCATGAAAAAATATTTTTATTTCCACACATCCTTTACAGTGTTTGCAAACTCAACTAATAAGCTTCAATTTTCTATTTATTTAAAAGCTGTAGAGATCGCTTTGAAAATACGTGATTCTAAAAGTATTTGTTGTGTTTGAAAACACAATGTAAGGAAGTGTTTGATTTTGGATTGATCATTCCCAATTTTATCTCTTTCAATCTCCCCCAATCCAAATATCAATCAACTCTTATAATACTTTTATAAATCTATTTTTATATAATCACATCATCATTTATTTTAATGTCATTCTCTTACCTACTTTTATTTCACACACCCATTCTCTCTCCTACGGTGTATTATTTTTCTATCCATTAATAATATTATAACATCACTTTGAATTTGACACAGCTACATTCATCACTACTTCTCAATCTCTATCCAAACATAATTTAAACATAATTACTCCCTCCGACCATATAAACTATGATACTTTAACTGGGCACGAGTTTTAAGAAAAAAAAGATAAAGTAAAGGTGTTGCGAGGTAAAAATAAAGTTTTTGTTTCCATAAAAACAAATGAACACACTTTTTTCAATCTCAATTCAAGCTACCACAATTTCTAACCAAACACCACATAAAATATCTTTTAATGACAGTTTAACTGCGAGCTTGAAGTCGATGTGCAAGCTCATAAGTCGGTCAGTTTTCGGGCTAAACGGTACAATCACGGTCCCAAGGATGTGAAAATGGCCGAAAATTGGAAAGGGCGTGTGACCTGTGTTGTAACGATTTTTGTCGGGGTGTATTGATTAACCGATAATAAACAATATCATTTATATGTGAGTGATTTTTTACGAATTGAAAGATAATCAAAGATGCTCTTGATAAACTCTTAAAATTAGGGTTTGTGTTCTTGAGTGAGGGTTTGAAGGAAAGTTTAGGGAAGAAGCTAAGAATTGTGTTGTGCTTTTTTAGAAAAGATTAGGAATGATTTTATTAAGCCTTCAAAGGGCTTATATATTAGGTTACAATTTGCATGCCTTAATTGCTGACAGCTCAACATTAATACACATATTAATGCGAATATAGTTGCTATTTAATGTAAATACAACTGTTATTATTGTGATCATTTCATGCATTTAATGTATCTACTTTGCATTAAATGCTTATGCACTCAGCTATTATAAGTCCCATCTTACTTTATACTCGGCGCCGATCATACCACTTGCACCGTCTTTGACTTGGCAATGCTCGGATGGTAAATTCCATAGTTGTTTTGTCGTTGTTGCTCTAATCTGGGCTCATGGCGAGCATCTGGACATGAGATCTTCTCATATAATTGCATTTTTCCCGTCTTCAAGGTATCTTCCTCGTCGATAAGGTTGATCGTCATTCTTCAGCTTGTCGATCATCTTTACTTACGATCATACATATATCATTTTGCTACCATTCCCAATTATTCTTGTTCGCTGCCACGTGGATTCGTTTGACTTGTTGACTACTAAATGAGGACTTCCCTTACTCGTCTTTGACCTTGCTGACTAGGCTTGATGACTTTGACTATTCTCCGTTGAATTGTTGACTGGTCAATAAAACAAATGTTGACTTGTTGATTGAACATAATGTATATAACAACCCGGAGGACAACTTTTCTTCTTTCTCAGTTTTCGAAAGAGAGATAAATAGACCCACTAATAGAAATGACTAGTGTTGTTAATTGAACTAAACTGCTCGTGAACTCCTCATTGAGCTCGAACTCGACTCGTTCGTGTGTGTGTGCATATATATATATATATATATATATATATATATATATATAGATAAACAAGTTCAATTTATTAACAAGTCGAATCAAGTTCAATAATTAAAAATTTATTTTAATTCCATTAGGCTCGTTATGTTCAACTCGACTCAATAAGCTCATTAGACTCGTTTACGAGTCTAGTTGAGCTCGTTTTTTCGCTCGTCAATGCAATTGGCTCGGCTTAACAAGTTTTTGTCGATTTGAACTTTAAGTACTACTTGACCCGCTCGAATAAATCAAGACCATTATTTGTATATGTCTTCATTTACTTAAGACAACCAACAATACCTAAAAATCTGCATTAGCTAACTACCGTGCTTCGATCCCTAGCATTTAGGGGTGGCTTTGAGGTGGGGTAAGAGGGGCGGCCGCACTGGTCCCTTAGGTGGTGTTTGGTTTGTGATTGTGGTGGATTGAATTGAGATTTGGGTAATCCATGAATAGTAATTGTGTGTAAGTTGTGTTTGATTAAGATTTGAGAAGTACTCCATCCGTCCCGTGATTATTTGCACACTTTCCTTAATGGGCGTCCCAACATTATTTGCACACTCTAAAAAAAAGGAAATAACTCACATAATTTTTACCAATATTACCCCTCCTTTATTTTACTTGGGCCCACAACTTAACTCAATTTATAACTTTAGTCAAATCTCCATCCACTTTAGTCAATGAATTACCAATAATACCCCTCCTTTATTCTACCATACAAATCACTTTATTCAATTTTCTTAATTTTCGTGCCGATCAAACAATGCACAAAATCCTGGGAAGGAGGGAGTAGTAGATTTAACTTTATGTCACATCAAAAGGGATGTTATAATATTTTATTATGGTTAGTAGTGAAAGAAAAGTAAGAGAGAGAAGAAAATAGGAAATATAATGAGTGTGTAAAAGAAAAGTAAGAGAGAGAAGAAGGTAGGAGAGAAAATGAAAAGAAAAATAGTGATTTGATTGTATAAAAATAAATGTACATGTATATTATATTGGGTTGGTCTGTTATGGACTCGAGTGCATGCTGTGCACCCTAGTCCATGTGCACTTTTCAGTTTACTGACTTACACTTTTTAGTAAATGAGTAATAATTGAAAAGTGCAACACCATTACAAAAAAGTGTAAGTCAGTAAACTGAAAAGTGCACATTGACTAGGGTGCACAACATGCACTCGAGTGCATACTAGACTTTACCTATTATATTATAGGGGTGGATTGATATTTGAATTTGAATTAAAATGGATTAATGAGAGAGATTGGATTGGCCAATCCCAAAATAAACACCACTCTTGATGTTTATTTCTATACATGTATTATATGTATGTTGATTTTTTATTTTAGTACTTTTTTCTTTATTCATAAGTTTTATTAATAAATTATACTCCGTAAGTAAGGCAAAACTGTAAAAGTCAAACGGCAATTTTTTTTCTTTGTTTTTTGCCTTTCATATTTTCATCCCAATTTATAATTTTTACAATTTTTATAGATGTCTTGTATTAATAATTTTATTAAATTTACAACTTAATATGTTTTAAGAAGTCATTTTAAAATAAAACATATGTTTGTTTAATACACTTATATATACAATTGGGGAAATAATCCCATAACTTTTCAACTTTTTCAAAAACGTCCCAAAAAAGTTATATTTTCCAATTACGTTCCAAATTTTAGCTAACTTTTCCAATTACATCACAAAGTCGTCGGAAACATCAAAACGACGTCGTATTACGTCATAGTTACGACTTACGATGTCGTTTTGATGTTTCCGGTGACTTTGGGACCTAAATGGAAAAGTTAGCTAAAGTTTGGGACGTAATTGAAAATTCTAACTTTTTTTTTTGGACGTTTATTAAAAAATAGAATAGTTATTGGACTTAAAAAAATATTTTATTGAAATTGTTTGATTAATTGATTGTATATGTTTATATAAAAATTATATACTTGATATTTATACTTTTTTTTAAAAATTTCTTTGTAATGTAAATCTAAACAAATAAATTTACTTATATATTTTATTATCGGTATATCCTAGTCGCCATATATAGGTATATAATTGATATATATATATATATATTATTTATATGAATAAATTAATAAATATAGTTTTTGGATAATATTAATAAATAGTACGTTATCACATTTATTTATTTTATACGGAGTAATAATTTTAGCCTTTATTTCATTCAATTTTAGAACATAAAATTATACTGAATATAATTAAATGATATTTTGTTAACATATTATATTTATGGTCATTAATATTAACATAATTCCTTATGATAATCATTAATTATTAATTTTTAATTTATTGTTTTTAGTTTTTTAAAGTTAAATTAATTCATAATTTTTAATTAATACGAAATATATGAAATTTTATTATCTATTTATTATTACTCATTACTTTTAAAGTAAATGATTATAATTATAATTTTAATATTAATTTATCTTATACAATTCAAAAAATTTAGCCTTTATTTCGTTCAATTTTAGAATATAAAATTATACTGAATAGAATTACATGATATTTTGTTAAATATTATATTTATGGTCATTAATATTAGAATAATTTCTTATGGTAATTATTAATTATTAATTTTTTTATATATAATTTTTTATTTTTTAAAGTTAAATCGATTCATAATTTTAAAGTTAAATGGATTCATAATTTTTAATTAATACGGAGTATATGAAATTTTATTATCTATTTATTTATTATTACTCATTATTTTTAAAGTAAATGATTATAATTTTAATATTAATTTATCTTATACAATTCAAAATTTTAATATTAGTCTACATTTTAATATATTATATGTGTATATAATAATTCAATGAAATATTATACGGAGTATATAATATTGTCATGTTTATTAGTGTTAAAAATTTATTAGTCCCATATTTTTTAAAATTTTTAAAAAAGTTTAAAAAAAGTTAAGTTTTTCAATTACGTTCCAAATATTAACTAACTTTTTCAATTATGTTCAAAAGTCGTCAGAAAACATCAAAACGACGTCGTATTACGTTATGGATACGACGTCGTTTTGATGTTTCCGGCGACTTTGGGATGTAATTGGAAAAGTTAGCTAAAATTTGGGACGTAATTGAAAAGCTTAACTTTTTTGGGAAGTTTTTGAAAAAGTTGAAAAGTTATGGGGGCGTAAAAAAATTATTTTCCTATACAATTGTCACAGAAAATTATATATCATATATATGTCCAAAAAAATATACTCCGTACTTATTATTATAAATAGTTGGGAACCACACATTTGTCAACTTAAAAATATAAATACATATATCAACGTCAAACCAATGTGTTATTTTCTTGTGAATAGTGCGTGCAGTATTAAATAGTGATGGCGAGATTTTCAAAATAACTTATTTTTAGATATATTATATAAACTGTTAAATATGTTTTTTCTTTTACTAAAACACCTTTTGAGAGCTTATAAACTTAACCAAATACCCTCTAAAACATTAAAATTAATAAAAAGAGGGCATGAATGAAAATCTAGGATTACATAAATTAAAGATGTATATTTATTCAAGCTATTCAGATAAGGAAACAAAATTTTACAATTACACGTTTTCAACAGAAAATTGAAATTACAAAAAAAATGAAAATGTAATCAACAACATCAAGGATATTAAAGAGTAACCGATTTTTAGTGCAAAAGCTTTTGTTCAATTATTTTTCATTAGTCGGTAGGAAGGAATGGCCATAAGATTTTTAGCTCTTGAAGTCACCACAGCAAAGTGTTCGGTCATGTCCACATCACTTAGTTGCGTACCATTTGGAAGCTCCCAATTAAAACAATGCACCAATTGTGCAACCATCATCTTCACCACTATCAGCCCTAGTTGCATTCCGGGGCAACCTCTTCTACCGGAACTAAACGGCAGGAGCTGAAAATTGTGTCCCTTCACGTCAATATTACTACCGATAAATCTCTCAGGATTAAAAGATTTTGGATTAGACCACACGTTGGGATCTCTCCCAATAGCCCATATGTTCACCATAATTCTCGATTTTTTAGGTATGTGGAAACCATCCACCACACAATCTTCAATTGACTCATGTGGGAGTAATAGGGGCACGACGGGGTGGAGGCGAAATACCTCTTTGACCACACAGTCTAAGTATTCGAGTTTATCGAGATGTGATTCATCGACTGTGTTGTCCATTCCCACCACAGATTCCAATTCTTTTTGGAGTTTCTTCATGACTTCCGGATGTTTAATGAGTTCCGCCAGTGCCCAATCAGCCGTTGCTGCTGAAGTATCCGATCCTGCAACGAGGATATCCTGAAGAATGAAAAAAAAAAATTAGAAAAATTGCAGGCATATGCATATATGAACCTTATAATTATATAAAGAGAATTATTTACCAGGAGCAAGCCCTTGACATTGCGGCGATCGAATTCGAATCCAGCTTCTCCAGACTCCAAAACAGCCATCATCGTGTCTACAAAGTCCCCTTTCTTGTCTTCCTTACTCTGCTGGGCATGATCTTCGATTATTTTCTCGAAGAAGGCGTCGAAGATTTGGCTCAATTTCTTCATCCTGCGATTCAGTCCTTGAAGGTCAAGCCTCCCAATGTAGGGAAAGTAGTCGGCCAAATTCAATTGAGCAGAAACCTCTGATAACTCTTGAAACACGGTTTTAAAACCCTGCTCATTAAAATCGTTATCCGAATACTTATTCCCAAGCACCATAAGACAGGTTATATCCCAACTGAGGTCAAAAATCGTGCCGCTCAGATCCACGACTTTGCGTAGTTGAGCAGACTTTTTCAGAGAATCAACGAGCAGGTCGAACTCGGCCCGTCTCGTGGCCCGAAATTGGTTGATCTTGTGGGCGCTCAGCAGCTCCAAGGTGCAGAGTTTCCGCATGTTGCGCCAGTCCGAGCCGTAGGGCATGAAAATCAAGTCCCTCTGCCCGTATCCAACGTATTTGGCCACTTCGGCGTAAGGCCTGCTCGCAAAATTCAGATCATGGGTCTTCAGGATCAGCTCTGCTGCGGCAGGGGAGGACACAATTACTGCGGGCTTGAACCCGAAGCGCAAGCTCATAAGCGGGCCGTGTTTTCGGGCTAAATTGTATAAATCATGGTGAGGATTCTTCCCCAGAAGGTGAAAATGCCCCAAAATCGGAAGGGCTCTTGGACCTGGAGGAAGCTTTTTCGTCTTGCCAAGTTTTTGAAAGAGAGAAAGAAAAAGAATCGCTGATAAAATAATCCAAATCCAAGCCATTTTTTTTTTCTCAATATCTTCTTGCTTGAAATAGATATATTTAAAGGCAGGTGAATTAATGACAAATATAGCGAAATTAACAGATATTTATAGTGGTTTTCTATTATCGTCCCAATAATTGGTGGGAAATGTTTTTCTTGGCAATTTCGTTTGTCATATTTTTTTAAAGGAAAAGGGGGTATTAATTTGTCATTGTCATTAGTTGACATTTTATTTTCTTTAGATTTTTAGTATTTTATTTTGGGTACGTCTTCATTGAACAAGATTTGATAATCTCTGTAGCGGCGAGAATAGGTCAAATTATTATTGAGTTGTTAAGGCCGTGTAATCACTATAACCATGAGCTAGCTAGAATATTACCAATAATATAAGTGAATTATGAGCGAGCTAGGGTATTTGACTGAATTAATTTATGAGTCGTACGTTTTTGAATGGTTAGACTGTTCAATATCCTTTTGTTTTAGTATCATTTATGCTTACTCCAGCTTAATTAGCAGGTAAGTGGGTAGCATAACACGTAAGAATTCAGCAGAAGAAAAAATCTAATTAACGCATTTTTTTTTCTTAATACATTTTGTATGGACTGTATTTACCCTAATTTAGCAGAAATCATCAACTTAAAACTCACGTTATTCACCCACATCAATAACTCGTTTACATAAATTATGTTTTCATGATAAGTACTCTTTGTAATAAAATGATTTATATAAAAAAAATAAAAATCTAGTTGGACATGTTTGAATCATTGTTTTTCTTTGCTTCATCGTTTCACTGCATAGCTCTTCAGAGTTCATGAAGGTGGTCCTTCACAAACGTTGATCGGATATGTTGGATGACACCGATTGATGGTATTATTATAGGATTTACGTACAACTTATTTTATTATCAGTTTATTGTTTACATTAGTTATTGTTTACTTCAGACTAGAGATGTTTATTCGGGCCGGGCTAATCGGGTTGGCCCGTTTAACCCTGCAAAATACAGAATTAGGGTTCATGAATTATAGGCCCGTTTAAAACCGGGCTTTTTTTACCCGGACCGGTTAGCCCGTGTGCTAAATCGGGTCAGCCCACAGGGCTATAGGGCCAACCCGCTAGCCCGAGTTGTTACCTTTTTTCTTTTTTTATTTAAATAAATAACCTAAAATAAATTTGGGTTGGTCTGCTATGGACTCGAGTGCATGTTGTGCACCCTAGTACATGTTGCACTTTTCAGTTTAATGACTTACACTTTTTGGTAAATGATATTGCACTTTTCAATTATTAAACTCTGTATAATAATATTTTTAGTAATAATTGAAAAATGCAACACCATTTACCAAAAAGTGTAAATCAGTAAACTGAAAAGTGTACATAGACTAGGGTGCACAACATGCACTCGAGTGCATACTAGACTTTACCAATAAATTTTGGGTCATTTGACCAATAACTACAAGCATTAAAAAGCCCCTTACCATCCATTAGTCATTATTACTATTTTTTATTACATTATGATATTTGTTTAGTTTTATTTGGTCATATTAAGGACCAATGAATTCTATAATTGTGTTTAAATTATACTTTTGTTTTCTTATTTACTGATCATTAACTAATTATGTATTTTTCTATTTTATTTAATTTGCTTGTTGGACGTACCAATTGAGACATTTAATTTTAAAAGAAAAAAAATTATTGTAGCCCGTTAGTGGCTCGTTTAGTCCGTGGCCCGCTAGGGTTAGGGTTAGGTCCCAACAATTGTAGGCCCGTTAAATATGAACCAGTTAAGGCCCTAACCCGTTTAGCCCGTAGCCCTGTAGGGCTGGCCCTATAGGGCTAGGGCCACCCCGATAGACATCTCTACTTCAGACATTGCTGTTTACGAGAGTGTATATTTTTCTTGACCTCGGTTTTTATTTTTAATGAAGGTTTTATCATACAAGGTTTTAACGACACTCCAACCTCTAGTTCCATTTGTGAACTTATGGTTCCAATCACTCGTTTTCTTTCTCTTATATATCATACTCCCTCTATTTCACAAATGTTTGCACACTTACCTTATTTGTCCGTCTTATAATTGTTTGCACACTCATAAAAGGAAACTCTCTCATAAACTCTACTCTCACAATATTCATATATTTACACAAAGTGCCATTACTTTTACTCTCTTTTCAATCACCTTTTTACTTTATTTATATAACTTTACAAAATTACCCTTCAATACTCTATTCATTACATTTTTTTTCTTAAAAAGTGTATCCATTTTGTGATGAAACACTTGTGGAACGGAGGGAGTAACTTTTAGTGTCGTTTCACTGCATGTTCCATATTCACACCACCTAATTCGCTAGAGTTCTTGTCAATAAAAGTGTAATATATATATATATATATATATATATATATGTGCATGCGTTGATTAAATTGTCATGAGATTGAGACATGTAAAAGAGTACTGGCCACATCGAGCTAGTTTGCCGTATGAAAATAAGTTTTTTTATTTTATTTTAAAGAATCCCTTATATTCAATTATTTGACTTTTCTAAAATTGGACTATTGACTACTTCGATCAATAAGATATTGATTTAGTATATTTTTTTTTGTACGGAAATATATAAAATAGATATAGATTTAAATCGAAAGAAATTAAACTGACCTACATAGCACGGGTAAAGAATTTATAATATCTGAAACAATTTTTTTCATTAATCACTACATCGTTTACAAATGGGTACAAGTAATGATCTCACTAAATAGAAAACTAAAATGCTAGTAACCAATCATTAAAATAATACTCACTCCTATTCAAAAAAAAAAAAAAAAAATCGCCAACGAAGAGAACTTATTTATACCCAGTCAATGAGGAGAGGTTAACAAGGAATGAGTGAGCAAATATTCAAAAAGGCGAATGCCTTAGAATAATTGAATCAATAACTTCATCTGTTTCTTAATTTGAACTAGACATTTTCAACCTTTTAATTTTGGTCTTGCATATTACTAATTCAATTTTGAACTAGTTTGGGTGAGACGTTTCACGTAATGAAATTTGTGAGATGGGTTTCTCTTATCCTTATATAAAAAGTGACAATGTTTGAGTAAAAAGTAATAGTTGTTCTATCAATTTTTTTTTTTTTTGGAAATATGGATCAAATCCGTCTAAAAAAAAAATCTAGACAATCTCACATAAATTTTTATTTTTAATTTTTTGGTCCCGCCTAAATGAGGCCAACAAACCGTTCATTAGTTCACACCTTGCCTTTCTCTTACGATTTCCTTCTTGTTTTCGGCATTATGCATGTTATTCAATGCCCATTTTCTTAGTTCCTTGGTTTCTCAAATTTAAAAAAGAAAAGGTGCATAGCAATGTTGAATTGAAAATCGTTATCGTTGTCGTTGTGTATGAAGGATAACAAGATTTTAGTTCCTAGATTCACATTTCATTTCTTAATTCCAAATCGAGCATAATTTCATATCCGAACAGCTTAACATCCACGTTCGAAGGAGTTTCGTTACCCAAGATACGGTACAATTCTTCTAGGTAGATTTTAAATACTCTATGCATGTCGTTTTCCAGAGAATTTATTTTTTATCATTCAATTCTAGCATCTTTCGGACAATAATTTTCAATTTCAGCCTTCTCATCTCCTCGCTCTTCAAGCCTCTCATCTCTTACTCTGATCTCTTCTAAATTTCTTGTCTCAACGCTCTAATATTCATTTAGTCTCTCTTCAACAATATTCCTACAAATTACTATCACTCTGAAATACTTTCATGGAGACAGAGAACTGATTACACACAAAAGTATGGAAGCTGACCAAAACACCAAAAGAATCGGACTTAGCACATAAAAGGTACAACCACGTAAAGCGAGAAAAGTCATCAATAAAGATAACATAATAGCGATAACCATCATTAGAACACATTGGGGCACACCCCCATAAATCACAATGAATAAGATTCAAAACACGGGAAGCTCGCTTATTATTAAAAGTAAAAGACAAATGTTTGTTCTTTGCCAATTGATAAGGAGTACACATAGATGGTTTAGCAAAACTGAAGTAACATCCATGTGACCCAAACGTTTCAACAAATTAACAACTGAAATAGAAGTGTGTCCTAATTCAAAGCTCAAACGAAGCTCGCCGAGCAGCAGTGTGCAAAGCGACGACTAGGGCTGGGCGACCATGCTCCAGATTGTAAAGACCACGACTACGCCTGCCGCAAGCCTGAGGCTCCTTGGTTACTCGATTCTGAACCACAAACGAACGATCAGAGAAAACAACATCGATAGGATAATCGGAAGTCAGTTTGCTCATGGATAATAAAAATTTTAGTGAGATGGGCTACAACCAGAACATCCAATAAGCGAAATTTATCATGAGCACGATAAGAACCAATGTGAGTAATGGGGATAGAAGTACCGTTCGCGACAATAACATGATCATTACCATTATAAGGGGTGAGATCATCCATAACAGTAGAATCCTGAGTCATGTGGGTAGAAGCACCAGTGTCGAGAAACCAAACTGAACTGGGAAAATGAGCAACCGAGCACTATGACTTGAAGGCCTGAGCGAGGTTGAAAGATGGATGAGGCGAGTGAGCATACCTCTCGGGACAGCGACTAGCATAGTGGCCCGATTGGCGACAAATCTAACATGTGGGAACAAAAGATCGTTTGCTCCGATTGCCTTGCTGGGTAGAGGAAGGGCGACCACCAGAGTTAGCAGTGGGCAATCACCGTGATTATTGGGGCGAGCATGAGAGAAAGATTGAGGATACGAGGAGCCAGAGCGTCGATCAGTGGCAAAGGCAGGAACAGGAGTGGTTGGGGCGTCCATGGAATGCTGCATAAGGTCAAAACTGACAGCCTGATGAACCAGATCGCGAAAAGGAGGCATCGGGGTCATGGACATGCGGGTGTCAGAGAAACCAAGAAACTGAGGACCGAAACCATTCAATAACCAATGACTTTTATCAACGACATAACGGGGCGACCAATAGAAGCCAACTGGTCATAGAGAAGCCGAAACTTCTTGTTGTATTCATCAACCGAAGAGGTGCCACGACGGAGGTTGAACAATTCACCGCGTAACTGGTTGAGGCGAGAGGTAGAGGAATGACTGAAGGCCTCCTCCATGCCGGTCCAGACGGATCGAGACAAGTGACCTGGTTCGAATTTTTGCACTTTTTACAACTATACGATCCCCACAAGCGTATGGGTTCGTTAGTAGTAAGATAAGTGTCTCAAGTAGATTTTCGTTCCAAGGACTTAATTGAGTGAAAATGAGTCCCTAAAGTTGCAAGTTATCCTGCTATTGTAGTAACTAAATTATGTTTGGATTTTCGGGAATAAGCACAAAAGTATTAAACTAGATTAACTAAAGTAATGAGAACTAGTGATAAGAAATAACAATCTATCTAACTTTCGTTGGAAAGTGCAAGATGAGAGTATTGCCTCGGGTGTTTCTGTTTCGTGAGCTATTAAGTGAACTAGTGAACCAATTACATGATTTTACTACGAATTTGGGTCAAGCTAAAGGCTATCACAAATGTGTGCAAACCCCCTCGAAAGGCATAGGTAAACATCGTGCATTGATTAGCAATTATATGATCTAACCAAATACCATAAGCTCCTAAGATAGTGTTGCATAAGCATTTTCAACACGGTTACTAATGCTTATGAAACGCCCTCTCACCAAACTTCTAGACGACCTCTATTTGTTTAGTGTCTAAAGTTGCCGGTCTAGCCATTAACCCCCCTCTCGGTTAGCTAATTACTACTCCCTCCGTCCCATATTAATATTCATAGGTAGACGGGCACGAAAATTAAGAAAGTGTAATGATGAGTGAAGTTTTGAGGGGTAATTTTGTAAAACTTTATGTATAAAGTAAATAAATGAGTTGACTTTTGTGTATGTATGGAGATAAAGTAATGGCATTTGTGTAAAATTGAGGTTATTGTGAGGGTGGAGTTTATAAAGGATTTTCCATTTTAAAGGTGTGAAAGTTATTGTGGGACGTTCAGAAAAGAAAAGTGTGAAAGTTATTGTGGGACGGAGAGAGTAATTAACTTCTATTCAATTGACCAAAGCTCACACTCACACTCCCAATCATGCTACCCAACTCTCGTTGCAATAAACATAATCGAACATGCTCGCTAATAGGGTTGATCAACCAAATGAATCAATCAAAGTACAACTCTGATTCGGGTGGAATTTACACGTTTTAGAGGCACATGTGAAGCATGTTTTGATGTGGATTTCATTGAATATGATTGTTTAAGCCGAAATGAGGGAAAGGTTGTGTTTTGTCGATTTTGTAGGAAATACGATGGAATTTGGAGCAAAACACTAACCATACTTTACTGAATCAGGAAGAGTAGTGTACGGTTGGATTCGTCTCGAAAAACGGAGTGGAATATCCAAAAGAATCGAGTCAATCGGACACCCGAGGCGAAAGTTATGCACGAAACGAGAAAGGGGCCGAAGACGATCGAGCGAGCACGGCCGAGCACCATGCTCGAGCTGGCCGTGCTCGAAATAGCGATTTTGGCCAAGGAGAGGGCACGGCCGAGCACCCTTCTCGGCCGAGCTCCACACCAAGTTGCTACCACATGCCTCGGCCGAGCTCAAGGCACGACCGAGCTGCCCCAAGGCCATCGTCCAAAAGCCTCGGCCGAGCACATGCCACGACCGAGCACCTGTTCGCCCCTGCTCCACATTGCCACGGCCGAGCACTCCCCCATTTCATCATCGCCCAGCACGGCTGAGCTCCCTGCTCGGCCGAGCACCTGTCCAATTCAAACGCCCATTTACACGGCCGTGCCAACCCCATTTTCGGTGCTTTTTCCCTATTTTGGCCATTTTTAAGGACCAACTTGCAATTTTGGCATCCAAACCCTACCCCAACACTATATAAGCCCCATTTCTTGAAATCCAAGACATTCTTCCCCAATTCCTCAATTTCCACACATAGTTACACATACTTGGAGGTGTTTTGGCCATATCTTCATCAATTCTACATCAAATCAAGGAAGAAAGGATGCAATAGCTTGGAAATTCAATTCTCTACCACATTCTAGACTAAGCTTTCTCTTTCTCTTTCTTTTTACTTAGTTATTTCATTTGAATTTTGTAATTTGACTATGCTAGTTAGTGGCTAAAACACATTTGGTTCTAAGGCTTTGTAAACATTAAGATTGAAGTTTATGAACTAATTTCTTACTTTAAATGGTGTTTGTCTCCTATTTGTATGTTTGATTCTCATTTGAGAGCATTTTGTTGTTGGCCATGATGATTTGCTCAATTTATTGTTAATTAGGACAATATTGAAAGATTTATTCTATTAATCGTATGCAAGCATGCAACCCGATATTATTATGATCTCGAGAGAGGATTAGTTATCGGAGAGGGAATTGAATGATCTTAGGGGCTATTTTAGGTGGTGTGATGTTTGTGATGTAGAAATACGAACCTATGTTGCATGCTCCTTTGGATTAGTTCTATCGAGAGATTGATTAATCCTTCTTTAGTGATCAACCCTATAAGAGAACAACCTTTATTTCCATTTGAATGAGTTATAAATCATAAATGGATTTCTAAATGTTGCAAATGTCTTGGAACCTACCTTCTTACCTTTGAGTTTTCATCTATTTTACTTCGTTTTCGTGATTGTATGCTAGTTGATCGATTCTTTATTACTCTTTATTGCTTGTTTGTGACAATTTGATAGGCAACTTTAGGGTAATTCACTATGTTCACTTTATCGATCGTGTCTATTTAGAATTCTGTTAACAAACTACACTTTTACGTTTTACCTCCTCGTGGGATCGACCTCGTACTTACTTCACTACGATAGACGCCGTATACTTGCGGTCGTTTATTCTAGCGTTGTAGAATACGTGAATCAAACTCTAGAAACATGAACACCCAAATTATAAGCTAATCATGCAATTAATCCACAATTATACTAAATTCTCATCAAAACATCCACACCGAAGGCAATTGAGGATTAGCCCATGGTTCTAGAAGAGAATCCCATGGCTACAACAATAAATAACATCAAACTCATAATAAAATAACAAGAGATTGAAGAAATTAAGAAAATACCAAATTGAATTGCAAAATAGAGTAATATCACCTTGATCATGCGAATTTAGTTACAAAACGATGTAATAGACGATGCCCGATGATAATCGTAGCTTGATTTGAAGTAAAAACCATTATTCTATCTAATCTATTGAAGATATTAAACTAGAAATGAAGAACACCTACAACTATGTGAATGTGTGTGTGGAATTTCTTGTAAAAGGAGTGAGAGTCCCTTTTAAAACTCAAATTTGGTCTATTTATAGTTGGGGTACAAGTCTTTAATCAATTTTGCAATTAGACCCTTGAAATATGGAGAAAATGGGCCAAACCGAAAATGAGTTGGAAATAGGTGGCCCGGCCGGGCCAAAACTTCGTAAGTTGATTTGGGCCAAAAATACGCGCAGGGGTGAACTTATAAAAAATGTGGGTGCGCGAAATGGGTTGGAAGCAGGTGCCCGGCCGGGCGATACTTTTGTAAGTTGAAATTTGCCAAAATTAGGACAGGGGGTGAACTTAACAAAAAGTTGGGTGCAGATACTGTGGCCCGGTCGGGCGGGCGGATACTTCGGCCCAACTTCCGTCCTCCGTCTTCATCCCTTCATTTCTCGAGCTTCCGACCTCCGATTGACTTGATTATTTTTTCCATTCCACTCCATTTTTCGAGACGAATCCAATGGTGCAATCCTCTCTTCAGTCCAGTGAGTGAAAATGATGATTGAACACTGATACACGTGTTATGCAACACTAAAATAAACAACCGCAAGTGTACGGTGTCTATCGTAGCGTGATAAGCACGAGGTCGATCCCACAAGGAGGTTAAGCGTAAAAGTAGTAGTTTGCTAGTCGAATTCTAAATAGACGTGATCGATAATTTGAGTGGTGTGAATTACTCTAATATTACCTAACAAGTGTCACAAATAAGTAATAAAGAGCAAAGACGAAATCGATCAAATACCAAGCAAACAAGTAAAATGAACGTAAAACAAATGTAACTCAAAGAGAAAAGGTGGGTTCCAAGGCAATTGTAGTTCTTAGATGTCCGTTTATGAATGTTGTCTCGTTTAAAGGGCCATTAAGGTTATCCCGTATAAGGTGATCACACAAAAAGAACTAATCGATCTCCCGATACAAATTAATCCAAAGACGCAATGTAATATAAGCTCGTATGTCTACATCACAAACATTACACCATCTAAAATAGCTCCTAAGATCATTCGATTCCCTCTCCGATAATTAATCCTCTCCCGAGATCATAATAATACCGGGTTGCATATTCGCATACGATTAAATGGAATAAATCTCCCGATACTACCCCAATTAACAATAAATCAAGCAAATCATTATGGCCACTAACAACATGCTTTACAATGAATAATTGAATATGCAAATACGAGATAAACACCAATTAAAGCAAGAAATTACTCATAAACATCAATCCAAGTCTTACAATGCCTTAGAACCACAAAATTGTTTAGCTACTAACTAGCATAATGAAATTACAAAATCCAAATGAAATAACTAAATAAAAAGGAAAAGAAAGAGAAAGCTTAGTCTAGAATGTGGTGAGGAATGGAATTTGGGAGCTATTGCATCCTTTCTTGAGTGATTTGATGAAGAATTGATGAAGATATGGCCAAAACACCTCCAAGTATGTGTAACTATGTGTGGATTGGGGGAGAATGTCTTGGGTTTCAAGAATGAGGCCTTATATAGTGTTGGGGTAGGGTTTAAGGATGAAAATTGCACTTAAGTCCTTGGAAATTGGACAAAATATGCAAAAGGCACCGAGAGCAGGGGTGACTCGGCCGAGTGGGACAGCTCGGCCGAGTTGGGGTGTTAAAATCGTGGCCAAAATCTTCAGGGCTCGGCCGAGTTGGGTCACTCGGCCGGATGCACTTCGTTCCAGGGGCTACGAGTCGTTTCAGGGCTCGGCCGAGTTCGGTCACTCGGCCGGATGCATCTCGTTCCAGCTTCCAAGTTTTGCCTCGCGACTCGGCCGAGTTGTCCAACTCGGGCGAGTGGTTAATTCACTCCAGATTTCGAACTTGTTCAGCAGCTCGGCCGAGTGGAAATGGATTCCAGATTCTGCATCCTTCAGTAGCTCGGCCGAGTTGTCCAACTCGGCCGAGTTGTCTCTCCAAACTTTTCCTCGCACTCGGCCGGATCAGCTAGCTCGGCCGGATGGAAATTGATTCCAGAATCTGCCTTGATCAAGGGCACGGCCGAGTTGGCTAGCTCGGCCGAGTTGCTCGGCACTCCAAACTTGTTTCGTGCATATCTTTCGCCTCGGTTGTCCGATTGACTCGATTCTTTAGGCTATTCCACTCCGATTTTCGAGACGAACCCAACGGTGCACTCCTCTTCCTGATCCAGTAAAGTGTGGTTGGTGTTTTGCTCCAAATTCCATCGTATTTCCTACAAAATCGACAAAACACAACCTTTCCCTCATTTTGGCTCAAATCATCATAATCCATGCATAAATCAATGAAATCTCATCAAAAACATGCTTCACATGTGCCTCTAAATTGTGTAAATTCCACCCGAATCAAACACTCGTTTTTGCAATTTTAATGCCTAATTCACCTCATATTCCTACAAAACGAGCTCAGACACCTTTCTCAATCAAATCAAGCATATTAGTGTGAAAATGCATGAAAAACTCTCAAATTTTATCACTAAAACACATGAAATCTTATGCAATTTACAACCGAATCAACAAGGTGAGGCCGATGACTTCGGCCATGGTGTCTTCAGAGAGAGATGAGAGAATAAGGCTCAGAATCTTCTGATCCAACGCAAACCAGGTAGTATAGTCTGGGTTTGGTACATCCTTGCCATCGGTCTTGACAGTTTTGGGCGGTGTCAGGCAAGAATCGTCAACATGGGAGAACAGATTGTGGCTGGTGAGAACAGGAACGATGTGATTACGCCAAATAAGATAGTTTGACGCAGATAGCTTCACGGTAAGCATGTGCACGAGAGTGTTAAGAGGAAGAGAGGAGGAGGAGGTGGAGTCCGCCATGGCGCCGGGATAGGAGAAACTGGCGACGACGGTGGAAAGAGATGGAGGGGAAGAATTTAGCGTGAGACTATGAGTGACGGTTAGGGTTTAGGAGAGTTTGACTGATATCATGTGAGAATAGGTATGAGATCACCGTTAGTGAGGTGATTGAGAAAATTCAATATATATAGTTAAGGTACATTAATAGATTTACAAGAAAATAATACTAACAAACAATTAAAAGAAAATATTTACAAGATATGGTAAACAATAATTTACTAGTAGGTCTTATATAGACTTAAGTCTATATAAAAACTTGAGTTGACTAAGTTAACTTTTTTTTTTTTTTTTTTATTGTGTTGCACTTTTCAGTTGTAGTGTCTTACACTTTTCATTAAAACTGTGTTGCACTTTTTAAAAATAGTGACTTACACTTTTTAAAAATAGTGACTTACACTTTTTAATAAAAAATGTGTTACACTTTTCAGTAATATTATTTTGCACTTTTCAGTTATAATAACTTACACTTTTCATTAAATATTGTGTTGCACTTTTAAGTTATACTGACTTGCATTTTTTAATAATATTGTGATGCATTTTTCAGTTATATTGACTTACACTTTTCATTAATATTGTGTTACATTTTTCAATTATACTCACTTGTATTTTTTAATAAAAATTATGTTGCACTTTTCAGTTATAAACACTTACACTTTTCGATTATAGTGACTTACACTTTTTAGTAATATTGAATTGCATTTTTCAGTTATATATGACTTACACTTTTTATTAATATTGTGTTGCATTTTTCAGTTATACTAACTTACACTTTTTAATAATATTGTGTTGCACTTTCAGTAATATTGTATTGCACTTTTTTTAATTACTTCAGATGGATTAAAATAAAATAAAAAGAGAAAATTTTAAATGTGTCAATAAAAAAACATAAATTTGTTTTTTAATTATTTGAAAGGTAAAAGGTAAAAAAAAAAAAAATGGAGTCGAATTCTTATTTACACTCCACTCTGTATGATGAGACTAAACCTAATTTAATTATTTATTTTCTATTAGTAGCTCTCCCACATGCTCTACCTGAAAGCTCCAAATTTTCGCGACACGTGAGTAGTGGAATAAAGGATAGTTAATACTAAATTCACTTTTTCTTTTTTTTTTCGTTATGGTAAATACTTATGTGTACCAGTTACATACATGTAACTGACTATTTACACTTCTTTTTAATAAGTCCACACTCCTGGCTATTTATACTCATTTTTTAATAAGTCCACACTCCCTTCTTTTAGACACTTATGTATACAAGTTACATACATGTAACTAAATCCAATTTTTTATTATTAGTTATTTACCTTATTTTTTATTAATTTAACCTCCAATTTTTTAAAAAGAAAAATACATGTAAAATACTATATTACCATTTTATCAATTAAATTAAAATATATTATCATTTTATCAATTAAATTAAAATATAACTCATTAAAATTATAATTATACACCGACTACCAATGAATCACCATGAAGTCAAATATTATTCTATTTTTTTAACTTTCAAAAAATAAATATAAAAGCATAAGGAATATAAAAAAAAATATGAAACTCAAAAATAAAATTATAAAATAAAATTTTCAATATTTTTTTTTTAAAATGACCAAAATTTAGGGGAAAAAAAGCTAAATATTCAACAAAAATTCTAATTTGTGTATAAATGTATGAATATGACATGCCCACTCTCTAGTTTTAATCTGATTTATAATAACTAAGATTATTTTGTTATGTTTTCATTATTTCTACAATGATATCTAGTTTGTTACAAGTTTTTTTATAGTTGTAGATTATTTTTTAAAACTAATTAATAACATAATCTAATTGAAAAATAAAATTTATATTTAGAAACTTAAATGAGTGAAGAATTGGGGAAGAAACGAGCATAATATTGCATCAGCTTTATTATTTTTTTGTGGTCATCGCCGTGTTGATGCATTCATATGCTTATTGCGTGTGAACGTATCTATTAATTGAATTGTGTGTTCAGTGTGATTAATTCTCACTTTTGTTCTTCTTACTAGTTACTTAATATCAATATTTTAATATTGATGTATTAATTTGCATGCTATGTCTTGAATTATGAATGTGTTAAGTTATGTATTTTTTATTAAATATAATATTAGTTTAAATACGATATAGTATTAGTACGCCTATGGTATAGTACTAGTTAATATATTATATAGTACTGGAGATTAATGTGGGTATAAAAATATTATTTAATATATGAACTAATACTATACAATATGTGAATTAATACTATACTATATTTGAACTAGTACCATAGAGTATGTGAACTAATACTATACTATATTTGAACTAGTAACATAGAGTATGTGAACTAATACTATACAATATGTGAACTAATACTATACTATATTTGAACTAGTACCATAAAGTATGTGAACTCGAAACTCGAAAACATTAGAACTTGTACTAATATAAACTAATATTATACTGTATATGAACTAATACGTACAGTACTGCATATTAACTAATAATACACCATAATACTTATCAATTGTAACACTTATAAACTAAAAATTATTATATAAAAACTAAAATAAAGTGATTAAAAAATGAAAGTTCGAATGAAAATAATAATTAAACAATGTAAAACGAATTAAAATTTGTAAGGAATGAAGTAAAATTTTGAAAGAATAAGATGAATATTATACACCAATTAATTAAAGTAAAATAGTACAAATAGAATTGAACACTTGCAGCTAAAAGAGATGAGAGTTTTATTTTTTAAAACAAATTATTATTATACTATTTAATATTTTAAAAAAACAATAAATATTATTTTTAAAATTTTCTTATTAGACTTTAAAATTTTAGAATAATTATTTGTGTCATAAAAAGAAAGTACGTGAAAAAAAATATCATTTGAAACACAAATGATAAATAGGAAGAAAAATAAATTTAAAAAAGAATATTAAAAAGAGAAATATAAATATCAATTGAAGTAAAATAAAATGTTAAAAAATTAATTGAGTATTATTTTTTAATTATAAAAAAAACAAAAAATTAATTGAAGTAAAATAAAGTCCCAAAAAATCTATGTGCTAAATTAATATAGTACATAATCATGTATTATTTGTAATGGGTTATATGATTGTATATAATAAATTGATCATGTGTTATTAGATTGGATATAGTAAATGAGTGGGTTATTGAATCCAATTACATACATGTACTGGTACACAAGAGTGCAACCCATTGGTTATTATTGGTCTTAATAGTTAATTTGTTACTAATTTGAAATATTACGTATTCCCGTATATATTATAAAATTAATTTAATTACGGAAAAATATCAACTAATAGTACTTGTCATCATGTGTCTTTATCCTACCGGCAACCTCATGATCTGAGCGATGCAACTTACCACCAACTACACTAATTTGAATCATTAAAGAGTAGTATTAAAAAGGATATGTGAAAATTAAACTATTTTTTTCATGAAACAACTGTTCAGTATTCGAAATTTTGTAATCCAAAGGGGCAACTCAACTTTCTGTATTAGCCGCAGGAGACTTTTATGGTAAAGTGTATTATATATTAAGAATTAATATAAAAAATTAATTTTTCACTTTTCTACAAGTTCCCCATAATGAGTTCGACTCCTACCGAAAACAACTTCACTCATACTCCCTTCACTTTTAATTAAGTGTCATTTTAATAATTTTCAACAAATTACTCCCTCCACTTTTAATTAAGTGTCATTTTAACAATTTTCAACAAATTAAGATATATAATCATGGACAATTTTACCCTTCATTGTTGATAACTAATTTTAATATTAAATTTATGTTTTGAAATTGAATGTGACCAATATTGTAGGTGATATTCATGTATACTATAATTAAGGTTTATTCATGATTTATGCTATATTACTATATTCAAAAGGGAAAAGGCTTAAATCAAGGTAAAGAAAATGAAGGGAGTATAATGTATAAGGGTAAAATTGTAAAAATTAAAGAAAAAAAGTGTAGAATGACACTTATTTTGAAAATATTAAAAAAGGCAAAGTGACACTTAATTAAAAACGGAGGGAGTAAGATATATAATCATTGACCATTTTACGCTTCATTAATGATAACTATTTTTAATATTAAATTTATGTTTAGTAATGAATGTGGTCAATATCGTAGGTGATATTCATGTATACAATAATTAAGGTTTATCCATAATTTATGCTATAATATATACTCCGTACTCCGTATTCAAAAGGGAAAAAGCTTAAATCAAGGTAAAGAAAATTGAGGGAATATAATGTATAAGAGGATGTTTATTTTTGGTTTTAAAAACCAGGTTTTGGATTTCAAGATCCAAAACCTGTTTTACTTCGAGATTTAAAAACCGGTTTTCAAAATCCACTCAAAACCACCTCTATCAAACATATTGATTTGACATAAAATTATATCTATATAATATTACTCCAATCATTATATTCTTTTTCAACAATAATATAATAATACTATAATAATATAATAATACAATAATATAATACATTTAATCATTACACAATCAACTAATTATTATAATCTCACCAAAAAATAATATAATAACACAAACTCATTCAATCTTACAACTTAATTTGACATAAAGTTAGATCCTCCACTATTCCAAAACCCAAAAGAAACACTCAAATTACTATTCATCGGGATTTCAAAAACCAGGATTTCAAAAACCCGGTTTTTAAAACCACTCAAAGCCCAAAGTAAACACCCCCTAAGGGTAAAATTGTTAAAATTAAAGAAAAAAAATGTAGAATGACTTTATTTTGAAAATATTAAAAAGGGCAAAGTGACACTTAATAAAAAATGGAGGGAGTAATAATTTGGCCCACAAATGAGGTAGAGTATTATGAATTAATATTAATATACAAAAATTAATTCTCCACCTCTCTATAAATTCGGTATACTTTTATAAATTCCCAACTACTATTTCTTTATATTTTCAAACCATCGGAATTTACGACGAATCGATTCGACTCAAGATCTATTGTAAATTTCACCCCACAAAAAAAAAAAACAGCTGACCATGGCTCCAAGGTTTTGAACTAGGGAGATCTTGGTGTCCAAAGATTGTAGTTTAAAACTTGAGCTAAATATACCCATTCCCAAAGTACTTTAAACACACTCCATAATTTTAAAAGACAAATATATCAAAAATATATATATATAATTTTGGAGACGAATTAATATATACTCTGTAAATATTTAGTTCACATTCACCACACCAATCACCTACAAAAATATATCGTTTGCGAACGAGAGGATACTGGAAAATGGCCTTGCAATTTTTTATTTTTTTTTGACAGGGAATTAAAATATATTAAGCCAAAAGGTCGGCATCATAAAAGGTTTTACAAAAAGTCGGTAAAACATAAGAAAATACATAGTCCTTAGAGGATAAGGCATAGGTTGCCAAAACGTGTGCAACCCCATTCCCTTCCCTTTTCTTCCAGCTGAACGAAACACGCTCAAATTTTTTGCAAATTTCTCTTATTTCCGCTACCAAATCTCCAACTGTTGATAGATCAATCGTTCCCCTGCTCAAAGCGTTGTAGCAGATAAGAGAGTCTGTCTCAAGAATAACCCGTTGGATACCCGTAAGGGCGGCATATCGGGCTCCCTCCAAAATTGCCATCATTTCAGCTTCCTCAATGCTCAGAATTGCCAATTTGTACTCCGTAAAGCACCACAGCACTTCGCCATCGTTATTGCGCGCCACGCCACCCAGACCTGCTTCAGGCCCACTTAAGAACGCCCCATCCGTATTCACTTTGGCCCAGTCCATTTCTGGAGGATTCCATCTGCCATCATCTCGATCTCTCATAGTTCTTCGAACACCTTGTCGGGCCGCAGCCCTCTTATATTCGGATACCACGCTCCATGATGATTCACACAGGAACAGAGGGTCGAGCTTCTTATCTTCGAAGTAGTGTTTGTTTCGGGCGAACCAGACCATCCAAAGAATGGTGATGAAGATGGTAGTAGCTTCCTGATCCAAGTGTTTGATCGTTGTGACAATCCATTGGCCAATAGGCTCGGTTCCTGCATCGTTTGGTAGGTTTATGTACCTCTCCGTAGCCTTGTGCCATACGGCGGCTGCTTCAGGACAATCTCGCAGTGCATGCTCCATGGTCTCAATGTCTTGCCCACATCTCTTGCAGATTGGATCAACATCCACAAAGCGTCCGATGAGGTTGATGCAAACTGGGAGGATTTGTTTTAGGCATCTCCACACAAATATTTGGATTTTTGGCATCACAGCAAGCTTCCATATCCAATTCCATTCTGTCTCCCCTTGATCTGGATTATGTTCATTGTTAAAAGAACACCACTGGTGGTACCCAGATTTTACTGAGAAAACATTATTCTTAGTGAAGGTCCAGGTTAGAATATCGGGGCAGCCCTGGCGGCGTAAGGGAATGGTCCGGATCCGCTCCGCCTGCTGAGTATTGAATAAGTCAGTAATCTTCTCCTCACTCCATCCTCTCACGGCCGACTCGAGCAAGTCGCAGACCCTGAGATTGTTATCCTCCTCACCATCTGGGGGAGTAATGTGTGGATTGCCTCCGTCAGAAACCCATGGATCACCCCAGGCCCGTATGTTGCGGCCATCACCTATCCGCCACATAAGGCCCAGTTGTAACACTCTCCGTCCTTCAATAATACTACGCCAGACGTAGCTCGGGTTGTATCCTTCGGTTGCCGTAAGAAATGTACCTCTCCTATAGTATCGAGCCTGCATAGTTATTGACAAGAGGCTATTCGGGTTTTGGAGAATACGCCAGCCCTGTTTGGCCAACATAGCCCGGTTAAAAGCCCCCAAATCTCTCAGGCCTAAACCACCCTCTTTCTTAGGTCTGCACAGCTTCTTCCAAGCGATCCAGTGTACTCTTCGTTCATCTTGCTGTTGGCCCCACCAAAAACGACTCATCGCTCCTTCCATTTTATCTAAGATTCCTTGTGGGATTTTGAATACGCTCATTAGGTAGGTCGGGATTGATTGTGCCACTGATTTGAGGAGAGTTAGCTTTCCGGCTTGGGAGACCATTCTGCTCTTCCAGTCCTTCAACTTCTTCTCAATCCTATGAACCAACATTCTGAAAATACTCCCTTTCGATCTGCCTATATTGGTTGGAATCCCGAGGTAGACTTCATGTTTCTCAACACAATTTACCCCAAGAAGATTGGCTAATGAAGACTTACGAATCGGGCTGATGCCGTTACTGAAGCATATGTCCGACTTTTGAAGATTAATGGATTGAATCGAGCCCCTCTCATAAACCTCTAGAATTTGTCTCAGCGTTTCAATTTCTCTTTCGGTTGCACGACCAAATATGATGCTATCGTCTGCAAAGAGCAGGTGGGATATAGGAGGAGCTTGTCGACAAATCCGAGTTCCATGTAGCACTCCCTGTTGAACTTTCCGTTTTATAAGACCTGAAAGAGCTTCAGTACACAACAAAAACAGAAAAGGTGAGAGCGGGTCTCCTTGTCGGAGTCCGCGGGATGGATAAAATGTAGATGTTGGCTGGCCATTAATGAGGACAGCAAAAGATACAGTCTTCACACAACCCATTATAACTCTCACTAGGTGTTGAGGAAACCCAATCTTTATAAGGACACATTCAAGAAAGTCCCACTCAACCCTATCATAGGCCTTACTCATGTCGAGTTTGAAGGCGAAAGACCCTTTGGAGGCATTGTTTGTTTTCATGGAGTGGAAAATTTCGTAGGCTAATATCGCGTTATCCGTGATTAACCTGCCAGGGACGAAGGCTGATTGTGTTGGATCTATGATGGTGGGTAGAAGTGGTTTTATGCGGTTGGCTATGGTTTTGGTAATGAGTTTGAGAGTTACATTACACAGGCTTATAGGACGGTAATCGGCTGGAGTTTTGGGTGTTTTCTTCTTGGGAATCAGGGCAATAAACGTATGGTTCAAAGCTGAGGGGCTGGCACCAGAATTAAGAATTTGGAGAGAGCAGTTAACCACATCATTACCAACAATATTCCAGAATTTTTGATAAAATAAAGCACACATACCGTCCGGGCCCGGTGATTTAGTGGGGAACATTTGAGAGAGAGCCATGGTAATTTCTTCCCTAGTGAACGCTCGTGAAAGGGTCGCTTCCATCTCCTCCGTCACTTTATGTTCCACGGCCTCCACGGCTTCACTCATATCCAGCACCTCATTGCCCGCAAACACAGTCATGAAATGCTCCATGAAAACCTTTTCAAGATCTTCCCACCTCTTCCATTTTGTCCCTGCTCCATCAACAATTTCAGAGATCTTATTTCTCTTTTTTCTACCACTTGCTGTTTGGTGGAAATACTTGGTATTTCTATCTCCATCTTTCATCCAGCAAATGCGAGATCGTTGGTGCCAGAATAATTCCTCTTTCCTGAGGAGAGAGGCCAGTTTGTTCTCAAGGGATCGAGCGTGTTGTAGATTTGCAGTGGTCGGTTGTGCCGCTTGGAACCTCGTGAGTTCCTTACTACACTTGTCAATTTGCTTTGGGATGTCGTCAAAGTGGATCGAATCCCATGCCTGAAGTGACTGGCTGCACTTCTCGATCTTCTCCGTAAGTTGCTCGGTGGATAAATGCGGACTATGGTCCCAGCTGTGCCGTACTACTTCACCAAAACCACTCTCTTGTAACCATCTTTCTTCAAATCGGTATAGCTTGACCTTTTTTCTATTCCCATCCATTGTGACTGGTGTGATCCACTTGATGAGTAGGGGTGAGTGATCCGAGAGGACACGGGGCAGATGATGTACCGTGTGGCTAGGGAACAGAGATGTCCATCTGGACGACGCGACCCCACGATCCAACCGCTCTTGGATGTTGTTGCTGCCCATCTGTTGGTTCGACCAGGTAAAGGGGTTTCCTTGGTATCCAAGATCAGTTAGCCCATTTCTGTCTAAGCAGTCCCGGAAGGCTGCCATTCTGCTTTCTCTTCGAACAGCTCCCCCCCTTTTCTCGGAGCCGAACATAATTTCGTTAAAATCACCAAGACACATCCAAGCCTTGTCACAGCCAAGGGCCAACCTATCTAGCATACTCCACGTTTTCCACTTGGAGGGGTCCTCCGGCCACCCATAAATCCCAGTGAATCTCCATCTCTCCATATCCGAACCATCACCAATGATCGCGTCAATGTGGTTTTGTGAGTAGGAGGTTACCTCAATGTTATCCGTTTTATTCCATAACAGTGCCAAGCCTCCTTTGCGTCCACCTCCACCCATCGAACAGTCAGATCCAATGCAAGAATCAAAACCTAGTTTACTACTAATGCCTCGTAATTCTCTAACAAAAAGCTTTGTTTCAGACAAAAAAATAAAGGTTGGGCTCTTTTGTTTTATTTCTCTTTTCAGCACTTGAACTTTCCGAGGGTTCCCAAGCCCTCGGCAGTTCCATCCTAGGCAACTCATTGTTCCCGGCAGTGGTGCCCAGGGGCAACCACCGCCGATATACAATCATGTGTATTATCCCGTTCCATGGTTTCAGATTCAGAGGGCCTAGTCCTTTGTTTCTTGCCAGTTGGTTCTTCCACATCAACATCCATCCTATCCTCCACTGACTCAATATTCCTTTTACTAAGAGCAGATCCCGGTTTCTCATTGCTTTCCAGCTTTCTTTCACGTCCGGCACTTCTTGCATCGCGCTTCCAGGTGGTTCTAATTGGGTTTTGAATTGTGTTCTCGGTACTGGGTGGGGCACGGTTTTGGGGGGTGTGTGGGTTGTTAGGCGCTAGATTAGGACTCACGTTTGGGCCATATGGGTAGGCCGAAGGGGAATTTTCTGGAGAAAGGGCAGGAGGGTTTGTATGGGCGGTTGCAGATGGTTTCGTGATTTTGGGTTTGGTATAAGGTACGTTGGTTTGTTTTTGGATTGAAGGGTGCTCTGTTAGGGCTGTGCTCAGTTTTGAGAGGATGTGGGTAATAGGGATGCTGCTCTTGTCTGGTTGGTGGTTAGTCGATGTAGTTGTGTTCGGTTGGGGTGAGGTTGTTGGTTGTGTAAGATAGTTGTGGGTTGAAGGTTGGTTTGTGTTATTGGGCCTTTGGGGTACAGTATCCGTGTGTAAATTGGGGATTTCTTCAAGTGTAAGTCGGCGGACTGCCGTGGATGCAGTGCTAGTTTCACCCCTCGAGTCCGAAGCAGAACTGCTCTGTTTTGTCGTGGATTTGCATTCGATCCTTACACCTTTGACCCTCTTTAGCGGTGATGCCTTAATAACCGGTCCGTATTCCATTTCAGAGGGTGTGGGACATTCGTTGCGATCATAGTTATCACACATTCGGAAATTGTGACCGATAATTCCACAACAGAAGCAATAGGATGGCAGTGACTCATATTTGACAGGTAGCCATATTTCTTCTCCTTCGAATTTTTCCTTGAGCCCAGGGCGAAGGGGCTGGGTAACATCAATCTCGGCTTTGAATCTTATGTAATCCCCAGCCGATTCAACTTTTGGGACCTCGTACACTTCAAGATGCCCAATTTTCTTAGCCAAATAGATGAGGATTTCTTCTGTATATAACGCTAATGGGATGTCGTAGACCCTGGTCCAAAATGACGCTTTGGTGACGGACACCGTTGATGGTTGTTCTGATCCTTTCAATGCAGCTACGGCGAAGAGGGATCCTTCAAAGTGCCACGGCTGATTCTGGAGGACCCAATCTCTGTCCTTAATGTCAGAGAACGAGAAAATCAACAATTTTTTCCCCCATTCTCGGACTGTAGCTTTCGTGCCTGATCTGAAAGCTTTGACCATACTTCCATCAGCGCAAACATATTGTAGGGTTTTTCGGTGCACAGGCGTCCGACTAGACAGATCGGAGTTCGTGCTTCGCGGTTCTTCGGCGCAATTGTTACCAGATCTAGATCCTCTTCCCCAGAATTTTCAGGAGAGGCCATGACTGTGTTTTTCGGGGTGAGTTGTTGGGCCGAGATCTGAACCGAGGAGACCTGCAAAATAAAACGACAGCAAAACAGAGAGCAACAATGTCACAGAGTTTCACAGTTGACGAAAGAAGAAATACCTGAAACAGAAAATAAAATAGGGGGGAGCAAAAGAGAGTGACGACTCGATCAATGAAATGGGGAGGGGTAACCGGGCCTTGACGGTGACAGATAGAACAGGAGTTCTGACAATGACACTAGACGGCGCTGTGAACCCTAGCTCCTTGCAATTTGGACAATATTTTTCAGTAATTTTATTTCTTTCTCTCTTTCCTTCAGGTCGAAGATCCATTCTGATTTTGAACCATTTTATACAATTTATCCCAAGGTTTCAAGCCCGCACTTGTAGTATTGTCTTTACCAAATTTAATTTAAGGTATGTATTGTTTTTAGCAACTTTTATAAAAAAAATGAACTATGTGACACAATGGTATATTATAAAAGTGGCTAAATATATAAATTTGCTAGAAATAAAATGTAGTGTTGGTGGGATTGATTCATAGTAAGAGCTAGCTTCTATTCACACGCGGCAAAAAAGTGAATAGAAACGAATTCGTTATCATTGAGGCAATGAAACCAATAAATAATTATAATACCAAAATAGTCTGATATTCATGAAATATGAGTATATATTAGTGGATGAGATAGAGAGGAGAGTATGAATGGACATGATATTAACTATAGTTTTATTGAATTATTCGATGGATGAGATATATAGGTGGACACGAGTTATTGAATTATTAGATTGATGAGATATATGGGTGGACATCATGAGTTATTGAATTATTAGATATATATATATATATATATATATATATATATATATATATATATGGGTCCAATTTCAAGAACGTCGACTTCAAAATATATATATATATATATATATATATATAATGACAATTCAAGCCTAATAAATTAACTAAGCAGAGGAGCGCCTAACAATACATATCAACATGAATCACGAGATCAAGAAATTGATTATATATAAAGGCATCATCAGAAAGCGAACTTTAAACTTATTTTAATTTCGCACACGTTATAATTAATTAGGATTCATTTAATTAGCATAATTTATTTTTAAAAAATTCTGTTTTCATTTGGAACGTACGTTATGCATGGTTCAACTTCAATCAATATGTCACTAGTGTAAAGATCTGCAAGTGTACATAAAAATGAAAGCTCAAAAATTATTATTATTCCTACATAAAGCTTTGATTATTTTAGGAAAAATGTACGCCCATGTTCATCAACTATTGATTATTTTCGAAAAAATCTACATCCATGTTCATCAGATTCAACTACTCCTTACTCAGGATTCAAGTAATTAAGTCCTTATTGTATATATTTTGGCACAAATAAATTCTTTTTAACTTTTTTAAATTGAACTAATTAATACACTTGATATATTTATTAGTTCAAATAAATACACTTGATGTATTCAACTCGGAGTTAACCCAGTGATGGAGACTTGGAACTTAGGAGTATACTTAATTCTCCCTATGTCTCAGTTTGCTCAATGGTCCACATATTTTCCTTTCTATTGGAATTTACTACAAATCAATTTGGCTAAAGATCTATAGTAAATTTCACCCAAAAAAAACAGTTGATCCCATGGCTCGACTGATCTCTTTCAAAAGTCTTCCCACAAGTCCATGATCCATTCCGATTTTGGAACATTTTCACCTTCGGGAAAGAATCCTCACCATGATATATTTATACCGAGAATACAGCCTACTAAGTGCTAATGGGCTGGCGCTTCAATTGTAGTATTGTTTTTACCAAATTTGGAGGTATGTTTGTTTTTAGCAACTTTTACCAAAAATGCACTATGTGGCACAAGGGTATATTATAAAAGTGGTAAAATATATAAGGAACAAAATTTGCTAGAAATAAAAAGTGAATTTGATTCATACTACTTGTAGTTCACACGGCCAAAAAGTGAATTTGTTATCATAAAGGCAATGAAACCAATAAATATATAATACCAAAATGGTATAAAATGGTCTCATGAAATAGGAGTATATATTAGTGGATGAGATATAGAGGAGAATGGGTGGACATGAACGATATTAGAGTTATTGAATTATTTTAGATGGGTCCAATTTCAAGAACGTTGAAGAAATTAACTACGCACAGGATCGACCTAACATATCAACATCAATCTCGAGATCAACAAATTGATTATAATTAAAGGCATCAGAAAGCCAACTCTAAACTTATTTTAATTTCGCACACGTTATAATTAATTAGGATTCATTTACCCTATTTTATTTTAAACACCTTATAAACTATAGTATTTCAAAAGCTTATAAGATCTAGTACTAATTTTTAAGGGTTTGCCACATAAATCAATATGTCACTGAAAAGATCAGAAAGTCTAGTTTTCAACATAAAAATGAAACCTCAAAAAATATTATTCCTACATAAAGTTTTGGTTATTTTAGGAAAAATGTACATCCATGTTCATCAACAATTGATTATTTTTAGGAAAATCTACAACATCCATGTTCATCAACTATTACTCCGGGTTAATTAAGTCCTTAATGTATATATTTTGGCACAAATAAATTCTTTTAACTTTTTTAAATTGAACAAATACACTCTTGATATATTTATTCCTTTAAATATATAAAAAAAAGGTGTACAACCAATTAATCCAAATATAAAGATACATTTCGTATTTGTATACAACCAAGTTTGACATTATTTAATTTGTAATTCATGAGTTGACTCTTTATGCCAAACACTATATTCACTGCCCATAATCTTTACATTCTATATATGTTCACACAATATTACCAAAAATATCACTCATTGGACATTGCAGCATTGCTCAACAAAAAGTAACACATAATTTCCTTTCTATTGAATTTCCAAAATCGTCCCCCACTTCTCAAAAAAGTCAGCCCAATGGTCCACAATTAGTGATGGTAAGAGAGATCATAACCTGTTTTTATTTTAGTGAAATTATAATGATTTAATTTTATATTGAGGATGGTAAGAGAGATCATAACTTGTTTTATATTATTGTTGAGAGAATCATAATAATATTAGTAAAATTGTAATGATTTAATTTTATATTGAGGATGGTAAGAGAGATCCTAACCTGTTTTATAGTATTGTTGAGAGAATCATAATAATATGGGTGAAATTATGGTGATTTAATTTTATATCAACTCAATATGTTTGATATTTTGATATGGGTGATTTTGAGTTAATTTTGAAAATAGATTTTTATATTCAAAGTAAAAAATGTGTATAATTTTAAATTTCATAAAACAGTTTTTAAATGTTAATGTAAACATGAATTAACATTAATTAATTGTACGCATCTGATGTAATGATTAAAATTGTTGTTGTGTTGACAAAGTGGGACGGGATCTCCTGTTACACAATGGTGTTACATCTTCTGTTACACCATTTAGATTTGAGCCACGTGTCCATCCATCAAAATTTACAAATATGAGAATAACACCCTAACATAACACTTTACCCTATTTAAGGAATGATATTAATTAATTAAAATAATTTCATTCCAAAATTCTATCCCAAAAAATCTTATAAATATCTATAATAATTTTATATATAATTGAAGCCACAAAATATTAATTGGAGTGCATATATTAATTAACTATAACATCAATTATTATTATTATATAATTAATATTATTATTATGGAGATCAGAAGAAAAATATAAACTTAACCATTTAAAAATATTGGAGTATAAAAATTTACAAGCTCTTAAAATACACATAAAATTGATAGCATATAATTAATATAAAAATTTCTACGCGAATATATAAAATTAAGAATTATAATATTTAGTACTAGATATTAAGAATTATAGATTTTATATAATAATTAATTATAGATGTTAAGAATTATAGCAATTTATACGTAGAATTATAGGTATTTATAAATATATATAATTAATTAGTATATATTATAAGTTTGCCATTTTATGTTATTATTTTTATGTAATTTTAATTTATTATAATTAACGTTTGTATATGGAATTTGTTTGTAAAACATGAAGTATAATTTTTACAATATTTATTATTATGCATATTTTTTTAATTCTTCCAATTTATTTTTATTTTTTAAAATTATTAGTTATCTAAAGAATTATAATAATTACGTAAATTTTATATTATTCACGTAGAAATTTTATATTAATTATATGCTACCAATTTTATGTGTATTTTAAGAGCTTGTAAATTTTTATACTCCAATATTTTTAAATGGTTAAGTTTATATTTTTCTTTTGACCTCCATAATAATAATATTAATTATATAATAATAATAATTGATGTTATAGTTAATTAATATATGCGACTCCAATTAATATTTTGTGGCTTCAATTATATATAAAATTATTATAGATATTTATAAGATTTTTTGGGATAGAATTTTGGAAGGAAATTATTTTAATTAATTAATATCATTCCTTAAATAGGGTAAAGGGTTATGTTAGGGTGTTATTCTCATATTTGTAAATTTTGATGAATAGACACGTGGCGCAAATCTAAATGGTGTAACAGGAGATGTAACACCATTGTGTAACAGGAGATCCCATCCCTGACAAAGTGGGATAGCTCAAGTGGTTAGAGCACCACTACCTAGGCCTTAGGTCCTGGGTTTGAGTCATGGGAAGGGGAAAAAAGGGATGTATTCAATTGAAATTCTGTTGGACTTTTTTATTGATTTATGGGTTAATAACTAATAAGGTCATTTCACTACTAGTTTTATCTAATAAAACCTACACCAAATTTTCTTGTCTAATAGAGTCAAATTGAAAAATCTAAGACAATTATATCCTTTTACTAATTTGACACAATTCGAAATTTTTAATTCAAATTAAATGGGTCAACTAAATACCTTAATTATAGATTAACACATATTCTCGAAAGAAGCGAAATTTAAGCAGCTTCCAAATTTTTTAAAATTTCCTAAAAAGTAGGCATCCTCATTAATTGGTTTCACTTGCTTAGCTTCGAGAATTCTAGAGTCTGCATTTTCAAAATTTAAACAACTTTCAAAATTTGAAAAATTTGATCAACATGTATGAGTTATTAACAGAGAATCTCGAAAAAAACAAGATTTAAGCGACTTTCAAAATTTAAAAATTTTCCTAAAAAGTAGATATCCCATTAATTCAAATAAAAGCATAAAAAATTATGGAGTGAATAGTGCATGGTCTGCAATATTGAAAAAATATGTATATAGAACTACATATCTATATGTGGGTAAAAAACACAATATGAAGTAAGTAGTGCATATCTATTTCGTAACATGTATATATATGCATAGTTGAATGCACATGAATAGATATGCATTGAGCAGTGCACTAAACCGATATGCATTGTGCAGTTACAAGGCATATGATTAAGCTTCTGACTGTATTACACAAGTGATCGATTTAGTAAGAAAAGTAAAAAAAAAAAAAACAATGGAGAACTATACAGCATCTGAGTGAGACATTGATGAACTCAAACCCTGACGAGACACAGGATAGATGGTCCGAAAATATAAAGAGAAATAAATATTTAGTAAAAAAATCTTGATCTAATATCAATATGAAATCTCGTCAGGGTTTGAGTTCATCAATAATCGAACGATAAAAAATAAAAGGATAAGAATTGGATACGTACTATTCAGACGAATCTTGATCTAATATCAATATGAAATTTCTTATTCTGATCTCAGTGCATCATCGAATCTGAGAAATTGAAATTGAAAAGCGAATTTGGGAATTTGTCTTCGATGCATAACAAGAATCTGAGGGAATAATTTTCGAAAATCGAATTTGGAAAGTCAGTAAATTACGGGTAACATAACCTAAAT
The DNA here is from genome assembly GCA_963675135.1 of Galeopsis tetrahit. NCBI lineage: Eukaryota > Viridiplantae > Streptophyta > Magnoliopsida > Lamiales > Lamiaceae > Galeopsis > Galeopsis tetrahit. Next base: position 85,040,261 of record OY776121.1, read on the forward strand.
TCTAGGATTTTGACTCTACAACTTTTATGGAATTTAAAATATCTCATTAATAGTTTTTATTGACGAAAATAGTTTAAATAATTAGATCAAGGGTAGTATGGGATTTTTGGCTTTAATTTGACTCTATTAGAAAATTATAAAACTTGGTGTTTCTATTAGCTTAAGGGGTTCTAATAATGACCCTATTAGGGAATAATCTCTTGATTTATATGAATTTTCATAGAATTGACATGATTTTGAAATACACATTTTTTTATTGATTTACATGGATTTCCATAAACTACGCCCTAAAACTATTGATCGAAACGTATATCTAACACACTTGTATATAAAAAAAATTATCTACATTATTTAGAAAAAATATCAAAAATATATTAGTTCAAAAATTATTCATCATTAGCTTCAGTTCTTTGTATTTGGCTTTGAGAAAGCAATTCTAAATTTTCTCTTCCGTGGTGAATCTTGATCTTCAAATTCATTAGAGCTACATTCTTTCCGAACAAACTTATGTATTACAAGCCAATACTAACTCTGTTTGTGTTTGAAATGGGAACAGAGGTGGGTTTTCTTAATGATGCATGGCGAGATTGAATAACTCACTTGCATTTATGCCTTTCTGGGGTGATTGACCACCAAAATCACCAAAATCTTTTAGATGATATCGAACACCACTTTAAGATCTCAAGAACATTGTGAATAAATGTTCTTGAGATCTTAAAGTTGTCAATAATGCTACTATAAATTAGGTGGCGATGGAGAATATATTATTGCTAATCTAACGGTGTCAACTGTGCTCTGCTCTGTGATGCTTATCGAAGAACATAATTACGTTTCTTGATTTTATTTCGTTTGAAGTTTTATTTGTTTGAAGAAGAGCAGGAAGATGGACAACTTTTCGATTTTGTAAATTGTGAGACTGTGTAAGATTTTGTGGTTTGAAATACAGTAAGAATGTCTGTTTTTTCTCTACTTTTCTCCATTAATCAGTTTTATAGTGTAAAATTCTGAAATAATAAAAACTTTTATAATGTTTTTGTGTTGTATATTTTTTTGTTTCAAATAACAAGTGTTTTCGAAGGAGACTAATGCAGTAGGTCAGTAGTTGAAATTTTGTTAGAAGAACAACAAAGTTTTTTTTTTCTTCTCTTTGAGAGTATTTTGAGAGAATCAGTTGAAATCTTGGTTTTTAGAAGAGATTTTAATAGTGAAATTTATTTATATTTTTTAAGGAGAATTCAACAAAATCCCACATGCACACTAATGCACAGGTCTAACAGGTTATCAACTCGAAAAAATAAAAACTAACAATAAGGTAAATGTTGGTCTAGTGGTTACAACAATCCAAGACAAGTATGAGATCACAAGTTAGAAACCTTGTGACCTAAATTATCAATTTTTTATTTAAAATAATTTTAACACTACAATTACAGTAGAAACTCTATAAATTAATAATCTTGGGACCACCAAAATTTATTAATTAAAAGAGTTAATAATTTATTTATAAATTAATAATTATTAATTTATATTAATTTATATATTAATTAATATTTTATTAATTTATAGAAACACTCTTTCAAACTTCCACTTCTAATTATTTATTATATATCAAATCTTCCATATTATTATACTTCTTGTGTTCATTATATCACTTTATAAACATTAAAAAATATTTTCAATATAAATATACAAGATCAAAATATGCTAACACAAACAAATCATACACACAACATGCATGACTTCTCATCTTACAGGTGTGAAAAAAATAACAATAACCGACGAGATTCGAAAAACATTATGCAAGCACAACAAGGATAATCCAAGTCTCACTCAAAAGCAATTGCAAGAATGGGTTCTTAGTAACTATGGTGGAACTTTCAAGGTGAAATTGATTTCAACAAAAAATAAAAACAATTGAGTCATTTTTTAAGAAACATTCATAAATCATTCAGGTAATAGGTAGTATATATGGAATTATGCACAACAAGGATAATTCAAGTCTCACTCAAAAGCAATTGCAAGAATGGGTTCTTAGTAACTATGGTGGAACTTTCAAGGTGAAATTGATTTCAACAAAAAATAAAAACAATTGAGTCATTTTTTAAGAAACATTCATAAATCATTCAGGTAATAGATAGTATATATGGAATTATTAATTTATATTTTATTTGGGGTCTATAAAAATTACAAAAAATGTATTATCTTATAATCTTAGCGAGTTTATTAATTTAGCACGCTATCGTATTAATTTAAAGAGTTTCTACTGTATTACAAAAATTAACACTTTTTAATAATAGTATCTCTAGTATCTCCCATTTTTTAATAATAAATTTTCCGCTTTTCAATAATAAATCAAAACTAACAAAATTACCAAAAAATTTTAACACTACAATTATTACAAAAATTAACATTTTTCAATAATAGTATCTCCACTTTTCAATAATAAATTTTTCACTTTTCAATAATAAATCAAAACTAACAAAATTACCAAAAAATTTTAACACTACAATTATTACAAAAATTAACATTTTTCAATAATAGTATCTACCACTTTTCAATAATAAATTTACCACATTTCAATAACAAAAATTCCCATTTTTTCAATAATAAATTTTCCACTTTTCAATAATAAATCAAAATTAACAAAAATTACAATCTTCTTCTTCAACCTCCTGACACCAAACGTGGAGCCCCCACCACCACCGATGTCTTCCACTACTGTTCAGGAAAACACTCTACCGCGGCGATATCCATCGTCTTCTCCGGCGAAATCCATCGTCATCTCCATATTCTCCCTTGCTCTAGCCGGAAAACTCTCTACCGCGGCGTCTTCTCCGGCGGAATCCATCGTCTTCTCCATATTCTCACTCGCTCTAGCCGGAAAACACTCTACCGCGGCAATATTCATCGTCTTTTCCGGCGAAATCCATCGTCTTCTCCGGCGAATTTTCGGTTAAATAACAGATGTAGAATAAAAAAAAGGGAGAGAGAAAGAAAGATGAAAAGAGAGAGAAAAAGCGTCACAGGGGAGAGAGAGAAAAAGAAGGAGAAAGGAGAAGAGAGTTACTAGGGAAAGAGACAAAGAAGGAGAAGAGAAAAGAAAAAAGAGTGTGCACCAAACTCATTTGAGACTTTTTCAATTTTGAAAGACTTTTAAAAATCCGAATTGAATACACCAGATTTTAAAAGTCCAAAAAAATCCAATAAAATATCGTAATCACCAGTTTCTTTCACCCGCCATTAAATGTGCGCAGTACGTGGAAAACCATTAACTACCACTTCTTGAGACCATAATGGAAAAACACAATAAATTGTGCACGTATGTAGAGAGTATTTGCTAAATATATCCATTTCGAACAAGAAGATTTACACTGAATCAATGGCTTGGATTTGGACATTTTTATCAGTGATTGTATTTCTCTCTCTGTTTCAACAAGTGATGAGGAAGAAGAAAAGGCTTCCTCCAGGTCCCACACCGCTTCCGATTATAGGCCATTTTCACCTCCTGGGGAGGAACCCTCACCACGATTTGTACCAATTATCCCGAAAATACGGCGCGCTTATGGGCTTGCGCTTCGGCTTCAAGCCCGTTATTGTTGTGTCATCACCCGCCGCAGCAGAGCAGATCCTCAAGACCCATGATCTCAATTTCGCGTCTAGGCCTCACGCTGAAGTGGCAAAACACGTGGGCTACGAGCAGAGAGGCTTGGTTTTCATGCCATACGGCTCCAACTGGCGCAACATGCGAAGGCTCTGCACCTTGGAGCTGCTCAGCGCCCACAAGATCAACCTATTTCACGCCTCCAGGCGGGCAGAGCTCTCCCTGCTCGTTTCTTCTCTCAAAAACTCTGCTCAAATACGCCAAACTGTGGATCTCAGCGCCACTGTTTTTACCCACATTTGGGATATGACTTGTCTCATGGTGCTTGGGAGTAAGTACTCGGAAGAGGATTTTGACGACAAGGGGTTTAAATCTGTGTTTAAAGAGTTGTCGGAGGTTGCAGGCAAATTTAATGCTGCCGATTATTTTCCCTACATTGGGAGGCTTGACCTTCAAGGACTGAATCGCAGGATGAAGAAATTGAGCCAAATCTTCGACGCCTTCTTCGAGAAAATAATCGAAGATCATGCCCAGCAGAGTAAGGAAGACAAGAAAGGGGACTTTGTAGATACATTGATGGCAGTTTTGGAGTCTGGAGAAGCTGGATTCGAATGCGATCGCCGCCATGTCAAAGCCCTGCTCCTGGTAATATTTAACTAGCTAAAGTTTTCTTTTTAATTAGCTAGTATAAGTTGCATGCGTGATATTAAATATTCTTTCTGCAGGATATTCTTGTTGCAGGATCGGATACTTCAGCAGCATCGGCGGACTGGACACTAGCTGAACTCATTAGACACCCATCAGTAATGAAGAAACTTCAGAAAGAATTGGAATTGGTAGTTGGAATGGACCATACAGTTGAGGAGTCACATCTCGACAAACTCGAATATTTGGACTGTGTGGTCAAAGAAGCATTTCGCCTTCACCCCGTCGTGCCCCTATTGATCCCACATGAGTCAATTGAAGATTGGGTAGTGGATGGTTTCGACATACCTAAAAAATCGAGAATTATAGTGAACATATGGGGTATTGGAAGAGATCCTAATGTGTGGTCTAACCCTAAATCCTTTACTCCTGAGAGGTTTATCGGTAGCAATATTGACGTCAAGGGACATAATTTTCAGCTCCTGCCGTTTGGTTCTGGTAGAAGAGGTTGTCCTGGAATGCAACTAGGGCTGATGGCAGTAAAGATGATGGTTGCACAAATGGTGCATTGTTTTGATTGGGAGCTTCCTAAGGGTATGCAGCCAAGTGATGTGGACATGGCCGAGCACTTTGCTGTAGTGACTTCAAGAGCTAACAATCTTATGGCCATTCCAACTTACCGATTGGCCAAGTAATTAATTGATCAAAATCCAACATTCTAAGGTGGTGTTTTATTTGGATGTAGATCGAGTGGACTTGATTTCAAAAACGTGTGAAGTCAGCTTGTAGTATATATTGTTGTGTATTTGTTTTGTGAATTTAAATACGGCAGAATTTAATTACTTTATGTCTAATTAATGTATAAAAGTGAATGGGCCGGGTGCAATATTGAATAATAATGTATATGATGATTAAGTAAAAGAAAACTTATGGAATTTGGAAGGTATATGCTCTCATATGGCAATGTGGGAAAGAATTTGGAAGTCTAGAAATGAGAAATTTTTTAGAAACGCTAGACCATCTGGTGGGAAGTGCTTTGAAGAAATACAATATTATTCATAGAAATGGCTGAAAGTCGTTTGTGTACTCTTGGGAGATCTCACCGAGAAGTTGTATACCCTCTATAGAGAAATAAACAATATTGGAAATATGATTTCTTGATTAGTTACAAAAGAGATTTACAAGAGTTATTTATAAAAGAGAGAATTAGGTCTAACCTAACCCATTAATAAGAGAGCCCTTAGGAAACTGAGATGGGCCTATACAATAAATAAGAAGGAGAGTGTATTTACTAATATAGGTCCAATATGCCCCCTCAAGATGGAGTACCGTAGGATAGTCCAATCTTGGTCATAAGAAGCTGAAGGCGAGCACTGGAGAGAGGCTTGGTGAGGGCATCGGCAAGCTGGTCGGCAGTGGAGACATGCGAGATGCGGAGCCGAGCAGTTTTGACGAGGTCACGAACAAAGTGGAAGTCAATGGCAATGTGTTTCATTCGTGAGTGAAACACAGGGTTTGAGCATAAGTAGGTGGCCCCAATGTTGTCACAGTAGATGACTGGCACCGGAGAGTCAGGAAAGTGTAGTTCTTTAAGTAAGGATGTTAGCCATTGTACTTCAGAGGCCGCTGCGGCAATGGCTCTGTATTCGGCCTCAGTGGATGAGCGAGCAACAGACTTCTGCTTTTTGGACGACCATGAGATAGGGTTGGCCCCCAAAAAGACGACATATGCACTTGTGGAAGTGCGATCATCACAGTTGCCTGCCCAGTCAGCATCCGTGAAACAGTGGAGCGAGGAGGATGAGGATGGGGTAATGTTGATTCCAACATCCCTTGTACCATTGAGGTAGCGGAGCAGACGTTTGACGGCATTCCAGTGCGTGATGGTGGGTGCATGCATGAACTGAGATAGCTTATGGACGGCAAAGGCGATGTCAGGTCTGGTGAGCTGGAGATACTGAAGGCTGCCGAGCACTTGACGATACTGAGTGGAGTCAGTGGGAGAGGTGCCATCCGAGAGAGTAAGGCGAGCAGAGGTGGATAATGGAGTTTGGACTGGTTTAGAGTCGATCATGTTGTATCGGGCGAGCAGATCAGTGACGTATTTGCGTTGGGAGAGCAGGCATGACGTTGTAGAGCGAAGAACTTCAACTCCCAAGAAATAGGATAGAGGACCAAGGTCCTTGACTGAAAATTTTGTACTGAGGTCGGCAGCCACCCGGGCGAGCATGGGCGAGGAGTTGCCCGTCAGTATGAGGTCGTCAACATAAACAAGGAAGTAGGCGACCACCCCATTGTTGTTGTAGACGAACTGAGATGGGCCTATACAATAAATAAGAAGGAGAGTGTATTTACTAATATAGGTCCAATACCCTCTACACTGAAGTAGAAGCAACCAATTTTCTGCTGTGTTCCTGCTATAGTGATGGGCTTGTTACTTGGAGGCTTTGACCGATTTCTTATTTACCCTTCTGTATTTGGATTACTCCACTCTCTGCTAATAGCTTGGTCATTTCACATTTTCACGCTACCTAATATATTTTGTAAACCACTATTGAGATCTCGAGTACCACTCGTACTCTACAAGAATAAAGTTCTACCTTAAAATAAAAGTAAATAAAATTTATGAAAAGTATGACAGTAAATTTATAATATTATAGTGGTGGTTTTAAAATTCCGAAGTTAAACCGTTGGCTTTGAAGTCTCAAATCAAGCATATCACCAAAAGCATTTACCATTAATAGGATAAGAGAATAAGCCTTTGATTTATTCCATCATATCTTTTGTAAATATTTTATGTGATACAGTTTGTTATATTTATAGAGATAATTTAGTCTCGTAAAGCGCCAAGAAACAATCAAAAAATGGTTTGGATAACTCACCTTCTCAAAAAATGGGGTATTTTACCATCCACTCGTCCACTACTTCTTTATGACAATAAAAGTGCATTATTTCTTAGCCAAAACCCGATGGCCCATAAACGTGCTAAGCACATTGACATAAACTATCACTTCATTCGAGAGTTGGTCTCATCGGAACGTTTGGAGACATGTTTTGTTCCTATACACTTACAACTCGCCGACATTTTCACGAAGAATCTTCCACGACCAAGTTTTGAGTTGCTTCGTTCCAAGCTTTGCGTTTCTTTACATCTAAAACATCGCTTGACGAGGGTAATAGGATAAGAGAATAAGTCTTTCATTTATTATATCATTTATTATATCATATCTTTTATGATCGATACAGTCTGTTATATTATAGAGATAATATTGTTAGATATCGATCTCTTGAATATCTCTCTTGTAAATCTGTATATATATATATATATATGTTACTCTCTCTCTCAACACCAATCAAAGTTGATTAAATTTATTTCTCACAACCATTAATATAGCTACTATGGAATAAAATCTTTCTTGGTTTGGTTACTTTTCACTTTTTAAAATATGGTTCCAATAAAAATGTATGAATATGATTTTAATTATTTTTTACATATATGTATCAATTTTATCCCAAAGTTACTGGAATTTTTGAAACAATGTCGATTTTGATTATAAGCAACTTTGTCAAAATTGATTGTACATATGTCGAGTACCGTCGTTTCAAAGGATTTCGACAACTTTAAAATGAAATTGGTAGATATAAAAAAATAGATTAGCTTGTACACTTTTTTAAACTATTTTAAAAAGGGTGAAAAGTTGTGAGGAAAAAAAATAATATCCCATATATAATTACGTACACTAGAACTAGAAATTGGCTCCTCTTCATGGCATTTCAATTTCCAGTTGAACCCCTACGTGTAGAATTTTGTTTCATTATCTGCATAGCTTGAATAAATGTACGACTTTAATTATGTGATCCATGTACGTATTTTCATAGGTGCCCTCTTTTTTTTTTTTTTTTTTTTATGGTAACTTTTTAACTTGTTTAGTTGGTAAACTATATTGGACCTATATTAGTAAATACACTCTCCTTCTTATTTATTGTATATATAGGTCCAATAAACTATATCACATGCATGTGAAGAAAAGACTATATATAAATAATTAACTTGGATCGACGTACTAATATAAAATTGAAGTTTTCATCCTTGAAGCAATGAAAGACAATCCCCAATAAATAATGTAAAAAAATGGGTATAAATCGGTGTACGTCGAAGTGAAATATAAGTGGAGGAGATTGAGAGTAGTATGCATGATTTGACACGATATTATAGCTAGTTATGAATTATTGATGGGTCACATGGGTGAGATATATATACAGGTGTATGGTGGCCATGATCGACAGTGTTATTGAATTTCTAGCTACTTTAAATTTGTTTAAAATATATATTCTCTCAATTTATGAGGGGGTGCTCATATTTATTTTAAAAAATAGATTAAATAAAATAAGGGTGTTGTAGAGTTTATTTATGAATAAAGTGAATATTTGTAATTAAAATTCAATAATAATTTGAGTAATTAAGTGATGATTGAATGGTAAAAATAAAGTTGTTGGTTTTTAGAGGAAATGTGCACAATTTTAATAAAAAGAGGAAGTATAAGCTAGTCAATTAAGCTTAAGAAATGAGATAACATGTAGTCCATATCATGATCACGCACGAGTTGATTATGAATGTTATTAATTTTTATAGGGGAATTATGCATGCATTCTTAACAGGAAATTAAAGGTCCTTCCCAAAAAACATAAAAAAAATTTAAAGGATGATAAGGAAGCTGATAAGTTACATGCATGCAGTAAATTAAAGACGATCAGCCTAGCTCAGGTGCACAAGGAATGAAAAGCACCCGATTACCTCTTGGAGATTATAATTAATATGCCTTCTAGCTCTTTCTCCACAAAGTAATTTCCACAATATAATTATTTGATTTGAAGATTTTGAGATGATGTACAATTAATGCAAAAGGTGTGGTCCAAACTTTTCGAGATTTTGATATACTCCACAAATTAATTTCCACTATATAAAATTTTGTTTTTTGATATACAATATAAAAAATGGGTAGGGCTGATGTGTACTCAAGTACACGGTGTACTTGAGTCCAGCTATATAGAAAATATATATTATATATAGGATAAATAATAAAATATTTAACAAAATCCATTGTAGCCTAGTGGTTGTCTTTGGATTACCATTGCATCAACTCCCAGGTTCGATTCCCACCTTTAATACAATTTTCAAAATTTCGTTTTTCTAGATTATGAAAGTGCAAATACAAATAAACAAAAGGTGTATCATTAGCATACACTTTTCAATTATAATATCATACACTTTTCAATTATAATACCATACACTTTTCATTAATATATGACTTACACTTTTCATTAAATAGATCATACACTTTTGCAGTTATAATAACAATAAAACGTGTGAAATTAATAATAATTTTTTTTAAAAAATTTAGCACCAGTTTTTTTAAATTATGAAAGTGCAAATATAAATAAACAAAATGTGTATCATTAGCATACACTTTTCAGTTATAATATTATACACTTTTCATTAATATATAACTTACACTTTTCATTAATATAACATACACTTTTTAGTTATAATAGCATACACTTTTCATTAAATAGATCATACACTTTGCAGTTATAATAACAGACAATTTTCATTAAATAAACATACATTTTTTATTAATAGATCATACACTTTTCATTAATATATAACTTACACTTTTCAATTATAATATCATAAACTTTTCAGTTATAATAACATACACTTTTCATTAAAAATAATGTTGCAATTTTCAATATAATAACATACACTTTTCATTAAAAAAACAAAGATACATTTTTTAGTCATAATAACATACACTTTTTCAAAAAAAAAAATCGAAAAAAAAAAATCAAAGTTTGACCGTTGACCGGTCAACAGTGGTCAACATTTGACTAGTAAAAGTCTACTCAAGTACTTTAGCAACAGTTTAATATTAATAAAAGTGCAATTAATAAATAGTAAAATTTTTAAAATAAATAGCAACCGTTTTTTTATACATAAAATTTGTAAAATTAATAATACTTCGTAATTTTTAAAGTGCAATTAATAAATAATAAAATTTTTAAATTAATAATAATTTTAAAAAAAAATTAGCAACAGATTTTTTTATATATTATAAAAAAAGTGCAAGTACTAGTAATATCATTAATTGCACTTACTAATAATATAATTAATAAAAAGTGCAAGTAAAAAAATAATAAAACGTGTAAAATTAATAATATTTTTTTAAAAAAAAATTAGCACCCGTTTTTCTAGATTATGAAAGTGCAAATACAAATAAACAAAAGGTGTATCATTAGCATACACTTTTCAGTTATAATATCATACACTTTTCAATTATAATACCATACACTTTTCATTAATATATAACTTACACTTTTCATTAAATAGATCATACACTTTTGCAGTTATAATAACAATAAAACGTGTGAAATTAATAATAATTTTTTAAAAAAAATTTAGCACCCGTTTTTTTAAATTATGAAAGTGCAAATATAAATAAACAAAATGTGTATCATTAGCATACACTTTTTAGTTATAATATTATACACTTTTCATTAATATATAACTTACACTTTTCATTAATATAACATACACTTTTTAGTTATAATAACATACACTTTTCATTAAATAGATCATACACTTTGCAGTTATAATAACAGACAATTTTCATTAAATAAACATACATTTTTTATTAATAGATTATACACTTTGCAGTTATAATAACATACACTTTTCATTAATATATAACTCACACTTTTCAATTATAATATCATAAACTTTTCAGTTATAATAACATACACTTTTCATTAAAAATAATGTTGCAATTTTCAATATAATAACATACACTTTTCATTAAAAAAACAAAGATACACTTTTTAGTCATAATAACATACACTTTTTCAAAAAAAAAATCGAAAAAAAAAATCGAAAAAAAAAATCAAAGTTTAACCGTTGACCGGTCAACAGTGGTCAACATTTGACTAGTAAAAGTCTACTCAAATACTTTAGCAACAGTTTAATATTAATAAAAGTGCAATTAATAAATAGTAAAATTTTTAAAATAAATAGCAACAGTTTTTTTATACATAAAATTTGTAAAATTAATAATACTTCGTAATTTTTAAAGTGTAATTAATAAATAATAAAATTTATAAAATTAATAATAATTTTAAAAAAAAAATTAGCAACTGATTTTTTTATATATTATAAAAAAAGTGCAAGTACTAGTAATATCATTAATTGCACTTACTAATAATATAATTAATAAAAAGTGCAAGTAAAAAAATAATAAAACGTGTAAAATTAATAATATTTTTAAAAAAAAAAATTAGCACCCGTTTTTCTAGATTATGAAAGTGCAAATACAAATAAACAAAAGGTGTATCATTAGCATACACTTTTCAGTTATAATATCATACACTTTTCAATTATAATACCATACACTTTTCATTAATATATAACTTACACTTTTCATTAAATAGATCATACACTTTTGCAGTTATAATAACAATAAAACGTGTGAAATTAATAATAATTTTTTAAAAAAAATTTAGCACCCGTTTTTTTAAATTATGAAAGTGCAAATATAAATAAACAAAATGTGTATCATTAGCATACACTTTTCAGTTATAATATTATACACTTTTCATTAATATATAACTTACACTTTTCATTAATATATAACTTACACTTTTCATTAATATAACATACACTTTTTAGTTATAATAACATACACTTTTCATTAAATAGATCATACACTTTGCAGTTATAATAACAGACAATTTTCATTAAATAAACATACATTTTTTATTAATAGATCATACACTTTGCAGTTATAATAACATACACTTTTCATTAATATATATCTTACACTTTTCAATTATAATATCATACACTTTTCATTAAAAATAATGTTGCAATTTTCAATATAATAACATACACTTTTCATTAAAAAAACAAAGATACACTTTTTAGTTATAATAACATACACTTTTTCAACAAAAAAAATCGAAAAAAAAAAGTCAAAATTTGACCGTTGACCCGGTCAAAATTTGACTAGTAAAAGTCTACTCAAGTACATGGTGTACTTGAGTACATACAAGACTTTAGCATAAAAAAATGTTGAGTCGGATGATTTTCTTAATTTAAAATATTTTAGAAAAATAAATTGATGTGTGGTTTTTATAAATTGTGTTAAATAGCTCTCACCGAAATTGACAGAAAAATTGTAAATGCAATCAGGAACAACATTAAGAATAATAAAGAGTAACCAATTTCAAGTGTATCAATATATTTATTTTAAAAATAAAAGCATTTGATGGTCAATTACTTGGCCAATCGGTAAGTAGGAACAACCATAAGATTCTTAGCTCTTGAAGTCACCACAGCAAAGTTTTCGGTCATGTCCACATCACTTGGTTGCGTACCATTAGGAAGCTCCCAATCAAAACAATGCACCAATTGTGCAACCATCATCTTCACCACTGTCAGCCCTAGTTGCATTCCAGGGCAACCTCTTCTGCCGGAACTAAACGGCAATAGCTGAAAATTGTGTCCCTTGACATCAATATTACTATCGATAAACCTCTCAGGACTAAATGATTGAGGGTTAGACCACACGTTAGGATCTCTCCCAATAGCCCATATGTTCACCATAATTCTCGATTTTTTAGGTATGTGGAAACCATCCACCACACAATCTTCAATTGATTCATGAGGGACTAATAGGGGAACAACTGGGTGGAGACGAAATGCTTCTTTAACCACACAGTCCAAGTATTTGAGTTTGTCGAGATGTGACTCCTCGACGACATGGTCTATTCCTACCACAGATTTCAATTCTTTCTGAAGTTTCTTCATTATTGTTGGATTTCTAATGAGTTCCGCTAATGTCCAATCCGCTGATGCTGCTGAAGTATCCGATCCTGCAACAAGAATATCCTGAAGAGGGATAATATTCAGTACATAAAAACTTTGTTTCCAAAATTCCCATCATTTAGTTTAGGGGCCAAAATGAATAAAAATATAAATATATTCCTCACTAAATGACTTTTATAAATCAAAATTGGAAATAGGACAAGTTGTGAGACGGAAGAACTTTTTAACTCAAAATAAGTTTATAAAAAGAAAAGGTAGTTAATGAATTACCAGGAGCAACCCCTTAACATTGCGGCGATCGAATTCAAATCCAGCATCTCCAGACTCCAAAATAGCCATCATTGTATCAACAAAGTCCCCTTTCTTCTCTTCCGTATTCTTATTCACATGATCTTCGATTATTTTCTCCAAGAAGGCATCGAAAATTTGGCTCAATTTCTTCATTTTGCGATTTAGTCCCTGAAGGTCAAGCCTCCCAATGTAGGGAAAATAGTCCGCCAGATTAAATTGGGCGGAAACCTCCAATACCTCTTGAAACACAGTTTTAAAACCCTGCTCATTAAAATCGTTATCCGAATACTTATTCCCAAGCACCATCAGACAGATTATATCCCAACTGAGGTCAAAAATCGTGCCGCTCAGATCCACGACTTTGCGTACTTGAGCAGACTGTTTGAGAGAATCAACGAGCAGGTCGAACTCGGCCCGTCTCGTGGACCGAAATTGGTTGATCTTGTGGGCGCTCAGCAGCTCCAAGGTGCAGAGTTTTCGCATGTTTCGCCAGTCCGGGCCGTAGGGCATGAAAATCAAGTCCCTCTGCCCGTAGCCTACGTATTTGGCCACTTCGGCGTAAGGTCTGCTCGCAAAATTCAGATCATGGGTCTTCAGGATCAGCTCTGCTGCGGCAGGGGAGGACACAATTACTGCGGGCTTGAATCCGAAGCGCAAGCTCATAAGCGGGCCGTATTTTCGGGCTAAATTGTATAAATCGTGGTGAGGATTCTTCCCCAGAAGGTGAAAATGCCCTAAAATCGGAAGGGCTCTTGGACCCGGAGGAAGCTTTTTCGTCTTTCCAAGTTTTTGAAAGAGAGAAAGAAATAGAATCGCTGATAAAATAATCCAAATCCAAGCCATTTTTTTTTTTCAATATCTTCTTGCTTGAAATAGATAATCTTTATAGTTAGATAGCAGATATTTATAGTGGTTTCTATTTACATGTGGGAAATTTTTTCCACGAGGGTTTGACAAGTTCAATTGATAAAGTCGTTGTATAATTAATACTGTCGCGTTGCTTCATTTTATTTTTTAGTCAACATTTTATTTTCTTTAGATTTTCGTTTAATCAACGTTCTTTGAACAAGATTTAGATAATCTCTGTTATTTTTTTATAAATTTATTTAATAACAGAAACGTAGTGCCCAATGGCTCATTCAAGTAATTAGCGTCATAAAACCAGATAAACAACTTCATATCTTTTTCCATTCGTTTTAGAGTCATTTACTTTAAAAATGGATTGAAAACATTTACTCCGTCCTTCAAAGGATTAAAAAAAATTCACTCAAATGGACATAAATTGGATAAAAAAAAAAGACATAAATTAGACACCTTGAAGTGTAAATTGAAAAATTAAAAACTTAATACATTACAAGAAAAAAAATTTACTTTTAATGATAAAATTTTCTCATTATTATTTTTCTAATTAAAAATCTTAGATTGCCGGGAAATTGATAATTAACGGTAGGACCTATTACTAAAAACAATTTTTCTCATTTTTTTTTTTTTTTTGATGGAACAATTTTTTTCATTAAAGATATTTATCTAGAAAAGATAATATATCGAGAAAATTTCATTTTAAGTCCTGTAATTTAGACCTAATCCAATTTATATCCTTTAAGTTTTTACTTTTTCGATTTACGTCCTTTTTGGTCCAATTAACGTCCTTTCTGCCGGAAAATGTTAAAACTTACCGGAATGTGAGGAATAAATTGGGATTCCGGCCAAATAGTCCAATTTACGTCCTCTAAGTTTGAAAATTAAAATTTAATAATTAATTTTTTCTAAAAATCCCATTAAAGATTTAAAAAATTTAAAAATATCATAAAAAATCCAAAAACCTCCTAAAACCTCCTAAAAATTAAAAAATATAAAATGTGTAAAATAAAATTCAAAATATATCACTAAAATTTCGAAAAATATCATTACAAATTATAAAATGTGTAAAATAAAATAAAAAATCTAAAATTTTGAAAGTATAAAAAATAAAAAATTCTACAATTCAAAAAATGAAAAATGTGTAATTTAAAAATTCAGAAATTCAAAATCTCATTAAAAATTTTAAAAACTCTAAATATCTCATCAATTTATTAAAAATGTGTAGATTAAAAATTACCAATTCTAAAAATCTAATAAGACTAATAAAAATTATTAACATTTCATTAAAAATCAGACTTGATTCATACTCGTCTGCCATTAAAGTTTTGCTCGAACTCCTAAAAAATTTGTGTCCCACGAGAATTTCCAACTCACCGTCGAGGTTGAGTGGAAATTCCACACCTTAATCGATTTTGGAATCGTCCCAAATTCATTTTCACGATATTTTTTAAATTGTGGATTTTTTTTAAACATTTTTTAAATTTTAATTTATAGATTTTTTTATTTTTATGAGTTTTTAGAAAAGAAAAAATTAAATTTACACATTTTCATATTTTTTGAGTTGTAGAATTTATAATTTTTTTAGATTTTTTATATTTATTTTACACCATTTATAAGTTTTTAATGAGATTTTTTAATTTTTAATGATATTTTCAGAATTTTTTAATTATTAATTTATAATTTTGAAACATAAAGGATGTAAATTGAACTATTTGACCGGATTTCTAATTTTCCGGTGGAAAGGACGTAAATTGGACCGAAAAGGATGTAAATTGGACACCCTAGGACGTAAATTGAAAATGTGAAAACTTAAAGGATATATTTTGGATTAGGCCTAAGTTACAGGACGTAAAATGAAATTTTCTCAATATATATCATTAAAACTTAATTTTTTTATAATGATAAATATAAATTGAATTAAACTTAAAGTAGAATGTAAAATAAACTTTATCTCTTTTGACATTAATAATAAAGATAAAAATCTGTTGACATATACGTCTATCCGCTGATGTAAACACTATTTTGACAAACTATTTTTATCCGTCAAGATTAAGAGTTATGACAGTGAAAATTAAAATTATGACAACGATTTCTCTTTCCAATTTTTATTAGTGTATTTGACATATTATTGGGATAAGTTGTATATACTTCATTTTTTCAAACTTTCAAATCAGTTTTTGCATTAATTTGAACACGAAAACTAAAAAAAAAAAAATAGTAAAGTAAAGAAATTAAACATTTGTCACTTACGTGGGTGAAAGGTAACTAAAGCAAACAAAATATGCATAATTAGTGAACTATTGGTGCGCATTAGCAGAGCAAAATTGTTTTGGGTTGGGCCACCTATAATAACAGTAAACAAAAATGTGGGCTGAATCTGTATTGGGCCATCTCTAAATAATAAATGTCATTACTTTTTACATATAAATAAAAAATTATTTTTTCAATATTATTCTTTTTAAAAGTAATTTTATCACCTTTAATACTAATAAATAATTTATACATTAAAATTTGTATAAACAGTAAATATTCATTAATAATGAGACAGAGGGAGACAAATAGTAATAATTACAAACTCTGTGTGTTTGCAATTACAACTTACAAGGATGCAGTTTCATGCCTCTCATCTCATGGATTCGGTATTCATTTTCTCTTTAAATTTCTAAAATTTGAATAGTCCTTGCACAGTGACTGACACAGAAATTCCACTCGAGCCCATTAATAATATATTAAAATAAAACAAAATATCTATAGTTATAGTTATAAGTTTCAAAAACAATTGATCAAAAGAAAAAAGTTTCAAAAACAAAATAAATTGATAAGAATATAAACACACACACAAAATATATTGCTTAATTAGGAGGTGCAATTAATAATATTATAAAGACATGCTGATCTGATTATAATATATGGTTATGTAAAATGAGCACTCCCCCGAAAATACTTCATTCTGAACAAGGGTTTAAAGAGGAAAAATTAATTAATATATATTGATTGATATATAAGTATCAAAATTACTAAACGCCACTTAATAATTTCATGGAATGATTTAGTTTTTATGTTAAAATTTTATTAACTTATTTAAAAGCACATAATAATCCCATGCAATAATGTCACACCTAATATGGATGATATCCAAAACTCTATTTTTACTTTGAAAGGTATACAATAGTTGACTTGCTTCCATTAAATGTAACACGCGTACGTTTAGAAAGTGGGCGTTGGTTGGACGGTACACTTTAAGAGTGGAGCACCGCGGCGATGATTACACGTGGAAAGGTATTCTAACACATTCTACGAACCTTGCTCTCATCAACTTCCAAAGTTGGTTGAATTTTTTATTTTATTTTTTTCCATAAATCATAGCCCTGGGCCTAGTTCGTCATTTTTTGATTTGGTATTTTAATTTTCATCTCTTAAATAAATGGACAATATTTGTATAAATCAAATCACATCTCCTTTTAAAATTAACATTTCTTAAAATTTTAAGACAAATTAACTTATTACATTTCAGCAATTTGTTTAGAGGGAAGAGAGAGAGAGAGAGAGAGAGAAAAAAAATTAACATGATGGGAGTTAGTATATGGGAATTTGTGGGTTGTACTTTGTGAAGGAGATTATTGGAGTTGAGATCACCAGTCCACAAAGAGACAAATTACAGAATAATACTAGATTTTAAGGAATGTAGATAAATTACTAGAGCATTGTAGTTTCTAGTGTACGTTGTTTCCTTTGTGGTATTTGTTTAGTTCCAAACCTTTTTTTGTATTGTTAGTTTGAGGTATATCTCCCCTACCTCAGTTTTCTAATCCTTTGATGTATATAATTGTTTTGACCGACCAAATTTTATTTTTAACATAAAATACATGGAATTGACAACTAATTGGAAGCGTGCGTCATAATTAGGTACATGTCGCATTAATTAACCCGCCCCCTTGGTCATTTTCCACGACAGGTACGTACCCAAATATATATTTTTTTATAAATTGAAGACCAAAGTCGGACAATATATAAATACTTGGCATGATGATCAATTAATTAAAGCACATCATTCATTCGTATATAATTATACAAGGATGGCTAATATTTGGAGCGTAAGCAAGTGGATAAAATGTTCTTCACTAGTTCCCATAGCAGATGCATGTTGTTGGTACTACTGCGGCGTCGTTTTGTTGGGCATGATCCTCATATGTGGTGCAGGATATTCCGATGAACATGATCATGTTGGGCGACGTCAACCAGCTCCCTGCGACGAGATATATGTTGTGGGTGAAGGCGAAACTCTACACACGATCAGCGACAAGTGTGGTGACCCTTTTATCGTTGAACGAAACCCGCATATTCATGATCCTGATGATGTCTTCCCTGGTCTTGTCATTAAGATTATAACTCCATATTAACGTATGTACGTACTCTTATGTCTTCTTTGTACAATGTGAAGAATATATACTTTTAATAATATATAGGAGCAAGATTGTAGACGAGAAGGCGCGCTAGAGTATTGGAAGATTTTAATTACATTACTCTAGAATATTACAATCAAGGTGCTGCTGTACTTTTTATTTTATTTTTTCGACACCAAAGTGGATTAAGTATTATTTGTGCAACTGCACGGGTTTATTGGCTGCCCGACCACAGAAATCGGTGGGTCAGTCCAGCTATGTGAGTCCCCGTAATTCCGGGAGGCTCGAGCCAAAGCATGTGCCATCGTATTGGCACTGCGTTTTACAAAAATTATTGAGGCATTGGCGAATGATCTGAGAATACTTCTACAAGCAATTATGTAATCTCCTAGGACCGAAACTTGTGTCATCGACGAGTCAATGGCCTCTACCACTGTCTTTGCGTCACTTTCAAAGAGTACATTCTCCCATCCTTTTGATTTTGCCCATGTCATTGCTTCTAGGAGTCCTGCGGCTTCCCCTTCGGCCACGTCCCAGTTTCCTGTGTATAGTTTTGTTCGTGCTCCTTCAATATGGCCAATTTCGTTTCGCGCAATCATTCCCACACCCGTTAAGCATGAGTCCGTGAAGAATGCCGCGTCAACATTGATTTTCAGTGTTCCCAATGGGGGGTGCCAGGCGTCACATTTGTAGATTGGTAGTTGTGACGTAGTTGCTCTGTTTTCCGCTTGAGCAGATTTCCATTCCACCCAAAAGGCAACAGACGCTCTCACTGCCTCCGATGCTGTTCGATGTTTGTCGTTCCAGAGTTGTGAGTTTCTCTCCTTCCAAATTTGCCATATAATCATGGCGAAATTTGCATGGATGGATTTCAGGGGGCTGCGTAGAACACTCCATATAATTTCTGTGAAATTGTTCATCCCGTTTGCTGCCCTTTCGATGAGTGAAGTGAGCCCTGTTTTTCTCCAACATTCCTTCGCATAATTACACTCCACAAATAGGTGCCAGCTTGTTTCTATTCCAGTGCGACATAGAACGCAGCTCCCGTCGGTTACCACTCGTCGGCGCAAGAGGTTTGCGCGATTTGGCAGTACTTCTCGCCCTGCTCGCCAGATCAAATCTTTCACTTTCGGTGGTATTTCTAGCTTCCAAATTAATTTCCAGTCTACTGCATTCGGGGGGGTCGCTGTGTCCTCGGGCGTCGTCGCTTTTTTGTAGGCTGTTCGGACCGAGTATTGCCCACTGCGTTCGTGGTGCCATAAAATCCGGTCGGAAGACTCCGCTGGCGGGATGGCCATGGAGCATATGTTATTGGCATCTTCAGGGAGTAACTCTTGAAGTAGAGGCACATCCCAGGTCCTTGTAGCCGTGTCAATAAACGCCGCTACGCTCATATTTTCAAGACCTTCAATAATCGGGGATTGCACTTTAAAATCTTGGTTGTCGCGTATCCAAGGATCAGCCCACACGCTGACTGTATTTCCTGACCCAATCTTCCATCTAACTCCTTTGCTAACTAGGTCCTGTGCTGCGAATATGCTCGACCAAACATAGCTTGGGTTCCATCCCTTTTTTGCACTCAAGAAATCAGTGTTTGGAAAGTATCTTGCCTTTAAAACCTTACATACCAGCGCATCTGCTTCTGTTAAGAGCCGCCATCCCATTTTGCCAAGGAAGGCTAAGTTGAAAGCATGAAGGTTTTTAAAGCCTCTGCCCCCGTTCGCTTTACTCTTGCAGAGTGCTTCCCATGTTAGCCAATTCAAGCCTTTGGTATTCCCTCTTTTACTGCTCCACCAAAACTTGTTTAACATCACATGAATTTCATCGAGCAATGTGGATGGCAAGAGGAATGTCGTCATACAGTAAGATGGGATTGACTGAGCTGCGGCTTTTATTAATATCTCCTTTCCGGCCCTAGATAGATTCCGCTTTTGCCACCCTTGAATTTTGTTCCATACCCTCTCTTTAATATGGTTGAATATTTCTTTTTTCTTCCGCCCAATTAGAGAGGGGAGCCCTAGGTATTTCCCGGTGTTAATATTGTTATATACCCCCAATATATTCTTAATATTGTCCCTTTTCTCAGTGCTTACGTTGCTGCTGAAAAACACCCCTGATTTGGAGTAATTCACCGCTTGACCAGAAATCCTTTCGAAGTCATCGAGGATGCGTTTAAGACAAGTTGCTTCTCCACTCGTAGCCCTGCAGAATAGCATACTATCGTCCGCGAAGAGTAAATGGGAGACTTGAGGTGCATTTCTACATACTTTCGCACCATGTAATATTCCTCGGCTGTTTGCATTATTTATTGCAGCGGATAAGCCTTCAGCGCATAATATAAACAAATACGGAGATAGGGGGTCCCCTTGGCGAAGGCCTCTTTTAGGGGCGATTGGGCCAACCAGGTCGTCGTTGACCTGTATTGAATAGGAAACTGATCTAACACACATTGCCATCCAATCAACCCATACATTCGGGAATCCCAGCTTTCTGAGCACAGTCTCGAGATAATCCCAATCGACTCTGTCGTAAGCTTTGCTGATATCAATCTTCAAACAGATGTCCCCACGGTTCCCCTTCCGCTTGTTTTTCATCATATGTAGTGTTTCAAAGGCTACCACCACATTATCTTGTATTAGTCGTCCAGAAACAAAGGCTGATTGGGCCTTGTCTATCAGGCCTGGGAGCACCTCCTTTAATCTATTGCATAATACTTTGGATACAATTTTATACAAGACGTTACACAGCGAAATAGGTCGGAGATCACGTACCGTAGTTGGATTTTCAACTTTGGGCAGTAGGATTACGTTCGTGTTGTTCAGGTTTGGTGGGAGAGTTTTGTAATGTAGCCACTTCACTGCCTCGTCGAATATGTTATCTCCTACTAAACTCCAGAAGTGTCTATAGAATTCCGGGTTAAAACCATCGGGACCCGGGGCCGTGTCCTTTTTCATGTGCTGGATTGCCGCCTTAAATTCCTCCTGTGTGAAAGGTCGTATGAGCTGCAGCTGTTGGTCTTCTGAAATCATCGGCTGGACCGGATCGAGAAATTCAGGGGTATCTCCCCTATTTTCATTTGCCCCGTAAAGATCAGAGAAGTATTCCCTTGCTAGGGAGCATAGACCATTTTGTGACTCTATCCACTGCCCTGTATTGTCTTGTAGTTTCTCTATTTTCTTCCTCTTTTTTCGAGCAGTAGCGGTTTGGTGGAAGAAACGTGTATTCAGATCGCCTTCTTTTAACCAATGAATTTTTGCTCTTTGTCTCCAAAATGTCTCCTCATTT
Organism: Galeopsis tetrahit; assembly: GCA_963675135.1. NCBI lineage: Eukaryota > Viridiplantae > Streptophyta > Magnoliopsida > Lamiales > Lamiaceae > Galeopsis > Galeopsis tetrahit. The sequence continues at coordinate 85,062,222 of OY776121.1, forward strand.
TTAAGAATAGTACCGAGCTCTCCTCTTGCCAATTTGTAGGCCTCTGTTCCTGTTATGCTCAAATTTCCTTGTAATTGTTCAATCTTCATCTCCACTCTTCTTTTGTTATTTCGGAAGATATTGTCGGCCTTCTTACCCCATACTGAGAGCGTTTCGCCTGTAGTTTGCACTTTATGCACTTTTTATTTAAGGATTGTATTTTAATTAATTAAATCCTAGGTTAGTTGTATGTGTTGTTGGGGGTACGTAGAGCTAGCTTCTGTTTCTTTTAATAAAATTGCTTCACCCACCAAAAATAATTGTGATTAATTAATTCAATTTCTAATTCCGTATCAGAATTCGAATCGGAACACCCGACTTAATTTGCACATTCATATACGGAGTTCCGTATATGATATTTTAATCACGTGGTTCAATTAAAAGAGTAGTAATTAATTGTAGTGGACAAGTTACCCCACCTTGTGAAATGCGTGAAAATGCTCACTCAGTGAGTGAGTGAGAGAGATGCACACCTTTGACCTTTAGAAGTTCCAATTTCCAGATTTGAGGAGGAGTTGGATAGAATTTGGATAAAAAGTTGTAACACATGATTACAAGGATAAAAGACCGTGTAATCGGTATAACTTTTCAATATATACGAAATATTATCACTTACTAAAGCTAGGTAAATGTAATCGGTATATCTTGCTTACAATATTCTTTTTTAAAATGATCCATATTCTTTTTTAAAATGATCCAAATTAAGAAAGTGAAAATATTTATATATATATATATATATATATATATTTTTAAGTCATATAAAAGTATATTAATTGAACGGTCCGTCTCATTCTTGTTAATAACTTTTTCTAGGTTTAATACTTCGAAATGATTAGAATAGAGTTTGCGGGTACGTAAACGATCATTTTAGATAAATTCGAACTTTAAAGTTTGAGAAAATTTTAAGGCAGTTTTTTTTAAAATAAATCAATTTTACTATATAACTAGTTTACATTAATTTTGGGTTTATTTTAAATATTTATTGCTGTTTCGTTAAAACATATTAATTGTTATAGTATAAAATGATACCTAAAAACTAGTTGCACCATAAGACATTTAACTGTTAATTGTTATATTAATTTTGGGTATATTTTTACATTTATATATAGTTGAAGGTTAAAATAGTCATTAAGTTGGATAAGTTTGATCATTAGTGCTATATGTTCATTTAGTGGAGTATATAAGTTGGGCGCTTAAAATCGATGTATAATATTATTGAGTTGTGTAGAAGATTATTTTAGAAAGTTCGGGGGCCTTTAAAATCAATCATCATATGATTGGAGGGTGAAACTGTCATTTTGTTACAGGTTTAAAAATTAGACTTTATTCATTAGGATTGTGGGAGTCATTTTAACCATTTTGATGGTGCAATTAGGATTTTAGTAATTTGAAAATTAGACGTGTTTCATTATTTTAGGTTGATATACAAATAAGATGAAATGTGATTTTTTATTTTTTTAAATAGCTAGCATCCAAATGGGACAATTCTGAAAAAGCAATATAATAATTAAGTAGTGGCTTAAATTGAATTAAGAGTTTGATGAAGGATTCCCCACTAAAATGTGTGTGGTGAAGAATGTTTTGTGGATTTTTAAATTGGTTGGATTTCCAAATGTTTGTAATCTTTCGGATTTTAAATTGTTGATGATGCTCTTTGAAATTTGGCGTTCAGTGTAACACGTGTCCCATTAATCATTTATCCCGCAACAAGACGTGATCCGTTTTAAGTTAGATGTGTATCAATATTTACACGATGCAACATTGCACATGATCATACCAACTAAAATAAATTTCAAAGATACTGTTTTTTTGTGTCTTCTCAATTTTGTTGTGCAATCTAACAAAAATTTATATGAGCCGGACCCGCATTCATCACTTATAAATTTTAATTATGATTCAGGAATTTACGATTATATTCAAATTGTGTTTTGAAACAAAATAAGAATAAACATTAAAGTAAAGTTCGGTCTCATACGTGACATCATCTCACACAATACAAATTTTTTTTTTAATTATTATTTGTGGTGATAGTGAATCATATCGATCTATCAATTCCGCCTTATGTTTCTTTCTTTGGGAAAGACAGTATAGGTGTGTGTTTGAATCAAATCCGAAAAAATAAAAGTGTGGTTGAATATTAAAAAAAAACAGATGCTGATTACGAATGAGCTAGGGTGGGCGCATGTCGCTTGAAATTTGATGTGATATGATGAAATTGAGTTGTGTTATTAATTTTAATGAAATGATTTTTATTAAAATTGTGTAGAAATAATACTAATGATAATTTGATAGTAATATGATGAAATTGAGATGCTATAATTAAAATGTAGTTCCTAATTAAGGAACCAAGTTAACCGGACAATTAATGTTGGTGCAGCCTAAACCAGTTGATTATCCAACCGATCGAAGGAACGTACGGTCAATTGGTGTGAAGTAGTTGTAGAAAGCAGCTAGTTCGGGCTAGTTAGTTCGGGAGTGCACCAACCTCCGTCGGCTCGGTGATGATCGATGAAAGTCTTTCATACCAGCGGCAGACGTAGGACAACGAGTTCGATGATTGGCCAATAGACTTGAACCTTTGCAGCGCCGGTCTAAGATAATTTTTTACCAGGTATGACATCCACTTAATTAACACACTAGCCATCCTTTTTACGTACGTCCCAATAATATATATATATATAGTTTGATTTCTAAAATAATTAGTTCCACTTGGTGGTATCGGGTTTGGCCATAAAAAATTTAAGCCTGTTGTACGTTTGAGCTCGAAAAAAAATATCCAACAGCGTAATATAATACGGAGTATAAATGAATTAGTATCACACTAATGAATTGTCCGGCCGGGCCATGCATGCGCAAAAAAAACAAGTCATCTGAAACTGGTAAAATCCAACAAATTAACAAGAGGTGCAGTGCAATATTCAAGCGTAATTCTACAAATTTTCATTACATTTGTCGACACTCAAAGTCAAAGATATACTAAAGCACATAAATTAAAGTAGTATTTAGACAACATGTAGATGCAACAATAACAAAAATACAAGCTTTAGCCGTTGATTTGAAGCTGCTTTTCATTCCATTTCTGAAAATAGAATCACTACAAGAAAAATGACTTTTAGTGACAAAATTCTTGTCATTATAGCTTCTCTAGCTAAAAGTCTTTAGTGACGGTAATTGACATTTATTGAGAGGTCCTGTCATTAATTCTCAAATTTCTGTCATTAAAGACTTTTAGCTAGAGAAGCAATAATGAGAGGATGCTCTCACTAAAAATCGATTTTCTTGTAGTGAATAATAAATTAAACCATACTTCCTTCTTTTCCCATAGAAACCTTAATTTATCATAAACATATATAAGCCCGGCCATATAGAGTGATGATGACGTGGATGTCATCAGGGCCCCAATCTGTACGGACCTTCACCCATGTAATGCCCTTCCATGTAAAGCGAGGCGCTTTGCGGATGTAGGCCGTCCATCACCATGAATTGCATATCTTCCGACGGCTTCCAGTGCCGTTTTCTTTGGTTGATGAACCAGTTGTTTATTTGTTTCTGGTCTAAACCAGTCGATTCAGCCAACGCCACCTTCTCCGACTCCTACGCAACCAAAAGAGTAGAACACACAAATTATTTATAATTTGCATATGTAAACTATAAGCGGTGGGGATTTCCCGTCACATAATGGTATAACATCTCTTATTACATCTCTTTGATGAATGACGCGTGAAAGGTGTAAATAACCACCATATCATCCTTCCATTGCTTTTTTATTATTATCTTATGCGGCATCCATCTAAGAGATGTAACATAAGAAATGAGACTATTGTGTAATAGGAAATCCTACCAAATTATACAGGACGAAGATCATGAAATATTAATGAAGTTTGCATATGTACCGAAGGATATGGCCACTTGTAGTGCAGTTCCCACCAGCTAAGAAGCTTTTGACGAGCGTCTTTAGGGAGTTTCCCTTTCTTCTTCTTCTTAGAGAGTTCTTGTTTAAGGCTACTTAAGTATCCACTATACTTCTTCAGGAGGTGGTTTTTCAGCTCACGATCTTCTGCTCTTGGATCAATCTCAGGAAGTTCCGTTTCTCCACCGCTATTGTCATGGTCTTCTTCAGATGAACCACCCTCATACTTCTCCTCTTTTATTCATACATTAATAAGTCCAATTAAACAAAATAAGTTAACAACATTTAAGTAGTATATCTAAGGCAAAAGTTATTGAACAAAACTAAAAGAAATTAATACTATATAAAAAGCAGACAAATAAAATTATATCCCACATAAAAAAAATGTCATACGATAGGCTTCCTAACTAAGACACTCGAACAATGTCAAACTTCACAATCCAAGGTGACCAAATTTCGACCTCGATCTGCAGCTTGTATATATTTTCTTTAAAAATAAAGCATATATAGATCGAGGTTCAGGCAACAATATCTTGAAAAAAGTATAGTTGAAGATAAACAAATTCAGGGGAATTCTTCATTCAAAAATCAAGAGGCCGATGGGGGGATTTTCATTTGCTAGCACAAACTTAAGATTTTCTTTATTTGGTATTTAGCTAACATGTAACTCTATAATTTGATTCTTATATCTGTAACCAACTATAATCAATAAAATGATCAAAACACTTTTAACTTATTTCTAGACCAATTATTGATATCTGTAACCAACTGTACCAATAAAAAAATCAAAATCTCATTGAAAAAACAAAATAAAAATAGGAAAGCCAAGATGTTACCAAACTAAAAAAAAAAATCAACAAACACTCTATGTCAGTTGCCAAAATTGTAATGGTCGAAAAGAGGTTAAAGTGCACAGAGTTCATGAAGCGCAACTCTTAACAGTAGATATCTAGTGATGCATATATAATTACCTCCTTGATCATACTTCAAAGAAAAGAACAACTGGAGACAAAAAGCTCAATTAGGGGACATTAGACACTATTATTTAGCCACAATAATGTCTTTACAAGCTTTATTAATAATAAAATTAAGTTTGTGGTTACATACTTACATTGTCACCTATTATAGTATCTAAAGCATAGGTTTAGGTTGCCATCCCATTATCAATTAGTGAAAAGGGATTAAAGTCAAATAGACCTAGTACATGCACAAAATGAAGAAATAAACATAAATCCATGAAACCATACGCAATTAATAATTACAGGCTAATGAACATTGTCCTATATTTCTTTTCACATAGCCTAAAAGCTGAAGTAAATTGTTCCACACAAAACAAAGAAATGACAAAATATCAGTAGTTGCTGCACTGTATATTAATTTGTCCACTGTCTGTCTATGCATGCACATAAGTGCATAACATCACAACACACACACACACACATATATATATATTTATATATATGCAGAGAGAGAGAGAGAGAGATGCATTGACAGTAAAATAAAATCCATGTATTTAGTTGTCAGAAAAGTGGAGACCCATGACAATGTTTTAGTGAAAGAAACGAACGAAATGACATCTAATAAAAAAGAAGTAATGTCCACTTAATAAATTTTAGGTGGGTAGAAAACAAAGTTTTTTTTTTCGAAACAAAGGATTTCATCATTTGCTTATGTGATAACCATTTACTATATACTTTCTACTTGAAGAAGAGGGCTTTAATTGGGGGCGGTTTTGTCCTTCGCATTTTATTACAAAAATGGAACCAAATCTGATACTAGTATCAATTTACTATACACTCGTGATTAGGGTTTTTCCTTTTTTATTAAAAAAAAAGTTACTTTTTTGGCACTCGTGACCAAGGAAGGCTTTGGAAAATGATGGTGTCAGTCAAAGTTTGTTCTCTTGAAAAATAGCAATGAAAGACAGCAATAAATGACAGTTCTCAGTTTGAACTACCAGTTTTTCCACTGCAAATGCATGTCTCCGCAATTTACTCATCACTGCACCAACACTAACATTTTGGTATTAAAAACTGCCTACCTTAATTGTCCATACATTTTCCCTTTCTTTTTTTTAATTTTAAGAGACAAAAATTTTATACCATAATACAGTGCATAAAAATCTAAATTATAAAAGAAAAAAAAATGCAAGGGGATAATGTAACACGATGATGATGTAACATTTGCTAGCAATGAAATTAGAAAAGAATGTGAGAAGATAAATGTAATTAATTGCCATTTTGGGCAGTGTAATCGAAGATGTTACACCACTGTCCAAAGTAAATCCGAACAGCCTAAATCCATCCATGGTTTTTTCCCTTGTAAGTAAAGAGAGAGAAATGGCAAAAAAAAAAAAAAAAAAAAAGGGTACCAGAATTGAAGATCCGGACAGGGTCATTGGTAAGCATATTGAGTTGCTTCTCAATACGTCGCATGAACTCCATAGCTTCTTGTATAGGCCTCGTTAGCTCGTCTCTATACTTCACTAGCATATCATAATATGCCTCCTACAATATTATTCACAAATCACATCTCAAACCTAAACATCTTCTTTATATAATTAGTAGAAAAATAAACCAAAGAAATTAATAAATGTTAAAAATTAATCACCATGAACTGGTCCAGTTCCGGATCCTTGGCAACATCTCTGCCACCTGCCGCCGCCGCTCGTTGACTTGCCTCAAACTCCTGCCGCACCGCCGTCAGACGCGCCACCACTTCCGGCGGAGCTCCCACCTGATCCAAGATTAATTCTAGGTTTAGAAACAACAAATTAATTAAAAAGCATGCAATTCACTACAACAAATTGACTTGTAAACACTTGTCGATCTGACTAAAATTCTTTAAACGAGCTAGCTAGAGAATCTACAATAACACCATTTCTGTCAATTTTATTTTAGTAGTTTTGGAAAAGATTATGCATGAAGATTATAATATAAACTTGCCTTTTGACAGTCCATGTAAGCATCTAAGAGATGGGAGTACTGAGGATGGGCGGTAATCTTGGCTTTAATAGCATCGACGTCGCCGGAGTTGTCATTTTCCGGCCGCCGGTGATGGTGGTGGTGGTAATGATCTTGCACCGTGGAAGGGAAGCTTCTATTAATTGAAGTGTAGTTGAAAGTAGAGGCATGATCTTCGGTTTTCACAGTTGGTTGATTGTATGATTGGAGATGAAAGTTGCTAGAACTTGGTGCAAGAATTGACCCTCCGTACAGAAAATTGCCCCTTGAATTACTGTTCTCACTCATCTGCTGATTGTAATCTTCCATTTTCAACAACCCCAGATGTGTAAATTCGTTAATTATCAAGAAACTTGTACGAAAAGGAAACCCTAAAGTAAAAACAAAGGCAAAAATTGTGGTTGAAAACAAGCTGGCATAAGGTGAAAAAAGCACAAAAAGGGTCTCCTCTCCCTAGCTATTCTTGTGTGATGAACTGCAAAAATTGAATCTTTTTTTGTTTTTCGAGTTCAGATGAGTGGGACCCCCGAGGTGAAGATCATGAAGTGAAAGTGTGACATAGTTGAATGATGAAGCTGGCGGACGGCGGCGATTGGCCGGAAGCGGAAGGGAGCGGTGGAGGACAAGACGTTGTCTCTGGGAGAATATGAGTGATGAAGAATTGGAAAAATTATTATGGAAAAGCAATGAAGACACCTTTGACAAGTACCGATTTGACAAATGAACCAATTTTTTGTTTTCTTTTCATTTGTTTCCCACCCACGTTCAAGAGCTTTTGAGATGTTGGGGGAAAAAATGCAAATATTTTTTTAATGAAAACAATTTCATATATAAGGTATGTTTGTTTTGGGATTACATAAAACGAGAGAAACTTTAGATGGAGAAATCCTGATAAATAGTACTCCAATTGTGTGTGTTTGTTTTGAGATTTTGAGTAGGATGAGATGTAACTTTACGTCAAATCAAATTGTGTAAGAGTAGTTTGATGGGATGTAATAGTAGGATGTATAAGTATTTTTAGGATAGAGGTGGATGTAGTTGGATGGAGAAATCTGAAAAGACTCAATTTTTAGATTGGGTCTTAATTTTTTACTTCTTTCATTCCAGTAGAAGTTATTTTGGAGCTTTGGACATAAAAATTAAAAATATAATATAATAAGTAAATGTATAAGAGTTGGTATGATTGAGAGGTGATAATATAACGAAATGTGAGTAGAAGGAGTTTCAAAAAAGGGAATAGGTAATTTTCATTAGAAAAAAATAAAAGTTTAATAGCTTTCACCGAGAAGGGAGTAAGTATTTATATTTTCATTAGAATGGACGAAAAAGAAAAGTTTGGTAGTTTTCTTACAAAATCTGCATATTTATATGTTTTTTTTAATCTACATTTTTTAAATAATTCTCTCCTTTTTATTTTTATCATTTTATATGACTTAAAATTATTTAATTTATGGGCATGAATTGATATAAAATAATTTAAATGAAATCTTAAATTGTAAAAAATGTAAAAATAAATTTTTAATTTGAACATTATAAAATGAGTATTTATATTGAGACTTTACCCAAAAAAATTGAGCTTTGATAAATTAACTTGTCATGGTGTCCAGTATTTTTTTTGTCAAATTACATCATTTAAGGTGGTGAAAATTGAATTACGGAGTATTATATTTTTTGGCATTGTTTTTGTAAATATTTTATTTCTTTAAAGATCTGATTATAGTTTTATGTTTTTATTAAATTATGATTCCGTACATTACAAGAAATTGACTTTTAAATTTTCTGTACATTTAGTTAGAGAAGCAATAATGAGAGGATTTTGTTACTAAAAATCAGTTTTGTTGTAGTGGTATTTATTGTTTGAAATTTTTTCATATATATATATATTTTTTTTTAAAGTTAAGATTGGTTGGGCGCTAGACACGTAATTACAATATCTTTTGTTCCAAAAAAATACTCTCTCAAAAGTGTGCTCACTTGTTTTTTTAGGTCCACAAAAAATACGTTTATTCTATTTAAATAGTTCACTTTTGAATATTTTTTTTACTTTAATAACAAGATTGAGTATCTATCAAATATATTATTTACTCGTTATTTTAAATATATTATTTATAAATAAAATATAATTTTTTTAAAAACATGTATAAAGAAAAGTGAGCACACTTTTGATGAACGGAGTATATATTGTATGTATAGTGACACAAAAAATTGAATTTAGTGTGGTTTGAGATTAAATAAAAAAATCGGTATTTTGGAAGTGCATGGATCAACTAAAAAAAAGTTGATTGAATTTATGAGATCAAATAAAAAAGGTGGTATTTTTTATATGATTTAGTTAGGGGTAAAGAAGAGTTGGTAAGGAGTAAATGAAATTTAGTGAATTATAAGGTAAAATATGAATTTAAAATAAGTGTTAATTTAAAAAATAAAACTCATAATTTTAAAAATAAAATGTGAGTTGAAAATAATTTTTTTAGACGTATATAATGAGACACCCGCATCATGCAGCATAAGATATTGCATATGAAATTATTAATGTTTTTTGGAGAATCTAAAGTTGCCAACTTGCCATTCATATTTAAAAGAATGGAAGAAGATTTCGTATATATATTTAAAATACTGAAATAATATCACAGGTAATATTATTTTGTATATATATTTTGACTAGATGTGCATGATTTAAATCCTTATTTCTGTTTATTGACAAAATTAGACCTAGAGGTGCATCACAATATCAATTGATCAATCTTACGGGAGAATTTTCTCAGGGTACATTTATTTTGGATTTAGGTGTACATGAGAAGTTTAGGTTTTGAAATTCAATGGATTTTAAAAATACGATGAATGGTAAAAAGTGTAGGCTTATTTTGAAATTTAATGAGTTAGAAATTTGTTTCATGTTAAATTAATTCTTTCTCACTTTTTTTAATAACTTTACAATTGTTTTTTAATGTATAGATTAATTAAAAAAATATAATTCGGAGTAATATTAAATGTATTGTGGGTAGTGGAGAAAGGGATGAAAGGTGAAAATATAGATAGAGGAATAAAATTAAAATTTAGAGAGGGGTGATGAATTTTGTTAAATTAAAAAAAGAAAATGTAGACGTTTAACTTTATTTTGGGACGAAACCAAAAAAAAATTGTATACACCACTATATCTTTAAAAAATAGTGGTACGTCTATTAACAGTATCAATCAGGTTAAGGAGATTCTCAAAAGGGAGTTTGAGATGAAAGATCTTGGTGAAGCTAAAGTGATTCTTGGGATGGAGATCAGTAGAGTTGAGGGAGCAATTCAGCTTAGTCAGCCTACCTATCTGAGGAAGGTGTTAGAGAGATTCAGGATGAATCAAGCTAAGTCAGTTTCTACACCAATTGGCCAGCATCAGAAGCTATCCAATCAGATGTGTCCCAAGAACAGCCAAGAAAGAGCTCAGATGAGTAAGGTTCCTTATGCCAGTGCAGTAGGGAGTTTAATGTATGCTATGGTGTGTTGTAGACCAGATTTAACTCATGCAATGAGTGTAATCAGCAGATACATGAGTGATCCAGGTTTAAGTCATTGGGAGACAGTTAAGTGGGTCATGAGATATGTTCTGGGAACAGCTGAGAAAGGTCTGAAATTTCAGAAGATATCAGATGAGGGAGAAGCACTTGTGGGATATGTTGATGCCGACTATGCAGTCAATGTAGACACAAGAAAGTCCTTGACAGGGTATGTATTCACCTTATTTGGTACAGCTATATCATGGAGGTCAATACATCAGTCCGTAGTTGCATTATCTACTACAGAATCAGAATATGTAGCCTTGACTGAAGCAGTAAAGGAGAGCATGTGGCTTAGGGGGATCTTGAAGGAGTTTGGTATATCACAAAGAAGTGTGACTGTCTTCTGTGATAACTAAAGTGCAATACATCTTGCAAAGCATCAGGGGTATCATGAGAGAACTAAACATATAGATGTAAAGCTGTACTTTGTAAGAGATATTGTAGAGAAGGGGTCAGTCCAGGTAGTGAAGATTGCTACAGAGGAGAACCCTGCTGATGCGTTTACTAAGGCATTGCCAAAAGAGAAGTTTGGCTTGTGTCTTAGACTTATTGGACTGCATTAATTCCTCTGAGGAGAAGGCTACTGTTCTTGTGGCAGAAGATCAGTAGTGGAGGCTATTCTTTGAGGAGAATAGTGTTGGTGTTTTTGTTTTTGGTGGAGATTAGTTCGATTATGAGCTAAAGGTGGAGAATTGTGAGTGTTATCTCATAGTCTCAAAATCAGCACAGTAAACTACTGAGCTGATAGGATCAGACAAGATGACTTAGGCCTTATCAGATGAGTTGAAGGGTTTCAATCAGATGAGAAGGTGATGCTTAGAGTTCAGCACAGTTGGGATCAGCACAGTAAGATCAGCACAGTACTGGACTAAGATCAGTACTTCAGCAGACTGGACTAAGATCAGTACTTCAGCAGACTGGACTAAGATCAGTACTTCAGCAGAGTAGATCAGCACAGTACCAGATCAGCACAGTACTTGGGTCAGCACAGTACCAGGTCAGCACAATACTTGGTCAGTGCAGTAAAGATCAGCACAGTATGAAGTCTATCAGCAGAGTTAGCTTTTGATCATCAGAGCAGAAGAGTTGGGTATCAGAACACTAAGTAGTGATCTGATCTTTATGGGCAAGTCTTCTGGTTCGAAGTTAGTTAGTTTAACTAACAGTTTTACAGTTACAACAACTTGAGGGCATAACTACCATTTCAGTTGGGCAATAACAGAGCACATGGGTTGTTACAAGCGGTTGCAAACGGTTGATAACTACTCAAAACAGTTCCTAACAGCAGCAACTACCTTTGGTCTTTATAAACTCTTGTTTGTGTACATTGTAAAGGTTGACACCTTTTTGGGATGAGAGATTTAGTACGTTGTTGTATTCTTTGAGTTGTGTGAGTTCACGAGTGAAGTGAGGAAATATCCAATTCCGAGTGAATGAGTGTGTAAACATTCTTTATCAATCAAAGAAGTACTAATCTGGTCCAGTGGATGTAGATCACATTGATCGAACCACTTAAATCCTTGTGTGCTGTTTGTCTCGTTGCTTACTTTTCTGAATTACTATCCTAGAGCAGTTATTTCTTCTATATTCAAGTGTTCTAATTAGTTGGAGACGTCTAGCTGATCGGAATCAATCTTGACAATAATGAATAAGTGGGATAAAATTAATTGGTGATACAATTATATTCAATTGTGTTTATGTATATTTTGTAGAGGTATATGTGAAATCTCAGAACTAGAATAAGAAATGAATTGCAAGATGTCAAATTCATTATTAGAGTGAAACACAAAGTAAATGTAGCCTTGAAAATATGAGTAACGCTTATTCAGTGAAATTAACTTGTGCAATCAATATTTTCAACAGAAATTACATTAAAAACAATAAATACAGTATATGTTGATCAAAAGTGTGCTTATTTATTTTATATGGAGTACATGTGTTCTTTTAATTATATTTTAATTATAAAAAAGATATTGGAATAACGAGTAGATAATATTATTAATAGAAATTCAATTTTGTTAATAAAGTAAAACATATACTTAATAGTTAATTATTTAAGTTGAATAAGCATATTCTTTATGGACAAAAAATAAAATTGAACCCACTTTTAACTTTTAAAGTAGATACACTAATATATTGTTCAATTAAAAAAATTAATGTTTGGGTGAAAATATTAATGATACTAAAAGAAATAAAACTTTTAAAGTATAGAAAACCCTAATACTGTAGCTCAAAATATTAATAATATTCAAAGTGTATGATAATAAATTAGTCATTTTCGGAAATTAAATTTGGCCAGGTAGTAGATGATATTTTATTATTTTATTGTTGAAGGATGAAAGAGGCAGTTGAGTTTTGATATGAATTATGAGTGGGGCCCTAGAGTATAATGAATAATACTCCCCCGGAAGTTGCGCGCGCTACAAAATAAAGGGTGGACCCGAAAGAAAGAGGCAAGAGGTGACATTGGCTATCACTTCAATTTCCCTCTCTCTTTTTTATCGATGAGCTTTAATTTCATTACATTACTCTGCACACACACATGACAGATTGGACGTTTCCAACTGGAACTGCTGCTTTCCCCACCCATGTTATTTTCCCACTACCATTACCCATCACCTTTTATTTCCTGTTTTTCCTTTCGGATTAATTCATCATTTCTGCCCTATATTGAGAAAATATAATTAACAATACATTAAAACTGCTTAACAATGTCATGCATGCAAATATTCAATGCAAAATGCATTTGCCACATACTTACTGCCCGGCCTCGATACTAACAGATGCTTTACATCTCATTTTTCTTTCGTATAAAGTTTTTTTTTTAATAGACTACTCTCTCTCTCATTTTATTATACGAAGTACTTTCTCCGTCTCTTATTTAAAGATTCATAGTTTTTTAGCACGAATTTTATGAGTTATTCACTCCGTCCCACGATTACTTTAACACTTTCTTTTTTCCATAATAACTTTCACACCTTAAAATGAAAAACTATTTATAAACTCCACTCTTACAATATCCTCAATTTTACACAAATGTCATTACTTTTTCTTCACACATACACCAAATTTATCTCATTTATATACTTTATACATAAAGTTTTACAAAATTACCCCTCAAAACTCCATTTATTATTACACTTTTTTAATATTTGTGTCAATCTACCTATAAAAGTAATTCTGAAACGGAATGAGTATTTATTAGTATCATGGAAGATAAAATTGAGAGAAATAAAGATTTTTCAATTTTATGAATAGTAAATAAATTTTTTAGCAAAAATAAAGTGATGACATTTAATGTAATATTGAAATGTTTTGAGAGTATAGTTAAAATGCTCATTTACTATTTTAAGTATGAGTCATTAAGTAAATGATATAAAAATAGTAAAATGAGTCAACAAGTAGAAAATTGAGAGTATCATTTATTCTAAAGATAACACCACTTCTAATACATAACTCATTTGATCAATTTCTTAATTTTGCAAAAAATCGTGGAAAGTTTCGGTTGAGATTGTGGGAATACTTAACACTCAATTCTTTATCACTATATATATATAAAAAAAAGTATACACTGTATACGTACGTACGAACAAATCATACTAGCTAGCTTGTTTATTTAAATAGTAGATTGCGTTAAACATATTTTGGTACACGACATTAGATTTATCGATAACCAATAGAACGTAATTAATTAATGTCTGACAACATTCGATTATCACTATATAAATTACATTAATTATTACAAAATGAAAACAGAATAATGACAAAACGTAACATAAATAATTTTAGCAAATTCATGTATGCACAGCATGTTAATTATTTAAATGAAGCATTTATGTATATTTTTTTTAATAATATTAATGAATTTCACTAAATATACTCTCTCCATCCACATATAGTATGTCTGTTTTTTTTTTTAACAAATTTTAAGAAATGTTGATTATAAATAAAATAAATAGAGAAAAGATAAAATAAGTGTGGTAGATATATTTTCTAAAACGTAGACGGAGAAAGTATTAATTAATTTTAATTAATTTAACTAAACAAGTTGATTATTTATATTCTCTAGTCCTAATTAGATAAGTTGATTTGACTTTTAACAAAGATTAATAAATTTTATTGAGAATGTAAACTACTCAAGAAATTTTTTTATTGGAGTATAATTTTATTTAATGTAATTAATGTATATGTGTTATATTAATAAATGAATTAATAAATATGAGTATTACTTTATATAGAAACAAATCTATGTAAATGAGAAAATTTATAAAAAGAAAATAAACATATCTAATTGAAACAAAAGAGAATATTATATATTGTACTATTAGTTGCTCTACTTAGTAGTTTTTTTTTTTTTGAGGAGTGCTCTACTTAGTACTAGTTACTACATGATTGTACACTGTTGCTTTATAAATTTAGTAACAAACATTTTATTACTCTTTGTGTGGATAAATCTATTTTAATAACAAATTTACTAACATTCTTTATTACCCTTTTTCCTTTTTTTGGACCCATTTGTCCTAGAGTAGTGGTCAACCTATATCCCATACACCTATTTAATTTCCACCTAACACCCCCTCTCCCCATCTTATTAAACGCTAATTTAGTGATGTAAAATTGTAAATAACCTTTTACGGTTAGAGATTATTTTTAGCGTACTAATATCAGTGATGTAAATATCCTTTTTTTTTTTCTTTTTTTTAGGAAGAACTGATAAATATTAGTATAACTTGTAGAACTAATTACAACGTGCTAGACGAGAATTCATATTAATCCAGCAATTCAAAATATAGTGGCAAACCGGCAATGACGATATATATCACTAAATGGTAACTATGATTGACACTAGTTCAGTGGAAGTATGTATATCGATCAGCACTAGTGAAATTTAATTTTACTTTCATTTAGTTTCGTCACGACATATCTGCGTCTGTGTTATTTTTTTTCTTTTTTTTTATGGGATATCAAGGTTGTGATCAAGGACAAAAATATCGGTGTCGGTGGAAATATCGAGACCTAAATTTGTGGATATATCGAATATCGATATCGGTAAATTTTAAAAATGGTGGAAATTTAATAATTAGCTTTTAATATATAAATTCAAAAAAACAATTTAAATCCATTTACATTTATGATAAATTTATATAAAATATAGCATACAATGTTATTTCATATGATATTTTTTGAAATTTATTGACATTTTTCGATATTCTTTCGATATTTTACCGATATTAGTCACGATATTGTTATTGTATATAGGTTTTTATCGATATTTTTTATTTTTTTTTACAAATATCGTGGAAATATCGTTTCTTCTCAATATCGATATTGGTAACTGCGAAAAATTGATATATCGGGGAAATTTCCGGATATTTTTGTCTATGGTTGTGATCGATGATTACTATTTAATCGAATGGTGAAAATTTCTCTAGGGTGTGTTTACTTTGGGCTTTGGGTGGTTTTAAAAACCGGGTTTTTGAAATCCTGGTTTTTGAAATCCCGATGAATAGTAATATGAGTGTTTCTTTTGGGTTTTGGAATAGTGAAGGATTTAACTTTTATGTCAAATCAAGTTGTAAGATTGAATGAGTTTGTATTATTATATTATTGTTTGATTAGATTAGATTATAAATTTATAATGATTAGTTAAGTGTGTAATGATTAAATGTATTATATTATTGTATTATTATATTATTATTATATTATTGTTGAGAAAGAATATAATGATTGAAGTAATATTATATAGATATAACTTTATGTCAAATCAACATGTTTGATAGAGGTGATTTTTAGTCGATTTTGAAAATCGATTTTTAAATCCCAATGTAAAACGAGTTTTGGATCTCTTATAACCAAAAGTAAACATACCCTAGTCTTAACTAAATTTAAAGAAAATAATAAATATTCAAGTATGTTCTATTTCGAAAACATCATCAATAGTAGCAATATCATCATGATTTATACAGTAATAATTAGGATTATATATTATTCTTGCATCAATAATAGACTAGAATTCTGACTCGATCGGTGACATTTTTTACTGCTGTTAGTCTCTGGTCTTCGGGTGTAATTTTAAATTGTTGGCACTTGAAATAATAGTTGTCACTGATATGATATTTAACTGTTCGACTCGTCACCAATTCGTTTAAGTGCGTTACGGTTATTATTTTATGCTGTCTATTTTTTATTTTTTTAACAGAGTGAGAAATTTAAAACTCAATTTTTGGATTTTTATGATTTTACTTCATAATTCAGAATTATTTTAAAAAAAACCATTCAAAAACTACTTCTACATATTAGGTTTGAGAATAAAGTTTTTACAATACTTTTCTTTAAGTTGAATTAATTTTGAATTTGCTTCTGATGGAATACACATTTTATTTTTGGTCTCATAAGTTGGTCCAAATTTTGAATTCAGTCCAATTACTACCATTACATGTTCATTTACCGGTCAAATCATTAACTCGTGTGCAATTTAAATCAACCGTAAATTTGCTTATGTGCATAAAAATGCAGAAAAAAAATGGATTTGACCGATTCATTTACTTGAAATAGTAGGTAATTGGACTGAATTCAAAATTTGTGCCAACTTATGGGACTAAAATCAAAATGTGTATTTCATAAGGACCAAATTTAAAATTAGTCCAACTTACAGTATTACAAAAATTTTAATCTCAATAGATTTTAAATGATTCGCATAAATTTTCAATGGATTTTTTTTGGCCCACCACATTATCATAATATAATTTTCATTTAATATTACATGTTGATTTACATAAAATTAAATTATTCTTTTAAAAAAAAAATCAAAAAAAATTACACATATTATTATTTATCAAAATTTCAAAAACTTAAAGATTTAAAAAATTGGTAGAAAAGCGCCCCAAATCCAAAGAAAACATAACCCATGTATTTAACAATAAGCAACGTTGCAGGATCACATATACAATTTTTTAAAATTTTAAGGTTCAATTTGGCAAGGATGCGTGTACTTATTTACATTTTATTAGTGTAAAACTAGTGTATTATGCGAGAGTATAAAATAAAACGATAGATTTTTTAAAAAATAAGAAAAAAAAAAAGATGGAAATTACTAAAATTTAAAATGTGGTTTTTTTTTTTAACAGATAAAATGTGGAAGTTAGAAAATAAAATTGAACCATTTAATTCTCTAAAAAAAAAGAATCACTTAATAAAAAAAATGCAGAATTCTAAAAAATTAGAAAATTAAAAAAAGATACTCCGTGATAGACAGTGACACGAAAGATTGAGAAAATTTAAAATTTGATGTAAAGGGGTATATAATACGTGTAAAATATATATAGATTTTAAAATTCATAAATCAAACGTATATAGCACATTTTTAACTCACTTAAAATTTAAGCAATTTCAATAATTAATTTAATTGAATTAAGTAACAATCTCAAATAAAATACTAAGCCTTTGAAAATTGCGAAAAAAGCCCCCAAAATACGAAATTCTATCGAATTTTTTACTTCCGCACACCGAAACTGCGAGTTCATTTTTTGAAGGGAATTCACCATGTGGCGAATCTAGTGTGAATTAATATAACACAAAGCACACACACGTCATCTCTCCGTTTGAATCAAAAACTGCAACATGATATTTTTAGAAGAATTTATGTATCATAGATCAATTTCTCTTGCGGGAGATTATAGGGAAAAATAAAATTTATTTTCTTAAAATAGTATAAAAATAATTTTACGAAGAAAATATAGGTGATATTAATTTATTTCTGTCAAATGGATATATTTTGCATATTACAGACGTTAGAATTTATTTTGTATAAAAATGATGTGAGATAGTTTGAAAGAGATTAGCCGATTAGGTATGATGTGCATTTGAGTACAATTACGTACTCATCGAGTTAATTAAATCATTTTATATATATTACAAAATTTTAATTAATTAATAAATATGGTAGTAGCCTAGCGAATTTGTGTCATTTCTTCAGTACTAAGTTCCTCAGTTTTTGCACCTTTAATTTATCTAGAACCCGCTCTATTCATTTATTTAATTAGTTTATTACTAGACTTTATGTATTTATACAGTGAATTTTTCTAGAATTTATACATATTTTTATGGTCAAATTTTAAATTCTGAATTCTAGTAAAATTTTAAAGTAAAATCTGTTAGAGTATATTCAAAACATGTGCATGGCATGCTTGTGCCACGTCACATAACAAGAGTTAGATTAGTAAAAATTGATTAGTCAGTTAATCAACAATTAGTTAGTTAGATGACGGTTACTAGCCTAACAAGTATTTATACTCAGTTGTAACATTCAAAACATTCAGATCAATAATATGCAAAATTTTAAATTTGTGATCTCTCAACATGGTATCAGAGCTTTCCTTTAATTGTTCTTCATTAATTTTGTGTGGATTACTTCTTCAATCATCATCTAATCGATCTCCTGATTCAATATCTCTGTTTTCTTTCTCAATCTCTCTGTTTTCTTTCTCAATTTCTGTCCAGTTTTTTTTTTTTTTTTTTCTCTCGATTCAATCTCTGCTTTACCCTAAATCCTCCTCAATCACTTATATTCTCACATCATGACTTCGGAGAATTTTTCTCCATCATTCATTAAGATTGGCATCAAACTTGAACGAAAGAACTATTCGTTCTAGCGATCACAAGTTCTGGCAACAGTGAAAGCACACGGTTATGAAGATGTGTTGCTTTGTGATTCGGATTCTGTTCCGTCGGATGATTCGATTGATGAATCGGATATTATGTGGCATCGACGGGATCAGTATGTGTTGAGCTGGTTATTCAGTTCTATTGGTGAATCCATGCTTGGTTACATCGGTAGATGCGAACACGCATTTCAGGCATGAAAGGTGTTCGATGATTTGTTTCAATCAAAATCATCAGCTCAGGCCTTGACACTCAGGCTTGAAATTTTGTCTCTGAAGAAAGGAGATCTTAGCATTGATGAATATCTCCTTCAGATGCGGATATTAGCAGATGGCTTGCAAGCAGCTGGCAATGGATTAACAGATGATGATCTAATCCTGTATATTCTGGGTGGACTTGGATCTGACTTTGATGCAGTTGTAGTCAACATTACAACTCGTGGGAAGCTTCCTACTCTATCTAAGGTACAAGCTATTCTTCTAACTCATGAAATGCGCATTCGACAGGCGGCATCAACCTCTCGAATCAATTTGGGATCAGTCTCAAATCCTGTGGCCAATCTAGCATCAAAGGATATTTCGACTAAGTCAAGTGGAAAGAAACCCTGGGGCAAGTACAACAAGCCTCGTATTGTTTGTCAACTTTGTGGTCGAAATTATCACGTTGCTGCGAAGTGCTTCAAACGGTATGACAACACATTTCATGGCCTTGATCACAACTCCTTTGCTCAAGGTCAGTCCAGCTCCTCTCCCTCACCATATCAAGTCAGCTCCTCTCCCTCTCCCTCACAATATCAAGCCAACTATGCTCACTTCAATCCTAGACATCAACCAACCAATTACCACTCTAGCTATCCATCAACCTCCTACAATCCAAATCACTATTCCAGCTGCCCATCAACCTCCTACAATCCAAATCCTGTTTCTACTAACTCAAATCCAGAGTGGCATGTTGACAGTGGGGCCACACATCATGTTACGACACAACTTGGTAACATGAATGTCTCTTCACCTTATCAAGGTACATCATCTCTTACTGTTGGTAATGGCTCAACTGCTTCTATACATCATATTGGTTCTATTGTGTTGCCATCGCTTGTTGATCATACACGCTTACATTTAAACAATGTGTTGCATGTGCCTGATGTGACCAAGAATTTGTTAAGCATTTCTAAGTTTCTAAAGGACAATGATGTTATCATGGAATTTCATGCTAACAAATGTTTTGATAAGGATTCAAAGACACTTCGGGTTCTACTGACGGGAACACTCAATTAAGGTCTTTACCAGTTGGATCTTAAAGGGTTGAATCGTGATTTGAATGTTGCTGCTGTTGCAACTAAAGATGCATATCAGTGTAATGTTGCTCTTATCAATAATAATGTGTTGTGGCACAATAGACTAGGACATCCATGTGATTCTGTGCTTAGGGATGTACTTAGGTCTTTGAACATTTCTGTTTCAAATAAAGCTGTGGAGTTATGTGATGGATGTATTCGTGGAAAAATGCATCAACAATCGTTTCATTCTGTTACACATTATACCACTTATCCTATTGAGGTTATACATGCTGATGTGTGGGGTCCTGCCTCTTCACTTTATGTTGATGGCTATCGTTATTATTTGGTGTTTGTGGATGATTTTACACGGTTTACTTGGATATATCCACTTCATTTGAAATCTGATGTCGCTGCAATCACAATTCAGTTTATTACACTTGTTGAAAGGCAGTTTCAGAGGCATGTTAAGGGTTTTCAGTGTGATATGGGTGGTGAGTTCATTGCTCTCAAGAGGCATTTTACAGATCTTGGTATAGTTGTTCGACATTCTTGTCCATACACCCATCAACAAAATGGTTTGGTTGAACGGAAGCATCAACATATTGTGGAACTTGGATTGACTATGCTAGCTACAAGTGGGCTACCTATGAAATTTTGGTGGCATGCATTCACTACTGCAGTGCATCTCATAAACATTCTTCCCACTCCAACACTTAAACACAAGTCACCTTTTCAGCTCCTGCATAATAGAGTACCAAACTATTCTAATCTTCGGGTTTTTGGTTGCTCTTGTTATCCATTCTTGAGGCCTTATAACTCATCGAAACTACAATTCCGTTCCACAAAGTGTATATTTCTTGGGTATAGTCCTAATCATAAGGGGTACATTTGCTTGCATCCTTCAGGAAGGGTGTATGTGGCCATAACAGTGGAATTTATTGAGCATGAGTTTCCTTACACTCAATTATGCACTTCTGTGATTCCTTCTCCCACTTCCAGCAACTCATTACCTTCTTTCTCACCTCCTAAATTCAACTCTCACACACCTAATCAACCTTTATCTCCCATGCAATCTGTATCTTCCCCACTCATCTCTCATAATCTGCCACCTGCCTCTATATCCCCCATACAATCTGCCTCTCCCACCTCTCATGATCCTCACTTACCCTCTCAAACACTCTGTCTCCAGCCCCTATATCTCCATTTGTTGACAACACTGATCTTTCACCTACTCATCTCATTCCAAACACTCACCATATGATCACCCGATCCAAAACTGGGAATTTTAAACCAAAAATCTACACCTTTACTATTGCTCATCCTGTAGCCGAACCAGATTCTGTGTCCCAAGCCTTGTCTACTCCAGAATGGAAATCAACAATGATTGTTGAATATGATGCATTAATGCGCAATGAAACTTGGCACCTTGTGCCCTGTACAACTGACATGAATGTGGTTACTACTAAATGGTTATTCAGGGTGAAATATACTAAAGATGGTGATGTTGAAAGGTACAAGGCTCGTCTTGTGGCACGAGGTTTTCAACAAACAGCAGGGGTGGACTACTTCCATACCTTTAGTCCAGTGATAAAGCCATCTACACTTCGGATTATGTTCACATTGGCTGTCACTAAGGGGTGGTTGATTCAACAGGTTGACATCAACAATGCGTTTTTACATGGCACGTTGAATGAAGTGGTGTACATAAAGCAACCTGAAGGCTTTGTTAACTCCTCCAATCCTGAATATGCGTGTAGATTGGATAAAGCTCTTTACTGGCTTAAACAGGCACCGAAAGCATGGTATGATACATTGCGATCATTCCTCTCATCTCAGGGTTTCTTGCAGTCTAAGGTTGATCACTGCCTGTTCTTTCGAAAACAAGAGGGCCAACTACTCCTCATTCTTGTTTATGTTGATGATATCCTCATAACTGGTGCCTCCTCCTCTCAAGTTGATCATCTTATCCAAACTCTTGATCAAAAATTCTCACTTAAACATCTAGGCATTGTCAACTACTTTCTTGGCATTGAAGCCCTGGTCACCCCTTCCACTATCATGCTTACTCAATCTAAATACATCAAAGACTTACTCATCAAAACCAAACTGGAATCTTGCTCTCCATGTCCCACTCCCATATGCCCCGGTGTTAAACTCTTCTCAAAAGACAGTGCTATCTTTGACAACCCCTCCCTCTATCGCAGTGTTGTTGGCACACTTCAATACCTCACTTTAACCCGTCCAGATATCAGCTTCGCCGTTAACAAACTCTCTCAATTCCTCTCACTTCCCACACAAAATCATTGACGGGCTTGTAAACGCATTCTCAGGTATCTCAAGGGCTCACTAACTACAGGTTTACTCTTCTCTTCTGTTTTCGATTTCAGGGTCCAAGGATTTGCCGATGCCGACTATGCCTCAAGCCTGGATGATCGACGGAGCACGTCGGGTTACTGCTTAAAGATTGGTGACAACATAATTTCCTGGTGCTCGAAGAAACAAAATGTCGTGGCTCGTAGCAGTACGGAGGCCGAGTACAGATCACTGACACTGGCTACTACTGACATTATTTGGGTCACAACGTTGTTTCAAGAGCTTGACATTCCGCTGCACACACCGTCTTACTTATGGTGTGACAATCAAAGTGCAATCACACTCGCGTTTAGTCCGGCGTTTCACTCTCGCACAAAACACATAGAAATTGATGTCCATTTTCTACGAGAGAAAACACAGTCCAAACAGCTGGACGTTCGTTTTGTCCCAACGGAACATCAACCGGCTGACTTGCTCACCAAGCCAGTCTCTCCGTCCAGATTTGCGTCCTTGTGTTGCTCTCTTGGACTTGGCTCTTTAGGAGCTCCACTTTCTTCAGGAGCATGTTAGAGTATATTCAAAACATGTGCATGACATGCTTACGCCACGTCACATAACAACAGTTAGATTAGTAAAAATTGATTAGTCAGTTAACCAACAATTAGTTAGTTAGATGACGGTTACTAGCCTAACAAGTATTTATACTCAGTTGTAACATTCAAAACATTCAGATCAATAATATGCAAAATTTTAAGTTTGTGATCTCTCAACAAAATTTGTGTTTTTTTTTTTTTAAAAAAGAAGACAATTTAGTTTTTATTACTGTGTAAACGCAAAGCGAATTTTAGAGTCCATCCATATTTATTGGAGGGTCAACCCAATAAAACAATCTATCAAATTGACGAGCACTTCTCACTATTGTGTGCGTCAAAATATTAACACATTATTTAACATAAGTCACCGTAACATTCTTCAATTTAGATACTAAAGCCTGTGTTAGATTTCCAAATTTTAAATTGAAAAACAAACCTACCCTAACTCTTAAGTCTAAACAACTAAAAAGGGCTAAAAGCGAGAAACAAGAATCAAAGTGACAACCAATGATCAAAGAATCAAACTACAGTTGGAAGCAAAAAATAAAGTATCGAACTACAGTAAAACATACGTGGTTTAACAACATTCACATAATTAGTTCCCTAAACAATGATTATTAGTAATATTTAATATAGGTTTACCTGCTTAGCGTAATGCAACTGTCAATCAGTAGTTGGCTTAGATAATGATTGATGCTAATCACTTGATTTGTTAACTAAGTGGCCACAGTAATGCCTACAGGAAAATTGACTAAAAATAGGGAGAGTATAAAATTATAGACTACCTTAGAAGATTTATATACTTCTATCTCTTAAATGAAAACTACACAATTTTTTTTTTTTTTCTGTTTAATGCTTTTTTTTTTTTTACAAATTACCCTTTTTTAAATTTCATTATATTATTCTTTTCCTCAATTACATTCCCTCCAATAAATCAATTTATTTTATTATATTTCTTAATCTCTACGCGCAAAGTCTATGTGTAGTTTTCATCGTGACGAAGAAAGTACTATATAGAAATTCATGTAAATCATAATTAATTCTCAGTCGCCTAAATTATTTATGTCAATTTATCTAGTACATGTTTTTGTGAATATTAATTAGTTCATATCCGTCTAAATTTATTATACTAATTTTATTCGAATATAAATTTTAATAAATATTGATTAATTTATATATAAAGTAAATATATTGTAATGGGGTATAATGAATATTATGAAATCCACATATAAATAATCCTTTAATAAATATTAATTAATTTATATATAAAGTAAATATATTGTAATGGGGTATAATGAATATTATGAAATCCACATATAAATAATCGATTGTTTATGAATAAATTGAATTTCATATTAAGTAAAAATAAAATTACTTCTCGCAATATTTTTCAATTTAAAAAAAATATTAATTTTAATTCAAACATACACACAAAGCAATCTACTCATATTTCACTCTCCACCTTCATATTAAAATAATCTTTGGACGGGAGAAGAGTAATATTTAAATACTGTAATTTAATAAGATAAGGATCCACGTGTTATTGGACTCAGATTATGGTGAATTCGAAAAGCGCTCTGATCATGAAAGATTGGAATCATTATTATAGTATTGCTTTTAAATTCATTAATATTTTCTTGCAAAATATATAAATTATATTCCCTTCATTTCGTTATTAACTGAGAATTTACTTTTTGTACGAGTTTGAATATAAAAATAGCATTTATTAATATTAAAGGGGTATAATGATTTTTTAAAAGAAAAAGAACAACAATTTAACTTTATTGAAAATAAATTTTTTTTGTTAGTATAAAAAAAATAATCATAAAAACTAATATACAAAACGGAACCTTATCGCAAAATAAGATTTAGGATAAGCTAGATCCAGCATCGATCGAGCATGTTCTGCGATTGCTATTCTTTCTTTGTTATTTATTCCGACAAGTAGTGGCTGCCTTCACTTATCTAGCTCTGTAGTGCTTTTATTTTCTGACTTAATTATATTTTAATTCTTTACATGATACTCCATATATAAAACACGTTGGTTGAAATATATATGGATAGTTACTAACATTTGAATTCATTCTTTTCCTTTTTTTTTAAGTCTCGAAAATTGTTATGAAGTAATACAAATTGAATATTGAATATTGTGTTAGCTGATTCTAATGCATGATAGAAGAAGAAGTTGTAGTCGTCTGATTTGATCAGACTAGTCGAGGAAGATTGATCAACTCAGTTGATAGGTTCAGTCATCTCATCTAATAGTATAAGGACAACTCTATTGAGTACATGTCTTTTGTTCTTAACAGCAGAGTTTGAGGTCTAAGTCATCTGAGTCATGTCAACTGATGCTGATTCTGTTAATTTCAGAGTTAGTTTCTAGTCGATTATTCTATTAATGGCAGTTGGGAATTAGTTATTAACAATTCAATATGACATTGTTCATTTATATACATCCCTTGGTTTGTATAATAGTAGATTGGTTGAATATTTGAGTGAGTTAGCAAATTATTGAGAGTTCATACTTTAATATGTAATTATCATTCAAAGTTAGTGAAGATAAGACTCTATCATACGTGAACATAGATCATATTAATCGAACTACGTAATTTTTTTTCTTTCATTCATTTGCATTGTTGTATTTAACTGAGTTTATCAATTGAATTTGGTTTGTATTTAGACAAATCATATCAAACATAATGTGGTCTTTTTACATTACCTCCACTAGGAGAAAATCAATGCAAAAACTTTTTAGGCTCCCATTTGAAATTATACATAAAAAATGAATTAAAATGGTAGAAATAGGGGTACAGAAAAAGTACAGGAAGAGATGTGGGGGGTGGGCCCAGGTAGTCATGTGTAAATCAGAGCTGAGAACGCGCGAAAACAGCGCGGGAGCTGTTTCCCAACGCAGCTACACATATTATTATTATATACACCGCATTTTACATTGTACAGTAGTAGTATTGTATTGTATGCATCAACTCCTTTTGACTACAGTCTACAACACAACAGAGTTTGTTTTTTTTCTTTTTTTTCCTGTACATGAAGTTTCTTTTAAATATATGTGATAAATGAAATTAAATGTTTACTATGTTTGTAGTATTAAATAAGTTCAGATTTGAGGGGATGCATGCTTAGTCAGTATCTGGCTTTTAAGGATGATCGATCGTTGCAATTAAACGAAAAGATGGTTGATTAAAGTTAACAATGATTACCATTGTAAATAAATTGACGATTTTTTTTTAATGTATTTTCTTATATATTCAATCATTATTTTCGAATTCAACCGTGTCTTCTCTTTTCTTATACTCCCTCCTTCCCAGGATTTTAGGTATACTTTGATCGTTACGGAGATTAAAAAAATAAAATAAAGTAATGTGTAAAATAAAATAAATGAGAGACATTATTGTTAATTCATTAATTAAAGTGGGGGATATTTGATTAAAGAAAAAAGAAAGATAAAATAAAGGAAGAATATGTTAAGAAAAGTGTACATAAAATCATGGGACCGATGACAAGTTGTCAACCAAAACAATTTGACACATCAATAACAAGTTGCGGAAAAGTTATTGTATGCATCGATTTGTCGAAAAAAAAAAGATGATTTGTGATATTTTTGAATTTGAATATTCATGATTAAATTATAAAATCATTTTCACCTACTATTAGTATTCTCTCCTTTCAAGTTATTTATACGTTTTTTATTCTTATACGTTACTTTATATATTACTACTTTTTTCTCTATCTTCTATCTCTCATTCACATTATTTGTACTACTGTTGAATTTTTGAAATACGAACATAATGCTCGTAGCAGCGGAAAAGTTAAATTTATTGTTTACAAACAACGATTCTGATATGACTGTATAACATGAATTGAAGGATAATTAAAGCATTAAGAGCATGTTTGATAGTAAAGATTGATTATCTAAGATTGAGATGATAACTAAACTTTATAAATTTTAAAACATAATCTATCCTTAATCTAAGTTATCAAACAACCAATAAAAATGATATATAGTTAATTTAGGTTTAATCTATCCTATCAAACGTGGCCTAATATTTCTTACAGTAATTTGTATGCGAGATCCTCCATTACGTTATCCACGTAATCCTCATTTACGAACTTGTGATCCAAATTAAAATTCTCTAAATGAATTCGTTAGGAAAATTCTATGAAGGAACCGGAGTAGTTGAACGGATGAAGCTTTTTTCTTTTTAGGAGAAGTATTTTTAATTATTGTTTTTATCTATTTCCATCTTTTCATTTTTATCTCTCTATATATCTTTTTTTTTTATCCCTCTTTCTACTTTTTCTATTTCTCATTTTTATCTACGTCTCCAAAACAAATTAAATATTACTCCTCCCTCCAAGTATAAAATAAATTAAATATTACTCCTCCCTCCAAGTATAAAATGTGTATTTCTTTTTAGATACATATATTTTAAAAAATATTATTTATTTATAAAAAAAATACCAATAGATAAAACAGGGAGGAGAGATAACGTAATTAAGGGAGTATGATAAAGTATATATTTTTTAATGAAATAAACACAGTTTATGTGAACATTCTTTTAAAAAAATAATTATGTCGACATATGAATTATATTTATTTAAATTTATATGTAGACAATGTAGAGTTATAATTTTGTTAAATAAAAAAAATATAAATTTTAGGTTAAGACGAAACAAAAAAAAAGTGTAAACTTTTTGGAGTGATTACTATTAATTTTTTTTTTTTTGAAGTTGCATCAACTAATTTAACACAGCCACATCAACGTATCAATACACTTATTTGGCATTCAGGTCAAACATACTTTACGTGTGTGGGTGCGCGTATGTTTGGGCTGTAATGTTATTTTGCCAGTTTCTTTTTTCTTTTTTAAGATGTAGAAAAAATTCAGCTCAATATACTTGTTTAATTAAAATTTTAATTAATATAGTAGAATCAAATTAATACTATAACTTAATTGCATCAATTGATAATTGCATTTGCAAACAAGTATGATTCAAAACATTTTTTTTTATAACAAACACAATTATGGAGCATTACACGTCAACTTTTAGAGGATATGACGGTCCGCTTCACCCATATCTTCAGGGAAGCGAATCAGGTCGCTGGTTCTCCTGCCAAGCTTCGGACCACCTCCACCCTTTGAAGAGGGCAATGCCCGAATATTATCTCTCATTTTATGTATAGTGATCCATGAGTATTTTTGTTTCAATAAGATTGTTACTTAGAGGGGTACCTTTTCCCTTGACCCGAATTTTGTCCCTTAGGAGAGTTTTTCTGAATAAAATTTTAGCGCTCTCCAGCCTTTGGTTCGTCATGTGAACTTATGGCTTTGAAGTGTTTTTATTTTCTTTTTAATAATATCTCTAATCCCCCTACAACTATGGGCTTGGCTCATGTACATATTCACCAATTTTTTTTGTTTTTTATTTTTTCTTTATTTAAGAAAAACATTAAAATATATTATTAATAAAAAAAATGGATAAATATTATTTCAACCTTTATATAAATTTTGCGTTTATAATTCTCGATTATAATTCAATATTAATCAAAGTTGATGCAAAATAACAATTACTGGGCTAGCCCAAATATTGTGATAAGCCATCCAGCCCAAGATGTTATCAACTGTGGTCCATTTATGAATTATGGTATTTCGTTTTACAATGCACTGGTTTTGGAATAATAAAATTGACTTTGTATTTAAAAAAAAAAAAAAAAGACTTGCACAAAATATATTGTTTCACGAATTGTATTCCGTGGCGACGATATTAGTATCACTTAAAAAAATACTCACTTATTTTTCTTAAACAAATCTCTTTTTTTGTTTTATCGTCTAAAAGCAATTGTATTAATCAACAAATTTTACACACTCTGCATTCCAGCGGCTAATGAGACACTATATTATACTATGACTTTTTTTTTTTTGGTCAGGAATTATACTATGACTAATGAGTGACAAACCTCATTTATTATAGTTTACTGGAATTGAAATTGTTTTATATTTTATTTCATTGTAGAATTATTGACACATGTTACATTAAAAAAAAAAAAAAATATCCTATAATATTGGGAATAAAGATCCAGTAGAAGAATGAAGGTAAAGTCGAGTGAGATCCAGCAGAAGAATGAAGGTAAAGTCTAGTATGCACTCGACTCGAGTGCATGTTGTGCACTCTAGTCCATGTGCACTTTTCAGTTTTAATGACTTAAACTTTTTGGTAAATGGTGTTGCACTTTTCAATTATTACTAAAAATATTATTATACAGTTTAATAATTGAAAAGTGCAACAAAAAGTGTAAGTCAGTAAACAGAAAAGTGCAACATGATTAGTGTGCACAACATGCACTCGAGTCCATAGGAGACCAACCCTAGAATGAAACATCAGTGAAATATAAAAAGTGAAACAAAGGAATCGAACCGAGTTTAAACTCAAATATGTTTAATTGAGAGTATGACTCAAATACTTAAATTGAACCCCGTTTGTATGAGATCATTTTACACAATTTATTTTAAATTTTTTTATATGAACTAATACTCTAAAATATTTTATATTTTTCACGGTGTGCACCATACTCCAAGCTCATTCGATTTTTTTTTTTTTATGTAGAAGGGGCGGGCTCGAATCTTAAATAGATGGAGTACGTCGTAACATAAAATAATATTGAATGAATTGGCCCATACGATTGGATGGTGCACATGATATTGTGTATTTAAATACACTATATTGAGGGATTCTCGGGGTCTTAAAAGACGATGCTCTTCTTTACTCTTTTTTTTTTTTGGTCTAATTTTATTATTTTTAAAACAATATTTTCTTTTTCTTATAATAAGTTTTATATGTAAATAGTGTTTTGATGAGTAATTTTATAATAATAAATAATGTTTTTAGCGAGTATAGAATATAACAAGTGTGCGTGTGACCAAATGGACGAATAAAACTGGTCAAGAATGGCAATGAATTGCCAGTTCGTTGTCTCGTTCTAGAAAGCCATAATTCCAGAATCTGATGGAAAAGTAAACTTGAATTCAATCAGTTCATCACCATTATAGCCACCATTGGGTCAAAATCCTTGACTTTCTTCATAATCCTAGAAGAAAAATAATTAATCACTGCTGCTTCTTCTGTCGATCATTGCCGTTGATTTGTACTGACACCTCCAATTTCTTTAACTAACATTCCAGTCCACATTCCATTTGCATCCATATTTTGTATGTATAGAAGCAAAAAAACACTTAATTATAGTGATGGAGAAAAGTGTTACAGAGACTGTGAGAGAGCAGGAAAATAAAGGAACAGAGATGGGTTTTGCGGGGGAGAGTAAGCTGAGCAATCAGAAGAAGAAAAGGTTTTCTTTGATTCCGATTTTTGGTTGTATTAGATCGGACGGCAGCGGTGAAGTTCCGGTGGCGGAGAAGCCGGATGTTAATCGGAGTTTCGACGTGGAGGCGAGTTGCAATGGGAAGGATCACGCGCCGAGGCATCTGATTGTTATGGTTAACGGAATTATTGGCAGGTAGTAATTTCACTATTTTTATGATTTTTTGATGCTATTGTGAATGATTGCAAGGTGTTTGATAAATGGTCATTGTTATCTTGCAGGATACTTGTTCTGTTTGTTGTGTTTTTTACTACTGTTGACTAAATTGGTTATGTTTTGGGGTTATTTGCTTTGTTTGGGTATATATGGATTTGAATATTCTGTGGTGGTGATCCTTGTTCTTACTTCTGAAGAAGTTGATTTCGATTTTGCGTTTTTTATTAATTTAAATTTATGTGCAGTGCTCAAAACTGGAGATATGCAGCTAAGCAATTTGTGAAGGCGTATCCTAGCGATGTTATAGTGCATTGTGAGCTTCATCTTTTTTTATTTCTGCTATTTCAATTGTATTCTGCTTTTTGTTTCCTTTAATATGTGTTGGTTCTTGATGTAATTAGGTAATGCTGTAATTGATAAATAGGTGTTTTCTGTAATGGTTTAGTGTGGAAGTCTAAGGTACTGCATTGAATTAACATTAGCTGGAAAATAAGTTGCACCAAGAAGATAGCAGACATTGGTGCCAAAGTGACCTTAGAATAGTATAAGTCCAGAGTTTATTTGAGTTCATTCTTAAATAGAATGAGCAAAGTTCCATTATTTTTCATCTTTATAACTATTACTACATTTTGAAATATCTATGCAAAAATTGTTTCGATATCCAAAATTGTTCTAGCTTGGAAAAAGCTGTTAATTACACAAGTTGTTTGATGGGAATCATCTAAAGTTCTGAAGCTATATGGATTTTCCCTACATCTTGATTAGAATGTTTAGTAATGATGAAAATAACTTTAAATATAGCTGGAACTCTTCTTGATCAAATTGCTAAATCCAGGCAGTGAATCTAATTCATCGTTGTTGACATTGGATGGTATTGATGTTATGGGGAAGAGATTAGCTGAAGAGGTTTGTACATACATTTACTGAGACCTTAACTTCTACTAACTTCATTTCATATTAATTGTCGTTTTAGCTATTTCCATACTTTATCCTAATTTACCCCAATATTTATCCCTAAAAGAACTCTAATTTAATGAAGTATATCTTTTTCCCTCACGCCTTTAACGAAGAATATCCATAGATTTAAAAATTGGAAAGAGAAACATTGATTAATGGTAAATGTGTCAAAATTTTATGTTCTCTAAAAACGACAATTGTTATGAAACGGAGGGAGTATGTTTATTATTTATACAAGAACTAAATTACCCTTCACTTTGTTTTTTGTGATCCCTTTCGTATTACTTAATTTTCAGGTGATTTCTATTATTGATCGTCATTCAAATCTCGAGAAAATTTCTTTTGTGGGTCACTCCCTTGGTGGGCTGGTAGCAAGATATGCTATTGCTGTGCTTTATCAACAAGATTTGGCAAGAAAATGTGCTGATGAAAATGGTGAATGTGAAGGAAAGGAGCTTAACAAATCCTCCGTAGAAGAGAAAACAAGAGCAACAATTGCTGGACTCGAACCCGTAAACTTCATTACCTCTGCTACACCTCATCTTGGATCAAGAGGTCATAAACAGGTGTCTCAATTATTTACATCTTCTCTTTTTCTTAGAATGGATTTATCGTAAATGTCTTGGACTAAGTTTATCAATTCCTATTTGCTGTTACATCATCTCGAGTTCTAATGATCTTATGATTATTAGAAATCCCGATGAAGAGCACAGAACTTTATTTTGTTTATTTACTATTTACTCTAGAAAACTTAATCATAGCACCGAATCTTGCAGTAATTTTTGACCGGTTATTAGGCTTTCCTTCAATTTACATAATACTATGTGTACGTTCTCTTTTATCATTCCTCATAATGTACTCTGTTTGTAACCTCAAGCCTTATGGATTGTATGCACTGAATCTTTTCATTTCTCGAAATTTGGTTTTCATTTGTCTCATCATGGATCTTGTTTTTTTCGATAAATTTTGAATAATCAAATCTTTATTCAGCATTGGTTGTATTGATAATCATACAAAGAAAATGTCATGCAGAGAACCGATTCAGCTACTTAATTGTGTGCAAAATGAGAAGCTGATTCTGATGTACAAAATTCCTTTGTTTTCTGCTTTGCTTAACTTGCAGATTCCGGTGCTCTGTAGTTTTCAGCCTATGGAGAAAGTAGCTTTGCATGGTTCTCGGATATTTCGTAGGACGGGGAAACATTTATTCTTGCGGGATAATGATAACGGGAAACCCCCGCTTTTGCTTCAAATGTGCTATGATTCCGATGATCTTAAGTTCATGTGAGTCATTATCAATTGTTTATATTCGTAACTGTTGGATGAAAGAATTGCTCAAATTTTCTCATTCTATGGCTCATTGCAGATCAGCTTTGCAGTTATTCAGAAGGCGCGTTGCCTATGCAAATGCAAGTGCCGACCGTATCCTGTCTTATTTTAACACTATCTTTATCATACATCACCCAATGACTTCTCATAGTTCCAAAAATATACTCCCTCCGTCCCTTAGATAAGTTTACACTTGCTTTTGACACAGAGATTAAGAAATATAGTATTAAATGTGCAGTGGATAGTTGAGGTAGAGAGATGTAGAAAGAAGAAAAGGTAGAGATAGATAGTGATTTTTTTCAAATAAGGAAATGTAAACTATGTGTTGGGACGGACAAGAAAAAGTGTAAACCTTTCGAAGGGATGGAGGGAGTATCTAATTTCGGATTATTGAGAATAGATTCTTTCTCATATTTGGTTCCTTGACATTTTTCATAGAAATTGTTGGGTGGAGTACATCATCATTGCGTCGTATTAATGAGCTCCCAAAGGTAAGTATTTTATTGATATTCTGCTTAAGTTACAAGAGAAAAACTTGTATGATCTTGGTTCATTGATATGAGATCCTTGAACTCTATGGATACTATCCAACAAAGTCCAAATGTATGTGTTTTAGACCCATTTTTGTAAATGAGTAAAAAATGAGATGAAAGTTCTCACTAGTGTTTCTCAAGTTATTAATGCTGAAATTGAATATCTTACAGTGTGTTTTTCTCTTTTAGCGAAGGAATCTAGTAAAAAATGCTAAATACAAATACGTTTTCAACGAAGAGACGCCAAAAATTGCAAATCTTCAAGATGTTTCGTTGCATAACAAAGTTGCCAGAGGGACGACTAGTGAAATGGAAGGTTGGTTTTGTAGGGGAATTAATGATTGTGGCTCGTTTTCATTATAAATGTGATTAGTGTGCTGATATTCGATTAAATGTTATGTGTTTTTCATCGTAGAGGCGATGTTGAGAGAGTTAACGAGACTTGGATGGGAGCGAGTAGATGTCAATTTCAGGAGAAGTATACAAAGGTTTTTCGCCCACAATACAATTCAGGCAAGTATCCAACTTTTCCTTCTTAGAACGTAAAATGTCTGATCAATTTAAATTGCAGAAAATGTTAAGTCATTGTGTAACAAGAAACTGATTAATTCAAGTAATTTATAAGGTTTCATAGACTTGTTTTGACATTAAAATGCAACTCTCCTTTTCAAACTATGCACTCTAGCTAATATATTGATTTGGCTTTAAATGTTATGTGCTCAGGTAAAGACATACTGTATCAATTCACATGGGGCCCACGTTATACGACATATGATCGATAACTTTCAATTATAGAGATTGGTCTTGAGCTTTGTATTTTTTATTATTGTATAATTTGTTGAAGTGGTGAAATAAAATATAGTATAGCACTATAGCATACTGATTCGTTTGAGGTTTTGCCAGCCTGTATTGTAATATTATTTTTATTTTTCTTTAAGAAATGGAAATAAATTTTAGATCGTAGCTGTTGCCTGTTGGATAATGGATTGCTAGGTTTAGTAATTTTTTGAATTTCCAAAAAATATTTTGAAATTAAAACAATGTGTACTTCTTAAAATAAAATCGAAATACATATATAGTGCGGCTCGCTATCACGCTATTGATAATTTTTATGGGAAAATAATTTATTATATATTCAATTTTGTATGAGGCCATTTCATTAATTAGTCAACATTAAAAAAATTCCCAAAATATATATATCAAAAACCAATCTAATAGATTGAATCTTTTTTCTAAAAAAAAAAAACTATGAATTTAATTAGAATCCATGGGCATGCCCAGCTGCAGTGCACATCTTGTTCCACCGTCCAAGTATATTGGTGGGGTTAATGCCTAGGAACCATTCAATTTCTTACATCACACATTGTATTCTTGTTACCATTGATTTGGTATTCGGTTTTCATTTCTGTTTTTTTAACATCACTAGCAAAAATGGAAGCTACCTCGTGCGAGCTCTATTTTACTATTTAATTACTTTGTTATAAAATATGATTCATATATGATCATAAATTTACATTAAGACGTGAACTTGATTAATGTATAACATTGTCACATAATTATCGTAATATAAAAATAAAATCATAATGCAATTCATAAGAAATTGAACTTTTGACTTAATTTATTAGAAGTATTTGACTTATATGATTACACACACAAGTAATTAGTGAATAGTGAAGGGTTGTGATTTGAGTGAAATATGTGGCCAACCAACCATGTTGCGAATCTTTAGTTAGAATTGAGAAAGTGAAAATAAGGAGTAATAATCATAAGAAAATACTACAAAAAACAAGGCAAAATTTGGCGTGGATTTGGAGAGAAGCTTTGTCATCAATTCACTTCCACACCCTTGCCTTACCCCTACCTATACCCCTAACCCTAACTTTCAATCATCTTTTCTTGGAAATTTAATAAATGCACTACTGTTCACCTCTTTTTTCAAAATTCTAACTTATAAAATGGAGTAGATAAAAAAAGTGCTCAAAAACCAAGACTAGTACTGAATACTCACACGGATATGAGGGGGACAGAATGAAGAGTTGGAATCCATGGAAAATGAAACTCCACAACTAGTCCCCTACCCCTCACATGTCCCTTTCTCCTCCAAATATATTAAAGCCCAAGGGTAGTAGTATTTCCTATGCTATTTTTTAACTCACAATATTTATATGTTTTGTTCGGTTTCAATAAGTATTCTATAAGATTCAACGATTTCAATCTAAACTCTATTTTTTATTTTATTTTTTTGTAATTTTCAGTCAATTTTTGTTTAGGAATAAAGTTTAGGTTCTAAACAGTCAATTTCTCATAATACATGTTACAATTGAATAATTTTTTTGTACATGTTGCAAGTTGAAAATAATAATTATAATGCATATTGCGTATTAATATTAACCTTATGCATATAAGTAATTATTAATTTGTTCAATTTTTTTTTTATTAATTGTGAGGAAAATAATAAATCATCATAGTATACGATTATTCTAATTTTAGTAAACGTGTGATGGGATAACACATGATTTAAACACCATTTACCTCAATCAATGCTTGAAATATATATAAAAATATGATATTTTTTGTATGTATGATGAGGACATCTCTTGTCAGCTCAACTTCAATCAGTCAAGGCTATGTATAATCAAATGCAGTAGGTTATTTCTTGTCCGTTCAACCAATCAAATGTACTCAGATTGATTTATGATGTATTTTATTGCAGTCAACATAATAACTCCATAAATTAAAGTTAATAATCATGATTATTTTTACACTATTTTAAAAAATATTAATTATTAATGCGTAAAGTATATGTTTAAAATAAAAAATAAATGATATACTCCGTATCAATCTATTTTGAGTGAATAAATATTTTTATTTATTTAAATGTGCCTATTAAGTTTAGAAATTTTTAAAAAAAAATAGATTTATTAAGTTTGAACCGAGAAAGTATATGCTTCCAATTCTGAGTTAAATTTGATATTAAAAAAAATTAAAATACCCCTCAAAATGTTCTTGTGCTTTTAAAATTTTATATTTCCATTATAAGCTTGTTCTTATAATTTATCTTATTTTGAAATAAACCTAAGCTTTAAAACAATTTTCAAGATTATTCTTTTTAAGAAGAAATCAAACTCAAAATGAAAGATACGGAGTATAACATTTGGAAAGTATAAAGATATTTTTGTGAATATTATACTGTATCATTTTAGAGAGACATTTTGTTTCTTCAAATATTTTGAACCAAATTTAACTAGATAATGAATGTATTTGATAATTTTGATGGTGTAAATAAACCAGCTTTAGTAATATTTTGATGGTGTATTTAATAATACACTTACACTAAATAAACCAGCTTTAGCGGTGTATTTAATAATACACTTACACTAAGGGGGTATGTTTGTTTTAGAATTATGTAGGACGGAGAAATTTCGGATGGAGAAATTTTGAATGGAAAAATCTTGATAAATATTGATTATGTTATGTGTGTTTGTTTTAGAATTTTGATTTTTGAGTAGATTATGATGTAACTTTATGTTAAATAAATTGTGTAAGAGTAAGTGATGTTGTATTATAATGTAAGTATTATTATAATAGTAGAATATATATGTATTTTTAGGGGTGGATGAAGTTGAAAGGTGAAATCTCGGACTAGAATAGAATGGGGGACGTGTTAGTCCCAAAACAAAAAAGGCCCTACGTGTTTTAGATGGGTTGTTCCATCCAAGGATGAAAATATCGGTATCGGTGGAAATATCGAGACCTTAAATTTATGGAAATATCGACGGATATATCGATATCGAATATCGATATCGGTAAATTTTAAAAATTGTAAAAAATTAATAACAAGCCTTTAGTACATAAAATTAACAAAATAATTTGAATACATTTTATATCAATGATAAATTTATATAAAATATAATATACAATGTTATTTCATATGACATTTATCGATATTTATCGATATTTTCTCGATATTTTCCGATATTTTTTCGATATTTTACCGATATTAGGCTCGATATTGTTATTGTCTACCGATATTTATCGATATTTTCAATTTTTTTACAAATATCGTGGAAATATCGGTTCTTCCCAATATCGATATCGGTGACCCCGTAAAATGGATATATCGAGGATATATCGGGGATATTTCCGGATATTTTCATCCTTGGTTCCATCTCATTAATCTGATTTGTAAACTAGGTGTCGTTTACACTTTTCAAAAATATATTTTTCTTTTTAATACTCTTAGCCTTTTAGGTTGTGTTTGGATGGAGGAATTTAGGTATAAATTTTAAATCCATAATCTAAATCCACTCTACTTGGTTTGGATTAAAAAGTAAATGATTGAATTAAATCCTTGTTAAAAAAATCATGTCATTTGAAATCTATTTATTTTTAAATTCTTTCATTTAAAATACATTCTCATATCAAATCCCTTCATTCAAATCCAACTTTAAATTTTTTAAAATATACAAATAAATTCATTATTTTAATATGAAAAATAAACATTATTAAAAATAACCAGTTGTGATTATGACCATACGATCTCTTTTTTTTTTTTGGTTGAGAAAACCATACGATCTTTGCACAACAATTGTTTGTTACTGTATAAAATATTGGTACCATGAAAAAGCACACTCTCTCTTAACCCATTCTGTGTTCCATGTAATGTAATGTATATATGAAACCATATCTCACCCTCATGTGCAGCTGATTCCCTGCCTACAAAACGGACCCTTCTCATTCATTTGGGCTCATCAACCGAGGAAAGAGAGAGAGAGATATCAAGAGTGTGTGTGTGTAGTGTCTTTCCCTTTTCGGGGCCTTTCCTCAAGTTCCTTTCTCCATTTGATCTCTTTTGCAGCATTCCATTTTGTCTACAAAGTTCAATCATTGCTGTAAAAAGGATGAAATCAGTTTCTTGTTTCTTCACTAGAAAGAAATTGAATGTTTGCTCAACAAACTGAGAATTCCCACCACCCTCCCCTCCCCTCCCTCTGAAATTCAATGGCCTGCATGAAATTTCTCACCCAAAAAAGAAATATAAATCTGATTGTTTTTCTCCTGACCTTCTCTTTCTTATTGATGTCAAGCTTCAACCCTTCTCAATTCATGGCTCAAGGTTAGTGATTCTTGCAAAAAATTTCATTCAGGACTTTGATCGAACATCTTGTATTCATGATTTTCTTTTTTCAGGTAGACAATTACCACCTAATGCCAATCTGGTAAGATTTTCTCTCTCACCTTCTTCTTGGGCCCTGAAACAGAATTTGGCATTACTGAATTCTTGTTTCAATTTTTTTAAAAAAAATGCAGATGAAAGAAGAAGAATTTGCAGTAGAAATGAGGGGATTGATAGGATCAAGGCCCCCAAAATGCGAAGGAAGATGCAGAAATTGTGGGCGTTGTGAAGCAGTTCAAGTTCCGATTGCAGGAAGCATCAAGAAATTAATCAGGAGAATCGAATATTCAAGAGGTGATGATATCTCTAATTATAAGCCCATGTGCTGGAAGTGTAAATGTGGGGACTTTTTCTTCAACCCTTAGTTTCTGAGTAATTTTTTCTTAAGTAATAATTCTTCGTTACCTAATTACCTCAACTTTTGTACAGAGGATATGTCATTGCCATACTCATCTTCTCATCTAATTGCTCTTTTTTTCTTTTGGATTTTTGCCCCTTAAAATCATGTCCTCCATTGCCAACAATAATGATAAGATAAATGTTGGGTTTCATTGAGTTACTAATGATTTATACTCCCCCCTCCTATTTTGTAAACAATGGAGTATGCCAATTTTTAACATATTTATCCTCACCTATCTTTCTTCTTAAAAAAGGATAGTAGTAAATTTTAGGAAAATGTACTTGGAGTAAATTAAACAACATAAATTTTAAGAAATTTATCCCCACCAATCTTTATCTTAATAAGAAAAAGGCTAAAAATACGTTTATATGGTTTTGTTGCTATTTAATTTAGCTTGAATCGTCGAGTTAAAATGAATATTTTGAGGAAAGTGAGGTGAGGGGTTTTTTGGGAATTTCCGAAGTGGAAAAGAGCATTAAATACCAAAATCAGAAGCTTTGTCAGTAGTACTGTGGATTGCAGTTGAGCTTTTCGTATTTTACAAGATTTCATTAATACAATTCAATCCAAAGAAAATAAAAATAATATTCTTTATACATTACATCTCGGCTGGATAACTAAAATAATTTGGAACTCCAGGTCCACTGTACCACTATGCGATGCAGCAGGGGCCTCACAAACGTTTAGTAGTATTTGAATTAGAATGGTTTGTCCCTTTCAAAAACAATAAAAATAGTACTAGAATGGTTTGTTCTATACCCCATTTTGTTCAAATTTTCATACCAAACGTGATAATTTTTTCTCCATATCACCAATCAAGCATGTTATTAACTTACTATACTACATTCTAGTACAGGGGAAATTAATAATGTAGCAACACTCTCGTGTTCCGGTCGGAAGGTGACAGCAATGCACAGAACGTTTCAATGGAAATGAAATCAGAATGCCTTTTTAACTGCCTAAACTTCTATTTTGATTTTCAAGATTTATAATAACTAACTGGATGAAACCAGTTGAACTGATTCTGTTTCCTCTGCAGAAAATATAAAATGCTAGATTTAAACCCGATAGATTTCGAAATTCAAAGATTAAAACACGGATAGCTTCTGAAATTTGATAATGCGTCTCTCTATCCAAAAAAATGTTGAAGAGAGGCTTGACATACAACACATGAAAACTCATGTTTCTTTGCCTTAAGAAAGATTTTCTAGAGAGAAAGCAGATTAGCTATACTACTTGAGCCTAATCACATTCATTCCAAACTCTC
Organism: Galeopsis tetrahit; assembly: GCA_963675135.1. Taxonomy (NCBI): domain Eukaryota; kingdom Viridiplantae; phylum Streptophyta; class Magnoliopsida; order Lamiales; family Lamiaceae; genus Galeopsis; species Galeopsis tetrahit. Next base: position 85,102,742 of record OY776121.1, read on the forward strand.
TCAAAATCTTGGCCCTCACATGAAGCTTCAGGTATATCAATGCTAGATTTTGATCTTACGCGTATTTAGTTGGGACTGGATGATGGGAATTCCATTGCAACAACATCCATATAATGGACGTTCCTGCAAACACATAAACATGAGTTCAATTAATCTCTTAAACACCGCTCTTAAAATGCAGTACAAATGGACAGATGTCGAGAAACGAGCATATATTATCCAAATAGGAGCCATGCTAAAAAACTGTATTAAAGGAGTAAAGAAGCAGTACCAGCAAAAATGCCAACGGTTGCCAGATTTCCAATGGCCATTGTATTGTAAATGAGATACTCAGTCAAGAAATGACCAAATGCGTAGATGAAGGACAGGAATGTTGCCAAATATAGAGGCTTGTTATCGAGATTGAATGCGCAAAGATAGCAAAGAGTGCAAGTCAACAGCGTCCAAACGCCAAATGTACGCCCATGAACTTCACTCACTATAATGTGGAACGAGGATCAGAATACTTATTCGGAATAATCAAGCACATATAGTCGAGAAAGTCAAGTAGTGTAAATCATGTTTAAATGTCAATAACTGCAGAGATAAAAAATAAGAGTAAGTCTCCTGTGCACCAAGTTCACGTGAACTCTCTTCTTAAAAGTAATACTCCGTATTGTTTAGTATACGAAGTAACACTGTATAGCATGTGAAGTATCACATTTTTAAAATGCTTGATTTTACGTGTCATTCTTCTCAAAATCACTAAACAGTGATACATTAAACATTATTACCGAGTTCACCATAAAACTTATGTGAACCAAGTTTATAGAAGTTTTTGTCTAAGAAAAGAGATTAATCCACGGCCTCAGTCTGTATGTTTATAAATGAATCCCCCATCCAAAGATAAGTCTTCAGTTATGAACAACAACTCCAATACATGCAGTTATTTAAAAATGATTGCTTAAGCTCATATCGTGTGGAGTTGAACATGATTGCATAAATTACAACAAATCAGTTCGTTAATTCTAGAATTAATTACATTCTTCGTCAGGTTGAATTTAAGAAAATAAATCCGTAGTAAAACGACAATGATCTATCCCATGTTTGCTTACACCGAGATATTGATAAATTTAATGTGGCCCAAAAATACAAATAATTATGGATGAAAGAATACTTTTTCAAGAACATGAAACAATCTTACAGGGATTCTCTAAACAAAATCTATTCTACTACTCACACAGATTTTAAATACGTTTCATTGAACCATATCATATTTTTTGGAATCAAAAACAACATTTTATTAATAAAAAATATGAAGTACAAAGGGACATGTCATCCCTACAATGATGAACACATTCAAGCTATAGAGTACAATTCCAGTTACTACCTATATCTGAAACTAGTTGTGTCTAGAAATCCACCCACTAAGCAACCCTAACTTTAAGCATATCCCACACTTCTTCTAAAGATTTTTCACTATTTAAAAAAAAATCTTCTATTTTTTATCAAGCCAAAGGAACCAGCATAAAGCTGAAGGTACAGCTTTCCATAAAATGAGCAATGCAAAAAGAAGTGGTCCAGGTCTTCTAAATGATTAGTGCACGTCTGCACGATAGACCAATAAAAAAGTGTCTTTGTAAACATTACAAGTAAGCACCTTTCCCTAACACCCACAAGGGCCACAACCATGAAATTAATTTGAACCTTCCTTGGTTCAAGAACCTTCATTCTCATCTAACTAAAAACGTAGCTGTTGTCCAAACAAACAACACAAATCTTGCAATTCAGTCTTCAAGGTTACGAAAAAAGTGAAAGTCCCATTATGGGTGACGAAGAGTACGAGCCATAATTTATGGATATGAAAGACATATAATTAGGGAGTGCTTGGTTCAAAATAATTCAATGGGAATGTGTATGAGAATGAGTATAGAATAATGTGACGTATAATGAGAATTAATGATCATCAATTCAACTTCATTATACTTCATATGAGGTTATGAGACTCAAAATAAGTTTTCATTACCGCGTTTTGATTAACTACCTCCCTTCCTATAATCATTTCTCCTCAATCATTCCACCATTTTTCAATCAACAATCATTTTTTGTCCCAAGACTCCCAACTTATCCGAAGATTAAAGCAAAACAATCATTATCGCATTGCAATTCACTATTCAATGATTCTCATTACCATTCCCACTAAAGGATTTGAAAAAGAAAAAAAAAAAACCTAAGTTTATTATGCCAAGAAGTAATACAATATAAAAGGGGTAAGATAAAGAAGGAGAATCATTACCCACCCACACATCCTCCCAAAACCTTTGTTGCTTGACGAAATTTGAGTAAATCCTAGAAATGCATTTCCAAGGCTTAGAAAGGCAACTCTAACAGCAATTCCTGCATCCTAGTTATTTTCTTGCACACCATATTTACTTATAATAACTCTACACCATAAAGAATCACTTTCCTCCAGAAAACATCACCACCATTTCCCTAGTAGTATAACTTTGTTTTTAAGACAAATGCTCTCAATCCCAAGTCCACAAATTTCTTTAAGTCAAACAACCACTTCCCAAGATAAGGGATGAGCAAGACTATCCATCATCAGTTCATTAAACTTCAACAAATTTCACCAATATAGTGTAGTTGAGCTATTCAACTTCAACAAAATTACAAAAAACCATTATTTTGCACCACCAAGACCTCAAGAAAACCAAGTATATCCAATTACCATGCAAACTATTCTAATTTCAAATCAAATCTTGACCAAAATAATACCATTCAAAATTTTAGGTAATTACACTGCTTCAACATAAACTTAAGAAGAGATCTATTAAATAGATTCATCTAATCAAGATACCTGCTCCTATTCTTAAGGTCAAACATAAATGCATAAGCTACAACAAACTCCAGTTGCTGAATCTACCAATTTCTTATCAATTAAAAAACACTAGCAATCTTCTTGCCTAAAATATCTGTAAAATCAAGATTCATACGTATTAAAAGGTTAAAGAACAATCCCCTGTCCATTTGTTAACATAGAGTATCATTCTTTGTGGCAATCAATGCAGGATTTACATCATACGGCTAATATTAAAATAGAAGAATGTACAACAAAATTAAAAAAACGTACTGGGGGTTTTTGAGAAAACGGCGAGGCGGAGTGCCCAAATATCGAAGAATCCGAACCAAACTGAAACTAATCGAAGTGTGCCTACAAGCATTAGCCAACATCCCAGTAACTTCATCTCCTCTCTCTCTCTCTCTCTCTCTCTCTCTCGCAGAGTATTTCTCTCTCTACTGCTGTTTAGTGTTTACTCAGTTGGGAAAATGAGGACTTGGATTAGGAGTAAAACGAATCATTTTAAATTAACTGCACAGATCTAAACATAAAAGCACATGTTTACTTTTTTTGGTTTTAACTGATTTTAAATTTTAAGTTTCTACTCGTATTACTTAAAAATTTAAAAATTATCAAAAGCAAATACAACACATGTAAATTTATAGTATCACGTTACAATTAACTCTCATTCCTAATAAGGTATTGATTTAATATAAAGTTAATTATACTTACTAAAAAAAAATTAAAAAAAATACAGTAATTCATATTGTACTCTTCCATTTCACTAAGTTTCTCACTTTTCTTTTTATAGATGTTCCACAATAAATTTTACATTCTAATTTTTTTTTTGCACATTATTTTATATTACTTTCTCTATCATTATCACATCACTTGTATTATATCTATTATTTTATCATATTTTTTAATAAAAAAAAAAGGAGTAAGAGAGAGAATGAGTGTGTGAAGAAAAAAAAAAGTAAGAGAGAAAAAAAGATTAAAAAAAATGTAATTGTACAAAAATAGACGTGTATTGTATTATAGAGGGAATTGGTATTTAATTTTAGAGTAATTGAGAATGTTTAATCCCAAACCAAAAACGGATTGAGTGTTTAAAATTAGATGATATGGAGGAAAGATAAAGTATATGGAGGAAAGATAAAGTATGGATCCATTATGGATGCTAACGAGTGTGTTAGAGAAAATAAGAAAGAAATTAATGGTATTATGATTGGAAGTAGTTCAGTAGAAAAGTTTTTCAGACTGACCTTAGTCATATAAAATTGTGGGCTAAACGGGCAAGAACGTTATTCGATTCACTCTTAGCAATTTAGTAAAAATCGGGACCTAAGTCTAATCCTAACGAACCACTAACGATCTATGATGATTTTTTTTTTTTTTTAAGATTTTGAATTCTCAAAATTTATCTTCCAATGCGTAGTTATAAAGTTAAAAATATATTTTAGTTTAACCTATTTTTATTTATAACCAATAAATAATTTTCATTATTAAGAAGTATTAATATTGTGAACAAGATGAATGTAGATGATTTGACATAGTGTGATATGATAATAAATTAAAAAAATCGGTAATTTGAATTTTGAAACAAAATAAAAATGTATAATAAATTGTATGGCTTCAGCAGTCTCTACCGTTGGTATAAACATATTGTCGCGTAGTCCTCGCATGTTCATAGTTTGTGTTTTACCTTGTGAAATACTCCATATCTTTCTAATTTTACTAATTTAATTAATACAGTAATTAATTTAATAAATTAAATTCCATTTTTTTCATTTACATTATTAAAAAAAAATGTTGAACACAAAAATTTATATGAAACATTTCATATATATATATATATATATTTTAGATATTTAAGGTAAAATGAAGCATAGGAAATTTTTAAAAACTATACTCCGTATTAAACATATGTGTAACAAATAATTCAAATAATGTTATTGGAAAGTCCTTTCCATTGAAAATATGTGGTTGCACTTGCAGTAGGCTTCGGGTAGTGATAAGACTCTGTTCTACCTAAAACTCAACTCCATTTTCCATCAATGGCTGCAAACCCGGACGAGATACTCCACGATTTTGGACTTGTCAAAGTATACAAAGATGGTCGAGTACAGAGGTCAACAGGCCAAGACTTTATCCCCCCTTCCGTTGATCCCTCCACGGCGGTTCAATCCAAAGACGTCCAAATCTCACCGGAAATCAACCTCTCAGCCCGAATCTTCCTCCCGGAGAACGCTAATCGGAACAAAAAACTCCCTCTCGTCGTCTACTTTCACGGCGGAGGTTTTATAATTGAATCCGCCTTCTCTCCTACCTACCATAAACACCTCAATCACTTGGTTGCAGCAGCCAACGCTGTAGCTGTATCAGTACAGTACCGATTGGCGCCGGAGAATCCTCTCCCAATAGCGTACGAGGATTCGTGGCTGGCTCTCAAATGGATCCTTTCTCGATCCGCGGAAGAAGAAGATTGGATCACAGAGTATGCGGATTTGGATCGGGTTTTTTTAGGAGGAGACAGCGCTGGTGCCAACATAGCACACCACATGGCCGTACGGGTCGGGTTAGAGAATCCGGGTGAGGTCGATTTAAAAGGGGTTTTCCTCAACTGTCCATTCTTCTACGGGGAAGATCCGATTGGGGATGAAGAAACACATGAGGTATTTTCGAAAAGTTTTACGGATAAACTCTGGCGGCTCGTTTGCCCGGGCACGGCCGGGCTGGACGACCCGTGGATGAATCCGGCAATGGATCCGAAACTGTCGAATTTGGGTTGCAAAAGATTGTTGGTGTATGTTGCAGGAAAGGATGTGCTGAAAGGAAGGGGTTGGTGTTATAAAGAGGCGTTGGAGAAGAGTGGGTGGGATGGAGAAATTGAGGTTGTTGAAGTTGAAGGGGAAGAACACGTTTTCAGCGTGGTTTCTCCAGATGGTGAAAACGGCATTGCCATGCTCAACAAACTCTCTTCTTTTATTAACCATTAATGTCTCGTTCTGTCGCCCTAAAATAAAAATGTTCTGTATTTCTTGTATGCTGGAAGACTAGTAATAATTTCACACTTAGAGCATGATTGGTATGGGTAATGGGCTTAGAATGGAATGATCATTCATGGACTTATTCCTAATTTCATGATTGGTATGTTTTTTTACACGGAATCGTGATTCCTCATAGAATGGTGATTCCCAAAAATAAAAATTTTGATTCCTCTTCATCCCTCTATCTTTACCCATTCCATTCAACGTGAAATCAAATTATTTTTATTTATTAAAAAAAAAATCATTAAAAAAATATTTTTACAAAATTATCCTTATCAACCATTAAAAAGATTTTCATTAACCCTTTTATCCAACCTTAATTCTTAAATACGATCAAAGAATAGTATATATATATATGTTTCATTTTAAGATAAACTTTTTACATTATTTTGCATTCATTTTATTATATTAATCATGAGAATGGAATCAATCAAGAAATGATTTTTCATTCCTTGTCAATACCAATCATGAGAATGGTCATTCAGACTTTCATTCCATTCATGAGTTCATTCCATTTAATCACATTTTCATTCAGTCATACCAATCATGCCCTTATACTTTTATCGTTTTATAATCATTTTTACACTTTTAAATTTATTTTTTTTTATAAACTTCGTCACACTATCCTCAATTTTACACAAAAATATTATTATTTTTTACTTATACTATTAGTTAGTATATTTTAGAGTTAGTTTGGTAGTTACACCTAAGTTACAACTACTTTTCTCAACCTCTTGTAACCACTCTATATATAACAACTTGGGTCAATTTCTCCCCCTCTCTCCCTATGTTCGTTTTTTATGCCTCTCACACTCTATGCTATGACGCATCTAGTTACTAAACTTACTATCAAGTTGAAACCAACAAATAATCCAATGTGGTATCGTCAAGTATTTCCTCTTTTTGTCACTCAAAAGTTCTTGCCTTATGTCGATGGCTCATCGCCGGCCCCTCCTTCCACCGTCACTACCAATGGCGTCTCCTCCCAAAATCCTCTCTACACGACTTGATTTTCTCGTGATCAAACGGTGAGTGTTTTCTTGACTTCCACACTCACTGAGGAGGCCATGACAGTCACCGTTGGATGCACGTCCTCTCTAGACATTTGGAAGGCTCTCGCCGAAGCATTTAATCAGCCCTCCAAGGCTCGAGAACTACGATTGAAAGATGAATTACAACTCATCAAGAAAGGATCAAGATCGGTTTCAGAGTATGGGGCCGCCTTCAAAAAATTTTGCGACCAACTATCCTCCATTGGTTGCACCATTGACAACACCGATAAATCGCATTGGTTTCTTCGTGGCTTAGGTCCTGAATTCCATGGTTTCTCCACCTCCCAAATCAACATCTCTGCTCTACCTACGTTTTCACAGATCTTCTCGCTAAGGCAGAATCTCATATTTGTTCACACAAGTCAACTATTTTTTTTATATATAAAAAAGTTTAAATAATTATCTCTCAAAACTCGGGTTTTTTTATCAATTTATTATAAATAAATTAAATATTTTATAAAATAGGGTGAATTTGGAAAGTTTTAACAAAATATAGTAAAACGCTCAGGGGCCAAGCGTTTATGTAATAAAAACGCGAGGCCCCCACGGTCTGCAAAAAAAAAAAAAAAAAATTATTAAAAACGGCCCGCACCTGGGCGTTTTTCTTATATATATATATGCATGTGTGTATATACTATGCATCATGCATGGCATTGGCATTGACATGGGTAAATTGGATTAACATGGTATTTCTCCAATTATACCTTACACACATGATGAGCAGTAAAAGGGGACATAATTTTTCGGTATTGTTTTTCATTTTAATATTCTGTAATTTACATATCAAATTAAAATAGAAATGTTAATTTATTTCAAAATCAATACACTTTAATTAAAAAAATATTGTTCCCTCCCTTTTATAATAATTTTCACATTTTTTTAAACGTTCTACAATAATTTTCACACCCTTGTAAAACCTTTATAAACTCCACTCTTACAATATTTATAAATTTACACAAAATATCATTGTTTTTTGGACTCACACATACACACGAACACAAGTCAACTCATTTTTTTAATTTATACATTAAAATTTTCAAAATTAATTATCCCGCAAAACCAAGGTTGAAAATATTGATTTCGGTGGAAATACTGAAACCTTAAATTTGTGAAAATATCGATGGATATATCGATATCGGTAAATTTTAAAAATTAGGAAAAATTAACAACAAATTTTTAATACATTAATCTAATAAAATAATTTGAACACATTTAACATCTGTGATAAATTTATATAAAATATAATATACTTCGTACAATGTTATTTAATACGACACTTTCTCGATATTTTTTGGATATTTTTCGAAATTTAGTTTGGTATTGTTATTGCATCCGATATTTTTAATTTTCTTTACAAATATCATGAAAATATCCTTATTTACGTACATTATAAATATCGGTGACCAAAAAAATTAGAAATATCAAGGATATTTTCTTCCATGCATGTTCAAAACTCTATCCATTATTATATTTTATTTATAAGATGGGCACACATATTAATAAATAAAATGTACTGTAATAATAAGTAGAGTTTTGAAAAGTAATTAAATTTACAAACCGTAATATATAAAGTAAAAAAAAATGATTTTTGTATATGTGTGGGTCCAAAAATAATGGTATTTTGTATAAATATATGAATACAGTAAAAGTGAAATATATAAGAATTCTTCATTTTATGTGTGAAAATATTGTGAAATATAGAGAATAATATTTTTTTAACTAAAATGTATCCAACTTGATTTTGGAATAAATTAACATATCTATTTTAAATTTTAAATTTGATATGTGAATTTTAATAAGGGGATTTCACATAAAAGGTCATTTCACCTAGTGTTTTTTTAAATAAAGACATGATTCAAAATAGTTTCAGAATAAGGACAAAATGGCACATAAATGTACCATCATGCCCTTAATACATAAAATTCGGAATTAATATGGAGAAATTCTTTAAATGTTTGAAATTTAAAGCTGACTCTATCAGCTCATTAATTCCAAAAATTACGAAATTAATTAAAACCTTATGTTTGAAATTTAAAGCTGACTCTATCAGCTCATTAATTCCAAGAATTACGCAATTAAAAAAAACCTTCCTAAAATTAATTAACACCGGTCAGAAGAGCTTAATTTTGTGCAGAATTTTGGGGTTTTCCAATTTGTGAAGAAAGGAAATCGTGAAGTACGGAAGAAGACGAAGTGAGAAGTGAGAAGAACATTTTGCTCCCTAGACCATGGTTGGAAAAGTAATATAAAAGCTAAATCTGCATAATAAAATGAATAATGCAGAACAATGAAATCTAAAACTGCATAATAAAATGAATAATGCAGAACAATGAAATCTAAAACTGCATAATAAAATGAATAATGCAGAAAAAATAGTACGGTGTCTTCATATTAGAATGTGATTATGCAGAAATACGTATACATATGCAAAATAAGATCTGCATTATCCCTTGGCCAAACCAATAACAAATAATCATGAACTACATTTCAGCAACGCGCACGTAAATCATCACAATTACACGAAAACGGAGCAAATTGAACCTAAATTATAATCATCTCAAAAAATCCTAAATTCTTTGCAAATTGTGTGTGTACGTGTGGAATTAAAAATCATACCCTTGGTAAAACTCTTCATCTGACCCTTGGAATTAAAAGTTTCTACTATATCTCCGGCGGCTTCGCGTCCGTCATCCATAATGAAGAAATCGGTGAAGTTTGAATCCCCTAGGAATATAAAGAAACGATCGCGTGGAAAGTCTCTTGATCATGTGCAGTCGGTGAACTTCGGGCCAGGAAGTGGGTCATGAATGCCACGACCAACGCAAACCCTCGATTGCTTCCAATTCAGTGAAATCCATCGGCGAGTTAGGAGACAAACGAGATGCGTTTCATCAATTGATGAAACCTAATCGAGATTTGCGATCATGGGGATTTATGATATTTCAAAGTTAGGGGTTTAATTTATGATATTTTCTGATAATGGCCGGCCCGGCACCATGAAAGAAACCGGGAGTGGAAATAAGAGAAAAAGTCCAGTGTCTTGATCGCGTGATTAAAGGCTATACTTTTTCTAAATTAGATTCGGGCTTTCGACAGTTTGAAATTTGATTTTTAAAATTTTGAGTTTTGAAATCCTGATAAAAATGTGTATGATTTAAACAGATTCTGAGGGACGATAAACTAGAAAAGAAGGCGATGCAATAAACTAGAAAAAATGCAGAACACGATAAACAGATTCTGAGGGACGAGGAATTCTGAATTAAGGCGGTTTTTGAGAAATTAGGATTGCTTTAATTGAAAATTCGTATGAATCGTGCAGATTGCAAACGAAATAAGGAAGGTGAGATTCTTATTTCTATATGCGTAACAGAATGCTGGCGAAATATATGGAATGTATGACTTGTTCCATTATTATATAAATTAAGGTAAAGTCTAGTATGCACTCGAGTGCATGCTGTGCACCCTAGTCCATGTGCACTTTTCAGTTTACTAACTTACACTTTTTGGTAATGGTGTTGCACTTTTCAATTATTACTCATTTACCAAAAAGTGTAAGTCAGTAAACTGAAAAGTGCACATGGACTAGGGTGCACAGCATGCACTCGAGTTCATAGCAGACCAACCCATAAATTAAATAGTTATTCTTCAAATTTAAATGTAAGGGCATAAATGGTTATTTACACATGTTTTTGTCCTTTTTTAATGTCACATCCCAATTTTAGGGCCTAGATGAAAACACCAATTAAATAATATCTTTATAATATCTTTTAAAGAGACTTTGAAATATTGATTTATTACTATTTTATAAAAATATTTGCAGCGGAAGTAAATAATAAAATAATGAAAATTTTGGAAAGTTTAAATAATATCTTTATAATATCTTTTAAAGAGACTTTGAAATATTGATTTATTACTATTTTATAAAAATATTTGCAGCGGAAGTAAATAATAAAATAATGAAAATTTTGGAAAGTTTAATAAAGAGTCGTGACTTTGTTTAAAAATTTAAACCATCTCAAAATTTAATAAATTAAAAAGTACATGGATTAACTTTCAAAATGAAATAAGGGTTTAAAATAAAAATCATATCAATCTCTACTATCTCGTAAGAAAGTTTTATAAATAAATAAGTAAACTAGTCCAAATAAATTTTATAAAGTGATAATCGTTTTGTCATCCACCGCCCCTCCTCGCCACCAGCTCCTTAATCTGAAAATGTTAAATAAGGGGTGAGCAAACCACAACTCAGTGGGGACAAGTTTGTCCAAACTAAATACAATAAGCAATTAATCATCAATTCACGTTAACATTCGTAATATCATCAATTCAATAAATCACATTAAACATGTATACCTCAATATGTAATAGTTCAATACCATCACCTCGTTTATAAAGGTCAGAAGACCTATCCTCGTTTATAAAAGTCAGATGACCTATCCTCGTTTATAAAGGTCTGAAGACCTATCCTCGTTTATAAAGGTCAGATGACCTATCCTCGTTTATAAAGGTCAGATGACCTATCCTCGTTTATAAAGGTCAGATGACCTATCCTCGTTTATAAAGGTCAGATGACCTATCCTCGTTTATAAAGGTCAGATGACCTATCCTCGTTTATAAAGGTCAGATGACCTATCCTCGTTTATCTTTCATGAACATCAAAATAATTTCACATAAACATAAAATAATCACATATGTCATTTAATTGAAGTTAGAAATCATAATTTCACATGAATATCGAAATAATTACATATCGCATTTAATTGAAGTTACAAATCATATTTAACATGAATATCAAAATAATCACATATCGCATTTAATAATGACAAACAAATCAACATAGAAATCCCCACCTCAAAATGAAAGGTAGTGAATCAAATGGATGCAAACGACGCTACCTTCTTGTCACAATTATTGGCACCTAGCATTAAATATAAAATTAAACCTTCTTATAAATCTTAACATTAAAATGATGAAAAATATCAATCAAAACTCATAAAGCTCACGGTATAGACCATCACTCATATACTCTTACTCAAAACTTTTCTTTATTACAAATTAATTAAATAAACTCGTCCACTTCCATCAGATTTAATCTAATTAATATATATATATATATATATATATATATATATAAAAGAACTAAATTGTATTGTATATATGTTTCTCCTATCCCATTAGTCGGCGATTACACAACCTGACATTATAATTATATATAAAATTTAATCTAATTAAAGTCTAAATTAACGTTTTTAAATTATGATCAAAATCAATGGAATGTAAAACTAACTTTTGACGGAATAGAATTATTAGAGTTTAAAAGCTTACAGATCTTACATATTTAACAAAAACTAATAATTTAAAATTATTAAAAGCAACCTGATAAAGAAACTATATACGATCGATCGTCGACAATAATTTGGACAAGAAATATATATTAAAAACTATACAAACAAATATTTTGGTCTTTAAAATAAAAGGATTTAGCATAATATTCTCTACAGATTCAGAGTTTTAAGATTTAAATTAATTTGAGTAATCTAAATCATATTTAGCATACCATGCTGATAAACAGAAAAAGATAAAAGAAAAGAGAATTGAGAATAAAGAGAGTACCGCGCCCTTTTTGGTTGAAGAGAAACCCTAATTTTACCAGGAGAAAATATTCATGTAATTTGATTTATAGAAGTCACGTATAAAGAAAATATAATAGAATTTCAGTTGAGAAATTTTGGGATAAAGACTTAGATACATATGAAAATATCGATTCAATAAAAATGTTTATAGTTTATCTCCAAGCAAAGATAGGTGCCCTTAAATAGTGGAATTTTAATTTGTAGATAACAGTAAATATATTTAGTTTGTTTCAATATATTATAATATAATTTAATTTCAATTATTCAAAGTTTAAAATTAGAAAGCATATCTTGTATATTCTTAATTAGCAAACATAAACATTCACGAGATACGTGTATATATATATATATATATAATTTTATAACAATTAAAGAAAATACATATTAATATCCACAAATAATTCTACTCGTATTCATATATTTACACTATATATACATACGTTTACATTTATATAAAAAAAAAACAACAACTCATTAATATATAATTATATATAGTGAATATTTTATTTAAACCCTCTCAATTAATTAAATAATGTTTCAAGAGTAATACTGTAGCACTAATAATGTTTTAAAATATATCTTATGCATTTTATAATACATGATAAAATTATGGGGTGTTACATTTAAAAAGATTATAAAAGTTATCTTTATTTAAGAAGCTAGGTGCCTAAATGGCCTTTTTTTATAAATTTTCTCTTTTAAAAACTTAAAATGAAAACAATACCGAAAAATGGTGTCCCTTATACTTCCATTGTCCACCAAAAGTGTGCTCACTTTTTTTTATACATGTTTTTTAAAAAATCATATTTTATTTATAAAGAATATATTTGAGATAACGTGTAAAGAATATATTTGATAGAAACTCAATCTTCTTATTAAAATAAAAAAAATATTCAAAAGTGAAGTATTTAAATAAAATAAACGTATTTTTTGTGGATCTAAAAAAACAAGTGAGCACACTTTTGATGGATGGAGGGAGTACTTCTCATTATAACCGTATTCATCATGTATGCAATGTATAATTGGAGAATACCATGTGAATCCAATTTAACCATGCAAATACCATGCATAGTATATACACACATGCATATATACTATAAGATAAACGCCCAGGGGCGGGTCGTTTTTAATAAAAAAGTAATTTTTTTTTTTTGCAGACTATAATTCATTTGAAAAACGGGTGGGGGCCTCGCGTTTTTATTACATAAACGCTCGGCCCTCAGCGTTTTACTACATTTTGTTAAAACTTTTCAAATTCACCATATTTTATAAAATATTTAATTTATTTATAATAAATTGATAAAAAAACCCCTCAAAACTCTATCTTTTTTTTTGAACGACTCAAAACTCTATCTATTAATATGTATTAGTGTGTATTACTATTCATCAAAATTTCAAAAAATTTTAAATTTTAAAAATCCATAATTAATTTTTTTAATTTAATCTAAAAATTTGAATTTTAATAAATAAAACTTCTATTTATCAATTCAAAACCACATAACAAATTTGCACCAGCTCAAAATGACGATTATTTATTTGTTGCCATCTAAAAATATCTAAATATGTTATTATGACTAATTATGTGTTGATAGGTTGGTGACATGTCTTTTTTAGACCAAAACTAATTTGTTCGTAAGTTTGAATTGAAAAAAATAAAAAATTGAAGTCTTATTTACTAAGATTCAAATGTTTAGAATAAATTGTAATTAGTCTGAATTTAGGAAAATTAGTTAAAACTGTATAATAAAAATTATGATAATTAATATGGGTTTTGAGGAAACCAAGAAATTGGTTTTCTTGCGGTTTGAGTTGCAGAACGGAATTTGTTGGAGGTAGTTTGTTGCAGGTAATATGTGAAAGAGAGATATAGGTCGGGTGAGATATAATAATGGTGGTTGGAATTTCTTGGAGAGGATATATGGACGGTTGTTTTGGGTGTGTAGGTAGAATGAGTTGATATATGGGAGACAAAAAAAATATGACTTTAACTAAAAACCTCTTGATATCATATAGAAAATATTAAACTAGAAAGATTTTTTTTTTTTATTTGCAAACTAGAAAGATAATTTATTAATAAGTATGATAGGATATTTATACAAGAGTAAAGACTCAAAACAAAACAAATCTTATTATATATTTATATATCGGAGGATTTCAAAGAATCTTTCATATTTACTCGTTCACCCAAATTTTTTAAATATTATAATAAATAAAATTAAAAAAAAAATTTATAAAAAAATAAATAACAAGTTGACTTGTGTGTACATAGACCCTAAAAATAATGATATTAAATGTAAGAGATTATATTTTTTTTTAGTCCATTAAGTTGCCACTTTTTTTAATTTAGTCCACTAGATTACCACTTTTTGAATTTAGTCCATTAAATTTCGATTTATTTTGATTTTGGTCCAGTTACCTGCTATAGCAGGTTTAACAAGTCATTTTTTAAAACACACCCCATAAAATGTTATACACACTCACACCACACTAAAATTTAGAAATAATTTTTTATTACTATGCACATCCCAATTATTTCATATTTAATAAATTACCAAAAATAATTAAATTAAAAAAATAAGAATTTAAATTAATATAAAAATATAAATAAAACCTATATAAAATCGGCAAGGGTTGGTCTAGTATGCACTCGAGTGCATGCTGTGCACCCTAATCCATGTTGCACTTTTCAGTTTACTGACTTACACTTTTTGATAAATGGTGTTGCACTTTTCAATTATTAAACTGTATAATAATTTTAGTAATAATTGAAAAGTGCAACACCATTTATCAAAAAGTGTAAGTCAGTAAACTGAAAAGTGCAACATGGATTAGGGTGCACAGCATTCACTCGAGTGCATACTAGACTTTACCAATCGGCAAAATCTTCAAAAATGAAACAAATCTTATAAGTGTTGTTTTTTTATTTAGTTGATTTAGTTGATTTTTTTATTATTTTTGAAGATTTTTAATAAATTAAAAAAAAATCAACTCAATCTAAAAAAATTATTAAATTAAATAAAAATCTTCAAAAATATTAAAAAATCAACAAAAATTTCAAAACTAATTAAATTAATTATTTTTTTTAGCTTTATTAAATTTTGAAGATTTAGATATTTTTTATTGGTTTTATTTATATTTTTCATACTCCCTTCGTTCTATAATAAGTGTTGTTTTAGCATTTTTCTTTTGTACACAAATAAGTGTTGTTTTAGAATTTTTACACTGTTTGTTCCCATTATACCCTCCAATTTGAAAATTATTTGAAACATAAATTTGGAAATAATTGAAAAAGATTGGTTAAAATTTTTGAAAAGATTTGAACGAAGTTAATGTAATTAAAATTTTCCTTTATTATTTAATGGTATACTTGTCAATACATACTATTTCTTAATTCCAACAAATTTAATGAAAACAACACTTATTGTAGAACGGAGGGAGTATTAATTTGAATTCTTACTTTTTTAATTAAATTATTTTTGACAATTTATTAAATAGGTTTATGAATTTATTTAAATTTAATTTGTTTTTGAATTTTTGTGTTTAACATTTGGAGTGTATATAATATTTATGGGGTGTTAGTAGGTTCATATAATATATAAAAAAAATAAAAAAGTTTAAAAGTCCAATACTTTATTAATGTTTTATTTACGTTCTAACTTCTATAAAAAATGTCGACAATAAGAGTAAATAAAATTTAAAAACGGTAGAAAATCAACTAAATCTTCAAAACTAATTAAATTTATTAATTTTTTAGCTTTATTAAAATTTTGAAGATTCAGGTATTTTTATTGGTTTTATTTATATTTTTCATATTAATTTGAATTCTTACTTTTTTAATTAAATTATTTTTAACAATTTATTAAATATGTTTATAATTTTATTTAACTTTAATTGATTTTTGAATTTTTTTGTTTAACATTTGAAGTGTATATAATATTTATGGGGTGTTAGTAGGGTTAATGTAATTAATATAAATGAAATATTTAAAAAGAAAAGAAAATAAAAATGTTTAAAACTTCAATGCTTTATTCATATTTTATTTGCGTTTTAAAACTTCAAAACTAATTAAATTAATTAATTTTTTTTAGCTTTGTTTAATTTTTAAAGATTTAGACAATTTTTTTATAGGTTTTATTTATATTTTTCATATTAATTTGAATTCTTATTTTTTTAAAATTTAATTATTGTGGCAATTTATTAAATATGAAAGAATTGAGGTGTATATTGTAATAAAAATGATTTTTAAATTTTAGTGTGGTGTGGGTGTGTATAACATTTTATGGGTGTGTTTTAAAAAATGACTTGTTAAATCTACTATAGCAGGTAACTGGACCAAAATCAAAATAAATCGAAACATAACGGACTAAAATCAAAAAGTGGTAATCTGATGGACTAAATTAAAAAATGCGGTAACTTAATGGACTAAAAAAAATATAATCCCTAAATGTAATATTATTGATATTGTAAAGGTGTAGTTTCTAAAGGATCGAAAAAATAAACTTAAAAAGTTTTTTAGAAGGGAGAGAGTGTTACAAAATTGTCTATTTCATCACCACCTCCCAGCTGTCCTAGATGAATATATATGGTATTGTTAAGTGTGAAATTTTATAATAAGAAGGAATTGAATAGTATGCAAATAGAGATAATAGATAAATACAAAAAATGAAATAGGATTAGATTGAATAGAGAATTAGATATATGATCAAAATGATTATCATCCACCTCTATATAAGAGAGAGTTTTATAAAAGAAATAACAACTACTAAAATAAAAGTTATAATTAAAACAAGTAGCTTTTCTTATTATACTTTCACATTAAGTTATTACATGAAACCAACTCTCTCAAATCTCATTTCCATTTACCTTCTCCCCAATTGACCTATTTCACGCACAAGTCACAAATTCCCTTTTGCAGTTTGTACACTCAAGTTATCCAACTTATTCAAACTCTGTTCGTATCTTAACCGACACTAAAATAGCACCCACAGGGTGAGGAAAAAATTTAAAAATATTATTTGTTGATCAAGTTTTAAATAAACGTGATCGACTTGTAAAATGCTCAAAATTTATTTGAGTTGAGTTCGTGCTACTCGAACAATAGTTGAGCTCGAGTTCAAACTCAATAACTCTTAACTCGATAAACTCGTGAGTTCTATCATAAGTAAATTTACTATTTTATCTTTAATGTTGTAATTATCTGAGAAAATTTAATTTTATGTCAGGTAACTTAAGCCTAATCCAATTTATATTCTTTAAGCTTTCACTTTTTTAATTTACATTTTTTTTTGTCTAATTTACATCATTTTCATCGGAAAATTGAGATTTCTAAATAGTTCAATTTATATCATTGAAATTTAAAATTTTAAAAATAATATTTAAAAAATTCAAAAAATCTCATTAAAATTAAATATTACTCCATCAGGACGTGATTATTTGCACACTTTCTTTAACGGGTGTCCCAACATTATTTGCACATTCCCAAAAAAAGAAATAACTCACATAATATTTACCCTTACAACATTCATTTAATTTCAAAAATACCACTCTATTTGGGCCCACAATTTAATATCTCCCTTCACTTTAGTCAAATCTCATTCAGTTTAGTTAATGAATTACCAATAATACCCCCACCATACACATCACTATATTCCATTTTTTAAGCTCTGTGCCAGTCAAACCATGCACAAAATCCGACGGCGGGAGTACTGAGTAATTATGTAAATTAAAATTTCAAAAATCTAATTAAAAATCTATAATTGAAGAATTAAAAAGTCTAGAATGCTTAAAATAAAAAATCTAAAAATCTCATTAATTGTATGAAATTTCAACTCAACCTCGGCGGTGAGTCGGAAAATATCGTGGGATCCAAAACTTTCAGGAGTTTGAGCAAAGCATTAATGAACAACTTCGAATCAGGTGAGATTTTTAATGAAATTAATATTAATATATATTTTTTATAAGATTTTTAGAAAGTTTAAAAGTATTTTTAGAATTTCTTAATTTTTAATTTACACATTTTTTTATTTTTGGATTTTTATAATTTTTTATTTACACATTTTTTAATTTTTGAAAATTTAATGAGATTTTTTTAATTTTTTAATCTTATACATTTTATAGTTTTTTTATTTTAATGATATTTTTAGACCCTTCAGAATTTTTAATTAGATTTTTATAATTTTAAAATTAAAGGACATAAATTGAATTATTTGGCTGGAATTTTAATTTATTTCACACATGTGAGCTGCATGCTCACATTTCCAGTCATTTTGAATATTCTCCGGTGAAAATGATGTTAATGGAATAAAAAGGACATAAGTTACAAAAATAAAAATTTAAAGTATACTATAAACTGAAATAGGTCTAAGTTACCGGATGTAAAATTTTCTCTAATTATCTTATTAAAATTATTTCTCAATCATGAGTAAAAGTATAAGTTATCAAGCTAAATTATTGCATTGGGTTCAAGCAAGAAAAAAACTAATTAAACTCGACTAAGTCAAGTTAAATTTTGAACTTCAAATTTTTAAATAAGTAAAATCCGAGTTTGATACTACTACTATCAAAAAAAAAAAAAAGGATGACAATTATTAAATAAATCGTTCAAGTGAAGCAAGGACGGCATGATTTTCATATCGTAATTATACATACGCATCTAATAATGTAATTCCCACCCACTTAAGCATTACAGGCTTACAGCTATCTTCCATGTACATTGCACACCTCATTACACTAATTAATTACTACTATTATAAAAGTCTAAAACATTAAATTTAATATTACACAGTTGCAGTTTTCAACATAGGCGTGCACACGTTCAACCTACTTCAGTTTACTAGTACTACATTGGATACTAATATAGTAGTATTTCATTTTTAAATATTTGTATGTTTCATTGGCGCCACAAATTGCTATTCACCATTCAAATGAAATTATTAAGGCGTGATATGATAGGAAATGTCAATAAGTTAATCATTTTCACCAATTTCTCCCCCACTAATTACACTATTTCTCAAATCCATACAATTACATTCTACACTCAACTCAAACTCACGGCCCCGTGAGCGTACGTGTAAAATATACTCATACATTTTTCCTTTTTTTGACAAGGGAATCACAATCAATATAAACCTACCATGCTCAATTGCTTATCAACTTAATGTGCAGTCACGTTAGTTGGAGTACACTATTCTTTATCAAATTCATGATTATGACATCATTTGTCGTGTTACATCTCCATTTCAATTTTTACATAATTAACTTATACTAGTACTAAAATAAAAACGAAATAATACAAAAGTGCAGCAATAACAAGTATTTAAGGTCAGGGCAGACGTTACCACCCTTGTACATATGTACGATCAAAACAACCTCTTGCTGGCTGTCACAATACATTTCAAATCATCATTCCAAAAAATGAAAATAACATCATATTCTTTAGCTATCGGCAAATTGTGTTTTTTCTTCAAATGACGCCCACAAGAAAAAAAGTGCACGCCAACTAATTTCCTCTTCATCAAAAAAAACATAACATAGGGGTATTGAGTAAGGTTTTACAACAAATGTTTTTTCAGAACCATAATAATCTTGACAAGAAGAACAATGGTGAAATAAAAAGCTCAAAAGCCTCACACTTAATAAAAAAACACAGCGGGCCTTTCCTCCCTGTCAAAACCCTGTACACTACTCCTCCTATTCTTGGTTAGAACTCTAAAACTCCTCTACCAGAATCCATTGCAGCGATGAAATAATCCAAAATCCATCACCACTCACAAAAACCAGTTAACAAAAATTAAAATAACCTAAATAATTTTCACAAGCTGTGAAAGATTAGTAATCAGAACTGTAAATCTTGGGAAGGGCACAATTCCTTACGAAGCTTATGAGAAAACAGCCTACAAGCATCCATACTCAGGTCCAACGCTGCCGATAATGCAACAAACGTGGCGGCATCCTCCGTGCACATCACTTGCTGCACCCCCACCTCCACCATCGGACCAGTTTTCCCGTTTTTTCCCTCGCCATCCACACTAGCCGACAGAACAAACCCTTTGTACATACAATAAGGCCACAGTCCATATCCGTAATCTCCGCTCCCACGAGGGCTGCAGCCCGGTGATGTGGCAGCACTTTTTGGCGTTGTAGTTCCACCACCGTTCCCGTTCATGTCTATCACCAATTTCCCTCCCTTGCTGCAACTGAGTGTCGACTCCGCTAATACGATGCCTGTTGCGGCTGAGTCAGGAATGAGTTCGAATCTGTAACCGAGTCCGTCAGCAGAGCCACGTTCGCGCCATGCCTCGAGACGGCCCCATGGCTTCCAGGTGCCATCGCCCGGGCGTAGAATGAGCCAACATCCCGGATTGGACCGGCTCACCCGGTCTGAACCGGGAGATGCAACAAAAGGAGTCACCATTGAGGCGGCGGCAACGGGAGAACCGGAGAGGTCGTGGATTGTGATAGACCAGCCTTTTCTTTCTTTTCCAGGCCTTTCTCTTTCGCTCCCAAATGAACTTAACCAACCTCTAGCACCACTACTGTGCTCTAATGGCAAGGACCTAAAGATAAATAAAATTTAAGAACATTAAGCATCTATGATGAAACCCTAGAACAAAGCAAAGAATTGGGATTTACTCCAACTTTTACAGGAATTCAAAATTTTATGTGGCAATAACGTTTCCAACACATGCTTTATCTTAATTTTTTTAATAAGGAGCGTGATTCTGAACACCTTTTACAACTAAAGGCAAAGGAAAATCCCTAAATATCAATAAGCATACTTTGCCCTAAAATTCCAGGAATCTTAAATTCAAAATTAGACTGAAATTGATTCTCTTATCTAGTTAAAAATTATCACCTGGAGCGTTGATTGCGGTCGAAGGTTCGGAAATTGAACTTGCAGGTGAAAACGGGCTGCCGAATATTCCCCCGAATTAGGGAAATTTGCGGGCTGCATTCGGGCGCTCCATCGAACTGGAAAACGAATCTCGGGTCGGGTTCCGCCTTCACATTCAAGTGAAACTGCGCCACATTCTTCGTTTGTTTCCCTACATTAACCCAACCATTGCAAAAAGTAACCGCCCTAGTTTCCGCAGCCGCCAGATCTAACTCCAATGAGATTTTCCCCAGCAACCGCCCGGAATTGACTCCACAGGTGGAGCCGCGGCGGCCGGAGTACACTGAAATTTTGAGTTGCGGCTTTTTAGTCGAAGCAAACAGGGAGGATTTCCCGGTGAGCTTATCGAGATCAGACTTGTTGAGGTGGAACGAAGCCGCCGGATGATTAACCTCGGGTAAATTGGTGCTGTCCGGCGGAATGTAGGGCACAACAACGGTTTGAGGCGCGAAGTTCTTAAGCTTAATTTTGCAGAAACACGGCGATGAAGATGGGTGGACGGCGGTGAGAGCAGGCTTCGCCGCCAGCGGGAATTTCAAGGCGAAATTCCCCACTGATAACCTCACGAAAGGGCACGGATCCATGATTTTTTCTTCAAATTCGCCTTTTTTCTTCTGGTGGTTTGTTGCTGCTTAGGCGTCGTTTAGAAGAGAGTTGCTAAAGTGCGCGCAGGTGGAGGAAAGGGAATTCCATAGGGATGGTGCAGTAACTGCCCCTCCGCCTCCTGCTCATAGTTTTAGTTTGCTAACCTAAGCGTGGGCTGGAGATATGGATTACAGCTGTTTACAGCTGTGTTCTTTCAATGTTTGCCAGTAAGACAGAAGTTGACACTGTTTAATGACAAATATGCCCTGCCGAACTTGTGTTGAAATTACACTGCTACCCTTGCTTCGCACAAGGAGTTACTGCTTCGTACTAGGTAGTAAGGCTGTGTTTGTTGAATCATTATTTAGTGATTGAAAATTTTAAGAAACACAAAGACCGGAGTATTAAAAAAGTTGTTCTGTGAAATTATTTTATTTCATATTTATGTTTTATTATTAAGGTAAGGTCTAGTATGCACTCGAGTGCATGCTGTGCACCCTAGTCAATGTGCACTTTTCAGTTTACTGACTTACACTTTTTGGTAATGGTGTTGCACGTTTCATTTATTACTCATTTACTAAAAAGTATAAGTTAGTAAACTGAAAAGTGCACATGGACTAGGGTGCACAGCATGCACTCGAGTCCATAACAGACCAACCCTATTATTAAATGAGCTATTGTAAATAAACGAAACGGAAAAAATATTATTTTGATGTATGATAACTTTATAATTGTAAAATATTTAATGGGTATATATTCTAAAAACCTATATAGTAAAATATAAATTATGAAATCGTGAATTCATTTGCCTTAAAATTAGCAAAAAAATCGATCTCATTCCCGTTTCATGTGATCTTATGAACAGCTTTTCTTTCTTTTTTCATTTTTTTCCCGTTTTGACACAAAATGTCGTGCAAATAATGAAGCATGTAAAAACATTTGGAAGTTAAGAAATAAAATGTATTGAGATGTTTAAAAATATATATATATATATATTTTTTGACGGGAAAAAAAAAAATATTATAAGTATTGAGTTAAATAATTTCTAGTAGATATTGCCGACATATTTTTGGCATATGATAATATTTTTAAAATCCAATGGAATTAATATAGGTTGAAGAGTCGAGATCTTCGGTTTGTTGGTACCTTTGTTTGGCTATTAAAAGAGAGAGTCCTCAATTGGAAAAATCCAAAGAAATATCCATTGTTTTTTTCTTTTTTCAATTTAACTTTTTTTTATATTCATTCTTGAAGAAAAATCTGAACCACATGCGTAGTTATCTACTTCTTCCTATTAAGATATTTTGTAGTATGTATTTTGTTTAATTTGTATGATTAGACATGAACTGCGTTTGAACATTGAACTAATGTTTATAGTTTTACTGTGCATGGGTCCGTCCCCGGGTCACAGCCAATGCACATGAACAATTGTGCAAATTGTAATTGAAATAAGGTTTTATTTTCTGTAGATTTTATATTATTGTAATGTTTTTATTTCCTTATAATATTTGTTAAAGCAATCATCTTAAGCTTTCACCAGATTTTATCATATTATTGATTATTTTATTTTTTTTGACAATATCATATTATTGATGTTAATCTTCAATATCGACATTAACCAATGTTCATGCGTGGTGATAATTTTTAGGGAAAATAACATTTTTTTACACTCATTTTGGTTTTAATCTTATTAACTTTAACATTTCGATTTGTGTTATGTAATTTACAATTTTTCGTAATTTTCATCCAACAACCTATTATTAATTTACAATTTTTCGTAATTTTCATCCAACAACCTATTATTATGGATTTATGGGTCACATATGGCGTGACAATTTTTTTTTACTTTAATTAGGATTTATATGTTAATATAATAAGTTTTTTTTATTTTACAGTTTAGACTGATAACTTACCTTCCTTTAATTAAAAAAAAAAAATTGGTCTATCAAATTTTTTTCATAACATCGTATTAGCATTTTTTTTCAACTGAACTCAAGTTTCACCCAAGAACAATAAACTTATAAACACACCAATTTGAAATTTGCAAAAGCATCCAAACAATTCATTTGTAGAAACATATATTTGTGGAGTTAGGAACAATTGCACAAAATAAAACATATATAGCCATCGATTTGTAGAAATATACATGAACAACAAACAACCTACAACAATTGCGCAAAAAAAAAAATCACAAATCTATCACTTTGTAATAACACACATAAACAACAAACAAGATTTGAATCCAAATAAAAATTTAGAATTGTCAATCCTTAATTTGACTGAATTCTCCAAATTTGTGAAGAACGTCATTCTCAATCTCTAATTTAATTGATAGAATTATTCCAGTTTATGACGAAGACTATTGTGAATCCTTTCAAATCTTGAAGAACTCCCAATTTGATTGAATACTCTTAACTTTTGAAGAGCGTCATTGTCAAGTTTTCCAATTCGATTGACAAAATAAAACGTCGAAAACAAGAATTGTGTGAATCAATCGATAACAACAAAATTAAATAAATCAAATGATCGAAAACTTGACCTGAAGTAGTTGGTTTCAAGACATTTAAAAAAAATTGCAAGTTAAATTAAAGTGCATAAGTTGGTAGGATCCAAATAAATATAGTGTAACTTATTATATTATCAAGTGAATTTGAATTAGAGTAAAAAAAAATTTATCACGTCGAATGTGAATGAAAACGTGACTCGTAATAACAGGAAGTTGGACAAAAGTTTTAATAAATTATACTCCCTTCTCCGTTCAATTTTAAAATGTTCATTTGGGTTGAACATGTGTTTTAAGGAAAATTATTTGTTTATATAAAAAGTGAAAGTTTGAGAAGAGATATAGAGCATAAATAAAGTAATGGAGGTAAGTAATGTTATTCTTTTAGAAAATAAGAATTATAAAATTAGATAGAAAAAAAAATGAAAGAATAATATCAAAGTGACAAAATTAGTAGAACAAAAAAATAAAAGAAGTGTAGCTTAACGGACAAAAAACTGCATTTTTCCCTCATTTTTATCCTGGCCAAACATACCCCTAGATGTCGACAGAATAAACCAGTGGCGCCGTAATTTTATATGGCCGTCTGATTTAGGGTTTATCTGTGTACTGGGTTTGGGCATTCCACGTGGCGCGCGTCGGGATTTCCTTTAAATTTTAAATAACAGCCTCGTCCTCGTGTGCTGAACCACACCAACGTGATTTGCACTCACATTGTGTCAGCAATTTATTTTATTTTATTTTGTTCCAAATTCTGTCCCTATAAATAATTACATTTCCTAATTTGACCAGACACATACAGTTTTTTAACTAGTTAATGTTAAATTATACTCCCTCCGTCCCATAGAAACTTGCACACTTGGGTGGACACACAATTTAAGAAATGTGTAAGAAAAAGTGTAATGAGTGATGTTTTGAGGAGTAGTTTTGTAAAGTTTTATGAATAAAGTAAAATAAAAAGAAGATTGAGTGTGGAAAAGTAATGACATATGGATAAATAATACTCCGTAGTATATATTGAGGGTGGGGTTTATGAAGATATTTCCTTTTATGGAGTGTCCAAATTGGTATGGGACATCCATTTATAGAAAATGTGCACTTAACACATAAATTAGATTAACAACCAGAGTTGGGAGAATTTTTGCAAAAGTTAAATTTACAATATATTACATTATGTATACATAAGATAATTTATTAATAGTATAGAATAATGTAATTATTTTATATAAATACTGTACATAAATGTATTTAAATAAAATACATTTCTATAATATTTTTTCTGATATTTAATTTTAAATCATTATTTTTCATATAGATACTCTCTCCATCCCAATTTAGATTGAACATTTTCTTATTTGACAATAAAATATTTTTTTTACTTTAAACTACATTATTCAAATATTTTAAAATTACATTACTTTTCATTACTTTATTACTTTACTATATTACTCACAATATTTTATTATTTATTTTATTAATTAAAAGACTTTAAAATTCTCTATTTTATCCTCTTATTATTAATAAACAACTCTTACATTAAAGTACGAATAAAGAGGGAGTATAATTTATAGATTTATTTCAATGTATAATATAAATGCACAGTGTTTATAACATCTACCAAAAAAAAAAACGAAATCATTAAACTGTTTAACAATACAAGTTAATAATTAATGAATTTTAATAGACCCCCTACTTAAGAAAAACAAATAAATCATTGAATTTTAAATAAATATTCAAAATATATATAATTTGTAAGTTGGTGTACTTGGTAAGCATGAGACCATAAAAGGTTCTGAATTAAAAGAAAAAAAAAATATAAGTCATAAGTTCACAATTCGAATCAGAGGCCGGGGTGCATCAAGATTGGTATACCCCTGAAAATTAACTATCAAGTAAAACGATTAAAAAGTCTGAGAGAACTGATCAAATGAGAACTCGAGACGGGATGAGGGATCTATGGTGGGTCGAAAGTATCGCCCCATCTGTCCTTGAACATGGAGACTCGGGTCATATCATTGTCGATCCCTGTCGAAGATTTGACAGTGTAGTCCGCGCAAGCTCTAGCCTCGAAATCATCTATAACGTTGTCCGGGATTTGTTGATAGGATACGCTCCCCACGGGCACCTTGCGACGTCTGAGTTTCTCTGTGGGGCGATTTGGGGTCGGCTGAGCAGGGACGGGAGCGTCATTGGCCGACAGCTTCAATGATGCACCAGCCTCTGAATCATGAGTGTTGCTGACTGCCTCAACCACAAGCTCCAAAAGAATGTCGGTGGGCTCATCCATGCATGGATCGTCGAGGCTGCTAATTGGGACCAGATCGATTCCGCTAGCCGAAGTGGGATCTTGTGGGGACGGTCGAGGTCGGAGATCCGAAGGGGAAGGCCTCGACCTTCTTCTGTGGCGAGTCCTACCACGGTGATCGTCACGAGAGGGTGGTTGTGGGTTCGTGGGTGGCGGGGCATGTCCCTTTGAGCAACGTGCAGACATGTGTCCAACCACCTTACAGTGGTTGCAAAACTCCGGAAGTTGTTCATAGAGCACTTCCACTGTCACAAATTGATCCTCGCACTCTAGGATCAGTCGCTCCAATAAAGGTTGTTTCATATCCACCTCGATCAAGATTCTAGCATATTGTGTCATGGTTTTAGCCGATGTGTGAGCGTCCATCTTGATGAGTGTGCCAACCGCTAAGGCTGTAGCCGAGAGAATTGTTGGCTGCCAGAGTTCAATCGAAAAGCCGATAAGGCGCACTCAAACCTGAGCCATCAAAGTCGGGGCCTGATTTGGATTGAAACCGGGAGACAATTTTTGCAGTCGAATGGAACTTGAGCCCAACTGCCAAGCCCTTCTCCTAAAGATTTTGTCACGCTCTTCCAGATAGTGGAATTTAAGAACAACAAATCATTTTCTGATTGGAATAACGGACAGGGCCCCTTGGAGGGACCAGGTCTCAATGAGCCTCTTCGACAAATCAGCATACGAGATTGGGGCTTTGCCTCGCGGAGTGAGTAAGCGACCAATCAGAGCATCTTTGAATTCATTCACACTGGCCTGTAGCGTTGCATTATCAATCAAAATCGTGACAGAATCTCCCTTCTTAAACGGACGCATGTGAATTGAGAGAGTCAGTGGACTGGTGGGAGCGTTGTCAGCCGAAAGGGCGGGCACCTCAGTGAAGCTTGGTGCGGAATCGCTTTGCCCAACCAAGTCAGTCACGGACGAGGTAGGAGACAATAGAACAAGCAACGATCCAGCGAAAGGTTCGAGAAAGGCCATAAATCCAGAAAATTGTTTCTCCAATGAGGGGAGGTGAACACTGATGGGGACGGTCTGGTCCAGGGAGTTCATAAACACAGATAGGCCCGAAAACTGAGCTATAAGATGTTTTGCCAGTGCAATATCGCTAGAGGAGAAAGAGGCCAACACTTGTCCGCGCGGGGATGGTGGCTGAACGGGAGCAGCGAGAGGAGTGCGAGGGGGAGGGCATCCGCCGGAGAAGGGGGGGTGGCTAGCCGCAACGGTAGAAGAGAATCTGTCGCGGTCAGAACTAGCGGCCAAGGAGGGGCCGTGGCTGCTTGGGGGAGGCGGCCAGACTGCGACCGAGGGCGTCGGGCATGCCGACCCGAGCGCGGGTCAGTCCGTGCCTGAGAGCGATGCTGAGGGAGGGGAGTCGCCGACGTGGGCAACGGGGACCTCAGTCCGCGAAGCTTGGCGTAGCCGGAGGCCTAGCAGCAGGCGGCAACCGCCATGAGCAGCCGAGAGAGGTGGAGGGGTGGCGACAGAGTGGACGGCTGGAGGAGATGGGGGTGAGCGACGGGAGTGGCTGGGGGAATTGAAAACAACGACCTCTACTGTGTGAAAACGCACACAATAGAGGTGTTGACAGCTACTAGGGCACGGGTATTACAACCTGGCTCTACTTGGTAAGCATGAGATGCAAGATTAGTGATTACATTTTTCTAATTGAAGTAAATATCAATTTTCATCCATTCTAATAAAAAATTGCATTTTATTTTTGTAAACTAATTTATTACATTTTATTATATTACTCACTTCCAATCACATTACCTCCCAATCTAATACATTTATATATTTTATTTTATTTTTTAAAATTTATGAGTTAAAAAACATTGAGAAGTTTTTTGGAGGGAGTAATAATGTTACTCAAACATAAATATTACAATAGAAATATAATAAAAAAATTCAAAATTAATTACAAACACAGATACAATTCATAAAGTAACAAAAGGCCACGGTTATACACACAGGCCAATTGAATACACCCATTGGCTAAACACACAGGACGAGGACGTTCACTATTAAGGGTGTGTTTTGAAACTCTACAAACTGCTTCCAGAATCACTTATTTTTAAAGCTGTCTCTCACAGCTTTTAAAAAAAAAGTGATTCTGGAAGCCGTTTATAGAGTTTCAAAACACACCCTAAAAGATCTAAAATACCCCTTTCATTCTAAACCATAATTAAACCATTTTTCATTCTTTCTCCTTCATTTTTAAAGGACACCCCACCTCCCTCTCCCTCACAAGCGGCGCCGCCGCCCACGCCCACCTACCTCTAATCGGTCTCCGTTTGAAGGCCGCCACCGTCCTCTTCCTCCTTCCTCCTCCCAGAGCTGCACGTCGCCTACCTCCTCCCTCCCCCTCCTAGGGACGCACGCCGCCATCGCCTCTCCCAGTTCTGTCCCGCGTCCGCCACCATCTCCCCTCCCCTCCCAAGCTGCGCACGCCACACAATCGCCTTGCCGTCGCCGCTTCCGGTAAATTTAGGGTTTAGAAAAAATAGTGTTTAGGGTTTCTGGAAAATATACTCTTTTATAGATCCATAATTTTTTTTCGAATTTTGTGTGTTTGTACAAAATTTTTTGTCGAATCCAATTAATTTTTTCGTATTTTTGTATTTGTCCGAAAGTTTTTTTCGAAATCAATTATTTTTTTCAAAATTTTTTTGATTTTTGTTTGTTTGTCCGAAAGTTTTATCTGAATTCAAGAAATTTTGTTTTCTTATAATTTTTGGTTATTTTGATTGTTTGTGTTTTTTTTTCTTACATTACGGTGATGGTGGGGATGATTCTTCAGTGGAACGAATGGTGGGTGTACTTATCTGCCGTTTTCTTTTTAAAATTTCATTAAAGGGTATATTTGATATTTCATATGATATACCCTCTTGTTGATTTTTTTTGTCTGGTGGGTGTCCTCAATAAGTCCATGTGTATAACCTAGCAAAATTACAAGTTGTGATGGGCTTATGTTGTGGGTATCGAATTGTTGGCCCAATTAGATTAAATTTATGATGACCGTGAAATTAAACTTGTGGTGGGCTTATGTGTGGGCATCGACTTTTGTCTCCTGGGCCTTGAGTCTCGTGTTTTTTATATTTTACGGAGTACTCCGTATTAAATTGGGTCTGACTATTTACACCTCCATTTCGGTTTAGAACACTCCACCTTAAATTGTTCTAAATTCCCATTTACTTAAAAAAAAAATTATTTACTAAACACACCCCACGCCAAAAACCCTAATTTTTCTTCTTTTTTCCTTCATCTCCCTTTTCTCCTTCCCCTTTACCTTCCCCACCTCCATTGCCGTCCCCCACCCATTGCCGGCCATTGCCCCGTCGCCACCACTGCTCTCCCTCCTCCTCCCTCCTGGCCTCTCGTCGTCAACAGCAAAAAAAAAAACCATCTCCTTTCCCCCCTCCCACCCACCTCTCGCTCCCACCCCCTACCCCCCAAGTCCCAACTGCCCCCAATCTCTCGCATAGCGGCACATGTATGCTATTTTTTTTTCTTTTGTTTTATTTTCTTCTTCTTCAACACACCAGGGTCGGCTCTATACATTCTCGTCGACACACCAGAGTCGGCTCTATACATGACCCTATTGTCGACGAGAATGTATTTGGTCGACCTAATATGATCGAGTTTCTTTTTTTTTTCTTTGAACAATAAGTTTCGACCATATTCACTTTTGTCGACAACAGGGTGTCGACGAGAGTTTATATTGTCGACACTCGTTTGTCGAAAATTTAAAAAAAAAATTGAATTTTTTTTAAGTTCTGATTTTTTTTTTGTTTGTTGTTTGTGGTGAATTGTTTGGTGGTGGTGGTAGAGGCGGCGGCAGCGGCAGGGTATCGTGGTAAAAATCAGGTTTAGGATTTAAAGGTTAAATGAGGGGTGCTGTTAGTAATGTGAGTGAATTTAGTAGTATAATATGACTAAAGGGTATTTTTGGTTTTATACATGTATATTATAAAATTGATAGGGGGAGTGTTCTAAAACGAAAAGGATGTGTAAATAGTCAGACCCTATCAAATTAGGTATGAACTGAACCTTTGTTTCCTTTTTATTTTTTTCAACGTGTTCGTCTTGAATATGTTGCTGACGAAATTTAGGACGATCAAAAACAATTTTTTGAAATAATATATAGATATTTATTTATATACTTTTTTTTTCACTTACGTAAATTAATACTCCATATTTTCTACTTTTTGGGAATCGTAATTTACAAAAGTATTGGTCCGTGGATTCTCTAGAATTTTTTTGAATTTTTAAAGTTTGGGGGTATTCAATTCGAATTTTCAAAAGTCTTTAAAAATCATGAGATATTCAATACGAATTTTTAAAACTCTTTAGGTATTCAACAATTTATGAATTTTAATACTCTATGAATTTTGTTGGATTCTCCGCGGGTACCCACCCCACCCGCGAACTTTGAATCAGCCCAGATCCGCCCGTATGAGTAGGGTTTGGGTCTTATGTCCTACGTGGATATCTGCCCCGTCCCGAATTAATATATAAATTTTATATATATATATATATATATTTTAATTGATAAAATATTATATATATATATATATAATATTAATTTAAAAAAAACAATTCACATTCAAAAAACCTCTTTGCATAAATACTCTACCTGGACACACGTACGTGACGTACTTTTTAAAGTCCAAAAAAATTTCAATAGAATCCCAATTGAATACATTCCCCTAAAAGTAAATTAAATATTTTTATTAAATTATATATTTTAAAAAATGTAATAGATCTCAACAATTTACCTCAAAATATTTAAAGTGGAAAAATGAACGAACAAAATTTCATCCATTTTAATTTACATTTAAGGATGTTTAAATTATTAAATAACAATAAATATATATGTATAATTTTTTTAAATTTTAATTACATTTTTTAAGATACTTTTAAATTTTAATTACATTTTTTTCAGATTTTTTCAAGTTTTTTTTTTTATTTTCTATTTTTATATATGTAAGGGTTACTTAGTCATTTTATATAAAATTATTTTTGTATTTAAAATTAGGGGGTGTGTATAGAGTATTTTGGGATATTATTAGCTTTATTTTTTAAAATATATATAGAGTGGTATAATTAATGATGTGGCATTTTTAAATATATATGGCACCAAGTTTGCCAATTTTAATTCCTTCAAAACATAAAGGATTAAAATTAAAAGGTAAAAAACGTATTTTGTAAAGTTAAAACTTAAAGGATTTATTTTGGAATCTCTTAAACTTATAGAACTAAAAATAAAATTTCCTAAAGATCGACAGAAAACTAATCAGTCGATTCAATTTCGATCTCTTTTTGTACACTCCTATGACATTTTATATAAAATATTATAAAAATAGAGTTCATAAAAGATTTTTTTTATCTTTCAAATCCTAGATTAATAATCCAAAATTGTAAAAAAAAAAATGGATAGGAATAATCTTTTAGATGAAACTCGTTTGGTACGTTAGATTGTTTAGATAAAATAGATGTAAGATAGGGAATTTTAGATAGATTAGGCAAGATAGTGATTTTTTAAAAATCTAATTTAGTGTTTGGTGTGTTAGATAAGAGGTGTGTTATAATTTAAAGTTTATGAGTGATTTACCATTTTGTCCTCTTAATATTTGCAAAGTAACAACTATACCCCCAAACACTAACATCAAAAAAATTAGAAAATATGTCCATTTGTATAGGCCACAAAGGTGATAAAGTCGACGGTGACCTTCTTCAACGGCCACAAGGTGAAAATCGGACAGTTGGGTGTCGTCGACGTTTATCTAAAAATAAACCATTCACACATTTCTCCCTAGCCTCCAAGAAAAAGAAAAATACAGAAACAAAAACAGGGGAGAAGACCTACACCTCCAAGAAAAAGAAAAATACATAAATTGTGAAACAAAAATATATTAATATTACTCTGTAGCCTTAGAATCAAATTCTGAAACAAAAAAATACAGAAACAAAAACAGGGGAGAAGATCTACACCTAAGTTGAAAACAAACTACAAAAACAGAGTAGAATAACTACACACGGTTCAGACCTCGAATCGCCGTCAAACCTCAAATTGTTGTTACTGCCAGATCTCGGATTGTCGCCGCTGTCACACGCACAAACCTGAAAAACACAAGGCATCGTCACGCACATCGGTTGAAGTTTGACCCAGAAACAGATCTCGAATCGCCACCGCCGTGACCCCCTTAGCCTATTGAATCGCCAAATCGCCGAAAAGAGTGAAAAATGAACACGGTTGTTTGCCAAATATCGTGAGAGGGAGAGAGAGAGGGAGGAAGAGAGATGACTGGTCCGCCGTTCACCTCACCGGAAAAAATAAATCTTCGAGAGATGACCTAAATCGCCGAGAGACAAGCCTGAGGGCTGAATGTGGACGTGGACAAGGACGACGACGGAGAACCCCCACAATCGCCGAATCGCCAAAGAGAAGAACAAACCCTAAAATCGCCGAAAATCGTCGGAGAGCGGAGGCAAGAAAAATTGTGTGAAAAATGAATGAAAAGAGTGAATTGCTGTTTTAAATACCCAAGGGGTATTTTTGTCAAAAGGCCAAAGTATGGCCTCCGTGTTTTTGCTATCTTTCCTAATCTTAGGTGTTTTGAAAAGATTAGCAACGCGGGCTTGGCCCAAAAACACGGGCCAAACTCTTACAAACCAAACGCAAGATTAGTCCAGATTAGAGGCCTAATCTTGCCTAATCTACCCTAATCTAAGACACCAAACAGGCCCTAACTATTTGCCACCTTTTAAGTTTTACTAATGTTTGATAATATGATGTCATGGTATGCGTAAGCGTAACTCATTCTAGAAGAAAAAATATGGTACGGAGTAATTCATTTTAGTTTTCAAAGTCAAATATATGTAGTCATCCGCCAAGGTTGACAATTCTTCTACCAATAAATATTATAGTACTGACGCAGACCCAGCTTGATTGGGAAAAAAAAAGCTATATATATCGAGAATCTAAAGCACACAAATAATCAAATTCAACAACAACGCATAGCAAAAAGAAAAAATCTTTCAACAATTAATCCAAAATGGGTATTCCAGAAATAGAGTTGAATTCAGGTTACAAAATGCCTGTATTAGCCATTGGAACAGCAAGTTATGTTACACCACTAGCGGAAGAAGTTAAAGCCATAGTGAATGCGATAGAGCGTGGATACAGGCATTTCGACACTGCTGCTCATTACGGCAGTGAGAAAGCCGTCGGCGAAGCCGTAATCGAAGCTCTCAAACGTGGCCTTATCAAATCCCGATCAGAGCTGTTCATTGTTTCCAAGACTTGGTGCGCTGATAATCACGAAGGCCGCGTAGTCCCAGCCCTCAAGCAAACTTTGCAGTAAGATCAGATTCGTTTTTTTAGTTATTTATCCTGTTTATGATGGATATTCAAATGTGATTATTCACTTTTGATACAAAATCCAACTTCTTCCCACAATTTAATGTTTGTTTGTAAATGTTAAGTGTGAATGTGAAATATTTGGTGTAAATGTGAAATGTTTGTTTGTATGTAAAATGTACTAGAAAGTGATTGTACTACGTTCTAGTAAGGAATCACCAAATGTACTAGAAAGTGATTTTCCCTATTTAAATTGATTAATTAATTTCAATTATACAGGAATCTTAAGCTGGAGTATCTTGATCTGTACCTGATTCATTGGCCTGTGAGCTTGACACCTGGAACAGGGTTAGAATATCCGATTCCGAATAAAAAGGATGTTGTCCCATTTGATTGCAAGGTTGTTTGGTCTGGCATGGAAGAGTGTCAAAGATTAGGCCTTGCCAAATCAATTGGAGTTAGTAATTTCAGTTGCAAGAAAATTCAAGAACTCTTGTCATTTGCAACCATTCCCCCAGCTGTCAATCAAGTAAGATTATGACAGAAATCGTGTCACTATAGTTTCTCTAGTTAAATTGTATCGTTAATTCATTCATGCCTGGTTTGATTTTGTTTCTTGTCCAATGAAGGTGGAAATTAATCCAAAGTGGCACAATAAGAAGTTGGTTGATTTGTGTAAGGCCAAAGGAATAGCTGTAACGGGTTACTCACCGTTGGGATCAGCAGGGCAATACTGGGGAACGGACAGAGTAGTCGGGATTGAGACGTTGAAGGAAATTGCTAAAGCAAAAGGGAAGAGTGTTGCACAGGTTATCCTTAGGTGGGAAATTCAATTGGGAGTTACCGTAGCTGTGAAGACCTTCAACCCGAAGCGAATGGAAGAAAATCGCGAAATTTTCGACTGGGAATTGAGCGAGGAAGAGTGTAAGAAGATAAGTGAGATCCCTCAGGCCAGGGGAAATCCGGGAGATGGGTATGTATCCGAAGAAGGGGCTATCAAAACCGTTGAGCAGTTGTGGGATGGTGAAGTTTAAATTTACGTGCTTCTAATTTTTCAAAATTGTACTTGTGTTGTGCTTGTATTTTAATATTGTGTGCATCTATTATTAATATTTACTTTGTGAAAAGTTCTTTCAGATTCATAAGTCTACTCTTATTATTGTTGAATATTGTTAGATAAATCTATCTTAAATTAATTGTCGATGCCATCAAGTGAGGAGCGTCAAGTTTGACTATTCCAACCATATCACTCATATATTTCTTCCAACAATTTTATGGCCGCGGCTAAACAAACCCCCGAAATTACTGTACACAACCCAAGATTTTTTTGGACAAAAATACCTTTACATCAAATGTCTATATTACCCATAATCCCAACAATCCCAACAATTCATCCTACAAATCTGCTACTCCCATTTCAACTGTCCATGTTTCTTAGATCATAATATGACTCTTTTTTCTTTTTAAAGAAAAAACTGTTTGCAAATTCACGCTTGTTTGGTGTTTTCAACAATGATCAAAATCTTGTTTTAATTCCCTCCTCCAGCCAACAAAAACAGAAGATGAATTTTTTTAAAATCTAATGATCGTAAGATTAATGATCTTTGAAGAGAGAAAGATGGAAAAATAACGTAAATTGACGAAATTGCAGTAAATAAAATTAACTTCTCTTTATTCTCAACGATGGTGGAGATGTCTGTGTGGGTTTTTTTTTTTAATATAATTATTATTATTATTTATTTATTTCTAAAATGAGACTTTTTAAATTAAAAATATAGATATATTGATGATTGAGATATAGTAATTGGGGTGTGTAGAAAGATTGGAGATTTATTTTTCGGTGGCTTTTTTTTCATATATATATTTAAAGTATGGGTATAATTGTAAAATATTGGGGTGTGTATAGTAATTTTTTAAAAAATCATCTTTTATATGGGGTGTGAATAGTAGTTGGGGTGTGTATAGTAGAACTGGGGGTTTGTTTAGCCGGGACCCAATTTTATACCTGGTAGAGCAGATTGTAAGATAAAAAAGTAAAAGTTATGTAAGTTATTAGACAATTTTAAAATTTAAAAGTCATCAACAAAATAAAAATGTGGTAAAATTATCGGATGAAGAAAACATTTTTATTAAAAACCTGATTCCCTCCTCTAAAGATGAATTTTTATTAAAAACCTGATTCCCTCCTCTAAAGATGAGTATATTAGATGAAAATATCAGGAAATATCCTGAATATGAATCAATATTTTCATAATATTTGTAAAAAAATCGAATATATCAATAAATAGGGAAAATATCAATTTTGGTCATCCAATTTTACCTTTTTTCACCCACATTTAGGGGGTGTATTCAATTAAGATTTTGTTGAATTTTGTTGGACTTTTAAAATCTGGGGGTATTCAATCCGGATTTTTAAAAGTCCTTTAAAATCTGGGGTATTCAATACGGATTTTAAAAAGTCTTAAAAAATCTTTAGTTATTCAATAGTCTACGAATTTCAATACTCTATGGATTTTCATGCTCTCCTCCAAAATTATAAATAAATTTCACTCTCCAAAATCTCTTCTAATAACCCAGAGATTTCAACAGATTCTCTCAGAAGACCCTAAAAGAGAAGAAAAAAAAAAAACTTTGTTGTTCTTCTAACAAAATTTCAACTACTAACCTATTGCATTAGTCTCCTTCCCATTAGTCTCCTTCCCAAAGCACTTGTTATTTGAAACAAAAAGATATACAACACAAAAACCTTATAAATTTTTTTATTATTTGAGAATTTTATACTATAAAACATCGAAAGGCTGTCCATCTTCCTTGCTCTTCTTCAAACGAAATAAAATCAAGAAACGTAACTATGTTCTTCAATAAGCATCACAGATTCTTCACCACTATCTTAGGTTAGCAATATATCTAATCGACGTCAATTCCCATTACGTGAATTCCCCATTACGTGGAGTTCGATATCATCTAAAAGATTTTGGTCGTCACCCATAAATGCAAGTGAGTTATTCAATCTTTGCCATGCATCATTAAGAAATGTGATTGAGAGAATTTTTGGTATTTTCAAATCGCAATTCACAAGTTCCCATTTCAAATACAAGCAGAGTCAGTATTGGCTTGTGTTTACGTAATGTAAATGAACATGAGAATAATAATGATGAATAATAATTTTTTTTTTAACTAATATATTTTTGGAATTTTTTCTAAATAATTTAGATAATTTTTTTTATATACAAGTGTTCGGATATACTTTTGCATCAATAGTTTTAGGGGCGTGGTTTGTGGAAATCCATGTAAATCAATAAAAAAATGTGTATTTCAAAATCCTGTCAAAATAAAAAAATGTGTATTTCAAAATCCTGTCAAATCTATGAAAATCCATATAAATCAATAAAAAAGTCAGTCAAACTCTGCACAGAGTCTATGCATTTTCTAAATCCACTGACTTTTTAAAATCCAAAAAAATCCAACAGAATCTGAATTGAATACACCCCCTTAGTCATTTCAAAATCCTGTCAAAATAAAAAAATGTGTATTTCAAAATCCTGTCAAATCTATGAAAATCCATATAAATCAATAAAAAAGTCAGTCAAACTCTGCACAGAGTCTATGCATTTTCTAAATCCACTGACTTTTTAAAATCCAAAAAAATCCAACAGAATCTGAATTGAATACACCCCCTTAGTCACTATTAAAATTACCAATATTTACATTATATTTATAATAGATCAGAAGAAATTTTGATGCATCTTCTAGAACGTGATTCAAACTTTTTTTTTATTTTATAGATAATTAGGAAATGAGAAACTCAGGAGATAGAAATTT
Source organism: Galeopsis tetrahit (assembly GCA_963675135.1). Classification (NCBI taxonomy): domain Eukaryota; kingdom Viridiplantae; phylum Streptophyta; class Magnoliopsida; order Lamiales; family Lamiaceae; genus Galeopsis; species Galeopsis tetrahit. Next base: position 85,140,763 of record OY776121.1, read on the forward strand.
ATTTCAATTAATTTCAAATGCCCAATTATTTGACTAACATTTCAAGAAATCTGCAATAATGATGTTAATAGAAAAATATTTAGAATAAAAAATAAGTTTATGAAATTTTCTTGAATGGATAATTTTAGAAAATTATTTACCATTAATCTTCACTACAAATTATGCTCCAATATATGAAACCAAGAATTGGAAAACAGAGTACAATTGTTAAAAAAAAAACAGAGTACAAAGTCCAACAAAAATGAATTCATAATTGATTGAGTTAAATAATTATTAAAAACTTATTGAATTTTTTTTTACTATGATTGAATCACGTTCTTCTAGAAGAATTCTCATTATCTATAAAATAAAAAGTAAATCAACATGGTTGATTGAATCACGTTCTATGCATTAGAATTCCTCTGACCTATTATAAATATAATACTCCCTCCGTCCCGGAGGAACTTGCACCCTTTGACCGGCACACATTTTAAGAAATGTGTAAGAAAAGGTGTAATGATTGATGTTTTGAGGGGTAATTTTGTAAACTTTTATGAATAAAGTAAAGTAAAAAGTAAATTGAGTGTGGAAAAGTAATGGCATATAGGTAAATATGAGTATATTTCAAGGGTGAGGGTTGTGAAGATATTTCCTTTTATGGAGTGTGCAAATTGGTATGGGACATCCATATATGGAAAGTGTGCAAATTCCTGTGGGACGGAGGGAGTATAATGTAAATATTGATAATTTTTGCACATGTTTCATTTTTGCTTCTGAGTTTGTTTTATTTGTTATGAAAGATGCATGAGAAATTTCACGGTTCAAAACTATTTCTCCTTTGATAGAATATAATAACTGGGTGACAATTTTAATACGGAGTAGTAACTAAATGTGGGTGACCAAATATGAAAAGAGATAAAACTGGTGACCAAAATTGATATTTTCCCCAATAAATATCAGTAGATAATAACAATATGAATCTAATATCGAAAGAATATTGGAAAATATTTTATTAATTTAATATATTAAAAGTTTGTTATTAAATTTTTATAATTTTTAAAATTTACCAATTTAAGTTCTTAATATTTCAACCTTGATTACCTCTCAGCTGCCTCTAATTTTAAATTTTCTGCACTTTCATGGTACCGAGCATATCACATAGTATTGTCGCAACTCGCAACAATAATCGAAAAATGGAGCTATATAATTACTGAGAATGAGAAATAGAAAAGTATCAAATTCGTGATAACATTCAAGACAAGATTAATACTCCGTACATAGCAAACACAAAAACAAAAGGCTTTTCAACACCAAAATGGGTATCCCAGAAGTTGAGTTGAATTCAGTTTACAAAATTCCACTATTCAGAATATCCGGGAATTTATTTATTTATCTGCGCCCAAAATAAATTGGAGGAAAACAATTAAAGGTTAAAAAATGTCCAAAAAAAATAACCCCACCCCGTGTCAGCCGCCTCCATTATTGCATCATTGTCGATGGAATGTAAATTAATAATATAGTCAACTTTCAAGGGAAATAAATAAAGATATCCAATTATTCCTTATTAAGCCGCCACCACTTTTAAATTAATTAAGGTTGTTTGTAGAAAAAAAAGTAAAAATGACCCAATATGAATATGAAGTAGGGTAGCACCACCTTTCTGAACCGTGATATGAATTCTTGATTTTTACTCTTGCTATTAATACTGTTTATAAAGTTGCCAGGATTATTAATTAGATTAATTTTAATCATTTCATGATATCATCATAACTTTGACAAAAAATAATATGCAAAATTAGCACAAATATGAAAAAAGACATAACAACTCAGGGCTGAAACTGAATCTAATGCACGTTAAACAGATTTAAAAAAAGAAAAAAAAAAAACTTATTCGCAGTATTATTTGAAAAGACAAATATTTGTATTTACAACAACATACTATATATTTTTCCATTCTAATAACATAAATCTGAAAATGAGTTTATATATTTTTTTTACACAATTTTTATAAGAATATTCATTAAACAAATATTTTTGCCCCTTCCATAAATAGGAGAATATTACATGTGCTAGCTATATTACAAATAAATTTTTCTCTAAAACTTTTGTAGAGAATGATTCAAATATTAAAGCATTTCATTGATTAGCCTAACTTTGAGGAACATTGTTGGAAAAAATATAGTCAAAGTTATTCTTTTCATTAGTTCATTATGTTCTTAATTAATTATTTTCATTAAAAAAATAAATGATATTTTAAACATTGCTGGAAAGAATATGTATTGATAAATTTACCTTTAAATAATGAATTATTTTAGCTTATTATAAAGATAAGTTATAAATTAGAAGTATTTTTTAAATAAAAAAAATGTAAATTTAAAGAAATGATGAAAAAAGAGTTAAAAAGCAAATGAAAAAAATGTTAAAAACATTATTTATTACAAATCTTAAACTCAATGTAATCATGACACTTAGTAATTAACTGATTATGCAATCGAAATGTAAGTAAAATCAACTACGACACATGAACAATAAAAATTATTTTTTTATTAAATTTATACTAAGTACATCTAGAAGAAGAGAATTATTGGTCTATCATACAAATTATTATAAATAATTATGCACTTATAACTTTATAAATGACAAGAATTTGAATTTAATTTTATTGGAAGGGCTAACGGATTCAATAGTGTAAACACTTTTTTCTTGAATCTAGATAATATGATCATATATGTGCTTATCTACGAAGCAATATTTAAAGAAATAAATAGTAGGAAGCAATATTTGTTTCTAGAAAGAATTATTAAGTGGGTGATTCAATCAAATTCACTGCGAATGGTCCCACGACTCCCACGTGAAGCGGCATCAAGTTTGAGTATTAATTCCCATTTCCGGTCAAGAAGAGAAGAAGAAGTACATAGTACTCATCAAATGTGACAGCCGCCCCATTTGAATTATTTTTTCCTGCAATATTAGTCTATTTTAAGGGAGGCCCCCACAACTTTTTTTTAGGGAATCGAGACTGTTTAAACATGATTTTCTTTAAAAAAAAAATTATGTCCCTCATTCCAGGTGCTAGTAAAAAAATAGAGCATCAATTTTTTAGGATACAACTATAGAATAACAATAATACTAGCACGTGTATTTTGCTCAAGACGAACTAAGACGTTGCCTGAATATATATCACCGAAGTGCTAATGAAGTTATAGCAAAGAAAGAACGTGTTTGATCGTTTTCAATATTTTCGTGTGTTTTGAATTGATGGGTTGCAGCTATTTATATAGTCAATTCAAATCTGAAAATGTTGTCGCAATAAAGATGACAATAAAAATTGGACCGAAATTCGAGGTAAAAAGTAGTTTGTCCGTGTCATCAAATTGGCCCTACAATCGTGTACGCATACAAGTTCACAGTTCGTAGGTCATTTTCAGTCAAGATTTGCACGCCCTGCGCGCACACTTAGAAGTTGAAGCATAATCTTTATAGAACTTTACAAGCACCTCATGAGTTTCTCCTTTGAAACTCGTTTTACACTATTTTTTGAAAAATCATTTCTCATTCCTTTCATCTCCAAAATGGACGAATAATATATCGAATAGAAGCTCTTTTCGACGCACATTTTCCAACAATAGTAACTATTATTTACAAGCATATAAGGTTAACAATTACTGTTTATTGAATCGAAAACGTCAACAATTATTTTCTAAAGCAAGTTGAGGTATGAATCCTGTGCCAAGAAGATGGTGGAGAAAAATACGTATTGGTCTAACGTGGAAGCCGCCTCCCTTTGGTATATGCATGCACCTAGCTTCTTCCAATCGCATTTTCAGCTGAAAACATATCTATATAAACTGGTGAGCGCAAGGGGTAGACAAACAATCAGTTCCTCATAAACACATTCATATTAGCAACAAAAAACACAGCCTTTTAATTTCAATCCAAATTACTACTTCAAAATGGGAATCCCAGAAATCGTGTTGAATTCAGGCCACAAAATGCCTGTTGTAGGCTTCGGAACAGCAAGTTACGTAACGCCAAGAGCTGAAGAGGTTGAAGCCATACTGAATGCAATTGAGCGTGGATACAGGCATTTCGACACTGCTGCTCATTACGGCAGTGAGGAAGCCGTTGGCGAAGCCATAGCCGAAGCCCTCAAACGAGGCCTAATCAAATCCCGATCAGAGCTGTTCGTCACTTCCAAGACATGGTGCAGTGATAATCACGCTGATCTTGTTGTCCCTGCTCTCAAGAAAACTCTGCAGTAAGATCCACTTTGATTCATTTTAATTAATTCTTGGAATTAATCTGATCATTTGATTAATTGATTTCCATGTTTGTATATTACACAGGAATCTTAAGCTGGAATATCTTGATCTTTACCTGATTCATTGGCCTGTGAGTTTGACACCCGGAACAGGCTTAGAGATACCGATTGCAAATCCAAAAGATGTTGTCCCTTTTGATTGCAAGGCTGTTTGGTCTGGCATGGAGGAGTGCCAAAGATTAGGCCTTGCCAAATCCATTGGAGTTAGTAATTTCAGTTGCAAGAAGATTCAAGAGCTCTTGTCATTTGCAACCATTCCTCCTGCTGTCAATCAAGTATGATTAATTTGTCAAACTCCTCTCTGTCTCGTATTTCATTTCATTCCATCTAATGATTCTTTTTTGTCCAAATGAAGGTGGAACTGAATCCAGTGTGGCAACAAAAGAAGTTGGTTGATCTCTGCAAGGCCAACGGAGTCGTTGTAACGGGTTACTCTCCGTTGGGATCAGCTACACAGGTTTGGGGATCGGACAGAGTAGTTGGGATTGAGGCGTTGAAGGATATTGCAAAAGCCAAAGGGAAGAGTGTCGCACAGGTTATCCTTAGGTGGGCCCATCAGCTAGGAGTAACTGTAGTTGTCAAGAGCTTCAATGCCAAGAGAATGGAGGAGAATCGTGAAATTTTCGACTGGGAATTAAGCGAGGAAGAGTGTAAGAAGATCGGTGAGATCCCTCAGAGCAGAGGAAATCGAGGAGAGATTTACGTGTCCGAAGAAGGCGCTATCAAGTCCATTGAGCAGCTCTGGGATGGCGAAATTTAATTTGAATCTATATATCTTCAAATTTCTCTGCATTTCTTATTTCCAATAAATCTCATTGTTATTGAGAATGCTTGTTTTATTTATTTGTTAGTATTGTATTTGCTTCCCTTTATCCGTTCTTGATGTATACACCAGGAATTTCTACTTACATTAATATAATATACTTTGTGAGAAAACAGTTTTCAATATTGTGACAGTGACACCACTATGCTAAATTTGATGATAAATAGTTGTTAAAATCGTTGTTAAAGGGCACACAGCAATCATTGTTGTAATTGACGCTGTTAAAAGTGCACTACAAAAAAATTTGCTTTTAAGGACACGAAAAAATGTTATAATAAAATATCTATAATCACATTTTACTTATTATCACATTTATTTTATATGTGGTCTAAAGTCGTGTGAGGATAGACTAATGAGATATAATAACACTTTAGAATGTGAAATAAAGTACATTTTACTTATTATCACATTTATTTTATATGTGGTCTAAAGTCGTGTGAGGATAGACTAATGAGATATAATAACACTTTAGAATGTGAAATAAAGTAGATGTTATCACACTCTAAAATTTACATTTAAATATTAATTAAAATAAAAAAATTTAAAAATACATCAAATGTAACTAAGTGGACTCGACCCCTGTACGGCTGTACCTCTTAGATCTTATCATAAGAGTGTGCCATTCTACTACAACTTACTTAATATTAAAAAATACAAAGATATATATATATATATATATATATATATATATATATATATATTATAAATATTTTGAAAATTTTAATATTGTGTGTCTATTAATTTAATTTAACATTTATTTTAGAAAAAATTGGTGTATACCAGATTTCAGAAAAAAAAAAAAAGCATAATTTTTATTGATTAAAAATTCAAATTAATTTTATTTATGAATATAAAATTTTCATCTAAGTAAAAAATAAATTTCATTAAATAAAACCGTTACTTATATTTTAAAAAATATTATTTATCAGCCAATATAAAATAAAATAAAAAATTAATATAATTTGGATTTTTTTATAATTCTAACATAATAATGTGGCATTAGAGTTAATATTAATACAACTTATTTTTTTTTAGTGTGGTAAATAAATACTTGTTAACACATTTAAAATATAATGTATTTAAAAGGTACTTATAAACACATCTATTTTTGGTGTGTTAATAGAGGTGTGACAATAGACAATGTTTATTATTGTGTGTGGTATTTGAGTATATATCCACACACTTATTATTCAGTGTCTTTAAAAACACACATATTAACACACTAAATTTTTTAATGTGGTTACATAATACTCCCTCCGTCCCACAACTGTTTGCACACTTACCTTATTTGTCCGTCCCACAATTGTTTGCACACCCATAAAAGGAAACTTCTTCATAAACCCCACCCTCATAATATTCACATATTTACACAAAATGACATTACTTTTACTCTCTTTCCAATCACCTTTTTACTTTATTCATATAACTTTACAAAATTACCCCTCAACACTCCACTCATTACACTTTTTTCTTAAAAAGTGTGCCCACTTTGTGGTGCAAACACTTCCGGGACGGAGGGAGTACTTTTTACCACATTTATTTTATAATGTGATAAAATCTATGTGGCAAAAGGCCTTTTTTATTGTAGTGGTGAGTGTTGATAGTCAGTGGTTAAAACTGTTGTCATAGCTATAGAAGTGTGGAAAATATATTTTCTTAATTAATTATAAAAGAGATTTACATTGGGTATTTATACAAGAGATAATTAGATCTAAAGCTAACCCTAATGGGCTTCATAAGAAAGCCCATAGAAAACTAAGGTGGGCCTATACAATAAATAGAGATAAATGCATATTTACTAATATAGGTCCAATACGCCCCCTCAAGATGGAGCACCATTGGTGATTCCAATCTTGGACATAAGAAGTTGTAGTCGTGTGCTGGAGAGAGGTTTAGTGAGAGCATCTGCAAGTTGATCGGCAGAGGAGACATGAGACACACGTAGTTGTTTCGTCTTGATGAGACCACAGACGAAGTGGAAGTCAATGGCGATGTGCTCCATTCGCGAGTGAAACACCAGATTTGAGCACAGGTAGGTGGCGCCAATGTTGTCACAGTAGAGAGCTGGTGTAGGCGAGGTGGGGAAATGGAGTTCCCGTAATAAAGATTTGAGCCATTGAACTTCAGAGGCAGCAGCAGCAATAGCTCGATATTCAGCCTCGGTTGAGGAGCGGGCAACGGACTTTTATTTCTTGGATGACCAGGAGATGGGATTAGACCCCAAAAAGACAATGTATGCACTGGTGGAGGTTCGATCATCTGTGTCACCTGCCCAGTCAGCATCAGTGAAACAGTGAAGTGATGAGGATGGACCAGAGGTGAGAGTAACCCCAACATTCCTTGTACCATTTAGGTACCTCAGCAAGCGCTTGGCAGCTCCCCAGTGGGTAGTAGTGGGTGCATGCATGAATTGGGACAGCTTGTGTACTGCAAAAGTAATGTCTGGTCTGGTGAGCTGAAGGTATTGTAGTGAGCCAAGGACTTGTCGGTACTGGGTGGCATCTGCAGGCGAGGACCCATCCGAGATGGACAGGCGAGCAGAGGTGGGCAGTGGGGTGCGAACAGGTTTTGACGCGAGCATGTTGTATCGGGCGAGCAGGTCAGTGATATATTTTCGTTGGGAGAGAAAGCACGAATTTTTAGATCGAAGGACTTCTACTCCCAAGAAATATGATAGGGGACCAAGGTCCTTGACAGAGAATTTGGTACTGAGGTCGGCAGCCACACGGGCGAGCATGGGTGAGTTGTTGCCCGTTAAGATAAGGTCGTCGACATAGACGAGGAAGTAGGCGACCACCCCAGTGTTGTTGTAGACAAATAGAGATTCATCAGAGTGAGTGGGGGTGAACCCAATTTCATTGAGAAACGAACGAAGAGCATAGTACCATGTGCGAGGAGCCTGCTTTAAGCCATAAATAGATTTGTGTAATTTGCAAACATAAGAGGGAAAAGTCTTATCTGCAAAACTAGGAGGCTGGGCCATGAAGACAGTGTCTGAGAGTGTGCCATGAAGGAAGGCATTGTTGACATCGAACTGTTGAAGGGGCCACTGTTGAGTGACACTTATGCTGAGAACTGCTCGCACAGTGGCCAGCTTGACGACCGGACTGAAGGTTTCAGTGAAGTCAACACCCGGGCGTTGGTGAAAACCTTTGGCAACTAGGCGAGCTTTGTATTTGTCAAGAGAGCCATCAGGTTTTCGTTTAATGCGGAAGACCCACTTGGAGCCGACCACATTTTGAGACGCAGTGGGAGGAACTAAGTCTCAAGTGCCATTCTGAAGAAGGGCATCAAACTCAGCAGACATGGCTGCTCGCCAATGCTCGTTCTTGAGTGCCTGTGAGACACAACTTGGTTCAATGTTAGAGGTGACGACAAAAGAAAGTCCATACCTCGGGTTTGGTTTGAACACAGTATTCTGAGAGCGAGTGACTATGCGGGATGTAGGAGGTCGCAGATGAGCATTGGCCGGCACAGAGTGGTTGGTGGGTGAGTTGGTCGGCTGAGATGTGGTCGTCACAGGGTTGTTTGTTGGTGTGGTGGCCGGCGTTGTTGGTGTGGTTGGTACAGGACTGGGTGGTTGTGTGGTGGTCGGCGTTGTGGTGGTCGGCAAGGGGTTTGTTGGGCGAGGAGTAGTGTTTAGCAGGGGGTCAGTTGGCGGAGGGATGGTAGGCCGAGCAAAGGGTAGGAACCCAGGGGGAATGGAAGGTGTAGAATGAGGCGGAGAGTGGACAGGGGGCGACTGCGAGGAGAACGGGAAGACATGTTCAACAAAGTGAACATGCCGGGATGTGTAGAGGCGATTAGTGGAAAGGTCAAGGCACAGATAGACACTTTGAGTGGATGAGTACCCCATGAATATACACGGAGTGGATCGAGGATTGAGTTTGTGGGTCGTGAAGGGCGAAGCCAAGGATAACATAGGCAACCAAAGACACGCAGTCGGGACAGGTTGGGAGTGCGACGAAGTATGGTTTGATACGAGGAAAGCAAGTTAAGGTTTATTTTGGGTAGGCGATTTATGAGATAGGTTGTTGTACTGACGGCATATGGCCAGTATGATAGTGGTATGGATGCATGGTGTAGGAGGGCAAGAGCTGTGTCAATGACATGGCGATGACGACGTTCGGACATGCCATTGTGTTCGGGTGTATGAGGAGGAGTGGTAAGGTGGGAGATACCATGTGTTAGAAGGAAGGGACGGAGGGCGATGAATTCTCCCCCATTGTCGGAGTAAAAGGTTTTGATTTTGGTTTGATAGTAGTTCTCAACGAGGCTTTTGAAAGAGGTGAAGGTAGAAAGAACATCAGACTTGCGTTTTAGTGGATAAGTACAGATGTATTTGCTGAAATGATCAACAAATAGGACATAGTACTTAAAACCTTCGGCAGATATAACAGGTGACGACCAGACATCAGAGAAAATAATCTCAATGGGTTTAGTAGAAATAATACTTGAATCATAGAAAGGGAGTTTGTGACTCTTGATGCAATTACAAGCATTACAATGAAAAAGTTTAGATGGTACAGATGCTAAGTTAAAGGTAGACAAGGTATGGGAAAGAATGTTGATGGATGGATGGCCAAGGCGACCATGCCATTTGGAGGTGGTGAGATGCTGGGCGACCAGGGCTGTTGGCGAGGAGTTGGCAATGTATGTCGGCCATACATAAAGATTATTGATACGACTCCCAATTAGGAGAATGCTCCCCGAGCGACCATCCTGCACCTGAAAGGAAGTTTCATCAAAGAAGACATTAACATTGTTATCTCGACAAAGAGCAGAAACAGAAATGAGGTTTCTCGAGATTAGTGGCACCACTAGGACATTTAAGAATTTCATAGATTTTAAGGCATTAAAGCTCATAGACCCAGTATGAGAAATGCATAAGCCTTTACCATCACCAATTTCCACGTTGTCTTCCCCGGTGAAGGGTGAGTGAAGAGAGAGGTCGGCCAAGCTGTTGGTTATGTGATGGGAGGCCCCCGAGTCAAGGATCCATTGACTCGATGTATGAGGTGAGGAGGCAGAATGAGCCGAGTAGGCAGGTCGATGTTCAGGCGGCTGGTTACGGCGGAAGGTAGGAACATAGCGACCAGATGAAGAGGAACGATGCGAGTTCAAGGTTGGGTTTGGTGGTGTGGGCGAGCACGAAATTTCGGGACATGTGCGAGCAGTGTGACCAGGTGCTCGGCAATATTGACATGTGCCAAGATAGGGTCTCTGTGAAGTTGGGCGAGAACGAGCATCTGGAAGTTTGGGCCTCGGGTTCATTCGAGCTGGGCGAGAATGTGGTCGGCCGGCGACCATAGCTGATATAGGGGCGACCACCGATGATGGGCGAGCAGCAATTTGAACCTCAGTGCTGAGGAGCTTGTCACAGAGCTCGTCAAAGGGAATAGGTTGCTCGCGAGCTTGGATAGCATTGGAGATATCACGGTAATCGTCATCAAGTCCTGCGAGAACCTTGAGGGTGACATCCTCAGTGTCGATTTTGACACCGAGTAGGGCCAGTTCGTCCACCACAGAGCGAACATCCAGAAGGGAATCGGAGATTGAGCGAGTACCCTTGGAGAGACCAAGATATTTGTATTTCAAGGTAAGAATGCGACCACGGGAGGGTTTCCCATACATGGTTTCAAGGACGGACCAGGCCTCGCAGGAGGTTTTGGTGGATGCGACGTGAGGGATAAGGGAGGGTTCCATGGACCCAACAATGGCAGATAGGATAAGGGTATCCTAGGGAACCCATGTGAGATAATCTGGGTTTGGTAGGGTGGGGTCAGTAGCACCTTCGGCCGGAATGAGGGGAGGAGGGCACGGATGAGTACCAGAGACATACCCAAATAGATCGTGGCCTTGGAGAAGGAGCCTCAGTTGAAATGACCAGGCTCCATAGTTGGTGGAGGTTAGTTTCGGAGGTGTTTGAGTGAGGCCTTTGAAGGAGATAAGGGAGGATTGTGGTGGTGTTGATGTGGTCATGGTAAGGCACAGAAAAACGCAGGGTGTAGCAGCGGAGTGGAGGAGGGCGACGGCGTGTCGGAGGAGACAGCGGCGGGAGCAGAAGCTAGGGTTTTGGCGGCGGCACTTTTGAAGAAAGGCGGCGGCTAGGGTTTGGATTTTCTTGATTAATTATAAAAGAGATTTACATTGGGTATTTATACAAGAGATAATTAGATCTAGCTAACCCTAATGGGCTTCATAAGAAAGCCCATAGGAAACTAAGGTGGGCCTATACAATAAATAGAGATAAATGCATATTTACTAATATAGGTCCAATAATAGCTACCTACCACAATGTAGCTACCCACGACAACGATTGTTGATTTGTTCAAAACAATTGTATGTTATAAAATTTAATATAAAAATAACGTTACGTAAGAAAGTATTACTTAATTAAAAATGTTGAATATTAATAAGATACATAGACAACATAGTTATAAAAGTGTTACAAATATGTGTTTTATAATTCTCATAAAAGTGTTATATTTAAGTGTGGACCGCTGTAGTGGTTGTAGCTATTTACTATGGTGGTTAATAAATGGTGTTGTTTGTTTATATTATTGACTTTGAATATACCATTTAACAGCGGTTCTAATCATTTCCTCTATTCTTCTCCAACTAGAAATATCGTAAGAGAATCAAAGAAATGAGTTCTTTCCTATAAAGATGTTGGATATACCAACCAGGTCGGCTTTCAATTCAAGATATTCAATCCAGACCTGGATTTAGTGCTTAAGGACTCGACTAGAGCAAGTATTCGCTTTCTCGCTAGTGTTGTGCTTCCTGGCCAGGGAATCACTATATTGTTTTTTTTATTATTACCCATAATAATAATTGACAAAAATCAATTAAATATAACAAGCAAGCTAAGGTTTCAAAAAAATACTAGATAATCATCAAGTATTTCAACTACGTTAAAAATTCTCACAATATCGAAACCTAGCATCATAATAACACAGCTCTGTGACTTAGATTATATCCCTTCACGTGAACACATTTTCAATTTTTCATTTTCATAGTTATTATCTTCCACACCAGAACTTACAAAAATTTGGTTAATATGTCAGATACTGCAATGTGCAATATCATTGTCCATCTGAATTCTGATGCATGCAATATGCAGCCATATCATCAAAAATACGAGCAGTAAAGCTAGATGTTTTAACCAATAGTAAAACCAGCATACTATTTAAGTAGACGAAGAGTAGAGTTTATGCTGCATAAAGCTAGCCATTTCCAAGCTGTAAACTTTCGGAAAGAAGATACTTAGACTCTATGTTCATATGAATACTCAATTTCATCGGACTCATGAGAAATCATTATCAATTTTCCAGTTGCATGCGTCTACGTACAAGATCAACATCTTCATGCAACTGAGTTTGAGTATCCATTTCTTCCTATTTCAATGGTTGGGCTACTTCTTCCAGGGTGACAGAATGTGAATAACACATAAAGAAAGAATTGAGAGAAGAATTGAGAGAAGATCACTGCTCTCTGGTGAGCGTGTATATTCATATATATATACAAGTGAGATTACAAACAAACTCCCATAATTGTGGGAAGATTTGGTCAATATAAGATAAATCTAAATAAGAGAAAATATCTAAACAAACAATTTATGATTCTAAATTATCCCTATTACCCCCCGTCAAGCGCTGCGTGGGATGAAGACACACGCAAAGCTTGGAACGTAGAAACTCAAAAGCGGGACGTGGAAGGCTCTTTGTGAAGATATCGGCAAGCTGTAGATGAGAGGGAACAAAACCAGTAGAAATACGACCAGATGATACCAGTTCACGAACAAAATGGTAATCCAAGTCAATGTGTTTGGCTCGCTTGTGTGCAACAGGATTTTGACTTAAAAATATTGCACTTTTGTTGTCACACAACAAAGTAGGTCGATCAGGAGGAAGGGCTCGAAGTTCCTTAAGAAGATTAATAACCCATACAAGTTCTGCAGCAGTATTCGCCATAGCACGGTACTCAGACTCACAGCTAGAGCGAGAAACGGTTGGTTGTTTCTTAGCACTCCAGGAAACAAGATTGCCCCCAAGAAAAATCGAGTACCCATATGTCGAACGACGAGTCTCAACACAACGAGCCCAGTCTGCATCAGAATAACCCAGAACAGAAGAGTCTGAGCGCTTAGTGAAGGAGAGGCCAAAATGAATTGTTCCTTTCACATAGCGAAGAATACGCTTAACCGCCAAAAAATGATCTTCAGTAGGTGACTGAAGAAACTGACTCACAGAACTAACAGCATAAGACAGATCTGGTCTAGTGATGGTCAAATACTGCAATGCACCAACTAGAGATCTGTACAAAGTAGGATCCTTGAAAATAGGGCCAGTGCTGACAAGTGACTCACCCGTTGCCAAAGGAGTTGAGACAGGTTTTGCATCCATCAATTCCGCACGCTGAAGAATGTCAAGCGCGTATTTAGCTTGCCCAACAAACAAGCCAGTATCAGTGGAGGAAACTTCAAGGCCAAGAAAATAGCTCAAGGAACCAAGATCCTTGATAGCAAATTCATCACCAGTGCGATGAATAAAGTGACGAAGAGCGGCCTGATCATTGCCTGTAACAATAATATCATCAACATATAAGAGGAGGTAAATAACAGAGTTACCCTGATGAAGATAAAAAAGAGATGAATCAGAACGACTCTGAGAGAATCCCAAGCCGAAGAGAAACGAACTGAAACGCTGGTACCAGGCAAGAGGAGCCTGACGAAGACCATACAAAGCCTTCTTCAGACGACAAACATGATCTGGATAACGAGGATCAACAAAGCCAGGGGGCTGAGCCATGAAGACAGGTTTCTGAAGAACCCCATTGAGGAAGGCATTCTTGACATCAAGCTGATGAAGAGGCCAACCCTGCCGAACAGAGAGAGCCAAAACAATCCGAACCGTAGCCGCCTTCACAACAGGACTAAAAGTATGGTGAAAATCAGTACCAGGAACCTGAGTAAACCCCTGTGCCACTAAGCGAGCTTTGTGACGATCGATCGACCCATCAGCAAGAAACTTCGTACGAAACACCCACTTTGAACCAACAATGTTAGTACCAGAGGGACGAGGCACCAAATCCCAAGTGGAGTTTGAACGAAGGGCGTCAATCTCTTCTTGCATAGCAGCAAGCCAATGAGGATGTTTAACGGCAGACTTGAAACCACGGGGCTCAAAGGTAGCGACGAGAGCCGATAGAAGAGCAGAAGAAGCCAAATCAACTGGATAACGGGGCTTGAATATACCTGCACGGGCTCGAGTAGTCATAGGGTGAACAGACAACGTCGAAGCCGGAGGATGAACAACGGGATCAGGGGACGGAGGTGGAGTATGTGTGCCGTCAATGGGAATAACAGGATCAACGGGATCGGACGGAGGTGTCTGTATAATAGGTTCATCAGGAAGCAACGATGATGAACGAGTATCGGGATCAACATAGAAGCGGTGTGGAGGACGGATAGGTGCCGATGCAGGAGCCAGAGAAGAATCAGACGCGATATCAAGAAATGTGGAGATATCCAAGTCAGTAACCTTCGTGAGAGATGTGGCCCGTGAGAAGGGAAAGTAGAGCTCATCAAACTGAGCATGTCGAGTGATAAAGACTCGAGAAGACTCCGGATCAAAACAACGAAAACCCTTCTGAACACTGCTATACCCAAGGAAAATACATGGTCGACTACGAGGTTCCAACTTATGTGCAGCATAATCCCGAAGATAAGGATACACACGACAGCCAAAAGGCTTGAAAGTATCGTAACTGGGGGGATATCCAAATAATACCTGAAATGGAGAAGAGTTAACGAGAACGACAGACGGAAGCCTATTTATGACATACACGGCAGTGGCAAAGGCATCAAACCATAGAGAGGCGGGAGCATGAGCATGGAAAAGCATGGATAGGCCAGTCTCAGAGATATGACGATGTTTACGTTCAACTCTGCCATTTTGCTGTGGGGTATAAGGACACGAAGTTCGATGATGAATACCATGTAAGTGCATAAAATCACGAATCTTCCCATTCAAAAACTCAGTTCCACCATCAGATTGAAATATCTTTATAGTTCGAGAAAATTGATTGCAGACAAAGGCATGAAAACGAACAAAGACATCATAGAAATCCGATTTAGCACGCAACGGGTATATCCAAGAGAAGCGAGAAAAGTCATCAACAAAGGCAACATAGTACCTAAAACCATCAGAAGTAGAAACAGGCGCAGGACCCCATAAATCACAATGGATTAAATCAAGAACAGCAGTAGAACGCTTTTCATTCAACGAAAAAGGTAAACGTTTACTCTTTGCCAATTGGCAAGATCCACAAAGACTAGGGTTTGGTAAAACTGAAGTAACAGATAAACAACCCTGCTTATTTAATAATGAAATAACTGAAAACGGGACATGCCCCAAACGTAAATGCCATAAATCAAAACTCGCTTTCAACCTCTTGACCCGAATCGCTGCAACCAAAGCTGGAATACCCCGATCAAGCAGATAAAGCCCCTGATTACACCTTCCCTGAGCCAGGATTTTCTTTGTGACCCGATTCTGAATCGCAAAGAACTTATCAGAAAATATGACATCGACAGGATAATCCGCAGTTAATTTGCTGATAGACAGTAAATTCTTGGTAATATGGGGCACGACAAGCACATCTAACAGCTTAACATCCTCAGATAAATTAGTGTTACCAATATGTGAAATATTCAAAACATTACCATTAGCAACTATAACAGAACCGTTACCAGAATAGGACTCATGAGTGTCAAGAGCGGATAACTGGTTCGTCATATGTGCTGAGGCGCCTGAATCGAGATACCAGTCGGGTGTGGGATCCGAGACATTGCATGTTGAAGTAAATGCCTGAGCAAGGTGGGCAGCGGAGTTGGAATTAAGAGCATTCAAATATTTGGAGCATTTATCGGCGTAGTGTTCCCCGCGACACAACTGACACCTAGGAGGTCGACGAAATCCACCACCAGTAGAGTTGCCATCCCTCCTGCCAGAATTTCCATTACCACCAGAATGTCCATTACCTCCAGAAAAACCAGAAGAGCGAGAGGAGTGTTGGGGCTGCTGTTGGCTGCGGTTTTGCGAACGAAGAGGCTGCCGGGGATTACTCGAGTGTGAAGGCCCATCGCGAACAGCAGAGAAAGCAGCAGGCGTAGGAGAGGGACCCTCCATGGATCGTAACATCATGTCAAATTGCACCGCCTGATGCAAGAGATCCCGAAACGCCGGGATCGGAGAGATGGCCATACGGGTATCGACGAAACCCGCAAACTGAATTCCCAATCCACGAAGGAACCAATGGCTTTTATCAGAGGAGTCAATCGGGCGACCAATAGCATGTAACTGATCACAAAGGTGTTTGAATTTTCGCCCATAATCTTCCACGGATAAGTCGCCGCGTCTAAGAGATAATAACTCCTCACGTAGTTGATGTGAGCGAGAAGTAGAGGCATACACAGATTCAAGTGCCTCCCACGCTTGATGTGCAGATGTGCAATCAATAACTTCAGACGCTGCATCGGGAGAGAGGGAGGTAAACAGAACACTGAGCAAGCGTTTGTCCTTCAAACGCCATGTCTGATATTCCGGATTCGGAGTCGGTTCGGCAGTAGCAGCAGTAGCGGGCGCACCAGCAGGCGTAACAGGTGGAATGGTGGAGGGAGGAGATGGAGATGTACCGTCAAGATGGCCAAGAATATCGAAGCATTCGGCCATGTGAATCGTTTGACGACGCCACATAAGATACGTGGACGAGTCAAGTTTTATTTGCATCATATTGATCATAGTGGTCACCGGAAGGGGATCGGTGGCAGAAGAAGTGGACATCTTATCGATCGAGAGAAGAAAGGAGGGTACCAGTCCTTTGATATCACTCACCGAGAAGGAATAGGCGCTGGATGGAGGAGAAGTGACTGTTTCCGGCGAAGAAGAAAGGAAATAGATTAAGTTGCGGAAAAAAGAATTAGGGTTTGGATCGGTTATAAGGCTGATACCATGACAGAATGTGAATAACACATAAAGAAAGAATTGAGAGAAGAATTGAGAGAAGATCACTGCTCTCTGGTGAGCGTGTATATTCATATATATATACAAGTGAGATTACAAACAAACTCCCATAATTGTGGGAAGATTTGGTCAATATAAGATAAATCTAAATAAGAGAAAATATCTAAACAAACAATTTATGATTCTAAATTATCCGTATTACAGGGAATCTCCCCTTTATTTTGCAAATAATATAGTATTTTAGTTACATAATACAAACGGTTCATCCCCCGACTTTCTATTGTCGATCAGTATTCCAGTTCGTGTAACATTAATTGTTGTTTCTTATTTTAGATTCGGCTATGTGATATCATTTTATGAATCTAGAAACTTGAAAAGAGTATTGATCGGTTAAGATTACTTACAACACAATATTTGCTGGAGAATTTAAAAAAGAAAACTCTTTCTGATAACAAAGTATATTATACTATTAATACATGTAGAAATTCCTGGTGTATACAGTACATCAAGAACGGTAAAGAAAAGCAAAGACAAAACGAATAAATAAAACAAGCAGTTCTCAGCTGTGACGATGAGATTTATTGGAAATTAATCAAACAAGCACAGAAATTTGAAGATGATGATTAAATTTCGCCATCCCAGAGCTGCTCAACGGACTTGATAGCACCTTCTTCGGACACGTACACCTCTCCTCGATTTCCTCTGCTCTGAGGGATCTCACCGATCTTCTTACACTCCTCCTCGCTTAATTCCCAGTCGAAAATATCAAGATTTTCCTCCATTCTCTTGGGATTGAAGCTCTTGACAACCACAGTAATTCCTAGCTGATAAGCCCACCTAAGAATAACCTGTGGGACACTCTTCCCTTTGGCTTTTGCAATTTCCTTCAACGTCTCTATCCCCACTACTCTGTCCGATCCCCAAACCTGCCCAGCTGATCCCAACGGGGAGTAACCCGTTACAACGATTCCGTTGGCCTTGCAGAGATCAACCAACTTCTTTTGTTGCCACACTGGATTCAGTTCCACCTTCATTTGGACAAAAAAGAATAATCATTTGATGGAATGAAATGAAATAGGAGACAGAGAGAAGTTTGACAAATTAATCTTACTTGATTGACAGCAGGGGGAATGGTTGCAAATGACAAGAGCTCTTGGATTTTCTTGCAACTGAAATTACTAACTCCAATTGATTTGGCAAGGCCCAACCTTTGGCACTCCTCCATGCCAGACCAAGCAGCCTTGCAATCAAATGGGATAATATCTTTTTTATTTGCAATCGGCAACTCAAAACCTGTTCCGGGTGTCAAGCTCACGGGCCAATGGATCAGGTACAGATCAAGATACTCCATCTTAAGATTCCTGTATAATATACAAACATGGAAATTAATTAATCATATGAGATTGATTATACCATACCAAGAATATATTAAAATTAATCAAAATTGATCTTACTGCAGAGTTTTTTTGAGAGCAGGGACAACGAGATCAGCGTGATTATCACTGCACCATGTCTTGGAAGTGACGAACAGTTCTGATCGGGATTTGATTAGGCCGCGTTTGAGAGCTTCGGCGATGGCTTCGCCGACGGCTTCCTCGCTGCCGTAATGGGCAGCAGTGTCGAAATGCCTGTACCCACGCTCAATTGCCTCTTCAGCTTTTGGGGTTACGTAACTTGCTGTTCCGAAGCCTATAACAGGCATTTTGTGGCCTGAATTCAACACCATTTCTGGGATACCCATTTTGAAGTAGTAATTGGATTGAAATTAAAAGGCTGTGTTTTTTGTTGCTAATGTAGAATGTGTTTATGAGGAATTGATTATTTCTCCTCGGTGTCACCAGTTTATATAGATATGTTTGGAGGTGAAAATAGAAATGGGCATACGCATGGGCATACGAAAGGGAGAGACGGCTTTCTCCCCTTGTTGACCAGAAAGCCATATACTCCAAGTTCCGATTTCAATTACTCACCGACTTACGCCATACTATCTAGAAACATTAATTGTTGTACTCTTCAATTATCTCTTACATTGTTTAATTTTCATTTTGTTTTTATTCATTTTGATGATAATGATTATGAGTATTTAGTTTTTTTTTGTGTATGTGTGTGTGACAAAACTGTATTGAAGATGAATTTTAGAAAATCTGATTTTTCGAATTTGATTTTCCAAAAATCCCGCCCAAAATCAAATTTCAATAACTGGACAATTTTTTTTGAACAACTTTTAACAAACTAGATAAAAAAAATCGCAGAAATTTGAAAACATCCAACTTAGAAACAATTTACAACAAACTATACGTGTTATCTTCTTCAAAAGTCCGAACGATGGTGGTGAAATGAGATGGGTGTATCACTTAGATAGATTTAATTCATGTTGAATCAATAAGGGCATCTTTTTAATTTTATATCTACATTAAAATAATAAAAACTAAAGGTGAGTGTATACACTAATATTAGAGGTGCGCATATAATCAAAATTCTTATTTTTTAGAATTAATATTATTCACACGATTTAATTACTCCCTCCAATCATGATTTATTTATTTAAATTGTGATTTTCTTTGTTCATAAATCATCACTTTATTTATAAGTGATCAATTTTATTACTTTATACATAAATTGTTAATATTCATTATATGCTAAAATAAATGAGCATAATTAATTAGAACGAAATGAATTTTTCTTTTTTTTGAGTTAATTTTACGTCACCTGTCAAAAAAAAAAAAAAGAGTTAATTTTACGTCAGTTTTATCTCACATTTTATTTGTATAAATCAGTTCATAATATATATAATAATAATTAATATTTTTAATTTAAAATTAATGTGTGTATGATAATATTTTAAAACACACATTATCGTATCTCGATTCAATAAAAAATAATTGTTGACGTTATCGATTCAAGGAAAAAATAATTGTCAACCTTATCGATTCCCATAGCTCCTCTTTCTAATAGTATTAAACTCAAAACTTGTCCCATTTTATAAAGCCCAAGTTGGAGTACGGAATTCTTTATAATAATTTAAATCTTGACCAAAGTTAGTTCTCTTCATCTAGACACCGTGCGATTTCATATCTCAACTTGTTTTATTTAATAGTACATATTCATAATAAGTGTCGCGTTAGATTTGTTAGTACTTTTTCAACATTAGAATAAACGATCATAAGTGTAAGATTTATATTATAATGCGGTAAATACAAATTGATCCCAGATGAAGAGAGAAGTGTAGAAATAGTGTTTCTTAATAGTGTTTTAAATATACGGTGATCGAAAAATGTTGTCCGTTTCTTCCCTGGCCTCGATTTCTTCCGCCATGTTAACAGCTAAAATTAATGGGCTGAAAATTTAATAACAATGGGCTTTGGAAAATTAAAGAAAGGCCACGGATGGCCCCCCTTTTATTATGACTTCACCCCAGATTTTATTTTCAAAATTGAGTTGCTTCCCTTTTCCTAAGTTGTAAAAATAAAGGTCATTTCCTCAATCTACAAAGTCAACAAGTGCTGCTTGCAATTTGGCACATTTGAGCTCCATTTACTATACATAATGGCCTTCCATGGCTGAAAACCAAATAGTAAAAATGTCAATTCCTCAAAACTTGTTTGGTGTTATAAAATAATATATAAAATGGATGTCCTTTCAAATACTTTTAGATGATTCTAGTATAAGCACTTATGATGATCACTTATGATGATCTTTATGTTAGAATTCTAGGAGCTTCTCTTGCTCCCTATAAAAGGGTGGTATGCCACTCCATTTTGTACACTCGATGAAAAAGGAATAAAAGTATTAGTTTCACAACACGTTATCAGCACGAGTCTCTACGTTGAGCCAAAATAAATATTTTCAAGTATTATATACTTGAACATCTTCAAGGTAGATTAAGGTAGTGTTTTTTTTTTCTCCTTTCTCATTTCATTCTTCATTATGGCTACTTTCACAAAACTTGAATTTGCACCACTTGATATCACCGGAAAAAATTATTTGTCATGGATTTTAGATGTTGAAATTCATCTTGAGGCTATGGGTCTTGGTGATGCTATTGTTGAAAATAATAGTGCATCAAATCAAGACCGTGCCAAAACAATGATTTTCCTTCGTCATCATTTGGATGAAGGATTGAAAACTGAATATTTAACAGTGAAAGATCCACTAGTTTTGTGGAGAAATTTAAAAGAAAGATACGACCACCTGAAGATGGTCGTCCTTCCAAAAGTCCGGTATGATTGGCTTCATCTACGTCTGCAAGATTTCAAAACTGTCAATGAATATAATTCGGCTATGTTCAGAATTACTTCACAATTAAAGTTATGTGGTGAAACCATAACTGATGATGATATGCTTGAGAAGACATTCTCTACTTTTCATGTCTCGAATATGCTCCTGCAGCAACAATATCGAGAAAAAGGTTTTAAGAAATATTCTGAACTAATTGCATGCCTTCTCTTAGCCGAGCAAAATAATGAATTATTGTTGAAAAATCATGAGTCCCGACCCACCGGTTCCAGTCCATTCCCTGAAGCGAATGCGACTCAATCTCAAAATTCTGGTCGTGGTCGTGGACGTGGTGGTAGCCGAGGACGTGGTAATAATCATGGTCGCGGTCGTGGTAGATTTACTCCATATAATAACAACAACCATGATCGTGACAAGAAACAAGTTGTCTCCCAGAAGAGAGACAATGGAGAAAAGAATGGAGAAAAGAAGAAATATGAGGAACATTGTTACCGGTGTGGAATGGAAGGTCATTGGTCCCGCGTGTGTCGAACAGCGGATCATCTTGTTGAGCTTTATCAAGCTTCTTTGAAAAATAAGGCAAAAAATGTTGAGACAAATTTTATTGATAACAATATTGCTCTTGATGGTGATGATGTGGTTATGACCCATCTTGATGTAGCCAATTTCTTTAACGATGTTAACTAAGCATATGATGAATACCCTATAAGTATTTCATGATGAATAAAATATTTATATATTTTGCATCTTTTATTAATATTAATATTAATTTCTAATTTATGTTTTTTTTTTTTTTTTTATGAAGAAGCAATGGATGCCAAACATTTGGGAATGAATAGTGATGGTGATATTTGTCTAATTGATAGTGCTACTACACACACTATACTTAAAAATGAAAAATATTTTTCTCATTTGCAAAAGGGGGAGACAAATGTTAACACTATAAGTGGTAGTGCAAATTTGATTGATGGCTCCGGAAGAGCCACAATATTTCTCCCTGAAGGAACTAAACTAGTTATAAATAATGCACTACTGTCTCCCAAGTCTCAAAGAAATTTGTTAAGTTTTAAAGATATCCGCAAAAATGGGTATCATATCGAGACTCTAAATGAGAAAAACAGTGAATGTCTATTGATTACACAAGTTGTTTCTAGAAAGAAACGTGTGTTAGAAAAGCTGTATTCACTCTCTTCTGCCCTATATTACACGAATATAAATACAGCTGAAACATATCACCTAATAGACCAGAAGTCTATTACTCCCAATGATTTTATGGTTTGGCATGATCGCCTTGGACATCCTGGTTCCACCATGATGAGGCGCATAATTGAAAATTCACATGGCCATTCATTAGAAAATAAAAAGGTGTTAAATTCTAATGAATACTCATGTGTTGCATGCTCTCAAGGGAAGTTAATTGTTAGACCTTCACCAACTAAAGTGGGGATTGAATCCCCTGCATTTCTAGAACGAATTCATGGTGATATTTGTGGGCCTGTAGATCCACCATGTGGACCATTTCGATATTTTATGGTGCTAGTTGATGCATCAACGAGATGGTCACATGTATGTCTCTTATC
The DNA here is from genome assembly GCA_963675135.1 of Galeopsis tetrahit. NCBI lineage: Eukaryota > Viridiplantae > Streptophyta > Magnoliopsida > Lamiales > Lamiaceae > Galeopsis > Galeopsis tetrahit. The sequence continues at coordinate 85,163,731 of OY776121.1, forward strand.
CTCTCGCAACTTGGCATTCGCAAGATTACTTGCCCAAATAATAAAGTTGCGAGCACAATTTCCAGATCACCCAATAAAGAAAATTCGTTTAGATAATGCTGGTGAATATTCATCACATGCTTTTTATGATTATTGCATGTCGATTGGAATAAGTGTTGAACATCCTGTAGCTCATGTTCACACACAAAATGGTCTAGCCGAATCATTTATCAAACGATTGCAATTAATTGCTAGACCATTGTTAATGAAATCAAAACTCTCTTTATCTGGTTGGGGACATGCTATACTACATGCAGCAACACTTGTGAGAATTCGGCCGACAAGTTATAATAACCTTTCTCCCCTTCAATTAACATTTGGTTATGAGCCCAATATCTCCCATTTAAGAATTTTCGGGTGTGCGGTTTATGTTCCAATTGCACCGCCTCACCGAACTAAATTGGGCCCCCAACGAAGGTTGGGAATATATGTCGGGTATGAATCACCTTCTATAATTAAATATATTGAACCATTAACAGGTGATTTATTTACTGCTAGATTTGCAGATTGTCATTTTGATGAATCTCATTTCCCGACATTAGGGGGAGGTAAGGATCAACCGAAAAAAGAAATCAATTGGAAAATTGCATTAGATTTCCTTGATCCTCGTACAAAAGAATGTGAACTAGAAGTTCAAAGGATCATACATTTGCAACAAATTGCAAATCAATTACCGGATGCATTTAGTGACTCCAGTAGAGTTACTAAATCACATATTCCTGCAGAAAATGTTCCGGTTAAGATTGATGTCCCTGAAGGACAAATAACAAGTGCTAATGAATCTAAAGCACGCCTGAAGCGTGGTAAACCTCTTGGTTCCAAAGATAAAAACCCTCGAAAGAAAAGAGGAATAATTAAGATCGACGAGTCAAATGAGGATGAACAACTCGCACGTAGTGAGAAAATTCAGCTTCCTGAAGAAGTTGTCTCAGAAGATGTTGCTCCTGAAGAGCATGAGGTTGTAGAAACTTCAATAAATTATATCACTACGGGAAAAAGTTGGAACCGAAGAGAAACAGTCATTGACAATGTTTTTGCATATAATGTAGCACTTGATTTTTTGGAAGAATTTGAGGATCATGAACCCAGATCGGTTGATGAATGTCGGCGTAGAAATGACTGGCCAAAATGGAAAGATGCAATTCAATCCGAGTTGGATTCACTGGCAAAACGAAAAGTATTTGGACCTGTAGTCCAAACACCTGAAGGTGTAAAGCCAGTGGGATACAAATGGGTATTCATGCGAAAAAGAAATGAGAAAAATGAAGTTGTGAGATATAAAGCACGATTGGTAGCCCAAGGTTTTTCACAAAGACCTGGATTTGATTATGATGAAACATACTCTCCTGTGATGGATGCAATTACATTTAAATATCTTGTAAGTTTTACCGTGCATGAAAAACTTGAGATGCGTCTAATGGACGTAGTCACTGCATACTTATACGGTAATCTTGAAAAAGATATCTACATGAAAGTCCTTGAAGGATTCAACATGCCTAAAGCATGTAAATCAAATCCAAGAGAAATTTATTCTATTAAATTGCAAAGGTCTTTGTATGGGCTCAAACAATCCGGACGTATGTGGTATAATCGTCTTACCGAATGTCTAGTCAAGGAAGGTTATACCAATGATCCAATATGTCCATGCGTTTTTATAAAGAAAAATGGATCACGTTTTGTGATAATTGCAGTGTATGTTGATGATCTCAATTTAATCGGGACTCCTGAAGAGCTCGAAGAGGCAGTTGCATATTTAAAGAAAGAATTTGAGATCAAGGATTTTGGAAAGACAAAATTTTGCCTTGGTTTGCGAATTGAACACCTCTAAGGTGGAATTTTTGTCCACCAAACTGCTTACACCCAAAAGGTTTTAAAGAGGTTCTATATGGAAAAGGCACATCCACTAAGTACCCCAATGGTCGTCCGATCACTCGATCCTAATAAAGACCCTTTCAGACCGCGAGATGAAAATGAAGAGATACTTGGTCCTGAAGTACCATATCTCAGTGCAATTGGTGCACTTATGTACCTTGCTAACTGCACAAGGCCAGATATATCATTTACAGTTAATTTACTAGCAAGATTTAGTTCATCTCCCACAAGGCGACATTGGAATGGTATAAAACACATTTTTCGCTATCTCCAAGGAACAGTTGATCTTGGCCTATTTTATTCAAATAAATCTCGACCTGAATTGCTTGGTTATGCTAATGCTGGGTATTTATCTGACCCACATAAAGCAAGGTCTCAAACTGGATATGTATTCACATGTGGTGGTACAGCCATTTCATGGCGATCTACAAAACAGTCACTTGCTGCCACTTCTTCAAATCATGCTGAAATTATAGCAATTCATGAGGCCAGTCGGGAATGTGTTTGGTTAAGGTCAATGATTAATTATATTCGAAAGAATTGTGGATTGTCTCATGACAATAAAAATCCTCCAACTTTATTATATGAAGATAATGCAGCTTGTATAGCTCAACTAAAAGGAGGATACATTAAAGGAGATAGAACTAAACATATTTCACCAAAATTCTTCTTTACTCATGAGTTGCAAAAGAATGGTGAGATCGATGTGCAACAAATCCGCTCAAGTGACAATTTAGCAGATTTATTTACCAAGGCACTACCTACTGCAACATTTGAGAAGCTGGTGAAGCGTATCGGAATGCGTCGATTAAAGGATTCCGCATGATGCTTGGATCAGGGGGAGATTGAATACACTAAGTAATATGTACTCTTTTTCCCTTACTAGGTTTTTGTCCCACTGGGTTTTTCCCTAGTAAGATTTTTAACGAGGCATATTCTTTGTGTAATGACGGACATCCAAGGGGGAGTGTTATAAAATAATATATAAAATGGATGTCCTTTCAAATACTTTTAGATGATTCTAGTATAAGCACTTATGATGATCACTTATGATGATCTTTATGTTAGAATTCTAGGAGCTTCTCTTGCTCCCTATAAAAGGGTGGTATGCCACTCCATTTTGTACACTCGATGAAAAAGGAATAAAAGTATTAGTTTCACAACACTTGGCAATTAATTTTTTTATAATGATTGCATGCACTTAACATTAATTTGTACACCCTCTCTGTTTTTTAAAGGTAAAGGTGAGACGTTTATAAGGGGTATTCAAAACCCGTTACATAATGAATTACAATTTATTTGAAAGACACATTCAAGGGGCTTGTTCCCAATCATGATACAATTGTCCAAAAGCACCAGACTTGTGAACCTTTAACCACTTACACGTACTGAATTTAATCGATTGTGTTATCTCCTCCGATGAGAGGGTACATTCTTTGAAAATTAATTCGTTATGACTCCTCCATAGCCTCCAAATCGTGCACTACCACACTAGACCGAAGACCATCCTACTGAAGTTGTTTATTCCCATGTTGCAAAATTTTGAATAGTGATCACTAACCGAGTTTGAGAGTGGTAGGGGCCTTTCAACCAATTTTGTACATCACTCTAAACCAGCAATGTCGTTGGACATGTGATGAAGGTGTGTTGTACCAACTCAGGGACAGATCTGCACCTTGGGCAAGTGTTATTCATTGCTATCGGAACAATGTCTTTCTTGTGAAGATTATTCGTCGTTGCTACTCTTATGTGGATTACTGTACAAGAGAGTGCCGACACCTTTGATGGAATACTTCTCCACCAGATTTTCACATCTACTACCATAGAAAAAGATCATAATACATATATTTCCTTAATTTCGCTTTTTTTTTTTTTTTTTTGGCAACACAATATCTCTATATTTTCTATTTCTTATTTCAATGTACATTTTCTTTTTACAAAATTTTTTTCTATCTTCTACTGTATCAACAATTCACTATACATATATGATGCCTAAAATTGTCAACTCTTAAGAAGTCGACACGTGTATAGAGGATAGGATTGATGAGAGGATACGAACTTAAAGAGGATTCCTCATAATAGAGAATCGCATCCGGGTGTCCCTCCGGAGGGAGCTTCACCCAAGAACCTCAGGAAAAATATATCAGGAAGACCTGGCCCTGAGGGGAATTAGTGGGCCGAAAGTTTAGGAGAGGTTCCATATAAAACGGGATAAGATTGAATAGAGGAAGACTCATTCTTCCTCTACTCAGCGCTGAAATCTAGAGGAGGAAGTGGTTGCGTCTTTTCAAGGATTGTGAGTTCAAAGGCAGGTGGACTAATCCAAAGAGAGAAAAGATGGCAGATCCGAGATAAGGGGAAAATCTAACTTCCCCTCAGGTAGAATTCCTCTATAAATAGGCAAGCTTAGGTACATTTACGTTTTACGATCTCTAACATTATTCAACCTATTACGCTTTTACAAACATTCTGATTCCCTTCGAGAACCTCATTGATAAAGAGAGGACTCTTAAACCCTTATCATATACCGAATCATACATACTGACTTGAGCGTCGGAGTGTCCGCGCCGGATTACCCTCCGGCGTGTCTTTTGCAGGTTCTTGGAGGATCATTTCGGAGAAGGCAATATACCCGGATCATTCATATGAGTTCAGGAAATTGGATATCTGACCTAATGGATATCCAATCCATTCGTACAAATTTATGGCACAACAATATATAATGTTATATTTTTTTATTATTAATGTGCAAAAAATAAGGGAGGAGCTTAATTAGAACGAGATGAAGTGAATATTACTTTTTTTTATTTTTACAGAATCAAAACATATATCAACTAAAAACAAAGAAAGAAAGTGAAGAAAAGCTAGTGGCGATAAAGACCCTGAAATCTTTGGAATCAATCTCGATCACAATCACCTCTTCATCTTATCTTTTTCCTAAAAATCTATATCTCCATAATTTTCTCGTGATTATTTAAAGAGTGCACTTTTTAGCGTACCCATTATTAGGAGTGTTCAAAAAAAAAAATCGGACCGGACCGACCGGTTAGATTTCGGTCCGGTCTCCGGTCCAGCAAATTTTGGATTCCGATCCGGATCGATTTGGACCAAAAAATTTTTTTATATTTTTTTACTAATGCACTTTCAATTATTTTTCGAAACCAAGTAATTGGTGAAAATGTGTTGAGATCTATTACATTTTTTGCAAATATATAATTTAACAAACATATTTAATTTATTTTTAGGGTCAAAAGATCATTAATAAGAATGTAAATAAAAGGCATAATGAAGAGCAAACACTTTAATTTTCATACACAAATTCATCAATCTTGAACTTACTTTCAAAAACTTTTTAAAAAAAATACGGTTCAAACCCGGACCGGATCGAAATTTACCAGACCGGATTAATTACGGACCGATCTCCGGTCCGCCATTTAGCCCACATTCCGGTCCCGATCCAAATCGGTCCCGGTCCGATCCGGTCCGATTTTAGACCTGTGCACACCCCTACCCATTATCATACTCTTTTCAGTCCACATATGTATTTCTTTTAATGAAACTTCTTCTTTTTTTTTTTTTTTTCAAAACTTCAATCAATTTTGATAAATTGGATAAATTACATGATTAAATCATTGACCTCCTCTACAAAGGAGGAAATAAGATATCAACTCTACAAATTAAACATTGAACTGATGAACTTTTAGAAAAGGGTGATTATAAAAACTAGAAAATTGCAAAAATGACCATGGCACCACACACTATAAAGGGGTCTTCCGGTCTTGTATGAAAACGTCTAATTAATCGACTCGTTTCATAAAAAAAATATTATTTCCTTTAATTTAATTCTTAAAAACTAATAAAATAATTAAAATCAGTTACATACAAAGTTCTGATCATAATTTTAAGTAAAAAACTCCTATGTAACTACGGAAGTCAATTTACATTTGCTTATAGTGGTTCAGTTATTTTAAAGAGAAAGATGAGTAAAATATTTAAGAAGTAAAATTACATCTTAAATATCTTGTGTATACTTGTTGCACAACAGCACAACTAGTGTTTGAGAGCAATAAATACTCCACTTTTTTTGTCCCATAAAAATTTACGGGCTTTTCTCAAAATAGAAGTAAACCTAACAATATGCACCTTCACAAAATAGTGAAAATACGCATATGACATATTTATTCTTTATGCAATTAATTTTGAAATTAATTCATACATTCAATTCAACCAATTTTTTTTTTACAGGTTACAAAGATAGATCTAACAAAGTGAAAAATCAAATTAGATCTTCAAATTTTTAAATCAGACAGATTTAAACGGCGTCGTTGTCACCTCCAATCGTGAGAAAGTAAATCAACGAGCAAGGGCGGAATTTTAGGTTGGCTGGGCTGGGCTACAGCCCACCCTAGCTTCTTTTTTTTTTAATATAAAAATTTTCTATTATTTTATTATGTATTTAATTCATTTTCTTTAAGATTCGTTAATTTCTGTTCTTCACGGTTCATTTATTTTATTTAATTCATTTTATTAAATTTTGTACTTCATTGATTATATTACCTGCCTTTCTAGTTTTTAACAATTGAGATTACATTTGTATGTTAATAGTACACTCAATTAATAATTAAGGCTATATTTGTATGTTAAATATTTAATAATACCTTTAATTAATTAATGGTAGTTAATTTTTGTATAGAACTTTAATTTCATGATTATTATAAAAAAGAAAATCATGAGAAAAATTAGCCAGATATTAATAGATTAAAATTGAGATATTTAATTTTTTTTACATAAAATAACAAATATTATGAAATTAGTGAAAAAATTAAAAGACATTTAATAAAAAAAAATTAGTATTTGATTTGGTACTATTAGGTAGTGAATATTAATCATGTTATGTATTGTTATTTAATTCATTTTATTAATTTAGTGTTTAATGTTTGTATTAACTTGTATTTGACACTTCATGTTATCACTACTACGATCGAATGAGCGTTTATATTAAAAGAGAATTGTTTGAAAAATGATCCTTGAATTCTATTTAATACGGAGTAATAAATTGCATGACGAAATTTGTGTAAATAATTTTTTTAATATTGTATTTATTTTAAACTTTTAGCCCGCCCTAAATTTTTATTCTGGGTCCGCCCTTGTCAACGAGCGACAACTTTGTCCACAAAAGAAGCATTGATCTTCATTTCTCGAATCAAGACACCCCACACTAAGTTATCAGCAAATCAAGAAAACAAAAGATAGAAAAATAAAAGACAAAGAATCACCGAGCGTCATATTCATCCCACATAACCAAGTCACCACGGATCCGTCCTAAAAGAGGAAAATCAGGACCAAGCACCCAACATCTCAAAAGCCAAATTCCACCGAGGCCAACACAAAAAAACGCAAATCACTGGCAAACTCCGCAAGGGAAGAAACACCACAAGGGAAGAAAAAAACCACCAAAATTGGAGAAGGGGCTTCATAACAAAAACTAAAAATCTAACTAAGAAAACAACCAAGATGGAAAAAACATCAACAGAAAATAAAAGCAAAGCAGAAACAACCAAAAAGGCAAGAAATAAAAAAACTAAAATAAATACAGAAAATAAAAGGGATCAATGGATGACTCACCCGATCGGCCACCGTAGCGCCGTCGGAGAGAATCCATCCATTGATCCCAACTAATATCCTAAAAAGAAACCTCTAACCCCACTTGATGATTTATTGAAAAAGATGAAGAAGAGAACAATGGTGTGGTGGCACAACAGACGGCGGTGTGGTGACGCGACGGACGTCAGTGCGGAGTGGAGAAGAAAGGAACTTGATTGAAGCGGTGGGAGGTGATGGAGGATGTAGAAGTGTGTAGAGAGAAGGCTGTGAAATTTAGAGAGAAGGCCCGTAACACTCTATCTTTAATGCTACAAAATATTCAACCAATTTTTTCTCTTTATACATAAAAGTTTTTGTAAGAAACTTTTAGGTGATATTCGATAAAGATTGTGATTAATTTAATTGAAATTGAAAAAATAGATTGGGGGTAATTCATGAAAAATGATTATATTTAAATTGTGTTTGAATAGATATTAGATATTAGATATTGAGAAGTAATAGTGGAGGTTTATGTTAAATCAAACGTGGTGTTGTAATATTTGATTAGTGGGTAGAAAAATATGAATGTGTGGAAAAATAAAATAGGAGAAAAAATTATATATATATAAATAGTTATGTAATTATATAAAAATATGTGTATTATAGGGTTGAATTAGTATTTGGATTATGAAAGATTGAAAGAGATTTTTGGGAATGGACAATCCAATTTCGGATTGATCAATTTCAAACCAAATGAGAACTTAGGGTGTGTTTGTTTAGGGATTGGCCCATCCGGATTTGGATGGGCCATCCCCCATCCCATCCCTCTCCATCCAAATACCCATTCAAATACCCATCCACCCCTATAATACACCTATATACCTATTTTTATATCATTACATCATCATATTTTTATATTAATTACTCATTCTCTCTCCTACTTTTTCTTTCATACATTTATTCTCTTTCCTACTTTTCTTCCACACATTTATTCTCTCTCCTACTTTTCTTTCTTACACTAATTACTCTACTAACTAACAATAATAAAATAATACAACATCACTATTGATTTGACATAAAGTTCTTCATCCACACCTATTTTTCAATCTCTATCCAAACACAATTTTTATTCAATTACTATTCATGGATTACCCCATCCACATTTTTCAAATCTCCATCCCCATCCCATCCACCACAATCCCTAACCAAACAGCCCCTTATGGAATAGAGGGAATAATATTTAGTGAAACTATTAATACTATTCAACTAAGTAAAATTTTGTATGGGATGAATTTTCATCATGTGCATATTTGTATGACTCTATCAAATTATGTTTAAAAATAAAATAAGATATAATGTTAATGTGAAAGCTCTATTTTATACATCCTCCGTCCCATAAATGTTTGGACCATTTTATGGACACATAGATTAAGAAAAATGTATAATGAGTGGAGTGTTGAGAAACAATTTTATAATTTTTTATGAATAAAGTAAAATAAATTATTGGATTGAGAGTAAAAGTAATGACATTTTGTATAAATATGTAAATAGTGTGAGAAAATAATTCTTTTTTTAAAATGTTGTAAACAACTGTAAAATGGACAAATAAAAAAATAGTGCAACCAATGGAACTGAGAAAATACATTAAACTGTTTCATATATCATGTTTTAAAAATAATACATTAAAAAAATATACTAATACTACATTGAAAAATCTAAGTTGATGTTAAGGTGTGGTGAGTGTGGGCAGCACGTACCCCCAAATCTGAATTGGCCAATCACATTTCACAGAAATCCGATCGAAAATCACAAACCTTTACTCCTTCCTTTAATCCCATCGAAACAAACAAAAAAGGAAAATACTCGATCAACAATCAAACACACCATTCCTTCGATTCCCAAATACCAAAATTTAAATATACTACTTTAATTATCTGCATTTAGGGTTTCGGAAGCATTCATCTTCACTGCCTGTTAATGGCTGTTTCAAGCGCATTCGTCGCAGAGATTGGTCTCTACTGCAAGCCGTTGCATCAACCCAGGCAAGCCACGGTGACGGGGAGGCTCAGATCGGCTATTTTCAGGTGTGAAACTGCTTCCGACAATCTGATTCACACCAGCGCCGGCGACAAATCGGTGTCTTCCGTAGCTGCGGCTTCATCCTCCAGCCTCTCGGCTCTCGAACAGCTCAAGAATTCAGCCGTTGACAGTATGTAATTCTTAATTTCTGTCTTTCTGTATTCGCCGCCATGTTTGATCTCGCTATAATGTTCCGAATTGTTTTTCCTTCAACTAGTCTTTCACTGGTCTTCGAATTTTTTAAAGCAATTTTATATTCCTGCTTCCTTTTGCAGCATAATTGCTTGGTACATTTGTTGTTAATAGACATGGAATGTTTCTGAAACTTCATAGTTGATGTAATTTAGGATATTCTAAGGAAAGAAGCAGTGTTGTGGTTATTGGCCTGAGTATTCACACTGCACCTGTTGAAATGCGGGAGAAGCTCGCTGTTCCTGAAGCAGAGTGGCCTAGAGCTATTGGGGAGCTTTGTGGTCTGAACCATATTGAAGAAGCTGCTGTTCTTAGCACTTGTAACAGAATGGAAATATACGTCGTGGCTCTTTCTCGCCACCGGGGTGTTAAAGAAGTGACTGAATGGATGTCAAAGGTAATATAGTTGACAATCTTGGAATTTTCTATCATGTGATGATTTAAATGAATAGAATCAGCATGTTGATATTCATGAGTAAGAAACATTCTATATTAGCAAAAGCACAACTATGTGGACACTGCTTGCAATAAAATTCAGTAGTGTTTTCCTTTTTTGTCTGGAAATTGTCTTCTTTTCTATTAGTAGAGATATGAAGTCTTAGCTTAACTATCGCAGAAAATTGTTTATTCCCATTCTAACAAAACATTGTGGTTTTTCTAGACGAGCGGAATTCCAGTTTCAGAGATCTGTCAGCACCGTTTTCTGCTTTACGACAAAGATGCTACGCAACACATCTTTGAAGTATCAGCTGGACTTGATTCCTTGGTGTTAGGAGAAGGTCAAATCCTAGCTCAAGTGAAACAAGTGGTCAAAGTTGGGCAAGGGGTGGTGGGCTTTGGAAGAAACATAAGTGGGCTATTCAAACATGCAATCACCGTTGGCAAGAGGGTAAGAACGGAAACAAACATTGCAGCAGGTGCTGTTTCAGTTAGTTCAGCTGCAGTAGAATTGGCTTTAATGAAGCTTCCAGACACCTCCCATTCATCTGCTCGTATGTTGATAGTTGGAGCTGGTAAAATGGGGAAGCTAGTAATCAAGCACTTAGTGGCCAAAGGGTGCACAAAAATGGTGGTAGTTAACAGAACCGAAGACAGAGTTGCTGCTATTCGTGATGAGATTAAGGATGCTGAAATTACATACCAACCCCTGAACGAAATGCTAAAATGTGCAGCTGAAGCTGATGTAGTTTTCACGAGCACTGCTGCAGACACGCCTCTGTTTTTTAAAGAAGACGTGATCGATCTCCCATCTGTGGGTCCCAGTGTTGGGGGGTTGAGGCTATTTATTGATATCTCTGTTCCAAGAAATGTAGGGGCATGTGTGAATGACCTCGAAACTGCAAAGGTGTACAATGTTGATGATCTTAAGGAAGTTGTGGCTGCAAATAAGGAGGATCGTATTCGTAAAGCAATGGAAGCTCAGGCAATTATTGCAGAAGAATCGAAGCAATTTGAAGCCTGGCGTGATTCCTTAGAAACCGTTCCAACAATCAAGAAATTGAGGGCTTATGCTGAGAGAATTAGGGCTGCTGAGCTGGAAAAGTGTTTGTCAAAAATGGGGGATGATATTCCGAAGAAGACAATGAAGGCTGTTGATGATCTCAGCCGGGGGATTGTGAACAAGATGCTGCATGGGCCTATGCAGCATTTAAGATGTGATGGGAGTGATTGCAGGACTTTGAGTGAAACCCTTGAGAATATGCATGCTCTCAATCGAATGTTCAGTCTTGAGACGGAGGTATCCGTGTTAGAACAGAAGGTTCGAGCTAAGGTGGAACAAAATCAGAAGTAAAAACTCTGTCGTACAATGGTTGTATAGTATATAAATGCGGCACATTGTCTCGAATTCATTCCAATTAATGTACTCCAATGTTTTGTTTATGGGAATATAGAGAATGTGTAATTGATTATTTGTTCAGGTGTCTGTATCTGTTCCTGAAAGACCAAACTAATTTAGCGAGTCATTTTTCTTCAAACCATAAGCTGTTAATTTTGTGGAGCTTCTTCTTCTCATCATATGTAACTAATATTTATCCTCTTGCCCCAATGGAACTGAGCACATTATTATACAATAGAGCTAAATTCCTTATTAATGGAGTATATGTTTTAGTAGTATTACATATCAACTGAATATATTCAAACTCATTACAAAAAGGGAACTTTGCTCGTGGACCTCATCTTAAAAGTTTAACATTTTTTTTATTTTTCAAAAAGAAAATTATGATGTCGGGAAAATTTTATTTTTAGTTCTGTAAATTTCTTAAAATTTTATTTTACAAAATAAATCCTATAGCATTTAATTTTAGTCTTTCTTTTTTTATGAATTTCAGTCCTTTAATAATTTTATTTAATTAGATATTTTTTGTACTTTTCAAATTTATTTAGTTTTTATTTAATATTTAATGATGTTTTAAAAAATGTACAATAAATATCATTATTTTTCACATTTTAATATATTTAAATGACAGAAATTAGAAGTTTGAAGTTTTCAATTAGTTTAAATTTAAAGGACTGAAATTGATTTAAAAAAATGACTAAAATTAAATGTTATAGGACTTATTTTGTAAAGTGAAAATTTAAAGGATTTATTTTGAATTTAATTAAACTTACACGACTAAAAAAATAAATTTTCTCTTATGATGCCCCTAACAATTGAACAGATAAAAAAAGATAAGGTGTAGGGCTAGCAAATACTGAATCGCACACTTAAGTTCAATAAGAAGCACCACTTTACAAATTAACACTTCATAAGAGAAAAATAGATAAGATCTAGAGCACACAAGCGTCACACGATACAATTGCCCAATATAAGGGTCTTAGAATTAGATATCATCACATTACAAACTCAAGATAAAAACAATAGCAAGGCAATAACAATTAAATAAAGCATCTTCCAATGATCTGCTATCCAGAACCAACAATATATATATGATGTTGTTGCACTTTGAGAATAATCTGCCTCGATTGTGTGTGTTTTTAAGTCCTCCAATATCATTAATTATACACTGCTGGACTGGATACAATCGCGATCGCGTATGTTGAACACTATTTCTTGCTTGAACATTTTTGGATGGATCTTGGAGCTGTGCACAAGTTAGTCAGTGTCACAAGAGAATCGATCATTTTTAATCGATTTTCCTCAACAGAATAAAAAATAATATAATACATCAAACGTATAATTCTCATTCTGCATGAGCAGCAAAACCAGGTTACAAAAGTAGATGTTCAAGTAAATTGCTCTTGTGTCCAACTCTTCAAGGAAAATACTTTTTTAGTCCTGAAAGTTATTCTTATTTCAGTTTCAGTCCTATTGACTTTCACAAATTGAAATAGTTCTATAACTTTATATTTTTGACATCTTGGTCAGGGATGTAGAAGATGAAACATCTTGTTGACGCTGATGTGGCAGGGTCTTATTTGTCCACCGGGCAAAGTCTGATTGGTCAACTAGATGTTTCACCTCTTACAGCCGGTTACAAGACCAAAATGTTAAAAAATTGAAAGTTACAGAACTATTTTCAATTCATAAAACTCAGTAGGCCTAAAATCGAAATGAAAATAGGAATAACGTACAGAACTAAAAAAACTTATTTCCTTTACTTTTACTACCCTTGTGGGTGGGGGTACAAAAGTCTTTCTCATTAGCTTTTGCAAGCTGAATTCGTGTTATCAACGAAAAATAAAATGCAGTGGGGCATGAAACTTGTCTTTTATTGTTTCCTGTAAACGAATACATTTGAAAACTCTATGTTCTAATTTAGAAACTTATTTACAGACTGCTTTAGAAATCACGCTATCTGTTTCATTAAAATGAGACGTCAAGACAATATTTGGACTCAACTGATCTTCCTATATTTTGTCATGGTGAAAGATTTTTAAATGAGTACTAATTGCATTGAATTCATTCCAATAGGAAAGCAAATCTGTGGAAGGCATATAAATGGTTATGAAATCAAGGGAAATGCTTAGATCTTGCAACTTACAGCAATATCGTATAAAAAAAATCATTTTTTTTATGCATGTATACGGTAAGCCTCTGCCACTAATCATTTAGCTCCCTACCCATGTCTGCACATTTCCTAAATTAAATGACTACAATATCAATGCAACACCAAAATATTACAACTACGTAGAACAAAGCAAAAGGCAACATGTTTACGACAATAGGAGGCGTTCACAATTTCATAGTTTTGAATGAGAACCACTATTTTGTACGTATAGATTGATCTTATAAGTGGTCACAAATATGTAAAAGTCGAACAAGCTAGGGGCTGTAAACAATCATGTAAGTGGCCATACGTAAGAGAAGAATGTATCAGAAGAAAAAATGTACTTACCTAGCCCAATAGCATCTGCACTCTTCATGATTCGCAGCCTCTTACACGTGCCAATAAACATCCTGTAGGATGAGTCATAAAGCACAAATTACTAAGAAATTTCTATATTTTGAATAATTATGTTGGTACAAAAGAAATAACAAGGAACTAAATGAAAATTAATTACAACAGTATCAGTATCTGGTGTACTAGATATAAGGTAATAGACTTCATAAACCATAAGTGCAACTGTGCAAGCGAAGAAGACAACAAACAGTATATCAAAATAAGTAAGGAAAAAAATAATCTTGTTCAAAAGCATGTTACAAGTCATATAATAGTACTAAAATTCACAATGACTCGTTAATATAAACAGCACAAGCTGTACATTGATGGAAAAACTGTTAAATCATGTGCAGCTTATCCCACTACGCAATTGCATATACTATGAGTGCAAGAAAAAATCAACTGAGATTACGAAGGGTTATTTAAAACAAAAGGAAAGTCTGGACCTAATTTATTTCAGTTTTTTCCTAAATAATCATCCCATAGTTGATTCATAACAACGAAAACTCCACCCGTAACTCCATAATTATTTGGCAACTACAATAGCATATTTTGGAACCAAATAAATGAAGCAAGGTCCCACAAGTGCTGAAAAAACTTGAGAATAACAAAATAGCATCATCAATGTATAAGCATCAGCCAAATTATAAATCAATGATCCAAACTAGAGAAGAAAGCTTGCTTACTCCCAAGGAACATCACCCACGAGCATCCAATCACCATCTTTATCCTCATACGTCAGAACGTATTCCGATCCATTCAACAAATCCTTTAATTTGCTCTCACTCAGCATCTCCCTTCCTGGAGCTCCATGAGGACCATACTGACCTGCATCACACAATCCAAGTTCTAAACTCACATCTGACAAAAAAAATAAAAATAGACAATAATCTTGAATGTTCATATAGCTCACCAATCGTAAAGCAACTAAACATCTTCTCAAGGGCAGACGATAAACCCTGATAAGCAGAATAGGTTCTGAGGTCAACTTTCCTTAAGTATGGGGCCCCATCCATGCTCACCTTCACAAAAGATGCACCAGTTGATGCTTTACCATCTACCTCTTCATTGTTCTTCGATGTGGAGACCAATGTATTCTTCCTAAACTGTCTAACAGGAGGCCATCCCACAACTTGTGCCCTGATACGATTAAAAAAAAAAGGAACACAATTAGATGTCAAAATACTTTTTCGAGTAAATTGTAAAAATGCCACATTTAGTAGATGTTGGCAATTTTAGTCCCGTATGAATCAATTTTCTCAATTGAGTTTGTAACTTTTTTAATTCTGCAAATTTAGTCCTGTACTGACAATATTTTGTTTTAGGATGATAATTAAATATGTTGGGGTCTCATGATGCCACATGAGCGATGTCAATTCCGGCAGCTCAAGTGAGCAGCACATGCGAAAGTTATGCAATCTTGTCAATACAGAACTAAAATTGCATCAAAAAGTTATGGGACTTAACTGAGAAAATTGATTCGTATGGGACTAAAATCGCAACATTGAATAAATATGGAACCAATTTGGCAATTTACTCTACTTTTTCCTATACTATGTACTAAGCCATCGGAGCAGATTCTATCATTGATTACAAGGCTTACTTGGTAGCAGGGGCACTACTGTAATTATTTGAGGTCGGGCGGCTCTCAGCTGGATCACGAACAATTTCTTTAGCCGCAACTTGGAACGTTGCTTCCTTCACCTTAGTTGGAGTATTGGAGACCTCTTTTGAAGAAATGGCATTCACGTTAGGGTTCAGAGAGGGCCTAGGGGAGAGCATTGCACTGACTTCCAAAGTGGAATGGAGTTTTCCCTACACATCACAAGTGGTGAGACAATGAGAGTAGTTTAACAGTCTTGCAAAATCAGCCGATAGGATTTTTTTTTTCTTTTTCTTTTCCATTTATTACTTTTAACCTACAAATTCAAAGTTCAATAAACTTTTCGATTCAAAACTATTTGAGCAAGTCTGTATGAGACCGTCTCATAGTGATATTTTTGTTTGTTTTTATGGTTCTCACGTTTCAAAAGTATCACAAAAACCTATAGAAGTATCACCTCTCGTGGATGAGACCGTCTCATACAAGTTTAATAAGGATCAAACAAAATAAATTTAATTTAGTTTCATATGACTATCAATCTCACGTTAAAATTTATCAATATTCAAATACGTGAGGATTACAAGTATCAGATAAAAAGGAAATGGAACTTTAAAAACATAATTCCCTAGTTACCTCTGAGGTTCCGTTCATAGCATCAGAGAACCCTCGTTTGTTTCCCGTAACAACTGTCTTCAAGGGGTGCAGTGGAAACAGCAGCTTCTCGTCGATTACTGCAGAATTCAGAGGCCCGTGTTCTGAATCCCTCCCTGGAGAAAGGGATCCCGGGGGGCCGAGCCTAAGTTCCGTGGCCTTTAAATTTAGACCACTTCGACCGTACTCTGAAGTGGTGGAGAGAGTTGAGCTATCAACTGATGAACAATCAGACAGCCCCATGTAGTTACGTTCTTTGAGATCTGATCCATTCTGGCATACACTTTCTAACGAGGCTGAAGAAACAAGCAGCGTGATATTGCTTTGGCACTCGTCCCCGCGAACGCCGACCACAGGTGCAGACATCAAGTTACAGGTTATAGTCCAATTCTTAATTTAGTAAAACTAATAAATAAAATGAAATTTCCATCAGATTCATTTCCTTCTCAAGAAAATTTCAAATGCTTATAGTACAGCTGAAACTTTAACAAACAGCCAATCTAAAATATAAGCAAATAATAAAACTCAAAGACATTTGCCCTTTTTGAAGCTACAATAATTTATTAACTCTACGCAAAAACCGCCAGAAAAATGTTCTTGTTCTACCACTCCCACAAGCAAAAGCCCTTAACAATCAACATTCAAAACATAAATTAAACTGGAAAAACAATACTTCCAACAAATCAAAGAAAGAAAAGAAGGCCCAGGGCTGAGCTCCATCACCAAAAGAGCTTGAGTTGTTTTATTTTTTATATCGACCCAAGAAATTATGACGGTTTTTAAATAATGAGTTCGAAATTCGAATGTAGTGACAGTTCTTCGGATTTTTTTTAGTATCAAACAACAAGAAAAGAACCCATGGTGATACTCTAGAAAACAAAGAGGCGGAAATTTCAGGAAGAACACAATAAATTATAAGAAAATGAAACGTTAAAAATTATATTTCCTTTGGCTGTTGTTAGCACAAAAATCAAAGGAAAAGATAATAGATCTACGAAATTGAAGAAACTACAACAAGAACAACAGAGTGTAGACAAACGTCACTAACCCACAAAATTTCTGGAGAAAAAAGATGAAGAGAAAACCCCAAGAATAAATCACTAGCAGAAGTATAAAACGCCAAATATCATTAAAACCTCCGAAATGAAGGTGAAAAACAGCTGAACTTACCAGTAAATTCTGAGTAGCTTGAAATTTGCAGGAGAAATTGAGAGAAAACTAAGGGCCTTCCATGTGAGAGAGAGTTGAGAGAGAAAAAGTTTCCATTGGGTGTCGGATGCGACTCTAGGCCTAATAATAATTTAAGTATTCTTCTGTTCAGTAGTTGCAGTAAAAACAGAAATAATTAAAAGTGCGAAAACATTTTCCCCACTTTGGAAAGACAAACTTTAACACGATAATAACTTCAGTTTTTTTTTCCCTCTCAAATCTAATTACAATGTTAGGTAATAGCAAACATAATAATTAATTGTTATTAATATTATACTCCCTCCATTTTTTATTAAGTGTCACTTTGACTTTTTTAATATTTTCAAAATAAGTGTCATTCTACACCTTTTTCTTTAATTTTGACAATTTTACCCTTATACATTATACTCCCTCCATTTTTTTTACCTTGATTTAAGCTTTTTTTCCTTTTGAATATAATACTATAGCATAAATCATGATAAACCTTAATTATTGTATAGATGAATATCACCTATAATATTGACCATATTCACTACTAAACATAAATTTAATATTAAAATTAGTTATCATTAATGAAGGGTAAAATGGTCCATAATTATATATCTTAATTTGTTGAAAATTGTTAAAATGACACTTAATTAAAAGTGGAGGGAGTATAAATTTATTGGGGGTAAAAACATCTCTATATAAAGTGTTACGGTTTTAAATCGATGAACATGAGGGCATACTTATTTATTACCCACCGATTCAATTTTAGAACAAAAAATAAATTATTAATAATATTTTTACTTTAGTGGTATTATCATTTTATTAAAAGTATGAGTAGTATTATAATTACATAGATAGAGGATGTTTAATAGTAAACATTTAGGGAAGTTGTTCCATATTTGGTATCTATTGAATAAATTCATTTTTATTCATTATATTTATACGAATAGTAGCTAAATAGATTACTACTTTAGTTGGGTGCTTCTTTAGTAGTAGTACTTATTTCAAAGAACAGACAAGATGAAAATAGTTTTTCTTGCATAAAAAAGAAAAGAAAGACATGCTTTGGGACTTTTATTATTTGCATCTACATACCATATGTTCTCCTATTTTTATGATTAACACTTTAACTCTAGAAAAAAGTTTTAAAGCATAGCTAAATGGCCTTCCCTGTTGCCAAGTATTAGATATTTAGATATTAACATATTTTAAAGTTAAATTATCATACTTAAAAAAAAATTAGTTTAATTTGATATAACCACCCCCAAAAAAAATTGTGACTATTTTTTTAAACAAAAAACAATTTTATAACATAAAAAATTCAAGAACAATAATTATTGTGATAAGTGGATGTTTGATCCAATAACGAGAGCTTGAGAAAATATCTACGTCCTATTAAGATGGTGAATCATCATTAAATTTTTTATTAGCAAAACAAAATAAACACTCACTAATTTTCTCAGTTTTTTTTTCGTGTCTAATAAGAGTAAAGTTGTGATTCTAAAAAAAGTTGTAAGAATTAATATATTTTCGTTGTATCATCACTGAAGCTTGGGATTTCGTTGTCAAGTGTTGACACCAAACAACTGATTTCACGAGATAAAAATAAAGACTTTCAACTTATGAGATAAATCTGAGCCTTAACATAAGATATAAACTCAGAATTCTCATAATTAATGAGAAAAACAAACAATATTATTGTAAAGAAGTACGATGATATGCACAAAACTATAAAAAAAGATGTGAATATAATAATAATTAAAAAAAAAAAGTGCATTAAGCTCGACCCAAAAAATATTACTCCCTCCGTCTACCAAAAGTGTGCTCATTTCTTTTTTTGGGTCCACAAAAAACGTGCTTATTCTATTTAAATAGTTAACTTTTGAATATTTTTTCTACTTTACTAACAAGATTGAGTATTTACCAAATATATTTTTTACTCATTATATTAAATATATTCTTTATAATTAAAATATGATTTTTTTAAAAGCATATATAAAAAAAAGTGAGCACATTTTGGTGGACAGAGGGAGTAAAATAGAGATATCGTTGTTTGAACTCAAATTGTGACCACCAAATCTATCGCACGGTGCAATGTGCACATGACATGATGTATACATGTGGGCACATACATACATCGGATGATGCAATTACACAAAGATTAAAGGATCCTTGAATAATTCCCAACTATTTCATTAATTAGGAATGTATTGCAAATATATTTATATGGTTGAAAATTTAAGCTCAGTACAATTAAATGATTTTTTACACTTTATATTCACTAATTCGTGTTTATTCATTTTTATTATTTAATAAGATTTGACCGTCTTATATCTCTAATTAGATTAATTATGTCCTCTCTAAAAATGTAGTATCTCTCCTTATTAGTTGGTTTTTGTTTTTGTCATTTTAAGTAACTTTTAAAAATTAGATTTTTCAAGTCAATGGAATGAAATCTTGAAAAATAATAAGTCGTGTATTTATTTTGAATTTTTTAGTAGAGTGTGAGAAAAATAGTAGATTCAAGAACAAAGTTTTAAATTTCAACAGTCAAATTCTGATTTTTAGAACCCAAAACAAACTATCACCTAGAAGATTTTTGTAAAATTTTCTATTGAGATATATATATAAAGAGAAAAGAAAGACAATAACATTTAGCAATAGCCTTCCACTACTTAAAAATATTTGAACTTAATAACAAAACAAAATTATCTAAATCCATCATCATGATTGTACAAAATACAATCAATTATACTTTGACAATATATTGTGCATTTACATATAATGCACATATTGTCTTACGTATATAATTAAAAATAATAAAGAAAATTGTAGTTGGCATGCAAAATATGATTGTTATTTGGAGTTCACTTTCACATGCACAAACATGTGATGGATCCCACAGAAATGCCGTCAGATGCTGTAACCCACTCAAACTTTGTTCTACCCTAAATATCTTATACCCCTAAAAAAAGACTAACAAACCATTATTATTTTCCCTTTTTCAATTTCAACTTCTCTCATTTTTGGCTTTAATTTTGTTGGAAATTCAATTATCTTTCTCCAGTCACAGATTTAAATTAAATATACAACAAAAGAAAGCCTCATGCTTGGTGAATTATTGTGTGAGACGGCTTTATGTGAGGTGCATATCTTGGTAAAAAAATATCATTTTTTTAAAGATTGCATGTTAATTGATAATTCATTTCATAATTTTGAGTAGTCAAATTAGAGCCAATGGCAAATTAAATCAGCAAAATTACATAAAAATTTAGATTAAATTACAAATCAGCAAAATGTGAACGCATCAGATTATATCGGAGAAAATGAAAAGTTAACCTTAATTCTTTTTTAGAATAAATACCAACTCTGTTAATAGGAGTTGGTCAAATAACTGTACACAATCGTGCTATTCTAATCAACAGTAATTAATAGCTCCTAATAAATAGAATGGGCCACCAACAATTGATGAATTTAAAAAAAAAAAAAACATTTAATTTGATTTTGAGTTCATCATTTAACTAAATAAAATGGACCACCAAAAATTAAACTTTGTTAATGGGAGTTTTGGTATTTTAGATAAAAATGTCTAAACTTTTAGTAAAATGAGCCAAAAAAAATTGTATATTTGTTTTGTTTATGTAGCTATATTATTTAGTTACTGCGTATATGAATGTTGCAAAAGTCATTTAATTAGCTAGATATAAATTAAACCAGTTGTTGAATTATGTAATAGTTGACCTCGCAAGGGAGTTTTGGTATTTTAGAGTTGTTCCCATCCTAGTGAGTTGGGTGAGTAGTGAATACGTAAGTTTGGCTAAAAGATGTATTATTGTGTAGAATAACAATGACAACCCTTTTTTTTTTCTTTGATCATATTATTTTTGACACATTTCAACGGATAATAACAATAATAGTAATAATGTGACTATACAATAGAATGGGTAATTGTTAATCCGTCCCATGATCTAAACTTTGCGAATAATAGCTAATTAATTATACAAGATATTTTAATTTTGGCAATTTTTTTTAGGACTCACACCGACGCACATAGAACAATACAATCTCCGTCAAATACGAGTTAAAATTTAAAATTTTGAATTTTAAATCTCACGCTTAATCCACACTTAAAATTGCCTATAAACATGTTTTGTATTTTTCAATGCAAATTGATTAATTGTATTTTTTTCATATTTACCCTTAAAATCAATAAATATTTAGACAAATGTATTATTCTTTTGATGAGAAATACAAACACTAATTAAGGGCAAAAGGAGAAATCAAGTATTTTCTTATAATATATGCATTGATTCAAAATGACTTATATTTTGAATATGGAAGATTAATATTATTATTTTTAATATAATCTACAGTATACATTTTGAAATAACTCAACCATCAACTGATTTAACATTTATATAAAATCTCACATTATCAAAATTTCAAAATAAACAACTTTTATAATTTATTAACACTTTCAAAGTCATGACTTCATGAGCACACTTAAAGTATTTAAAATTTTTATAAATTTACACAAAAGTATTTGTTCTAATCCCTAGTCGTTTCTACCTAACTTGAACCAAATACTTGAGAGAGAGTGCTTTGTAGAATTATCTCAATATTTGAGTCATGGTTCATTCTAAAACTTATGTTAAAAGTCATACTAGCTAGTAGTATATAATAAATGAAATTTCATTATAGGTATGAAATTTGTCTCGTGTGAGTTTTGCCAAAATTTGATTATTTGTGATCACACTTAATTGGAGTTTGTTTCAACAGTTTTATGGCTGATTCTTTGATGGAATAAAATTTTATATTAAAAAAAAAAAAAAACTAAAATGCACCATTGTTTGTCCAAACGTAAATTAATTAATGAGAGTAGTGATTGAATATCAAATCTTCTTACTAGTTATAGTAATTTTATGTGTACAAACTTAATTGGGTGATTTATGATTCATGTGATTTACAAAAAAGAAAAATTATAACATGCCGAAAATATGCTAAAATACATTCAGAATTCCTTGAAATCCGGTAGCAAATTAAATTTGTTCAGGAAGCCATACAAAGTGACTCAACTTTTTCAAAAGATGAAAATTATTAATTATTGCTTCCACTTTTACATAATTGTGACTATTGTCTAATTAATAATATTGCATAAATTAATGCTATATTTATATATATATATATTCATTAATTATGTATAAAATATTTTGCTACTATAAAATCAAAATTATGATATTGTTAAAATACTGTTACTACAAAGCTAAGCATAAATTTAAAAATATTCTGAAAACCTAATTATTTTTAGATAAATTCGTTGAAATGTTTTTAAACTTGTAATAATACATTTTTTGTCTTAATGAGATAATACTTTGACTTGTAATAGTAATAATTTGACATTTAGGGAATATTTGCTTTGAAAGGTGAAATTCAAATTTAAAATTTTAAAATTCATACCCCTCAAATACCTATAAATTCTACAAAGTCAATCCTATAAATACCTACAAATCTTATATACCTATAAACACCTATAATCATATACTTTAAATTAAATCCTGTCTTATTTAAATTTCAAAATAAATACAAAACATAAAAAACATTAGAATTTAAAAAATACACTAAATTTTAAAATTCGAATTTCAAAATCTCATAACAAATACTCCCTTAGGGCATGTTTGTTTTGGGATTTTGAGGATTTTGAAATCCGGATTTCAAAATCTACTGGATTTCAAAATCCTAATGTTTTTTGTGTTTTGTGTTTGTTTTGGGATTTATGTAGGGTAGGATTTAACTTTATAGTATAGGATTATAGGTTTTATAGGTGGTTTGTAGGTATTTATAGGTGCTTTGTAGGTATTTATAGGGTTGACTTTTATAGGATTTATAGGTATTTATAGGGTGGGATTTTGAAATCCTAAATCAAAATTCCAAAGTGTAACGGGGGTGGAGTTTCGAAATCCCAAATCCGGATTTCCCATCCCAAAACAAACATGCCCTTATAGTAAATCACCTACTTACCATACACAATTTGTTTTGGTGACTTGTCTATTTTTAAAAAAACACCTTAATTATTCATATTTCAATAGTAGTGCAAGATTTTGCCTTTGAATTATTAATTAGGTAAAAACTAAAAAAAATACCCCATTTTATTTATAATATAAATCGGTTTAAATCATTAGTTCTTTTATAAATTATATGAGATTTTACATTTATTAATACAAATTTATTCTATTTTTTTCTAAATGATTCCAAAATAAATCTTTTAAGTTTTTAACTTTACAAAATACATCCTATATCTTACAAGCTATTAATTTTAGTCCTTTTTAAAATTTATTTTAGTCCTTTAAGTTTAAACTCCAATTTTAATAAAATTTAAGGTATAATTTATTCCTTCTAAACATAAAATATTTTATTTAAATCTATTTTCTATTTTTCTGTTTTATTGAATACTGATTTTATTTAAATTTGTATTCCAATTTTAATAAAATTTTATTTACAGAAAATTTGATTCCATTTAAATCCGTAGTTAAACTCCAATATAAACCGAAAATATTTTATTTAAAATTAAAAAAAATACATCATTAAAATATTTTTAAAAAAATACTGATTTTAATGTATATTTTTTTTAAAACATCATTAAAATATTTTTTAAAAATAAATAAAAACATTATTAAAATCTGAATTATTGAAAGAAAATTATAAATATGTATTAAAAAAAAGGGACAACTCCAACCACCCCGGTCATATTCTCCAAATGTAAATTATATGATTTATATAATAATTTATAATTTACATTTGGAGAATATGACAGGGGTTTAGGGTTTAAATTAATCTCGACTCGATTAAAGCTCATTTTAGTTCGACTCATATAAAATTATCAAACAAGCTTAAATAAGAATTTCAAAACTTAATAAAAAATGTGCATTAAATTAATTGGAATGCGTTTTTATATGATTTAATATTATGTTTATCACAGTAATTACTTATAGAGTTTAGATTTAATTATACTTGTGTTCAATTTAGTTCGGGAAATAATTTATTGGATGGGAGGTCTACGAATACATCAAATTTCGTATAATCTCGTTCAATTTATTATATAAATCATACTATAATTTACATTTGGGGAATTTGACAGGGGTAGTTAGAGTTGTCCTTTTTTTTAAAACATATTTATAATTTTCTTTCAATTTTCTAGATTTTAGTATATATTTTTATTTTCGAATTTTTATATTTTTAATTAATTAGGGAAAATGGCTAGGTAGAATTTGAGCATAATTCAGATTTTAATGATATTTTTATTTAATTAAAAAAATATTTTAAATGTCGTTTTAAAAAAAATACATTAAAATAAATATTTTTTTTAATATTTTAATGATGTATTTTTTTAAAATTTTAAATAAAATATTTTATGTTTATATTGTAGTTTAACTACGGATTTAAATTGGAATAAAATTTTATTAAAATTGGAATACAGATTTAAATAAAATCAGTATTCAGAAAAACAGAAAATAGATTTAAATAAAATATTTTTTGTTTAGAAGTACCTTAAATTTTATTAAAATTGGAGTTTAAACTTAAAGGACTAAAATAGATTTTAAAAAGGACTAAAATTAATAACTTGTAAGATATATGATGTATTTTATAAAGTTAAAAATTTAAAGAATTTATTTTGAAATCACTCAAACTTAAGGACTAAAACAAATATTTCCTCTGTTAAAATCAATAAATATTTATATAGATGTGATCTTTTAATTAATGAGAAGTAAACATGGAGTATATTTGTATAGGTGGGGGATAGGTGGGGGATAGGGTGTAATAAAAAAATAAAAAATGATGGGAGCAGATACGTGTGGAATAGGGGAGGGGGACAAAGTGGGAGGTCAAATGATGCGGTTGGGAGACAATAAAGCGGGTTTTGGAATCTCCTTGCCGGATATTGAACTCGACATCTAACCACCCTACAACCTCCCCACGCGCCTCTAATCCTCTTCCCAATTGCATACGCCCCTTGTCTAATTTTTTTTTTTTTTTAATTTTCTTTAAATGGTAAAATATAGGTACCCTCGTTTCTGTCGCGTGATTACTTGCATATTTTTTTATTGAAACGTTTCAAGATTATTTACACACTTTTAATATGAAAATACACTTTTTTAATATCATTTTATTTTTGGTTAATTGCAAATTAAATCACCACCTTTCACTGGATTGCAATTTAATCAAAACTTTTGAATAATTGCAAATAAAATCATCACCTTTTAATATTGTTGCAATTTAGACTTCTAGACAATCTCATTTGTGCCCGAATTTGACGTTTCGAGATTAGATCGAAATAAAAAACAATGTTGTTTCATTAAGAAGGTGTCACATCCGCCAACCACGTTAGATTTGAGCACAAATGAAACTATTAAGAAGTTTAAATTGCAACAATATTTAAAGGTGGTGATTTTATTTGCAATTATTCAAAAGTTTAGATTAAATTACAATCTAGTGAAATGTGGTGATTTAATTTGCAATTAACCCTTTTGTTTTCAAAATTATCACTCATTTTTACCTACATTATACTTTACACCCCACTAAATTATTTAAAATACTCCTCTTTTATCTCATAACCAACCACTAAGTCTTATTTACTTAAAATGTGTACCGGACAAACCTTGCAAGTCATCTCGTTTAGTACTTACTACTTATTAGGGTTGGCAATGGGACGGTTAAAAACCCGAACACGCATGAAATCGGCCCGTACGGGGCGGGTAAATACCCGGTCAAACGGGTTTCGGGGCGGATAAATACCCGGTCAACGAATACCCGCCGGGTATGGGACGGGTAATGGGATTGTATATACCGAACCCGAACCCGACCCGCATATATATAATAATTAAAAAATATATATTAGTATAATAAATATATATTAAAAAACTTTCTAAATTCTAATTGTAAGGTTTACACAATAACATAACATACACACGCACTGCTTTCTGCCTTTCTAATTCGAGGAAGAAGATCGTACGTGAAGAATTATCTATCAACGAGTGTTGAAAATTGTGAGAATTGAGATATTAATTGTGTTATGCATTTAATTTTGTTAGGTTAATTTTGCATTGAACAATATGTATGTTTTTTAAGATTTTATGTTCTATTTAATATTGAAATTGATATTTTATTGTGATTTTAAGAGCAGATTTTAAATGTGCTATTTTATTTAAATAACAATTTTTTTTTATTAAAAAATAATAAAAAATTATGGCGGGGCGGGTTTACCCGCCGGGTTCGCGGGGCGGGACGGGGCGGATTTTGGCGGGTATTGAGGCGGGGCGGGGCGGGTAACGGGTATAGATTTTTTTGGCGGGGCGGGTCCTGGGACAGGCCATACCCGTCCCATACCCGCCCCATTGCCAACCCTACTACTTATTTAGTTTTTTTTTATAAGTTTACACTTGCATTTATAAATAAATTAAAAAATATAATATTAAATGTGTAAGGGCTTGTTAATGTAGAAATATGTAAAATAAATAAATAGAGAGATGTATAAAAAAGAGAAAATGTGAGAAGTAGAAATTATTTTTTTTTAGAAAAATGTAAACGATTTTGTTAAATAAGAAAATGCAAACTTTATGTTGTATTTGAAAAGAAAAGTATAAATCTTCCGAAATGACAGAATGAATATAAATTATCAAGCTGTGTTTGGATTAGGGGATTTGATTTGAAAAAGTATTTCAAATTAAATGATTTAAAAATAGATGAATTTCAAATGACATGGTTTTAGTGAGGATTTATCCTCTCAATTTTA
Source organism: Galeopsis tetrahit (assembly GCA_963675135.1). NCBI lineage: Eukaryota > Viridiplantae > Streptophyta > Magnoliopsida > Lamiales > Lamiaceae > Galeopsis > Galeopsis tetrahit. The sequence continues at coordinate 85,191,095 of OY776121.1, forward strand.
ACAAAAAAATGTGTGAGCAAAAATATAAGTATTTAAAATTCATTTATAATCCAAACAAGTGAAGTGAATTTGGATGGTGGATTTAAAATCCATATATCAAATCCCTCCATCTAAATAGAGCCTCATTGTTATGTCTATGAAATTTCATTGTTTTTTTTTTAATAGTGACACACACTTCATATGTGTATTATCAATGATATATGAATGACACTAAAAAGAGGTCACATGCATTATTCTTTTAAAACAAATATTTCTCGTTCATATATTTCTCCATGCAATTCAAAGTTTCAAACTAAATGTCATTTTAAATTAATGTACAAATATTACGAAAATTATTTACGTTATACTATACTATTAATTAATTACTTTAAAATTCTACACCAGACTTTGGACTATTAATGCTAACTAGGTTATTTTTATAGTTTTAAGTATAAATTTTGTTGTGTCGAAATAAAAGTACTCTAATTTTTTAGAAATATAACCATTTCACATTAAAAAAGATAAAATAACATTTAAGTCAAGATGACATCTAAATTGAAAAATATTACTTACTTTTAGATCAATACATACATTCAATTTAATTAATTTATCTACTTTATACACAAAAGTTTACTAAACTTTTTTCTCACCCTTTTCTTAATTTTTTTTCTTATTATCTCAAAAGTTAAAAAAATAAAAATTAATACACCACCTCCCCACCCTTCAAATTAAGGTGGTCCGACAAAAGCATTTGGTAATTCATTAACATAATTTTTTTCAGATACAATTATTTTATATTAAAATTTAAAAATTACTACTCTCATATTATAACTTAATACTACATTTTATTAGAAACACACTTTAACAACTGTTATAATACTTCAAAAAATTTAATTACATCTTATAAACTCTTAAAAAACAACTTATCATCATAAAAAAAAAAACTTTTAACGAGTAGAAAATGCCTTTCTTTGGAAGTTAAAAAAAGTATCGTTGAGTAGCTGAATTTTGGAGAAACATATTGCCTCAGGTTAGAGTGCAAAGAGTTCTATGGTACTCTTTGAGAAAAGTAAATAGATTTAAATTTTTATAAAAATGCATATAAATTTATAAAGAAGTCCAAAAAATAATGAAATTTTTTGGAATTACATAACCCTCTGCGGTTCATAACTAACCATGATTACATATGAAAACGTCTTTTGCACGCCCTTCCGTCCCTGGCCTGAACATTAAATGATGCTTAAAAAACCCAATAATCATATCACATCATATGACATACATCAACTTTTTTGTACGCAAAAACTGCCATCATGGTCATCATGATCATGATCATCATCATGAACATCCACATCATAAAAATGTTGCCTCTTTAATTCATTCGACGTCATTGTGTAGTCATCATCATGCTCATTCATAGCTATGCACGGCCCACCCATCTATCATGGGCCTACATTCAGGCCAGCCCTCGATAACGGCCCATCAAGCAACCTAGCTAAAATGTCATCTTTGTTTTATCTTAATCAGAGACACAAGCCAATATTTTAGGCGCCTATATATATTAGTCAAGAATGCGCGCATTTTTAAATTCTCACAAAGATCTGCGCTTGCGTGACACCTGTGAAATAGTTCACAAATTAATCCTCCCCGTTAACTTTCATATGTAGATGGACACGTAAATTAAGAAAGTGTAATAATGAGTGGAGTTTTGAGGAGTAATTTTGTAAAACTTTATATATAAAGTAAATAATGAGTTGACTTTTGTGTATGTGTGGAGAAAAAGTAATGATATTTGTGTAAAATTGAGAATATTTTAAGGGATGGAATTTATAAAGGGTTTTCCATTTTAAGTGTGTGAAAGTTATTGTGGAACGTCCCGAAAAGGAAAGTGTGAAATTTATTGTGGGACGGAGGGAGTATTATCTAAATGTCATGTGGCAACAAAGTTGTTAAAACGATTTCGCAACAACTTCCTTTTCCTTTTTTTTTTGTTATAAGTCCACGATAGTGTTGGGTTATACGAACAAAGTTTTTGAAGTTTTCAGCCTACTTATAGTTGAAGTTTGAAGTTTGTAAGAGGTTGTTGAATTTTGATATTGAATAAAGTAGTGAGATTGTCACCTAGTATACTTAATATCAAGATGTTCATCTCCTTTTGTTTAACTTTCTGCTACGTAAAAATGTCATGCATAAATTATACTTTATCTTACCGCGCAAGACTCCCCTTAAATTATTTTCTTGCCCTTTGAAACAAAATTTAGGGATTTTTTTAACAATAACATTAATGAATAGGTTGTATGCAGTGGAGAAAATGTGAAACAACAATTGACTCTCATAGTCATACAAGTAGTAGATGCAGAATAATATGCAATTGGGAATGGAATGCAAAGAACACACGAACAATTGAGAGAAAACTAGATACTTCAATAATTGCATATCTATATCTATATTACATATAATAACAAATTGTTATACTAAAATAGAATGAAATTTTAGCCACCCTATTGCTAAATATATTTGTCATAATATTATTAAAATTATGCATTAATTGTACAATACATAATACTCCGAAGCTATTCAAAGTGTAACTCTTAAGTCTTAATTTATAGACTACATGAGCCATAGTTCGATAAAGTAAATAATCGAAATAAAAAACTAACGAAATGTAAATTAAATAACTAGAAAATTAATACTCACTCCGCCAATCTATAAACTTCTCATTTTACCATTTTGATACATACATCTATAAGCTTCACATACCATTTTTTAGTAAATAATTTTAATTTTTTATTCTTACACTTAACTTTATATTTTACTATGTCTGTAGAGTTTCAAAACACGCCCTCTCTCTATATCCATCATTCTATCAATCAAATCACTTGTATTATATCTATTATTTAATTATTTTTCTTAATCTTTGTGTCAAAAAGTAACGGGAAGCTAGCTTATAGGTGGACGGAGGAAGTACTAATTTTCTTGTTGATCCTTATGATTTTTTTTATGTCTCGTTTTTTTCTGGCTTAAGAATCAACTAATTTAGGGGACAATCTCATCGTTCACTAGTAAGAGTCCAATTGAAGTTGGAGCAAAATTATGTATGTATATATACACCTATCTCAGGAATTGTCTACTCCTTAAAATTTTCAAACTTTGAGATCTAGTAGTTCTAAATCTATTCAACATCAAGTCAACTCACAACTCCGGTACGTAGTTTCTTGTCGATGCTTATGATTCCTATCAATACTATCCAACCTCAATTGTAAAAAATTGAATAGCTAGGTTCTTAATTATTAGAGAAAAAACGAGGAAGTTAAAGATGAAATAATTTTTTTGGAGGGGTTACCATAACAATATGATATGATCAATATAAAATAACCCACAAAATCATCTTCAACCTAGAATGATCATATCATACTGAAAGCTGCTCCATTCCAATCGTGAGGAAGTAGAGAAACAAGTGTAACCTATGCCCACCGTACGTCCAGATCTACATTCTCAAAACGAGAAAAATACCCCACTAAGGCATTCCCGTGTCAAGAAAACACAGAGAAAAAAAGAAAAGACAAAGGTCCACTTAAAACCACTAGATCCAACCGCCATGAACCAAACGAACAGGCACAGAGAAGAAACCAACAGAACACAAGGCAAGGAAAAAACTCACAACCAGAAAAACTAGCGGAGGAGAAAACAGAAAACAAGAACAAAAGAACCGAAACTAAAAACTAGGAATCTAAGAACAAGTAAAAAAACAAAAATAAAACAAAGAAGCTAAAAAATTAAAGGGGGTCAACGGATCGATCTACCAATCGATCACCCCATAAGCGATCCGTTGGAGAGATCGAACCGTTGGCCCGAACACTTACACCAAGAGAAGCTCCTGGCGACTATACTAACGTGATGCACCGGTGCCGAGAAGGAAAGGGAGATAATGAATAAGTAATTAAATGTCAATGGTGAGTGGAATTCCTATCGATGCGGGAAGTCTTGGGAATTAATTTTTTCGAATAAGTAATTAAATGTCAATGGTGAGTGGAATTCCTATCGATGCGGGAAGTCTTGGGAATTCACAATTAATTTTTTCACATATTCGTTGTAGTAATAAAATCAACCGGGCCGGCCCACTAAGAATTTTAGCAGTTTTTTGAGTGGAATTGGGCCGACCCACTAAGAATTTTAGCAGTGTTTTGAGGGGAATTGGGCCGGCCGGGGAGATATCAATGGATTGGTTACACTTACACTTACACATATGTGAAAACACGCCTCAAAATCATCATCAAATTAAATCGATATTAATTATTGATTTGAAGATATGGAGGATTAATATAGTAGGGGCATGTTTAATTCAGGGTTCAAGGATTTAGTGATGGGTTTGATAGATAAACTCATCTTCTTCTATGTTTGATAGTAACTTTTAACACTTTGACCTGAATTTATAATTTGACCCGGTTTTTATAAACTAAATTTCATGAATTTAGACAACCCAATCTTCCCTTGTATTTATGAAGTCAAGGTTTACATATCCCACCACATCTAAACCTATCTTATCTCAATCTATGAAGCAAACATGCAGAGGTAGCTAGTTGATCTGAACAACATAATAAACAATTGTACATAAGGGTGAGTCTGCCCAAAATTGCATGCTTTTTATCAAGTGTTTGTGTTGGTGATTAATCCATCTGAGATAAGCTAGCTAGCATTGCTCGTGGATTAGGGTTAGGGTTCGGAGGAGACGGGGCAAAGGGTTGGGTTATATTTTTTTTCTAATTAGGGATTAATACAATTTACAACATTAATCCACTCCGATGACAAGGCTAGCTAGCTTGGACCAACTTATAAACATAATACGGAGTATATATAATTAATTAGGACAATACATAAATGCCCCCCATTGTTTTATTTTATGGCCACAAATTTAATCAACAAGATCCAAGAAACCGTTAAACTGCATACTGGTTGAAATAGTCTAGCAAAAAATATATTTTATTCGTAAGCCCCCAAATTTAAATTAAGAAAACCATCTTTTTAGCAGCTTAATTCTCAAATCAACTTCAAAATCTGCAAATTGGTTCAATTATCCTTTTGGTCTCGATCTTTTCACTTGAATTTGGTATCGAATATTAATTGGCAGAAACCCGACTTTGAAATTTGGATGTAAATTGTGACTAGTGTGATCATCAATAAATAATACTCCCACGAATTTAACTTGTGTAGGATGGAGATGTATAGCTTCTTTTAATTTTTCTTTTTCTTTCTGTAGCTAGATTCATGTTAAATATTTTTTTTCTTTCTATTTTTAGTATTATCTATTTTTATGTAGAATCATTGTAATATGGAGTAGTGTAAATGGAGTTAAATAAGCTAGCAAACAAAAGCTAGAGGACAAAGGGCCCGACAGACAGAGAAATAGCGGTTTCAAGCTTAATTCTGTGGGCTTCCCAAACAATTACTGTACCTGTACTACAAAAGAATAATAGTGGAGTAACATTTTAATTATTTATGTTTTCACTTGTACCGGGAGGGAGGGTGTTGGTGGCAGAAAACCAGTGGACGGTGATGAAACTGCCGTGGTTTTCACATGTGCTACAGCCGGCTCACTAAATTTTAGTAATTCAAACCATTTTTTTTTTTTAAAATAATTTTCATTTAAACTGCACACAAGATTGAAAAAAAAAATGTAAAATATAGAAGTATAAGGAAAGAGATAAAGTAGAATATAATATTTCTTTCTTTTTTAAATGAGAAAAAAATGAATAGACGAAAAAAAAAAGTGAGAATTATTAAAATTGACATAAAATATATTTAATTTTGTCGATTTCAATCGAGGCATGGTAGGAATGTATTTAAGTAAATTTGGAGCAGGGTAGACCCAGGATTTCATGGTGGTCAATAGTATATTGTTCAACATTATTATATATAATCGATTATAAAATTAAAATATTCATATTTATAAATCTATCAGAGCCTATAATCTATAATCTTATGAGAATGAAAAAATTAATAAAAGATAAATAAATAAAATTTGAGAAAAATATGAAGTCTTGAAGAATTGTATTTTTGTTTTTGCTACTTGTGTTGTGAACTTGTTAAGACTAGAAACAAAAAACGGGTGAAAATAAATTATACTGTAATCCCTAATTCAAATCATTAAAATATAAGAAATTGAAATAAGTCACATTTGCATTGTATTGTGCAATTGAGTCACAATTTTAATTTAATTATAATGTGACGGGTCAAAAATTTAATTGAACAATTATAAATATATCAAAATCACTTGAAATTCAACTGTATGATGCACCCAATTATATACAAGAATTTATCAATTAATATATATTTATATATACATATATAAGATTAATTTATATAACTAAAATATAAAAAATTGAAATATATTTTAATATTAATAATTAAGAAATAAATTAAAAACTAATTTAATAGCAAATAAACTTATTAATTTAATAACTAATTTGAGTGGTCATGACCGCCTCGAGGGAGTGCCTAGGTCCGCTCAGCGCTGGAGGACAAAGTTTTTTCTACGTAAGTTGAATTAGTTCCGGACGATGCCAAAATGAAAAGTCTTCCAATTACTTAATGATCATCACAAATTCACAAAATAAGAGGAATTTAGTGTTCTCATGCATTCCCCCTTGCGTTTCAAGGGAGTCCACAAATTAACTCTTATTTAAAACAAGTTTGGTACTGATATCTTATTTTAAAATCTATAAAATGTTAAATATCTTATTTTATCAAACAAATTTAGAGAACTTATAAGCTTAATCAAACAAACTAATATTTAAGTCACTTTTTTTTTAATGGTAAAAAGTTGAAAATAAGTGATTTCACTTTGCTTTGAAGAATTTGCAAATATCACTAAGGGGTTGTTTTTTTTTAGAAATTATAAGTGATTAATTATAATTGCATGCACCGTACGTGTGTGTTCTTATATTGAATGATGCTTCTCAAATTAACCATCTAAAAATTTAAAAGCTCAAAAGTGTATGCTCTATCTGATTATGACACTCAACATCTGTTTTTTACAGATTTTACAAATACTCATCACTTTTACTATTATTATTCAATTTTTTTTTCCTCACAATTAGTAAACTATATCACTCCCACAAAACATATTTTTTTGCAAACACCCGGTGAGTATGCTTGGTAGAAGTGATTTGAAGAGACATTATTTTCTATGAGTTGAGGTGTGTGGGAGTCTTGTGCTTATGAACATGGAGTAGAAGGGGGGCAAAGTTGTATGCATGTTTTTATATACAAATTAATTAGACTGAGTGACAGGTCTTTGTTGCTACTCTATCCTTTTCGGTTAAGACAGAATTGTGGCAGCAGCAGACCCTTCAATTTCCTATTTTTATTGTTTACATCTCCCTGAAAACAATGTTGAATCACCTTCACAGTGTTTGACTAAATCTATTAATCACACACTCATTTTTTATTTCATAGTGGACAGTGTTTGACTAAATCTATTAATCACACACTCATTTTTTATTTCATATTGGACTGGTCGGCACTCCACTATTTACCTTTACAATTATATGTAATAAATTATATTTTTCTTTTTTACGGAGTAAAATTTTAATTTACAACATTTTTTACTTTGAAAATAGTCTTAAATTTACCATTTTTTTTTTTTTTTGTTCTTTTATCGGCTAAGTTAACATTTTTGTACTTTAAAGGGACCAAAAAACGAATTATATACTCCCACCGTCCCGGCCTCCGGGGAAAGCTCCCCATGAACTTCGGGCACGGAGGTTAAGAAATACTAATATAATAAGTAGAAGTATTAGAGGTGATGTGATTGAGGGAGAGAAGAATATAATGAAATGTGAGATGAAATAGTTACCAAAAAAAAAAAATTGGAACGGACACAAAAGAAAAGTTGGGTTCACTAAGACAAAGGGAGTAATCAATTGAATAAGTTAGCATACTATAAAATCAAAATTTGTACTAGTTAAGAAAAAAATATCTTGTATAATAGACCATTATTTCTCTATTTATGTTTGTCATTTATGTGTAGGGATCATACTAATCTTCTCTATATCGTTCCAATTTTATAAAATGTCCCCAAAAGGACCATTTATCATGTATAATGGTACATGGTGCTAAAAAAACGTACTCCCTCAGTCTAAATTTAATAAATCTAATTTTTTTTTATCTGTCCAAATTTAATATTAACATTTTTTTTATAAATAAAAATATTTATTCTCCCAATATACTAATACATCTTTTTACTTTTTAAGTTTTTATTATATATAAACCAACAATATTTGTTAGAGGGATATATATTAGCACATTAGCCTTCTAGTGGCTTCCTCATACACCCATATATCTTCCTATATATATATTACAGCACCGGCTAGTAGCAAGCTGCAATTTTCTTGCATATTGGAATCCATTAGAAGAGATGGCCGACTACTTTTACTCAAATGAACAAGCTAGTAGTGGTTTGTTGGAAGAAGAATTAAGAGAGCTTGGATTTAATTACTCCTCTATTCAAGATTTGAGCAACACAAATCTTGATTGCTTTAATTCCAACTTCAACAATAATAACAGCAAAATTTTCTTCTCTACCCCTACTTGTTTCCATAATTACTCTCAACCTCTAAACTTCTCCTTTTACGGAGATGCTGATTTCACTTCAGAAACACAGTACCCTTATTCCCAACCCGATTACTGCTCCATACCCATTTTCGATGACCAACCCTTGCTTCCGGATTCGGATATCGGGGCTCCGTCTCAATTTGAACCGGGCCCCCAACTGCCCACTTTTAACATGGGCTTTAACTACGAAAGTGAGAGGAGGAAGAACAAAGTGAAGAAGCTCAGCGGCCAACCTTCTAAGAACCTCATGGCGGAGAGGCGGCGGCGGAAGCGGTTGAACGACCGTCTTGCAATGCTCCGATCAGTTGTTCCCAAGATTAGCAAGGTAATTTATTTATTTATTTTCCAAATATAAAAAGAGTGGGAAAGGGTCCACACAATCATTTTAAGGATTTTTTGCAATTTCTTTTGTAACATTTTTTTATTATATGTACTTTTCACCAAATATATTTTTTAATGTCTATGGAATGTACTCTTTCACCGACTATACTAGCATCATTTAATGTTAATAGACACCGGACACGGACGTGTTTATGATTTAAAGGGTGGAAATACGAAATGGAGGAATCAAATTGCTTAAGTTATTTTAGCATATAGTATTTGTTAATTAAATTGAATAAAATGATTGCAGATGGATAGAACCTCTATACTTGGAGATACAATAGATTACATGAAAGAGCTGCTAGAGAGGATTAATAAGTTGCAACAAGAGATGGAGTTGGGAGCAAATGAAATGGGGTTGTTAACCTTATTCCAGAATGCCAAGCCTGAACAAATCTTGATCAGAAATTCACCCAAGGCATGTTAATATTCCCCTCCAAAAACTCTATTTTTTTTCCTTATAAGTGATATACCCGTTTTGATTTTTGTCTTATAAATTTTTTTACCTGAATTTTTCTTTCTTTTTTTATATTTGCAAAATGCACTGTTTTAGTTATTTTATCAGCAAACGCAAATACAAATCATTAATTTAAAAGTAAAAATTTAGAGGACAAAAATTAAAATTGATACCGTATAACTCAAGGGCCAAAAATATATATTTACCCTTTAAAAAAAAAAAACTTTTATGCACATGTTGGGCTTCATGTAGCTGGTGTAATTTTTTGAAATTTGTAATACTAAATCACTTATCAATTGATACAAATATGAAATAAATGTAATTTTTTTTAAGTAATTAAGTTGATGTAAGAAAAATGAAATAAATTTTGATGGAAATATATATATGTGGGTGCAGTTTGATGTTCAAAAAAGAAATAATTCAGCAGAGAGAAGAATAGAGATGTGTTGTGCAGGGAAGGCTGGATTGTTGTCATCAACAGTGACAACTTTGGAAGCATTGGGCATGGATATTCAGCACTGTGTTATTAGCTGCTTTAATGACTTTGCAATGCAAGCTTCTTGCTCCCACATACAGGTACCATTATTAATTTTAATTTTTTTATCAATTTAATTATTCTATGTGATTTATATATATTGCATAAATAATTAATTAATTATTCGAAACATTCTACTTAGGTATATAGTTATTATATAAACACGCACGAAAGACAAAACATACACACGTAGATCAGCTGCAACAAGCCAACAACCAATATACCAAACTAGTAATTTATTGGATGAATCATCAAAACATGTACTGATTGCATAAAATTCACGACTAATTTATTGGATGAATCATCAAAGCATGTGCTAACTGATAAAATTGATGGTGTATATGTTTATTTGTTGTACAGTAATTCGACCTAACTAAAGATGACGTGACACCCGGAAATTAGTTCGTGCATCGAATTGCAATTTTAAAAAGATATGTTATACAATTGATAAATACTAATATGATAATGTGTTTTTATGCACTAACCCTATAGAGTTAATATATGTAATTTTTGTAATATTTTCTTTGAATAGAAAATAGTAATTTTTTTTTAATTTTAAATCATGTGTAACGTGTATGGTGGCAGGAAGGTGGGCAGAGGAGAGTTTTGGAGCCAGAAGAGATAAAAGAGGCACTGTTTAGAAATGCAGGATATGGGGGAAGGTGTCTCTGATCATCAGATTGCAAAATCTTTATTTTATTGAGGATATGTATTTTTTGTGGCATAGATTCAGTAAAATGTGTTTTATTTTTATTGTAACTTGATATTAATATATATATATATATATTTACTTTTGATCTTCTTTTTCCATTTTTATATTTTTTCCTTCGGAGTTAATTAGAAATACAGTGTGATATTTTAGATTATGGGAATCAGTCTTATAGCAAGAAATAAGTGGAGAATGAAATATGAATTGTGTTCGTGACTAACAATTTTGGATTAAAACGTAAGTCTAGTACGATTTATTTCCTGTATAAATATTTATTGTATTATTTCACGTGATCAACAAAATAATACTATCAAAATAAAAAAGATTGAATACTACTTAATATTTGGGCCCAACAAAGTTTAGGGTCGACTATTTACACCTCCATTTTAAGTTGGAACACTCCCCGATTAATGAACTCCCCCTCAAATTTGATTTAGATAGATGCACCCCATCAAATTGTCATAAATATCATTTTAATACATTTTTCAAACACACTCCTTTTATTAAGTGCACCCCCAAACCCTAACAACATGATTGGTACGCAGAAATCAATAAGGAATGGAATGATCATTCCTTAATTCATTCCAAATACTATGATTGGTATGTTATTATATTAGGAATGATCATTGCAAATGGAATGATAATTCCAAAATTAAAGGAATGATCATTCCTTCCATACCCCCATGATTTTATGTATTCCATGCCATTAGAAATGGACTTATTATTATTATTATTATTATACAAAATGCTATTATTATTTTTTCACAATAATAATATTAATAATTTAAAAAAATAAATTTAAGAATTAATATTATAATTATTAAATAGATAATAATACATCATAGATAATAACATTGTGAAATAAATAATAAAAATAATAAGTTTTAAAAATCAATAATATATATATGAATAATATATAATAAAAATTAATTATACATATATTAAAAAATAATTATGAAAATATTTATTAACCATAAAAATAATTAAACACTCAATAATAATAATAATTTTTATATACTAATAATAATATATATTAATATATAATATTGTAATATTTAATAATAATAATTTCAACAATAAATAGTAATAATAACAAATATCATCAACAACAAAAATTAACAATAATAATAATTTAAGTAATTTACACAATACTTATGTTTATTCCTTATTCATACCAATCATAATAATAATATTTTTTAATTTATTTAATATTAAAAATAATAATAATATTCTTATTTAAAAATAAAAATATTATTTTCATTTAAAATATAAATTTATTATAAATAATAAAATTAATAATAAGATAAATATATATTAATAATAATAACTCGATCGATCTTTATCAATTATAATAATTATTAAAATATTAATAATAAAAACATTTTTTTTAATAATAATAATTTTATTAAATAATAATAATATTAATTTAAAATAATAATATATTTTTAACAACACTCAATAATAATAATAATTTAAAATAAAGCTATGGATTATTACATTTCATTCCCTCGATATACAAATCATAAGAATGATCATTCTTATGTCATTCTATCATTCGAATCATGCCCTAATTCTTTTTCTTCTTCCTCATTCTTCCTTTCCTCTTCCCTCCATTCTCCTCCTTCTTCCTATTTCTCCCTTCCCTCTTCTCTCCATCGCTGCCGCCATCTCCCCTTCCTTCTCTTTTTTTTTCTCATTTTTTCTATGTTATTTCCAAACTCAAGCCCTCCCTCTCTCAATACGCCCACCCACGTTTGTTACAGACAAGATAGGTCTTTCTCCTCTCTTTTTTTTTTCTTTTTATTTCGACAAATCAGGGTCAACCCTTTGCATTCTTGTCAATAGCAATTTGTCGACGAGAATGCATATGATCGACCAACTGTTATCGAATTTTTTTTTTTTTAAATTTAAATTTTTTTCGACCTTTGTAGATCGACCATATACACTCTCTTCGACAACAATTTGTCGAAGAGAGTGTATATGGTCGACACTGGTTTGTCGAATTTTTTTTAAAAAAAATTCAGAATTTTTTTATTTTTTTTTGTTTTGTATCTACCGAAAATGGTGGTGTTTTGTGGTGGTGGTGGTGGCGGCAGCGGAGGTGACAACTGCTTTTCTACAGATTTTAGGTTTAGGGTTTAAAGGTTGAACAGGGTGCAATTATTCAAAGGGTGTTTTTAAGTTTTTACACAATTATTATATTATTAAACTGAGAGGGGAATGGAGGTGTAAATAGTCAGACCCCAAAGTTTATCCAGCTACTAAATCCCTATACACAATATAAATCGGTTGTTGGGCTTCTTTCTAGCCCAGGCATCCAAATGATGGTTAGAGTGTTTGCGCCACTTATTTAAATAGGGCGCAGTTATACGCACACATCAACCTATTGAGGACACTCATTTCTCAAACTCAATACACCCACCTCTAGACATGCCCAACTGCCAGAAATCGCCGGTTACGGTTAAAAATCGGCGGTTTCGGTTTTACGTTTTTCCCAACCGAAACCGAACCAGCAAATCGCCGGTTACGGTTTGTAACCGCCGGTTCGGCGGTTATTTTGTTATTTTGTTTTTTGGCTCGTTTTTTGAATTTTTTGCGCGTTTTCGACTCTTGTTTTTTGTTCGTTTTAACTTATAGTACTTTATAGTTTATAGTTTATTAGTTTATATAACTTATTAATTATTATTGATGAAATTAATATTATAAAAATTTGAAAGAATAAATAAATTACTTTTAAGTTTTTAAGTTACAAATTATAAAAGTATAAATTACAACTTACAAATTACAACTTAAAATTACAACTTACAAATTACAACTTAAAATTACAACTTACAACTTAAAATTACAACTTACAAATTACAACTTACAAATTACAACTTAAAATTACAACTTACAAATTTAAAAACTTAGTAACTTACAAAATAAATTTATTACAACAAATTGGGAGGGGGGAGGGAGGGGGGAAATTGGACTTGAGCTTAATTTTAAGAATTAAACTTAGAAATTCTAAGTTCAAAATTTTAAAACTAAGTTGCCTACGTATCCAACATGTTGGAATCAAAGTCCACGTAGTTCTCTTACCTCAACTTACCCGTTGACGTTGTTGTTGAATGATCATGGCTCGATTCTTCATTCTTCACTTCCGCCCGTAGAGGTCCATTCCTCGTCTTCTTCATTATCCTCTTCTAACGATTGGGCTCTTTTTTCGGCTCTTACCCAATCATCAAGCAACCATTGGTTCTCTACGTTTTCAACGGTCATATTTGATCTCGTTGCATCCAAGGTATAACCTCCTACACTAAAAGCTTGCTCAACGGCAATGGTTGAGGCGGGAGCCGATAAAATTTCTCTTGCGAGCATTGACATTGTCGGAAATACAAGTTTCACCGTCGACCAACACTTTAGTATGTCAAAATCTCCTTCCATATTTTCCATTGTCGAATTCATGATATAATTTTCATATTCTTGAGTATATGATGATCGTGATCTTTTATGATTACGTTGATAAATAAGTCTATTTATAGCATCCATATTGGCCAAGTTTGGAACGTTAGTAGCACTATGTGAAGAAAAAGAAGAAGAAGAAGGGGAAGAACCATTTGCATCCATATGCTCCCTAATTAATGCTAATATAAGTTGTTTAACACTACTTACGATTTCTTCGGTATCCGATCGATCAGAAGAACTAATTTCGTCACTAGGATATAAATTTTCATAATACAACTCTAACATGTCATATACACCATCTAACTTATATTTAGGATCAAACACTTTAGCAACTAAAAATATAGGAGGAATTTGATTAAAATATTTCTTCCATTTTTGCAACATAGGTTCAATAGCATCATGTAATAATGGATCATATTTATAACGTGTTAATACTCCAACAATTTTAAGACAATGTTCTATTGCCAAATGAGAAGTAGGTTCGTAAACTTTAGACATAGCAAAAGTAGCATCATTAAAAGTTTCCAAAATCTCAATAATTTTTATGCAATGATCCCAATTTTGAGGATGTAAACGAAAACCACAATTTTCTTTTGCGAAAAAACCACATAAAGTTTCTTTATACTCAACCGACTCTCTTAACAATTTATAAGTAGAATTCCACCGTGTTGACACATCAAGAGAATTTTTTTTTGGATGCACATTCTTAGTTCTACAAATTTTTTTCCATTTTTTCATCAAACTACTACGCCTCGTCAAGTAAGTAATGACATCTTTAATAGGAGCGACATATACTTTCAAAGCATTTAAACCATCTTGAACACATAAATTTAAAATATGACACATGCATCTAATATGAAAAAAATTTCCACCAACATACGGTTGACACTCAATTTGAAGTTCTTCGATACTAGCGTTATTAGCACTAGCATTATCAAAACCAATAGAAATTTTTTTATAATTCAAACCGTAATCATTTAAAATATCAACAATTTTTGTTTTAATATTAGCGGCATTATGAATATCATCAAAATCCTTATAAGCAATTAATCTTTTGTTTAAAGTCCAAGAATCATCAATCCAATGACAAGTAATTCCTATATAAGAATGTTTTTGAAAATTATCACTCCAAATATCGGCGCAAATAGAAACTTTACTTGTTAGTGATCTAAATGTGTTGATCAAAGCATATTTATATTCACCAACAACATTAGCAATATCACGAGTAATCGTAGAACGAGAAACCTTTTTCATGCATGGTTGTAGGGAAAGTTGAACCAAATCATTGAAAGCAAAATTTTCCACAAAACTATAAGGAAGATGTTGAACACTTATCATTTTAGCTAAAATTTTTCTAAAATATGCTTGATCATATTTAAAAATAGAAGTCGAATTACTTACCTCACCTTGAACTCCACCTCCGGAGGACCCGGTAAATCCTCGTAGTTGTGTTTGACTCGTTTCAATTCCCACTCTATCCGGATGTGTGGAACTCAAATGGAGTCTAAATGTTCCATATCCTCCTCCCTTTTTAAACTTATATTGCTTTGTACAATAATTACAAAAAACAATAAACTTATCTGTTTCGGCGGTTGGCAGTTTTCGAAAGTAACGTGCAAAAATTTCGGACCTCAAAATGGGGTTTTGTTGTGAAGAACTCCAACTCCTTCGTCCATTGGATTTGGATTTTCGGTTGCACTTTCTTGAGTTGGGCGGCCACCTTCTTCTTCATCGACATCATCATCCGAGCCAAGTACCTCATCAACGATGTTGTCACCAAGAATTCTACGCATATTTTGATCATCCTCTTCGTTGAATAATGGAATGCGTCTTCGAGAAGATGAAGAAGTTCCAATAGTCTTTCCTCTTGAAGAAGACATATTAGTATAATTACTTAATTAGTAAGAAATTAAGAATTAAGAAAGTAAGAAGAAGTGAAATAGAATTTAGTAAAGTAATTAAGTAAATAAAATTATAATTTTTAAGAGATTGAAATTTTTAGTATAGTAAGAAAGTAATTTGAGAATTTAGTAAAGTAAAGTAAGTAAAACTAGAAGTAATTTGAGAATTTAGTAAAGTAAAGTAAGTAAAAGTTAAAACTAGAAATAATTTGAGAATGAATGTTGAGAAATTTGAGAATGAGAGAGAATAGATTGAGTTTGGTGTGAAAAATGGGTTGGAAAAGGGGGTATTTATAGAGCAAAATTCGAAAATTAATAAAAAAAAAAAAAAAAATCGGCAAATCGGCGGTTAACCGCCACGCGTTTCAATATGGGCCGTCGAAATCCAACGGTCAACAGATCTGGACCGTTGGATTTCTAACGGTCAGAATTTGAATTAAAGTAAACCGGTTCAAATCGGCGGTTAACCGGACCGGCGGTTAAACCGCCGGTTTTGACCGTTGATTTTTTTTAATTCCGCATTAATCTCGGCCGTTGGATTTCAAACGGTCAACAGATCTGGACCGTTGAATTTCCAACGGTCAGAAAATTTGAAATTGCAACCGCCGGTTTCCGGTTAACCGCCGGTTGCCGGAAATTAATTTTTTTTTTTTTTTCGAATTTTGTCAATTTGTCCTATAAATACCCCCTTTTCCAACTCATTTTTCACACCAAACTCAATCTCTTATTCTCTTATAGTCTTATTTTCATTTTCTCATTTCCCCAACTTCAAATTTCAATTCAAATGGCAAATGAAGGATCATCAAATCATTCAATTGTAACAAATTTGAATGTCAATCCTACAAACGAAGAGGAAGTCGATCAACCCATTCAACTGCCTCATTTCCCCCCCTCCCCCCCAATTTCCCCCCCAATTTTCGTTTTCGAAGATCCCTTCAAAATCACTTTCGTGTACTCAGTCAAAATCCAATTGATGGATCATATCAACTTTGTTGCAACTATTGTGGTACGCAATATAAATATAAGCGCGGAACATACGTGAATCACATGCAAACTAAGCATCCGGACAAAATATAATGCCTACATTGAACTATTGAAGATTTGAAGTCAAATGTTTAGTAATTTTATTTTTTAGTTTATGTGTTTTTATTGTTTAGTAATTTTAATTTTTAGTTTATGTGTTTATGTTTTTATTAAAATGTTTAGTAATTTTAGTTTATTTAAATGCTTATGTTTACTTCTATTTCTAAATTCTAAATTTCTAATGCTTATGTTTAGTAATTTTTATTCAAATGTTTAAGTTAAATGCTTATATAATTACAAGTTACAACTTACAACAATTTAAGTAAGTAAGTGGTTACAATTTACGTGAGTAAGTGGTTAGTGACTTAGTATAGTTCATATATAATTACAACTTACAACAATTTAAAACGAAAAATGATGAGTAAAAAGACAAAATAATCTAACTATAAATTAAAATTACAAAAAATAAAAAAAAATAAACCGAAAACCGGCGGTTTGTACGATTAACCGGCAAACCGCCGGTTTAACCGAAACCGCCGGTTTTCAATATCGACAACCGAAACCGAACCGTGAAAACACGGTTGCGGTTCGGTTTTATAACCGAAACCGCCGGTTCGGAAAACCGCCGGTTTTCACGGTTCGGCGGTTTTCCGGTTATAAACCGCCCGTGTCTACCCACCTCCATTTTCGACCCCTGCCCTCCCTCCCTAGCTGTGCCGGCAGCATCGCGACTTCCCCTCCCCACGACGCCGGCCTCCCATCCTCTACAAAACAAAAAATAAAAAAAATTCTGCAACCGTCCCCCTCCCCTTCGAAGTCGCACCCCTCTTGTGCCGACACTGTCGTAAATTGTAAATCAACAGATAGTATAAAGTTATTTAGAATCTCGTATATGTTTGTGAATTGAAATTTTATAAGTTTTAATATGGTAGAATTTTGAAAGAAAAAATAGTTGATCATCTCTGTTTTAAGACTTTTCTTTTTATAATTAATTAGCAACTGATTTATAACTATTAGTAGTAAATAAATCAAAACTTATGAGATAATAATATTGAAATTATCTTGGATATAAATACAAAAGAAAATGTGAATATACATAGTTTTTGTCCGTAACCTAGGTTTCCACTCCTTATAATGTGGCATTAGTAGTTAGATTTACTTAGATATAATGATTAGTCATTTGAAATTAACTAGCTACTAATTAAAATATAAATTAAGACCTCACTAAGAGAATGGGGGATCCATTATGCATAAAAAAATAGCATCATACAATTAATTAGCAACTACAAGTAATGATTATGTATTGACTGTCAAATAAAAGCCCAAATCAAACATGCACACTTAATAAGCCTCTTTTATTTACAAGATCATGTCATTGCCATTGATGAGAAAAATGAGATGCGGCCAAACGCAGCCTCACTGATCACAAACTATTGATTCTTCCACGCTTTCAAACATAAAATTAAATATTAATTTATAATAGTGATACTTCGAAAATATACTCCTTTCTTTTTTTTAAAAAGAAAATTCATGTGTGTGTGTCCCCTATTATTCTATCAATTGTCATATTATTATTATTATTATTATATATCGGTACATAATATATGCGTGTTTTAAATGATACTACGTACCAACTTCATAAAAATACATACTATTAAAGTAAAAGATTAAATAGTACTGGAAATTATATCCTGCAAAGCACATAACTTATTAAAATAATATTAGTTGTTATTGATGTGTTGTTTTAAAGAATAGTATTAAGATGCCATATGTGCCATTAGGATAAAGATGCGGCCAAATGCAGCCTGAGTGATCACAAAGAACTGATTCCTGCAGCCAGGAGAGCAACCTTTTAACATTTGTGGGGGGTTTAGGGTTTATTAATAATAATTATTAGTGGATTTTCATTTAGCCAACTAACTAATGCAAATTCTCCTTAGATGTCAACCTTATTAGTTTTTCTCTTTATTGAATTTTTTATTTTTTGGAAAGGACTTTTTAGATGGCAACGTACGGAAATCAAACATTTTTTTAAATTTTATTCTATGAATAATATTTTAGCGCCCCGAATTATGCAACCAGTGAAACTTTGCTCCAATTTTGAGTAGGATTTTTTTTTTAAAGCAGACTATTTTTTTTTTTTGTTTCGTGAAGAAAAATACTATAAAAGAATATTAGTCCATATTATAAAAAGCTAGTATCCGCATGAAACTTTTAATTTTATTCAATTTAAAAATTAATATATTTTTTCTTATAAACTATTTTTTTCATATATATTTTTAAAATTTTATGTGAATAAGTCAAGTTTTAATTAAAATCAATTTAAAATTGTACCAATTGAAAGGTATAAAATCAATTATATACTATCAAAATACATCAGGGTGTACTGAATTATATATATCGCCAATATAAATATTCTTGAAAATAGTACAGATAAAAACGCTATTAATCGTAATAGAAGTATCAAAGTGTGAAACGTGTCACAAAATTTAGATAAGAATTAGTCACTTTATAAAGTTGTCTTATTCTTTAAATTGGTGAATCAACATCGATCCCATATAAATTTTGCTTTAAGAGAGTGGGCATCTTTACTTTGCACTTCCATTGCATGGGACCTAAACCCATTTAATTGGTGTTCTTCATAAATATGAGCATCACACTTTCCAAAATTACTTTAACTTAAATTGACAATTAATCTTTGATGATTAAAGTATCTTTCTACATTTGAGAGCAACACCACACACAATATACACGACCAAATTCATTTACCCCTCACTCGGTTTTTTTTTTCTTTTTTTCCACGCAGGTTAATTTTATATTAATTCACTATTTATAAAGGGTTGGTCAGCTATGGACTCGAGGATATGTTGTGCACCTAGTCCATGTTGCACTTTTCAGTTTACTGACTTACACTTTTTGGTAAATGGTGTTGCACTTTTCAATTATTAAACTGTAAGTCAGTAAATTGAAAAGTGCAACACCATTACCAAAAAGTGTAAGTCAGTAAACTGAAAAGTGCACATGGACTAGGGTGCACAACATGCACTTGAGTGCATACTAGACTTTACCATTTATAAAACTTCAGTATCAATTTAATTGCAATTTTCGGCATTTTCTTTTAAATTTATCACTTTTTTAATTGTTCAAGCAAACTATTAAATTATGACATGATATTTTTAGCATACGTATAGGCATGACACATCTATTATCCTTTTCGGGACTTTTTCATCCATGTAAAGAGATCTTTGATTCAAGCACTAACACACTCTCCAGCATCGAAAAACTTTGATTAAAAATGCAAATTGTGTACCAAATTGAAACAATTAAAGAGATAGTGAATTAATTTACAAAAATAAAATAAAAAAATGTTGAAAGTATAAATTGAGATTATATAAAGTTATGAATTTATATAGAATTAACCATTTTATTAACATGTACTTCATTTATATACCATGATGTTATGTATGTAAAGTGTACATTTCGAACTAGAGATCTAATCTCTTTAATTTGCTTATGATCATGATCAGGCTAAGATAAGAGAGAGGACTATGTGATCATGACATGATTTTGTTAAATTTGCAATTAGTATGTGTTTAGAGAGTACATGGTTAGATTACAAATTTGTACAATATAATATTAATGAAAAAGAAGAAAATTTGAATATTGATTTTGATTATCCAAATTGATTGGTGTACGTACGTTTGCTAAACTTCATCATACAAGATGATATGATCAGCCTGCAATTATAAGCCTTTTTCATCATCTTTAATTTATTTAATGGAATTGGGATATATTCTAAATTTATCCAATCTTTCTAACTATATGATCCATTCCTCGCATTAGCAACAACAACACATGAATTTTGTATCGAGATACTCAAACTATACATCAACTTTCACACACTTTGCATTATCCATGTATTAATCATTGACTCTTGATTAATCATCATTATATAATTATATACAAAAACTTCAACCAACTTAATTCACGAACTCAGTAAGGTTTAATATACAGTTTAGCATATGCGTACATTTTATTGATTTTGAAAAGAATACACAAAAAATCTACTATTTTTTAAAAAAAAAGTATTACTTTGAAGAAGATAGTTTGATGATTGATTTACAAGAGACCTACTTATAATAATTACGAAATTCTTGTGTCGATTAAAATACAGATATGGATCCTCTCCATATCAAATCAACGTGGAATTCTTTTCTTTTTAAAAAGCAGCTAGCGATGTAGAATTTTGATTGAACGTATAACAAAAGAGACCCAACTAATTATTTGGATGTATGGTTGGCTTTTGTTAATCAAATTAATACCTTGATCACAAAAAAATTGTGATCGATGATCAAGGGTAGGATGAATGACAGATGATTATGATTTCAACCAAAACATGTACTCCAATTGATATAAAGGCTTCACAAGTAGATATGATGTTATTCCGTGAGATAATGAATTTAGTGGAAGTAAGTATAAACAAAAAGCTTCTTTATGCAAAGGATATGCACTTGTTTGTCCGTATTCCTACAAAATTCCAATTATATATATATATACATAGTTTTTCTCCTTTGAATTAACCAACAACCACAAATTAAATCTCTAACCATAACCATGTTTTTCCTCATCACAATACTCATGTTTTACCTTGCAAATGCAAATGCAAACTCCAACCAAACACACCACTTCTTTTCCATAATCAAAACCTCATTTCCAATCACACCCTGGAAAAACACCACCAACTACTGCAACTACACGGGCGTCTCGTGCGACACCCAAAACGACGTCGTTGAGCTCGACTTCTCCCACTGGCACCTCTCCGGAAAATTCCCCGACTACATCTGCTCCTACCTTCCCAAACTACGCGTCCTCCGCTTGGGAAACAACGACTTCCATGGCGGATTCCCCCGTGGCATCACCAACTGCACTTTCCTACAAGAGCTAAACCTCAGCTCCATCCATTACACCGGAACATTGCCCGATTTTTCGCCCTTGAACTCCCTCAAAGTTCTAGACCTTTCCTACAACTCCTTCTCCGGAAGCTTCCCAATATCAGTCACAAATCTAACCAATCTCGAAATCCTCTACATCAACGAAAACGTCCACTTCGACTTGTGGCAAATCCCCGAAAACATATCCGGACTAACCCATCTGACGGCCCTGATTTTGACAAGTTGCCGAATCTACGGCACAATCCCACCGTCAATTGGGAACATGACGGCGTTAATTGACCTCGAGCTCAGCGGCAACAACTTAATCGGGGAAGTCCCAATACAGCTCGGGCTTCTGCACAATCTGCAGCAGCTCGAGCTGTATTACAACCAATTGGAAGGCGAAATTCCCCACGAGCTCGGGAATTTGACCGCGTTAACGGACCTGGACATGTCCGTTAACAAGTTCAGCGGACAAATTCCCGACTCGATTTGTCGCCTTCCGAAGCTTCAATTTCTCCAGCTTTACAATTCGTCCCTTTCCGGCCCGATTCCCTCTGTTATTGCAGAGTCCAGAACGTTGATCCAGCTCTCCCTGTATGGAAACTTCTTAACAGGGGAAATTCCGGAGAATCTCGGAAGATTCTCCGGGCTTGTTGCTCTTGATTTATCGGAGAATAATTTAACAGGGGAGATTCCAGAAGGTTTGTGTGATCATGGAAAGCTCGAGTATCTGCTTGTGCTGAAAAACATGCTTTCTGGGAAACTTCCAGAGAAATATTCAGAATGTAAGTCTCTGATTCGATTTCGTGTTAGTAGTAACAACTTAGTTGGTGAAATCCCTGCGGGAATTCTCTCTCTGCCACATGCTTCGATAATCGATTTATCGTACAACGGTTTCACCGGTTCAATTTCGGGAGATCTGTTTCGGTTTGCGAGGAATTTATCAGAGCTTTTCATGCAAGGAAACAGGATTTCAGGTTCAATTCCACCTCAGATTTCTCTTGCTATAAATCTTGTGAAAATTGATTTGAGTAACAATCTTTTATCCGGTTCGATTCCTCCCGAAATTGGGAAATTAAAATGGCTTAATCTCCTGTTGTTGCAAGGCAACATGTTGAATTCCACCATTCCTGATTCTCTATCCTCACTCACCTCTTTAAATCTCCTCGATATATCCAATAATCGTTTTTCGGGAAACGTACCCGAAAGCCTCTCGAAATTGTTGCCTAATTCGCTCAATTTTTCGAATAATCGCCTTTCGGGCCCCATTCCCGTTCCTTTTATAAAGAGGGGGTTGTTGGAGAGTTTTTCAGGAAATCCGGGCCTGTGTGTTCCTGTCTACGTGGAATCACTGGGCCCGAATTTCCCAATCTGCCCTCACAGGAGGAAGATCAATAGTGTGTGGTTGATTGTTGTGTCAATTGTGATCATAGCCGTTGGGACGATCTTATACATGAGACGATGGATGAGGAGAGATAGAAAAGTGATGGGAAATGAGGACACGCTCTCATCTTCATTCTTCTCGTATGATGTCAAGAATTTCCATCGTTTAAACTTCGATCAACGTGAGATCGTCGAGGCGATGGTTGATAAAAATATAGTGGGGTATGGAGGGTCAGGAACGGTGTACAGGATGGAGCTGAATAACGGAGAAGTTGTTGCAGTTAAGAAGCTGTGGAGTAGTCAAAAGGCGAAAGATTCGGGTCCTGAGTCAATGAATCTTTGTAAAGAATTGAAGACAGAGGTTGAAACCCTTGGGAGCATAAGGCACAAGAACATAGTGAAGCTCTATTGCTATTACTCGAGTGTGGATTGTAGCTTGCTCGTCTACGAGTACATGGCGAATGGGAACCTTTGGGACGCGTTGCATAAAGGGAAAGTGGTGTTGGATTGGCCTACGAGGCATCAGATCGCGTTGGGAGTCGCTCAGGGGTTGGCGTACCTCCATCATGATCTGATGCCTCCGATCATACATAGAGACATCAAGTCGACTAACATACTCTTGGACATCGATTTTCACCCAAAAGTCGCTGATTTTGGCATTGCTAAGGTTTTGCAAGCAAGGGGAGGAGTTGGAGTTGGAGTTGGAGGAGGAGCTATGGATTCTACTACAACTCTTATTGCAGGGACTTATGGCTACTTAGCACCAGGTAAAATTGCTACATTTATTTTGATATCACTCAAATTGAAAGTTAGTGTCACCAATTAAATTTTTTTGATATAGGTAAAGATTTGTGAGTTACTGATACTAAATTGAGAGTTACTGATACTAAATTGTAGTATTGATATATATATATATATATATATATATTGTTGATGATTTGCTTAAATTGAAAGTTACTCATAATATTAAATTGTAGGTAAAAGTACTACAATGTATTACTATGATATTGTTGAATAATATTTGGAAATTGAACTTATAATATGTTATCCAAATTAATTCCGAGTTCTTGTTACTAAATTGTTGTTACGTGAAATATGATAGAATACGCATATTCATCAAAGGCGACGACCAGATGTGATGTTTATAGTTTTGGAGTAGTGTTGATGGAGCTAATAACGGGGAAGAAGCCGGTGGAAGTGGAGTTTGGAGAAAACGAAAACATCATATATTGGGTTTCGACCAAGATCGAGAGCAAGGAAGGGGTGATGGAGGTGTTGGACAAACGAGTGTCGAGTTCGTTCAAGGATGAGATGATCAAAGTCCTTCGAATTGCCATACGTTGCACGTGCAGGAATGCAGCGCTTCGTCCCACAATGAACGACGTCGTGCAGCTTCTAATCGAGGCGGACCCTTGTAGGTTCCATTGTTGCAACTTGTCAAAGTAAACAGATGATCTCACAAAGCCAATTTGATTATGTACGTATATTATTAATTAATATTACATATATAGAAAATAGTAATACTAGGTTAGTAGCTAATTAAACTAGTTCCATAAAATGTTGAGGAGCCTTTCCAAGATATCCACTTGTAATTTATTTTCCTAGAAAGAAAAGTAGCTAGGGAATAATCTCCCACTTTTCTTGATGATTTTCTCTACTTCTTAATTTCTTTGTAAATATTTGAGTACAACCTAATATAAAATATTACTTATTTCAAAGTATATAGTAAGTGTTATACTATGATCTTATTTATATACTAAACGGACCCATGCATATAAATATATTTATGATTGGAGTATTATTAAGATGATCATATGATCTATGCCAACGCGTGGCATCTATGCAAAATATGCATTGACCCTCAAAAGAAATTAATTAATAATTCTCATCAAATTCGTTTTTTAAATAAAAAAATGATTTGATCCTTATAAAAATATGATATATGCTGATTCGAAGGGAGTGTTATTATTGCATGAATGAAAGTGGGGTTTCTGATTCTGCATTAGGTGCAAGTTGTGGTGGGTCCTATGAGTTGGCTGGCTCATCTTCCATGCAAAATAATGTATATATGCATTTTGGAAAAGAAATTAAAGAAAAGTTTAGCCTTTTAGCTTGCTAGCCCTAGGGGGAGGGGCACAAGTGCACAACCAAACTAAAAGCATTCTACTTTTTTCTTTCTTTCTTTTTTTCTCTCTTTAATTCTTTCTTTCCCTAGTTGTTTGACATAAATGTATAATTCATGATTTTTTATGCAAAAATAGAGAAGCACTAACTAAGGAAAAGTGAAAATAGCAAGTCCTCTAGATAGTGTGAAGTTATATAATCCCAATCCCATGAACAACATACAAGTTAGGATAAAATATAGTCGAATACTTCATCCATCCGTTTTAAAATTATGTTCTTATTTTATTTATTTTTTGACATAAAATATAGTCTCGTTCTCTTTTTAGAAGTTTATATTAAATCGTAATGACTACTGCTTAATGAATATTTGAATTATGTAATGGGTAGAAGAAAAGATGAGTATCATTATTGCTTAAATTGACTCAACTTTAATTTCACCACTTTAACTTTACACTTTAAAATTAGTTATTAAAATGGAGTATATTTTTTCTAATTTTAATTTCAGTCCTCTGACGTTTCATTTTATATATGTAATAATATATTATGATGAAGGACAAAACTAGCGGGATAAGAGTTGAAGGAATTCACTTGACAATGATCAACTTGAAGTTCAATTAATGCTACAATCTGATTAGTGATAAGACTTAAAAAAACATTCATATAAGAAAGAATGAAACTAAAATAGTTAGACATTTGCACATGAGTATAAGAATTTATGTTTTTCAATGTAAATAAGAACTTTGCCTAGTGATGGGAAATAAAGGGTCCTACTAAAAGAATGAGATTCAAAACAATAATTTATATTTGTTTAATCATGGTGGACAATCCATAAATAAAAGCAAGAACCACATTCATCAATAATTCAATGGAATGGTTCTGCAACAAAGAATTGACATAATAGCTAATATATAGGCTATACATTTTAAACCTTTAATTTGATAATTAAATTCTTATGTTCACGAGATCATTCGTAGGATGAAGCTTCAACCTCAACTATATACCCAATAAAAAAAAATGTAAACACAATTGTATTGAATTATTTTGACCATTGATGACTATACACAATTGAAATTCAACTTTAAACCTTTTTGTAAAAGATTATAAAAAAAATAGGATTTTGAATTTTGTCTTATAATTCTATAATTTGTCTGATTTTGGTCCATTTTTTTCAAGGGTTGGTCTGCTATGGACTCGAGTGCATGCTGTGCACCCTAGTCCATGTGCACTTTTCAGTTTACTGACTTACACTTTTTGATAAATGAGTAATAATTGAAAAGTGCAACACCATTACCAAAAAGTGTAAGTCAATAAACTGAAAAGTGCACATAGACTAGGGTGCACAGCATGCACTCGAGTGCATACTAGACTTTACCTTTTTTCAATATTTTAAACTTTTTGTTCCATAACTTTGTTTTTTTCTGCAAAAAAAGTTACTCCACAAAAGATGTGCGTCGACAATCTCATTCGTGATATTTGTGTGACCATTAAAGTGAAATTGACCCAATTATAAAAAAAAAATCGTAAATATTTCGGACCTTCTACGAAATAGACTAAAGTTATGAGATTAAATTGAATTTTACACTTTAACTATAAATCATATATCTCTAAATATTAAGAAAAAATAGCAAATGTCTTTCAAACACATATATGCCATTAACCAAAGAAATGTGAACCCTTCCATGATTTTTTTTTTTTTTTCCTTTAACCATCACAAAAAATATGGGTTGAAAAGAAAAAGTCATGTAATAATAACTCCACTAGCTTAAAAAGACATATTATTATTCACCATTAATTTTCTTAGTCATGAATCCACCTGGTAGTAAAAAATCAGATGCCATATTCACCACTTGATGAAACGACAGTTTGAATCAAATTAATAGTGGTTCAATATGTATTGGCAGGAATTTGTCCTTCACCTAATATTCGTATTTTGGTTTTCTCACATCAAATTAACCTTTTCTAATCCTAAATTCCATATAATGAATTCCTACACTCTTTCTAGATGGGGTTTATAATCATATAATTCCGGATAAAGTTGTGTAATCAATCGTACTTAATATTATGAAGTTGGATTGTTTTTCTAAAGTAGTAAGATTTATAAAAAAGAGATAATTAATTAGCAATCATGCATAATCACCTGGCCTATTACTTTGTTTTAAATTTTTCAGTAAACCACGAAGCTTAAATCCTTCTGCAATTTTTTGCAAACTCAATACAAAACTTAGAATCACCTATTACTTTTCTTTGTGCAAACTCAATACAAAGCTTAAATCCGCCGCACCATTCCCGCTCCACCACTGTTGAGCCGCCGCTGCCCTTCCTCCTCCTTCTTCCTAAAAAAACGCGATGATATGTATTTTTTTTTTTAAATTTCGGTACTACATTGTTGATCATAAACATGGTGGTCAACCACCATGTTTATGGTCAACAATGCCATGTCAAATTTTTTATTTTCTTTTCTTTCGATAAAATATTGTCGATGAGGGTGTTTTTCGTTGTCAAAATGTAGTCGAAAATATATTCTATGGTCGACAAACTAGTGTCGATCGACACTGATTTGTCAAAAAAAACATATTCTTTTCAGTTTTTTTTTAATTTTTAGATTTATGTGAACGGCGGCAGCGAAGGGATGTCTATCGACAGGGGCAACCTCCTCTCAAATTAGGGTTAGGGTTTAAGAGGTGTATCTATCTATATATATTTTATTAAAAGAATGCTAAATGGATAAATTTAGCATTTTATATGAGTATTAAATTAATAAAGGGGGAGAGGGAGTATATTTAACAAAGCTGGAGGGTATATAGTCTGGGCCTAATTTTAAACTCATTATTTAGACATTAAGTTCGGCCCATTTGTTACCGCCCTGCCACAAGAGTTATACTAGCATATTGTAAAGGGCGCGGCTAAAGGCACCCAAGGATCCTATGAGTACACCCCAGGAGATGAGAACACATACAAAACGGATGAGGACACCCACCTGAAAAACCTAAAATTACCCTCTTATCTGTTAAAACCTTAAAACCATAATTCATTCCCTCCCTCATTTCTCAATTTCAGGAACACCCACCACCATTCCTTCCACTTTCCTCCGTCAACGCGGCGCGGCCACCCACCTTACGTCGGCGCGGCGTCGCCCAACTCTCCACCTCGTCGTGGCGTGTGCACCCTCTTCCCTCTGCGCCGCCCACCTCTCCGACTCGTCGTGGCGGCCCGTGTAGCCCACTGCGCATCCATCCCCTCCGCTTCACCGCCCGGCTGCCCATCACCTGCGTCGCCGGTGTCGCTGCCTTTCCCTCCCCTCACACCTGCGTCGCCGGCGACGCGTGAAGACGATTTAAAAAAAAAACACGCCGCCCTCTCATTGTCCGCCACCGCGCCCCTCCCGTTCGCGGCCGCACACATTTTCGCCCCTCCCGTTCGCGGCCGCAGTTCCTCCCCCCTCACAGCCGTTCGCGACCGGCCTCCCTCCGTTAGTGCCTCTCGCCGCCGCCGCGCCGTTTAAGGTAGGTTGAAAATTAGGTTTTTCAAAATTAGGGTTAAAATTAGGGTTTTGTATGTTGTTCGGAAATTTCTTTCGAACAATTTCTGTTTGTTATGTAGAAATTTCCGAACAACCTAAGTTTGTTCATGTAAAATTTTCGAACATTTTGATTTTGTTTTGAACTGTTTTTCGAACAATCTTTGTTTTTCAAACATATTTACTTTGTTTTGGAAAAAAATTCGAACAAGTTGTTCGATTTTTTTTTCGGACAAATTTAATTTGTTTTGAATTTTTTTTCGAACATATTGAGTTTGTTTGTTAAAAAATTTTGGACATTTCAACAATGTTTGGGTAAAATTTTATAACATATTAAGATTTTATTTTTGTTGTTGAAATTTTGAGTTTTTATGATTTTTGGCGGTGATTTGGGTGAGAATGATGAATGTTTGTGAAATGTAATGGATGGGTGTACTCATCGTCCATTTTTAAAAAAAATTGCAAGAAGGGTACAAATGTCATTTCGCGTGGATGGGTGTACTCATCGTCCATTTTTAAAAAAAATTGCAAGAAGGGTACAAATGTCATTTCGCGTACCTCTTGTGTTAAAAAAAAATCCGGTGGGTGTACTCATAGGAAATCCGAGTGCCTTTAGCCGCGCCCTATTGTAAAATTAATTTTTATTTTAAAATTCCGTCTTACGAAAACTTTTTTAGATCTGATCCAAACTCTGATTAATTTAAAGCATCAATTTCACCATTCATTAGTTGGTGGATCAATTGAAGTTAGATCGAAGCTTAATTTAAAACATCAATTTCACCATTCATTAGCTGGTGGATCAATTGAAGTTAGATCGAAGCATCAATTTCACCGTTCATTAGCTGGTGGATCAATTGAAGTTAGATCGAAGTTCTATATAGACGGTAGTTTTAGCCTTAATTTTTTAAAAATAGATTTCTTATACACCAACTACGTTGAATAACATTTTGTTTTTGTTTTTAAAAAAAAAAAAAAAAAACTCAATCTTATTACAAATAAAATAAAAATGAGAACGTAAAAGAAAAAAGAATTAAAAAAAAGTTGCAGAGATGAGAATTACACAAATATAAAGTCCAGTGCACCGGTTGTACATAATTTCTTTCTTAAATTGGATATCCAAATTGAACCACAATTCAGACTAAGATCAAAATTCTTTTCATTATTGGCCATTACCAACTTCATAAAAATGGGCTGTTCTGCATATTATCCAACCACAATATGCAAATATGCGTTACCAATATTATCAATCCGAAAAGTAATGCCATTTAAGCCTACAAATTAATAAATTATATAGTTAAACTTAACCAAATGCCGTCCATGAATCTTATATTTAAGTAGCCACAGTGCAAAAAATAAAAAAAATCACCAAAAACAAGGATAAATTAATATGCAGATTTAATCACCAACTTTATGTACAACTTTGGATTAGATGCTATACACAACTTTCAAGTCTCTCTATCCTGAAATTCAAAAAAAAAAAAAAAAACTATCTTATCCTGAAGTTTACCCTAATTACATAAAAAGGAAAAAAAAAATACCTTTTTTCAAAACTTACAAATATCCGTCACCCGACATTTGTTTTTTTAACAAATTACTCATATCGAAAGAGACATTTGTAAAGGAAAATTCAAGTCTAATTCTATTCTCAAAATATAATACTATCATTTTTTTTAATATAGGCAAAATCTCAAGTTAGAACAGGACATACATTTCAAGATAACCAGAGCCTCAATTCTTACCAGAAAATAACCAGATTCAATCATCGTATATAACCTCAGAAGGAGTGCTTTGTTCATTTGAAGTTGTGCCGTGATTCCAAAGTAGGGGCAGCTCCCGCCTTAGCAAACCCAATACGACACAAGTTCCTGGATTTCACGCAGTTGCATAATTCACAAATTTAGTATTTATTGGTAATCATTACAAACTTGTAGGAGTAATATATATCCTTTCAAAAGAAAAAGGAAAAAAAACTTCAGTGAACCTGATTAATGAAAGTTTTACGGGAAACTCAATATACTATTTAGCATACGAAGTAATAGTGTTTATCTTACGACATATCACTGTTTAGTAATTTTGAATAGGATAAAACATAAAATCAAACATTTTTAGATAGGGTTATTATCATTTTTGACACCTCCATTTTCACTCACTATCAAGTTTGGTTCTGAAAGTACACTTAGTTGACCATCCGTTGATTGACATAATCAACTATTTTAGGGTGCCAAGTGTAATTACTTGAAAATTATTAATTACACTTACAACCCCCAAATAATTATTAATTACATTTAGAGCCCTCAAATAGTTGATCATGTCAGTCAACGAACGATCAACTAACGTGGGACGAAATGTGGGAGTACAAGTGTACTTCAAATATCAAACTTGATAGTAAGTGAAATGGGTGGACCAAAAATGAAAAAGGGGTTAAGATACATTGTATTCTAAAACATGATGCTTCATATGTTATTATTTTGAAAATGAAAGTTCACATGAACCCGGTTCACAGGAGATCGACTCTCATTCAAATTGTGTTGAAGAGATCTTACCCAGTGTACACGGGACGAGGTAGAGGAGAGCAGGCTGTCCATGCCCATTCATCATATACAAGCCTAAGTACGTAAAGAATAGGCCTGCAATCACCATATATATAAATCACTATAAGTTATCACATTTCCTTCCAAATGAATATATAGTTGTAACATCTAAAATTGATAAAAGTGGTGGCACCTGTAATAGCACACCTAGTACAAATACTCATTTTAAAAGGTTTTCTTAACTTTTTATCAAAACTTTCCATCTACTCTAAAGCAATTTAACTATAAGCCCTTGGGATTTAAAGGGAAGCCACAAGATGGCAAGCTGTGATAGTTTGTGGTGAGAGAATCTATCCTCTTTTCTTTAATTACACTTTTTACATGTTTTATAACATAGATTATGGCTTGTGTTGGGAACATGAGTGAGTGGTTTTTCTTGTTTCCAGGGATAGTAATAGCCCCACAATGTGTTGGCCAGTTTTTTCATGATCTTAGTTATCAAGTGATATACCAAAACAAGGAATTTGATAATAGAACTGCAAATTGGACATGGAAAGCACATTTTCTAGGGGATGGAATGATTTATCAAAGACTCAAAAGTGTTCAAATTAAAAGCAATAGTCATGAAAACAGGGCATTGACTATGATATTATACTTTTAAAAAAAGACGATAGTTATATTGGGATAAATGATAATTCACCTTCAAAACTAAGCATTTGTGATGATGAGGAAACTAGAATGAGAGCATTGATTTATGTCACAATGAACCTCTAACTGTATAAGTCTTCATAACTTGGAATTTTCTGTACTGCATTTTTATTAGTTAAATTTATTTTCCTCACTACATTAATCATTAGCCTCGTAGTTAAGTTTACATGTAATTGGTAGTCCACATACATAATCCTCGTGGGAACAAATCTTAATTATAAATACATACACTTGCAGACGTATCCAAGCCTAGCCCAAATGCTTTTTTCACTTCTCCAATAATTATTTCAATGGATATGATAATATTGAAGTTTCAAATCTTTGTGCAACTCTTAGACAGAACTACTTATCAAATATGAAGTTTCCAGACATGTTCATGGTGGAGAAAACAAAAACTAAAGCTTTCTGCTAATAATGGACTTCCAATAGAGGAATAATTTCCAAGACAATTTCGTAAGTTTCAGAATTTTTTTTAAAGGATAATAAGATAACATCACAGAAAAAGTTCTACCAACACAAAATCAAACTTTAATGATTGTAGCAAAATTATAAAGAAAAAACAACTAACCAGATCCATAGCCAACCATCAACCAAAGAAAATATCCACTTATTCCTCTCTTCTTATAGTGTATGTCGAATCTGAGACATAAATAAATTCTAAAGTCAAGTACAATAACTTGGGGTATGTTTGATTTGGGATTTTGAGGAAATCTATTGGATTTTAAAATCCTAATACTTGTAATGGTATATGTTTGTTTTGGGATTTAAGTAGGTTAGAATTTAACTTTATGTTATACGATTTATAGGTATTTATGACTTTTGTAGGATTTACAAGTATTTATAGGGTTGAATGTATTGAGGTTTTAAAATCAGGGAAAAGTTTTTTTTTGGCATGTATGTTTGTCCAATTTTCTTCCAGGACACTCCACTTCCCTGAATTGAATTTTGTCCTATTAACTTTCAAAATTTAACTTTATTAGTTCTTTGACTGGCTATAGCGAATTAATAGCCGGTTTTGAAAGTTAAAAAGACAAAATTTTAAAAAAATGGAAATAGAAAGTGCCAATCAGCTCAAAACCGGCTGCTAACTCATTGTAGCCGGTCAAAGGACTATAAAGTTGAATTTCGAAAGTAAATAGGACGAAATTTAATTTGGAATGGAGTATCCTAAAAGCAAAAATGAACAAACTTATATGAGTAAAAAAATCTTTGCTTATTGAGGTCTTTCCATATCTGATGTGATGCACCACATTTTTTTCAATTTTTTAAATTTCATCTGGTTAACTTTCAAAATCGGTTACCAATCCGTTGTAGGGAGTCAAATGACTAAGAGTTGAATTTTGAAAGTTAATAGGACGAAATTCAATTCAGAAAAGTTGTGTGTCTTGAAAGCAAAAATGAGCAAACTAATACGGAGTATCAAATATGACTAAAAAAAACTTTTGCCCTTTTCATATAATGTCTTTCCGTAAAGTTTTATTTAGTGCCACTGCACTCAAAGGACTTTTGAGATATTTATGGGGTTGATTCAGTTTTCAATTTTGCATCAGCAGTAGGGATAGTATAGAAGTACCTAAGTGAGAAGCAAACTAACAAACCGGGGAATAGAATGTCCCCAAAACCTAGCATGTTGAAACCACCATAAGGATCAGCAAGTCGAGGGACTCTCAAAAGCATGGGGATCGATTCGCCACCGCTATTATTACCTTTAGCAACCTATATGAAAAGAGAGAAATCATATTGATCGATGATAGTTATTCAACAAGAACGAAGACATTTCAAAACATAATATTAAATGGGGGCCCACCACCCACCATGGCCTCCCCCTTTTAAAAATTATTAAGAAAAAGAAATTCAGCTTCCATGCATAGTATCCTGATATAAAATGCACATTGAGGGGGGTGCTTGGTTCATAATTCTTCAATGGGATTGATAATGGAAATGAATATAGGATAATTGTGATGGCTAATAGGAAGAAATGATTATCAATGCACCTTTATCATACGAGGTAATGAGACTCAAAATAAGTTAATTAATACCCAATTTTGGTTAACTAACCCCTCCCCTATGATCATTTTTCCTCAGTCATTTCACTATTTCTCAACCAACAGTCATTTTTTGTCACAACGTATTCCAAGATTAGAGCAATACACTAACAATGTAATCATTATTCTCATTGTAATTCTCTATTTGATGATTCTCATCACCATTCCCACTGAAGAATTTGAACCAAGCGCCCCCTGAATTAATTAGTCATGCAGCTAATGAAGATCTAAATATGGAAAAGCAAAGCATCAAGGATGAAGGATGCTGTATTAAACCTATGTTATTGATAAGTTTATTACATGAAAGAAAAGAGTGAGAGGTCAAAAATAATATAGAAACATACTGCAATCATAACACTGTCACGAAATATGTATGGAGATAGGAAAACCCAAAAAATGTCGTAGACGAATGCGCAGCACAGAAGTACAGTTGCAACCTAAAAGACAAGGGCAGTAATCATCAGATGATAATACAAAACATATTTTATATTGGTGAATCAATATGGTTTTAGGTACCTTTATATTTGGTAACTGAGCCACTTGTAACACGCTTAGCATCATGCATATACCCTGACATCAAGAGGATCGCTATTCTCAAAATTCCATCTTTTGTCTTTATTTTAAAAGCAATGTTAAATTTATGGTTTAATTGCAGCTAAAAGCATGACCTTTGAGTTAATTGCAGCCTAATCTAGACAACTGGATAATAGAAAATCCATAGTCAATCCAAAAACAAATTCCAATTGAGTCTTCCAGGCAGTCCATATCTTGCCAGAAGCTGATGTGTCAAGTAAAGTGCATGGTTGTCATCCCAGATTTGCTAGTAACTAATTGACAACTGAGATGATGACTGTGTAATTCACTTGACACGTCAGCTTGGGGGAGCTGACTGGGAAGTTCAAATTGCAAAAATTATTTAAATTGATGATT
Organism: Galeopsis tetrahit; assembly: GCA_963675135.1. NCBI lineage: Eukaryota > Viridiplantae > Streptophyta > Magnoliopsida > Lamiales > Lamiaceae > Galeopsis > Galeopsis tetrahit. The sequence continues at coordinate 85,226,309 of OY776121.1, forward strand.
GAATTGCTATTTATCCAATTGTCTAGGTTAGACTGTAATTAACACAAAGGTCGTGATTTGAGCCGCAATTAGGCCTAAATTTATGTCTACAAATGCAGCGAAGTAAGGAGTTTTTGGAGTACTAATATTGAGATAAAAGAAGCAGAGAGAAGTTTAATTACAAGAAAAGGTGATACATCATATCAATATTTTTTTTATGAAAGAAGCATTATGATTTTGGAATGCAGATTTTTAGACAAAGATAAAGAATGATGGGTTTTGGTGATATTTACAAGAATATCTTGACCGATCCAAGAGAAGGATTGCATCCGAGTTGCAGCCCAGCCAACAGCAAATACAATACAGAATATCAAGACACCTATCGAGACAGTGGTCATCTCCCCAAGAACTGGTAATTTCACTTTCTTTTGTTCAGAATCTTTACATTTGCTGTTTAAGACAAACAAAAGTGAAAACATATAGTGCAAGAATAGAGCAGAAAATACTTGAAAAACACAACACAATCGTACATTGATATCAATTTCGTTATGCAGCCATGCATTCCCTGATAAAAAAAAAAAATTATATTATTGAAAATTAACTCAATAAAAAATAATAACAAAAACCTGACTTCATCCAATGGTGAGGTCAAAAAGGGCTTCTCCATGTACTATAATTTATGTACTATAAATTACACCAGGTCAAGAGCTGTTATATTAACATCAAACTCCAGGTCGGAATTTAACAGATACATCACTAGTTTATTTTAATATGATAATCTATTGATACCTTTAGAAAGTTGCAAGTCAAATCAACTGATCTTTTCAATTAGATGAGCAGACACTTTATTAGTCAATTAGTATCATAGTCAGAATGAGCGTGAAGTAGTTGCTAGAGGAAATATTGAACCAGAGTCTCACCCACAAGCCCCCACAGACCAACCCTGAAGGATCAAGGCGTGATAAATAACAGAAAATGATTCTCCTTTGTAACTATGTGTTTTAATTGATAATTTCAAGATGTGAACATTTCACAAGAACTAGTCAGAATTTTGAAAATCATGACTCCATTGCAATATCTAAACTTACCTAATTTTTTAAGCAACTACGGGAAACAAAGGTGATATTGTTATGCAAGGTTGTACACATGCATTTATCCTCTCCAGGATCATGGAAACTTCAAGTCACTTCAAGACATTGCTTAGTTGTTAATTATTGTATGATTTTAGATTATCATCTTGTAAAAATCAAAACCAATCGCTATAGGTGAAAGAAGTAATTGGAAAGATTGAACTGAATACTCACCTCAATACCTCCAATGCAGAAAAGTACAATTAGCAGCCAGACGAATGATGCTGACATAAAGAAATAAAGTAGCAGCAGAAAACTTGATGCTGATATCACAAACCATACTGCACTCTTTGTGGTAATCCGGAGGATTTCATCATCGTTAGCTGCAGCACCATCAGATTCCTGATATGGAAAAGGTAAATGTACATAGCTGTCAGATTCATCAAACGATGAGACTACAATTTGGAAGAATACTTGATGTATAAACTAAGATGGTTTTTTCAACCTTTGGGGATAATTCATTACGGGATTCATCACTTTGCTCTGATTCAGTGAGTTTTGACCAGAGTGAAGCAGTAGCAACTGTACCCACAGCCATCATCCACAAGAATACAACTGAGTAGTCTACGATTGGGTGACTTGGAGCATATATCAAGAGTTCCACTAAATTGAAAAATAGAGATGTTAGCATCTGCAATTATCAACAAAAATGTATTTGATGAACATGTATAGACATCGTTACATCATGTGAAATTGGGATATATTGCAGATGTATATTCAAAATGGCCAAAGTAAGATTCAAAATAAAGTTCGTATTCGTTCTTAATGATTCTACAATATCGAAATTATCGTAAAAATGTCAGATGCATTGGAAAAGGAAGACAGGATAATTGAAAACCAATGTCACCTTGACAACAGAAAACCTAGATTCATAAACCATGTAGCGCATAATTGACTCACAAACTGTTACCCTCAAATGACCACAAAGGAAACATAAGAAAGGGAATAATGGAAAACACTTAGATATCAAAATTGTAACAAAAAGTCAGAAAAAACTAAGCCTCATGGCACACTATCTCACTCCTTGACTTAGATTAGGGTCTCTCAGGACTCAGAACATGCATTTACAATTACTTTTACCAGAAACCTGAAGGGCATTACCTTTCTTTCCATTAGTTATGGATCTATTTAATTCCTCTCCTCCTGCCTTAGAAATCATAATAACTGGAATGTTTATATTCACATCTTTAACTTCCCCGCATTGCATCTCCTGAAGACCTATAAATTTGAGCCAAGAGTTATCAATTTAAAGAACAAACAAATTCACTGATTCAAGGAGAGGGGGGGGGGGGGTATAGAACAATGACAAGCTATCAAAATTTTAAGAATATGCACCATAAAAATTTATTCTACCTTCATCAGTATTTATCACCACCAATGCTGCTGAATCTCTCTCTTGTGCAACTTTAGCCTTAGTTGTAAAGTCACAATCACCACGTAGTACCAATGCAATAGAGCCCGATAGCTGCACGATAGTACACAATACTCTTGGAATTGTTCATTCATAGAAAACAAAATGAAAAGGTTTTTCTAGTCCCGTAAGTTTGCACTTTTTTGCTTTCAGGACACCTCACTTTCCCAATTTGAATTTCGTCAATTTAACTTTCAAAAGTCAACTTTTTAGTACTTTGACCGGCTATAGAAGGTTACTAACTTGTTTTGAAAGTTAACAGGACGAAATTTTTTAAAAAATGAAAAATGAGGTAGCTACATTCATAGGTAGTTAATAAACTCTCTGTTGCAATTTGTTATGAGCTGAAGAAATTCTTAATTCAGAAGCTTAAAAACCATCCTGAGGAATTGTTCAATATATGTGTGTTTAAAATCAAAGTTATACAAGAGATATGTTTGATTTTAATAAGCCTACCTCACTAGAGTGAAAATTCTTCATCATATTTTGAACTCAATCTCATTTGGTACTGGCATAATGCGCCTAAGATTCTTTTTATAATGAACTATTTTACAGTGTTCTGTATAAGACAGTCTGCAGATATTGCATGTTATATTCTCCCAGCTCCTTGATCCATGTGTTCAGTATTACCTTCGGATTTTATTTTTACTACCACAGCAGAATCTAATCCATCATATATCTACTGTAATTTCTGTGGTGGGAAGAAGAAACAAAGTAAAGAAAATACAAAGTTGAAGTGACAGAGGAATAGAATAGTGAAATGATTGGATAATTAATAGGCAGAAAAAACCGGTTTTTGTAATTCTATACTGACAAGATATTCCTGGATGTAAATCTATATGAGCTATTGAATATCTGGACCACATGCACCACAGCTGTATATTATAAACATGTTATATGAATTTGTAACACTATTGAGAGAAAAAATCCCCAATTTAATCTACCTTTCATAATGCAAGCATGATCATCTAAGTAAGTAAAGTAAATCAGCACTATATATAACTCGAAAACGTTTCACTATCAGCTGACTGAGCCTTCATTTACCAGTCATTTCATTTGCAAGCACAGAGGCCATTACACCTAGAGGAAATGCTGAGCCCAGTTTACCCAAACGATGTGCTCAGATCCTCAAAACCTAGTATTCAGATGGCTGGCAAGCAACCAAATCAACTAGGTCTAGTAGTATTCCAAAGCATAACTATCCAAACAAAGAGACAAAAATTAACACATGGAAAATACCTTCGAAGTTGAGGATGAATTACAACCAAGTATGGGTTCTGAAAAAACAGCTGGTAACTTTTTCGCTTGTTCAGCCTCCTCGGGCAAGATAGAGCCAAATGCTGCACCCCACGCATATAATGACTCCTCTTCAACACCATTTGCCCACCAATTGACCATAACCTGGAAAAATAATTAAAGAATTAATTAAAAAGAAAAACTATTGTATCCCTAAAATGAGGGTTCCTTTTTTATTATCAACAAATTACTCTCAAGTCTCAACGAAAAGAGAAGCTCGAGGTTTGTTACCTAAACAAAAGTTTTGCAGTACAAAATTCATTTTCATCTAATAATCACTACATTTCTACATGCTTGTATCAACACAAAAGAATTGCATGAAAAAAACACGAAGATGTGATCCCCAGACACGTTAACATAAATTGCTACCTAAACATTATTGCACATAAACTTTACGTGCTCCAGATAATCCAGGGCAAATATTCTTCAACTACTTCCTAACAAAATCAATACGATATCTGAATAATTGCATAGTGCCAAATCGCCAATGTGATAAAGATAAGAGAGACAAATCGTTATTGTTAATTAAATGTTATACCTCAGGGGTCTCGTTTCTGCAGGCGACCGGAGCAGCATCGGCGATGGCAACGGATGACAGGAGAAGAAGGAATAATCCTAAATATGACGAAGCAGGAGCCATAACCGATTTCTTCTTTGTTCCTTGTAATGGAAATTGATTAATGAAATCGTGAGTGTATTAACTTAATTTTCCGTATCAATTCTGGATTGAACATTATATACATTATACAGCACAATAGAGATTGTCAATTGCGTGAATCCCCATTGTATGAGAAAATGCAGGTCATAATTTGGGAGAGAAAAGATGGGAAGGAATTTTGAGCAGAGGAGAGGAGAGAAGTTTCACGCTCCAAAACTTTAGAGGGAAAATCGGAAGGAATTTTTGGCAGAGCTTCAGGCTTGTTTCTTCGACACATGTCGACTACAGAAATTTTACTATGTAATACTGTACTACTAATAATTAATTAATGGCAAAATTTTATTATAAACTCGTTCATAAATTTGATAACTTCCTTAATTTAAATGGATCCTGTATACAATTTTATTTTATTTTTTTGTTAGATTCATTTATTATAAATGACTCAAAAAAAAAAAAAAAACATTCGCACTTCCATTACCTTGTTTAAATAAGCTAAATTTTTTGCTCATAAACGCAAATAACCCATATTTAATTTTTTTTTTTATAATATGTATCATGCACCATAAACAAAAGAGAACTATATTCAATACATTTTGATTGATAGTTCATTTTAGTAAGGATCTTTTTGTTATAAAAATTCAATTTCTACCTTGTGTCAGTTCCATGTTGTTCAAAAAAATTACTCAATTTCTCCACAAAATCAAGTTTTATACCGTTTATAAAAGTTATTATTTTATTTTTACTCTTTAACCCTCGTTTAAATACTCAAATTTACTCTCAAGCAATTATTTTATTCACAATGACACCACCATTATTTTTTCAAAACTTGTGTCAAAAAACATGAAACTAGATTTAGTGGACGGATAGAATATTATGTAATGAATACTTTTTCTTCTTTTTTATAATGTTTAAATTTCAAAAATATCACAATATGTCTCATAAATGATATGTTGCTTTCTCAATTTTCTTTGTTACTCTTACAAATCTAACACATTTATAATGAAGGTTATATTCGATTGAAACAATCAAATAAATCGACGATGAGACTGTAAATACCTTAAAAATTAACGAAAATGAATTGTTTTGATCACTTTTTGCAATTTCCTATCTTTATTTTTTACAATTTACTGACCTAAATTGATGTAGATATCAAATGACTGCGTTAAGAACTAAAACAAACTCACTGTGGTTTAAAAATTCGAATTTTAAAATCTCTTCCATAGTCCAATGTCGTCCATAGGATTTCCAAGTCAAAGGATTGTAATTTATTTGCAAATCCTTCAAATTTATGACCCATGTTCTCGATCATAAAGTTAACTTAAGGGACAATTGGTTGGAATGATTTTGGGGTGAGATATATGAATCAAAGTTTTATGATATTTTAAATTATACAGTTATTGTTGACTTATAGAGCTTGATGAACTGTACAATGTCTTACGATCACAGTAATTCAATTTTTTGAGGTCTTTTAAACATCATTCTAATTTATTTATTTTCTTAACAGGAATATAAAATTATTAATCAAGAATTCAAAACATCAGCTGCAATATGAGCAGCATTCTAAGTTTGAATGGGCTTAGAATTGTGTTTTTTGTTTTAATATAGGAATAAATAACACACTAATTAGTTGTTTACGCAATCGCGAAATTGAAATTTTGTTGGCCGAATTTTAGTATTTTGGGGATAGTTTGAAGAAAGTTGAAATGGATCAACCACTTCCTAAACTCATGTTAGTCATTTACTCCATGATTTATGATGTTTTTTAGTTTTTATAAAGCCATACATTTTTTTTTTTCGATAATGTGATTGTCTCCTAATAATTTACTCCTGACGATGATAGTTGAATTAATGCCGCCATAATGTTGTCAAAAAAATCGATCGAATCTGAAAAGGTAAAACATACTAAAAAAATAGCGTATGACTTTGATGCAATTAAAAAATTATGATTAAATATTGTAAATATGTTAAAATATCATAAGTTTATGTGCAATTATCTCAAGTTATTAGGGTGAGACCACTAAGACGATCGCATTAATCACATTTCTTGAGATATAGAACCCATGGCCATGACCATCATAGCCTATTAAGATGTAGATTTGTAAAATGAATTGCAATTCATTAAAATTAAGGGAATATATATTGGTTTTTTCTTTTTAAGAATGAATATAGAGTATTTTGAGATTGTTAATTAGAATTAAAGATGATTAATTTTTACTCTTTAAACTTGGACCAATTTGGTACGGATAATGAGACTCTAAATAAGTTGGTAAAGTTTTATACTCCTTTGTCTCAAAATAAGCTTTTACATTTTGTCATTTTTTATATTTACTTTACAGAAAATTATATTAATAGTCACTTTTTTTTTTTTTTTTTTACAGGGTCACTTATTTTTTCATTAATTTATCTTTGTCTTTTAACTTTTCCTGCTCTCTTCCAATAATTTTATATAAAATATTATATTCTTTAAAACATGTGTCATTTTTCAAACATAAAGCTTAAAGGGGGACAATGAAAGTATAAAATACAGTAATTGTTGGGTTTCGGTGTAGCACTATTTACTAACATATTTACTATTGTATCGTAACGTAGTGGAAATAACCAAGACACCGATGTGTAGCACTTCATCCTTACTGTTCTCTCACTCTCCAATCTCACGTTTACATCATGCTACTCATCTCATTGTTAATGCCTAATGGAGAGGGTGACTCAATATATGGGAAGACGGTTAAGAACTAGAACAACAATAAGTTGGACCCTTGTGTAAATGCCAATTACCAAAATCACACTTGAGCTAAATTCTAACAATTATATAATATTAATGGTTTTATTAATTGATACTCCATTCGTTTGAAGGTAATAATTAATGGAGACATTATAAATATAATAAAATTTTGTGTGAGACTGTTTCATACATGTGATGAATTACTCTCACGCATATTGTGAATGATATGTGAACTTATGATCCTACTCCAATCATATTTAAAAGTAAAGTAAAATGTAAATAATAAAAGGAAACTATCGTTTCATACAAAATGGAAAATGTTTGAATCATAATTTGTTATTTTTGGGCTATAAGGAAATAAAAAAATTTAATTTCAAAATTTGAAAAATCTAGTTGACGTAATAGAGAATCAAACATGAATTAAATTGAGCAGGAGACCTGCCCAAAACATCTGAAAAAACAAACAGGTTTGGGCGAGTGCGACACTTGATATAGAGAGTCAAATCAAGCAACGTCATTGTACGTTTGCAAATGCGATTTCGTTCACCCAATCTGAAAGCGCTGAGCCTACTCTAGCAACTTTCACTTAATTTGAAAATGATTTTCATATCAATTCTCTCAATTGCTTGCTTTGCTTTGCTTTACTCTGCTCTATCACCTCACAAATAAATATGGCATAAATTGATGAGACAGGACATCTGCAAAACTGCAATAAACAAATAATGTTACCAATTAAATAAAATAAAATTAAAACATCTGCAACCAATTCTTTTGTACTTATATCAACTTTTTCCACGTCAAAACAGAAATTCCCTGCATTGATGTTGAGGCTTTTAGGTGAAAGGAACGCTATAAAAAGTTGGGGCGTCATTTCTATTTTTTTTTTTAAATAATGCTAATAATTTATTTTTATTTTTTACAGTAAACCTTAATAAAATTAAAACAACATTAACACTACTAGATTTATTTCTTATTATAAATTGATAGTATATTTTAAATGAGGAAACATTGGAACTTTTTTGAAGGAAACATTAGGACTTGAAACTCTACTATATTATAAGCAAGCAAGATAATAATTAGTGTACGTGTGATTAGTGTCATAGAATATTGTTACAATTTTTTTTGGAAGGTAAATCAGTTTTATTAAAGAAAGTTCGAAGGAACGATCAGGAAGGATCACCGTGTACATTCGACTTGCATATAACGTCATTCTATGTAAAAAAAATAATAAACATTTATTATTTATCTATGGAAAAAATTTTGTCTCATATAAAAGTCCGAACTTATAGAAAGAGGTTGAAAATTAATTGTATATTATAATTCCTAATACTCCTCTCTTAACTTTTGGGGAGGAGGTTCATGGAGTGGACAATTTAAATGGGTGAAGTTGCTTTCAACAAGAATTGAACCCGGAACGTATGGGCATACATGAATCGAACCCGAGACGTATGGGCGTGAGCCAACTCTGATACCATGAAAGAATTATGTTCCATCTAAAAGTGCAAGTTAGTAGAGAGATTGAAAATTAATTTTTATATATTATAATTCATAATATCTATTATACTTGTGATTTTATTTTTTGACGAATCTAAGTTTAAAATTAAATTTTATAATTTTCACTCTGTCAAATTTTATAATTTTTATTTTTCAAAATGAAAATATTACTCGCACTCATTACTTTATTTCTAAAGTATCACCACACACATTTTTCACTTTTTATATAAATAATTAATTTTATTTAAAATTTATGTTCAATTCAAATTTCAAATAAAAATTATAAAATTAGATGGAGTGAGTACTAATAATCTACAAATTTTTGGTATATAACGTTTCTTTTATAATATCAATAACCATTCGACCTTTTTATATTGTTATTCTAATAACTAAAGAATCCTTTAAATATGTGTTGTTAGGTTAGGTGACACAAAATAATGGGCGTTTGATTAATTTATAAAAAAAGTGAAGAAGTCGTTCAGGGAATGTTATGAGCAAAAGGCCAAAAGAGAAAATGACGGAGTATATGTTTGAAGAGTCTAGAGTGAAAGAATTTAATTTTAACTTTTTAATATTAATAATATTATTTTAATTAATTAATTAATGGTAATGAATGAATAAGATGACAAAGTTGCAAATTAATTAATGGTCCAACGGTTATTAAATGAGGAGATAAGTCAAACTGTTCCCAACCTATGTACCACTGTCTACGGCTACTATATTACTGACTCTGTCATGTGTAAAGTTACATTTTAGCCCCTACGTTGTCGGTGATGGCTCACCATCCTGTCACTCTAGCCTATACTCTCTTCGTGGCCATATACTCTCTCATTTCCACAATTGTTTGCATCACAAAATTGACCCACTTTAAAAAAAAGTGTATAATCAGTGGAGTGTTAAGGGGTAATTTTGTAAAGTTATACTCATTAATAAAGTAAAAAAGTGATTGGAAAGAGAGTAAAAGTGATACTCCCTCCGTCCTGGGATAACTTGCATAGTTTGACCGGCACGTTGTTTAAGAAAAGTGGATTTAGTGGTTGATAATGTAAGATAAATGAGGGGTATTTTAGGTAATTTGATGATGTGTAAAGTGGATTTGATGATGTGTAAAGTTGATTTGTATGGAAAAAAAGTGTCAAATTTGAAAATAAAATGATGTTGTGGGGTTATTAATTTTGTGGGGTATTTCCATATTAAGGGTGTGCAAGTAATTTTGGGACATCTCAATAAGTGTGCAAGTGAATATTGTGAGGTTGAGTTTTATGGGAGAGTTCTTTTTATATGTGTGCAAACAATTATGTAACAGACAAATAAATTAAGTGTTCAAACAGTTGTGGAACAAAAAAATATTAGTAATTCACCCGCAAATTTGGTGTGGGACTGTTTTATGAAATGTGGAGTAGGATATATGTGCATGGATTAAACAGTACATTTTGTACAAAACCACACTCTTGTGCACAAGTTGGTAATGTAGTAGGAGTATTAGATATAGAGGTGAAACATGTTAATTAATATAACTAAAAATCTAAAATGTGTATTTTAATTTGATTATAAAATATGAAATTAAAACGTGTAGACTATATTACTAAAAATGCAACGATTGCACCATACACCAAGTGAATTTTAAAATCTTGCGTTTAATGAAAACATTGTTTTGAAGGTAGAATGTAAGTAGTCTAAGGCTGTAAATGAGTCGACTTGAGCCGAGTCGAACGCGGTGTAGTTTAAGTTTGTTTGAAATATTATCGAATTTTGAAATTGTTGTTTGAAAGCGTTTGATAATTAAACGTGCCGAGCTCGAACGAGCTTTATTCGAGTCAAACACGAACCGAACTCGAATAGTTTGCATTTTTACACTAAAGTTATCTATTTTTTACTTATTGAGCTCAAGCCGAGCTTTAGACTGTACCGAACATAAATATATGTTCAAGCTTGATTGATATCTATATCGAACCGAGCTCAAACGAGCTTTTATCAAACGATCCAGTATCGAATAGCTTGATTTGATTTTCAGCCTTAGTAAGTATCCTTTCTCCGTCCACTAAAAATATGCTTACTTTTCTTATTTGTTCATCCACCAAAAGTATGTTCATTTCCTTTTATAAAAACAATCACTTTATTTTGGATAGGTCTCCTGTAAACTCAATTCTTTATAAGGGTCCATTTTAAAAAATGGGTAGGATCAACAATAAATATTTTTTTATGCAAAAAATATGTATGTTAATTGATGTAACTCAAATGGTTGGGTATAGTCTATTTTAGTGTTCAACTCTCATGTCTAACAATTTTCACATATATATATTTTTTAATTTAAATTGACCAAAGAGCTAATCAAGTCAACTCAATTTCTTATAAAGAAAATATTGAGAAGACCTGTAAAAAAAAAGATGAGAGAGAAGAATTGAAAAAAAAAACTATTTTTGTAAATTGTTAGAAAATTAGAATCGAAGAAAAGTGAGATGCCACATAGAAGAGAGAATATGATTCAAAAATAGTATATAAGGGAAGATTCATCTTTTTTATATTAATTTAAATTCTTTTTTTTTTAATTTAAATATTTTTTACAATTTATCAAATTTATTAAATATTTTTACTATTTTATTTATCTTTTTAATTTTTAAATTTTTTATTTGATTGTTTTTATTTATTTATTTTTGAATATTTTCAGATTTTATTAAATCTTCTCAGTTTTGTTTTCGAAAAATTAATTGACTTATTATTTTAAATATTTTCAAATTTTAATTATATTTTTTCAGATTTTTATTTTATTTTACTCTCTTATAGCCACGTCCTTTTTTAAATTAAATGGAGGATAAAGTTGGAAAATAAAAAATAAAACATACGATGTAAAATGTTAAAATTTTGTGAATGAATGGTTTATAAGCAAGGTTTATTTAAGCCTTTAATTTAATTTGTCTTGCTTCACAAAATTTCAAAATAAAATTTATAAATTTGTTTTGCTTCACCTCTTTCATTTTGTGCTGATAGAGTTCATTTTGTGTTGATAGAGTTTTGTGCTGATAGAGATAAAGAACCACTGTATTGTCAGAAAATAAATGAATTCCCTTCACACCGTCCGTCCCTTAATTCTACGACCGCCGCAAAATAAATGAATATGAGGTTGACACGTATTCTGAGAAATGAACAAACGACCTCCTCTTTGCTTCACCGTTGCCGCAAAATTGATGAATATAACGTTGACACGTCGAATGAACAACGCCTCTTGCTTGCTTGCTTCACTCCGCCCCATTCCTCGTTGGGAATGAACACTGCTGGTTTCATACCCATCCTCATTGGGAATGAATAACGGCCGTTCCCAATTGTATCATTAAACCCATCCCATTCCATTTCTTAATTCTATGGTGAGGAATCGATGAAACACAAAATGCTCCACCAATATTTAAAAATATATATATATATATATAGAGTGTAGAAATAAAAATTAACATGATATTTATCAAAATAAAAGTGTGAAAAGACATAATGAAAGAATAAAAATATGTTATGAAATAATGTGGATATGAATGAAACGTATTGATTTTTAGTTCAAATGTCGAGAAATAAAGATATGAATAGAAAAAAAAGAAAAAATAAATAGACAATTATATATTTTAAATTAAATTGTTTAATATTAAAATTAATTTAATAAAAAATATCATTTATCAGCAAAATTAATTTACCTCTTAAAATTGATCTTATGGGGTTTAGTTATATAGGTTAACTAGTGTAAAATCCTGCGTATTTCGCGGGACATAAGAAAATTTTATATATTTATTAAAAAAATAATAGAAAAAGAGAAGAAAAAAGAGGAATTTTTTTTTAAATTTAAAATTAGATAAAAAAAAGAATTAAAAAAATGCATATTTTTTTGTAAAATAACAAAATTAAATTGAAGAAAATAAGTTTGGAGTGAATAGAAGTTAGAAAACTAAACTAAACCGCTTAATTAAAAAATGCAGAAATTTAAGAAAAATTGAAAATTGAAAAGGAGAGAATATGGAGCGCCACGTAGGAGATAATAGATTCAGAATTAGTATATAAGGGTAGATTTCGCGGACATAAGAAAATTTTATATATTTATTAAAAAAATAATAGAAAAAAGAGAAGAAAAAAGAGGAGAAAAAAATTTAAATTTAAAATTAGATAAAAAAAAGAATTAATAAAATGCATATTTTTTTTTGTAAAATAACAAAAGTTAAATTGAAGAAAATAAGTTTGGAGTGAATAAAAGTTAGAAAACTAAACTAAACCGCTTAATTAAAAAATGCTTAGATTCAAAATTAGTATATAAGGGTAGATTTATTGTGAAATACAACATTTTTTGCACGAAATTTTTTCTATGGGACCGCGTTTTAACTTTTACCAGATTTTTTTTTGTGTATTTACCCTAAGGCGAAGTATACAAAATTATACTAACAATTTTAAGCCAATATCTTTTAAATGTGTAAACAAATATTTTTTAAAATTATTTTAAGTGAAAATATTAAAGTACGGATATTTGTACTCACGTGTTTTATTATAAATACACTGACCCTAGTATAAAATGTTTAGTCTAACTTATTTAAATAAACGCACACTCGTGCATATTTCATTAAAATGTTTTGCAAATCTACAAGTAGTAAGATCTACAAGTCAAATTATATCAATATTTACTAGTACAAGACAAATAACTCAAGGGGTGAAATTGAATAACCAAAATCTTGCCCCCATGGTGAAATGCCTTAAGTGAATGTCGAGTAATCCTAATTGCTTAACAATTATTTTTTCTTATGGAACACTACATCGTACAATATCCTACAAAAGGAGAAAACTAGCTATCACTCTCTCCGTTGAATTTCATTATTCCCACTTTTCTTTTTTTGGTTGTCCAATTTTATTATGTCCATTCTTTTTTTTGAAATAATATTATTCATACTACTTTATCTCCACCCTCCAACCATCACTTATTTACTCAAATTGCCACTAACTTTATTCATAAACCATCACTTTACCATTTACAACATCTCATCGTACCCCAAATTTATCTACTGTATACATATATTAATCAATATTCATTAAAATTCGTGTTCGGAGAAATGGGCATAATAAAATTGAACGGTGGGAGTACTTGTTTACCTTAACATTATTATATTATTGTTTCTAGTATTACTTATATTAAGTTAAACAAATGTTACATGCAACTGTGTAATACTACATGTTTATATGGAGTAGTTTTCTACTATTTGCCGCAATACTAGATGGACAACCAGTAACTGTCTATCTTACCAGATTTTCTACCCACACAATATGTGTTTTCTACCTATGTTTAGGGAATAGTAGTGATTCTCTTTTGCAATGTATTATAAATTTTAAACGTGAGATTTTGTAGTAAACGAATTACAATGAAATTTTAATTTGTCCACCTACTAGTTAATCTTTATTAGTAATTTATTTTACTTCAAATTTTCATTAATATATAAAGATTATATTAAAGATAAAATATTGTATGATGGTTTCATGAGTTTCTATATGGTTTCATGAGTTTCTATAACATGCATATTGTATGATCCATGAACTTATGACCTTACCCGAATCATATTTTAAAATAAAATACAAATGTTAAAAATGACTTTCGTTTCAAACACGAGGTTATCTCATACAAACTCCCTCTGTATATGTGTGTGCATAAAATTTATTTAATTAACCATATAGTTTTTAAATTGTGTACCTACTAATTCACCACAAATACTAAAATTTATAAAATTATATTTAAATTCAACAAAACTTCTATAATATAAAATAAATTTTTTAAAATTTAATTCATGTAATTAAAATCGATAAAAACACTATAACAAATTTAGATATGTATTTCATTATATATATATTTGTAATTAAAAACTTGTGGAAATTTGAAATTGTTTGTGCAAAGTAAAAAAAGAAAAAGAATTATTGGTAAAACTAAACCACTCTCATTAGTGGGAGTGAGACTGAGGGGGTGTTTGCAAATTCTATAAATAGTTTAAAAACACTTCTGAAAAATAAAAACTGTGAGAGGACATATTTGCAGTGTTTCAAAACACCCCTGATTATTGCACCACATAGCAACTAGCAAGTTGCCTGATCTCTGCACAGATTCAATATATTTCATATAATGTCACAGTGAAAGTTAAATTCCAACAGCCTTTTTTTCTTTTTTTAAAGTAAGAATTCCAGCATCCTCACTCGACTTAAACTTAAATATTACTCCCTCCTCCAATTTCATTTTTTCCAATTTTCATTTTTTGTTGTCTAATTTTATCATGTACATACCTTTTTTTTTTTAAATAATACTATTCATACTATTTTATTTCCACCATCCTATCATCACTTATTACCCACTTTGTCATTCACTTTATTCATGAACAATAATTTATTTACAAATGGACCCCACAATACTCCATCATACATTCATACCCTCAACTTATCTAGTTTATGAATAAACTAATCAATATTCATTAAAACTCGTACTCAAATAAGTGGGCATTTTAAAATTGGACGGAGGGAGTAATATATATAGTCTGGATCACCAATTATAGTACTGGTTTAACATCTTCTTATTTTACTCCGGGTTGCGCTCTTGTGTACTGCAGTTACATAAATGTAACTTGTTTCTATTTAATATTTGAACTAATATTATACAATATGTGAGCTAATACTATACTGTATTTGAACTAATACTATACTTTATTTGAATCAATATTATATTGTATTTATCATAACTCATGGGTAACATTCACCCATTTAAAAAATTGATCAAGTAATACTCCCTCCCTCCGCCTATAAGCTTCCGCTACTTTTTGGCACATAGATTAAGAAAAGTGATTAAATAATAGATATAGAAGTGATGTGATTGGAAGAAGGAGAGAGATAGAGAGAAAAAGTAAGATATAAAGTGAATTGTAAGAAAAAGTATTTACCAAAAAGGGTATGGGAAGCTTATAGGCGGACGAAAAAAAATGGAAAATTTATAGACGAACGAAGGGAGTACTATTTATCATAACTCATGAGTAACATTCACTCATTTAAAAAATTGGATCAAGTGGTACTAGAGTACCACTTACATGACACACATTATTTGCCTACTCCACTCCTTACTAACAAATTTTTTTCTTATACTTTGTAATCAAATTAAATTGAGTTGAATTTGAAGGTGTGGGTTTGATTTATTTATTATTGATCCAAGCTCAAAATTATATATCGATTATATTTTTTCGGTTCACGAGCTTTATTAATATCAATTAATTATAAAAATCACATATGTTTACTAAACTACTCCCTCCGTCCGCCTATAAGTTTTCCATTTTACCATTTTGGTCCGTCCGCCTATAAGCTTCCCATACCTTTTTTGGTAAGTACTTTTCCTTACACTTTACTTTATATCTTACCTTTTCTCTCTATCTCTCTCTTCTCTCAATCACATCACTTGTACTATATCTATTATTTAATCACTTTTCTTAATCTTTGTGCCAAAAAATAACGTAACACTTATAGGCGGACGAGGGAGTATATGATTACATTTCATTAAATAAATTTAATTACAAATATTAAGTTGATTGATGATGATTAAGTTTGAGAAGAGTTGCAAATAATGAAATTGATATAATGACTAGTTTTGAGATATAAGAAAAGATGGAGAAAATGAATAGTTAAAGGGAATATATGTAAATTACATATAGGCAGTATCAAAAAGGAGAGACAAAATGGAGAGTGTAGGGAAAAAAGAACAAAGAGAAAGTTGAAAATGGCCTCTTACCGGCCTGCCCTCCCCTCCCCTCCCCCATATTTCCCAAAATCTCTCTCTATTTAAATAACCTCTCTCCCCATTCTTCTTCTTCTTTCATTCTCCAATCCCAACACACCCTCTGACATTCACAACAAACCACTCTCTCTCTCTCTCCCCCATTTTTCAAACAAGAGAGAGAAAGAAAGCTCTTCACACTACTGTACAATGAGAGGTGGCGGTGGCGCAGCGGCGGTTCGCCGGACGAGGGCCATGGTGTGGAATGACGAGGTTGTCCCTTTCGAGAAGGGGGTATCTGGCTCTGTAAATCTGAGGTCCTTTTGGGGTTTTCGCTGATGACGGAGGGAGGGAGGCACAATGCGGTTTGTTCTTCGAGGGAAAGAATGAATACCCTTTTTTTTGTTATTTTTTTCTGGTTGAAGGCAGACAGGATGGAGCCAGGCATTATTTTCAGTTTTTAAAAAAAATGGAAAAGGAGGAAGGAAAAATAGTGATTTATTTATATATATATTTGGCCATTTTCTTCTGGCCCAACTGAAAACAGAGAATCTGTTTTAACATTTTCCCAAACGCAGACGCAGTGGTTGGTTTGAATCAAATGAAATTGGAGGTATACGTAGATTTTCTGTATCTATCTTTGTAAGTTAACAAAAAAGAATAGTGTGGCAAATTATGATGATGTTATTGTTGTTTTATTTTCTTACTGGTTTTATATTTGTTTTAGCTTCCTATTTGTTCTTTGTTGGGTTTTTTATTTTCTCAGTATTTTGACTTGTAAATGATTTGATTTCATGTTTGTGATTGAATCTGGTTTTTGAGAATATGCTTTAACATTGACCAAATCGAGGAGGCGATTATTGTTATTTTGTTAATTTGATTTGATTTTGTTCACAATTTCTAAGTTAAGTATGTTGTGTACATGTGTGATGAAATTTGTAATAGTTTGTTTCCATAAGAGAAGGATTGTGTTTAGTAAAATGGTGGTTTTTGGTATGGAAAGAAGTTATGATCTAGGAAATGTTTTCAATTCCTTTCCATATCAAGTTTTTGTAGATTTACAGAGAAGAATAAATATTTATTGAATGAATGAAGATTGTGATCTGCATTCTGCATTCAGTTTTCTCTAATCCAATTTATGTTAGGTTTGTTTGTTCATAACAAGTGTAAATGTGTAATGCATGTGCTGGATTTTTAAAGTGTTAAGGATTGGTAAAACATCAACATCTTGCCATTTATGTTTTTTGTTCTAACTCATCAATCAAGCTTCACTTGACATCTGGATGTGTGTGTGTGTTTTTTCGTTGGAATGCCTTGAACCGTGACTACAAGTTTGTTGGGGTTCGGGTCTAGGGATCGACGAATCCCTGGTCGGGGGCAACACTCCCGGCCCAAACACGGTGTATGATGTGTTTGGGCTTAGTTTTCTATTCTAAGACCCAATCTCTAATATTAACCCGGGGTTAAACTATATTGTAGCACTCATCCGAATAAAACGATTCTCTCTCTTTTACCCATAGACGCAAGTAATGGTACATTTTTAGTGAACCACGTAAATTCTTGTGTACTTATTTGCGATGAGGATGCTTTCTTGAATCTTTTGTTCTTAAATATGTTTGAAATTATGAAAAGTTGTGTACGTGGAGTTAGTTTAAACTTGGTTGTCTTGTGGTGGTAGCTATGATCATGTAATCATGACCGTTGGTTGCATTAGGTTGATGATGATATGTAAAAATGGTCCTAATGTTTGATTGTGAAGGGTAATTAAAGGTGTATTTATGGTATTTCAACTAAACTTTTGGGAGATTGCTGTTTGCACATGCCTTATCTGTTAATGCATTGAAATCACTTTGTACGACATTCCATTATTTGATGGATTTCCTGTCAACTTCTTACACAACTCATAAATATTCAATATTTATGAATATCCATAGCTCCAGTCCACTACCTATGAGCAGCACAGTACGTACTGTGTCATCTTTATCAAGCAGAATTATGTTAATGGCCTGCCCTGCTCTGCCCACCCTTTATTCTACGTTATTTGTTATTGCCGTGAAAATGTTCATATTGTTTTCACCTCCTTTTAGGTAGGTATAAAATTGTTTTGGAAATATGAATATTTAAAATCTAGTGTATATAGTACTTTGGTTTACCAAAATGTGAAAGCGTTCTCTTAAATGATCATTATTATTGGGTTGTTTGATTGAATCTTTTTAGATTTGGTATTAAAAAATATCAAACAAGGAATAATTTAATATCAAGACTTAATATTTACTTTTTCTCAATTCAAAGTTTGATTTAAATTCTTTTGTCTCAATTGACAAAAAAATTAAATTTCTAAAGTAAAATCAATACAATATGACCTTAAAGTGCATTTTGCCTCTAAACAAATAAAATTTTGGTCCATACAGAAGTTGGGAATCGAAAAGTGATACTAGTAAAATAAAGTTTGACCCCAATAATTCCAATGAATTTGGGAGTATTATATGTTAAAACTTAAAAGAGGGCCTGTTTCCGGACAAAAAAAACTGGAAAAAATAGCAGATGCTCAGAGAGCACATAATAACAAACAAACATATACACAGCTAACAACATAATTTTAACAAGAGGGCCACCCCAACTTTAATATCACATTGTCCTTTTTAATGTGGTTCCAAAGATACATGTTGGATGCACCCTTAACTTAACCAAATCTTGGTTTCAAGTGCTTGATTTACGCAACTAGTATTGTTCGGTGAAAATAATTAATATTTATTTAGTGAGAATAATTAATATTATTATGTGAAAACTATTTGAAAATTAATATATAAGAATTAATTATCTACTTCTCCATAAGTTCAGACTTTTAGACGAGACATAATTTTTTCATAGTATCAGAGCTTTAAGGCTTACGCCAACACGATTCGGGTTCGATTTTTTGTCGAAAGCAACTCCACCCATTTAAATTGTCCACTCGATGGACCTCCTCACCAAAGGGTATTGGTGATAATCCGGCCAACACCTCTCTACATGTTCAGACTTTTAGATGAAACAGAGTGCAAAATGCAGTAAAAAAAAGGTAAAAAAAATCAGTTTCCAAGGTGCAAGAAATTTGAAGAGAGGCCAAAAAAATTCCATTTTCCAAGAAATTTGAAAGTATGGAGCATGTAATCTCTGCACAAGAATTTTACATATACTTTATTTTATCTATATGGGTTAGTTTAAGAGTTTTAGATTTTTGTCTTATTTTATCTTGAGAAACTCTCTAACTGAGAAAAAAAATGTAATTAAATTAAGTCTAGAATAGCGACAATTTTAACTTGAAAACAAAAATTGAGTCTGAATATCAAAGTCTTCCAAATAATATAGGAGTATATATGTATGGACTTTATTATTGGACCTTTTGGAATTTGGGGCCTACTATGTGTGTTTGTATAAGACCTCATTAGTATTGACCTGGTCAACTATAATAAAATATTAACTAAATCACTAAGTAGATTTTAAATTTCACAAAATATATTTGAATATTTATTATCTTGAAAACGATTTCCGCTGCTTTAAAAAAAAAGGGTTTTCAGTTAGAAACTTCTCTAGTAAAACCTAACTATTAGGGTATGATTTATATGTGGTAATAGATTTGGAATGGAATGAGCATTCATTAATCTTATTATAAAAAAAATACTAGTATGAAAAAAAACATGAAGTAACTAATAAACCTATCTAATCAGGAAGCTGAAAATGAAAAAAGGAAGATAACAATTTTGAGTGAATTGTACAAGTCTAGAATTCATGTGCTAGTTGCAATCCCCCCCCCCCCCCCCCCCCAGTGTAAATACATATCATTAAGCCGTTGAAGTTTTTCGATTTTTATTTTTTCTGTTTGAATCTATCCGGCCTTTAAACTTTCATATTAAGTGGAGTATATATTATAGGGACAAATGTGACGAAAATATGAAGGGCAAACATGTTCCTTTTAATGTTCATTAATTAGATATCATCTCAGATAGTTTTTTCTAAAATTGAATATTACATAATGTTCCTTGTTAATGTATTAGTTTAATTTAGTTTTTATTATATTGTAATTGATAAACATAAATTATGAATATTTACTTTAAGCTTTATTAATCAAATTCAAGAAAATATGTTAATATAAAATGTCATTCATGCAAAATTGCTGTTGAAGATGAAAATAGAGATGCTAAAACAAATGAAACCAGCGGTCTTGTGGTTTCAATTTCGACAACCTAAACCATAATTTTATATATAGCTATTCAATTTCGGTTAAAAAAAAAAATCGAAAAATTCAAAATCAACGAAAACCGGTAGAACCTAATTTTCGAAAAATTGGGAGATGAAAATTTGGTGTGATGTAAAAAATAAAAGGCTAAACGTATACCACTTAGCTTCTACTCCAATTTAACCTTTTTCTTTTAAAATAATGAATTTCAATCCATCTGAAATGATACAATCTCATGAGAATGAAATTTTTACTAAATTTTATTTATAAAATTAATTGAAAAAAAAAAAGACATCAAAGATTGATTGCATGGCTCCATGCCAACCAGTTATCTTTTCATATTCACAAATCAAATTATTGCAGTAGATAATGCATTGAAGTTTCAAAAGAAGGCAAATAAAAAGAGCAAAATCCTCATTCAGTTAAAGCCTCACAATCGACCTAGTTTTTCAACGAGGCGATTCTCAATATCAACTCTCTTCTTCATCAACAAGGCATATTTGGAGACGAGTTCCTGATCACCAGCAGGTACAGCGAGTTTACAGTTGAGAGACGTCTTTTCCAACTTGTCCATATACATGCTCGAAATTGGGACGAAACTGCCCTTCTTATCGCACAGCCAGCCGTGAGCGGCCCTTAGAGCAGCTCCCATGGAAGCTGAGTCTGAATATAAATTCCATACCGAAAATCAAGTGTTAAAAGCATGAACCACTTACCAGTAATAATATTATAATATACTACATAGCAGTAATTTCTTAAATAAATAATCACATTCTTTAGATATACTGTATAAGCAAATTACTCCAACTTGCACCTTTTTGACAATTGCACCAATGTATATAATTCATTTTGTAGTGATAGTTTTTTGTAATTTTGCTTTAATCCACCAAGTAGTTTTCACCAACTTTAATACTCTGATAGCCTTTATTGACACTACATGCAACGCTAAATACTTGATTGATAAAATTAATAGTATTATATATGGCGT
The DNA here is from genome assembly GCA_963675135.1 of Galeopsis tetrahit. Classification (NCBI taxonomy): domain Eukaryota; kingdom Viridiplantae; phylum Streptophyta; class Magnoliopsida; order Lamiales; family Lamiaceae; genus Galeopsis; species Galeopsis tetrahit. The sequence continues at coordinate 85,247,959 of OY776121.1, forward strand.
GTTAGTATTTTAAATTTTAGCAATAAATTTTGGTTCTCATAAACATTTTTTGCTTGAGAAATAAAATTTGGAGCGTTGGGCTAGGCTGGCCCGCTAGCCCAAGCAAGACTGGGTTGGGCTACCTTTTTTTTAGGCCCGATGAAAGTCTGGGCCGGTAAGACCTTACCCAAGAACATCACTTGGGCTGCTTGGCGACCCAAATTACCAGCTCTAAGGTCCAGCACGACGTAAATAGATAAAATTGATTCAACCGTACAAGGATGTTCTTACCTGGGGTTTGGACTGTATAGACATTGCAGCCGAAAATTGAAGCTATGGAGCTGAGAATTGTATGGTTAGCTGATGCTCCACCAGTAGCAATTATACGTTTTGGAGGTGAAGGCATTCCGAACCTTTCAGCATGGGCTCGCATAGACAGAAATTGACCCTCTACTAATGCTCGAATCTGGAAGGAATTTCGTGTAAGTATACATGATCATATATGTATATATATGACATAGATTTTGGTTCACTGACCTCAGACGGAGCATCAAATTCTGCAACTTCATGTTCTTTTACTCCATCCAATGCCAGTCCATTGAAATTCTCAAGAACATAACGATGGAATCCAACTGTGTATATAACAAGGCAGAAATCAAGTATTGTGTATAATTTTAGTTATAATAAAACTATGCAAGGTCACAGAACGTGCACTTCTAAATTTTCACGTCACAATTTAGGCTCTGCCTGAATTCGACATTGTCAAATTCGTGATTTTTGTTGCAATAATCCAAAAGTTAGGTTAAAAATGCAATAAGTCAAAGGTTGTGATTTTTTTTTTTTTTTTGCACAAGTTAGCAGGCCAGGGCCTAAAACTGTCCGGTGTCTCAATTGCAATTGAGATGTTAAAGTCATGATTTTTTTTTTTTTGCAATTATCCAAAAGTTTGGTTAAAAATGCAATTAAGCCAAAGGTCATGATTTTTGCAGCAATTACCCCTAATTTAAACTAGACAAGTCAACAGGTAGGAATATCCTAAAAGAGGCCATCTTCGAAAGAAGGCCCACAAGTGTTTTAAAGTTGTCCATATACTTTTCATTGTTCAATTTCTGATCATGGAAAAGTACAATTAACACAAAGAAATAAAAGGATTAACTGCATAAAGTAGACATTATTCGGAATCATTTTTTAGGACAGTACTTTTTCAAATTTCAATCATAGTGAGATGGATATTGTTAGATTCAACTAAATTTAACTTTCTGATCGATAAAAATACAACATATAATCATTTATCAACATTTTTTACTAATTTGCTTACCTGGGAGGGGGGGAGTAATTTCATGGTCTTTGTAATAGAATCCTAGCTTTCCACCTGAATAAATTAGGGGATAATTGATAATCATTTATCAATTATAATAACAAATTAATATGAGATAGTTGCACTCACCATTCAAAGGTTCTGACTGCTGCAAAACTGTATTGAAAACATCCCAAGATTTATCTGCACACTTGTTGCGTATATCTACCAAGGATGAAGAGGGAGTCAATGAATTATAAAAAAGCACAAAATCTTGTATTGGACGTGATACTCTTACATATTTTTTTGATACTAAAATTTCAAGAGTATCACACAAACAGGCAAAAGTATCATTGGTCTCACGCAAGTCGTTCTCATAAAAAGATACTACTTTGAAGGTTTGTTCATACCTTCACGGGTCAAAGAACCATTCTTATAGCATAGCATTACCATGTAGCCTTTTACATCCACTGGATTCGGAAAAACATGCCCTTCTAAACATGTTTTGTGTTCATCAGTAATCCCGAATACCTATAAGCAAACATGGTGTTGATCAGTTGTATTTGATTTCAGAACGCAATAGTAAATAGAAACATCAAACTTAATGTTGGCGAATTATGTAGTGTCTCATAAGCGCTTGTTACAGAAGTGATAAGGATAAAAGTCACTCTTTAAAAAAAACAGGTAATGGATAGATATAAGTTTCTCTTTAACCCAATTAAGTTTATCAATGTTTGTGAAGAACGTGTAAATATTAGGGAAAATGTTTTTTTTAGTCCTGTAACTCTGTCCCTTTTTACTTTCAAGCACACTCCACTTTCCCGATGTCCCATTAACTTTCAAAATTCAATTTTATTAGTCCCTTGACCGGTTACAGCGGGTTAGTAACTGGTTTTGAACGTTAAAAGGACGAAATTCAAAAGAAAATAATATTGGGAAAATGGAGTGTCCTGAAAGAAAAAAAAGAGGGGCAAACTTACAGGACTAATAAAAAAACATTCTGCCAACATTAGCACTTGAAATAGTATATTAGAGTTCTGAACTCGATTACTCAACCTTAACATCATTAGCAGATGAAAGGAACGCGACTTACAGTGTCACTTGTTCCAAGACTGATGGCTAGATCCCCAGGACTATTCAGTGTTAAACCTACAAAGTACAAATGCAACTCACTCAAGACAATTAATTAGATAAAGATTCGGTTTATACATATGCGCTCGTTGGAACATTAGTTATGAAGTAGACTACAAGGAAGCAGATGCCTTGTAACTTGTAAGCAGGCATCAAAATCAATAATCTAACAAGAAAAACAGCAGCAAAATAATTGATAATAAACATTATTATCGTGACTCTTATTACGAGAGAAATAGTAGAAACGAAGAAACAAACTATTTACCTGCTAAGCTGTTAGGATTATCACCAGACCACTGGATGATTAAACAGTTCTTGTCAAAATGATACCTGGAAGCATTTTATTGGGAGACTTAGATATAAAAAAATACGATTTTTCTCCAGAGGATTTCCCTGAATACAAATAAACACACGAGCATTGTAATTGGTCATCATGCACATTGCAAAATAAGGGTTCCGCCGACCTCTCTACAAAATAAGAAGCAATTGGACCAGCAACAGCATATGCAGGTGCCAATTTCCCAAGTTTTTCTTCCAACCCCGGTGCAGTGACCTAAACAAATAGAAAATCAACTTCAAAAGCTCGATACATATTTATAGAACTGTAAAACTAACACAATTTCAAACGAAAAGACATTAGGTGGAACACAAAACATAATCAAATTAAATATACATTATGAAATTGGAGTTGCAATCATGTAATGAAAGTAGAAAATTCAAAATAGCAATGTTTGTTTTGGGTTTTAAAAACAGGTTTTAGGATTTGCAAATCTGAATCCAGTTCTACTTCGAGATTTTGAAATCCGATTTTATAAACCCACCACTATAACACTTATAAACCTACTATCACACTTTCCAATACAATCAATTTTCTCTCCTTACACTTTAATATATTAAAATCATAACCCACATCATCCAATTATTACAATCGCATCCAACAACAATATAATACAACATCATTCACTCTCTTATACGTTGATTTGACATAAATTTAAAATCACACCCTACTCAAAATTCGAAAACAAACACACACCTTACTATTTATCAGGATTTCAAAATCCTTTTTAAAAAAAATGGTTTTAAAAAACCACTTAAAACCCAAAGCAAACATCACGTAGGATGTATATAAGGTTAACTAGGATGAATATGTCTAATTTAAATCCCTTAATTTGATACAAATTTTCTAAATCGACAATCATTATGAAACTGAGGGAGTATACATTATGAAATTGGAAATGCAATCATATAATGAAAGTAGCAAATTCACAATGTGTTTAAGAATGTGTATCACAAACCTCCAAAGCTTTCTTTGACCAAACTCTCTCTTTAATGTCCATCAAATTCATCCCTGCTCCATCAGTGTGATCAATACAAGCGTAGCTCCCGATAAGAAGAGAAGCCATGAAAGAACTAACTAACGAGATTCTCTCTGTATTTTGATAAGCTTCATTCTGTGTCTCACATATTCGTCGAATTTGTGGGCCCGTATACCTTTCATGTGCTCGTGAACCAGTAATGCTCGACAACTCCATCGCACCACCAACGCCTTTCTCGATCGCCTTACATTCTTCCGTAGTGCTGCTATCCATCCATATAGGCGACTCCTTCACGGAAAACGCATCACCAAGTTGATCCACCAATCGTTTCCTCGGTTCCAATGATGACAAAATCCCCGAACTACCCCTTTTCCAATACACACTGCCATGTTGTTGCCCACTGCCCGAAACAGCAGAGATTTTGGTAAAATCGAACTCTGATTTCTTGAGCCTTTGAAGGATGAGGTCTAATGCTTCAACCCACATTATAGTGGGTGAAACAATTCTCCCATTGACAGAAGGGTCCCGATAAACCCCATCTTTAGTCTTGTAATGGGGTAATTCAGAATCAAAATTAACGATCTCCTGAGCTACAATGTTCAAGTTGGAATCTAGAATAGTTGCCTTCAATGACCTACGAAGCACACAATCATTTTTCATTTTGCAATTTAAAGTAATCTTCAATGTTGGAACCAAATTAACAGAGTGATTAACACTAATACCAGAAGGAGCCCAATTGAAAAAAGAAACACTTACATTTGATCATGTATATATATTTTAGGTATTTAATCAACATACAAGAAATATTGGATAGATAATCAATCATTTGGGATTTCAATTAGAAGTAAAATTCAACAAAGATAAACAATCAAAAACGTAAAACTGAGACCTGGGAAGAAACTTACTGGGTAGAGCTATCAAACCCCAGAAAATAAGAGCCTTGTGGGAGAGAGTAATCCTCCATTACTGCAAATTCAAGTGATATACCACTTAGAAAAAAAATATTCAGTCTGAAATAGAGTAATTTTGTTTGGGTTTTACCGGATTATAGAAGCCGAAACAGAAAATTATGATACTCAGTTTATACGGCGCTGCACGTTTTAAATACAGTGATGACGTAAGTTTTAAAATTTGGATAAGAACACTAAAAATGAATTAGCCAGGTCCAGAAGTAAATCGGATTTATTATTGGGTAAAGATATTTTTTTCCTATAAAATTTCTATTCATTTTGATTTTAGTTGCTGCTTTTTTTTTTTTATCTATTTTTTAAAACAATTCTTATATTGACTAAATTTAATTATATTTGTCCCTTTACCAGCTAAAAAAATGTTTAAAAAATCTAATTTTTTTCGTCCTTTCAACTAGCTAAAAGAAGGAAAATGTTCTAATTAAGAGACAAATTCCAAAATCAAATACTCCCTTAGTTCCGTAGTGTTTGCACCATAAAGTGGACACAATTATTAAGAAAAAGGTATAATGAATGTAGTGTTGAAAGGTAATTTTGTAAATTTATATGAATAAAGTAAAGAGAGTGATTGTAATAAGTGTAAAAGTAATGAAATTTTGTATAATATGTGAATTTGGGAGGGTGGAATTTATAAAAAAAATATTTAGAAAGTGTAAATAATTGTGGAACGGACGAATAAGGAAAGAGTGTCAACAATTGTGGAAGATGGGGAGTATGTTAGACTAAAATTAAAACTTGTGCAGTTAAGGAGAAAAAAAGAAATTACATTTACTTCTGCAAAATGCAAATAAAAATCTATAAAACTGCATTACGGATATTGGTAATATAAGTAAAGTTCAAAATTTACAACAAGTGGTTTCGTGGTGTAGTTGGTTATCACGTCAGTCTAACACACTGAAGGTCTCCGGTTCGAGTCCGGGCGAAGCCAATATTTTTCCCTTTTTTACTTCATTTTTTTGCGGATTATTTGAATTGAAATAAGTAAAATTTAAAATTATAGTAAATTGGTTTCGTGGTGTAGTTGGTTATCACGTCAGTCTAACACACTGAAGGTCTCCGGTTCGAGTCCGGGCGAAGCCAAATATTAATTTTTTTTTTGTGTACTTTATTCATAATGTAATTTTGAAATCCAAAATGCTCCCTATTGACCAAACTTGATTTGTGTGCTGTTTGGATTCAAAAATCAACAAAATTATACTAGTATTAGGAGATTTTTATTTTTTTATAAGAATTTTAAATTACCACTTATGTAACAATTTAAAGAAAAAATGATTTTGTACGATGTGGAGTTAACAACAAGGGTGCTTTTAGGTTTTATTATCACAAAAAAAAAAAAAAAATCTTAATTATTAAATGCCTTTTTCAAAAAAGTTAGGCTCAATCACTTTCAATCACCTAAAAATAATGAACCCAAAATGAATTAGGGGAATTTGAATACCATAGAAGGTTGATTGAAGTGGGGGAATTTGTTTGGCTTCTGTCATCATCAATTTCCTTTTAATCCCTTACCATTATGGCTGCAAACACAACAATTTATCGACAGTTTTTGAAAGAAATATGCTTTGAGTGTTTCACTCAACATTTTCCCATTAAAGAAATAAGTAAAGAACCAGCTCAAACTTAATTTGCTTCTAAATTATTCTGGCTTTCCATTTTAAACTACATATACTATATGTGTAGTATTTCTCAATGAATTGTTATGAAATGAAGCCTTCAATAATAGAGCTCACCAAATGCCAAAAGATGAAGGCACTAGCTGATAAGTTTGAAAAAGATAGAAAACACCAAGTACACTATGTATAATTAATTGTGGAAGAAATATCATGCTGAAAACTACCTTCATCAATTATTAGATACCAAGGAAAATCCATAGCATAACCTCATTCCAATTTGGATTTTCTAATATGAAATATATTATAACAAAAAATAGTTTTTATGAACCAAAGTTGATATATTATGCCCTTTTATTTATTTATATAAATAAATGTTTTTCTTTATATGAATATGAACTAGTACTCTTCATTCCATCTTTTGCGGTTTCTATAGTCATGAATTGAATTGGATCAAAATTATGTTAAAAATTACACTAGTTGCATGTACAAATAGTGAACATAAATTTAACCTTAAAATATAGAATTCTAATTTAATGGTTTATTTATTGAAAAATAGTTTCATTTTTTACCAAACTTTTAATGTTTGTAGTCGAAATTGTTAGTCCCGAATGATTTATGATTCATTACGTGCAGATGGTGGCCGTTTCACAAGTATTTGATTGGATAATCGGGTTAGAATTTTTGATTGTTTATACTAAATCGATCATCACATGAAATTACATGCATATTCCAATTATGATAGTTTCACATTGTGAATTGTTAACTAACATGTCCTTTGAAAAATTAATCAACGTTCCATAATATTGAGAACTACACGTGTTAATGATTGAGCATGGTAGAACATGAAGTGAAATACGAAAAATGAGACGATGAGCAATGGAAGTGGTGTTTGGTGGGCCAGTTGAGAAGCCTGGCAGGTCTCTAGCTAGTCTGATATTCATTGAAATAAGACGCAGTCGACCTCATACAATTACATGAATAAGCAATTCTTGTCTTGTGAGATCGAGCATTAAATACACGCACAAAAGGCATTAAAAATACTATTAAAATTCCACAACTGTTCATCGGATCGGTTTGGCAGGCATTAATGAGCACATACACGTCACAACAATTCTATTATTTTCAACTAATGACGAAATTAATTTCATGTGCATCAATAAATAAATAAATAAATAAATAAAAGCTACACTACACTTTATTCGTCAAGAAAAGAATTAAAGACAATTTTCCAAACTTAAAAACACAATTTTGACTTGAAGAATATCAAATCACTCCATCCATTCAATAATATCTATTGCCCCCTGGCCTCATTTCCATTATATAGTCACATTTACCCCCTCCTCCCTTTATATTCTATCACCCCCAATTCCTCATAACTTGTACATCACACACACATAGAAAAATGGCAAAAGAGTTGCAAAAAAACTCCATGAACATAGAACCAACGTCCACAGAAGCAGTCGAAAATGGTGAAACAATCAAGAATTTCGACGATGATGGCCGTGCAAAAAGAACCGGTTAGCATTCACACACACATACATGTTATACATAAATATGTTTTGTTAATTAATTGATTCTGATAGTATGAATTTGCACTGCAGGGACGCTGTTAACGGGGAGTGCACATATAATAACGGCGGTGATAGGGTCGGGAGTTTTGTCTCTGGCGTGGGCTATAGCGCAGCTGGGGTGGGTGGTCGGCCCCGCCGTCCTCCTCGCCTTCTCCTTCATTACTTACTTCACCTCCACCCTACTCGCCGACTCCTACCGCTCCCCCAACGGCAACAGAAACTACACTTACATGGACGTTGTTCGTTCTCACCTCGGTATTATAATCACATATATTACTCTTTCATTCATTTTAATTAATTAATTAATTAATTTCATCAGAACATTAATTTCAAGAGTTTAAATTTGAGTAGGTGGTTACAAAGTTCAGCTATGTGGACTAGCTCAGTACGCCAATCTTGTTGGTGTAACTATTGGATACACAATTACTGCCTCTATCAGTATGGTGTAAGTTTAAATTAGTAGCTACTTATATTTTTGTTTAATGAATTATATATAATAAATGTTAAATGATTAATATACATGAATAGGGCTGTGGGAAGGTCGAATTGTTTCCATGAGAAGGGGCATAAGGCGAAGTGCTTGATATCAAACTATCCATACATGGGGGCTTTTGCAGGGATTCAAATAATATTGAGCCAAATTCCAAATTTCCATGAGTTGTCGTGGCTCTCTATTGTAGCAGCAGTTATGTCTTTTGCTTATTCCTCCATTGGCCTTGCTCTCTCCATTGCTAAGCTTGTAGGTACGTACGTAATTAATTATTTTTATTTATTTATTGAATTAGCTAATAATAATATGATGATTTTGAATTAATTAATTGTATTGGATATATAAAGAAGAAATTAAGATATATAAAATGATCGAATGAATGATATTTTGTAGGGGGAGGGGGTGGAGGAAAAGTAAGGACAAGTGTAACGGGGACGGTTGTAGGAGTGGATGTAACAGGTTCAGAAAAGGTGTGGAGAAGCTTTCAAGCCATTGGAGATATTGCCTTCGCCTATGCTTATGCTACTGTCCTTATTGAGATACAGGCAAGTCAATCTCAATCCTTCTACCTTAACTTTTTCTTTTTCTTTTTTTTAAAATTTAATTTATGATTTAGTTGAATTGAGACAAATAATAAATAAATAATTGCATAATAATTGATGTCACACATTCGGCGCAAAATGGGAATGTGTGCCTAGGCAAGGCTAGGCTAGCAATGCATCCAAATTAATTGAAGGCGCCTTTGTCATCCCACACGTGTTCCTCCTTACCTAGCCGACGCGTAATTATTTCTCAAAACTTATTATTAGTACTATATATGGAGTCAATACATATATGATAAATATCACATATTTTTTACTCGTAAGAAAATACTACTCCCTCCTTCCCACAAAGATAGCCACATTTGACTTTATACACAGATTAAGAAAAATCAATAAATGTAGTCAAATTTAGCTAATGTGTCAATTTTGCCCTTGAAATCTCATACTTCAAAATCTGCTATGCATTAATTACTCTTGTTAAGTAGGGGTAAAATTGACAATAATGCATTTAATGTTAAAGTAAAAGAGGAAATGTGGCTATAATTTGGGACATTCAAAAAAGGAATATGTGGCTATCTTTGTGGGACGAGGGAGTAATATATTTGTACGTGTGTTATTTGGGGGTGCTTACCAATAATATAAATAGGGGGAATTACTTTTTTGAAAAAAAGCTCCCCCTCACTAACCTTTTTTTTTTTAAATCTCAAAATTGTTGGTAGTTACTTTGGTGTCCAAAATCTGTAAATATGTTGTGTGTATATTTTTAAAGGAATTTGTGGAATTATATTTTAAAAGAAAGAATAATTAAAATATTACAATAATGTATATTCACTTTGTTATTTTCATAATTCACATTTTTTAAGAATAAAATACTCTTCACACACTGCTCTATTTCTATTTTATAATCTCTATCTTCAAGCTTTTATTTTTTTTTATGTAAACAATTAATTTTTTTTAAAACACATATTCAACTCAAATGAAAAATTATAAATATAAAAGAAAGAACTTTTTTTTTTCATAAAACTCTATTAATAATTTGTAAATAGTGAGAATGAAAAAGACAAAAGACACGTAATTAAGGAGAACATGCCAAGACCACTCCTACCAAGAAGACATGCTGGATAGCTATCAAAATAATTAAACGGCACACAAGACTTTCACATTAATTCAGTGTCCTCTCAATTATTAGCATCAAATAGTAATTAAATAAATACTATGCATTTATACGTGTGACTATATATATATTTCCCATCTTGGTTTGTTGTTGATAAGTGACCCTTGGTGCACAAAATCATGTACAAATATTGGTGAATATTCAGACAAGTATATATTTTTTTTTCTTGAAAGAAGAATATTCAGACTAATAAATGATACCTTACAAGCACTGTATACCAGTGACATATGTGTACAACTGCTTTTTTTTCTTTTAGTGTTACTCATTTGCATAAATACACTTATAAACATAAGTATTTAATTCGTGTTTAGGGATGACAAACAGGTTTGAGATAAGTTTAGCTAATCTCAGGACTAAAAAAATTAATTTTAAATTATAAAATATCTAAAAATTAACATTAAATACATAATTACTTAAATTAATATTAATATTTAAAAATAATACATTAAATCTATAAAAGTAGACCCCGAGTCCTAACACGCCTAACTCAGACAGCACATGTTGCAAATTTAAACTTACCCCATTACTACTATCTCTAATTGTGACGACATGTAAATACAAATTGCATATGCATGTGAAATCTACAGGAATGGGTGGGGGGCCATAGAATTTAAAATTAACTAGATCGCCACATATTTATAATAAGTCCAATTTAGGGATACAAACATACAATAGTTTTTAATTTGTGCTTTTCTATTGTGGATATTATTGCATCTTCCAATGGACCACATTTTTTTTCTTTCTGTTTTCTTATTGAAAGTCCCCCCCTTTGAGATATGATCATATCTTTCTCTTGGAATTTTCCACTATGCAAAATCATGTAATTTTTCACCTTTATTGTCATAGGAGATGATAAAAGGCCAAAAAATTAAAATTGAGAAACTGTTTCACGTGAGACAAATTAAAATTCTTTAAATAGTAAGAAATTAATTGAGTTAGTGAATAAAATTAATATATTTTTAGTTTGAATTCGTATCACAATCACAAGAATTTGTGCATATGGAATGAGTAATGTGTTTTGTGCATCTTTTACTAAATCGTTATATAAACATTGAACATACATATTGTTTGGATGTTGATTTAATTTGCAGGATACACTGAAATCTTCACCCCCGGAGAACAAGGTGATGAAGAGGGCTTCACTTGCGGGCGTTACGACCACAACCCTATTTTACGTCCTTTGTGGTTGCATCGGTTACGCTGCTTTTGGTAACGACGCTCCTGGAAACTTCCTAACGGGTTTTGGATTTTACGAGCCCTTCTGGCTGATCGACTTCGCCAATGTATGCATCGCGGTCCACCTCATTGGTGCATATCAGGTAATATAACACGATATACCACATTGTAACATACAATTATTTTTATTAAGGCAAGTAACATACCGGTACCTACTGGAGTTAAAAAGTTTTTTGGCCTTGTAACTACTGCCCAAATTTATCTAAAAAAATCCATCTTTTCACTTAGTCCCAATGATAACATATCATTTGTAACAGGTGTTCGCCCAGCCTATATTCGGGTTCGTGGAGAAACGAAGCAGACAAAAATGGCCGGAAAAGAAATTGATCACGACAGAACACGCGATCAAGATCCCTCTATGTGGGGCCTTCCACATCAACTTATTTCGACTAGTGTGGAGAACAGTGTACGTGATAATAACTGCAGTGATCGCAATGATATTCCCATTCTTCAACCACTTCTTGGGACTCATCGGAGCAGCATCCTTCTACCCGTTAACGGTATACTTCCCGATAGAGATGCACATTGCACAGGCCAAGATACCAAAGTATTCATACACATGGATGTGGCTTAAAATACTCAGCTGGACTTGTCTGGTTGTGTCTCTAATTGCTGCGGCTGGTTCCATACAAGGACTTGCACAAGATGTTAAGACATACAAGCCCTTTCAACCTAAGGTAGAAGAGTAAACTAATTGTGATGTAATAAGGTAAATATATGCACAGCTGGGAATGCATTTCAGCAATAAGTCATGTAAGTTTTATGATCACAGCTGCATTTCCAATTGAATGAATATTTAACCTAGGATCTCAAATTCATTTCAGAAAAATAATTATCAGATTACATGTGTGTATGTCCTGGGGTACATAGTATTATATTAGTTTAATAATTTTATAACATTTTCAGAAAAATATAGAAATGCATTTCTTTTTGGATTAGAAGGATAAAAATCATAAAATGATTGATCAAATATAAGATTGAAGATTAAGATGAAGCAACTTGATTTCACATTATAACGCTTATTACCACTTAATTTTTCTTTAAAAAAATAGATGTAGGAAAAAAAAATCCTCAAATATGTAAAAAAAAAATATTTGTATTCCCACTCACATCTAGAATCACTTATTTTCAAAGCTCTCTCTCACAGCTTTTAAACAAAATTGATTCTGGAAGCGATTAGTTAATTTTGCAAACAACCCCTAAATCAATAACCGAATACAAAATGAAAATAACTGAACCAAATTGATATATTCAGATCGGTTTAATCCGAATTATGACATCCTTAATAGTAAATTTCTGAAAATCCTAGTATTAAAAAAACTGTCGACAGATTTCATTTGCAATTTCCTAAAATCTAAGAATAAAAGACACAATAAAATCTGCGAGCAAAAACCATAAATTCGGAGAACGGGTGCAGCTTACAAAGTACAGACAATGTAGAAGTATGCAAATATGCATGCAGCTTTTTAAATTCCCCAGAGTAAAATAACCTTCTTCTAAACCTGATTTCACAACAAAACTCGAAGGTAGCTTTTAAGATGTAGTTTTTTTAATTCCCTAGTAAACTAAGCCTACAAAACAACACGAAAATATACCATCCTTTCAGTAGAGTGCCAGTAAAAGCTACCCCAAGACCATGTTTGGTGAGGCAACGAATGCATGATATCAGCGATCAAGATGCTCCTCCACTCTCGAGTATTACTAATGCTTGAATCAGACTTTGGGCAGCATAGGCCTGATCAGGTGCCCCCGATATTATGATCTTGGTTTCACTTGCTCCAGGTTTTGGATCGGTTATGGTGATTTTCGCCTCCGAGAGCTAATAACAAGAAAACACAAGAATGGTATAGCTGTGGTTTCTCACTAATGTACATATATGACAAAAACTTCTATGAAGTATGTTCAGCATACGAAATATCACCGTATAGTGATTTTGAGAAGAATAACCATGAAACAATATATTTTTTAAATGATAATCGAGCAGAGCCTTGTCGAGGTTTTTTTAATTGATTTACAATATGTTTTGGATGATTTATATTAGTAACTGAGTCGAGCTCAAGCTCAAAAAAACTAGGTTTGATGTAGTTCGAGTCTAGAGTTCGACTTGACTCAGCTTGATTGCACCCTAACAAGACACTACAACAAGCGGGCATTGAAGCTTTGTAACTTCAAACATGCCATATTACATACATGCATTGTGTAGCATTTTAGTAGCATTTTGAAAGGGAATAGAGGAAAATTGGCATCTGTTTGTGTGTGGGAATGTGTGACATGGGCAATTTGGAAGAGGAGAAATGCGAAGATATTCAAAAACGAAGAGACAGGGGAAGACAGACTGATTGACGAAGTAATTGCAAGAACTTGGAGCTGGTTGGTAGTCAATGATTCTGCGTGTGCAAAACTTAATTTTGTGGACAGGTATAAAAAACCCAGAACAGTGTTTGGGAGTCTAAAGAAGAATAACATTAGGAGCAGGAAGTATAGTTAACTCTCATTTCATACTTTTGCTGTAATTTTCCTTTTATTCTTGTAATTCTTGGGGCATATCTTATGGCCCAGAACACCCCTTTTCTATTAATAAAGTTGCTACGTTGCCGGATCAAAAAAAAAAAACATACATGCATTGTGTATTAAATGATACAGCCATACTAAGATATCTTCTTGAAAATAAGAAATCATAGTGTATTTCAAAAAAGGGAGAGAGGAAGATGTGGCAACTAAGAGTCCTGATCAAATTAGACAGACATTAGCAAACATGATATGTGCAAATTACACAAATGCATGAAATATGAGTTCAAAACGGAAACATAGAAAAGCATGACTAATATAGACGTTCTTGAGATGCATACCTCAAGAATGTCTTCAAGGCACCCATCCTCTCCACAGAGCGCAGGAACAACAAAGCGAGGAACAACTACTTCCATAGTTGTGTTTGTGACAAGTGTTGGTTGATTTCCTCTGCATTATGAAATAAACATTTAAATATAAATCAAAATGAAATAATGCAAAGAGATTATTAGTCACAATCAAGAAGACAAACCCTGAAAATCCACCAAATCTTCTTTGTGGACCGCCTGGATAATCTGGAAATCCCATAGGGCCGGGCACTCCCATTGGTCCCTGCACACCAGTTTGGAGGATGAGAAAATGAAAGCTAGATTGTTCTATCAAATTTAGAAATGATCCCAAGGCTAAGGCAATGTTTGATTTGGGGGTATAGTGGAATTTCAAATCTAGTTATAAATAATAATGGTGTGTGTTTGTTTTGGGATTTTAAGTAGGATGAGATTTAATGTTAGAACAAGAGAGCCAATACTTTGAATATAACGAAAGAAACTACGGAATTAATCCGCTCAAGCCAAAAGACCGAATACAACTAATAATTATCATAATCTCTGCAACTACAATACTACTGCCCTATTTATAATAGGCAGTTGTCAACAAACCAACCAACATACTAACTAACTAAGCTGCTAAGTACTACCCAGCCTAACTAGCTGGCCTTTTCCCCTTCTTTTATATGTAACATTTAACTTCATGTCAAGTCAATGTGTAAGAGTGAATGAAGTATTATTATATTGTTATTGAGTGTAATTGTAATGAATGTATGATGTGGGTTATGATATAAATATACTAAAGTGTAAGGAGGGGGAATTGATTGTATTGAAAAGTGTGATAATAGATTTATAGGCAATGTAGTGGTGGTTTTTTAAACCGGATTTCAAATCCCGAAGTAGAACCATTTATGAATTTCCAAATCCCAAATCAAACATAAGAGATTTTTTTAAAAAAAACTGGATGTGGGATTTTGAAATCTAATTCTGGTTCTACTTTGAAATCTAATTCCAGTTTTTTAAAAACCCAATACATGATTACATTCAACCCTATAAATAACTATAAACCGTATACATTGATTTGACGTAAAGTTAAATTCTACCCTACCTAAATCCCAAAACAAATACTTACTATTACAAGTCATTAGGATATCAAAATCCACTAGCTTTTCCTCAAAATCCCAAATCAAACACACCCTTAAAGAAAGTTGTTAAACGCACCCCACATAAGTGAAAGGGTAAAGCTTAATCTAGCAATTTAGCCATGAAATCAGAGACTAAAGATTGATACCTGAGGCCTCCAAGGTGCAGCAGACGGCATTCTTTCAGGCATATGAGGGTGGACTCCTGGTCTGGGATAATCATGCATATAAGGAGGCTGATCATCATGTGGATGGAAACCATCACCTGGATGTGGGCCCCCAGGACCATCAAACTTGTTAAATGGTGGACCTCGATTAGAGAATCCTCCAGAAGGTGAAAAATCTCTTCTTGCCATATATGGGGGAGGAAACAGGGGCATTTGCTCTGTGAATGCTGGGTTCAGAGGTGGGAAAATATTACGGAATAAATGATTTTTCAACCTCGATGTTATCTGCACAAGAGCTTCTTGAACAACTTCAAACTCTCCAGTGACCTAGAATTCCAGACAGAAGCAAAAGTAACGGTTATATAAAAACCCTAACAAGGTACTCCAAAAAAGACGGGTTTAACCTTTCAGAACGAATAAATTAAGTCCAAATAAATATTTGGACAAATGCATTTTCTTTACCCCTAACTTACACTCATTTTGATTTGAATCCTATAAATTTTCCAATTTTGAAATTCGTTCCTAAACTTTACAAAATTCAATTTTTTTGGCCCTTTTAGCAGCTGTAACAGCTGTTCCTAAACTTTTGGGCAATCGTAGACGTGACATTTACTGACAACTTTTTTTATCTACATGACATTAATATTTGTGAAATGCCTAATTTATTGAGATGCTAGAATCTATTTAAAACACTGAAAAGGGTATATTATCATTTTATACAAATAATTATGGGTATTAAATGAATTTCTTAATCTATGTGAAACACCCAAAAGTGACGGTTAAATTGGAATGTAGGGAATATAAATTAAGTCCAAGTAAATATTTCTACAAAGTTAAAATGAAATAATGTTTTATGCCTGCCAGCATGTAGCATACCTGAACTACTTCCTCATTTTCTGAAGCATTCTTCGGGACCAGGTCTTTACCCAGAATACGTATATAAGCTCCCGTGGTCTTCCTCATTTCAGCAATGACCGAACCACCCTTGCCAAGAAGACATCCAATTTGATGAGAGGCAACAAGGAGCTTTGCTATCATGGTGTTGTCCTTGCTTTCTGGGGCAGACCTAAATATTCTGGATTGTACTCGAAGCACTGCATCTTGTGGGGGAGATAATGCATCGTCTGGATGCTGCATCAATTGGAATTCACCATCATTTATCATGTTACATCTATTAGTAAAAAGTGATGAAAATAGGCTTCTAAAATCACCACATTTTGACAAATTGCAATCTAATCTAAAATTGAGTTTTGGAAAAGCCTCAATTTAAACTTTTGAGTTTTTAAATTGAGGCTTTATTTGCCAAAACTCAAAAGTTTGGATTAAATTGCAATGTAGCAGCTATTAAGCCATGACAATAAGACAAAATGAACCATCAACAGGTATAAACAGAGTGATGAATCAAAACCGTACAGCAGGGCCCGATACGATAATTATACGGTCCTCTGCATCACCGGTACCCTCTAGAACCTTGATATCACATCCCGATTCATGCTGAAGTGCCTTGACTATAGAGCCCCCCTTTCCAATTACACCACCTATCTTCTCCTCATTACAAAGTAACCGGAAGGTTAGTGTTTCAGGATGGAAATTCATTCGACCAGGAATACCGTGCTCGGCATCATGAAATGCGGGAGGGTAAGGTGCTCCATGTCCATGGAAAGGACGGTTTCGAGGGGTAAATTTATCCTGTTTGGGTGGAGGACCAACAACAGTAGCAGATACGGGATCTTGATTCCGTAGATTATGATCAATAAGTTGTTGCGAAACAGATAAAAGAGCTTTTCTAATGGCAGCGAGACCACCAGAAATCTGCAAAAGAGAATTCAATGTTAAACTACATTCAATTTAGGAAAAATAGTTTCATGTAAGTTAACCTTTTTTTTATATTAGTCATGTCGACTTTCATTAATTGAAAATAGTTACGATGATCGGTTGTAAGAGGTGAGACATCAGAACTGGTTAACCGATCAAACTTTGCCACGTGGACAAATGAGACCCTGCCACATCAGCATCAACCGGATGTTTGACCTCGTACAGCCGGTTACCGGACCAAAATGTTGAAAAGTAGAAGTTACATGACTATTTTCCATTCATGAAAGTCAACCGGAGTAAAACCATAACTTGGATAACTTACAAGACTAAAACACCTATTTTCCCTTCAATTTATGAAGCCTAGGTCTAACTTTTAAAAGCTAATAGTTTTCAATTTATTTAAAGAGTGATTGCTATCTCTGTTGCCTTTACTCCTAATCCTGGCAAGGTATTGTATTCAATATGAGTGACAATTAGTAGTTCCTTTTCAATCCAATACGACTGACAATTAGCAGTTAACTGAATGTGCTAATGAAAACAACAATGAAGGAGGTACCTGAACCAGTTCATCAGAAGAAGATGCACAAGAAGGAAGCTTGTCCTTTGGAAGAATTCGAATCTGTGCCCCACTTTCAGAAGACATTTGTTTTATAACACTGCCAGCTTTTCCCAACAAGCAGCCTACTTGACTAGAAAAAACAAGTAACCGAACTACAATTGAAGATGATTTATTACTTTCTTCATCTCCCTCCTTTATATCAGACAAAATGTCAACCATTTTTTCAAACACGGCTAGCAAAGCTTTCTGAATAGCCGAATTCTCTTTTTCCTTCTCAGATCCAAAACCTTCATCATGTTCATCAGGGATTTTAGTCTCCTCACCTTCAGCCTTAATCTGCCCATTCACAATTTCTTCACCCTTATCTGACTGTGCTATAACAATGACTATTTCATCACACCCAGGAACAGATTCCTCGATATGGACTCCTGCTCCAGTTTCCTGGCATATTTGAGAGATATTATTGCAATCATTACCAATAATCCCGTCAATTTTGGAAGCTGGGCAAAGTACTCGTATAACTTTGCTGGAAGGGGGTGCAGTATATGGAGTATTATCAGAAGATGACTTCTGCAGCTTCCTTCTACCATTTACATCTGTGAGATTTTCGTCAAGAGGTCTCTTAGCAGGCATCACTTGAGCCGACATTCCTTAAAATCCTGTGGAGAGAATGATAGCTTCTGTCAAAAAAAAAAAAGTTAATGAAATGAATTCCATAATAAACAGGTATCTCAAGGAGAACTCATATCATTACAAAGTACATGAAATTTTGACTAGATTAAGGAAAGATCGATTAAAACCAAGTTAGATAATTGTGGAATAATCAGCAAACTTGTTTCAGCTAATACCGGAATATATCACTAAATGACTAATTGTCTTTAAAACTTGAAAATTGTATAAATCGCTAAACGATAAAAAAAATAATTATAATAAAACCTTATTGGAAAGCCCTACGTGTTTAATGAGGTTCCACAAGGCATAGGAAACCTCGTTTTTCTCCAATTTCGGCAAGGTCTTAACTAGTCTTCCTTATTAATCGATCATATACTGTTCTCAACACCCTCAAACATGTTTCGAAATACAAGGGTTTCCATATTTTCAATCAAGGCATTACAATTAACATAAATTCTGGATGAGATACATTCAACATGCAAACAGCCGGACATTCTCAAGATTCTGACCCAGCCGAAACAATTAAGTCTACTCCATCACCACCCAAAAAAAAAAAAAAAAACTTTGAATTTGAAGACATGAAATTTTGATTAGAAATGCATATGTTTGCTGCAGTCACTATATAAAAAATGTTTGCTTCAATACTAAGACCATTACACATGTCTTTAAGCTGCTGTAAATTCTAAACCCAAAAAATAAATTTCTATTAAAAAAATTTAAAAAATTAACAAAGACCCAATCTACAAGCATGGTCATTAAAAAAAAAAAATAGGCATTCATCTTTTAGCACCAAATGTATCATTCCGTTTCTCAGAAATCCCTACTCCTGTGTGAAATAATCAGAAATCTTGACAAAAAAAAAATTATAAACTAAGTTCAGCCGCATCGAACATATAACTAATACACAGATTCAAGTACATGCATGATAAAACATATGTCTCCGATTTAATTAAAAAAATGAACAATTAGAGAGTTAATACAAAATGGGAATGTTTCGCTTACAAATTAATTGGTAACACAGAGAGGAGGCGTCCCAGCTTCAATTGAATGCCTGGAATTGAGCTTGTTTTCCGCTGCCAAGTGAGAAATCGCAATTTTGTTAACTTTAAACCCTGGCAGGATTGGGTAAAAATTAAAAAAAAATGAAGAAGTTGAGAGCGTGTAAGATTTGCCGTTTAAATAATACAGTAAATGGGCCGGGCCACATATTGACATGTAACGAGAGTGACCTGTCATAAGGGTCTGACTATATGCACCTCCATTTCGGTTTGATGCACTCCCCCTTTCAGTTTTATTAATAAAATAATAGGTAAAAAACCTAAAATACCCTTCATTAAATATACACCATACTAGATGCACCCCACCTCATTTCTTTCACCTTCCCCTAACACACAACTTCCGGTCGCCGGCGACACCATTTCCGGCGACCATCAACTCAAAAAAAAAAAAAAAAAACAGAAATGGTCGACCATATACTCCAAAAAATCACAATTTTTTTTCAACTTTCGACCCACCAGTGTCGACCATATACACTCTCGTCGACAAATCGTTGTCGACGGGAATGTATATGGTCGAAACGGTTGGTCGAAAATTAAAAAAAAAACAATTTTTTTTAAATTCGATTATGTAAGGTCGATCAAATACACTCTCGTCGACAACAATTTGTCGACGAAGGAGTATGTAATCGACCTTATACGGTCGAAAATTGAAAAAAAAAAAGGAAGAAAAAAACTAGGGTTTTCTGCAAAAATGCAGAAAACCCTAACATTGGGAAAGAGGGAAAACCTGGTGGGGGTGGGGTGTGGCGGCGTCGGAGGGAGGAGGGGGCGGCCGCGATCTGCTCATTTTTTTTATTTTTTTTACAGTTTGGGGTATGGGGCGACGGGCTCGACGAGGGAGAGAGGAGGAGGGGGGAGGGAGGGCCAAGATCTGTTCTTTTTTTTTTTTACAGGCGGTGGGGGTTGGGGGGGGGGGGCGACGGGCTTGGCGAGCGAGGGAGGGAGGGAGGGGCGACGGGCTCGGCGAGGGAGGGAGGGAGGAAGGGAGGGGCGACGGGCTCGGCGAGGGAGGGAGGGGACGGCCGCGGCGGCCGCGCGTGGCCAAGATCTCTTTTTTTTTTTTTTTTACAGGCGGTGGGGGTTGGGGGGGCGACGGGCTTGGTGAGGGAGGGAGGGAGGGGCTGGCGTCGCCGGCGACGGGTGGTGGAGGGGCAGGTCGCCGGCGGTGGTGGAGAGGGGTGGGGGAGAAGATGAAAGAAGAAATGGAGGAGGAAAAAAGATGGAGGATTTGGGGGGTGTGGGTAGTAAAAGGATTTTAATGAAGGAGGGGTATTTATGACATTTGAGGGGAGGTGTGACCTAAAATTCGGGGAGTGTATAAATCGGGGGAGTGATGGGGGAGTGCATCAAACTGAAATGGAGGTGCATATAGTCAGACCCCTGTCATAAGTCCCGGGCGCGCTGAGCCAACAAGTCTATTTGTTGTTGGGCTATCGAGACAAATTGGCCCCTATTTTAATACATAGTTTATTTGCACCCCTTTTTAAATTAGTTCACCCAATTAAAACTTAAAAAAAAAAAAAAAACCATATTAGTCTTTTATCAATTTAAATAAAATATAACTCGTTCAAATTCTAATTTATACATTCAGCCCCCGCCGCTGAGTCAACCACCAAGATTCTGATCATTTATTTGAAAAAGACTACAAAAAAAAGGTTGTGCAAAAAAAAAAAATCAACTCTCACATAAGTACTGACATCTTCAAGAAGGAAGAACTGTATAAAAAAAAATTGCAGCCACTTCCGAAGAATAGTATATAATTTATATTAACCCTAAAATACTCTATTCGGACAATAAAAGGTAGATCATATAAAAGAAAATAAACTTAGGATTACAACCTCACAGGTCGAGCCAAAGTCCGGAGTGCCATGCCACTAAAACCTTTTCTGAAAAAACCTTCTTAGAGATAAAACTCGGTCAAGAAAAAAAGTACACTCCTCTAAAAGTCAATGTTCATAGAAAGCAGTATATAAATCATTAGGCAGAAATGAGAGTAAAAAGTCCGGGGTAGCATCTCCATGCACAATCAAAGCCAGTCTTGACCACAGCATTCGCCGCGTGGTTGGCCTATTTGAAAACGTGTGAGTATCTGTCTGATGTGCATGTCCTGTGTAAGAGGGTGGATCTGGCTCCAAAGGTCTTGCATACGCCAAGGAATAGAAGAATTGGTGCTCATAAAAGTGTCAATCGTGAGTGTTGAGTCCGACTCAATCCAAAGGAAGTGTCATCCCTAATCATGTGCGTACTTGATGGCCATAAGTACCGCTGTCAACTCAGCCTCAAGAGAGAGGCCCCAACCCACCTTAGGGGCGACCACAGCCACGAAGAATCCCCTGAAGGTCCTGAAGACCGCCCCCGCATGCAAACTATCCGGGAAAGAGGAGGCACTACCGTCCGTGTTAACCTTGTACCAACCCGAATCAGACGGGAACCAAATCACATATGAATTGTGTCTCGTTGGCTTGTGTCTGCTCGAAACAACAAGAACCCTAACAATCAGTAGATCCCGAACCGTGTCGTCTGAATATCCCCTATCTATTTTGTTGGCCTCCCTGATGTTTGAAATGATTTGAGTCATACATCTCCTAACAGAAGGCGAAACCCCGGAATATACATTTTGAAAAAAAAAAATAAAGGGGGCCAAATTAAACTCCAAGAAAAGTACATCATTGCGTTCTTCGTTGGCAAACAATCAAAGAGCCCATTATCATTCCAATTAACATTTAATAATGATGAAATTTTGTATGTTTTTAAGTTATGCAACTTACTCAATTAATCTATTTTTATTCATTCTTTACTAAATTATGGTGATTAATTGAGTGGGCGGCGTTTATAGATTCGCACCCCATCACCATAATTTATACTCCATGACTCCGTATTAAAGAAAAACTTGGATATATAGGTTAAGGGAAGAAAGATATTTTTTTAAGCCAAAAGCATAAATCATTATTCAATAGCAAGAACAAGCAATATTTAAAAGAACGTCCATGAATATATAATATATTAGAGATTCCACTCATCAATTAAAAGTAAACCAATTAATATTAATTCTAACAAGACAATGTGCCACAAATTTTGTATCTTGATTCATGCATCTCATATATTAAAATAGGGTTATTTGGATTATCCATTTTAAAAAATAAGAAAACCTATCAATCATTTGTTCGAAGTTTGTATCGAATTACTCATGCTCTTTTAGTTCATAAGTGCACAAAAGAAATGATGAAGATGAATATTAGATTTTTGTTATAATATTATGTGTACTTTATGCATTATACACTACTAATATTATTAATTTGTAAGAATTGATATTATTGTTGTTATATTATTAATTCTTACAAAATAAAGGTATATTTATGTTTAAGATTTAATTTGAATTTATTATATTTATAATTTATATATCTTATTGATAAGTGCATATTTGAACTCATTGTGCTTACCTCCCTTGAACTCTATAATTTTTTGAAAGACAATTGATTTCATATCTTATCCTTATAAGTGGATCGATGAAGCCAATATAAGTTATTGGGCTTGAATTAAACTTATTGTACTGCACGTACGACTTATAACCTTTTCAAATTGCAGCTGGAATACATGGTCCTATTCCATGCATATTATACTATTTATATAATAAATAAGTTACTAATTGCAATTTTAAAATCAGGTTAAACCCTACTAAGGCATGAAAGGACAAACAGATATGGATTGTGATGCTCAACACACTCAATTTTATTGGGATAAAATTGGTTAATTAATAATTCATGTGTTCATCCAACACATCAGCTTCAGCCTAATTCAGCCAAATTACCTAATCCAATAAAAGATTGGTCTCTTTGTTATTATATAATTAATTAATCAAGAAAATCCAGATATTTTTTTTAAAAAAAGATGTTCAATAATTGTGTGCTTATCCAGGGCACAAAAGTACATCAAACCACTTCACTTAATTTAAGTTGATAAAAAAGACAAGATATCAATTAAAAAAATTAACTCGAATATATTTTATTCATCAGCACGATATTTATGTCTTAGGTACTTGAATTAAAATCAAATGCATTTTTTTAAAACATAATAAATTAAAGACACACATTATTCAGGGTGAAATTCTTGCAGAATTGACCTCTGAGTATTTATAAATGTATGAATCAATAAAAGATTACAACATAAATTATAATACCTCTGAGTATTTATAAATGTATGAATCAATAAATATATTTAATAGAATATAAATTGCAGTTTTAAAATAATTTAGGGTGAAATTTGTTGTTACATCTGCCGTATTATTAATTGTTATTGCATTCATGAACTCCAAATCTGCAATGGGCATATTTGTACGTATATTATGATCCACTTCATATTTAATTAATCGAATGTGAAATTTTATTCGTCATTCAAAAAAAAAAAAAAAATAGTAATCAAAATGGACACGTATAAACTAACGGGACCCATGGACCTAAATCAGAGGTCGTTGGCATAAGATATTTCCACCATCTTTGCTTAACATCGAGGATTTGTTAAGTTTTTTTATTACGTTTTTAAAAACAACTCAAAGATTCGTGTATGTGATATTTATATGAGAGGTATCCAGACCGAAATTCACTTTAATTAGTTGATACTCCTACATAGTATTATTTTGCTTCATGCGTATGATTATAAATTCATGAATTACAGTATAATAAGAATTTGTCTTATCCCTTTTCAAATCAATATAAAAAAAAAAAAGATTATGAGAAAAATGTAAGTGATACTCCAATTTTGTAAGTAATATTTTTCTTGTTCACAAATTTTTTGGCGATCTAATGGATAAAACATGTGTGTACATACATATTTCTTAAAAAAAAAAGGTTTTCATGTTAGTCGAAAAAAAAAAAAGGTTTTCATAACATAGGCTTGATAACTAATTGATGGAACTTATGAAGAACAATGTTATTGAGAGAAGACCACGTGGACTCCCAATCAATGTCCTTCAAATATTTACTAAAAAATCCACGTCCCATTATGCATTGTCATGTCATGTATATACGTCACCTTCACTCATCCTTATCACAATTAAAAAAAAAAAAACTGAGTTAGAAAAATTAAAAAGAATAACGCCTAGCTACATAAAAATAAAAAATAAATAAAAATCTTTCTCTCTCTCTCTGTATATATATACTCCGTATATTTTTTACGGTAAAATCTAGTATGCACTCGAGTGCATGCTGTGCACCCTACTGACTTACATTTTTTAGTAAATGGTGTTGCACTTTTCAATTATTACTAAAAATATTATTATACAGTTTAATAATTGAAAAGTGCAACACAATTTATCAAAAAGTGTAAGTCAGTAAACTGAAAAGTGCAAAATAGACTAGGGTGCACAACATGCACTCGAGTCCATAGCAGACCAATCCATATTTTACACTCCCGATTTGGGGTTATAGTCCGTATCAATATATGATGGATAATTCATGCAGAATGGTGACGTGACTAGTAGATAAACAAGAACCTAAAATCAAGGTTTGAGAGGATAAAATCGAGGATGATTTTTTATTTTTTATGAAAGTGGGACAGCCCAACAAAACTTAAACGAACTTGGACAAATCTTTTAATCCTAGAGAGTTGAGCGAGCAACATTTTTCTTCACGGGAATAAAAAGAAATATTTATGTACATAATTTTGAACCTAAGATCTAAAAAAGAAATACGCATATAAGTCTCAAATTTACAAGACTAGTTAAAGTAAACTTTGCAGTTTGTTTTAAGCATATACATATGATTGTATTATATACCAAAATTGTACAATGGATGCAAATTGAGTCACTCTTGTCGAATTAAAAATGTTTGAGCCGCGCAACAATCATATATAATATTTATTTAATATATAATACGCATGATACTACCGTGGCATTTTTTTTTTAATATCTATCATAATGTTCATTTTTATTAGTTTTTTTTTTTTTGTATTATGTGAGAAGGTGTCACGGGATTTAAGAGAACGCCTCTTTAATATATAAAACGCATGATACCGTGGCATATTTTTTTCTATCATAATGTTCATTGTTAATCTATGAGAAAAAAAATCGACGAGAACATATGGAACATTTTTAGTTATAGGCATAATAATATATTGAAAAAAATGTGTAAAAGTTTTTATCACTTATAAATTTTATGATTAAGTTTATAACTTTATTTGAATAGTATCTTAAATAAATTAAAACATGTTTTCAAAAAAATAAAAAAAAGAAATTAAAACGTGAATTATAAAATGTACCACCGCAAGACCGCAACACCCACAACGTGAACGATAAAATGACACCCAATATTACAATAGATAACCTTAATTTGCGCGTTAAGAAAACGATGCTTTGAAGTAAATAGAGCTAATTTCATTTCACGCCCTCCGTTTTTGTTGTAATACATTATACTCCTACATTGCATATACTCCCTAATAAATTAGGTAAATATAAAATTATACCCTCATATTAACATATACAGTAAAACCTCTATAAATTAATACTCTATAAATTAATAAACTCTTTAAAATAATAAAATCTTCCGGTCCCGACTTGGGCCTTTATAAAAAATCATCAAATTCGATAAGATAATAATTTTTCGAAAAATCCCTTTATAAATATTAGGTCCCATTAAAACTCTAAATTAATAATTCATAAATATCAGTACAATTATAAATATTATGACATGGTCTCTCTTATAAATCTTTTTCATCAACCCACACTCTTGTAAATCTTTTTGAGTGCAATGTGAGATGGTCTCAATCTTCTATACTCACATAATGCTTTACGCATTTGATTATTTATGGATGATTTTACGATGTCTTTTAGATGAGAAGACATGACTGGGTGTTAATTATGAATTATTTTATTTCCATATTGAAATTTATATAATATATGTTTCATTCATCATGCATGAATATATTTAATTGACTATAATAGTAATTTAAGTGCAACGAATTAATGTAAACATGTATATTTAAGTAATTTCAATGACTTTGATGCATGCGTCTATGAATATAATAGTTAATTGTATACAATGAATTGATATAATACATGAATTAGTTACAAAAAATTGGCTGATACATGAATATAATCAATGAAACATATATAAACTCATTTATTTTTAATACATATGTACTAAATTTGTTGAATTTAAAAAGTATCTCTTTTAATTAATAAAATATTAATTTATTGATAAATTAATACCTCTCTAAATTAATAAAATTTCATGGTCCCAAGGTTATTAATTTATAGAGGTTTGACTGTACTTCAGCTGTTACCTTAAAAAAAAAAAACTATTTTACCATTTTAAAAGTTCCACCGAAAGTTTTTATTTCACGTCCTTATAATATTATATTTTTTTAATTAATGTATAAAAAATAAATGAACAATTTTCGAAGGATCTGAAAAAGTATTTATGATAATCAATTTATGCAAGTCTTTCTTACCGTGGAATAAGTTAGAGTGATAATAATTTCTCCATTCAAATTCATTATGCGTATAAATATTACTCCCTCCATTTCAAAGAACCTTTCACACTTTCCTTTTTGGCCCTTTAAAAACTTAATTCTTACAATATTATATAATATGTCATTACTTTTAGGGTTCACATATACACACAAGTTAACTCACTTATTTATTTTTTTACAAAGTTATCCCTCAAAATTCTATTTATTATAATATTCTTTAAAAAAGTGACAAAATAAAAATAATGAAATAGAACGGGGAGATTATACCGGATTACCGGGGGATGAAGTGTCTCTTTTTATAATTGTAGGGGCGGAAAATAGAAAATGAGGCTAATTAGAGGGAGCAGATGGAAATTATGGCAAGTGTTTTACACGTCATATGGCGCGTTCTACAGTTTCCAGAAACCCCGCTGCAATTGAATACAACCACTCAATCAAAACCATTCGTATATACACACACGATGACGATGTGAATAGATACAACGTATATATATATATGCAGTGTATACGTCTCAACTCTCCATACAGCGTTCTTCCATTGTTTCAGGCCTTGCATTTTAGCTATTACGCTACGAGCATTGCATTTACGTTTCTCTCTCTACCCGCGTTTTGGCTAAATCTCCGTTCCTCGTTCTAATTATAGCCACATATTGCTACTTTTGAGAAAATTCTGACATTTGGAAGAATTTCCCCGCACTTCTTTGTGAAATAGACGAGGAGAGGTCAAATTTACAAATCGGAGAAAATTGAAATTTGTTTTTTTCGGCTTTGTTGGAAGAAGGAGATTAAATCTCGGTTCAAGTGTTTGAACAGGGTGATTATATACGTATATACATGCCGATAGGTATATATAGCTGTTGGGAATGAGGATGAGAGATGAAATAGCTTATGGTACAGCAGTAGAGAAGGAGATACACGTGACGAAAGACTTAGAGCTGGAGGAAGAGAAAATGGTGGCGCAGAAGGGATATACGGCGGCGGATGTAGGTGGAGGGCTTTCGCCGACGCCGAAGCCGGCGATGAAAGTCGTGGTGGTGGGATATGCTCTTACTTCTAAGAAGGTTAAGAGCTTTTTGCAGCCCAAACTCGAAC
The DNA here is from genome assembly GCA_963675135.1 of Galeopsis tetrahit. Lineage (NCBI taxonomy): Eukaryota > Viridiplantae > Streptophyta > Magnoliopsida > Lamiales > Lamiaceae > Galeopsis > Galeopsis tetrahit. The sequence continues at coordinate 85,276,079 of OY776121.1, forward strand.
GGTTAGCTAGGTAATTAATGCATTTTATATTTCTTGAATTTTCAGTTTCAAAATTATTGATAAAATTCCCATAAAGGGGGTAGGTTTGGATGTGTCCATGCCCGATAAGTGTGATTACTATTTGGGGAAGCATTGATATGACTGATTGATTTCTCGAGGGTTTAGCTATTGGATGCCGCTGCCATGTTAATTATTTATTCCCACTGGAATTTTGATTAATCCATTTTGTTTTTTGGCTTTAGATTCATAATTTTATTTATTTATTGTTTGGAACTGAAATTACCTGAAGGCCGAAGAGGACGCTTCCGCTACTTTTTGGGTTTTATGTTTGGTTATACGGAGTACATAGTTTCTTGGATGTATTGGAGGAGAAGCTGTTTCGTGAGTTTATCTTAATTGGATGTGAAACTCTGTTTACGTCTTGAAAACATTCTTGATTTTAACGATTATGGATTGGAATGGAAGTTTGAATTAATCAGGGTGAACATGTGTTCACTCACAGTATGATCATCGTCACTTTTGTGCTTTCTATAACTTTCCATGTTTATATTGTCGTTTCGCCTCTTTAAAAATTGTGTGAATTTTTTAGTTAAACTGCGTGAATCGATTTGAGCTATTTGATTATTATTATTGTCATCTGTTATAATATATGCTCCTGTTAATTACTCCATAATATTCTTGATCTACACTTTGATCAGAAACTTTCTATGGGCTAAATGGTTATTTTTTTCGCTTATATCTCTGATTTATATTGCTGCAAAACTAAGATGCGAGTGATGCCCACCCTTTGAACCATTATTAGCTAATTGTATTTGATGCAAAAAATGCAGGAGCAAGGGAATTGTATTCGTTGCCATTGACCATAATAAACCCCTTTCAGATCAAGGTCCTTTCGACATTGTGTTACATAAGGTGAGTTTCATGTCACTTCTCCACCTTTCTTCATGGATTGATCGTTGATGATACTTTTCTTTATTTATATTTTTGACAAATAAACAGTGAATCTTTACATTTTACCTTTTTCACTTTTTATGCAGTTATCTGGAAAAGAATGGCGGCACGTACTTGAGGTTGGTCTCATTATTTAGTGTCTAAATCATACTAAGAATGCAAGCCTTAAAAAAGTACTACATCATTGCTTGAAGAGGTTGAACAGTATGGAAAAATTCTTACCATTTCATTTTACATGTGTATCTTATTGCTTCATGCTTTATTCATGCTCACAATGATATTGGTGTCGCAGTAAAGTGTCACTATAAACTATTCCTATTTTTCAGTCTGCGGTTTTAGCTGTCTTATCATGTCAATCTTGATACTAACGACATTGCATGCTTATCAGGATTAAATTTAATCATTTAACTCTACGATTTGATAAATTCTCAGCAATAGTTTTGGAATTTATGTTTTATATATGATCACCTCACCTAATTTGCTGTAATGAAGATAACATGTGCTAGCCACAGAACTATGTAGTTGCCAGATACACTATATATATATTTAGGGGATACAAGGGCACCTTTAAATCATAATTCTTGGTCTTTCAGATATTTCCATGACAGAAGATGGAACTATTCCTAATATATGCTCTGTATTTGTTTGAACTATCAAGTTTCTAGTTTCTCATATTTCACAGAATGCTCTATAAATGTAATTACCATGCAAGCTTTGTGGGTTTTTTTATGCTTTTTTTTTTCTCTCTAAAATTTTGTGTGTGTATATGAAGGAGTTATGCATGTGGATTGAGTTGATGTATGAACTTGGAATTACCGAGTCCCCTCATCATTTTCCCTCACTTTTTTGAAGGATTATTGGCAGACGCATCCTGATGTTACAGTACTTGATCCACCTTATGCCATACAACATGTTTACAACCGTCAGTCTATGCTTCAGGTTGTTGCAGATCTGGATCTATCAGACTCTTATGGTAATTTTGATGAACACACCATTTCTACATATGTGTTCTCTATAAATGAAACAAAGAAAATTGTTATTTCGAGCTCACATGCCCTTTCATCTAGCAGGAACAGTTGGTGTCCCGAAGCAGTTGGTTATCAAAAAAGGTCCATCATCTATTCTTGATTCTGTGAACGAGGCTGGACTTAGGTTGCCTATTGGTATGCCATATGCTTACAGCTTATAGCTACCTATTCTTGAGACATTTATAGATGCTATGATTAGGAAAGTTTTTAGTGCACTGGCTATTACTTGAATGTTCTAAATGTCATAATCAGTTTGCATATATTTCAGTTGTAAAGCCTTTGGTTGCAAAGTCGCATGAACTATCTCTGGCCTACAATGAAAGTTCCCTCGAGAAGCTTGAACCCCCTCTTGTTCTGCAAGAATTTATTAACCACGGTACAAACTCATAGTCCCTGCGGTCCTCTTTACTGTCAAGTGCTTTTTCTAATCAAATAATTATGATATACCACCAAAATAACTAATCAAATATTTTCCTTCAATGTGGTTTCAGGAGGTGTGCTCTTTAAAGTTTATATTGTTGGGGAAGCAATAAAGGTGGTCAGGCGTTTCTCGTTGCCAGATATTAGTAAGCGTGAACTAAAAAAGAATGTCGGTGTTTATCACTTTCCAAGAGTATCTTGTGCTGCTGCATCTGCTGATGAAGCAGATTTGGATCCTTCTGTTGCTGGTGAGGTGGAATTATTTGGTGCAACATAATTTTCTTGTTGTATTTTATCTATTAGTATAAAATAATGTCTTCGATCAAGGCAATATAACAGATGTGTTGTTATTTTCTGTTTTACTTTCTATTTGCAGAGCTTCCTCCAAGACCATTACTTGAGAGACTGGCTAGGGAACTTCGACTCCGGCTGGTACTATTATCGCCCCATTTTAAATAAGGGGGTGGTTGGTTCAAATTCTTCAATGAGCATGATAATGAGAAATCATGTAATAGTGAATTACAAAGAAAATGATGCTACATAGCCTACATTATTAGTATATATAGCTCTAATTTTGGAATAAGTTGAAACAAAAAATGATAGTTGGTTGAAGAATAGTTGAATGATTTGAGGAGAAATGATTACAGGGGAGGAGGCAGTTAATCAAATCGGGGCAATGATTAACTTATTTTGAGTCTCATTACCTCGTACGAAGTATGATGAAGGTGAACTGATCATGTTTTATCCTCATTAACCACCACAATTATCCTATATTCATTTCCATTATTATTCCCATCGAAGAATTATGAACCAAGCGCCCCCCTAAGATACATGAATAACAAACAACTCAGTAGTTACTTTTGGTATTTTGTTGAGTATTCATGTTTTGTGTCGATATACAGGGTCTAAGGCTGTTCAACCTGGATATAATTCGTGCGCATGGAACTCAAGACCGCTACTATGTGATAGACATCAACTACTTCCCAGGCATGTTGTTTCATAGCTATTGAATCTATTATCTATTAGTAGTTGTTTTTTATGGTTAGAAAAGATTGAAATGAGAGTAGGAATATTGTAGCAAGATTGGATTGTGAAGGAAGGCAACTTTTGAAATGAATTTGATTGTGTGGGAGTATTGTTGCCTATGGGTTGAGAAATGTAGAAGACAGGCTAATATTAATTGGTTGTTACATGGATGTGTAGGGTACGGGAAAATGCCAGGATATGAACATATATTTACGGATTTTCTTTTGGGGTTGGCTCGGAGCAAATAAAGCGTGGAAAGAGAGTTACTAATAAGCCTGGGATGTACAACAACAGCAGGAAATAATAGAGCTTTTTAAGTTCCTAAACATCTTATAAGTTGTTTCGAGGAACTTATTTAGCTCAGCCAAACGGGCTGGCACTCCAGACAGTTATTTAAAGTGCAAAGAATAGTGAAACTGTGCTGTGATCCTCGGCAGATGTTGCTTTGGGGGCACAATTGATGATTCGGAGATGGTCTTCTTCTCTGTACATATTTTTATTCGTTTCTCTTATTTTCAGTAATGCTGTGGGCTTGTTTAAAGATGTGTTAGAAAGGGGAAATTGGTGTTTCAGTATATAGTTGTTGGCTAAGGTTCCTAACTTTCTCACTGTAAATACTTTAATTTTAAGAGAAGAAGCACTCTGTTAAATCTCTTCTTACTACCAATTGCATCAAAAATAATCTATTCAGCATTCATCTATGTATTTTGTGCTCCTATCTCTATTTCTCCTGACTGTAAAGTAAAAGCAACAATTGAGTATATCATAGATGATGATCGACCAGAACTTGTTGATACTAGTACACGACTAGGATAGGAAACATGCTTGCCTTTATTGAGCTTTCGATACATGTGTTCATACACCAACTTACCATCCATATATTTGAAGCAACATTCTTATAGGCAATACTACCTTATTAAAGTTTTCTGGAAAAATTAGAACTCAGGGAGAGAAACTAAAGGAAAAGAGTCAAAAACATAACATTAAATAGGTTTTCACATAACCAAGAAACTTGGCAGGATTGTATGGTATCCGTAATACCTGACTAAATTTAGACTAATGTAAACTGCCAAGGCAGGAATTACGACCCTACCCCTGTAGAATGTTGATCAGTATTCAAACAGCCGAAGAGTCAGAAGATTCAGTGGATGCAGCTGTATCATCTTTGTGCTTGATCATCCCAGAATCAACGAGGATAGGAATTTCAGCAGCAAGCCATGGTGCAAGGCCCAAGCATAGTGCATGTGCTATGCCAAACCTAGGACTGCCCAAAAGGAAACAAAAAAGTGAAGTTAAATACCATTCAGAGCCTGTATTTAAAAAAAAAAAAAGGGGGAAAATTAAACCTGCTGAGCATGTACAAAATGAATTGATATATCAACTAGCAGAGGCATGAGGAAGAACAAGCCATTGTCTCCTACGTATCTCGAAGGAGAAAATGGAGGCTTCACACTTGAAAACAATATTGACATACACAAAAGTTCTATTTTTTCGATTTGACATTTTTTTTATTTTCTTTGAAGTATACCCAACATTGCAAAGAGGCAAAGCATGGGGGAAAAACTTAAGATAAGAGGTTCACCCTTGAGTAGAATTTGTTTCAAAAAAATTAAGATAAGAGGTTCACCCATTTTAGACGGTTTTCTTTTCTTCAAAATTCCTTTCTGAACGTTTGATCACATTGATTTCAATTTTCATTCTCCGGTCTTCAAATGATTCATCCTCTTTCTCAAAAGAAATTGGTTTCAAAGGATAACACAGAGCATAAGCATTTACCTTCACCTTATTATTTTGCCCCACAGGGCACAACTACGAATCATTAGTAAGAAATGTAAGAAGTGTTGGATTTATTTTATAATTAGCTCTCAGAGTGCTTTTTGTATTGAGTGATCAAAAGCAAATATGGAATGCATGAAAATAAATGGGATATTGGCCTGGCCTGGCCTGGCCATTAGAACCACTTATAGAAGCCCTTATAAATTCATCTCCCGAGTTCAAATTCTAGCAGTCAGTAAAGATCATGTGAGACACTTCGCTGGGTGACACTCCTCTACCTTGTATGTTTCCATCTTTATATCAATTATTTCCTCTGCACATAATAAACCTATAAAAAATTTCACCCATTCAGCATCTTCTATGCCTTTTACCCTTTCACGGAATCAGAATCTTCTTCGAAACCTTAGAAAACAATGGGCTGGCTGAACCTTGTTCTTAGATGGTACTATTAGAGGAGGTAAGAAGATTAAGTGAGTCAGAGGATGACTTTAGATCCTGGGTCATTGATTCCTCCCGATCCTTTACTTGCAAATTGTGTTCTTTTCTCATGCAAATCCTTTACTTGCAAATCCCCCGCCTCCACCTCCCCTGGCTCAAAGAAATTTGGAAGGTTCCAGAAAATTCAGATTTTTCTATGTCTGATGGTGCTGGGGAAGGTCTCAACTGGTGACTTCTTACAAAAACAGTTCAAGAACATTTCTCTATCTCCAAATTGGTGCAACCTTGAAGATATCAATCACTTATTTTTGCATTGTCATCTTGCTCTTGGGCATTTGGAACAAAGGACTCAATGAATTTGACATACAAAGGGAGATTCCACATTATGTTTCAGATTTATTAAGGATTGATATCGGTGGTCTTATTAACAAAAGGGGGGAAAATATTATGGGGATTTATAGTTCCAGTTGTATATTGGTCCATTTGGCTAGAAAGAAATAAAAGAAATTTTGAAGAGTCAATAGAGTCTTTAGATGGATGTTAAGGATAGGATTAGATATAGAGTTGTTGTATGGGTGATGGGTCACAAAAGTTCCAAAAGTTGTCATGTAATGGATTTAGTTAGATATTAGTGTTATGCGTTGAAACTAACAATTGTAGTTCATGTGAGGAATTCCCCAACCCCTACACTTACTGGTTTAATAAATTTTCAGTTTCTTATCAGAAAAAGGAAAAACCCTCAGAGTGTGTGGGCAAAGATCCAGGCAAGGTGGATTAAGCAAAAAAATCAGGAGCGTCATTGTAAACGACAAACTTATATTATAATATAGCACAAAAGTTATGGTGAAGATTCAAAATTTAAGCAAAGTGATGCTAACAACTATAGCTTTTTGCAAAAAGACAGAGTTAAGTCCAACTAGTGAACAAATCAGACACCATGATTTCATTCTCTTATAATCCTGGTACGCTTCTTATCCTCTCCCCAATCGAAAGGCCTCAGTCATCCGATGAGTTATCATCAAAATCATAGTAAACAAAATGGTGGGAGAGAAGTAACAAGAGAAAACAGTAAAGATTACATTTAAAATCCCCTAAGTTCATCTATAATCAGAAAGCAAAATGTTGACTAAAAGATCCCATCTTGGCATACTGCATTGCCACCATTAAAGAACCCAATGCAGTGAATGGATTCATAATTCTACCACCCTAAAATGTTTCCAATCAAATCCTCCACGCATTCCATTGAGAAAACGTGTTTATGATCTGTTGGAATGCCTTGATCCCTGACGTTGAGTTTATTCAGATTAGGGAATATCCCTAATATTAACCTAGGGTTAACTCTGTATTACTACACTCATCTAAACCACATTATTATTTTGTTCTTATTTGTTGGTTTATTTATTTTTCTTGCATCCATTATAACGTGATCAATCCAAATATAACCATCCATCCAAAAAACTCAAATATTGATCCCTCATTCACAAGATAAATAGTTGAACAACTCGTATTAAAACTAAAAAGACCATTGCAACTAAACTTTATACTTACCAATTCTTAGCCCAGAGCGGCTTGAAATGCACCGTCAAGCATATCTTTCCTCCTCTGTACATCTACAACACAAACAAATCCAAAATTAAATAAAAAAATCAACCAAACACCTCGAACAAAACCTCAAACTAATAAACAAGAGAAATTCAAATAAACCTTTTGAGTCTTTCCATCGAGCTGAGGCAACTCAATTTCAGGGGCGGTAGCAGGGTAAGTAACAGGTATATCAAACTGCAAATCAAACTCGTATTTGAGCAAATTGTGTATGTACCAACATTTTCCGGTCCAGCGCGTGCCCTCGGGATTGGCGGAGGAGATTCGGAACCAATCGTTGTCGTTGGATTTATTCATGGAGGTGTAGGCGATCAAGGCCCTGTACTCCTCCTTGAGGCGTTGCGTCCAGGCGGCGCCGTCGCGTGGGCCGGCCTTCACCGAGAGTAATGGGATCCGGGTCAGGGTCGATTTCGTTGTCGGGTCCCAACTCTCCATGATCGAACCGGATTAGCGACTCACAATTCACAAATATTGCGTCAGTTTCACGAACTAGTTGGTCTTTGTATATGTTGTAAAACTTGTAATGTTAAAAGCTGAATAATGATTTATTATTATTATTTTTATTTTTTTTTAAGAAAGTTTAATTTAGCGACAGTATTTTTCTTTTGTTTTCCCCTTTTCGTTTCGGGAAGTTAATAAAAATAAATATTTGATATAGATTTTTTGTTTTCTCCTTATTTTTATAATAATTATATGATGTATTTGATTCTATATTATAATCTACACACAATTTGTTGGGTCAAGTTTTAGAGGGGTGTATTCAATTGAGATTCTGTTGGATTTTTTTGGACTTTAAAAAGTCAGTGGATTTAGAAAATCCATAGACTCTATGCAGAGTTTGACTGACTTTTTTATTGATTTATATGGATTTTTATAGATTTATCAGGATTCTGAAATACACATTTTTTTTATTGATTTATATGTATTTCCATAAACTACGTCCTATACACATTTATTCATCATTATTATTCTCATCTTCATTTATTATTCTCATCTTCATTTATTATTCTCATCTTCATTTCCATCACGTTTATACAGCTGCCTCATTTTCCACATAACCTTCTTCTTTATATTCGACTGGAAATTCATCAGAACGATATTCGACTGAAAATTCACCAGAGCGACATTCTTTCCGAAGAAAGTTATGTAATCCTGCATTTTGACCACCAAAATCTTTTAGATGTAATTTTAAAATACAGCACAAGCCAATACTAAAAATTGCATTTTTGACCACCAAAATCTTTTAGATGTAATTTTAAAATACAGAGATGTAATCTTTTTCACGATAATAATGGTGGTGAAGAATTTGTGATGCTTATCGAATCGAAGAACATTTGTTAACAAAGTTTTTTTTTTACTTCTCTTTCAAGTCTTACATCTCTTTCACGATAATAATGGTGGTGAAGAATCTGTGATGATTATCGAAGAACATTTGTTAACAAAGTTTTTTTTTCTCTGTCTTCTAAGAGAATCCATTGAAATCTCTGCTTTTTAGAAGAGATTTTGAATAGTGAAATTTATTTATATTTTTTAAAGAGAATCCAACGAAATTATTAAAATTCATAGATGGTTGAATACCTAAAAATTTCTAAAGGCTTTTTGAAATCCGTATTGAATACCTCAAAATTTTGAAAGACTTTTTAAAATCTGGATTGAATACCCCCAGATTTTAAAAGTCCAAAAAAATCCAACAGAATCTCAATTGAATACACCCCCCTACTATCAAGAAGATTCGAAAAAAAAAAAAATTACTATCAAGAAAAATAAAACAATTGTTCTCAATAAAAAGAAAAGGAAAAAAAAAAAACGTGTATAAGAAAGATCTCATTCATTATATACATGATCCATAAATTTTTGAAGTTCTAAATATTTTAAAAGGCAGAATGACCCAAATACATATGTAGGGCACACTCTCATAAAAGAAAAGAATTTTAATATTTGTCTTCTAATATTATCCAGTCCTACAAGTTCTCAGATTTTCATTGTTTCGAAAGTAAGATATATGGAGTATTCTTGATATAAATCACCAAAAATGATAGTATAATTTGGGATCACTGCTATAAAAACATATATATAATTCAAAGGGCTACAATATGGACAAAGCAACTTTGTCACCTCCTCATTTGAGGCTATCCCTATGTAATGTAATTGCATTCACAAGACAGATACAAACAAACCCTCAAATATAATCCCAGCTCTTTCGACAGTTCTACACCTGACCTTTTTGACATGTATCAAACTATACAACAAAATTGAACTTGTTTCCGCAAAAGAATTCTCAAAGAACGAAAAATTAAGTGAAACTAGGGGGGGCTGTTCCCCCGAATGTTCTTCTCTTTAAGGTCCGACTGCTCTCTAAAAACAAGTCTTCTGCATAAAAGCAGCTCATGCTCGAATGGTTTAGCATGTCAATAATCGCTTCTCCCACATAATGCACACTGCCATTTGTATAAACAGTGTCAGCAAGTAGCTTCTTCAAGATCGATTATCTTTTTCTCAGCCTTTTGGCTAAAATCAAGTCAAGTTATTATCAAGAAATAAACAAATAAACAAGGGCTTAATTGCTGCTAAAATCACTTATCTTTTATAAACTGAATTTTGGCAAATAAAACCTAGTTTTAAAAAAAATTTGCAATTTGAACTTCTGGGCACACTGACTCTTGCCCATTTGGGTAAGTTTTAGGCTGAACGACAATGTTTGTGTAGTAATTGGGTGAATGATGTTGCTTGTGATTTAAATTGTTGTCAAGTAGGATGACACGTCGGAAACGGGCAAGAGTCGATCTTCCCTGAAGGTCGAATTGCACAAAAAAAGGTGTTTTATTTTCCAAACTAAAAAAATTAGATTAGATTGCAATTTGCGAAAATGTGATGAATAAGCTTATGACATAAATCATACCTCATGGATCAAACAAGAGACGAGCAATCCCACTGGATCAAATTATATCAGTTGGAGGGAATAACCACATCGAGATTCTTCTGAAGCATCCAGCCTTTGGGATACACAAGTTCACTTGATTCTAAATGGAGGTGCCAATTCATTACCTTATGACAACCTAAAGGAACACCTTCCATTTGACTCTCGTCTTCCACAATCTGTTCTATGAAAGTTGTCTCCTGGAAATAAGCAGTAAGGTCCAAATACAGTTTAGATATTATAGTACGACTAAAATAGGGCAATTTTTTTTTATCCCTTAACTTGCACTAATTTTGATTTTAGTCCACTAACTTTTCAACTTTGAAATTCGCCCCTTAAGTTGACCAAATTTAACTTTTTCATCCTTTTAGCCATTTAAAAGGATGAGAAGGCTGAATTTTTAGCCGGTAAAAAGACTAAATAGTTGAATTTAGTTTACTTAAGGGACTATTTTCAAAGATGAAAAAGTTAGCATATTAAAATCAAAATTGGTGAAAATTAGAGGACAAAAAAAAAAGCATTTACCACTAAAATATATGTACAAGTCGTGTGGCATGAAACATACTTGGAAACCCTCCTTTACAGTGTCCAACTGCCTGATTGGAACTGAAGTTGGACGGTGCCATCTCTTGGAGTCCCACAGTATGGTGCTATTGAAGGCAAAGCCTGACATATCAACATGGAATCTACGAAGTCTTTTGCTTTTCTCATTTGTGTGCCATCCTATTACTTGACTTTCATTGCATACAGGGCCCTCCAGTATTGCTTTGTTTTTGCTTTGAGCAAGCATGCCAACGGGCCAAGTACCAAAACGACTGAATAGAACAAAGATAAGAAACAAATTAAAAGGGCAAAATAATAATAATAAAAATAACAAATAACAAGCAGTCTCTCTTGGCACGAAAGAAAAACGAGATGTTGTAAGATTCAACACTTCGATCATATTTCATTATAAATTCATAATCGAGGTGAAGACTGACAAGCTGATTATGCCCCTCTCATACAAAACAAATACTGTATTTATTTTTCATTCACAAACATTGTAGTCTACATATAACTTGCTCAAAACACTTTTACTTTTACATGAAAACCTAGTGAAACTTAGAAATACAGAAACATGAACATGAGATTGGTAAGGCGCAGAAGCACTAATTTCATACATAAACATCACATGTGAGAGGAAAGTGGATTAGTCACAAGAGCAAAAGATGTTCGAGCCAGGGTATACCATAAAGAGAAAATATTGATAAATTAAACATTAGTTGACTTGATAAGCGAAGTGGTATAGCAATGTGACAGCAAAATAACATTCTATAAGTTCATAGGAAAAATGTTTGTCATTTGAATGCAAATGTATTAGAATATGCCAAAGGGTACTAATTTGGACTACTGATTTAAGAGGTATAAATAATACTCTCTCTGTCCTTTCGAAAGCTGTCCATTTGCTTTTGGCACACGTATTAAGAAATATAGTATGTGTAGGGAATTGTTGAGGTAGAGAGGGTAGAAAAAAAAAAGGTAGAGAGAAATAGTGAGTGTTGCCAAAAAAGAAAATGAGTAACTTTCGGTGGGACGCCCAAAATGGCAAAATGGGTGACTTTTTCGAAAGGGTGGAGGGAGTATACTAGTAATTGTTATAAAAAGTGGTATTAGTAGAAAAGTATAGCAAAATTACAAATATAGATTCTTACCCATGAATAAATAACTTTCTAGTAGAGCAATTATCTTATTCCAGGTCTAAATCTATAAGCACTCTAGATATGCTCCAAGTTGTCTGAAAAATACTATTTCCAATGTTTGTAGTCCTATTATAAATATATATTCATAACTAAATTTCATTACTTGGGCAGATCGCCACTGGTCCTTCTTAAGGAGTCCAGTTGCATTATGTACACTCTATTGCATCATAAATGTAAATAAATGTAATTGTGGAATTGATAAACACACATAGCAAGATGAAGATTTCTCGTACACTCATCAGCATAAAACTTCATAATTGATTAATTGGGACAAATATGACAAAGCTTTTCAAGAAAGCACCAGGTCAAAAGAATAGTATGGAACACCGAACTATTATGTCAACACCTTGAGGTAAAACAACATAAGACAGAACAGGGAATGAGGTAAGAAAGAGTGGTTGAAAGGAAAATTATAGCTACTATTTTGCAACTTTAGGATATTAATCCTGATAAACCAGTACTTAGATAGTGACTGCTCTTTTTGCACATTCCAAAACTCTCAGAATCCATAAGCAATCATAAGAAAAACAAAAATTGGACAATAACAGTCTAACTTCATTGTTCTGAAAGCACGGAGAAGTTGTTGAGTAAGATTTGTAACAATCAGCTCCACCATGTCTTACAAATGTGGAACAGCATAGGAGATATTTTAAAATCAACACATTAACAACAAAATGAATAATTCTATAGCTACAATTCACAACTAGTTATTTCACATATTCACACGACGCAGAGAATACAATCGCAAAAAAAAAGAGTACAGATCACCCCACACTTTATATACAGTACCTATAACTAAAGGGAATATTAACACCTGATAGAGTAAATACAAAAACAAGATTCAATTTCAATTTCGACACAAGAAAGGGAATTTTTTATGCACACCCCTTTCTTGCGTCAGAGACTAGGGGACTAATTTAACCAGTAAGGAAGATTGGTTACATTCTGTCAAGTCCTTGGTAAGAGATGGCATAGGTTTCTCTCAAGAAAATGATAGCAGAGTCATCCTAAAGAATCCACATCATTGTCTGAAAACAAAAAATTCTCCAAAAGCTAATAGCATACCAGATTCTCCACAGCGCAGAGAATACAATCGCAAAAAAAAAAAGAGTACAGATCACCCCACACTTTATATACAGTACCTATAACTAAAGGGAATATTAACACCTGATAGAGTAAATACAAAAACAAGATTCAATTTCAATTTCGACACAAGAAAGGGAACTTTTTATGCACACCCCTTTCTTGCGTCAGAGACTAGGGGACTAATTTATCCAGTAAGGAAGATTGGTTACATTCTGTCAAGTCCTTGGTAAGAGATGGCATAGGTTTCTCTCAAGAAAATGATAGCAGAGTCATCCTAAAGAATCCACATCATTGTCTGAAAACAAAAAATTCTCCAATAGCTAATAGCATACCAGATTCTTGTTATGCTTATCCTATATAGCATAAGAGCACCTAAAAACTAAATTAGTACTTATTTTCCTATATTTTAGATCACATAAAGACAACAGAACCTAAAATTTCATATAACACTATGTGGTGATTAAATTCAGGCAAGTGATATAGTACAAACTACATTGCTGATTCAAACAGCTTGCACGAACCCACCTGATTTCTCGTGTGCTCTCAAATAGCTCAAGCGAGTAGACATTATCATCATCTGCAAAATACACAATCCCATCAAGTTTATGCCTCTCGATGTGCTCGAGTGCAGTATTCCGCTGGTGCACTCCCCTGTCCTTTACATCAGTAGAGTTTTTCACACACACCAAATGCCTGTACATAATTCCCATATTTCTCAAAATGTCTGCAGTTTCCATGGAGGCAGCATTCATCTCCACCACAATCCACAAAACTGGCGGTTTCACTAGTCTCAAAACCTGCCCTAATCTGTTCAAATAGTATGCCTGTGTTGCCCTGCTATAAGTCGGTGTTACCACAATTAATAGTTTCCCAGGTGCTAAATCTAGCACCTTCTTGATTTCATTTCTCTCATTCCTTTGAACAACCCCTAATTCAACAGCATCCACAAACATATCATTCTTCTTCAGTCTCTCATCAAAACCTAAATCACTCACACTCTTGTCAACATTCACCTCCGTTGGCTTTGTCTCAAATGAAAAATCGATGTTGTTAACATCATGATGCTTTAATTCACTAAAATCATTATTAAACGGGGCCATGCCGAATAAGAAACCTAAGAAAAAGAAGAGAAAGCAGTGGATGAACGACTTCCTCCATGAAAACTGATTACTCTTCCGAGAGGCATGCCTTTGGAAGAATATTCCGGTAATAAATCTACGAACAGGAGAGAGTGTTGTTCTCCCATGGGAAAAAAGCTTTTGCGATGGCGATTGAAAAGAAAATGGACTATTGGATCCGTTCTGGTACGATCGATCGTTGTATGGTGACAGCGTTCTCCGAATCGAAGCCATTTACTCACTAGAAATCGCATCCACAGAAGAATTCAAATAAAAATCACAGAAACTACGATAAACCAAAATTCATGCCGGATCAAATCCAGCTGAGAATCGAAAACCTTTTTCCACTTAATAGAAACCCTAAGAATTAATTGAGCTAGAATGAAAATGTATAGGGAATTTATTGAAATTTCAAAGAGAAATGAAGTGGAAACTTAGAAGTTGGAAGGGCATGAGAATTGATTTTGAGGTGAAATTTTAAACTTAAATGAGAATATTTTCGGCGCGTGGAGAACCAACGCGGCATCTGCCTAGCTAAGGTGCGCTGTTATATGGGCCACTTACTGAATGCCACGTGACAATGTCTAAGAAAAACTACTCCACCCTCTGTCCCAAATTAGACTCTGAATTTGTAAGAAATTGATGCCTCAATTTATATGGTTCATTTTTTTATTTGACAATAAAAAATAAAAAAAAATCACTTTAAACTACACCTTTTAAACCACATATTCACACTCTAAACTTAAACACAAGGAAATTAAAATCAATCTCCATTTACTCCAAAATGCAGTGTGTGTTTCTCGCCAACCTTCTTTATAAAGTTTCGAATAATGTTTTCTTATAATTCTATTATGCAATGTACAATATTCAGAATGTATACATATATATATTTAAAAGGCAGAATGTATTTTAATTACTTTCTCGTGTGTCCAAATAATTGAATGAAGTTTTGAGTTTGTTTGATGTTTTAAATATATTCTTCTCTTTTACCCTGTATCACTATCCTGCAAAATAATTTTGAGATTATCTTATTTTTTCAGTACATGAAATGGGTGAATAATATATATTTTTCATTGGATTCTTAATTTCATCCTCAAATGACAAGACTTCAATTATTTATGATTGGAGGAATATTTCTTTAATATTAATAATACTATGTAATTAATTGAGAACATAATTACAATTATTTTGACATGCAGCATTAAAAAGTACTGATATTTTATGTTGTGATGTTTTATTAAATTTTTAGTTTTAATTTTTTTTTATACACTATTACATTTTTTTAGTTATAAATTATTTTGGCGGACATGCAGGGTGTCGTAAGCTTAGGAAGTATCAAGTCTACACCACTAAGTCAACTCCTTAACGTTAAAATTATGACTATCTGGTCAGTTTTTATGGGTTAGTCTTACCGTGAAATATTGCATATATGCATTCCATCCCAATTAGGCAAATCAAAACCCTAAGTCCAAAAGTCAAATTAAGTCAATTTTAAAAAAGGGGAAAAAACAGAATAGGACAATTCACCCTAAGAGTTTAAGTTTCAAGACAATTATTTTTAATAAAACAATTTAGGACAAAATGAACTAGTTATAGTCTAATATGCCCCTGGTTTGGAATGAGTTATGATTTTCGAATTCAATTAATGATGTTAATCAAAATTAGGAAAGTCAGCCTTTTTAAAATTTAAATTAAGGTGTGAGATGATTTCCCTAGAATCTCGCGCTGTATTTAAGTAAGAAACGATATTACCCAAAACTTTCTCCTAGCTTCTTTCCAGTGCATATTCAATCGGTGGCCTGATCTGCAGAGAGATTTTCGAAGCTTCGAAGAGTAGAAAACTGAAATCGCTGACATTATAATATTCTTTCCAGGTTTTTTCTACTGCATGTTTCTATTTTGTTCATCAATGTTATCGGAAAATGAAAAGGGTGTAAACTGAGTATAAATATATGGGTTTGGTTGTACTTTTTTGGATTTAACAGATGTTTCTATGATGATAATAGTTTTGTATAGAAAGATTTCTTGAAATAAAATAATTTTCGGTTTGAAATGCTCTGTTTTGTTCTGAATGGAAGTAAAGTTTATGTTTAGGTTTTTGCATATTCACATAAAGGTCGAAATGTTAAACGCATGATCCGTATATTACTTTCTGTGCGGAAAGGGTTTTTGTTGATTATTGTATCGTATTAATATAAAATTGTTAAAATCATTATATTTAAATTCAGATATGCAGATGTAAAGGGTCCTCTAAAAGTGTTATTGTTTTTTGTTTGTACACCTATGCAGATGGCAAGGGGGAAAAAAAGTGTGATGAAAGTTAAGGAAGGTGGAAGAAATAGCAAAAAGAAGAGATCTAACAAAGCTGTTAGAGGATCTTCAAGTAAGTTTTTTTATTAGATTACATTTAGATATGGTTGTTTTGCAGGTGAAGTTTAAAGAAAGATTAGGTATATGTGTCTAAGATATTTAAAACTTGCATTATATTATATGGAATATGTTTCTAATTCTTTATTTGGCTTCTATTTTTTTAAAGGAATGAGGAATAAAAATGTCACCGTTAAGGTCATAAACGACAAGGCAAAAGGTTTGATAGTATACCATTATTATACAATACTTATGCAGATTAGTCTTTTATAGATTGTATGAAATATATACAACTCACTTAACATTGTTATTCAATATCAGGAAAAAGGCAAAAAGTTATGCGTTGCATGCTTTTATCAGATGATTCAGGTTATGTTCATATATTGTAAAGTGATTTGTGTTATGTAGGAATGATTAATAGATGATGTTGTATTAAATCTATATATATATTGTTAGATTTTGTGAGTGATGAGGAGATGGAGGAAGAAATAGATGAAGATACAATCTCTGTTTCTGAAGGTTATCTCTTTTTTTTATTTTTCGTTAATTTAGCTCCATATCTTAATTATTAGTTTATATTATATGAATTAACATGAGCAATTGATATTTTAGATTCTGATATCGGAGAATGCAGCAGAAAGAAACGTAGACAGTTGAAGTTGACTAATAGAAAAAAAAATAAAGGCAAGTGATGTATATTACAAACTTTTCTTTTGTTTTTTTAATTATGCATAACAATATTAACTCAAATAACATGATTAACAGGTGCTGGGAGTGATAAGGGTGGAGAGTACTATTTTCGTTCGAATATGCGTACATGCTTCAAAGAAATGCTATGTTTCAAATTTACAGATCTGCATTATAAGGAAATGAAGCTAACCCCCTTCTGGTTCTTAATGGAAGCAGTTTTAAAAAATGGAAGTGAGGAGATGATCATTAACTGTACTAAGTACGAGGAAGATGTGAGACAAATTGTTTCAAAATATGACAAGGTCTCTGGTTGTTTTTTAATTGGAGAAGAGGAGTTGGATTTGAGCAGAAATGATGCAGAGTTAATATTGGGATTAACATCAGGGAACGAGAAGATACCATTTAGAGTTGATAATTACATGCACCCTTCATGGATTAGAAGATGCTTCGATGAGAGGTTCTTGAACAGAAAGCCTCTGCCATCTTTATACCGTCCATTGATAAAGAACAAGATACAAGAAATTCAGCATCGCACGGATAAAGAATCATTGCAGGATGTTGCGAGATTGTTGAGTTGTTATGTTATGTGTGGTATTCTGTGTCCGGTTAAGAGTGGTGCATTACCATGGTACCTGACATTGTATTTGGAGGAATTTTATGATATATGCAAGTACGATTGGAGTACATTTGTAGTTGAATATCTTAAATATCATGTTAAGAAAAGTAAGGATACGAAGTCTGGTGGTTGTGCTGTCTTATTACCGGTAAGGATTTTCTTATATATTATACCCATTCCATTTATATGAACATTTATATATACTTACAGAGCAAGATTTATTTTTGTATGCAGTTTTGGCTTTGTGAACACTCTTCTTTAATAGATCCATTGAACGAGAGAGCTTTCCCTAGGTTTTTGAAGTGTGATTCAAACGCTCTAAACGCTGTTTTGGACAGGGGAATTCTGAACAAGCATGCTAAGGTAATATAAAGGCTAAATATTGTAATTGAAAAAATATCATCCAAATAGTTAATATTAAGAAATTGTTGAATTTGTTATATACAGTTTACACTGTCAACCAAATGTTTGAAGATAAATCCTTGGGAGGAAGAACAGTACAAATCACTGCATGCATTCAGGGATAATGAAAGGTCAAATAGGATAGCAAGTGTTGACAGTAATCCTGGAAATTTTACAAATGCTCATGGACAATCATGCGCAACTGCGGATTTAAATGCAAACGCTGAGTCAGTAGACAGGGAAGGAGTTTTACCGGGTAAGGAGCCAGTTGTAAATTTTGATATTGGATCGAGTTCAAAATTGAAGGGTGTAAGCATGGAGGACGGTCCTTCGTTTGATATAGGATTTGAGAATAATGATGAAGTAGATGATATGGATGTTGATGGAACTGTAATGAGGGTTTGCAGTGATTTGAAAAAATCATTTCTTGAAGATCAGAATGAAGTTGGTGTGATTAAAGGAGGGGAAAGTATTGCAGTTGAGAAGGTTGTAGAAGATACGATTGATACTAGTATGAATGAGATGGTTCAGCTGAGAATGTGCAATGAGAAGCTGGTACTTGAAATAAACAAGCTCAAGGAAGAATTGGGGGAGGAACGAGCTACATATGCACTGGACAGGAAGGCGAAAAATGATATGATTTCAGGACTGGAGCTTGAAATAGTATCACTAAAGAGAGAAGTGGATATGCTTAGCAGGCCTTTAGAAAATTGCACGGAAGATGAGTTGATGTTAGAAGAACTAGATAGAGTTGAAAAGGAAGAGCTGGCCAAAAATTCTGTTAGTAAGGTCGGGGAGGAAGATGTTTTACCAACAGGTTCGGTTAGTAATGTTCAGGTTTTGCAAACGGCTTCAGTTAGTAATGTTCAGGTAGGGCTAGAATGCGAAAAGTATACTAATTATGAGAGCCCACAAAGACCAACAGTTAAAGTTGGAAAAAGGAATAAGACTGTTCAGTCTCCTAGTTCTATGGTTAATCGAATCAAGGGGAGAACTGTTGCAAATGAAAGGAAGCCTATTCTGATATCTCCTCAAGTTCTGACCAAAGAATTAAATTTGGTGCATGAGTTAAGCGATAATGAAGATTTAAAAGAGGAGGGCGAGAAAATAAATGATAAAGGACAAAATTTGATAAAGACTCCCTTCAACAATTCTCTTCAAACTGTTAAGAATGCTCCTTACGGGTTAAAGCATCAATTGTTTAATGAGCTTTATGATTATGGAATGAGGTAAATTGAAACTTTAATTATAGACAACTTTGCATATTTGGTATTTGTCTTTTCTTCACAAGGTTGGTTTATTAAATTACTTTTGTTTAATTTTTTTATGTAATTTCAGCCACACAGTGTACGTGGGGAATTGTCTATTAACTGATGTCACCGTTCAAATGCTGATAAACTTACTAAACGAGATGACTGTTGACAATCAGGTTAATAAGCATTATGTCATTCAGCAAAGAGTATGTTTTGTCTGATAAAAAATTGATGCATGTTCTGACAGCATAAGTCAATAATTATATTTTTTGTTCGTTCTAAAATAAACAGGTTATAGATGCGTGGTCTGATTGCATACGTTCAAGTGCATTGGAAGAGTATACTTCTTCAGCGGGAGTCACGATACTGACTTCATCCTGTTGGGTAATAAACTACTTAAGTCTAACGATTATGTATTTATTTTAGAATTTATGCTCATAATTTTCTTTTTGTTTCTTAGTCAATGATTTCGAAGCGTGATGTCTCGCAGCAACTAATATTTGGAAGTATGATTGAAAGAGTTCTTGAACAAAGTTTTGATAAAAGTACACTTTTATTCCCTATTATCATAACCGATGTTGGTAGAAGAACGAGATCAAATGTTACAGGGCACTGGACACTATTGAAATTGGAATTGAGGAGTAGAGAATGGACGTTCTATAACTCACTTCGTCCAAGGAAGCTGACATCTGTTGATCCATACTTGAAAGAGGCTATGCATGTGGTAAGTTGTTTTGATATAATCAATTATTTATTTTATTTTAATATGTTAAAAAAAACATCTGATTAATATAATTTTATCATTCACTTGTCTAAATAACTAGGTTAAGTATGTTGAGGCGAAGTTGACGACGGTGTTCAAACAATCAGCACCTAATCATCCATTTTTAAAGATTAAATTCTCAAATCCTATACAATCTGAGATTATGCAGCAGGTACCTGGTTCACTAGATTGTGGGATTATAGTTTGCAGATTAATTGAATGCTTTGTGAAAGGGGAAGAACCTCCGAAAGGTGATTACGATGGCGATGCTGCCAGTGCTATGCGCGTCCGGATGGTGGGGACATTTCTCAATCCGTTTATTTATAAATAGTTATGTGTGTTTATTTTAAACAATGTTTGAAGTTATTGTACTAATCTTCAACGGATTCAAACTCCCTGTCAGTTTGATATTTTGGGATTTTTAGATGTTTTCAACTTTTGGGGTTCATATTTTATGAATTGAGTGGCAATTTCAGTTTCATCTAAAAATTGTCTTGATTTTATTATTACTAAACTATATGTAGATTTTACAATATATATTCAGTGATATTTACTACGTCTAGAATATTCATTAGTATATTCCTTATATATATATATATATTGTATACTCATTAATTATAGATATATACTATATATACTAGAGTTTACTAACAAACTAATTTCGGTATAGAAACTTGTGTTAATTGATTATTTCCAAATTTTAATTTTGGTATAAATGACATTGTGATTAATTAATATATTATTAATTATTGCGTTACCAAAATTGTGGTTATTCATCGTTACTCAACAATTTCTCCTATATATTAGAGACCTACGCCTTACAGAAAACATATGCAAAATAAATTAACGTACTATCATCGCTTTTTCATTACAACCCCTATAATATTTACGATATATGAATCGTGAGGATAATTGGGATGTGAACGAAGTGCATCGTGTAAGGTGTTATTGTGGAATAGATGCTAACATCGTAACATCTTGGAAAAATCAGAATGTGGGAAGGAGATTTTATGGTTGTGAATCATATCCGGTGAGTTGTTCGATTTAATATAGTTATTATTTGTTGTTTTATTATGAATATTCACCAGGTATAACCCTACGCATATATGTCAATATTAACTTTTTTTTGTAAAATCATTTTATAGAACACTGGATTCTGCAAGTTTTTTAGATGGATTGATGATCCATTGTGTGCAAGAGGACAACATATTGTACATGGACTGATTAAAAAATTAAATGAGGAGAGAAATCAAGCAAAAGACTTGCAGATGAATTTCAACATGCTAGAAGATGAGATTGCTTGTTTGAAGTTTGATAATGCACATATGTTGTCGTCTTTGATTGTTAGGCGAAATACTGTTGACAAGAAGTCTGAAAAAGGAACCCTAATTTTATCATTGAGATATGTTAAATACATGTTACTTTTGTTTTTATTCTGGGTATTTTGGTATGTATGGATGAAAACAAACTGTAAAGTGCCAGATGATATGCTTATGATATATTAAACATTTTACAAACTATCGAATTATTGCAATAAACCCTTCCGAGTTGTTATTGAGTTTTTTTTTTTTTTATTAGTGTCGTAATGAAAAGTTTTTTTCCATGCATATAAAGATATAATTAGTTTACAAACTAAGAATAAAAACATTGAATTCATCATATACTCGAATTTGATTTATAACTTGTTTTATAATTGATTGATAAACAAGAATTGCATGAAATATTACACAAAAATAGAAAGAGACTTGTGTGTTATTTTGATTTAAGAAGACTCTTAAATAATACTTAATGAGTTGTGACTTTTCGTTTGAATTGAATGAAACTCTTTCACTTCCAAGATTTAAATTGAAACCACATATATTTTGATATGTTTTTTAAATATATTAATTTAGTTTATGTATTTATTATTTATAAATATATGACGTTTTAAACTTATGTTATCAAATATATTATTTCATGTATTTCTTAAACTCATTAATATATAATGAATAAACTGAATTAAACATTTTAATAACCAAAATTCACGGAAAACACGTACAAATTACGATTATATGTGGTGCATAACAACTGTTATGCACGACATATAATTTATATATGTATTTAACCTACTAATATTACGATTAGATACTTTAAATAATTTTTTTTTTCATTTAATGTTTTTTATTTTGGTCAAAAAACCAATATTTAATATATTAAATAATAAACATATTCAAATCATTAGTAAACGATATTTAAAAAATTATATACTCCTATATTAATTAATACATGTAAAAAAAACAAATTAAGCACATAACCATTACATTTTATTTCAATAAATGTCTTACATTGGGAAGTTCAAACGATGTGCTCTTTGATATGATGGGTCTTGTATACATTAAATACAAGAAAACGCAGTTGGAATATAACAATGATGAATTTACCGTCGAAATGAAGTTAACATTCATTAATATATTATAAAATATTTATAAATTAATTAATAACCTGGAGTTAAAGGCTTCACCCCACTACGCATTATGTACTCAACTGCTATACATGGGGAAGCCAAACAGTCTTTTACTTTTGTAAGTTGACAATTTTGCATCAATTATACCGTATCACATCATATTCAATATCCTTCCCAATTCAAACACGCTAAATCATCAAATCTACAAAATTTTCTTTCGATTAACTTGTAACAGTAAAATGAGGCGATTGAGTGGAAATACGGCGATTCCACCAGAAATTGCAGAGGACATTCTTGTTCTTCTTCAGCCAAAGGATTTAGGGCGCTTCAAGTGCATATCCACGGAATGGAGAGCATTTATTTCCTCAAGTTCATTCGTTGAAGCACATCTCAAAAAAATGAAGCAACTGCTAGAGGTTTGTCTGATTAACAAGGTAACTGTGGCTAACCCTCCAATCTGTTACATTACTGTACCTAGTGTGGATCCGCCCATAAGGAGATCTATTTCAGATCATAACGAAGAATATGAAATTCTTGGGAGTGATAATGGTTTGATTTTAATTGGTGATGTTCATGACAGATTTTTCTTAAAGAATCCATTGACAATGGAGTCATTTTTAATTGAAAACGATATGCCTCTTATTCCTAATGGGTATGCTGAAGCGTGGGTGTTTTATGGTTTTGGTTATAATGTTGACAGTGATGATTATATGATTATGAGAGTTGCAAGATTTTATGATCCGGAAGGAATAATTTCAGAGGTAAAATTATACTCAAGGAACTCAAACAGTTGGATTAGTATTCCCCCTTTTCCATTTAATAACCCTCCTATTGATAATGCTTGTTTCGTTGGTGGTCTTTTCCATTGGAAGGTATATATAGGTCACGGTGAACACGAATTTATTACTTTTGATCCAAATCGTTTAACATACGGTACAATTGATGTTCCGTTGTTTATATTGTCGTCGTGGTTTTTATCAATTATTGCATTGGACGAATCCAGTATTGGTATTTATGCATGTCAACTTGGTCCTGAAGAAAATGGTGAAAGTAGTTATTTCTTTGAGATGCATATACTTACTTATGCAACAAGGCGTCGTCGATCGTGGACAAGAGTGGTAATTTTCAAAGAAGAGGGACTTCCTGATTATTATAAACTGGTACCAATATGTTTCAAAAACTCCAAAAAAAAAATACTGTTCAGGGAACAACCGTTTGGGAGATTCTACCATTATGATGTAATGAAGAAGGAATTCGAGTTGTTGATGGATATGGAGGATCAACCTCATATTGGGTGCTCGTATTGGTACATTCCCAGTCTAGTGAGGCCACTGAGAAATTAGTGTCTTAAAGACTTATTTGTTTTATGTATTTGATTTAGTTTTTGAAGACATTTCGGTTGTTAAAATCGTTTAACACTTTTGTTTAATATTGTTTAACACTTTTGTTTAAAAAATATTGTTTAACACTTTCGTTTACATATTGTTATATTATTAATTTGTTATTTTGCATAATGTTTTGTATTTCATTTTTTTTAACTGATATTTATATGTGTGTATGTTATCCGTTTTTTAGCTGAAATTCATAAAGTATTTATTGTGATTGTTGAAAGCGACCAAAATTGTCAACAAAACAATCATACTGTATTTGGTGAATACGTGCATAACACTAGAATATGCATTAGCCCCCAATTTATGCATTGAATATGTTGGCATATGCATTGAATATATATATCAAATCGTTTATGCAATGCACAATGGATGACAAATTAGAGAATGTGGGCATAGAATAGTCCGGTTAAACTCTATAGATGTCTTATTTGGGAAAACCTGCTACAAATATAGTGATATAATAATACATGCAGATGATATATAATATTATATACATATTTATTTATTAAATGAAAAACAATTGCAATAATTATATAAAATGTTGATCATCCTTGTACAATTAGTATTAAACAATAGCTACATAAAATTATTGAAAATTTATTAAACAATAAATTGTATATATTCATAAAATAGAACAAACTCAAATTCATAGTAAATAATAAAAAACCTGCATTAAGGAACAGATGTATACAAAACTTTATTGAGCAATAAACTGTATCTGATCTAATTACAATTCAATGCAGTTATATTTGTTATGTCCGTTCCAAATACTGCAGCACACATTAAGGGATCGTGTCGACCTTTCTTACCACAAATAGAACATTTTGTAGCCTTTACACGACGAAACTCACCGTACGACGTAATTCTTTTTTGTCTCGGTCTACCGGGAGGTTTATTCAGAATAGGTGGAAGAACTTTTTCACTATCTATCGTAGGCTTCCATTCGTATTTCTCGGTTTCTGGAACTGGAATTAAATCAACCTCATAACATTGTTTATAGTTTGATACCATGAAGCATTCTTCAACAACATTGGAAATAGAGGAGCAATATCTCTTAATAACAGCCACCGCATGAGCGCATGGAAATCCAGTTACCTGCCATTGAAAACATGTGCAGAATTTCTGTTCTAGATCAACAGTGACTGATGTCTTTGAAGCTACTTGAAATTGTCGATTGGGGTAGACTGTGACCCTCCACGATGCACTGATATTTGCATGTTCGTTCCAGAGGTCCTCCTTCGTAGGAACCAACAAACCAGACCAATTACTACTGGTTATTCTCCTATCAACAAACCACTGTGCTAATTTAGACCTTATTGAATCAATCATATGAGTAATGGGTAATCCCCTAGACTCTCGTATCCAGGAATTGAAAGATTCAGCCGCATTTGAAGTCATTTCACCATATCTCTTGATATTAGGTGAATGAGAAACAGCCCAGTGTGAATAAGGCAAATCTTCAAGCCATATTTCTGCAATTCGACCACCAACTTCTTTGAATTTCTTAATCTTCTCATCAAATATGCGTACATTGGGTGCATATGCACATTGCTTGAAGAGGTCAGCCATATTTTCGCGGTGCTGCGTATTCCATCCCCCTCCATATCTGCCCTTGAGATTCATAATCAAATGGAATAAACAGTAGAAGTGTGGAGGGTGTTCCCATACATCATAAAAGGCTGACATTAGACCTGGATTCCTATCAGATATAAATATAATCTGATTCGGATGGAATATGCAGTCCTTAATTTTGTTCAAAAACCATGTCCAATTACTTTTGTTTTCAGCAGAAACAACAGAAAAGGCAACGGGGAATAGTCCTACATTGAAATTAACTAAATTTAATATTGACAATATCATAAATGAATAATACATAAACAGAGCATACAACTATATGCATTACTATTAAATTGAATGAAACATACCGTTATCACCATCTTTAGCAGTAGCAACAAGTAGAACACCTTTTGCCCTCCCTTTCATGAAAGTTCCATCGATAAATAGCATAGGTCTACAATGTTTAAATCCTTCTTTACAAGCATTGAAAGAAATAAAAATCCTTTCAAAATGGCGAGTAGTGTTATCAACCTCTAAATCAACTATAGAACCAGGATTTGTACGTTTAACAGCTTCACTATACCAACGAAGTTGATCGTAGGATTCATCATAACTACCAAATATGTCATCCCTCGCTGCCTCTATACCGCGCCAAGCTTTATAGTAAGGAATATCAAAACCGTAGTCCACGTTAATTCCATCTATAATATTCTTACCTCTAATGTTTGGATTGGATTTCACACTCTCAATCACGAGTTCTTTAATAATCTTAGTCCCAAACCTACCCTTATCACCATCAAATAGATTTCCTACACATGTGTGCACTAGATTAGCTTTATGAACAATGAATCCATTTTTCAAGGGAGACTGTTTAGCCTTAATAAACCAGGGACAATTGAATGATGCTTTCTCACTACATTCTGCATATACATACCTTGGACAGTTTTTTAGGTATGTAAATTTGAAGTTCAATTTGGTACAGTACTTTATGAGTTCAACTCTGAACTGAGGAGCCCCACCAGAAAATGTAGCTCCAACCGTCATTAAATCAGACCAGTGGTCAGATAGATAGGACTTCTTCTTCTCAGATGGACATATGTCAAAGAGAGGTAATCTACCCAATCCAACAAATTCATTAGATACAGAATTTTGAGACTCAGTCAGAATAAAATCCTTACTAGACTGATTCTTTGAATTTCTATCTAAGGGCGACTTTTCATAATTATTATCAATTATATGTGCATTCCCCTCAAAACTTGTCCTATCATCTGCTGATAAGTTATGATTACCAACTAATTGATTGACATCTGAACCAATATCAATAGATATGTTCACTAATTGTTCTGAAGCCATTCTACAGTACTCTATAAGACCATCCAAATCTGAATCACAGTCTAAACAGCAATTCTTGATTCCACCTACTGAGTAAAGGAACGAATAATTACCTGATGATATAGAAGGCCACTTCTTGTTAATCCCATCAATAATACGTTCAAAAGATGTGGCTTCTGTAATTGGAATGAGTTTACTACGACCTTCGAAATCGATCTTCAATATGATTGATGATTCCATCGTTGGCAGATTTCGATGATTTCCTACGCCCTAAAATACTTGGTATCTAAAAATAAACAAAATTCTAAATACTAAATGCAGACTAATATTCGAAAAATCAACAATGTCGTTTTACGGGAAATATGACTGCATACTCTAAAACTGCAGTTATTAACTAATTTCCAGGAAAATTCGAATAATACTCAATCCAAGCAAATATGCAATTACTCACAGACATTGACAAAATCTCCATCGCCAGAAATTTTTTGATGTATATTTGGTAGGTTTGACTGCAGACGAAAAGATAGTATGTGATTGGAAATGAATTGAATTCAAATTATCTTGAATTCAAATATGGAATGTGAACCGAAATTTGTGGTTATTCTTGAGAAGGCAGAAAGTTCGAATTAAATCAAAACAAGGGCAAAAGGGGGAATTTGAACGCTGTTTTGGTCTACTTTGTTTTAATAGAAAATTTTGTCCTACTTTGTTTACAACAATTGTGGGTTGTCCTACTATGTTAATAAATATTTTAATTAAGGTTGACCGCTTTGACCCACGAATTTTGACATTATTGCATATAAGTTTTTACGGTTTTTATTTAAAGTCTTAGACTATGTTTACTTTTAATTTTAAAAATCAGATTATGAATTTTAAGATTCTACACATATTTTATTTTAAAATTTTAAAATCAATTTTAAAAAACCACTGGAACCAATACTTATAAATTAAATAAATAAACCTATCCACCTATTTTCTCTACCATCATTTCACGTTAAAGTTAAAGCTCAAGAATAAAAACACAGTATGAAAGTACCCAGACCATGCACAAATCACGATATTGCGTGCTTGCTAAGAGAGGTGAATGAATGGAAAATTGGTACAGCTAAAATATTTTTTAATATAAATAATCTGAAAATAAAATTAAGAAATGTGCACATGCATCACGTTGCAAGAAGAGCATAATACAAATACTCCTTTCTAAAATTAAAAATTTGACATTTGACAAATATTCCTAAATTACAAGTAAAGTTGATTAGAGCACCCACCCGAATTTTGAGTTTAAGTTAGCTATCTCAAAAAACTTCTCCAATGCATTATATCCAACAAAAAAAAATACAATTGATTTTTTTTTTTTTACCTCTCCAATGCATTATACCCAAAAAAATACAATTGAAAAAAAAAAAGATTACATTAAATGTCCATTGTAAGTGAGTTACACTCTCCAAATTATTATCTTCTTTTCTCATTTGTTGTTCACTCTCCCTTTTTCCACCCTCTCTTTTTCCCAACTTTTTACTTCTAATTGGTAGAAGTTCTTCTACCCCATTTACACTCTCTCCTCCACATAAGCACTCCACAACCCCTTTTACCCTTAGACTATGTTTTTCGGTTACAGAACAACCAGGTTGTCCCAAAAAAAAAAAAAAAGGAAAATTACATATTATTCGATGACCATGTTCGTCCCACAACCAAAAACAACCAAGAACAACCAATTTTTTGGTGGGGTATTTAAGTCTAAACATGACACGTGTACATTTTTTATTCGTCAGTTATATTTTATTTAGATAATTTTTAATTTTCACTTATCTACTTAAAAAAAAAATACCAAATTTATAAAACTAAATTCTCTATAAATAGAGATCAGTCTTGATATGTTTTGGATCACAACTTCATACACTTCCTTTTCTCTTCTCCTAATTTTTTTCTCAAATTGTGTTAATCATTCTTTTTATATTTTAATTTTTTTTCTATTAAATAATTGTATATAATTTCTAAATATTGTGAAAATATTATAAAAAATTAATAATAGATACAACTATTATATTATAAAAGAAACAATTTATTAATGTTGGTTGTGGTGGTTATGGATAAAGTGTGAAAAAAATGAGTATGGGTTGTGGTGTAAAATGTTTAGGTGGAAGAGTGAGAAATTAATTTTTATATTTGATGATCCGGTCATAACTGGGCATGGATAAACATGGTCTTAGAGCATCCAAAGTGTGGGTGATGATTTTTGAGTTTTAAGTTTGACACGTATGTGTCACATGTGTGACACCTCAAAAGTTTCTTACTTTTATCTCAAAAAACTTCTACCTCTCTCTACGATGCATTCTACCCCAAAAAAACAATACAAAAAAAAAAAAAAAAAGTTGGGACCACATTAAAGCGCACTCTCACAAGTGAGTTACACTCTCCAAATTGTTCTCTCTTTTTTTCTCATGTAATGTTCACTCTCCCTCTATTTCACTCTCTTTTTTCCTAATTTTTTACTTCTACTTGGATAGAACTGTAGAAGTTCTTCTACCCAATTCCTCCTCTCTCCTCCACATCATCTTCTCCAACCCCTTCCACCGGAAATCTCGCATCTTCTTTTTGCCGACGATAGCCTACTCTTCTTTCAAGCAGATTTGGAGTCTTGTAGGAAAATTAAAGATGGTTTGATGAGCTACGAAATAGTGTCGGGACAGATGATCAACTTCCAAAAGTCGGCTGTGACATTCAGCCCTGGCATTGTGAATTCGAGGAAAAATAGAATTGCCAGATTGTTTGGGGTAAGAGCGACGCAAGGTCACGATATCTATTTGGGTTTGCCTACATTCTCGTCTAGAGCAAAAAAATTCCAATTTGGTTATTTGTTGGATAAAATCAATGGTTGGATTGAAAGGTGGGGGATTAAAGATTTCTCCTTGGTGGTAGAGATGTTTTGATTAAAGCTGTCCTTCAAGCTATTCCAACATATGCAATGGGGTGTTTTCGAATACCTACTACTATTTGTGCGGCAATGGAAAGAGCAATGTCTCGTTTCTGGTGGGGATCAAAGCAAGGGGAGAAAAAAATACATTGGAGGAATTGGTATGAACTGTGCTTGGATAAGGACAAGTGGGGAATGGGCTTTAAACATCTGGTTAATTTTAACCAAGCCTTGTTGGCCAAACAGGTATGGAGAGTCATGGAGAACCCCCTCTCTCTGACAGCTAGAGTTTTAAAGAGCAGATATTTTAAACATTCCACCATTATGGAGGCAGAGATAGGGAGTAATCCCTCTTTTATTTGGAGGTCTATGTGTTGGAGTAGAGAAATTATTGATAAAGGTACCAGATGGAGAGTGGGAAATGGTCATAAATTTCACATCTTAAAAGATGCTTAGGTTAACACACTTAAGTCAGGGAGAATCTACTCTAGAATTGCTTCAGGCTCGACTGTTGGTCGCTTTATTTTGCCAACGGGAGATTGGAACGAACAGCTTCTGTCACAAGCCTTTCTCCCCTTTGAAAATGAGGCTATCACGAGGGTGCCAATTGGAGGAGAAGAGGAGGAAGATGGGCAGTTCTGGGATTTTGATCCAAAAGGGAACTACAAGGTTAAATCCGGGTATAAATGCGCTTCTTGTCCTGTTGATAAAAAGGAAAATGTAGGGGAATCTTCGGACCTAACTCTGGTTCACGAAGGGTGGCGTGCAGTTTGGGCATTGTTAGTTCCACCTAAGGTATAATTTTTTTGGTGGAAAGTGATTAATGAATATATTCCTACAAATGCTAATCTTTATCGTAGGCATATTCCGGTGAGTGCTCAATGTGATTTTTGTGGTTTTTCTCAAGCAACAACGATGCATACTCCGTTCCATTGTGAGAAGGTGAAACACATCTGGAAAGCATTGGGATGGGGTGAGGTGATCAAAAGATGTAGGAATTTATCTACAATCGAAGCTTGGGATGTGCTAAGGCACGAACTGGAAAGGAATGACAGAGAGGTTTTGGTTATGGTAGCATGAGGTATTTGGTCCGAACTCTGCAAGCTTAAACACTCGGCGGAGGCCCTCGATTTGAGATCTTGTAAGCTTTCTAATATGTAGGGGGTGGTGCATTATTTGGAGCATTTCAGAAGAGGCTACTCTAGTAGTATCCCATTCACGGAGAATAGACAGCATCAAGGGGATACTAGGGAAGAGTATGACATTTCTATCTGGGTTGATGCAGCCTTCCAGGAGAACTCCCAGAATTCTGGTATTGGGGGGATTATTAGAAATGGGTCACAAAGTGTGATGGAACAATTTAACAAGAAAATTAAAAATCCAGGTTCGGTTTTAGGCGCTGAATTGCAGGCAATTCTGGAAGGTTTAAAACGAGGGGTGGCCTATAATAAGAGCAAAATGAGGTTGGGATCTGATTGCTTACAAGGAGTTAATTTGATCAAGAGTGGATTACATTATAAGAAG
Organism: Galeopsis tetrahit; assembly: GCA_963675135.1. Taxonomy (NCBI): domain Eukaryota; kingdom Viridiplantae; phylum Streptophyta; class Magnoliopsida; order Lamiales; family Lamiaceae; genus Galeopsis; species Galeopsis tetrahit. The sequence continues at coordinate 85,307,432 of OY776121.1, forward strand.
GCAGATGGCTTCGTTATTAATAAAATAAGTGAAGTTATGAAGAATGTCGTAGTGTGCGACATCTACCACGTCCCTAGAAGCGCCAACAACCGTGCACATGTGTTGGCACGCAGTGCTGTTCTACATCTAGATTCTCAAGATTGAACTGGAAGTTTTCTCTCTGAAGCGAAACCGGTGGTGATGAACATGAGCTTGATTTTCTTTATTTTGGTTTCATCTGTGTTAGCTTCAAAAAAAAAAAAAAAAATACATGCTGCTTCTACTCCATTGTGAATGCTCTTATTTTGAGTTAGAAGTAGAAATTCAAGTAGAACTTTTACCTCTCATTGTGAATTCTTATTTGAAGATGACCAGCACTATGGTTGTATGGACAAATTTCAATTTACGTATTTTTCACTTTTTAAAAAATACTAAATATTTTTTTTCTTGAAAAAATGAATGTATGTCATTTTCGATAATCAATTTTTGAAAAAAATCACTCACCTAAATTATAGTCTCAAATATTTCTAATTAATGTGTTTTTCTTTTAACACTCACAAACCTTTCACAATTCATTTGTGAATACTATGCAACCCTTTTTGTGACTATTTCAACAATTTGTACACTACCACATCACAAATCAACAACCATTTTTCGCAACTTTCTTTGCTAACAATCACCACAAGACCATTACCGTGACCTCACGAAAAAAAAAAAAGCAAAAATATTTTGAACGGATGTTTAAAAAACATATATTTCTAAAATTAGTTTTTGATGTGATATAGGTCCCAAAAAAAATTCTCCACCCTCCTACGTTTTTTTATCAACTAAACTAAAAGATACATACAAAATTTTATTAAATGATTTTTCAAGACATTCGTAATTTATAAAATGCTAAATAAATATACTTTATATATATTTTTTTTGTTCAAAATTCTTCTGTTGGGGGCTATTGAGTTAGATTGTGATTAGTGATGAATAATAAAAAAGAAATGATATGTTTTTTCATTCCAGAAGAGGACAATAAATACTTTGGTGAACTTGATTTGACATTTCTTATGATATTTCGCCTATTCGAGACCAAAATAAGAGAATTTGGTGGTAATGCTCAAATTTCTTTCATAAATTTAGGAAAAAGTTCTCTAATACAAATTGACCTTGAACTATTTTTTTTTGTAAAAAGACACTTTAAAATTTAATTGAACAATTAAATTTTTAATTATTTATAACTGATTTTCAATTATTTATAACACAATTGTATACAATTAAAAAAAAAAGTTTATAACGTTCAGTAAAACCCTTTCCCCATCCCGCGCGCGCGAACCAAACCCTAATAATATTTTCACATTCACAGAGTACTAGTTTCAGCAGTGGCAAAAAAAATTTGACCTTTGAATAGGAAACTCGGCATTTCATTGTTTTGGGAAGAACTCGGTGCAATTTCGCAGAGGTATGTGTTTATGAGTGTTCATTGACGTAATTAAACTCATCAATTGTAGTACTCTTTGTTTGGAACTGAAATTCAGTGAAGTATGTAGCAAATAAAACGCCTCCCTTTATCTGGTTTTAAAAGGAGAATTGAAAGAAATTATCGTCCAAGCGAACTATGATAATCTTTATTAAGATTTTAGATATACAAGTTATACGGCAATTCATTATTTTCAATCGCCTGAACGAATCCTGCAGCCAAATTAGATAAGTTCACAGAATTTGAAGTCTTGAAAATGCTTTGATTTTTTGTTTTATATTTGTGGGAATCTGGAATTCAATGAGGTTTTACTTCCTCATATTGATTTTTTAAGAACTGGACAAACTGAAGAAGGTTGACAGCTTGTCATATCAACGAAAAAGGACCGAATGTATACGGAGTTTCGTTTTAGTCTTAATTTGTGTTATATCAGCTTCGATTTAATGATACATCATATGATCCAATTATGCAAAGTGGCAAAATTTGTCCATTAAATTCCAATCTCAAATCTAGTTGCAAATAATGTTAGGTGCTGAAGGGCTATGCAACTATTTGTGTATAGGGCTATCAATTTCGGGCTTTAACATACTTTGGCAATTATATATATATATATATATATATGAATAGAGTAAGCATATAAAAAAATTGCATCTAGATTTCATGTTTTTAACTAGTGAATCTTAGCCCTTGGCTTTGAAGGCCTAATGTTATTTTAAACTGACGACAAATAATATTGTAGATGAAAATAGCTGTGGAAGGGTGCATGCATGGGGATCTGGATAATGTTTATGCTTCTCTTTTACATCTGCAAGAAGTTGAGAAAGTGAAGATTGATCTTCTCATTTGCTGTGGGGATTTTCAGGTACATTATATTATTGTTTATCGAAATTATTGACGATCATCAGCTTCATCATGACTTTTACTACTATTACCATTAAGATTTGTCCATGTTTTGTAAGTATGCATATTGGTTGATTTGGGACTGAGGGGACCATGTATAACATCAAGCACCAACTCTTTGTGAATTAGCAAACTGCGTAGAAAGCCATTTGAAAGAATTTGGTAACTTGACATTAGGACAATTGATGAGTAGTAGATGTAGATTGATTTTGTTGAATAAGATTGTTGCTCACTAGGGTTGATGCATGTTATCTCATTAACTTTCGAACTTGAAGCCTATTGATCCTGTAAAATAGAGTTTTTGCATGTATCGGGGATTTAAGGAGGCTCAGCTTATTAGCCTGACCTCTGGCAATGCACATTATTTTGTGCTGAAATTTATATATGCCAAATTTATATGTGCCATGTAGTACTGGATTCTTATCCACAACATTCATGCAAGCTCAGTTTAAGATATTTTGAGAGGAAATTGTGCATCAGATTTGTAGCTGAGTTTTTTTTTTTTGGTTTGGCCTGTAAGTCTGTCTTTTTTTGTGTTGATCTGTCTGTTAGTTACAGCATGGTTTATAGTTCTTGGAATCAGTTTCTCAGCTTTTTCTTAACGTTTCACTGTGGTCATATGACTGATCAAGTTATGGATAAAAGAAGTCTTGTATCTCGTAGATTGCTTCATGTGTGACATGATTAATATGGACTACTAGATAAATGTAGACATAATATTTCAACTAGATTAGTAATTTCTGGCAAAAAATCTGGTACTTGTTTAACTAGATCTAGTTGATGGAGTTTCACTCTACTTCTAAAAATTTCCATTGAAATAGAACTGAATTTATGATTCATTTTCTCTGTTTGAGGGCCATGATAATTTTTTAGAATAAATCTAAAACTGTCATGCTCTTTCTCTTGCCATTTTGCCTTTTCTTGATCTTCAATAACTTTTAACCTTAGTTTTTTTATACTAGTTAGTAGTTTCAGCTGATAAATGCATGTGTAATTGTCACCTCAGTCATGATAATATCAGTAAAATATTTTGGAAGAAACAACAATTCTTGACAGACTTTAGATATACAATCTTTTTTTTTTTTAACCCCAAGGAGTTGGCCTAGTGGTGTAGGCTTGGGACTTAGGAGTGTGCTCCTCTCTAGGTCTCAGGTTCGAAACCCCTAAGGTGCAAACAATTTCTATGGGGTCATGTTCATACAGAGCGCAAAGCTCTGGCTTTAAACGGGGCCCCCGCAAGTCGGTGGTGGGATTGGTCCCCTCGAATTAGTCGGTCCTCGGACCAGATACCGTGGCATCAAAAAAAAAAAATCTTTTTTTGGCTTTAGAGTATGAAGTGAAGTAATTTTAAACTGTATTTATTTATTTGATATGTGTTTTATCAGGCTGTTCGGAATGAGAAAGATCTAGAAAGCTTAAATGTTCCACCTAAGTATCGAACTATGAATTCTTTTTGGAAGTATTACTCCGGGGAGAAAGTTGCACCATTTCCAACTATATTTATCGGCGGAAATCATGAAGCATCCAACTACCTTTGGGAATTGTAAGAGAAACATTCTTAAAAGTTACTTTGATGGCTTGTATCTACTACCATTAGATTGTCGTTTATATTTAACCTTTTCATTTAAATACTACTCCCTCCGTCCCGTGATTACTTTCACATGTGAAGTGACACATAAAATAAGAAAAGTGAATTTATTGGGGATTTTGAGGGGTAATTTTGTAAACCTTTATGTATAAAGTAAAGAAATGAGTTGACTTTTGTGTATGTGTGGAGAAAAAGTAATCGACATTTGTGTAAAATTGAGGATATTGTGAGGGTGAAGTTTATAAATGGTTTTCCATTTTAAGGGTGTGAAAGTTATTGTGGGACGTCGCGAAAAGGAAAGTGTGAAAGTAATTGCGGGACGGAGGGAGTATTATGTTTGACATGTTGATGCACTTTTCTTCTGAAGAATCTCTTCATACATTTTTATGTTTTAGAGAAAAATCATACTCCCTTTTGGAAAATAATCAACAATTGAGTCTTTACGCAATAACCAAAGATAGAACATTCCCCTTTCCTTGGGTTGCAATTTGTTACAAAGTTTTTTAAATCAGTATTCATGATCTTTACGCAATTTTTCATGGTTTCATTGAATGACTTTTTACTTTGCTTTCTTTAAACAAGATATTTGTTTTCAGATATTTCCAGAAAATGAAAAAATTGGAATGACTTGCTAATGCAATGTATATTTGTTATCTCAGATACTATGGGGGATGGGCTGCACCACAGATTTATTTCCTGGGATTTGCAGGAGTAATCAAGTTTGGAAATGTTCGAATTGGTGGACTTTCTGGAATTTATAAACAAAATCATTATTATTCAGGTAATAGTACTTGCTGTAGTGATCACCTGGTCAACAGCCACGTTCAATGGTGCAGATCGCTGGTCTTTAATTTTTTATTTTAAATTTGCTACAAATATTTCTTATGAACAGGACACTATGAAAAGGTGCCTTACAATGAACAAGACATTCGATCTATATATCATGTTCGTGAGTATGATGTTCATAAGCTCATGCAAGTTCAGGAACCAGTCGATATCTTTCTTTCACATGATTGGCCTGTTGGCATTACTGGCTATGGGAATGTGAAAAATCTTATACGCCAGAAACCTTTTTTCGAAAAAGAGGTATTGCCATTATATTATGCTAATGCATATGCATTAAGTTGAAGAAAAACTGTCTATATGTATATATGGTCATGATATGTGGAGGAACTTCTGTTACCAAATCTATTAGATCATAAAAACCAAATAATTAATTCACGCCTTTTGGTTTTCCACCTTATTATTTGGCTATTTAAAATTGTATTTTATTCATGCTGAGCGCTAGTGATGCTGCATCATTTGTTTGATTGAGAAGATAGTTTAAGAAGAAATTCATTTGTTAAACAGTGTCGGTATCTTATTTCTGGTCATCCCTAGAAGGAAAGTGAAAATTTGGGATAGAGGGAGTGTAACTTTATATTGGTTGCATATTCTATAAGGATTCTACATAAGTGAAATAGTGCTGGTTATGCATTTTTCTTATATTAACATTATATAATAAACTTATTAACCAGATTATGGAAGGAACACTGGGAAGTCGAGCTGCAACAGATTTGATGGCTAAGTTGAGGCCTTCATACTGGTTTTCTGCACATTTACATTGCAAATTTTCTGCTCTTGTTCAACACGGTGATGATGGCCCTCTTACAAAGTTTCTTGCCCTTGATAAGTGCCTCCCTGGACGAAATTTCTTGCAAGTTGTTACTTATCCTTTTCAGCAACTTAAGATATTTCTAGAATTACTGCTTAAATTAAATATCTGCTTAGAAAAATCATTGAATCTTGTAGGTTTTCGAAATTGAATCAGCTCCAGGGCCTTACGATCTTCACTACGATGAAGAATGGCTTGCAATCACGAAGAAGTTTAACCCAATCTTCCCTCGAACTAGAATGCGTGCAAATTTTAGGTGTGTATATGGATTTGCACTAACAAATACTCCCTGCGCTCCTCCTAATTATCTGTCTGATTTTATCCATTTTCACACAAACCAATTTTTGAATATCAAAAGACTATTACACCCTTATTTACTACTTTGGTAAATATTTGTTGATATTAGCTATGACAAATAATTAGGAACTCCAATTTTGGATAGACTTCAGACAAATACAGTAATTAGGAACAGAGGGATAATACTTTTGCTAAATTTTGTATTTAAGTGGAATTTCATTGCTGTATAGTGATGCTAAGCTACACATAGAGGAGTGCCGTCAATTTGTAAGGAATAAGCTGCAAACGCAAGGCAGCAAACCTTTTGAATTTGTCCAGACTGCGCCACCTCATGATCCTTCTCGATCTGTTGCTAACAATTTCCCCACTGGTGAGTAATGTCTATTTGACAATGCCATTTTTGTTTCTTCTTTTACATAAAATTCCACTTTACTGGTTGAATGAATATGTGATAAGTGACAAGCAAGGCATCAGTTGTGTAGAAATTGAAAAATGTGACTTGATTCTACTAGAACATAATAATAATAATAGTATGTTCTTTGTGCTAAACAAGAATAAATGCTCTGATGTTTGTGCGTCTCTTTTATTGCAGGACATTGTCGGAATCCTCAAACAGAAGCTTTCTTACAGTTACTAGGACTTCAATATTGTCTTGATACGTCTACTGAATCAAATGTGCAGTCTCAAAGTTCTGGATCATTTGTTTCCAGAGGTGAATTTCTTTTCTCCTATTTGATATTTATTTATATTTGGAGGGCAATCAGGTAATTTAACACTAAATGGATACTGTATAGTACTACTCCCTTTCTTCCTAATTATTTGTCTGATTCTATCCAAATTGGTGTTCCTAATTATTTGTTACTTTGCTAATATCAACAAAAGTTTGCCATTTTTTTCACCAATACCCCTAATAAATAGTAACTATCTTCTTGTAATTATAAGATCATCATGTTGTAATAAATAAGGGTATAATAGTCTTTTGATATCCTAATTAATGAAAAATTGGTTTGTGTGACTAGATAAAATCAAACAGATAATTAGGAATGGAGGGAGTATGTATGTTTTAGATAACTAGATAAGTTTGAATCTAGGCGTTTGTCTGCGTTTTTTTATGTCATTGACTATCAAATGCTGCAGGATCTGTTGATTATCAGAGTGAAGACATTCCAATCGACGACGATGATGATGTTGATGATGAAGAAACCTAGAAAGTTTAGACCAAGGCTTGGTGGCCCATGAGTCGTGACCTTGAATTTGATTGTGGCTCATGACCTATTGAATTTCATGGTTTCATTCCTGCAATTGGCTAGCTTCCAATTCGGGTACCGTGATTTTAAAAAAAATGCAATTACCGAGCACGCTATATAACAAAGTTGCTTCGTCGCTTCTCAAGCGCTTACCATTTCAAACAGCCAAATGATGCTCGTAAGCCATTGCATTGAAGGGAATGGGAGCAATCTGCATATATATGCTGATGGAAAATTCTATTGTGCACAGTACACCCATTCTGCCACTGCAACAATGTAATGATGGACGCATTTTTACTTTGCAACAATTCAGATTTTAATATAATTAAAGAACTGAAATTGGACATTTGGCGGAGCCCCCAATTTTTTTTTACCTTACCTAAAATAATAAATATTTCACCTACGAAATTTTACACTAGTCCTGTTTTGCCATACCACAACAATATAATTTTTTTTCATTGAAAATAATGAAATTAAACTACTTGTGTGATAGGCATTTCTAGTAAAAAGAAAAACCTTTTCAAGTAGATAAGTAGGCCATTCTTGATTGTTGACGGACAATTTATTTTGAAAAAAATAAAAAAATGGATCTGTTTAGGAATAATAGTTGGGAATTTTGTTGATATGGAAATAAATGTAAATATCGAGCTCATTTCGATGGCCCTGTGAAATTCTTGACCACAAATTCACAGCTTTGCCCGATTGACACGCACATTTTGATTACAACTACAAAGTGGAAACCATAAATCCATATAACTGTATTTCCCCTCTGTCTGCCATTTCTTAAATCCTTACAACATGCTCGATCTCATATACTTTTCAACAGCATCTCTCTCCTATTTACAAATCAACCATAACCATCAATCCTCATTTTCAGACTAGGTCCTTGAGACACTATAAATATTTGTGTCTTCCAATCTTTGAAAACAGTAGATACCTAAAGGTGAACGATTCGGGGTTTCTCAACCCGTGTTCTAGGGATCGCCAAGATGGCTATGGTACCACCCACAAATGCAGCAAGTGCTGCTACAACTAATGCTGGCGAGTTGCCACCACCAAACAGTTGATCCCACGGACCTGCTCCAACGGACACGATAACCTGCATCCGAATCACAGTTCAGTAAGTATAGTATGAATTCACTCCTCTAGACTTTCACAAATATCTCACAATTGACATGATTTCGTGAAAATCTATCCTTAGAACTACTCTTCATTGAAAGAGAAACTCTCTCGTACACCAGTTGTACAGTGAAATATGCACAACTAATACTTTTCAGCGAAACAACCAATACCGTACATACAAGTTTTTGTCATTTAATGAATTCACTCTTCTAGACTTTCACAAATATCTTATAATTGACATGATTTTGTGAATGTGTCTCCTTAGAACTTTCTTCATTGAAATTGTTACAAATCAACAGAAACCAAGATATTCCAGATGCAAAAGCATGTTAGGAGAATTGTACGAAACGATTCAGAACAAAATCACATTTATTTTAGACATATGTGACACATGTTGGCTTACTATCATAACTCAAAGACAAGAGTTGTAATAATCGAGGTGCATTAGAGCAGGCTATACCTGTGGAATTACAATTGCCAGATTCAGAACTCCCATGGACAACCCTGTAAAATTGAAATAGTCTTTCAAAGTGCTATCTATACCCTCGATTACAAATTCTGAAATCAAAAGAACATTCAAACCAACCTTGGCCCAGGCCTAAAGATTCAATGCGAGCAGATACCATTGCATATGGGACACTATATGTTATCTGCAATTCAATAAAACAGGCCAGAAAATAAAATTAGTAGATATTCGACATTGACACCCTTTTCCCAATTACTATAAGAAACAGGAATACAAAGATTTTGGGTAATATCACAAAGTGTTCTTCTAAAAATCGAGACAGATTTGTTTTTTTACTCTTGAGTGCCGTCAATTATAGGGCTGATAAGCACTTGTAAGTAATGTAACTAGATAAAATTTGTGGCAGTTCTTAACTAGTTAACCACAACTTAGAAAAACAAAGCTTGGTATCCTACAAACCATTTTTAAGAAAAAGAATTATTCTTGAGAAAGAATGAAGCAACTTACTGCTAATGGAACACCGAGAAACGTAAATGCTAGTAGGGAAGCTATCACGATACCATCAGGAGGAAGACGACTACCGATATCCATATTACTCTTGATGGTAGATATAATAAGCATTCCCACAAAGAGTAGAGACAAGATAATGTTGGAAAGCCCCCACGTAAAACCAGCCCCCCATTTCCTGCAGAGCTTTTCCAAGAGTACAGATGTTATCCCAAGAACCAATGAGTTCAACATTAGCCCAAACGAACCCATTCTCACTCCCATGTTATAATTCTTGCCATCATTTGGTTCTCCACCATATATTTCACGACCCATCCAATCAGTATCGAAAAGAAGAAAAGGAAACCACCCAATCCAAGTCAGAGCAGTAACTAGGAGGATAACCCAAACAGAACCTGGGAGGAATTTAAGTGTTCCAAAGAGTTCCCAGAGAAAAGTTTCATGCTCAGGCGAACCTTCAGGGATTTCTTCACTTAAGGGCTGTTCATGAGCTGCTGAGAGGCTTATAAATGTAGTTGCTATAATGAAGATAATATCGATAAGGAAAGCTGCTTTCAGATTGGCGCAGCTAACAGAACAAGCAGAAGAGAGTGTAAATGGAAAAATCTTGAACCAGTTACTGTACGCCCCAGTAGCATAACCAAGGATATTGCCAATCGCCATGAATAGGGAGAAATAGGCATTTGCTACTCGGGTTCTCCTGTGATCCTTTCCTAGCATAATAGCAAAAGATTTCCATTAATCAATAGCAAGCTAGCTTCAAAGTACTTGTCTCAATACAGATGATGGTCAAGCAAGGAGCAAAATCTATGAAAAAGGTCACCATGTAGTTTATAAAAGGGAAAATGGCGTTTTTAGTCCTGTGAGTTGCCCTTATTTTAATTTTAGTCCTACCAACTTTCAAGAATTGAAAATAGTTCCGCTGACCAGATGTACATCCGGTTGACAAATCGGACACTACCATGACAGCATTAACCAGACGTTTCACTTCCTACAGTTGTTTACCGAACCAAAATGTCAAAAATTGAAAGTTACAGATTATTTTCAATTCGTGAAAGTCGGCAGAACTGAAATCAGAATAGGGATAACTTACTGGACTTGAAAAACTATTTTCCCTTAATAAAAAGCAATTTATATTCCTTAAGAGTAATATCCATAATTAAATTATGTGCTTCACAATATGGATGTATGATGTTGGCCTTCTCTATTAGTCAACTATTAACAATTGCCTCTGGAGTGATATTCATTCTTTGAATAAAGGCAGGGAGTTATCAGTTCTCTTGTTTGATCTTGTGGAGGTTTTGATTTAGAAACTTAGAGACGTATGGACAACAGTCTTTATGCAAGTAATTCATGGATTGCTATTTAGGCAAAAAGAAGAATACTTTAGCAACCACACCAACATCACGTCAAAACCTTCACAAACAATAATTAGAGATCAACAACATTTTTTTCATCAACTATCAAAACACTTAGGTGAATTCAAGAACTCATTCCAGTTTTTCATATTTTCGAAGAACATAGGTCCCTTAATATGGAAGTTCAACAATCGACTAATCTGCGGGATTACAACTCTAGATTCCAAGTTTGAAGGGCTATTCAACATCAATTCAACGCAACTCTTCTAGATTCTAGTGACTTTTGTAATCCCATTTAGAAAAAAAATAAAAAATCATTCTCATCACCCCAAAGACAATAACATTATGTTTCCATTAGGCTACCTACTCAATGTGATTACAATTTACAACTAGCCGCTAATCTCCATTTCACGCTACGTACATCTAAAATTACAGCAACACAAAAAAGTAAATTCTCCACGCAATACAGAAAACAAAGAAAATGAAATGCATACCCGTTAAATCAGCGAGGAGGGCCCGACAAGGGCCCTGAGTCATATTATTCGCAACATCAAGAATCCAGAATCCAATAACAAACACCACCACTGCCCGAATCTTATTCTCGCCTCGATCCCCCAACCACCACCCGATATCGGCGGAGAAGCCGATGACGAGGACGGCGGCGACTATGGAGGCGGCACCAGCTAGTATGAAAGGGCGGCGGCGCCCGAAGCGGCTGGTGCAGCGGTCACTGAAGTGGCCAGCGAGCGGCTGAACGAATAGGCCCGAAATCGGCCCGCAAAGCCAGATCATACTGGACCATTTGTGTGGAATTCCGAGCTCTTGGACGTAAGGGGTTAATAGGGAGAGTTGCAGTGCCCAACCAAACTGAATTCCTCCGGCTACCGATGCAACGCGAAGTAGGGTGCGCAATTTGACTCTTTCGGGCCGGGATGGTGGGCCCAGGGCGTGGAGCTGGTGGTATTGGCCTTGCGGTGGGCGGTTTTGCCGCGGAATTCCTCTCGGCGCCTCCGGAGTTATCATATTCGGTCGTTTGTTGTTTTACAGGGAAGTTATGAATTGTGGAGAAATTTTGGAAGCATGTTCCGGCGCCAGTGGAGGTGGTGGAGGACAGAGGAGCAGCGGAGGGTGGTGGAGGGAAGGGAATAGCAGGAGGGTGGCAGTGTTAAATCTAATGTGACAAAATTGCCCTTATTCGACAACTGTATGGGACTTTTTTTTTATTATTATTATTGAGTAAATCGAATTTTAATGAGGAACGTGTACGTTGGTAATTTATTTTGAATTTGGCTCGTTCAATATATACAAAACTCCAAAAAAATGCCACCAAAATTAAAACTTTTGGAAAAATGTCGCCCTAAAAACATGAGTGCGACATTTTTCAATTCATCCCTTTTTATGTTGAGTAGTAAAGTAATTTTTGATTTAATTCATTTTCAAATTGAAGTTATACAAATGATAAAAATTAAAATTAACTATGGACTTTTACTATCGTCAACGTATAATTTGAATTAAAAAAAAAAAAGTCAGTTCTTGAATTTAGGAAGAATAAAAATCAAATCTTGAAATGAAAAAAAAGAAAAAGAAAGATAAACTTAAATAAAAATTTGCAAAATGAGAATCTATTGAAATTCTTCCTATTATGTATCTCACTAACTAAGATCAAAGTTGAGTGAAGCCTAAATAGTTGATTTTATATCAACATAATTTATGATATTTATGGTGCAAAATTTAATTTTCGATTAACACATTAAAAAATAAAAACTACTCTTCGTTCCAATTTAAATTGTGTATTTACTGTACACTCGTAATTTAAGATAAAAGTTGTTTATTGTATTAAAAGAGATAAAGTAGAAAGTATGAAAGTATTTTGAGTAATAAAGTAAAATAATAAAACATTTTAAATTCGTAAGTAATAAAGTAGGGTGATAAATTAATGACATGTGTTAGTAATTTTAAAATGTGTAGTTTAAAGTGGAAAAATATTTTATTATCAAATAAATAAATGTACAATCTAAATTAAGAGATCCATTTTTTACTGACACCCACATAATACTTACTCTTTTCCTCCATTCATCTTTATTACTGTATGGTAATATTAGAATTTAGAAGGATTAAGACAGAGGGCGGATTGTAATTATGAGGCATAAGTAAGGGCCACAAACTGGGAGATGTTAGTGCCGTTCCAATGAGCAAAAAATCGTGGGCTGCACCTTTTTTTATTCTGTTTATAACGTTAGAGAAAATTAGGAGTGACGTTGCCTTTTTTTTTTTTTTGAGGACGTGCCTGTTTTCTGTTGGTTGCACTGAATACTTGAATCTGTGTCAAGTTATCTTTATGTAATTTAGGGGTGTTTTCAAACACTACAAACAACTTCCAGAATCACTTTTTTTAAAGCTGTCCTCTCACAGCTTTGACTTTTCAAAAGTGCTTTTAAGCTGTTTATATAGTCTGCAAACACCCTCCTTAAGGTACATGCAATTATAATTTCATATTTCGATTTACCATGCAAAATTTTCATGATATTATGTTATATTGAATGCTAATGTTTCCAATATGCTATGCTATGTTATGTCACAATTATAATGTTAAATTTCGAGGACGAAATTTTATTAAGTGGAGTAGAATGTAATACCCAAGAATTTCATAATTTAATAGTAATAAAATTAATTCAATACATAATTTATTATGTAAAAGAAAAGTATAAAATAATATATGTATATAGATATATGCATGCATGCGTATGTAATTTTAAAGCTATAAATTGTATTAAAATTTGATTACTCTCCTAACCGTTTCATTTCAATTTGCTTGGCCACCCATTTTCCATACGTTTTTATTTATGACAATTGTAGTAATGATATTGATTCTCTAAGTTCTCTCGTCTCCCCTATCACGCTGTATATATATTTTACTAGATCGTAGTTGATTAGAGATGAATCCATGTCCTTGCCATTCTAATTTTTAGTGAAATTTATATAAAGTGAAATTATTCAAGTATTTAGTTTGGCTTAAAAGAAAATTCGTCTATTTGTTATTTTATGTATTGCACGCAGGGGCGGACCCAGGACCGACGGTAAGGGGGGGCCAATATAATATTGTTCAACATTATTATATGTTCGATAATAAAATTAAAATGTTTCATATTTATATACTATTCACTAAGCCTATAATCTATAATCATTTGAACTGAAAATGAAAAAATATAACTAATGGTAAACAAAAAAATGAAAATTTTGAAAAAAAATATTATGTGTGTTTTTGGAATGGTGTAATTGAGCCACAATTTTAACTTGATTAGATTGACCTGCATCAATTATATACAAAAATTTATCAATTGAAATATATATACTAAAATATATTTTAATATTAATATTTGAACTAATTAATAACCGTAACTTAAATTGTGGAGAGCAAACAATCTGCAGTCCACCTCATAATTAGAAAATAAGATAAAAGAAAATTAAAAAACAAATTAATTTAATATTTAATTAATACTTAATATAATAGTAAAAAAAAAAAAACTTGAGGGGGGCCATGGCCACCCCAAGGGTGTGCCTAGGTCCGCCCCTGATTGCACGGCTAGGCGACAACAATTACAAGAAATAATTCACACGATGTTCCACGTATAATTTCCACGTTCATCTATCGAGGCAACGGTAATCGCAAGAAGGACTAAAGCCAGAATTCGTCCATTGTATATTTTCACTCGACTTCAAGGTGGGGATTTCTATCTTTCTGTTTGTCATTATTAAATGTGATATTTAATTATTTTGATATTCATGTGAAGTATGATTTCTAACTTATTATGTTCGTTGATTCGGGTGGAATTTACACAATTTAGAGGCACATGTGAAGCATGTTTTTGATGAGATTTCATTGATTTATGCATGGATTATGATGATTTGAGCCAAAATGAGGGAAATGTTGTGTTTTGTCGATTTTGTAGGAAATACGATGGAATTTGGAGCAAAACACCAACCACACTTTACTGGATCAGGAAGAGGAGTGCACCGTTGGGTTCGTCTCGAAAATCGGAGTGGAATAGCCTAAAGAATCGATTCAATCGGACAACCGAGGCGAAAGATATGCACGAAACAAGTTTGGAGTGCCGAGCAACTCGGCCGAGCTAGCCAACTCGGCCGAGCCCTTGATCAAGGCAGATTCTGGAATCAATTTCCATCCGGCCGAGCTATCTGATCCGGCCGAGTGCGAGGAAAAGCTTGGAGAAACAACTCGGCCGAGTTGGACCACTCGGCCGAGCTACTGAAGGATGCAGAATCTGGAACCAATTTCCATCCGGCCGAGCTAGCTGATCCGGCCGAGCTGCTGAACAAAGTTTGGACGCTGGAATCAATTGCACTCGGCCGAGTGGGGCAACTCGGCCGAGCCCTGAAGATTTTGGCCACGATTTTAACACCCCAACGCGGCCGAGCTGTCCCACTCGGCCGAGTCACCCCTGCTCTCGGTGCCTTTTGCATATTTTGTCCAATTTCCAAGGACTTAAGTGCAATTTTCATCCTTAAACCCTACCCCAACACTATATAAGGCCTCATTCTTGAAACCCAAGATATTCTCCCCCAATTCCACACATAGTTACACATACTTGGAGGTGTTTTGACCATAATTTCTTCATCTCTTCACCAAATCAAGGAAGAAAGGATGCAATAGCTCCCAAATTCCATTCCCTACCACATTCTAGACTAAGCTTTCTCTTTCTTTTCCTTTTTATTTAGTTATTTCATTTGGGATTTGTAATTTGATTATGCTAGTTAGTAGCTAAACAACTTTGTGGTTCTAAGGCATTGTAAGACTTGGATTGATGTTTATGAGTAATTTCTTGCTTTAATTGGTGTTTATCTCGTATTTGCTCAATTATTCATTGTAAAGCATGTTGTTAGTGGCCATAATGATTTGCTTGATTTATTGTTAATTGGGGTAATATCGGGAGATTTATTCCATTTAATCGTATGCGAATATGCAACCCGGTATTATTATGATCTCGGGAGAGGATTAATTATCGGAGAGGGAATCGAATGATCTTAGGAGCTATTTTAGATGGTGTAATGTTTGTGATGTAGACATACGAGCTTATATTACATTGCGTCTTTGGATTAATTTGTATCGAGAGATCGATTAGTTCTTCTTGTGTGATCACCCTATTTGAGATAACCTTAATGGCCATTTAAACGGGATAACTCTCATAAACGGACGTCTAAATACAACAATTGCCTTGGAACCCACCTTTCTTCTTTGAGTTTTCATCCGTTTTTACTTTCGTTTTCTTACTTTGCATGATTAGTTGATCGATTTTATATTTACTCTTTCGTTGTCTATTTGTGACACATAGTTAGGCAATCTTAGGGGTAATTCAACACTCAATCTATTCGATCACGTCTATTTAGAATTCGACTAGCAAACTACCCTTTTATGCCTTAACCTCCTCGTGGGATCGACCTCGTGCTTATCACGCTACGATAGACGCCGTATACTTGCGGTTGTTTATTTAGTGTTGCATAACACGTGTATCAAGTTTATGGCGCCGTTGCCGGGGAGGTTTTTATAAGCTCTAGAGTGTAGGCTAGAAGAGTTTTAGTTTAGACAATTTATTTGCTTTCTTTATTTTGCCAAAATCCAAAAATATTTGTGTTTGTTACTTTGAGCTTATTTGTATATCTCACTCTCGTTTGTTCTTGTGATAGACATGGTTTATGATCACACGATCTAGGAGGAACCACCAAGAAGTGCTACCTTTAGATCCGGAGATTGAGGCCAATTGTCGAAGAAGGAACGCCGAAAGGAGAAGACTAGAGTTGGAAAGAATGAACCGAAGGGAGAATCCGGTTGAAGAAGAGGAGGAACTTGAGAATCACGGGGTCGAAGGAGTCGAGGAACCTAACGGAAATGGAGGTAACCGACCTCAAGGGGTGCTAAGGGACAATTTTCGTCGGAGAGTGGAAGAGAACATCGGTATGGAAAGAAATGGAGAGCAAAGGGAGGAAAACGGAAATCAACGAGTCTTGAGAGATCACTTCCGCCCCATTCCTAGACCATATGGAGGAGCGGGTAGGGAACCCGTAGACGCTCATAACTTTGAGCTCAAGCCGACCTTGATCATGATGGTCAAAAACAACCAATTTGGAGGGTTGTCGAAGGAGGATCCTAACCTCCATTTATCTCAATTCTTAGAGATAAGTGGAACGGTTAAGATTAATCGTGTCCCTCAAGATTACATCCGTCTCCAATTGTTTCCATTCTCACTCCGTGATCGTGCCAAGCAATGGTATATGTCCCTTGATCTAAGGACGATCGAAAATTGGACCGATCTTGTAGACGCTTTCCTCATGAAGTACTTTCCTCCAAGCAAGACCATCAAGATAAGAGGAGAAATTTCTTCTTTCATGCAAGACGATGATGAGTCTTTAGCCGAGGCTTGGGAGCGTTTCAAGGATCTCATACGGAGTTGTCCTCAACATGGGTTCTCAAGAGATCAATTGATTTGCTATTTCTACAACGGGATGGATCATCGAACGAGAGGGATGGTGGATGCCTCGGCCGGTGGAGGTTCTTTGCTAGGAAAAACGACGGATGAGGGTTATGTGCTTCTAGAGGAGATGGAAAGAACGGAAACCAATGGCCATCCGAGAGAAGACAAAACCGGAAAGTTGCTTCAACCCAAGAATTGGATGAGAGTGCTAAACTCTCCAACAAGGTGGATAAATTGATATCCCTTATGACGGCTAAAGCTTTAGTGGGGCCACGTGACGAGCAATATGAAGAAGCCCACTACATGAACAATCAAAGGGATAGGCAATTTAGAGAGAGAGGTTGGAACGATAGGCAAGCCTATGAAAGTCCCTCCAATCCCAACCAATATCATCCGAATTTGAGGCACCATGAGAACTTTTCTTATGCCAACACAAAGAATGCCATCATCCCACCTCCAAATTTCAATGTTAGAGATGGAGCTATTGTGGAGTCTTCATCAAAGCCATCAATGGAGGATATGTTTGGTGCTTTTATGGGGGAAACCACGAAATTCATGAGAGAGACTAGAGAGAATGCAAACATAACTCGGCAAAGACTTGATGAGCATGGTGAGATGATCAAAGATGTGACCACCCACATGAAGGCTATAGAGAAGCAAATAGGTCAACTTGCTACCATCATTGGAAAGCAACACGTTCCGGGGCAATTCCCCTCTAACACGGAGCTAAATCCTAAGGAGCAATGCAAAGCCATAAGGCTAAGAAGTGGGACAAGCTACGAAGGGCCCAAGATGCCGTTAGAGGAGGAAGTGGTAATGGCACCCGAGGGTGTTGACAAAAGAGATGGCTTAGTGAAAGAGAAAGAAGAGAAAGAAGGGGAGAAGAAGAGTGGGGAGGCAATCCCTCCTTTGTTTAGTAAAAATGTAATGCATATCCCATATCCTCAAAGGATGAAGAAGAAGAACTTGGATAGCAAGTTTGTCAAATTTGCGGAGATGTTCAAGAAACTCCATATCAACATCCCTTTCGCCGAAGCTCTTGAACAAATACCGCATTACTTCAAATTCTTGAAGGAGATAATGTCACACAAGAGGGAAATTGAGGCATATGAGACGGTGCACTTAGCCGAACATTGTAGCTCCATAATTCAAGCTAAGCTACCTCCAAAGCTTAGGGATCCCGGATCCTTCACTTTATCATGCACTATTGGAGATGGAGGTACATTAAGAGCTCTATGTGATTCGGGAGCAAGCATCAACCTCATGCCATTGTCACTCTTCAAGTCACTTGGTTTAGGAGAGCTCACACCAACCACAATGAATCTCCAATTGGCGGATAGGTCTATGACATACCCTTTGGGTATAGTGGAGGATGTATTGGTCAAAATTGACAAAATTCTCTTTCCGGTAGACTTTGTGGTTTTGGACATGGAGGAAGACAAAAACACTCCATTGATATTGGGAAGGCCATTTTTGGCAACCGGAGGAGCCAAACTTGATATGAGGAATGGAGAATTGGAGCTTCGAATGAACCAAGAGATAGTTACAATTGACATGTTTAGAACTATCAAGCTCCGAAATGATGAGAATGGAGAGTATGGGTTTCCCAAGGGAGAGTATCCTCCAATACCCATGAGAAAAGAGGTGGAAGAAGAGCCCAAGATGAATATTGTGGAGGAGAACCCCAAGGAGAAGGATAAAGAATTAGAGATGGGCAAGAAGGCCAAGTTTGGGGGAGTTTTTGGAAAAAACTCCCCCAAATCAAGAAAAACTACTTGTGCAAGTTTGGGAGTGAATGAGGCATCAACCTCCTATGGCATGATTGAAGAGCCGGATGGAGTGGCTAGTGGATGTTTTGATGGACTTAAGAGAGTTGTATGGGCAAAGAAAGTCAAGAACAAGGGTGACAAGGGGGTGACTTGATATTCCCCTCAAGGAGAACCGTCCGGCATAGGACGTTAAAAATAGCGCTTCTTGGGAGGCAACCCAAAGTTTTATTGCTTTCTTGTTTTTATTGCTTTAGTAGTGTTGATAGCTTGGTTTATTTTGTAGGTATGGATGAAGAGTACTATGGACACCTTGTCTTGAAGAATAGAGAAGAAAGCAAAACCAACTTTGGAGAGAGGAAGCAAGTGTTGCAATGGTGATCTTTGAAGAAGCATTGGATGTGCAAGGAGGGAGGTAACAACTTGTAGCCCCAAACTTAGAATTTATACATAGTAAAATTCTAAGTTTGGGGGAGTTATTTTTTTTTATTATTATTTTTCTACTAGTTGTTACCCTTGCACCGGTTCGTCATTCTACTTGTGTCACATTTTGCACCAGCGCACACTTGGCTTTCACATGAGTATATTGGTTTAGTTGGTTTTGAGCATATGTTGGGTAGTGGACAATTGGTGAAATGTGAGCATGAATAGTCATTGGAATCCATTGTTGAGTAGTTGTGATGATGTTTATTTGCTTTGAATGTAAGCATGATTGATGTTTGATATAGTATCATGTTGTGTTCATATTTGTGATCTTTGATAGCATGGATGCATGATGTGTTGTTGTTTGGGGACATTTGATGAATGTGAGAGTCCTATTGAATAAACCGGTGAGAATTGAGCCTTAAATCGAGCATGTAATCCGGTTTAGTTCATTTGAGAGTGGACTAAGTTATTGCTAGTGATTCTAGAACTTGCCTAAGTTCTTGTTTGAAATCATGATTGTGTGAGATGATGTGATGTGATATAGGCCATCTTGTTCTAAGAAAAGTCACTTAGCCAAAATTTCCCAAAACCGAAGTAATCTTCCGTAGTTAGCCCCTTGAGCTTAATCCCTCATTTTCTTGGCAAACTACAATGTTAACCACTTAGCCTTTTTGAGCCTTTGATACCTACATCTAGTGGAGAATAAAAGACAAAGTGGAAAACATGTGCATTGAATGAATATCTTTGGTGAAAGGAGAAATTGGAGAAGTTGAAAAAAAAAAAAAAAAAAAAGAGAAAGATGAAAAGAAAATCAAGGAAAAGAAAAGAGGGACAAAGCGCCCCAAAAGCTTGAAAAGAAAAAAAGTGTTCAATGGTTTTGTGGTGTAGAATGTGCTTAAAAGAGAACAAATAAATTGTGGAAGTTAGAGTTTTTGAGTTGCAATCCGCGGAATTGTAACTTTATCTTGAGAAGTTTTTGAGATGTACGTCTTTATCTCTCGCTCTCCACTAGTTTATGAGTCACTTCATCCAAATTTACCCCACCTTAACCAAAGAGCCAATGTTACATCCTTGATTAAGTCCTATTGATCACATTGTTGAGCATTTGAGTGCATGTAGAAAGTAGAAGTTGGGCAAGCATATGGTGATTGCATAGCATGACTTGGTTGATGAGTGTTTTAATATCCTTAATTTATTTGTGTGTTTGAGAGAAACACTCCATCATGTGAGTAGAGGACTTGAGCATTTGGATTTTGTTTCCCATCACAATGTGTTGTGTACTTGTGCATTCTTTGATCTATGAAGGTGGATTGCAATAGTGAGCCTATAACTTTCATTAAGAAATGCACTTGGAGAAAGAGATATCATTACATCTTACTTTGCATGTGTGATTTGCATTGAATATTCCATTGTGATCATTCCACCCTCATTGCTTTAAGAGCTTAGTTGTTTGAGGACAAACAACATTTTAAGTTTGGGGGGGTTTGATTCGGGTGGAATTTACACAATTTAGAGGCACATGTGAAGCATGTTTTTGATGAGATTTCATTGGTTTATGCATGGATTATGATGATTTGAGCCAAAATGAGGGAAAGGTTGTGTTTTGTCGATTTTGTAGGAAATACGATGGAATTTGGAGCAAAACACCAACCACACTTTACTGGATCAGGAAGAGGAGTGCACCGTTGGGTTCGTCTCAAAAATCGGAGTGGAATAGCCTAAAGAATCGAGTCAATCGGACAACCGAGGCGAAAGATATGCACGAAACAAGTTTGGAGTGCCGAGCAACTCGGCCGAGCTAGCCAACTCGGCCGAGCCCTTGATCAAGGCAGATTCTGGAATCAATTTCCATCCGGCCGAGTGCGAGGAAAAGCTTGGAGAAACAACTCGGCCGAGTTGGACCACTCGGCCGAGCTACTGAAGGATGCAGAATCTGGAACCAATTTCCATCCGGCCGAGCTAGCTGATCCGGCCGAGCTGCTGAACAAAGTTTGGACGCTGGAATCAATTGCACTCGGCCGAGTGGGGCAACTCGGCCGAGCCCTGAAGATTTTGGCCACGATTTTAACACCCCAACGCGGCCGAGCTGTCCCACTCGGCCGAGTCACCCCTGCTCTCGGTGCCTTTTGCATATTTTGTCCAATTTCCAAGGACTTAAGTGCAATTTTCATCCTTAAACCCTACCCCAACACTATATAAGGCCTCATTCTTGAAACCCAAGACATTCTCCCCCAATTCCACACATAGTTACACATACTTGGAGGTGGTTTGGCCACAATTTCTTCATCTCTTCACCAAATCAAGGAAGAAAGGATGCAATAGCTCCCAAATTCCATTCCCTACCACATTCTAGAATAAGCTTTCTCTTTCTTTTCCTTTTTATTTAGTTATTTCATTTGGGATTTGTAATTTGATTATGCTAGTTAGTAGCTAAACAACTTTGTGGTTCTAAGGCATTGTAAGACTTGGATTGATGTTTATGAGTAATTTCTTGCTTTAATTGGTGTTTATCTCGTATTTGCATATTCAATTATTCATTGTAAAGCATGTTGTTAGTGGCCATAATGATTTGCTTGATTTATTGTTAATTGGGGTAGTATCGGGAGATTTATTCCATTTAATCGTATGCGAATATGCAACCCGGTATTATTATGATCTCGGGAGAGGATTAATTATCGGAGAGGGAATCGAATGATCTTAGGAGCTATTTTAGATGGTGTAATGTTTGTGATGTAGACATACGAGCTTATATTACATTGCGTCTTTGGATTAATTTGTATCGAGAGATCGATTAGTTCTTCTTGTGTGATCACCCTATTTGAGATAACCTTAATGGCCATTTAAACGGGATAACTCTCATAAACGGACGTCTAAATACAACAATTGTCTTGGAACCCACCTTTCTTCTTTGAGTTTTCATCCGTTTTTACTTTCGTTTTCTTACTTTGCATGATTAGTTGATCGATTTTATATTTACTCTTTCGTTGTCTATTTGTGACACATAGTTAGGCAATCTTAGGGGTAATTCAACACTCAATCTATTCGATCACGTCTATTTAGAATTCGACTAGCAAACTACCCTTTTATGCCTTAACCTCCTCGTGGGATCGACCTCGTGCTTATCACGCTACGATAGACGCCGTATACTTGCGGTTGTTTATTTAGTGTTGCATAACACGTGTATCATTTGTCAATATTAAATTTCATATGTGATTATTTTGATGTTCATGTGAAAGATGTACGAGGATAGGTCATCTGACCTTTATAAACGAGGATAGGTCATCTGACCTTTATAAACGAGGATAGGTCATCTGACCTTTATAAACGAGGATAGGTCTTCTGACCTTTATAAATGAGGTGAGTTATACATATTTAATGTGATTTATCGAATTGATTACTTGTTGTATTTAGTTTTGACAAGCATGTCCCCACTGAGCTGTGGTTTGCTCACCCCTTATTTCAACATTTTCAGATTAAGGAGCTGGTGGCGAGGAGGAGCGGTGGATGACATCTTTCAGTAAAATTAATTAAGACGTTGTTGTTTCCTAGATATATTAAAATTCAATTGAGTTACTATTAATTCTTTAAGCTTCCGCTGATTGTTAATTAACTTTATTGTAAAATAAAAATGTAAGTCTTATTTCTTGAGTATAAATTTTGGTTCATGCCCTTAAAATTTTAAATTGTTAATTATATTTGTAAAATATTCTTTTATGAAAATTGGGGTGTGACACGAGTTCACTCATATTAAATTATCAATTCAATTAATCTTTTTTTCAAAAGACGAAAATGATAATTGACCCACGAATAAGAAGGAGTGTTAAAAAATTAAATAGATATTCAAATTGTTTTATTTTACAAGATCAATATATTAGATATTTGAAGATCCCTTTGAACCCAATAGATATTTAAGCAGTTGTGGTTTTAGAATTCTAAAATTTGCACTTTAAATAATTAATTAATTCATTGGAGCTGTTTAGACAACATTAGTAATGAATTCATATCTCAAAGTAAAAAAACTTTGCTTTAATAATCGATCTTTGTGTCATGGCTCATGAGCCATTCTTTGTAAAACGTTGTTAGTGGTGCTTTTACAGAATAAACTTTGCCATAAAGTTGGTTTCATTTCATAATCAGATCGTGCACGATAGAGTATATAGATCTATTTTATTAGTGGCGATTAAGACATGTTAATATTACTCTCAAAATCAAAGACACTGTACGCTCAAAATGATTCATTTTTTACTCTTCAAAGTGCAAGTGCAGCCATCAATGTCAATAACATCGACGACGTTAACTCTTACTGTACTTTCAAGATGATTGGGACATTGAAAATTAATTGTACACTCTTAATATAAATTACTCATAAAATTGATATCATCTCAACATTATTTTATTTTTAGAATTGACACTCATTCTTTTATCTACATTTTACTTTACACTTCACTAAATCACTCAAAATATACACTATTAATTTATATTACCAATATTTTTTTTTTTAAATGTGTCGATCAAATCGTAAAAGTCAACTCGAACTAAGAGTAATATTTGTCATGGCCTGGCCATCATCAACGTTGTACTATGGAGTATTAACTCATTCGAAAAAAATATAGCGTGGGTGTTATATGCCGCTCCACGTATGTTAGATGCACTTCCCCTTCATTTTTATTAATTAAACATTCATACATTCTACTAAAACATGCAAAAAAATATATCCCCCTACAATTAAACATAATCCTAACCCTAGAATTAGGGGAAGCAGCCGCCGCCGGCGGACCAAAAAAAAAATTGACAAAAACATGTCGATCGACACTGATTTGTCGACCATAAGGAGTATATTCGACTATAGTTTATCGACGAAAAACACCCCTGTTGACAATATTTTATCATTTTTTTTTTAAAATATGAATTTTTGACAAAAAATTGTCGACCATAAACATTGTTGTCGAAAGGAGTACATTCGACTATAGTTTATCGACGAAAAACACCCTTTTCAACAATATTTTATCAAATATTTTAAATAAATATGAATTTCGAATTTGTCGACAACAATGTTTATTGTCGACAATTTCTTGTCGAAAATGAAAAAAAAAAAAACCCAACCTTTGACTGTTTCAAAGAAATAGAAGAGGGCTGTCGGCCGACGCAGAAGAAAGATCAGAAAAAAAAAAACCTGGTATGGGCTGCGCGAGGGCAGGCCGCGAGGGGGAGATCGGCGAAGCAGAAAAAAGAAAAAAAAAAGGTGAGAGAGCGTTGCAGCTGGGCGGAGGGCGGCAAACGGCGGGTAGCGTGAAGGAGAAGAAAGTTGAAGAAGACGGGTTGATATGGGGAAGAAAAGAGGAAAAGAAAGTTTTGTGGAGGTGTGAATTTATCATACCAAAATTTAAAATAAAGGGGTATAATAGGTAATTTAAAAGTAGTGCATCTATCTTAATTGTGTTTTGAGAGAGTGAGTATATCGGAGGAGTGCATCTAACATATTGGAGGGGCATTTAACCCATGCCCAAAAATAAAAAAAAACCACTGCCTCCTTAAAAGGGTACGACTATCTGCACCTCCAACTTGTTTAAATGCACTCGCCCTATTATTTTTTTAATTTAATAATCATATAAAACCCCCATACCCTTTATTATAAGTAAAACTACACTACTAAATGCACCCCCAATACTAGCTACACTCCTCTTCCACTCTTAAACCCTAATTCGAATTTATTAATAATCACCGTCGTCGTCACCATTTTCGACCACGTCGCCGCCGTCACCATTTTCGAATGCCGCCTCACCATTTTTTACTGGCCCAACTTCATACAAAAAAAAAATTCAAAAATTCCAGAAAAACGTAAAAAAATCTCAAAAACATTCGACCATTTTAGGTCGACTATATATACTTTCGTCGACAACAATTTATCGACGAAAGTGTATATAGTCGACCTAAAATGGTCGAAATTAAAAAAAATGCAGAAAACCAAAACCCTAAACCTAAAATCCAAACTTGGAGCAGCAACCGCGGGCGGCGAATCGGGGTGGGGCAGCCGGCGGTGGGAGAGACGACCGATGGGTTAGGGAAAAGAGAAGAAAAAAAAAAGGAAAGGGAAAGAGAGCGAGGAAATAAGAGAGAAGGGAGGGGGCGGCCGACGACAACGAGTGAGTGGGTGGGTGGGTCGATGGAAGATGAGGGGAGAGAAGAGAAAAAATAGGGGAAAAGAGGAAGGGAAGAGAGAAGAGAGGGGGCGCGGGTGACGAGCAAGGGCAGCCGCTAGCGGTGAGCGTTGAAAATGAGGGTGATGAATTGGAGAGTTCTAAATTAGGGTGTGAAGGGGGAGCATGGATAGTAAAGGTGTTCTATTGAGAAAATGATATTTAAGACAATTTGAGGGAGTGCATCTATCCTAATTAAATTTGAGAGGTATTGCATCAATCGGGGATGTTCATTTAAACAGGTCGGAGGTGCATATATCCGTACCCTCCTTAAAATTATTGGGCTTTCCACGGGATGCCTAGGCCCAAGGTCGTCTCTTCATTGTTCTTTAGGGCCCGCCTTAAGGGCCCTGGCTATATACCCCTCCAACTCTGTTAGATGTACTCCCCCGATTAATATACTCCCCCTAAAATGTCATATGTTAGATGTACTCCCCTATAAAACACCTAATCTACCCTTATAAATACACTCCCCCTATTAAATCATAAACCCCACTTCTTCCTACCAACACTCCAAACGCCGCCGCCTCCAAGCACCGCCGCCCTCTTCCTCGCCGCGTGCCGCCGAAGGTGATTTTTCTTCTTCTTCCTACCAACACTACAAGCACCGCCGCCCGCTTCCTCGCCGCGCGCCGCCGTAGATGTTAGGAATTAATATACAAGAATTAATTTCCACCCTCTCTACAAGTTCGGACTTTTAGATGAGACATAATTCTTTCATGGTATCAGAGCAAACCGGGCAAACGACCTGGGTTCGATTCCTGTTGGAAGCACTCCACCCATTTAAATTGTCCACTCGATGGGCCTCCTCCCCAAAAATGGTAAGAGGTGTTAATCCGGCCCACGAGTGAGGGGGAGTGTTAGGAATTAATATACAAGAATTAATTTTCACCCTCTCTACAAGTTCGGACTTTTAGATGAGACGGAATTCTTTTAGTAGGTGATTTTTTTTCTTATTTTCTGTTCAGGCGACGCGGCGGCGCCCCCTTGCCCAGCGCCGCCCGCCGCTCTCTCTTCCCCTCGCGCGCCGCTCGCTGCTCGCCGGCCATCGCCTTCCTTTCGCGCGAGCAGGTAAGTTTAGGGATTTTTTTTTTTTAAATTATGTTGTGCGGCGGCGCCCCCTCCCTTCCACGACAACCTTCTCCCGAAACCTGAATCGGCCATGTAGCACTGTCTCCTCCCCCTCTTTCGCTGTGCCACGCTCTCCCTCTCCACACGACAGTCCGCGCAGGTAAGTCCTCTTTTTTTTCTTTTTTTTTAACTTTCAACGAACCAGTGTCGACGGAATGCATTCCCGTCGGCAAATTGTTGTCGACGGAATGCATTGTCGTTGGCAAATTGTTGTCGACGATAATGCATTTCTTCAACACTGGTTCGCCGAAAATTTTAAGTTTTTTTTTCGACAAACTAGTGTCGACGGAATGCATTATCGTCGACAAATTTTATGTCGACGATAATGCATTTCGTCGACCCTGGTTTGTCGAAAATATGTTTTTTATTTTATGTTTTAAAATTTATGTGTTGAAAATGAGTTGGTGTTGGTCGTCGGAGGAGGCGGCGACGACAACTATTAGGGTTTTAAAAGTGAGGGAGTGTATTTATCATGATTATTTTAGTTTATTTTAATATAAGGGTAGTTTAAGTTTTTTACATTAATATTAAATTAATAAATGTAGAGGGGGAGTATACTTAACAGAGCTGGAGGGGTATATAGCCAACGCCTTCTTTAGGTGAAGTTTAAGTTAAATACTTAGAGGCCACTATTATTTGCACCCTTGTTTTTATGAATTCACCACCCACCCCTTTTATTATTTAAAAATAACTTGTGAAAAGATTATTGCACCCTTTTCAACCTTCACCACTTACTGAGTTCACTCTTCTCCCCCTTTCAAAGCTGAAAATCTATCTATATATACATACATACATACATATATATATATATATATATTATATAAAAAAAGGGTTGGTCTGCTATGGACTCGAGTGCATGTTGTGCACCCTAGTTCATGTTACACTTTTCAGTTACTGACTTACACTTTTTGGTAAATGGTGTTGCACTTTTCAATTATTAAACTGTATAATAATATTTTTAGTAATAATTAAAAAGTGCAACACCATTTACCAAAAAGTGTAAGACAGTAAATTAAAAAGTGCACATGGACTAGAGTGCACAGCATGCACTCAAGTGCATACTAGACTTTACCATAAAAAAATCCTTACATGATAACCGTGCTCTTAACTCAAGTTGCTATTCTTTTTTATTCTTTTTTTTTTTTATTTCGCGAAATTTGAAAAAAATTGACACAATATTTTTTGAGAGCTTCTGCCGAAAAAATGATGGAAGAGGGTATTATGGAGTGACAAATAAGTGGAAGGAAAGTTGCAATAATTCAGGAAAGAGGTGGTCATACTTGAGTTGAGGGATGGCGTATGCTATCAAATTTATCCAAAATTATAGTATCATTTTCTTTGATTTACAAAGTAACTTCACAATTAACTATTTTCAGAACATATTGTGTAGTAGCACTGTAGCAGGACGTCAATTTATGAACGGGTGGGACTATTTACACCTCCATTTCGGTTTAGAACGCTCCCCCTTTGAGCTTAATAATAAAATAATGAGGTAAAAAACCAAAAATACCCTTTAAGTCCTATTACACTACTAAATGCACCCCCTTCACCTTTTAAACCCTAACCTAAGTTTTATCCAGCCCAGCCGCTGCCACCACCACAGCCGCCGCTGCCGCCACCAAACAACAAAATTTCACCACAAACAACATACAAAAAAAATCCAGAATCTTAGAAAAATTTCAATTTTTTTTAAAATTTTCGACAAACCAGTGTCGACCATATTCACTCTCGTCGACACCCTGTTGTCGACGAGAGTGAATATGGTCGACACTGGTTTGTCGAATTTTTTTTTAAAAAAAAATTGAAATATTTCGACAACTTTAAGTCGACCAAAATACACTCTCGTCGACAACAATATGTCGACGAGAATGTATATGGTCGATCTACAAAGGTCGAAATTTATTTATTTTTTTTTTTAAAATAAAATCGACACAGTTGGTCGACCATATATATTCTCGTCGACAATAATTTGTCGACGAGAATGCAAAGGGTCGACACACCAGTGTCGATGAAAGAAAAAAAAATTACCTTTGTAGTCGGAAACAAAAAAAATTGACATTCCATGAGAAAAGGAAACAAAAAAACTAAAGAAGCGGAGAAAAAAGAGAAAAAATGAAGAAAAGCAAAAAAAAAAAATCTAAACCTAAAATTCAAATCTGATGGGCGGCGGCCGGCTGCGGACGACAAATCGGGGTGGGGCGGCCGGAGTTTGGGCAGGGGTGATGGGTGGGGTGAATGAGTTGATTTTTTTTTTTAATTTGCTGCTGTAAGCAGCTGTTGAGAGGGAGGAGGGAGGGAGGGAGGGGAGGGCGGCGACGACGGAGGAGGGAGGGCGGCGACGGAGAGGAGTTGAATTTTTTTTTTGTTTTAGCTTTACGTAGTTTCTTGAGAGAAAGGGGAGGAGGGAGGAGAGGGGAGGGCGGCGACGACAGAGGAGGGACGGCTAGAAGAAAGAGAGGGAGGGGTGAAGAACGATCGGAGAAGAAGGAGGAAGAAGGAGGGGAAAATTAGGAGGGTGTGTTTAGTAAATAGATTTTTAAGACAAAAGGGTATTTAGGACAATTTGAGTAGGGGTGCATCTATCTTGATAAATTTTTGGGGGTGCATCAATCGGGGGAGTGTTCTAAACCGAAATGGAGGTGTAAATAGTCCCATCCTTTAGGAACTAGTGAACTACACTTGTATTAATTGTACTTAAAGTTATTGGGTCCAATTTTATTCAGCAACGTTTTTTTTTTTACTTCTTTATTTATTAATTTTGCCAATGTTCCCTATGCTTATTTTTGCAGTATTTTTCTCTGCATTCTCAATTTCTCATCATGATTTACTTGTTTTCTAAGTAAGTGTCACTAAGAAACTCCGGCAAGGGAGATTCTTTAACTTGTTTTCTAAGTAAGTGTTGGGTTTGATCCTACCATTTCTTGTAGTCTTATGAAGATAATTGTTTAACATTTTGAGTACTGTTGGCACGTACGTCTTATATATGGATTTGCGCAGAGGGCAACATTTTCAATTAAATGAAATCATTTGTTTTATATTTAGTATTTCACTTTGTGTTCTATAGTGTGGATGAACGACATGTAAAAAGTGAAAAAAATATGTCGATTGTAAGACTCTCACCCAGCAACATACACAATATGCTTATTTCTAATATTACAAGTCCACAAAACTTATTCTCCGTTGTGAATCAGCAAGTATATATTTTTGGGATCATAGTACCTCACTATTTTTACGGACCGCCAAAGGTTTAACCAATCTATGATCAGCTAATTGAATTAATCTCATCTAAAATATTAAACGTAAAAAAGTATATAATTTATTTATTTATATTATATTACTTTTTCTAACATTGTTTGATTTAATAAAATAGTTTCATCTATTTAAAATTTAAACATTGTAGAAAAGTGCGTAGTCAATTCATTAATTTTTTCACACAAGTAATGAGTTTTGAAGTATCAATTTACGAAGTACTACAAAATTTTGACATATTTATCTCCAATGAATCTCACCCTCCTCTTAAATAAAAGATCTTTTAGAAATACACATTGTGTAAATTATAAAAAAATTAAAACAATACTTATTATAAAACAAATGGAGTGGCATATTAAGACTACACTTTAATTACAGATAGTGTAGAGATAATATATAGCCACACATGGATATATATATGAGGCACACTCTATGTGAAATTTTAGGTCAAACAATGTAACTTAGAAAATCTTGTAGATTAAGACAAGGGTTTTCAGATTAAATTATTGAAATAAACTGATCTGCATATTAGAAAGATATACAAATAATTATAAAATAATTATACGTTATTACATGAACAAGTATGTGTTACTACGTGAACAATAAATGTTGTTACTTAAAGAAACTACATAGAGAGTTTTTATGAAAAATATATTCGAAGGGACATTTTGCGTGAACAATAAATGTTGTTACTTAAAGAAACTATACAGAGAGTTTTTATGAAAAATATATTCGAAGGGACATTTTGCATTCTGGTCATTAGTTGAGGGCTCATTTATTTTATTTTAGAAATATAAATATTTGATTGAGAGAATAATTTATAACCATATTCTGTAGTGTGCCTTGCAAAGGTATTCTGTACTGGGATCTCATAAAGGATAATCCAGATTCTATTAGTTAACACCAAACAAAAGGACAATTGTCAATTGATGAAAGCTCCAACAAACTAACCACGTGGCTACGTCGGCCAAGCAAAACATTTTAGTTATATATTTCTATTCACAACCAAACATATTTTAGTAATATTAAAATGATATTTTATTTTTAACATCCAAAGAGGTGAGGAGAGAGAGTCTAACCTCCGAGCAGAGCAGACATTATGAGTCGATTTATGCAAATCATTTATCCTCATTATTTTAATACTAATAATAATACTTATTTCAGTTTCCAGAATCACACTTTCAATTTCTCATCTCCTCTTCCTTCACGTAATACCAACAGAAACTACCACCCACTCACCCGTTTTT
Source organism: Galeopsis tetrahit (assembly GCA_963675135.1). Classification (NCBI taxonomy): domain Eukaryota; kingdom Viridiplantae; phylum Streptophyta; class Magnoliopsida; order Lamiales; family Lamiaceae; genus Galeopsis; species Galeopsis tetrahit. Next base: position 85,338,522 of record OY776121.1, read on the forward strand.
CCATTATTTCCTCATCATCTCTCTCAGGTACCTATCCCTCTCTCTGTTGTGCATGATCAATGCCTGCCTAGTTTGATCGATTTATTGCTTTTCGTTTTTGATTTTGATTATTTTGTATTTTCTTGTTGCGATTTTTTGTCTAAATGCTCGATTTGATCTTTCTTATGTACGGCGACTTCCTGTATTTTGTTGTTTTTATGGAGTGTAGATCTGGAACATGTTGTTTACGGTTACGGATCAAAACCGCATGACTAATCCGATACCTACGAGTGCCTTTCTCTGTGTGTGTGTGTGTGTGTTTCGTTTGTTTATTGTAAATGTGTGACGTGTGACATTAGTGATGAGATTAGCAGGATGAAGCATCGTCGTGCCTTTTTAGTTGATGATGGAATTATAACTCTTGAGATTCGTGGTTAATCTTATTCAACGGTTCATCTTAAATCTCCAGAAATATCTCTAAGACATAGTATTATTTTTGTAATCTACTGCAGATATGGATGCTGCAAAAGGCCAAGGCGTGTACCCTTTGCACCGTTGCAAAACTATTCACTTGGTTGCTGCTGTTTCCCTCTTGTAATTCTCACTGAATATGGATTTTGTACTGTAAAGTCCAATGCACCTAATTGTTTGCACATCATATTATTGTATGTTCAGGTGAGACATGCTCAGGGATTCCATAATGTGGCTGGAGAGAAGGACCATAGTGCATACATGTCTCCACTCCTTTTTGATGCAGCACTTACTCCTCTTGGCTGGGAGCAGGTTATAGTTCATTAAGTATCCTGTTCGTGTGTGTCTTGTGGAACTTGACTTTGAGAAACTGTGTATCATTTTTGCTTAACCATCTGAAAACCTTATGCTTTTTAACTGGAAAACTTTTGTCAATTAGATGTTTTATTTTCCTTATCTAATTAAAAGGAAAAGAAAATGACTTTCTCACTGTGTAACAGGTAGATAATCTGAGGAAGTATGTTCAATCGTCAGGGATTTCTAGGAGAATTGAATTAGTTGTTGTTTCTCCTTTGCTAAGGTGAGTATGCTGAACTCTGATTGTTCTGGAAGTAATTAATTGTGTCTCCTCTTAACCATCCGTGGACTTCTTTTAGTGAAAACCAAAGAAAGGTCTCATATACACTCTTGGAGGAGGGGGGGGGGGGGGGGGGGGCAGAGGAGAGAGTTCTGTTGAACAGTGTAGTTTGGGAAAATAGTGTTTTTAGTCCTGTAGGTTATCCTTATTTTGGTTTTAGTCCTGTCGACTATCACGGATTGAAAATAGTTTTGTAACTTCCACTTTTCAACATTTTGGTCCAGTAACCGTTTGTAACGGACTGTAAGAGGTCAAACATCCCCGGTTGATGCTCTGATTGATTAACCGGATGTCTCACTTCTTATATCTGGTCACCGGACTAAAATATTAAAAAATTGAAAGGTACATGACTAAAAACACTAATTTCGCGTGTAGTTTTCTGCAGGTTGTTCGGATTCAGCAGATTAGGAATTTGTGATCTTATGACAATTTTAGCAAATAACATTTTTGATATAGAACATCTGAATAATCACTGACATATAAAGCTGATTGCAGGACTATGCAAACAGCTGTTGGTGTTTTTGGTGGAGGAGGTTATGATGATGGTATTGACGTACCTCCTCTAATGGCTGCAAATACTGGGGACAGTGGTCGTCCTGAGATTTCTAGTTTAAATGCCCCGCCGTTTGTGGCAGTGGAACTTTGTCGAGAACATTTGGTACGAAATGATCAGTAATCACTGATTTTCTCATCTCTTACTCTATAATGATGTTACTCATTACATCTTCAGTATAATTTCTGTATATCTGATTTAATGTTTCTCATGCTCAGCTCTCATTTTTGCATAAACACTGTTCAAAATTGAGCATCCAATAATTAAGCTTTTCACAGATTAGTAGTATATTTTTTATGGACATAGTTTTAACAATAGAGATTGGTGGTTGCTGAATGTTGAAAAACAAGTAAAAAAAATCTATGTACTTTTCACTTATTGAAATATGTAGACAATTAATCTTCATTTATATGTTAAATTTTGCAGGGAGTTCACTGGTGTGATAAAAGGAGGAGCATAAGCGAGTACAGACCACTTTTTCCTGCAATTGATTTCTCACTGGCAAGTAGTCATTCCTTGTTCTGTTTTTCTTAATTTTTTCCCTTTTTTCATGTAAAGAGCTAAAAGAATATTGATCGTCATATATTTTTTGTAATTACGATAATACTACCAAGTAATTTGTCCTGTGACTTATTCTTCAAACCTCGTGCTTCTCTTCAGATAGAAAGTGATGAGGACATTCTCTGGAAACTTGATGTAAGAGAGGAGAATGAAGAGCTGGCTGAGAGAGGCCTGAAATTTTTAAACTGGTAACATTTTGTTTCTCAACAGAGTTACGAGGACTGATTTCATTATATTTTGGGTTAATTGCGACATGTGTTTTTAAATTTGCAATTTGATGTGCAACCTTTTAAATTGTTGCAATTCTATCAAATGATAATTTTTGACAAAGCCTGTTGACATGACACTATGACAGTGTGTGAAATTACAAAAATAAAATAAAAGGTTGTGATTAAATTAAAACAATAACAAAAGCCCATGAATTTATTTGCAAATTTTTCTGATTGTCATGTCAGCATAAGCTGCCGGAAAATAGGTATATGATATAATTGCAAAATTTTAAAAGTTTGTATATTGAATTGCAAATTTTAAAAACTTATATTGTAATTGAAAAAATGTGAAAAAGACATGATTTTTTTTAATGCAATTAGCCCTTATATTTACAGAATCATTATATGATTACAGTCTTAATTTTTGTAATTTGGTGCAGGTTGTGGACACGGAAAGAGACAGAAATTGCTGTTGTTACACATAGTGGATTCTTAATTCATACTCTTGCTGCATTTGGAGATGATTGCCACCCTTCTGTGAAGAGTGAAATAGGCAAATCGTAAGTCGTTCATTATCTTAAAGTTATCTTAATTTCCGATCGAGTAATTACTGGTCAGTATGCCTGTGTGATTTCTGTAGCTAGTATGTAATACTTAGGGGGCACTTAATTGGTTCATATTCCTCCACAGAATTGACATTGAGAATCATCAAGGGTCAATCAGTGTTTTTCTGGTGGGCCTAATTTTTTTTCTAAATTTCTTTTGCAATGAATTGAAGTCGCACAATAAAAAAATGTTCTGATGAATTTGAATCTGTCCATTAAGAGAGAAGTGAATTTACATTTAATTTTCAGGTTCAATAATTGTGAACTTCGATCGATGGTCATTGTTGATAGAAGGTACACATGCAAACAGTCAAATCTTGATAAAGGATTCATTAATATATATAATTGTTTCACATTCTCATCCTTTTTACCCTCTGATTTGCACTGCAGTATGATTGTTCCAACTTCTTCGAAAACTGATTATCCAGGAAAGAATCCCCATGGAACGGATGCCCCTAGTGACGATGCTGTTGAGAAACAGTGAGGGCTTTTCCCAATATGATTATTTTAGATTCAAGGTGAGTCTGAATCTCTTCTCTCCTAAACACTGTTAAGTGATTATGTGAGGTAGATTGATCTATTATTATTTATTAGGGAAATATGATACGATTATGGTTCATGATATGACGTGGCATGATTTTCAGTAAAAAAAGTGTAAACTCATTTCGATACCAGGGTTAGAGCTGTTAATTATTTAAATTTGGAGGCACAGGTTTTACAGTTTCTGTTTTTCTTATCAAAGAGTTAAGTCACAAGTGCTTGATTCAGTTCACGTCTGCATTATACTCGTAAAATAAATTATTTGGATGTACGATAATTTGTGGCGTATCTATACGGTGGAGTGCACAAAGGTGTAATGATGAGGAAACAACATATCTTTTAGAGGTATTGTGTGAGATTGCCTCATCGACGGAATATAATTTGGACATGTTTTAATAATTTAAAGGGGTGTTTGTTTGTGACATGTCTCACTGTGACTCTATGAGACCGTCTCATACAAATCTTTGTTCATCATTTAAATGTGCTCATCTCCCTTTTGCAAATTACAAAAATATACTCCCTCCCTCCAAACTTTGTAAATATTTTGTTTTCACTATCCATACATAATATGTATGTCTCAAAATGAAAATAATATTTTTATAATCACCCTTCAAACAATCATTTATTTAATTAAGTTATCATTTACTTTATTTATACACGATCACTTTATACTTTATTTATAAGTGAATTTCACAATATTGCTGTCAAAAAAAAAATTTCACAATATTAATAATTTTGTTAAAATGAAATACACTAATATTGTTATTAAGAGGCCCATAAAAGTACATATACCCAATGTGAGCAGAATATATTTTCCTATTATGATTACCAGGGATGTATCCTATAATTTGCTCATGTTCATAAATAGTCGGTAAATGATCTTTTTATCTCAATTCTGATATTTTCCAACAAAATTTTTGAATTTTGGCCGGATAAGTTACCAAAAAAATGGTTAGAAATCTATTGTACCATACAAAAAAGAAACAAAAGAAGTATTGAAATGACGAGCTCAAAGCAAAGAAAAGAATAATATAGACCTCAACCCTCACTGTAAATCACTCAAAGTTAGCCACGAGAATGGACATAATTTGCGATTTTGAAGTCACAGTTCAAGTGGGAGAGGTGTAATCGAAATGTAAAATTGATTAAGTGTTTTGCTTCCTAGACGAGAGACGGTTCAAATGACGTGACCACACAAACACGGAGTACAACCATAGAATATCATCAGACTTTATCAAGTAACCACCACTGTCGAAGGGAATTTTATCTAATAAATAAACTATGGCCTCCCAATAAAGTACATTGCTACTCCAATTATGATAGAAGAGACGAGAATCAGAATGATAAGCTTAACATCAGCGCTTGTGAGGGCATGGTTTTCAGTTCCAATTTTCCTCTTCGTTGAGACTGGAGTAGCCGGCTTAACTGCTGACGAGTAGTCAGTTGCAACGGACCAAAAAGTTTTGGCAGTTGAAGCCATTAAAGCGAAGGCTTCGGATTCAGGCTCCAAAATTTCATTAGCATCTGTTGGAAATTCTATTGACATCAACTCTACACAATGGTCTTTGAGAACCTGATAAATACAAGAGTCAGTGTTAAACCTAAAATATTGGTGTTGCTTTAAAGCTACAGCCTACAATATTATTCTCCCAGAAAAGGAATAGTTTTTGGTCCCTAAATTTTACTTTTTCCAGTTATGGTCCTCTCTTTCACTCACTATCAAATTTGGTCCTAAAAGTACACTTTTACTCTCACATTTGGTCTCACCATTAGTTGACCGTCCATAGACTGACGGACTCATTTGGGAGTGGTAAATGTAATTATCTGAAATTATTTATTACATTTGGTACCCCCAAAATAATTACATTTAACACTAGTCTAAATAGTGATTATGTCAGTAAACGGACAGTCAACTAATGATGGAACCTTTTGTGAGTAAAGGTGTACTTTCAGGACAAAGTTTGATAGTGAGTGAAAAAGGGGGACCAAAACTGAAAAATAATAACTATAGGGACCAAAAATGATATTATCCCCGTAGAAAATGAAGGCAATGATAAAACAGTGAAAGGGCAGATTGGTAAAACTGCCATATGATCTATTGTTTGTAAGTTTACACTCGGCACAACTTCAATTCTGATTGTGCATGAATTGCACTTTTTCCCTCAGCGTTTCAGTAGAAGCAAATAATTCCACAGTAGGAAATGCTAATCTCATTCCCACTATAACAGCTAAAAGAAGTTTCTACAGTGGATAACATTTATCGATTCAAAAAATAATGTCTTGTACGGAAATTACTAGAGAGCATAATTTACTGTAGAGAAAGAGAGTTCACAGAAAATATGCCCCTTATAATTAAATCAAATGACGAACACTGAAATATTATGGATTTACACATGGCACCTAGAAAGTGAGGGTTGGTGTGGGGTTGGAGTCGAACCTCTTAACTCTCTAATAAATAAGATCAGGTACCAGTTCACCTAGTGTGAGTTGGTGTGTGCCTTGAGCTATTGAGGTAACTAGGTCGATGTGAAAGAACCTCTTACGCCTATATATTTCATATAGAGTACTTTAACCATCCAAGCATGTCTGAAGGAGAGTATGATCTATTTTAAGTATGCTCATGTAAATCAAGCAATGAAAGCTCCTTATTTTTATTATTATTTTGTTTTACAATGAATTGGCAAATAAACACATTGATCAAATGACAAGGTAGAGGAGCAAACCTCCAATGACTCGTTCGACTGAATATAATCACAGATGTATGTACCCTCCAACCATGGAACTAACACTCTTCTGGGAAATGATAGGTTGCATTGTTTTCTGTTAAGACAGATAATTCAAATTTAAAAAAATTCCAATCAATTCAAAGAACCATACAAACTGCATCCCAGTACCCTGAGTTTTCAGGAAGCTCAATTCGATAATTATAGGCTTTGCTAAAGGAAAAAATCACATGAGGTGAAATCAAATCAAGAATAAAGTTATGCATCAACCTTCAGTTGTTGGGGGGGGGGGGGGGGGGGGGGAGCATTGTTACATGATGATTTGGTCTTATGCCTATAATTTCATTTCATTATCATTTGAAGAATATTTCGTTAGGTTTTGTTACCTAAGTAGATAGTTTGATTTTATTTTCCGCAGAAAAGAAACTTGGTAACGGAATGAGGACTTTGAACAAGCAATGGCAGCCTTAAAGACAACTCAATTTTATGAGAGCTCTTTGTATACTTGTGTAAGAGGCTTTCTCCATGATTCCAGTTAGGGGATCTAATCACTTAGAGAGGAAACTGGTTGAAGAGAAATGACGAAATGAACATTGATGTGGGAGTAGTTCTTTCTTCCAAATTCTATCGTAAATATGAACAAAATTCTTTTTTGGGATATGACACAACCTATTCATGCTGCTATTAACATCAATTTAGTTTCTGATTTATTTCCTAACACAGTTTCAACTTTTTCCACATGGATCAATTGATTGATAACTAACTAGATGGTCTAATAATTGTATTAATGTGAGAGGTGATGTATGTTATCTACGTGTAGGAAACCATGACTCTGGGAGGTGAAGTGTGTATTTGAAAATATGTGTAGAAAGCCAAGACTTGCATGTAAAATAGGAATTTACTTGTCTCGTTTCTGATTTTGTGTAGTTGCCACAGAGGCCAATGAATAATTAATCAATGTAATTAACATAAAAAATCTAATGGGGGTAGCAAATTTTTTTTTTTTTTTTTAAGGCCTTGGAAGAGGCTAAGGAATGATTGCAGGACTCTTCACTCTTGATATCAATTAGGAGAAAAAATTTAGCCTCATGATATATAACATTCAATTCAGATTAACTACAAACATAACAGAAAAACTAGGCTCCTAAATCATTGATTACTTGCTTACAGATTACTTTTAGTATTTCTTTTTTACGGTAGTTATCATCACTTTCATCCTACAATTTGTTCAATATAGTTAGAATTAGCACAACTTTGATGTTCAATAAACTTAAGTTTTTTATTAGTTTATTACTCACTAGTTTTGAACAAAGTTATATGCTTAGCTGTCATTCTTTAGTTCTTGACATCAACAAAATGTTTTATAGTATGTAGCTATCCTTCCCCACGAGGCGATTTCTTTTTCACATTGAAAAGTATTGAAGTAAAAGACTGTGAGTTGATAAAATTAAAGTGTGAATCAGAAAAGCAGAAACTTTATCAAAATAAAGGGTTTTGCATCCACAGCTGCTAAATGATGGATAAGGGGGCGGAACTAGTCTTTCGATAATTATGAGAGCGACAAATGAGATAAAAAAACGTCTTTAGTGAGGCTAAAATAAAAATACCTTTGCTCTTTAAGGTCAAAATGTGGAACAGGTTTCTCAGATGATGCATCACCGATGGATTCTAAATTCCTGTCAGCCTCATCACAGATAAACTCAAGTCTACTCTGCAAACTCCTTATGATGTCTTCCTAATCACAAGAAGATTCAAGATTATAACACTGAAGGGACATAAAGGAAATATCTCAATAAATGATAACTTCATATAAATTCTTTTGATCTTTGGTAAAGAATCTTATAAAATTCAAAGGGGTCCTAACATTTATCAGATAAAATATTCATATGCTTCAGTCTAGCTGAAATACATCTTTTAATCTTTGATATCATCATTAAGAAAAAAGAAAATAATCTATGCAGCGAGGAACAAATTTGATGGACCTGCAATAAAACTCGTTGTGTCAACTGTGTCCTATAAACATGCTGAAGGCCTAACAGCACTATATATCTATGTGTGTAACTTAGGCTTTCTGACCAGAAATATATGATACCATTCCTGAAGTACAAAGAGATGGAGTCACCTTTATATCAGCCAAAGCTTGTGAAACAGGTTCCTTTGAATTTAGGTATGCAAGAGAACATACAGAGCCTCTAAAGAGAAGAACACCAAGAATCTCTTTATGGCTACATGCTTCACAGACAAAGAAATTATATTAATAAGAAAAGAATTGGCTTCGACATTAGCAAAAATCAACATGCAGGTAGAACTAAATCACACCTTCTAAGCATTTATCTTGTAAAAAAGGTAAAAGAAATTCAACTTCGTGAAAAGCATCTGACAAACTTGCATCATCCTCAGCCACCTAAGTAACAAAGGAAAAGAAGAAAGAATATTTGACTTGTCTCTTTACAAGGTGGAGTTTTATTCCCAAACAATAAACAATATCAGAAGCAAACTTGTGTTTACTGGATTTTTTTTTTTAAATGAACCCATGGACAATAAGCCTATACATAAAATTATGATTGAACTCTGGGAAAGCAGAGGTGGTAAGGTTGGCGGCAGATAGAGAGAGAGAGATAGAGTAGAAGAGCAGAGGCCGATTGACATAATTTGTTTCTAAGCAGTTGTAGAAGCATTACCAATCTCATCACTTTAACAACCGATATTTCCATCTCTTGAATGCAACTAACTTGTGAATTTTAAACAACCCTTAAAATCTTAACCTTGAATATCCTATTATCCTTAGATTTACTTAAAGAGAGAAGCACATGGAGAAGATTAATTCGTGCATGTGATCCAACGCAACTTTATAATTGGTTCATGTAACCTACCCCAATTATTTGGGATTAAAGGCTCGGTTTGCTTGTTTGTTTATTCCCATAAAACTCTTGGTGATTTAATAAAATAAATTACAATAACAGCCATGAGATGATTTTACATGATTTAACAGATCCCCAGATCTTATCCCTCCCAAAAATCGTAAAACAGCGTTCCTAAAGTTTGCCCTAGCACACCTCGCAAGAATTTCAAACCATATGTGAAACTATTAAGTTCAGTTTTCAAAAACTTTAGATCAAAACTGTGACACAATAGCTGGCATTGCACTGTAACATTATAGCTATCCATAATCAGAATGTAAATTGACAAGTTTGAGGGGTCTTACCAATTTGCCATTGATCAAAGCCTTGGAACCAGTAAGTTCCTTCGTGTGAACCATAATTTCATCACGAATAACATCAGAAAATCTTTTGATATTTAATCCATCTTCACGGGGTATGGGAAACCTGGGAGGGAGCTAACAATCAAAACAAATAGAGAAAAAATATAGAATTCTAAGTGAAAGCATGCTACCAAGTTAATCACATTAATCAATAAGATGGAACATATTCAAAGTATTAATCTTCGCAACTAAAAAAAAAGTTTGGACATATTTCTTAACAATTTTACAAGAATTGCCAGAGAAAATATTATATAGCAAGGCAGAAGAATCTTTAAATCAATGTGCATATAGGTTGAATCGACCATATTATTATTAGGAGAATCAGCAGAGTATTGCAAGCGGCTTTCCAAATCTATCAATAACCCTGAATTTAGATCACGGTGTCAGTAATAAATTAACAATCATCATCTTATGCCTTTTTTTTCCCACCAGTTTTTTTTTTTTTTTCCGGAATATAGTTCCCCAATAACATGCTAAATCGGATGCTGAATTTTCCGGACCAGAGTTTTAAAAAATTATAATTTGCCAACTGTTAATCTAACTCTAAAGTAGGGCACTGTTCAAACTAGAGAGGCACCATTACTCAATACATCAGAAGCACCTCTGGTTCAGAACATAATTCATATATCACAGTACAAACTATGCAATATATAAATAGGAAAAAAGTTAGATTTACTCCAAAGTTAAACCTTCAAAGTGGCGTATAACTACAAATATAACATTGGCTCGTAAATATAATAATGCAGGGAAAAGGAATTTTTTTTTTACATAGGAATGAGGTTCATGTATGGACATGGAAAGTAGCATTTCCATAAGAATTGTGAGGAGAAACACAATAAAAGATATTTAGGGCTGTGTGAGGAGTGAGGAAATGATGGCAAATCATTTCTCCTCAAAAAAATCACATAATTAGCCAGAGTATATATAATAAGTCTATGACTTCATTTCCATAATGTAATAAGAGGAAGAAGCTCAACTACTCTAAAATAAGAAAATTATGAAAAATAACTTATTCAGATACCAAAGGCTTAGAAAAGATATAGCGACAAGTGATTACCTTACATCAAAATTGTATGTGCATCTGAATGTTTGAAGGGAACCCAAAAGTTTTCCCATTTTGAAATCACAGGGATGTAGACTGCTCGAAGTTATATTTGATGCTAGAGAGCAATTTCGGCATGTCCACCTGAAATGCAATTTTAGCTGGTCATCACATACTGAGAATTCCAGATATTTTTACATGAGAAAATATGTGCTCTGGAGGGTACCTCAGAGGGCTATAACTAATATGAATTAGCAGTTTCTCATTCCAACCATCCATCATTGAGGAAGCCGCTTCTGAAACTCCTATTACAGTCTGTAAGACAATAATGAATAGCAGATATCACAATTTTGTACAACCAGAACGATGTGATAGTATTGGCAGTCAAATGCCATTTCTACTTTACAAAGTGCCTCCAGGTTTATACCTATACCTCCTCTGTGTCCTAATATATGTGATGTTCTCTATTTCCGTTTCATATCATCATGGAGGAGGATGCCTACATCCCCACTCTTCCAAAATAAAACAGAAGACTACTAATAGTAAATTTTGTTCGAGAAGAATAACTAAGTGCGTGATTGGCTTTTGATCATTATTGCCACACATCTTTATATAAAAAATCATAGGGAATAGAAAATAGAAAAGCAGGAATCACCAACATGCTCAGAGGGTACAAAAAGAAATTGTAACTAAGATGGCAAAACCTGGCATAGAGTTATCGTTGAATTCTTGAACAAGCTCTCATTGACCCATATGTAGATGCCAACCACCTTCATGCCACCTAATAGCATTCTTGAGACCTAAAAGAGAAGGTTAGCATGAGGAAGCAGATGGAAATCACAGCAATATCTGGTTAGCAAGGGGCAATTTTCAGCACCTCAAAGCCTTTAGAGGTGAACTACTTCAATAAGGTGTGTGCCTAGGTTCAAAGCCTAAAGAAAAGGCGTGGTTCAACAATGTTCAGCCCACAGTTTGATTATTTTACTTGCTAATAATTTAATGAAAAGAATTGAAGTTGTAGAATCTACTGCTAGGCTGAGTTTCACAGAGGTGAGTCTACAATTTTCCTTGTACCTCTTCTAAGGCACACACCTAAGAGCCCAGGTATGCACCACCTTATTGAAGTGGTGTGCCTCTAATACTGTGAGGAGTTCAGGCCTCATGTGTGTGTGCTTAACAACTATGCCACTATCTGTTCTTAATATTATTATACAAATGAGTCTTGGCTTCCACAGTTATTTGTATTTAGATTCTGAGCAGATAAAAATGGACATTTATGTCAGCCAAGTAGTGGTTGCAGAGTATATATTTTACCATAAAAGATCCTTTACTTTTTCATAGCATATGCCTATAACAGAGGGAATGTATGAAGATATGATATAGAGTAACAATGGGGGAAGGAGATCGTAGATTTTGGAAAACCAATACAATAGAGTATATATCGGCATACCCCTAATTCTCAGTCTCACAAAGCAGTTTTAGGTAAACCTTAATTCAGAAGCAACATCAAACCAGAGTTGAATAAACGTATTGCTGATGAGATTTTCAATAATCACACAAGCATGCTCTAAATTCAAACTCACCAAGAATATATTGACAGAAATAGTCATTTTAACAACATAGATAAGGACAAAATTGAGCAACAAAAGAATGAACAGTGTATTTTTTCAAATCACAAATTCGGACCTGACGCGCGTGCTCGGAAACCCAGTCCTTGTCAACAAGGAGATAAGAAGACTCAGACTGAGATTTAGCTTTGGATGAACTCTTCTTCTTATTTTTGTTGCTTTCGCCGCCACCGTCGATTACTGAACACGGCGGCTCTCCGGCGTCATTTGGTGGCGTCGGCACCAAGTCATACACGAATCCTCTGTCTAACTTCGAACTCAGTTTCCCAATCACTAGCCCAATCTGGCAATGCACACAACAAAAAATAAAAAAACAAAACACTAAAACTGAACTTCAATCCACAGGAAGAAAATGATACAATTACAATCTATTTGGAATCAAATCATGTAGGGACCTGAGAGGGGAGAGCGGAGCGAGTGAGGCGATCTTCGGCCAATTTGAGCTGATTTTCATCTCCAATTACGGCTTTCACCATTGTTTTTTGATCCTTGTGACAGACTCAATCAATCGTGACAATCCTTTGACTCTAGAGCGGAATTACAAAATTTATAATGCGAGCAAGCTGAATAGAACTAATGAACTATGGAAGGGAAGAAATTGTTGGTCGAATTTTTAGGTTCGGAAAAAGGGAAATTGGGTATATTTTTTATTTATATTAGTAATAAATAGGTTCTTCCCATTTTATTTTGGTAAAGTCTAGTATGCACTCGAGTGCATGCTGTGCACCCTAGTCCATGTGCATTTTTCAGTTTACTAACTTACATTTTTTGGTAAATGGTGTTGCACTTTTCAATTATTATTAAAAATATTATTATACAGTTTAATAATTGAAAAGTGCAACACCATTTATCAAAAAATGTAAGTCAGTAAACTGAAAAGTGCAACGTGGACTAGAGTGCACAACATGCACTCGAGTCCATAGCAGACCAATCCTTTTATTTTATGGATAAAGTATTTTCCAAGACAATTTTAAAAGTAATATTAAGAATGCATATATAATTTTGGGACGGACTGACAAAAAAAATGACAGGATAAAGTATTATTTAAATTAATTTTGCCATGTAAATAATTTACATTTTAAGTTTATTTTTAAACGTTGTGTGAGTTAGAGTGGGAATGAGCTAGACTACCCGACATATGCGTGGTAGCTAGATAGTTTGATTCGGTTCATTAAATAAACAAGTCATGTTCAAATTTTTTTAGAAATTCATAAGTATTTGAAATTCATTTATAATCAAAACAGGTGGAGTGAATTTGAATGGTGAATTATCTATAGATCAAATCTCTTTTCTTTCGGGAGTCTTACTTAATTAGATAGACTCCATGATTTTTTTGTTAAAGTAACAAGATTCGGCATTTTACATTTCTACTCTCCCTCGTTTAAGAATCTCACTTTTGCCCGTTTTACCCTCAAGTGCCTCACTTTATCCTTGTTGTGTATTTTCCATGAGACCATGCAGACAAAATCCTAGCACTAGCAACAAAGAAGTAACCAACGCCCATAAATGAAGATGCCGTTGTACTATTTCTAACAGCACTTAAATGAATGAATTTGTAACAACATACAGCGACAAGGTATCTGGATTCTTATCCTATAACATTGCATCAAACTTCTTTATCTCTACAAATCATCAAACAAGACTCCCAAAATCCTTACATGAACACTGTCCACCACAAAATCTATGCAGTCTCTTACTATCTCGAATGATAATAGTCCTCGATGTCAACACCGACACGACTTTAATAAAATTATGGCAATCCCTACACATGCCAATGCTCTTTATAACCCGAATCTTAGCCTCATTTGATGTGTTGAGTAACCCAAAGGCAACTGCCAACTTTTCACTGTGATGAACATCCACGCCTATAGCTTCCTCCTTTTCCTCATCCATCATCTCCATGTTCATCTCTGATTTATATCCCAGAACCTTTGCTCTATCAACCAAATCCTCCAAAAGCCTAACAACCTCATCTGATCGATGTTTCTTGTTGAATGTATAAACCTTGTCTCGAATAGTAATCCTACTCCAATCCTTTACCTTATCCACCTTTTCATCTTTCATCATTTTTCTCACTCTTGAAACATCCTTCCATCTTCCCACAGATAGATACATATTCAACAGCAAGAAATAGGTCTCAGAATCTTTTGGTTTAAATTCAAGCAGTTGTTCAGCTGCTTGAAAGGCCAAGTCTAGTTTCCCTTGATTTCTACACCCAGAGATCAAGATCGACCATATGAACTCATTCGTTTCCAACTTTGTCGTTTTAATGAAGTCAAAAGCTTCATCTATCTGACCTAACCTCACAAACATATCGATCAAACACGCATAATGGTCAATCACGGGATTGATCTTGAACTCGTTTTTCATCATCTCGTAGTAAGCTAATGCTTGTTCAACCATTCCAGCTTGGCTACAAGCTGAAAGCACACCCGTAAAGGTAATCTTGTTTGGTCTAATCCCAACAAATCTCATATCCTCGAAAAGCTGCAATGCTTGCTCTGTATATCCATGCTGAGCAAATGCGGTTATCATGGACGTCCAAGAAATCAACGTTCTTGTAGGCATTTCCACAAACGCTTTGCTTGCTCTTTCAATACTTCCACATTTATTATACATGTTAACTAGGGCAGTACCCACAACTACATCATACAAAAAACCAGTTTTTATTGTTTGAGCATGAACTTGTTCCCCTTGGTCCAAAGCCACTAAACTACTGCATATAGTTAATAAACTTGAGAATGTATACAAATCGGGTTTCAAACCCGATCTGTTCATTCTCTGAAAGATTTTGAGGGCCTCGATTCCATAGTGGTAGGCAGAAAGGCTATCATCTGCAAGACTTGTTATTTCTGCATGTCCTGCAATCATAGCATTCCAGGCAACTACGCTGGTGGCGTTCATACCATCAAACAACTTCTTTGCGTCACTAATGCGCCCACTTTTCAAGTACAAATACATGATTGAATTTGTTACGGGAAAGTCTGAACAGTAACCAAGTTTTGTGATCAATGAATGAATCTGAGACCCCACATTCAGGGCCTGCATTGTGCAACACAAGCTCAATACAGTTGTTAGAGTGATCTCGTTTGGCTCAATACCCTCGATAAGCATTTCAACGAACATATCCAACCCCGCTGCAGGATTTCCATTATCCCCACAGGCAGATATAACAGCAGTCCATGAAATCACATTCTTTTCCTTGATCCTCTGGAAAGCCTTAATTGCCATGTCTAGACTACGGCATTTGGAGTATAAGCTACAAAGTGCGTTCCCAATGCTTGCATCATCCTCAAGATCGTACTTTATGATATATCCATGAATCTGCTTTGCGAATTCAAAATCACACAACGACGAGCAAGCATTTACAACAATTCCCAAGGTATAGTTTGTTGGATACCCCCCAATTTCCAACATGTCCTTGAAAACACTAATGGCAAACTCGGGCAGTGAATTATTAACATAGCCAGTCATCAACGAAGTCCATGTGACAACATTTCTATTCGGCATTTTATCAAACACCTTTCGAGCACTTCCTATCACCCCACATTTACCATACACATTGACAAGAAATGTCATGAGGAACAATTCCTCATAAAATCCACTTTTTATAATGTGGGCATGAATGGATTCAACCCCTGGAACTGAATTCTTCTCCATACATTCTTGCAAAAGAGGAACATAAAAAGATGATTCAACTTTTATGTTACCTTCTCTAAACAACGAAACCGCGTCTTTGAATTCCAAACCGGGAGAATCCAACTCTTTCGTGCTGTAATTCTTCTACACAGCAGAAAAGTTAAAAAGCTTGAATGTTATACACAACATACATACCCAATTACCCATCATTGTATCAAATTTGAGTTGAATAAAAGTAATTTGTCTATACCTTTTCAAACGGAAGAGAAGGAGAGGAGAGCTTCTTGACTTGTAGGTCGAGCTTGACGGCGTTGCCGACCAGAACTGGAGGCAGGGATGCCATGAAAGCTGAGTTGAATTGGAGGGAACTCTACACTCTACATGCGCGTGTTTTTCGGTTGATCAAATGCTCATTTTTTGGGGGATATTTTGAGTTCGTTATCTGGTGTGTTTGGTTGGATGAAATAACTTTCAGGAAATCAACGATTCTCCTTTGGATGGGCCTGTCCAACTCATCTTCCCATAAATCAGGTAAATTCCAACTCCATTTAATTTTTTTTAATTCAATTTCAATTTACTTGAGCAGATAAATATTTATTTGAAACAGTCTTATAAATTCATGGTCAAATTCATCTCATACATATACATGAACTGTTCTACATAAAATTTCATTTTGATAACTTATTAATTACTCCTATAAGTTTTCATTTACTTGCAGTATATTAGTAATATTAGCTTGAAATACTTGTGCTCAATTAAGTTAGTAATCCTAAATTCTGACCCTAATCATTTAAGTCCCGGTGTATGCAACTTCCATTAATTTAATAAATAAATATTAGAGGCAATTGCTCTCCCACATAGAAGTTTTCCTAGGAAGTTTGTGTTAAGTCATGATCAATTGTCATGATGTATGACTGTTGTGACACAATGAAAATCTTGAGTAATAAAACAAAAAATATAATGCTTACTGAAGTGCTCAAGAATGTAAAGCAAAAATACATTTTGATAGTGCAAGTACCAAATGTTACGTTTACATATAGTTAAAGAGATACAGTATCTAATAATAAAATGTATCGAAAATAATAATACACTATTTGAACACAACATGACTGCGTGAAGCTTTTTATTAGTCATTATTAGAGAGATCATAGAAAAAACCATAAATATCCCTAAAAAAAACCAGATTTAAAAAAAAAAAAAAAAAAAAAAAAGGTTATAAAGTATAAGAATCATTCGAAGGAATTACAAGTGCCTGCAGCGAAATTTATGGTTCTCTACATTCTTGATGCTGCCATGACTCAATAGCTTAGATTCTGCACAACAAAAATACACATTCAACCCCCAATTCAGGCTTCAAAATCCAAATTATAAATTTTATCTCAAAAGAAAACCCAGATTCCCAGCAAAAAAAAAACGAGCAAACCAAAATCATTGCACAAATGTTGCAGTCACTATACAAGAGTTTGGCAAAACTAACGTTCATTGTACCTTGAAGAGTTCCAGCTTGGCTTCAATCCTTGTATTTCATTGAACCTTTCTCAAACCCAACTGTAGGGAACTGTTTGGCATAATCCTCAACCCCAAGACGCAACTTCGATAATGCAGATTGATGAACGTCTGAGTTCATGGATGCCACAAAGTCCTTCAATTTGGTGCCTGATTATTGTAACCAATGATTACATTAGAATACAAATAGTGAAAATTATGGTTAACAATATTAGGACAGAATTAAGAACCATTTGCGTCAGCCTTTATCTTTAGAGCCAATTTTACAGCTTCATCAAAGAACTCCGC
This sequence comes from Galeopsis tetrahit, assembly GCA_963675135.1. NCBI lineage: Eukaryota > Viridiplantae > Streptophyta > Magnoliopsida > Lamiales > Lamiaceae > Galeopsis > Galeopsis tetrahit. Next base: position 85,356,165 of record OY776121.1, read on the forward strand.
AACTTTGACAAAATCCTCTTCAATGAATCCCCTTGATGTGAGAGCTGGGGTACCTATTAGATATTAAGGAACTCATTGTCAATAAATAAATAGTAATACATCAAAAAAATATGGGATAATCGCATGGGAAAGGCTTACCCATACGAATGCCTCCGGGTACCATCGCGGAGACATCCCCAGGAACGGTATTTTTGTTGGCTGCTATATGCACAGCCTCCAAAACCTTTTCAACTCTGGATCCATCAATACCCTGCAGAAATGATGAGTCGGTAGTTAACAAATGATATTATCTATGATTAATCATTCATAAGAATTTAGAATTTGTGGAGGAAAGCAAAAGGAAAATTTTAAGTTGTTGAACCGTAGTACTCTCTCTCTCTCTCTCTCTCTCTCTCTCTCTCTCTCTCCCCCTCTCCTTATAAAAAACTTTGAAAGAATAGTTAAATTTCATGAATAAATAGTAATGGAAAAGGGCTTAGCATTTATCACCAATTGTATGCTTGTAAAGGTATTTCATTCATTCTCTCTCTCTCTCTCTCTCTCTCTCTCTCTCTCCCTCTCCTTATAAAAAAACTTTGAAAGAATAGTTAAATTTCATGAATAAATAGTAATGGAAAAGGGCTTAGCATTTATCACCAATTGTATGCTTGTAAAGGTATTTCATTCATTTAACAAAGATTTCCGAAATGTTTCCATTAATAGAACACTATATGCAAGATGAGACTAGGACCAAAAAAGATTTAGAATATATACATTGTAAAAACTAAACATATTTGAGTATAATTTCCACTCTTCAGTAACTTGTATTTGGTTCTCTTCATCAGGATATAAAGTTCACACTGAACCCAACCTTCGCTGTGAACTACTATATATTAATTTGTTAAGGGATTTATTTGAAAGACAAGGTAAGAAATGTAAAGAACTTGCTGGAAACACAAAAAAGTCAAACTTAAAGAGACAAAATTGTAATATTCGTTAACTGCTCACATGTACCACAGGACTTCAAAGAGTTCAAGCAGATTGAATGATATTTAGTTAAATTTGGAAATGAGGGGCTAAATTTTATCAGATTAAGCAAAAACCAACAAATATCAAGAACCAAATTTGTAACGAATTGAAAATTATATACTAATAAAAATAACACAGAAACTGACAACCAATCTGTTATCATGAAGCAAAAATAAGAAACTGTTTATATATAAACCGTATTACTTCAAAATGATTCATCTTTGGCGCTACAAGTGAGCAAACATACATTCTAATAAAAAACGAGCAGACAAGGACATATAAATAATCTAACTGAACATTTATTTTGACTGGTCATCATAAAGCAGGAGGATAATGAAGTAGTCACATGAGATATGAATATGTGGGAGTACCTTTTCTCTTAAATTGACCAAGACGAGATGGTTATCAGTTCCACCGGATACAATGTCGTAACCTCTCTTTAGCAGACTCTGCACACAGGAGTTGATTTTGGTGCAAGGTTCTAATTACTCACAAAAATAAAATAAATAAAATTACCTCAGCAAACTTTGAGCAGTTACTTAGAACTTGCTCCTGATATGCTTTATATTCTGGTGTCATAGCCTGCAATCAGGAAGAAATAAGAAAAAGGTCAGATAGGATCAGAATAACATTATCTTAAAAAATTATTATGAAATCAACCTGTTTTAATGCAACTGCTAAGCCAGATATCGTATGATTATGGGGTCCACCTTGAAGCCCAGGAAACACGGCTTGATTAATTTTGTCTTCAAGATCATACATCACCTGTTACACCAGAATCAGTTAAAAAATTGCAGTGCCTACAAGATTCAAGAAGTACATTTACTACTACCTACATTCTAATTTAATTGCTGATTTTGGGCGTTTAACATGGATTAAGAAAGTAATTTAATACCCATAATAATTTGTATTAAATTACTAATATACCCTTTTAGATGTTTTACATAGATTCTTGCATCTCAATATATGAAACATATCACAAAATTTTTAAGAAAAGGGCAAAGTTTGAAAAAATATTTAATATCTCTTGGAAAACCAAAAGCAACAGATTTTGGAATGATTTTTTTCTCTAATATAATAAACACAGTTTGCTTTCATTCTCATGCACACTTTCCCACTTGTACCGCCAAACCCCCACTCAACCCCACAACCCGAGAATTGAGGATGGTAAAAGTCAATGGTGAATAAACAAGATGCTAACCAACCAATATCAAGAACACAGCAGACGATGCAAGAATAAGAAAACGATTCCATTTTTCATACAAAACAAAACTCACTTCTTTTCCTTGTTTATTGATCTCTTTTACACCTTTCCTAAAGAAGATCATTGCTCCACGTGGTCCACGTAACGATTTGTGTGTTGTGGTTGTAACAACATCTGCATATTCGAATGGAGATGGAATGACACCAGCAGCAACCAAACCACTAATATGTGCCATATCAGCCAACAGGATGGCCTTTTGTTTGTCACAAACCTGTTAAACCCATTATAAAGACAAAGAATGCAACATCACGACATTTTTATGGGTTGAAAAGAATAAATGGGTCAATTATGGCACCCAAATGATCATCAATCTAGCTTACCTTGCGAATCCGTGCATAATCATAGAGACGAGCATAAGCGCTTGCCCCAGCGACAATCAATTTTGGCCTGAAGAGCACAGCACTCTTTTCCAGCTGCAATAACAAAATTTAACTCTTCATAACCAGGTCAGGTCATAGGAGGAATATCTAAGCTTATTTTTGTCTGTGATCTCTTTTTTTTTTTTTCCCCAATTCTTTCTCCTACAACGTGACAAAAAACATACATGTCTTTCAAAACGGTTTCCTGCTAATAGATATAATTTTCAAAATACCACATCACAACTTTTTTTCCAAATATTATCCCCCAAAACATAATTGAACAAAGCTACGCAAAAAGCTTACCCCAATGAAACTAGAAGAACCATGATGGTGACAAAGTAAAGTGTTGGTAGAAAGGAAAGTGTACATAACTCAAACAATCACAGTGCAAAATATCACTTGGCATAGGTTTTGAAGTGGTATTATGGCCTTGGAGAACATGTAGGTTACTTCAAAACCTCCATGCGACAGTTATAATGCATCGACAAGAGAACAGAAGAATACTTCATTATGCAGACTGTAATTTTTCTTTATAATTTAACAAAAAGGGAGAAATTGAAATTAGACAAATTGGCATCCTAGACTTCAAAAGTGAAGATTGGCACAGTATATGAGTCCTTTCGGCAAAAAGATTAACTAGGGATAGGGGGCGGGGGAAATCTCTGCTCTGTATTGAAGTTGGACAAAATATATATTTTCATACTTCGTAACATCTATTAATGATGTAGCAAATTGTAGGCAGAAATATATATCCTCTACCCTTCAGACAAACTAATAAAAGGATATAGTAATAGTGTAAGAAAATATGCATCTCTTTTGCCATCCGTAAACTCTCTATGGAAAACATTCTACATTACTGGCAGGGCCTGGATATTAGTGCGACCTCTATGTCTAGATAATTATAAATTGGTATAGCTTGAGTGCAGACAGCCACACAAGTAACAAGGCTGGCAAAGACTTAAGCATCTTAAAAATTATTTCTAGAAGATCAAAATGATGTACCTGGTCATAGTCAATATAGCCAGTGCTTTCGTCCAGTCTGTAGGGCATTGTCTCAAAAAATATAGACACAGCACTGATCTTCTTGGTGTCTGTCTGTAAAATAGACATCAAAGGAATTATGACTGCTGGCTTACGAGTTAAGATGTGTAAAAATGAAGAGAAAATAATGAGATGAAAGAAAGTTAATGAAATTGGAAGCACCTGATAACCATGTGACAAATGACCACCGTGAGGAAGATCAAGTGCCATTATCCTCTCATGAGGTTTTAATAGAGCAGTATAAACTTGAAAATTAGCAGGCGATCCAGAGAGTGATTGTACATTCACTGCAAAGATAAAGTGTGTTGTACTCATTAAGTAACTTATAATGTCAAAACCTAACGGTAGAATATATCGCAACACAGAGACTATTCTATCTCTTTGCTTTTTTTAGTTACAGAACTAAAAGCTGAAACCTTGACCTTTTAGCAATGATTTCATCCTTAATTTGATTATATGCAGTAAATAAAATGGAACATCTTTAATGATCAGGATAGAGCTTCAATCCGGATTGCAAGAGCAGTTTCTTCTTTGAATGATTATTTTTACAACATCATGTTTCTGTTTTCTTATTTAGTTACTTACGCCAAAAACTTTTGTTACTGTAGTAGATCATTTGCCCATGTGAATCTCGTGCAAGAATCAAAATGAAACAGGAAGAGTAGCAAGTTCAGAGATCAAATGTTAAGGTAGAAATAAGGCACCTCCTATCCAGAAGAGGATATTCAAGAGTCACTAACATGGTAATTAATAATTGCATGCACCTCTTTATTTCTTAATACTCTAAAAATATGTTCTTGAGTACAAGTTAACAAAAAAATAACATTTAGCACCCTTAAATCCAAGCACAAATCACTTTGCATCTCCAAAAAAGACTCGTGATTAGAAGAAGCTCAACGGCGTAGAGATGTGAGAGTGAGACCTCGATTTGGTACAGCAAGTAATATACAACTACAGCTATTACCTTATTAAAGTTCCAGCAACACCTCTCAGGGTTAAGATACCTGGTTAATGCATTCTAAGAATAGGTGTACTCCAACATATTTACAGAAGATCAGAAAGGCCAGTTACTCAATAAATTCAGATAAATTAAGGCTATCTATCCGATGCATATAAATTTAAACAGTTGTTAGAGAAACAAATTAGTCCTTTGGCTAGCCGAAATAGCACTGGTCCAAACTAAAGGTTGGCAGTTAAGATACACGCTTGCATATTGCAATGAGTTTAAGAGGAATCTATACACAATCATATACAATTACTCTGTTTACCATCTAAATATATTTTCTCAGTACTAGCAGAATTCTGGGATGTGTGTAATAGGTGCAAGTGTCCGTCATCCAGTAAGATTTAAAAAAAATAAAAAAATGGAAAGCTCTCACCTCCCCATTTCTCAGGGTCCAATTGAAAGGTTTCTAAGGCACGCTTCTGACACAATCTCTCGGCCATGTCAATATACCTAGACAAAGGAAGATCAAGCTGAAAACAATAAGAGTATTGAAGAACACTCCATCCATCCACTAAAAGTTTCATATCCTATCACAAACACAATAAGACAAATGTTGAAAAACTGGAAATTTAAAGGATCTTTTGCAACATTTTCCTCAGAAGTGTAGTTGAAAATTAATAGTCTCGTGTCCCGAATCTAAGAAACTATATACTTTTTGAAGAAAATTTTTATTTTTATGAGGCAGCGTCTTATTTTTTGAAGCCTGAAAAGAAATTGAAGCGAACCAATCAACAAAATCTGCATGCAACGGAAGACAATTACTAAGCATGGAACAGGGAGAAGACGTTAACATACTCATTTCCTCCATAATATCTGGCACCAGGGTACCCCTCACTGTATTTGTTAGTCATGACTGATCCAACAGCTTGCATCACCGACAACGAAGTGAAATTTTCTGATGGTATAAGTTCCAGCCCCTAAATTCAAGATTAATTCAATAATCGAAGCTCAAAATATTCCCGAAAAAATGTCAACAAATCCAAATAAAAAACACAGAAAACAAGTCCATTTGATTATGAGCAGAAAGTGAAAATATGCGTATATAAATAATACCTTCCATTGTCTGGCCTTCTCAAGCTCTATAATGTCGGCAATCTCCGGATCGATCTCTTCTAACGGCGCATTCAATTGCTTTATCCACTGCGCACATTCAAATTAAAGTCGAAGACAAGATCCAGTTATTGCAGATAATACCGTCTTCAATAACCAAAAAGAAATTACAGAATCAGAAACGGAGAATAGTAGAAATGGTTACGGTGACTCGGGAACTGTCGCTCTGGTTAGCAGCTTGATTCGCGAAAGAGGACTGTAAATCGAAATCATGAAGATTAATAAAAGATAGAGGAGGCAGCGAATGATAAGAGAGAAAAGGATAGGAGAAACCATGTAACGATGGGAAGCGATAGGACGAAGGGAGTAAGTCCGTCGGAGAGCCATTGCCATTGCGAATTCGCTTCTGCAACCACCACCTCAGTCTCTGAATACTCACCGCCAATGTGTGTGTAGTATGGATCTCTATTGGAGAGAGAAGTGTTTGTGCTTATGCAAGTGGGGGTTGGTGGGAGGTGACGGTACAACGCACATCTGCTTGCTCCTTCCTAAATACACACATGTCATCTATATATAATACTATATCGCGGAGATGTGCGCCGAGACAATGATCTTAGTATCTTACCTTTTTTTTTCACTTGCCGTTATTTTTAATGATCTGGAGTAGGGCTGATGCTATCGTGTCGAATTTCGTGTCGACGCGATAGTTACACGATAAGTCCAAACACGAACACGATAATTTTCGTGTCGATGTGACACGACACGATAATGACACGCAACACGATAACGATACGATAAAAAAAAATTTAAAATTGCATTTAAATATATAAAAGTTACTCCCTCCGTCCCATACTTAAAGACACATTTTACCATTTTGGGCGTCCCATACTTGAAGGCACATTACCTAAAATAGCAAAAACACTTTTAAACACTCCCCTTAAAACATCACAATATTACAACAAATGTCACTACTTTATTACACTAAAAAGTAACTTTATTACTATAAAGTTAAAAAGTCTTTACTACCCCCACTTTATCTTATACAATATTAATAAACAATTCATTCATTAAAACCCATGCTTTGAGCCTTCAAGTATGGGACGGAGTGAGTAATATATTTATATAAATATAAAAAATTATCGTGTCATTATCGTGTTATTATCGGACACATGTCATTATCGTGTCGTGTCATAACAAGTAAATAACAGGTTAACGGGTTGTTAACAGGTCAATGGGTTACCTGTTAATTTTATCGTGCTTAACGGGTCGACACGAACCCGACACGAAATTTTCGTGTCGTTATCGGGTCGACCTGATAAGGACACGAACCCGATAAAGTGATTCGGGTGGAATTTACACGATTTATATGCATATTTGAAGCTCATTTGATGTTGATTTCATTGAATTATTGGTTGATTATCATTGTTTTGGTCAAAATAAGAGAAAGGTAGTGTTTTGTCGATTTTGTAGGAAAAACGATGTATTTTGGAAGCAAAACACCAATCATACTTCACTGGATCAAGAAGAGAAGCTGACCATTGGATTCGTCTCGAAAAACGGAGTGGAATGAAAAAAAGAATCGAGTCAATCGGAGGTCGGAAGCTCGAGATACAACGGAACGAAAAATGACGAGGCCGGACCACATTTCTACCCGGCCGGGTTACTTCCACCCGGCCACACTACTGTACATCCACATTTTTGATTAGTTCACCCACCCGGCCATGCCCTATTCCATCAATACCTTCGTATTTAGGCCGGGTGGGATGCCCGGGTGGAATCCACCCGGCTGGGTGACATGATTCTCGGGGGTTTTGGCCCATTTTCTACATTTTCGAGGGACCTAAGTGCAAATTTCGTCCAAGACTTCCACCCCAACTATAAATAGCTCCAATTTGAGTTTTAGAAAGGGGTCTTACTCCTTTTACAAGCATTTTCTCACACACATTCACATAGTAGTAGGTGTTCTTCATTTTTACTTTAATCTCTTCATTAGATTAGATAGAATAGTGGGTTTTACTTCGAATCAAGCTACAATTATCATCGGGCATCGTCTATTACATCGGTTTGTAGCTAAATTCTCATGATCAAGGTGATATTACTCTATTTTGCAATTCAATTTGGTATTTTTTTAATTTCTTCAATCCCTTATTATTCTACTATGAATTTGATGTTATTTGTTGTTGTAGCCATGGGATTCTCTTCTAGAACCATGGGCTAATCTCCAATTGTCTTGGGTGTGGATGTTTTGATGGGTGTTTAGTGTAATTGTGGATTAATTGCATGATTAGCTTATAATTTTGGTGTTAGGTTTCTAGGGTTGTATTTTGATGATTCATTTGGTTGATCAACCCTATTAGCAAGCATGTTCGATTATGTTTATTACAACGAGAGTTGGGTAGCATGATTGGGAGTGTGAGTGTGAGCTTTGATCAATTGAATAGAAGTTAATTAGTAATTAGCTCACCCGAGAGGTGGGTTAATGGCTAGACCGACAACCTTAGACACTAAACGAGTAGAGGTCGTCTAGCAGTTTGGTGAGAGGGCGTTTCATAAGCATTAGTAACCGTGTTGAAAGTGCTTATGAAACACTATCTTAGGGGATTATGGTATTTGGTTAGATCCTATAATTGCTAATCAATGCACGATGTTTACCTATGCCTTTCGAGGGGGTTTGCACACTTATTGTGATAGCCTTTAGCTTGACCCAAATTTGTCTTAAAATCATGTAATTGGTTCACTAGTTCACTTAATTGCTCACAAAACGGAAACACCCGAGGCAATACACGTCTCTTGCACTTTCAATCGAAAGTTAGATAGCTTGTTATTTCTTATCACTAGTTCTCATCACTTTAGTTAATTTAGTTTAATATTTTTTGTGCTTATTCCCGAAAATCCAAACATAATCATTTAGTTACTACAATAGCATGATAACTTGCAACTTTAGGGACTCATTTTCACTTAATTAAGTTCTTGGAACGAAAATCTACTTGGGGACACTTATCCTACTACTAACGAACCCATACGCTTGTGGGGATCGTATAGTTTTAAAAAGTGCAAAAATACGAATCAAGTCATAAGGCCAAACACTAACCCACAATTTTCGTGTCGGATTCGTGTCGTGCTATCATGTCGTGTCAAAAATTGTCACCTCTAATTTGAAGTACTTTTTTTTTTCACTTGTCGCTATTTTTTCGAGTCATTTTTTATTTTATTTTTAAGAACTAGTAATAAATATTATACGGAGTATCTATCTACAAAATGTAATCTCATTGAAATGAATATATATGTAAAAAAATGTATTTAAGATTAAAATTATTGTTTATGAATAAAGTTTAATCACAATTGAGTAACTAAATTGCTATTGAATGATGAATATAAAATGATAATTTGCATAAAAGGTAAGAGAATAGATTTATAGATGGACAACTAAGATAAATGAGACTATATTTTATAAACGTAAATAAATAAGACAAATATTTACAACAACAATCGATTCATTTCTGGAAATTTTCATCAGTCAATCTTGATCGTGTTTTTTTTTAAGTCTCGGGTATCCGGTCCAAGAATGACTAATTCCGGGGGACCAATTTCACCGCCCACTTGCAGAGTTTTCGTTTAAAGTCAAAGTTTTGCGCTCTGTATGGACATGACACCTAGAGAGGAGTCCACTCCTAAGTCTCGAGCCTACACCACTAATATTACTGTTTATAAAAAACAATACTCCATTATTTAAATACCTTCGGGCTATTTTAGGTTTGACAATCGAAATTATGACATGTTAAATACTTTAGAGTATGACAATTAATTAAAAGTAGGGCATTTTACATGTAGTCAGAGTGTCGTATGGTATCGTATGACTACCGTAGTCATGTATGTGTCGTATGGTATCGTATATTGTCGTATTTATAATTAATTTAATTAATTAAAATATACATAATTTAAAATTTACATTTTTTTATTCTTAACTTAATAAAAAAAATTATTATATTTATTAATTTAATTAAAATATATAATGGTAAAATTATCTATTTACCCTTATATTATTATTAAAATTAACAAAAAAAAAAAAATTAAATTAAGCCAAAAAAAAATCATATGAATCTAAATCTAGAACACGAATGGTAAATTTATTAATTTTTGTATGTGTGTTTAATATTTTGCATGTTTTAAATCGTTGAGGGCTCTCTTCATCCAAAATACAACCCCAATTAAAAAGAAAAACTTTTAAAACACTTAATTTTGTGTATGTTCCGTACGACACTGTCATGTCAGCTTTGTAAATAAGTGATGTAGGATCAATTTTTGTGTAGCTAATTATCGTGTCTGTACTGGTTTTGTCATACAACGTTGGGATATATATATATATATATATATTTTTTTTTTTAAATTTACGAGTTTTTGTTTATTATAAATTTGACTTGACCATGTACAAAATTTAATCAATTTAATATTTAGACTATAGAGTACGAAAATAAATTTATACTTTTTCATGAGCTATCAAAACTTGAGTAACGCTTGTGTCATCCATATACTATGGATGAGTTGTTCTTCAAGAAGTTTTTTTGCCGAAAAAAATGAAAAGCAGATAAAAACAAAGCTGCCATGGATGAAGAGGCATTGAACAACAAGCGAATCCATCTCGAATACAATCTTCGCGCGCAGCCAGTGCCACCGAAAAAATCCACATTGTCTTCTTCTTACCTGGTTACATGACATGTTCCACAAATCTCAAGACAAGTATTCCAAGCAAAATAGTTATGAAGAGCCGTCAGTCAACCTTCCAATGCAAAAACTAATGGTTATGATGCAACCCCATAAAACCTTGAGCAGAAACTTCAGAATCCTTTACTCAATCAGATACATCTAAATACAATGTTACTATTCATAAATAGTTCACACCCTTCTGAACCAGACAGGTTTATGAAATCAAATGGAGTTAACAGAATCGCTGCTCTCACTGTCACTACTGCTGCTCTCGCTCCCACTTCCACTCCCACTGCTCCCACTGCTACTTGAGCTTGAACTCCCTCCTACTCCTATTTGTGCACTTACCTGTGCTCTCAGTGCTTCTGCAGCATTTTGTCCCTTCTCAGCTTCATCATCGCTCACATCAACATCAGCAATCTCATCATCTGTATAGTTTTGATGTGGCACGTTTATATCAAAACCCAACTCTTTTACTTCAACAGTCCCTCCTGCTGCTGCATTACCATCATCTTCGTCAGCATTCATTATATCCAATTCCAATTCCAAATCCAATTCCTCATCTTGCTCATCATTCTTCTGCTCAGGTGATGGGTTCGCTGAGTTTGCTTGAGCTTCAACCATATTCTTATCCACTCTAGGCTTTGCATCTGATCCAAATATAAAAAGAATTAGAACCTTGATTGAATGAATTTCATAACAAAGTGTTCAGCAAACAAATTATAGAAATATCAGAGAATTAAAAAACCAATCAGATTGCACTAAATATAAAAAGAATTAGAACCTTGATTGAATGAATTTCATAACAAAGTGTTCAGCAAACAAATTATAAAAATATCAGAGAATTAAAAAATCAATCAGATTGCACTACTTGCAGTATGTTCAGAAAAAAAAGCAATCAGATTGCACTACTTGTAATAACCCTACTTGAAAAATAAACTGAAGCGACTCAGGAAAGACAATTATGAAAGAAAAAAAAATCAGAGAATTCAGTTAGATTTGAAAGTAAGTGTCGAGCTAGCTCACAAGCTACATATGCTTGAAAAAGTCTCTAAATCAACTCAAATTTAATCGAGTTGAGATCAAGTTCGAGTTATTAATACTAGGCATGTCAGGCTTGCGAGCCTAATCGAGCTTACATAATTTTACTATTTTACCTATAATATATTAATTGTTTACAAATATACTCTAACTATAAATAAAATAAATATATTTAATTAATGTTATGTAAGTTGTCGAACCGAGCTCAAGTATTTTTGAATTTTCCATCGAGTTAAGCTCGAGTTTAAAAGAATTGTGCTCGATCAAGCTTCGAGTTTTTTATTACTTGAACTCGACACAGGCTCATTTACACCCCCATTTGAAATTGTGCAGTTAGCCTTCAAATTTCATTTACAAAGAAAGTCGAATAATGACGGAACTACAGTCTGATAAACTAAAATTTGGCTAAGGTAGTGCACAAGCAATGTGTTACCCCCTCTAAAGAAAAATGGGATATGGTCAAAAGGCTTACACCCTTATGGTGTCTCATTATCTCACTTCACATCAAGTACGTAATATGCAGTAGACCCTACCTTAGTTCCTTACTCCCCCACCCCCAACAGAAATAAATAACAACTGGCATGTAAAGCACTAAAGCCCAATTCCTTTAAGAAGGCAAAACCATCAGATTAAACTAGGTGAACTGAATAAGAGTGTATATATATTATACCACAGTCCCAAAAGTTTTCAAGCATTCCTTTTTAGTCTATCCCGCAAAAGTTTGCATACCCCAAAATGGAAATATTTCTCACAATCCACACATATTTACCCTTCATGCTATTACTTTTGGGATCCATCATACACTAATCCAACGGGGCAAAGGAGTAATATACATACATATATATATATATCACATTCGATAATTAATTCTTTTTTCCAACTACAATTTTAAGCATCTTGTGCTGTCCTCTTTCTTCCCCTCCCTCCCTCTCTCTCTAATTCAGCAATACTCCTTAGGCAGCAACATTGAAATTGACATTCAAAATAAACATAGATGAGGGGAAGACTTGGTGTTACTTTTGACCTAGTGTTTAGTTATTTTTATAATTGTTTTCCTGTGACAATAAATTTTAGCTATTAATCCAACTTAATACAATTGATTATCATCAAAGGGGGACAATAATGAAATCAGATGGAGTGCACTCTGTATAACTCAGGATTCACTTGCCTGAGCTCTTGAAGTCTCCAACATCAATTCGTTCAACTTCAACCTGCAACAGAGAATACGAAAAAAGGAAAAAAAAATCAGAATACGAATCTTTCTAATATAAATCTTCTCATAGTATAAAGCAAGTAGCACCCAATTGCATTATGAAAAAGTAAAGGTCCCTTGTGAATATAAAAAAAAAAAATCAGCCTGAATACGTTTCAAGTTTCTTATAGAAAGCCATTCGAAGATAAAAATTAAAACGTTTCATTTTAACAAAGAAAAACTCACAGAAACAGGATGAAATGTGTCTTTGTTCATAGGTTGATGCTTAATCCCTTTTCCAATTGGTGGTGAATTCGTATCAGGGAGTCCAGCTGATGCAGCCCCTGCCCCAGCGGACTCACCCATCATCCTATTATGTCTTAATCGCTTCACAGCACGATGCAACCGCTCTAACCGAAAAGACTCGCCACCATAGATAAGAATAGCATCATTATCCTTGTAATCCTCACTAGTGCCCTCAAAGTTCATCCTGGGCTTCCCAGGTTGTATATTTTGGAACCCCACTGTAACCTTATTGTCCTTGCTTTTGTGCAAAGTGCCACGCTGATTCTTATCAATTGATGCTGGCTTGAACTCATCTGATAAGAAAAAGGAGAAATAATCAAAAACCAATGATCAGCTTCAAATGCTAAGACTCATAAAAAGCAAGTTATAGGAGACAAAAGCAACAGTAACCCTGGAATGTAAATCAAATCTATGTGAAATAAGGAAATGTCAAGAGACAATCAAGGTACACACTTCTATGCTAATTTTCCAAAAAAAAAATATCAGCATAAAGCCCACATATAATGGAGAGAGAGAGAGTGATTAGGATCCCTATATGTTCTTGCCGCCAACAAAATCTCAATTAGGCAATGAAAGAAGTCTAATTTAAAGGAAGGAATTAGCATTTCACCACCACAATCAATTGTTTATATTAAATTTTAAAATAATATAGAACAGATACAGTAAATAATCAACCCGATTGCTGATACAAATTGCATATTCATAGATAAAGAAATCTGAAGAGTAAGAGAGTAAGGGGGCATACATCGTAAAGTGCAGAATTTGGAGGGGTTGTGATCCTTGAAGGAGGAGCCTAGGGTTAAGTTGTACCATCGATCGGCTTGGGGCGCAGTACTCGGTTCTTTAGAATTGTTGATCCCTGCCATCTTTATCGCAAATTCAATGAAATTCTCATCAGGAAAGTTGAACAGAAATTGTGGATCATTTGTTGTTGTAATTTTTAACAACCTTACTTGTGAAATGGCAAATAAAGACAACATTCATTAGTCTCTGTCTCATGGGGTTAGGTTTTCCATAAGGAACTAATGGACTCTATGTACACACAGTGTTATATACTGCTAGTTAGTAGTTATTAGTTAACTGATTTGTTGGATACAATATCTATGTAGATTCTAGCATGATGTCTTCTAAGTTCTACAAACTTAAGAAATGTCAAACCTAGGTATACTGGTCATTTTACATATGAATATTTGAAACTAAATAGTATCAATTGTTTAAATTATTCATAATTTAGTCACTACATTACACTTTGTGATAGCAAATATCCGAATATCCGATATCCGAATAAGGAAATCTCCCTATGTTTTGCCTCATCAGAGTACACTTTAGGACACAGGCAACGCAAGGTTCTTTGAGTCTACTTCAATTAATGAAAGAAAATCAGGAAGATGGGAAAAATAATCAAATAGCATATAAAAGCTACGATGCCTGCCCAACTCGATTAAAGTAAATCACATCCCGTATCACGAAGAAATTAATTTATTTATATAAGAAATTTGATGAAGTTGCATATCTAAAAATCTCAGTAAACTTTGGTCGACCGGACCAGTTCTGTTTCCCTTGGTCGCCAATTTCTGAGGATTTCAGTAATTATAAAGAGTATTAGATTGTGCAGTAATAAACTATCAATTAAGGAAACCACCATTCGGAAAACCTAGGCATAGAATTGTAGGAAATATGTAACCTGAAACAGAGTAACTCTTCACACAGTCTTCAAAAATCGCTAGAGGAATCTCCCAATCTCTTTCACTTTCTGGCGAAATGCCACGCGTTGAACAGCAAAACTACAATTATTATCTCTCGACGATTACCAATAATAAAATAAACTATCGCTAGAGGAATCTCCCAATCTTTTGCAAATTCTCTTCTTCGACCGATTAACTTAAATCTAATTCTCCTTCGACGATGCTTGGTTTAGGTTTTGAGGGGCAGATTGTAATTTGCGATTACAAATTGAGGATAAAAATTACTTTCAGCAACATCAATGGTTTATTCATTGAACATGTCCCCCTTAAAATAGGGTGGGGCTAACAACACCCATGAAATGTTATATACACTCCATTAAAATTTAAAATTCAATTTTTATTACTATACACACCCCAATTATTTTCTATTTACCCTTCAATCTTTATAACTAATAAAAATTAAGTAAATTTTAAAAACATATAAAATTTAAAATTTAATTAACAGAAAAAAATTAATAATACAATAAAATTACGTGTAAACGTTGAAAATATTTTTAAAAATCAGCTAAATTTTAAAAATCATTTAAAAATGGAACAATCAATTAAAAAAATTAAGAAAATAAAAAAAATGAAAAAAATAATAATTAAATCTAAATAAAATTTGAAAAATATATCAAATAAAAAAATTTAAGGATTAACGATTTTTTTAAATTAAATTAAATAATAAAGAAAAATCAACTCAATATTAAATTAAAAAAATAAAATCTTTAAAAATAAAATAAAACTAAATAAAATTTAAAATTTTCAACTAAATTTTAAAAAATAATTAAATCAATTATATTTTTAATATTTATAATTAATTTAATAAATTCTTAAGATTTAGGTGATTTTTATTTTTTTTTCGATTTTATTTATCATTATTCGAATTCTTAATTTTAATTGGTTTTTTAATTAATTATTTTTTACGATTTATTAAAAAATTTACGAATTTATTTATTTTTAATTGATTTTAAAAAAAATTATTTGAATAATTTTTTTTTCTTTTTTAAAAATATTTGATTTATTTAAATTAATTTTTTTAAGATTTTATTAATCTTTTAAAATACTTTTCAAATTTTAATTATATTGTTTAAGATTTTTTCAATTTTTGTAAAAAATATTATTTTTAATTTGTATAAGGGTTATTTAGTCATTTTACAATTATTTATTTTTATTTTTAAAATGATGAGGGTGTGTATAACATATTTTGGGGTGTTAGTAGTGGTACCTTGAAATAAGGAACGGCTAAACAAACCACCAAATTTAATCCTACCTCAATAATTTTTAAATAAAAATATTCAAAAATTAAATGTCTATATTATTCCTAAATAGGAGTACTATTTCAATTATGAGTTACTGTATATTTTTTTTCCTTTTCTAATCATTTTTTTCCAATAAACAATCTTATTAACTATAACTTCAGTTAGAACTAAAATTTATCGAAAAAAACTGTTGAGGTAAACCATTCGTTTTTTACAAATGATCAAACATCCCAATAAAACCATAGAGAAAGAGAAACACAAACTAAATCAATCTCAATTAATAGAATAGGAAATATTTTATGAACTGAAAAAAAGAAAAATGAAATACTCGAGAAATCATTCTCATGAGCAAAGGATAACTGTTACTCTTTGAAGAAAGTTTATTCTAATAGAGTATTAACAATATACAAACTTATCAATTTGCAATTTGCGTTCATAGAAGATCGACTATGGGACTGCAAAAATTGAAAAGCTAACTCATACACATGTTTATTGATAAAGATATCAACACTTTGAAAAAACATTGAGTATGCTCTGGACCACTGGAAATGATTTCATACAAATCAGTCATATGTTTTTTCATCAAAGTCGTTCATTGCTTCAATTCTATCTAACTCTCAATTATAGTTCTAGCTTCTGCTCATGGACTTTGAGTGAGTTGAAGCTCTCATACACATGTTTATTGGTAAATATATCACACTTTAAAAAAGCATTGAATTGAAGTAGTATGCTATGTACCACTGTGAATGATTTCTCCTTACAAATCAGTCATATTTTTTTCCAGCTCTTTACCAATCCTAGTTGTTCTAGCGGTAGCCCTCTTAAATGCAAGCCTGAAAAACATTTTTTTTAATGTTAAATTATAATTACTCTAAGAACTGCCCGCAATGTCTTCTTAACTGCAAACCTGAAAAACCATTATTTTTAATATCATTATCTAACCATGTTAAAAATCATTCCCAAATATATGTGGTTTCCTCTCCACTACTACATATGCAACTGAGAACAAATTGTTATTGGGATTTATCCCAACCAACCAGGGGCGGACCCAGGATTGTGGGTTAGGGGGTTAGGGGGGGCCGATAAAATAAAATTTGGCATTTTATAATTGGGTGGGGCTCCCCATAAAATGTTATACAAACCCCAAATGTTATACACACCCCATTAAAATTTAAAAATCAAAATTTATTACTAAACATACCCCAATTCTTTCCTATTTACCCTTCATCCTTCAAAACAAATACAAATTGAATAAAATATTTAAAAATATTATAAAATTCAAATAAATCTTCCAAAGTATATATAAATTTAAAAAATTAATTAATTTTTTTCTATAATACGAAAAAACTAAATAAAACTTGAAAATATTTTTAAAAAATCAACTAAATATTAAAAAATATTTAAATGGAAAAATCATTTAAATCTAAATAAAATCTGAAAAATATTAAATAAATCAAATAAAATTTATAAAATAAATAAATTTAAATTATCAGTTAACGTTTCAATTAAAAAAAAACTAAATAAAATAAAAAGTGAAAGAAAAATTAACTCGATCATAAATAAATATCTAATTAAAAAATTAAATAAAAATATTTTTTTTATTTTTTATTGATTTTTTTAATTTAATTATTTTTTAACAATTTATTAAATATTTTTTGATGATTTTTTTATATTTTTTAATTATCTGTTTTATTTTCTCAGAATTTTTTCAAAAAATTTAACTGATTTACGTAAATTACTTTTTTTAAAGATTTAGTTGATTTTTTAAAAATATTTTTATATTTTAATTACATTTATTTTCAATTTTTTTTAATTACTTTACTCCTTCTTTATGTAAGGGTTACTTAGTCATTTTATATTTATCTATTTTTGTATTTAAAATTATGGGGTTTGTATAACATTTTATGGGGTGTTATTAGCCCCACCCTTTATAATTAAATATCTCAAAATACACAATTATGTCGTTAAAACCAAGAACTCTATCATATCTATCACGAAATTGGTCAACACTTGATAATTTATAGTACTTTTTTTTTGTTATTTATTTCTCAATATATACTACAATAGATTGTATTGAATCTGAGATAAAATTGAGATTTTTTTTTTTTTTTTTAAATCAGAGGTTAAAATTGAACGTATTTTAATATTAAAATTAAATCTTAAAGGTAAATATTTTTTAAATTAAAATTGTACCGTAAACAGTATTACACTTAAAACTTTTTTACTCCTAAATTTTCATTTTGTGTCCCTTGATTTATTTATTTTAATATTTTATGCAATTAAAATGAATAAATTGAGACAAAAAAGTATTGCACTTAATCAGATTTATTTAGGATATGACTTTATAAATTTTCAAATTACAATACATGTTTTTACCTTGGACGGTAGTCCATTTTAATTTAATTTTTGAAACTTGGGCCATAACTAATCTGTTGCACCAGTTTCATGGATTATGTAATAATAATTAAATTATTAATTGTATAATTATATACTACTACATACTACATCCCAACTACAGTTAAATTGTTGATTAACAAAATCGTGCAATTCAATTAATTCAAACATAAAGCATATCAACACAAACATGTCAGCTTTAATTTTTTTTTTTTTTTTTGAAGGTACCCACATCAGTAATATTAATTAGAGTAAATTCAATAGAAATTGAAATTTTTGGAATTTAGGGAAAGGAATTAAAATACTTAGATTTTGATATAAAATAATAACTGAATGACCAATTTTAACAATAACTAAATGTAAATGTGGATGACTAAATTTGAAAAGAAGTAAACTTCAATAACCAAAATTAATATTTTCCCAAAAAAAAAAAAAAGTAAAAGTAAAGGAAATAGTTCTTCTGCATTTAGCAAAGAAACCACAGTATTTCCCCTCACTAATTACCGAATTATGTCACTTTATCACTCATTTACTTTTAGATGGATTGAAAAGTTTTCAAAAAAAAAAGAAGCCCCTGGATTAGACTTAAAATTCGGCTGAAATGCAAAATAGATGTGATAAGTTATTTCCGAATCCGACCTGATATTATAGATACAAAGTAAACCATGGACATCCCAAAATTAATTATCCCTACCCCACTTTGAATCTCATCCCATCCAATCCTTATATTGCCTAAAAGGGAAGTTATGTTGAAGTGGAAGTTGTTGATAACCATTGTTTCAACAATTGCTGTAACATGTAAAACACTTGCTCTTTCACAGGGAGAGCATCTATGAAACCAAAAGATAAAGGGTGCGCGTTTCTAAAGCCATCACTGTAAGTTTGCTAGCCTGCTCCGATTTTCTGTCAGTCTCCTCCACACAGTCTTCCCACAAAATACCAAAGTTAAAATTGCCATGCCGTACAGTAGAGGAATGCCGATGACACAGCCCCCAGATGCAAGATTTATTAGTGTCTGAATAATAAGACAAAATATGGTTAATCTACAATATTATATGCTACAAAATCATCTATAGTTTCATAGCCAAGACTTCAATAATCCTTCACGAGAACAAATAGGAGACCTTAAATAATCCATAAGACTTTCAACAATACACAAGACTGCTGCACTATGACCTAAACAGACGATATGGTTTCCTGTTAGGGAGATTTGAGGGTGTTTGGCTGAGCTTATAAGCTACTTAAACAACTTATAAGAAGTTCAGGAGCTTATAAGCTTTCCAAAGGTGTTTAGTAAAAAAGATGTTTAACAACTTATAAGATGCTAAAATAAGCTATTTACAGCTTATAAGCTCCAAAAAAAAAAAAAAGTAGCAACGCCCCAACTTATTTTTCTTGAAATTTTTAAGCTATACTAAAATAATATTGGAGTAATATATTTTTGAAAATTACATTAAAAAAAATCACCCCACCCACCCCCCACACAAATGGTTAATCAAATCTATATCAATATTGGTTACTAAGTTTACGTATAGCTGAGGCAAAACCACTAACAAAAAACATATATTGCAAATACTACAAAATTTATAATTCATAATTAAATATTAACATGGAAAACAATGAAACTTACCATCATTCCTGCAGCAAGATGAACAATAGGAGCAAAATACTGATCTTTTTTGTTTCCTTCTGAGTAACCACTGAATGCGATAACCATAGAGAAAGTGTGGATTGTAACAAATGCCAGCGCTATAATAGCTGCACAAGAAGCAAAAACAATTAAAGGAAAATTTCACCATCAAAACCTGGTAGGAATGTGTTAGTTTCTTTTACTGCACCACAAGCACTTGTAGAACGATGATATATAAAACGGTAAACCAATCACAGAGATGCAGAAAAAGAAACCTTACGGAATTTTTCATTCACTGCAAAAAAGTCCAAGTCTTATTCAAAATATTCAACGATGAAATTGCAGTAGTAGTAATAATATCCTTAATATAAGTGATTGGATTTATACAACTTTTAATGGGAAAAGGTACAAGCATGACCCCCAACTATTGTTTGAGGCACATGCTTTGTGTGTTATTAGACAACTCCTGTTTCTATAATGAAATAAGGGCTCATGTTAGAGGGAGCAATTTCTAGTCAGAAGATGAGTATTGTTGGATCTAATTAATGGTGATGGGGTACTGAGATTGTGGGGGCATGGCACTGTTTTTCCTGTATGAGTAAATAATACAGATTAATTAGGAAAGAAAATTAGATGGAAATTCAAGCTTACCGTATTCTCTTTTATAGTTGATAAAACTTACATTTGTTGAAATATATGTTTCTTCATGTTAAGCTTTTAAACCCAGGTAGAATAAGTAATATTGGGAAAAGTTACATCTTCAAATATGAGTGTGTCACCCAAAAGAAAAAGTGGCTATCAATGTAAGATATTTTTGCAAGCATGAGATGTTACCTTAAAAATTGCCAGAACTAAAACAGACTAAGCTCACATGTATGCATTAAAGAGACTAGTGTATTCAGTAGCACTACGTTACAATTTTAATTGCATGATCTTAAAGAAACCAAGCACTTACCAGAAACGAGAAAAAAGGGTATCTGTGAGCATTTTTCTACATAATATGTTGCTGGCCCAAATGCAGGAGTTAAAAGGCTTATGCAGAAGAAAACTGCATGAGCCACACCATGACCCATTCCACCAGCTGCAGACCAAAAGACAATAGCATTTCAAACATGATGATAGCAACGTGGATAAGCTAGACCATGGAAATATTATAAATAATTATTTAAAGCTTATCTTTATCATATCAAAAAACTTTGATCAGAAGGCTGAAATTATTAATTATCATGCTATAGTCCATTTTGACTGGAACACCTCATCCATCCTTCAGACTGGATAGGTAATGCTTCTAGTTACAGATCATTTATGATAAAAAGAACTTATATTTCCTGATCCATGTATCTAGCAGGGAATCAGTAATGAGCATTTTTTTTTATCTACATGTCTGTTAAATTCAACGCAATATCTTGCACTAACAAATTAAGCATTTGACAAATTACTTCAACGTATGTTGTGATAGTAACTGTATCTGATGACTTTGAACTGAGCTGGTTGAGTTATTATTGGGAGTAAGACAGAGTTGCAATTTTTTTTCTTGTAAGTAATATGGTGAAGTGAATAGTAAGAGCTCAATAAGCTTGTTATATTATCTAGATTATCAACACCGGAAGCATACTCCAGAAAAGATCCTCCAGTAGATCTTGAGCAATATAATGACTATTAGGAAAACTAAAAATATTTTAACTCAGAAAGCCAAATACTGCCTTTAGCAAATCTAACACCAGATACGGGATGAAGTCAACATGGGGCACAATAAACAGACTATTATGGATAGGAGTAGCATTAAAGCACAACACCAGGCAATTAGTAATTACAAAAGGAGTATATGAATTTGTTTGGACCAAGAGACTCCTAAAGGAACCAAGAATTCCAAAGATATATAACTTGTGAAAGCTGTAATTAGGAGTCACTCGAATAAAGTGTGCAAATTGATAAAAGTTTCATCAAGCATGAGATGAATCGACGGTTGTTAGCCTATTTCATGTTCCTATAAAGATATCCCCTCACTGAAGCCCTCTCTAAGCCCGGATTGAGTTTTCACTTTTCAGTTGGGAATTTGAAAATGAACTCACTAACTTAAGGGGGCATTGGCAAGTAAAACAAAACCCTGTTACAGCAGTAAAGTCTTCACCCTCACTATGCAGCTTTATAATTAGAGGTTAAATATCAATAAAGAGATTTCTCCTGAATATAGGAGTATTTGTTTACAACTAAGTAATTAATAAATTATTATATAAACATATGATATAACCACCAACTAAACTATAACATATTGTATAATTTCAATATACGATGAAACACCAATAGCAATCTTCCCCAAAAGGGATATGAGACTACAATATAGAGTTTGAATCAAGAAAAGATTATCCACAACAATATGGGTTATGATGAGGGGAGTGGAGGAAGGACATGAGCCAGCAGACTAGCACACTCAGCTATGAATATACAGAAAAAGGCTTACCAAGAGCAATTTGCATCTTATCAGTGATAAAGAGGCGAGGTTTGGAAACTCTATCAGCAAAAGCATCCAATATTTCTTCCATCCTCCTAATACAGGTTAATAATACAAATGCATTAAAATATTAGTGTTGTTAATCAGTAGCAACTACGTAGGGACAATCATAAGCAAGCTGCAGAAAATAAAAGAAAAATCCATGCATGAGGTTTGCTGACCAAGACACTTGCGGAACATATTCTAGAAAAGAAACAAATTTACCCCATTTGTTTGCCATATTCACTTCTATTATATTGTAATATGAAGCACTAAAAATGGATCAGTTCTATTCATGCATTACATCAGTAGCTTTTCAAAGTTTCCCATCCAATCAAAATTAGAGGTTACATAGGAGGAGTATCATGAAAGGCTTTGCATGTGCAATGTTAAAACTAGACTGAATTTTTTTTACAACCACTGCCAGATGAATTGAAAAGTGATTGTTAATATTCCGCAGTCAAAGGAGGATAATAGTGTGGGACAAAAGGTGGCAGTAATTGTGTTCTAGATTTGAGTGAGGCACACTCTAAATTGAAATTTATCCTTTCTATAAAATTCTATACGTATAATTCATGCTTGGGTCTTCAGTCTTGGGACATAAAACAAATGGAGATAGTGTAATGGGATAATCGTCCGTACTTAATCATGTTCAATAATTTCTTATGTATATATAAAATGACTAAGTTCTTAGTTGTTTCCTTTTCAATTTAAAAAGGTATCAATGCTAGAGACACCAACATATTTTGCCTTACTGAGCTTACTCATGTCCTTAAATCAGTAACACAAGATTCGTAACTACCGGAGATTGATCAGAGGTCATATTCATTGTTCAAACTAATGCCTACATAATATAACAAATAATGGAGTTACTCTACAGCCATAGGAAGCCTCCATAGTTCATGAAAATCATACTCCCTCCATCCCATTATTATTTGAACATTTGACAAAAACATTTGTCTCATTATTAATTGAACATTTCCTTATTTAGAAAAAGCAACTTCTTACTCATTTAAAAAAAAACTCCCTTAACATCTCTTATTTACACCACATGACATTGCACACTAACTAAAGATTTCTCTCTCCAATAAAGTTGAATTATCCATTATATCCCTCCTAAAAATTCATTTTATCACCTTTAATAACGGTGAACAATTCTTACATGATACAATGAAAGAATTACGTCTAAAAAGTCTGAAGGAGGTAGAGAATTAATTTTGTGAAATCTAAAAGTCCACAAATTCAATGTAGAAAATTAATTCTTGTATATTAATTCCTAATATTGAAAAAGGTAAATGTTCAATTAAAAAGTACCATCTACAGACTCCTACTTATTGAATCACTAACAACAATAACAAATAAAAAAAAATCAACAAAATTGATTATTAGTAAGTGAAACAAGCTTACTTGAAGAGTCTCCACAAGAAAAAGCGAAGAGCTTCTTGAAAGGCAACGGAAGTGAGAATGAGAAGTGCATAAGGCCACCACGCTGCTGACTTAAACGGGAGAAAGGCTCTCCAGACTGCCGATAAGGCGATGAGACTCATCAGCCATACCAATGTACTACAATCAAAAGCGGAAAGTACAACCCAAAAATGTAATTGTACCGAAGTGATATAATCATAAATAATGTTTCCAAATTGGGGGAAAAAGGGAAAACCTGGAGAGAAGAGTTAGGGTGAGAAAGGGTTTATGGGAAATGAGGGCGATGAAGAGTGAGAGAGATGGGCCGAGTGCTATCAGCGCGTACCCGGTCCCCGCAGCCACCGTCATCGCAGTTGGAACCTCGCCGGAAATCTACACTCACAAATTCTCTTCTACTTCTTGAATAATTTTATTTTAGGCTGATTTTTTTTTTTCTATAGTACGGAGTATGTAATTTTATTTATTTTATTGTAGACGAAAATGAAAGAATGAATGAGAAAAAAAATTACTTTGAATTGATATAAAATTAAATTGGAAAACACGTGGAAAAGTTTGAGAAAGGAGAAGAAAAAATAATTTGGGAGGGTATCAATCCCACTCCTTATACACACCCCATCTAAATTTAAATTACTAAATATACCCCAATTTATTCATTTCCTATCATTTTTATTTTAAAATTTAAAATATTTATCATTTTTAAATAATACTATACACACCCCATCCATTTAAAAAATATAACCTCTCTCTCCCTCACCAACAACAGTGTCTTTTTCAAAAAGAAGAAATGGAGAAAATGTGTGATCGAACAACAAATTAAAATATTAAAACACAACTAAAAAAACTGCATTATACATACTGTACGGCCACAACTTCATGTACACACATGGAAGTGTTCGGCCAGTACCTAATGTACGACTATGAATATGTTCGGTCAGTACCTAATGTACGGCTATGGATATGTTCGGCCAGTACACAATGTACACATTCATGTGTGTTCGGCCAGTAGTGGCCGTACACCACTTAACCAAAAATTCATGCAGATTGCGTTCGGCCGGTTGTGGCCGTACACTCAGTGATGTGTTCGGTCACGATTTCGACCGTACATGTCGCGACTGCTACCACTAAAAAAATCTGTATAAAGTGTAAAAAAAATATATAAAAAGTGTAAAAAACATTAAATATACTTACATTAATTTCCTCCATCACTTTTTCTTCTTCCATAATCATGTTTGTTGTGATTATATCATCATATGAAGATTAAATTAGAGTTAAATGGGGATAGAATTTAAGTATGGGGTGTGTATAACATGGGTATTAGGGGTGTTTAACATTTTTTAAATGATTTAAAAGGATATCTTAGTAAATTCAATTAGTTCTATTTTTGTCAAAAAAAAAACAAAAAAACATGGGATGTTGATAGTTTTAAATGAACAAAATAACCCCACCCCACCCCCTACTGACCGACCCGACCCGGTTCCGGCTTAGTTGACGATTCAGTTCAGTTGACACTACATACAATGGGAAGAAGGTTTTGTTTGAGTGCTTGAGCAGAAACCAACCCTCCAAAATTTGCCTCTTTCAACAACTCAATTACAAGAAGATGCGTTGGTCTCCATTTCTAGGGATCCCAATTTGCCTTGCTCTACTCTCTTTCTTCATCTTTCAACTCTTCCCTCTCAAATCAACTATTAATAATCCTCTTCCGCCTGTATGATTCTTCTCTCCTCATGCTTTGATTACCATAACTCCACTACGAAGTATTTTTTATAACCTTTTTTTTTTTTGTTTTCCAGAGACTATTCAATGCAGAGGAGCTAACTCCATACAATGGAACTGACCCTCGATTGCCCATTCTCCTTGCAATTCTGGGGTACCCTCTTCTTTCTACTTATTTTAGTCTTTTCTCTGTTTGGGCTAATTTTACTGCTTCTTAATCCAGATCAGTTTTTGATGTAAGTAAAGGGAAAAGTCACTATGGTGCTGGAGGCGGCTACAACCATTTTTCGGGAAGGTTTGCTCTTTCTTTCCTAAAATCTGCTTTTATTTATATGATTCATAATATTTCTGATCTTGATAAAAAGTGCTACATGTCTAAAACACACGCAGGAGGTTACAGGTGTAAGAGATTAATTAATATTAAAAAACCTGTGGCACAAGCTACTTAGAATTTTTTAAAAGAGAAAAAAAAAGAAAAAAAAAAGACATGAACTGTGTAAAGTTGGAAAAACAATTGATATCTAGTGGAACATATGGATGATGAATTGTTTTTGGACTATAGCCTCTAAGATCCAATTGCCTATAATACATTAATCCACTTTTGGGAAATATGCCATTTATAATTGTATGGAATTTCTGTCATGGTTATTCATCAAAATTCATTTCTAGCATATTCTATCATATGAAGTAGGAAAGTGAGAACTTTATCATAATTGATGGATAATTGAAATTCTTAGTCATTTGGAAACCTTGCTATGAGCCTATGACATAAAATTGAATCTGGGAACTCAATTGAGTATATAATGAAAGGATTTTCTTCCCCTCAAGTGAGACTGGGAAATCTCGGTTCACAGAAATATTCAATTTTATGTATGAGAAATGCAACCTTGCGTCAAGACTATTTTATGAAAATTAAATTAACAACTCTATTTTTTTTGTGTGCAATGATCTTTGATTGGTGATTTGCTTAGGGATGCCTCCCGAGCATTTGTCTCTGGGAACTTCACTGGTATGTAGCTTCCATATTGCTTCAAACTTTCCATTTCTTATGTTATTTTTTAATATCTAAAGATACAAATAATGTCCCACGGGTATTTCTAGTAAAACTTCTAATCTTCTCCTTGTACAACAATGTGAAATGTAAATATGTAATGCTAGAGAAGATTAATTTGAATAAATTAAGCTTTTTGTTAACCTCAAGCAATAGATATTTGCATCCAGGATTGATGTATGCAAAGGGAAAAAGAAAATAGTGGTTACAAATGGAATAGAAGACAATATATGGGCCTTTTTATTGTTTGACAGAAAGGAAAGAAGGGAGGTAGAAAAAAAAAAGCAATAGTAAAGTTTCTGCTCCTCTTCCCATCCTTTCCTTCCTCCAGATTCGTTGGTTTACATCATAACACATCAGCATATTTGCATCACATACAAAGCGTCTCTAGCATTTATTCGATTTAGCTAATTATGATTTTAATGCATTAATCACCTGTAAGCATAAAAATTACAAAGTACACTTCTGAAGGCTCTATTAATTTCCTGCCCCTATCATGTAAGAAATCTTATTGGGTTGTTATGGGTTGATGGTAGTTTTCATGATTTGGCAACAATATGTCAGTTTCAAGCATTAGTTTGTAAACGATCAATCTCCATCTGGTAATTATTTCATTTTGTTGTATTTGCTGAAATTCGGTTGCATTTGTGGCAGTGATGTGTGTAAGGCATTTGTGGCAGTGATGAGTGTAAGGACAGAGTCAGGGTCTTTTATTGGGTTTACTTTGTTAGATAAGGTGAGTGAGGTCAATTGCTGGTCTTCATTAAAAAAAAAATTAAGAAATGGCCCTATTTTCTCAGATTCGCTGCAATCAGAACTGAAATTTATTTTGCATCTCTTGGGACGTTTTATTCCATTTCTAAAGCATTCAGCCTAAAATGACAGAAACCTCTCCTCACAAAATTTTATTTTGCATCTCTTGGATGTATGCTCTGATCAAACTAATAACTTACTAATGTCCCACATCAAATAATCTCGTCTGTTGCCTTTTCTACTCAGATAAGTGTAGATAGGCCACACATTGTCTGCATAATAACATTGATCTTGTTGCTCTTTTCCACTTAAATAGTTAGTGAAGATAGGGTATGCATTGTCTGCATAATAACATTGACCGACAATAATGCTAATGACAGATTTTTTTCTGAAAGATTATATTGGCCAGTGATGTTACCCATACGACAGTTGTCAAAAAAAATTTGGATATAATTTTTTCCTTAAAACAGTCTCAACATTAAATATTAATGTCAATGAAGGTCTTCTAATGATTACTTTTTAATTATGCCCACTGTTTAGTGCAAAATTGTCCAAAGGGATTGTGAGTATGTGGCCATAGATAATGGGTGTACTTTTGCCATTGTCAAGTGAATTGGAACATTTCGTCAAGGAGTAAATTGCAAAATTGGTCCCATATTTATTGGGTATTGCCGATTTTAGTCCCATATGAATCAATTTTTTCTATTAAGTCCCATATTTTTTAAATTGCTGCAATTTTAGTCCTACTTGACATTTTTTTTTGTTTTAGACTAAAATCGTCAACACTCAATAGATACGATACCAATTTTGCAATTTACACTTTTGGTCATGTTGTGTCCTCTACAAAAAAACTCTGAAACTTATACTGGCATTCAACTGTTAACAAATTATGCTATGATGATGAGACTGACAACTATAATAGGACTTAGTTTAGTTTGCAAGTTGTAAACTCTCTTTGGTGGCATATATGCAGGAGAGGGACTTACAGATGACTTGCGCAGTTTGTCTAGCACTGAGGTGATTTGTTTTATTTTCTCTTAATTTTGTTATCGTTTGTTTGCTCTTTTCTGGTTGCTCACTTTCCATGTTGATTTCATACATTTGATAAACTCTTTTACAATTCTAAGTGCAGCCTTTATCCTGAGTGCCTAATAACTTCCCCTTATTTAGAAGATAATTGGAGACTGTATATTATTAATAAGAATATTTCAAAACTTAATTAGCAATAAGAATATGTATCATCATGATTGCTCTTCAACCATCACAACTGAGCACTTGATGTACCAAAAGAGAAAAAAAAAAAAGAACTTACGAGCCCCATGACCACTTTGTGACTTCCATATGGATTAAGTTGGTTGGTCTTGCATCATATTTCTTAAGCATGTCTTTTCTTCTGAATTTTCAGTTTCCCTTGTAATCCGAAATATCATTATGTTAATTAATTCCACAGGTGAAAAGCATCGTTGATTGGCGAGATTTCTACTTCCGTACATACATGTATGTGAGTAATGCCTATATTCATTATTTTAAGACCAATGGTGCCATGATATAAATCAATATCTACATGAAAGAAAAAGTATTCGGCCCTTATTCTTTAAAAATTATACCATGTACCCTAAACTCTCAAGTGTTATCCCCCAAACTCCAAAATGTGTTTCAAAGCTGCAAGTTTTATTTAAGCAATATGTGGCTTTCACACTCTGTTTAGTCGGGATAGATTTAAGTAGACTATAATATAACAAAATTTGATTTTTCTTCCATATTCATCGACTTTTAAATATTACAGATTTGTGGGGAAGTTGGTAGGTCGTTATTATGATGCTGAAGGAAACCCCACAAAATACCTGAAAGGTATTGAAGCAAAAGCGGCTAGAGGTGCTCAGCTGCTTGAGAAACAAAAGAAAGAAGAAGCTAAAATACCCAACTGTAATTCAAGGTGGAGTCAGGAAGAAGGGTCAGAGGTACAAATTCCTTACCCATGTACTCCCTCTGTTTCATAATAGGTGCCACTTTAGAAATTTTGTTTCAAGGACATATAATTTTTACATATTTATCAGCCCTATAAAAATCCTAAAAGATATCCTTAATTAAAAAAGGAGTTTTTATAGGTATACAAATGAGGGTAAATTTGAAAGAAATGTGAAAAAATAGCTAAAGTGATAATTAATTAGAAATAAAATTTAATCTACAAAAGTACACTTATTAAGAAAGTACTAAATTTTAGCCACCAGTGTTAATTTCTTTAGTATAATTTGGATTTCCATCAAAATTTTGCCGGGTCACCTTGTAGTCTATTAGCATCGAATAACACTTGAATTTGATCAATGTCTCATGTTTTTAGCAGATTTAGCTGCCAATATTAGGTAGTGTTTTTCTAAATGCTTAGGGTATGTATGTTCTAGACCCTCACCCCACTTTTTCCCTCCAAATCCATATCTGCGTTTGTTTCTCCGGATTTTGGTATAGGATTTCAAATCCTCTAAACTTTTATCCTATAATACCTATAATATACTTATTTACATAATCAACCATTTATTTCCCACTTTATTTTTATTATTATTATTATTATTATTATTATTATTATTATTATTATTATCTACCCACCTCAACACTCTGTCTCCTTTTTAATATCCATTACATAATCAATCAAACAGTTTTATGTAAACCGTATCGTGCAAACTGATTTGCATTTTGTATGCATTTTTTTACAGTATTAGTTGTTTTATTAAGTGGAATTAATTTGATAGTATTAGTTGTTTTCCTATACAGTATTAGTTGTCTTATCCTATCAAATCCTACAAAATCTACACCCTCAACCATATACAAAATTCAAATACGCATTTTACTATTATTCATCAAATTCACTTACTGGATTTAAAATACATTCCAATCCATAAACAAGCATACCCAGATTGTAAATTGTTTGAGGGGTATTGCTCAACCAGAACAGTTTGTTTCAGGTATGGTGTGATGAAGGGTATCCAAGGTTAGTTCAGAGACCTCTAGAAATAGCTTTGACGGGGAAAATGAGCAAGCGTTGTGCTTGCTTCAAAGAAGATGAACTGGGGCAAGAGGGGTTAGAAGTGTATGATAAATGTGATTACTTAGCCAACAAATGCCGATTACAGTAAAGGTATGATTTCACGATATTCTTGGATCAAACTTTATAGGTACAAAATTTCATCCTTAAGGTGCTGATTGGCTCTAGTCAGTACAGATTTGGTGTAATGATGTTTATCACGGTTGTCATATGAAGGATTGTTTAGCACGTGGTATAAATTTTCAATTGTTTGCTAAAGAGATTAGCTTCAAGTGATGTCTCAAAATATTTGTTATCTCGTGTTTGATGTTTTTGCGTTATTAGATGTGATAAGATAGTAAATGTCAATTTTGTATAAAGTAGGAGTAGTAGTAAATTGAGTAAAAAAAATATTAATTCCGTCTCTAAGTTTTTTCTTTCTTTTGGTGTTTTGATTAAGAATTAAATATAAAGTAGGAGTAGTAGTAAATTGAGTAAAAAAAATATTAATTCCGTCTCTAAGTTTTTTCTTTCTTTTGGTGTTTTGATTAAGAATTAAATTGAAGGTGTGAATGATTGGATTGGTATTGAGAGAGGGGGGGGAGAGAAAAGGTATTACCAAGGAGAGGGGAGAAATGAAAGCGAATTTTTTTTTTTTTTAAGTAGATCTTCAATAAAATTAGAAATGGATTAAACACGAATAGAGAAAGTGCCACGTAGGATAAATAAGTATTTAAAGACAGTATATAAGGGTAGAAATATCATTCTCATTTTCTCGATATTATCTCTCCTCTAAATATTTTATTTTTATTTTTTTAAGCTGAAAGAATATGAATATGAACATTTCAACAACATACACGAGAAGGACGCTAGTGAATAGGGGGATCTAAAAAAACGCAACATGTTTCTCTAATAATGCAAGACTTACAATTTTATTGTATTTTCCATCAAAATTATCATTTGAATCCATGCTGTATATACATATCAAATTGCCCGAATGTGTAACCATGCACAAAGCACGGATGCGAAGAGCCACCGGCAATTACAAAAGAAGCACCGCCACCACCACCACACACGTGGTGGCAGGGCTGCCTCGTATGGTGGGCGGGCTGGACGAGGATTCACCTCTATGGACATTTCGTGCGATTCTTCTAGGGTCGATATCGTTCTTGTTTCTATTAATCTTCAATAAATATTTTGTTACTGAAACAAGTGAATGCATCATGAGTATGGCATTAACATTAGTGGTATTGTATCCCTTGGGATACATTATGGGAATATTAATCCCACAAAGGATGGTTTATTACCCGACGCTTGGATTGGAATTTTCAACAAATGATGGACCATTTGCCCCAAAAGAATATGCCATCATCTCTATTCTTGCTAATTTGGGTGCCATTATTGGTGCCTTCACTTCTTATTATATTGAATTCTCCAACACCTAGTTAGGGTTATAATTAATTTGAGCAAAATATATACTCCATTAATTATGGGATTTCTTCAACTTAATTCGAATTTTGATTTCATCTTAATTTGTGCATGGTTCAAGATTTTTTATGTTCCACAGTTCTTTGCTAGCTTTTTTTACTTCTGTATTAATGCTACTAATATTGACCGGCGCATATCTCCTGTTTTATTTATAATTTTATTTCATTTCCTATTTCACTAATCTCCAGATTTCTTCCATTTCTATGTCACATGGCTGAAATTTGGAAAGTAGAATAGCATGTAGGTATCATTATGATTTATGGAGTTCCAAATTAACAAAATTTTGGCTATCAACAAATTATTCAAGATTGTTATATTTTGTGAATTGTCGGGAACGAAATCATTCGTGAGATGGCGCTCCGAATGATTAGACTATCTTCATTGGTGCCATTGCACACAATGTCACAGTAAAAAGACAATTTTTTTAATATTAAAATAATGTCAAGCCTTCCACAATGTCGTGACATTGGTTGAATGACCAACCTAACGTCATCAATTTAATATTATAGATTTATATGATAAAGTGTCAAAATTCTATTGGTTATTTGTAATTTTTTTATGTGATATAATTAGATTTTGAGTTGGGGAGTGTATGAGGATGGTCTTAGTATCTTTAATTTCTCTTCAAAATTTTGGCCCTGAAATTAAAAAATACTCAAATATTCGGCCTATTTAATAAAATCCATAAAACGGTGTCTCACCACTTCTGATAATATCATATTGATAATTGTTTTATACACTAGGAAAATTCAACTCACAACCACCTAATTAAATATATAGAACTCTATATTAAGTACTAACCATCCATAATGGAGAAGAGAAATACATGCACTGTAACTACTCTGTATATATTATTCCTCTAACAAAGAGAAATTGAATTCCCCCCCAAAAAAAAAAAAAGGCAAAGAGAAATTGAATTAAGTAACACAATCACTAATTCACTATATGAAGATGTGCACTAGCTCAATAGAGCACATAAATAACGGGAATAGATAACGGAAATTCCTAAAACCGTTATCTAATGTTCACTAGTAGTGGTAAACTTGGGTGCAGCATACCTCGACGAAAACCTTCGAAACAAAGAGTCTTGGTCGTCATTTTCCGACTCATTTCCATCATCAAAGTTTTGAGCATAGCTCGATGGGCTATACCTGAAAGCATCAGATTGCTGGCCTCGTTTTTTCGACTTCGAAAACGGAACATTTTTCAGCTTTCTTAGGCCAGCTGAAATTATAAGCTTTAAACGTCCCCAACAGGATAATATCTCTTCTTTTGCTTTTTCTAAAGACAATGGATATTTCTGCTCCATGCTCGTCGTTTAATGCAGCTTTTTGATTTCATGTATACGAAGATATATGAAGGATATTTTGCTTTATTTATAAAAGTTGGCAATTATTTTTAAGTTTTAAATTTTAGCTTCTATGGTGGACAAAAAAGGAAGATAATATCCTGATTTTTGTGAGACAGCTGTATATTTATATTATTGCGTCGGCATTCTCTGTTTCTTTCTTCCAATATTTCATTTTGATGATGTGTTTGTTTTTAGTTTTAATTTAGTCTACTTGAGATATTTCATTTTGTCCACGCCTATTTTAGTTTGATATTTGTGTTTGTAAACAAATTATTTCCTTTCAAAAACATTTTTATTGATAATTATAAAGGCTGATAGATACACCCTTTGTAATTAATAGATACACTCTTGTTTGTATCTAATCTTGATTGTTAGTTAGTTAGTTAGATTAGCAGTTACTTAATGTTTAGTATTAGAAGGGTCTCTACACCTTCAAAACAGATTCATTCGTTTTATTTCATTAATGAAAATTTCCAGATTCTAAAGAATGAAGTTGGTTCTTCAATCTAATAATAATCCAAGTAATTATCCTTTTGTCCCCTTCGCAGAATCTGAAATGCAATTGGGAACATTCTCCCGTGGTGATTGGGCTCTTTAATAATCGTTGATCGTATGGAAGAATCATTGATACACTAGCTAGCTTTTAACAAATTGAGTTGGGTCGTGTCTTTGGCTGATGGAATTGCACGTAACGTAACCAAGTTTGATTTTACTAGCTCGTCGAGCCCTATAAAATTTTGTGTATTATTGTTTTAAAATAATATTTAACTTTAATATAATTTTCATATTTTTAAAAAATATGTATTGTTATACCTGGTAAACAACACAAGAAGTCAAGTGTGGAAGCTCACCCTTTTGCAAAGATGACTATCCAACGAGGTGATGATAATTCAGGGTTAATGGTCAAACATTCCAAGAATGAATAGAGTGGTCTAACTCATCCACGTCGGAGGTTAAACTTCTGATCGTCCATCAGACTTGGTCATCATCCATCACCTAGGTCGTCCAGCCTGGTCATTCATCATACCTAGTCGTCGTCCAGTCACTCTAGTCGTTTGACCATCTCCTGGTCGTTTGACCATCCTAGTCGGCCTCTACTCTAGTTGTTCATCAAACATGGTCATCATCCGTCACCTAGGTCATCCAACCACCTGGTTGTCCAGCTCACAAGTCATACGGTGTAATAGAAAAGTCATATATTAAGTCTTATTAGTCAAAATGACAACTCATAGGACACATGTCATCATATAAAGCTATGTTTAATATTATGTTGACAACACATCAATCTTGTAATATAAATACTGTGGGTCAGATAATTTGACCACAAGGGGACCCTCATTCGTAAAAGGGAAAAAATTTCTCTCACTAAAAATTGTTCTCTCTAAAAATATTCTACATTTTATTCATGGGTTGATCTGCTATGGACTCGAGTGCATGTTGTGCACCCTAGTCCATGTTGCACTTTTCAGTTTACTGACTTACACTTTTTGGTAAATGATGTTGCACTTTTCAATTATTAAACTATATAATAATATTTTTAGTAATAATTGAAAAGTGCAACAACATTTATGTAAGTCAATAACTGAAAAGTGCACATGGACTAGGGTGCACAACATGCACTCGAGTGCATACTAGACTTTTACCTTTATTCATATATTCATAACATTTATGTTTGATAGTTGAGTATTCAAACTATATTAGTTTTTCACAAATTGACTATGACTATCAACATTTATATATATATATATATATATATATATATATATTAAACGGTAAAAATTGATATATAAGGAAAGAGAAAAAAGAATAAGAATTAGATGGGAGGAGGAATGAGAGAAAATAAATAATAAAAAAAAATGCAGAATTCTAATAGATGGCAAAAGTTAAAATGAAAAAATTTAGAGGGGCACATAGAAGAGAGTATTAAAAATACATCTAAGGGAGATTGTCTTATACAGTTTGAAAAATACGTTATTTTAATTTCATGTATATTTTTGATGTACTTTCAAAAATTTATAGCTTAACGTGGATGTTTATTTTCCCCCTCTTTAAGAAAATAATACAAATGCTTAAAAAAGCAAAGGACAAATAATTGAAAAAAAAGTACTATAAGACAATTTTTTTATTTTTTTTTGAAAAGAAAGTAGAACAAGTGGGATTTAAAAAAAAAAATAAAGGCTAGTCTTATCATACATGCATTCTATTCTAATTAGACCCAGCTTAAGCCCATTTAACCTATAAAAGTTAAATTAAGATAATTTTAAAAAATTTGCGGGTCATAAATCCGTGTTGCCCAAAAAATTCACGGATAAAGTGGTTTACTACATGACCAAAATATTGTTACTACAAAGTCAAAAAATTACCACTACAAGGCAAAAAATTTAATACTACATGTCAAAACATTCTGATAAATTCACCCAAAAAATTAATTGTTCAGAATATTTTTGGACATGTAGTAATACACTTTTGACCTTGTAATGATAAAATTTTGGTCTTGTAGTATCATTGTTTTAGTCATGTAGTAGCCGAATAAGTTAGAATTATTTTAGTAAGTTTACTAAAAAAAAATAAGTGTCCAGAATATTTTTGGACTTGCAATAATATATTTTTGGTCTTGTAGTGACAAAATTTATGTCTAACATAGTTTTAGTCATATAGTAAGATAATATTTTAGAGCGAAAATAAATATTCTAATTAAGATTGACCCGCATTTACACGCATTTGACCCACAAATTTTGACTTAATTTACCTTAGTTGGTCAATATTCCATGTACCATACAAGTTTTTGCAAGAACGAGGAAAAATAGGATTTTTTTAATTAATTATTAAACTTTTCAAAATAGTTTAACAAAATATTATTGTTTTGAGGTCGTTTAACAAAATAAGTAGAAGCGCCATATGTAAAGGCGCTTCTCTGTTGTAACAGTAAATACGCCCTTTCTACTGGCGCCATTGGGAATACTCCAAGAAATTTAGACAGCAGCAGGTGTGTGGCAGTATGGTAGAGAGGAGGGCGACTTTTTATGTGGCGCCTTTTCAGGCACATACGACACGTCAGTCTTTGCAGGCTTGACCGTCAGGGGGGAGCGCCTCTTTCAAAGGCGCCTGGCCACTGACAAAGCCTACCACCATACTACTACCTACCATCTTTGACTGTAATATTTTTATTATGTGGAAGAAAACACTTCTCTCCTCTATATTACCAAACCAAAATCCATTCAAAAACAAGTCTTCTCTCGGTTAAAAAAAAGAAATCACCCCCTTCATTTTCTTATACTCATATTTATTTACCATTCTTCAAATTCTTCAAGAGCACTTCTCCTAATTTTTATTTATCAAGCAAAATTTTACTTTCTCCAGTTAAGGTATGTTCTTGTATTCTATTTAATATTTAACTTGTATGATAATTTAATTTGTATAATAGTTTACATATAATATAATTTATGTTAATTTAATTTTGATTTAATTTTGTTAATGTGTTTATAGACTCTAATAAAATTTTAATTTATGCTAAGTTTTGTTAATACTTTAAATTTTAATTTATGTTAATAATTTTGCTAATAGTTTAGACTTTATATTATTAGTTAGAAATTAGAAATTAAAAGTTAGAAGAATTAGTTATTTAAATTAGAAAATACGTGCCTTGAACTATACTAATTATGTTACTCCGTAATAGTTTTGCTACTAAGTTAGACTCTAAATAAACTAGTTAGAAATTATAAGAATTAGTTACTTAAAATTAGAAAATACTAGCATGAACTATAATTATGTTAATGATTTTACTAATATTTTAGACTCTATATTAATTACTAATTAGTATGAAATTAAAAGAATGAATTATTTAAATTAGAAAATACTAGCATGAACTATTAATTGCGTTAATGGTTTTACTAATTAAAGTAGTATATAGTATTAATTAAAAGTAGTATATGGTTTTACTACGTATATATATAGTATTAATTAAAAGTAGTAAATGGTTTTTGGAATTAATTAAAGTACTATATGGTTTTACTACGTGTATATATATAGTATTAATTAAAAGTAGTAAATAGTTATTTGAAATAATATATTTATAAATGAGCTTACTAGCTAGTCTTTGTAAAACCAATTTAATTACTCTCCTCGATCATTATTCACCTTAACTAATGTATATATACTTACTCAACAAATTCTTGTATATATCAATTTTGCATGCATGTAACATATTCTTTTTTTTTTTTTTTTTTAAGTTTTAGGTTTGTATTAAATTTTCTCTTTTATTAATGTATGTTTTGATTTTGCTAATATGCTCTTAGACTCTAAATTAAAATTTCAATCAATGCTAGATTTTGTTAATAGTTTAAATTTTAATTTATATCTAATTTTTGTGTTGCAATTTTTTTAGGATGACTTCGTGTTTAGAGTTGTATGGTCCACAAGACCCATCTGTGTTGTCGGATCAGGGTAGGCATCGCTCACAACATATTTTTAATGAAAATATACAAGAAAATGACACCTTGAGGGCAACTCATGCTTCATCACATATATTTTGGAGCTTCAGGACCGATCAAAATGCGTTTCATTTGCACCCTCGCGTTTTAGATCTTCTAGATATTATGGGTTTTTATCGTGTTGCCAGATGTGGATATATACAAATTGATAATCATCTGATTACCGCACTTGTTGAGAGATGGCGTCCAGAGACGCATACATTTCATTTACCCGTCGGAGAGGCAACTGTAACGTTGCAGGATGTGGCGATCATCTGGGGATTATCTATAGATGGTCTACCTGTTATTTGCCCTGATCCTAATTATACAATGGACATATGGAGGTGGTATTGCGGAGAGTTGTTAGGATTCATACCCGCTGAAGCTCATTTTAAGAGTAAATCACGACTCTACCTATCTGCATTGAGTGATCATCTTCAAAATATTGACATTACAGATGATACCCCAGACATAGTTGTGATTCAGTATGCACGAGGTTGTGCACTTCTTATGCTGGGTGGTTTCATGATGCCAGATAGTTCTCGCAGCACTATATCATTGCTATATCTACAACTACTCGAGGATCTTGAGACAACAGGATCATATAGTTGGGCTAGTGCAGTATTAGCCTCCCTATACCGTGAGCTTTGTGGAGCGGCAGAAGGCATGAAAAAAGTTATAGCTAGACCGTTGTCCATTTTACAGGTGATTTGTGATGATATTTAAATTATACTTAAAATTATTGTGTTATTGAAAAGTTGGTTATTGTTATTGTAGATTTGGGCATGGTCAATGATATGCACGATACAACCGACAAATGTCCGTAATTGTCTTATACAAGGACACTTATTGGGTGTTAATCGCATCTTAGGTCTTCCTCCCTATGGTGCTAGGTAATAAAACAAAATTAAAATATAGATATATAATATGTCATTGTTTTTAGATATTTATACACAGTTTTTTTCTTGTTTAATTAGGTGGGTACAACATCATGCTCAGCGGGTACAACTTATTCGATCGCATGAATGATACTGAAGTAAGTCTCTGTCCTCTATTCTGCATTAGCAGGACTGTGGAAGAGGCGCCGTTAGAAACAACGCTTTAACTTATTTTGTTAAACCCACCATAAAGGATAATATATAATTAAATTATTTTGAAAAGTTTAATATTTAATTAAAAAAGTGAGGAAAAATATCACAGTGTTCAAAATATATACTGAGTATTATTTTAAGGGGAAAAATGAATTATGAAACCGATGGAACTGAATATCACAAACTAATTTCCCTTTTTTATAACTATCAAAATAAAATAAATGGAATATTATTGCTCGAAAGGTTTATTGAAAATCATATTTTATTTTCTAATTAAATATTAGAATGGTATATGTTATTGACATAGTTATTTTGTTGGGTTGTAAAAAATTTCACCAAAATCTGATATAATTGTATAAATTTTGTGGATAACTAAAGCATTACAGTGAAAATCATGATTTTAAAATTTGAAATTCTTGATAATATGTAAAAAGGTGTATTTATTTTTAAATTTAGATAAAATTAAATTTTATTTTATATCAAATCAATTAGTCCAGAAAATATTAATTGATATATTTTATTTATATTTATATGGAGATATCTTTATATCTTTATAATAATTAATACTCCGTAATATTTTTAAAATTAATAATTATTAATTTATTTATTTAATATATATTTGTAAACATTTTTTACTTTTCTTTTAATTTCATCCATTCATCATTTTAAAACACTAATTCTTAGTCTATCTCAATCTCTCTCTTCTCAAATCACTCTATTTCAAAATCTCAATTCTCATTCATTCTATACTTTTCTTTTAATCTCATCCATTCATTTTAAAACTTAATCTTACCCTACATTCTTAATCTTATTTTCTATATAAATCCCTCATCTATAATTTTATATCATAATTTTGAAGATTAGAGTCTACTTATTATTGGAGATTTTGAAGATTTGAAGTTTGTGAAGAGAAGATTGTCTACTCAATACCCTACATTCTTAATCTTATTTTCTATATAGATCCCTCATGTATAATTTTAGATCATAATTTTGAAGATTATAGTCTACTTATTGGAGATTTTGAAGATTTGAATTTTGTGAAGAACATATTGGAGATTTTGAAGATTGTCTACTCAATGATTTGAAAATTGTGAAGTTTATATCATAATTTTAGATCATAATTTTGAAGATTGTCTATTATTTTCTATATAATTCCCTCTCATATTGGAGATTTTGAAAATTTGAAGATTGTCTACTCAATCAAATTTTTTAAATCAATCAATTGATTGGAGATTTTGAAGACTGTCTACTCAATGATTTGAAGATTAAATAATTTTATTTTCTAAAATTACTCCAATATTATATAAATTAATAAACAAAAATAAATTAATAAATTTAACTTTGTCTATCTTAATAATATAAAAAAATATATAATTTTTGAGAATTTTTATAAAAAAGGTCATTCATACACATACCTTTTTAATAAAGGAAGGACAAAAACATATGTTAAAAACCATTTATGCCCTTACATTTAAATTTAAAGATTAATTTATTAATTTAATAATTAAAGGAAGAAGTCGTAACTTCCTTCCTTTTCGCCATATATTCAACCACATACCTATTCACAAAGATTCTCGTAATTTCCCAATCGAGTTCGTCATGTACTAGTTCCTTAACTAGATCTACGACCCTCTGGTCATCGTCTTCCATGGCAGTGCCTATTGGACGGGTAAATGAAAATGTTTTATGAAAATACATACACACTAGGTCCAGTTCTTAGTTTGCTTCATTTCTCATGATTTCAGATTTCAATAATTAACCATTAGTTTCGTGGAGTTTGCTTCATTTCTCATGATTTCAGATTTCAATAATTAACCATTAGTTTCGTGGGTAGCATGGGTTATAAAGAAGCATTGCACATCCATTCATAATGCTTCTTCATATGGAGAATTTCCCAGTTCTTGTTTGCTTCATTTCTCATGATTTCAGATTTCAATAATTAACCATTAGTTTCGTGAAAAAATCTATGGCATAAAGTTATTTTCTGCATAATGATATTTACATATGCACATAATTTACTTCACACTTCTGCATTATTCATATGATGATTCAACTTTAGTTTTTTTTTCTGCATTACAGTCACCGATTTTTTCTGTAACCTATTTTTCTGTAGATCTTTCTGCATAATCAAGTCAGAGATTTTTCTGAAAATTAAATTGAATATCAGAGCTTTGAGGAAAATGCAATTGAATATCAGAAATTTGGAGGAAGATTTGAATATTAAACATTTGGGAAAGACTTGAATATCAGAGTTTTGGGAAAATTCCTAAAATTGAGGCGTTGATTTGGGGAAGATTTGAATATCAAAGATTTGGAAAAGTCCTAAAATTGGGGAAGACTTAGTAATTAATGGCGATTTGCATTCAAAATTTAAAATTAGTTGACTTAATATTATATTAAAACATAATTTTGAATATTGAGGGTAAAATGGTACATTTAAGTTGAATTTTAACTTTAATTTGAAACTATTTTAAACCAGTTCCTTATTTAAAAAAACACTAGGGGGAAAGACCCTATGTGAAATTCCATAATTTTTTTTTAAAATTCAACTTAAATAAATTTAATCTTATCTTAAAACAAATTCAATCTTAATAATATTGAAATATAAATTTTATTTTCTAAAATTACTTCAACAAGATTTGATTTTTTTTAATAATATTGGTTATCTAATTTTTTTTAAAATCCAACTAAAATAATAATATTCAAATATAAACTTTATATAAATTAATAAATTTATATTATATGGGAATGAGAATATATATTCATAAAACAGATAAATAATGAACAAAAAAAAAAAAGTTGTGTTATCAAAAAAAAAAAAAATCTATATCTTAAATAATTTTATTTCCGAAAATTACTCCAGTATAAATTAATAAATTTATAAACATTGAACAAAAAAAAGTTGTGTTATAAAAAAAAATCGATATCTTAAATAATTTTATTTCCTAAAATTACTCAACATTATATAAATTAATAAACAAAAATAAGTTGGGTTATCAAATCTTAATAATATCTAGACAAATTTAATCTTAATAATATTTAAATATAAATTTATACTATACGATTGTAAATATTATTAAGAATTCAAATATATCATCTTACATAAATTTCACATTATATAAAAGCTGATAAAATCGATTTTTTTTTTTTTGTAAATCCGAATTAAATAACAAATTAATCTTAATAATATTCAAATATAAAAAATTCAAATATATCTTACTCCAACAAATCAATCTTAGTAATATCTGTACATAAAATCAATAAATTTAACCTTATCTATCTTAATAATATAAAATATATTTCATATATTTTTTTTTAAATCCAATTTAAATAAATTTAATCTTATCTTAATAATATCTATAAACAAATTCAATCTTAATAATTTAATCTTATTCCAACAATTGTTTATGAATTTCTTAATTTTTTTTTTAAAATCCAACTAAAATAATAATATTCAAATATAAACTTTATATAAATTAATAAATTTATATTATATGGGAATGAGAATATATATTCATAAAACAGATAAACATTGAAAAAAAAAAAAGTTAATAATATCTAAACAAATTTAATTTTAATAATATTAAAATATAAATTTATACTCACATTATTTGATAAAATCGATTTTTTTTTTTGTAAATCTGAATTAAAGAACAAATTTAATCTTAATAATATTCAAATATAAAAGGATTCAAATTATATCTTACTCCAACAAATCAATCTTAATAATATCTATACATAAAATTAATAAATTTAACCTTATCTATCTTAATAATATAAAAAATATTTTCATATATTTTTTTTAAAAATCCAACTTAAATAATATATAAATTAGTCATTTTGGTTATTAAAAAAAACCTACTCCTACTCCATATTGCTCTCGGAATAAAATAATTGACAAAAAAACTTGTAAACTATAAGGAGATTTATTTCACGCGCTTAAGGTCGAGTGTGAAAGCGCCCGAAACTCAATCGTACAATTCTAGTAGGTGCGATCAAAATCTTCGTCAATGAAGACTCTCCATCTCTTCTCTTCTACTAAAACCTAAAATCCTCTTACCTAATTATCCTTTAAATATATAAATTTTGTTATTGTCTTTCAACCAACTTTCTACCGTCGATCTGATATCACTTGATTACTATTACAAGGTTGCCCTTCTATTCGATCATCATCGATAGGATTTTTGTTTTCAATTGGTTTACCTAATAAGATGATTCAAACTTGTTTACCTAAATCGT
Organism: Galeopsis tetrahit; assembly: GCA_963675135.1. Lineage (NCBI taxonomy): Eukaryota > Viridiplantae > Streptophyta > Magnoliopsida > Lamiales > Lamiaceae > Galeopsis > Galeopsis tetrahit. The sequence goes on from OY776121.1 coordinate 85,399,239, forward strand.
TTTCAATTATTTTATTTTTCGTTTTTGATTGCCTTTTTCGTATCTGAATGTTGTGAATTTGTTCTATGTGTGAAGGGCTTTCTCGTTCACGTTCTCAACAGGGGAAATAATGGCTGGAGTTTCTGATGATCCCATCACCAGCATTTGCAGCCACTGGTAATTTTTTTCTTTTTGTAAAACGATTGATTGTTTTTATTTATTATTCAATTTTTGTAAATCACATGGATTCTTGGAAAATTCAGCCATGCATCATCTGATTGTTTTATGGAAATACATGAAATTACATAAAGAGATTGATGCAGCTTAAAAATAAATGTGATTTAGTATTTGCTGAATGAGTACTGCTATTGCTTCATGCTAGTGGTAAATGAGATTGTTATGTGGCGTTAAGATTGTTGTTAAATTTAGCATGTCACTTTTCTGATGAATTGCATATTACCTGATTTTTAGTGCCAAGTGGCACTTTTGGTGTATCTCATGTATAAGAAGTGATGCTTATGCTATTGGTACATTGCATAAGGTTAAGCCTGTTGTTGATTTTAACGTTTATATTTTTTTATAATTTAGTCATTACTTCAACCATCTTTTACCTTGAAGATCCCTAGGTATTCAGGTTGTTTCTTGTAACTGATTCTTTGCTTGTTTTCGGAGATGTGTTTCTCTGCACTTTAAAAATTACAGAAGTTGAAAAGATAAGGTGATGGTTGTTGTATTCTTTCAGTTATTCAATCTTAAAGTTGTATATGTCTTCAGCCTGTGGTATGTTATTGTACTTCTCCTTCAATGTTATGTGTGATAAGCTTTTCCAGTGAATAGTTAAGTTTATCAAGGGTTTATGGTTATAGTGTCTCCGTGACTCTGTGTTGGTTTGACGTAGTTTATGTATTTTCTAGGTAAGGAGTACATAGAAAAGCTAAAAATTCATCTTATAATTACTATTGTCTATAATTTCTAGCATGCTCAGCCCATTAATAGAGAATTATTTTAGCTGTCAAATCTTATAAAAAGTGTGAATGCACTTTTAAGTTTTACCTCTGCTTCTTTGCTTTGAATAATTTGAAAGTGAAGTAGGGTGGGGCATAAACTAACATCTAGACCCACTTTGTAAGCTGTTGCAATTTAATTGTCCTGCACAATTTAACCGTCCAGATTTAGTTCTGCTTCTTATTTTGTTTTCTACTAGCTGTTTAACTTGCCTTGATATAATTGTTCTGACATGTGCCTGATTCTTTAAGTTGGCAATGAATTGGCTCACTCAGCTAATTGATGTGTCATCATGAATTTTCCATTTTCCATTTTTTGTCTGTTTCAACTGTGGAAACCTTTACCTGATTTCCTAAATTATCATTTCCAGTGACAGAGCAATTCCTTCTTCGAATATTGACTTGCATTTTGCTCACTGCTCCCGGAATCTGGAGAAATGTAAAATATGTGGTGATATGGTTCCCAGAAAATTCGCAGAGGAACATTATCTAAGCACTCATGCTCCGGTATAAATTTTTGTCTCAGCTGCTGAAATACTATGGAATTTACTCTAAGAAATACTATGTTATCAATCAATCAATGAATTGAAGTAATTGTACTTATGTATGGGCTTGTTGAAAGGATCCATGTTCTATTGAACTGGAGAAATTATTTGGATTTTATTCAAAATTTCATACTTTTTATTACTTAAATTCATTAGTTTGATTTGCTATGATGATCATCTTTATATATGCACTATTCTAGAACAAACAAATTTATGGATACAGCACCAATAATCATTTTTGGCTTACCTTGTTACCTTAAGATAAGCTAAGATCCAATCTTATCATGCCATTGCAATGGTAGTAGATTAGACGAAGTGGGATAGCTCAAGTGGTTAGAACACCACTGCCTAGGCCATAGTGGTCATAGGTTTGAATCACCTTGGGGTAATGGGGAGGGGGTAAAATAAAAAATAAATGCTACTAGACAAATAAGATTAGTGCACCATCATATGTGTAGTCAGTTTATTTCCTTATATTGTCTAGGTTCAGACAAAAAATGATGGGAGCAATATAAATTCACCAGTAAGTATGAGGAGTTAGCCTTGGTTAATGCTGAAGGGTGAAGAAAGTGGATTTGGGGTTAACTAGAGTAATTATCACATGTTTAGTCCTGTGCTTGTGTCTCCACTTGGATTCATCTATGGATGTTTGCTTATGTCAGGACTGGTATGTTGGTGTGTTTCCTTTGAATTGTCACTTCTCGGAGAATTGGAACTCTGGGTGCTTGTGCCGTTGACTTAGAAATGCATTGGCTATTCAACATAGTGAATATATGCTGGTGATGGATAAATAGGTGCTTTATTGAAAGAAAGAAAAAAAACACTGGAAGAAGGAAAAAAAAGAAAAAAATAATATGAAATAAGGAGAAAAGAAAACATGAAAACTCTCTCAAGCATTGAATTGAACTAGATGCAAACTAACACAAATCGAATTAACGAGAGGGCGTAACAGATCCTCAAAACCCTCAATACAAAATTCTGTATTAATTAACTATCTCCCTGATATACTTATTCTGGTTGCACTTCCTAATTCTTTTGTTTCTTTCATTATCTAGTCTAGTTCAACATCAACAAAAAAATTAAACCTTTATCTAATCGTGTTGGGTCGTAACACATGCTCACATTTATATTTAAGTATAACATATTTTATTTGCATTATCTAGTCGAGTTATTTGCCATCTGGTGCTGGTAGTATTTTGCAAGCTTTTCTTGTTTTTTTTCATGTCTACCTATGTGAGATATTAGAAACTTCATTTTTGCTTCTTGAAAGTCATCATTATTTTGTATGCAACAATTACTTGGCAGGTCTCATGTTCCCTGTGTAGTGAGACAATGGATCGTGACATATTAGATGTTCACAAAGGCGAAAATTGCCCACAAAGGATTGTGACGTGTGACTATTGCGAGTTTCCGCTTCCTGCAGTTGATCTACTGGAGCATCAGGTAATAATATATTAGTATGATTTGAATATTTTTCATTTGGTGTACTAAGAGTTTCATTGTTCATTCCAGGAAGTATGTGGGAACCGAACAGAGTTATGTCATATGTGCCGTAAATATATTAGACTCCGAGAAAAGCATGGCCATGAAAGTGGATGCACTGGTTTTGCGAATAATATTGCTGAATCTTCTAGGTAAGCAGAATATCCTGTTATTTATCCAGTCATCTTGCTACCGTCTGTTCTATATTTAAATTTGGTGATTTGGAATTCCTTTTTGACTAGGTTTGAGGTATAAATCTGTCACATCCCGATTTTACTAAGACATTATAGGTTAAGTTTAAACTGACAATTTAACTAAAGACCATTTTCCACATTTTTCTCAAACTAAAAAAAAGCATGTGTATATTTATATAAACTTAATTTGTAAATTAACACTCAAAACACAATTAATTTGTAAATTACTCCGTGGGATTCCCTTTGTCACAATTAAATATTGCATGCAAACAAAGTCATTAACTCACAAACATGCATACAATTTCATAAGCCTTATTGGCCCATAATAAACATGATATAGGCTTGTTGGCTAAACCAACCATAGGATTGTTGGATATATCAACCATAATAACATAGGCTTTAAGATGTAGCAAGTAACAAACTCATTCACATGAACATTTAAAAGTGACAAAGTAACTAATCAAATAATAAGAAAACCCCACCTTAAATCTTGATTAGCCTTGTAAATTATTAATTGAATTAATGCGAGATTCCCTCGTCACCTAAAATAATAAATAACCTGCCTTAAAATTATTATATCTAAACTAATAGATATCACAGAATCTTACTAAATTATTGCTCTAAGAAAATAAAAATAATAAAATTACAGAAGTTTCAGCCATTAAATAACTAAAACAAATATACATGACACTATCCCTTTTTTTAACTTGAATGATTTCGGCTAGACTGAAAACTAAACAAGTATTAGCACCTAATCTACCTAATGCCGAAAATAATGCTATCATTATTATTAAAGGATTTGGGCTTAAAAAACAAATAATAGTGTGCTGTGGGTTTTCTTTTGGTAATAGAGTTGCATTTGGCCAATAACAGAAGACATCCGCAGTGAACCACTGACAGAAAATTGTTTTTGCTAAAAAGGAAGTTAATGTATATTTATGTTGGCACCACGGGTAATTGAAGTAGTAAACATGATAACTTGAGTTTTGAATAATAGGCAAAACTCTATACAATAGGTTTTGACTAAAAATGTTCCAAGGCATGCGGCCATTTCAAAACTTGGGTCCAACAATCTCATAAAAGTGAAAATAATGTACATCACAGAACAGCATAAAAAAACAATCTGTAAATCTGAGAAGCAGAAAAAAGAAAAAAGAAAATCTTATACAAATCTTATAATCTATGATGATTGATATCTTGTGTGTTACAAAATCTCAATGATAAACCAAATTGTTAATAAAGCCTCCTATGAAAGTTATGTGGAAATTCAGACTGTTTTGACTTTAGTTGAAAGATGGTTCTCGATCTTATAGCCATAAGGAACCAAATATAATACTGGAGAGATTATATCCTGGTAGCCCATCATGAGAGAAATAAAAGAGGGACAAGGTGTGGTCAAATGTAATTTAGTATATCCAGCATCCTCACATGTAGTAAATAACTCCTTATATTGATTGAATATCTATGCAAATCTAAATTCATGTGTTTGTATGCAGTTAGGGGGTGTTTGTTTATGGATATTGGATTTGAAATCCAGTAGCTGAATTTTATGGATAGTAAAAGGTGTATTTGAATTTTGTTTTGTTTTTTGAGGATGTGTATTTGGATTTTATATGTGTTTGTGAGTGTATATTATTTCACAGGGTAGGAAGAGTTTGAAAATATAGGTGATGGATGATTGATTGTGTTTGAAAAAGGTAAAATAAGTGTATTATAGGTTTTATAGGGTAATTATTTTATAGGATTTGAAGTCTTATACCAAACAGGTTTGACAAACGACAATACCCTAGTCAAACACACCCTTAGGGTCTCATTTAACCAAGAACTGGGTACATTAGTTGTATGTGCCACTTTTAACATCCTAACATGTACTAGGACAAAGAAATTTAGACTCACATAAAAGAATAGATCTCCTATTAACCAGGTTCACTTGAAATCTCTTTCTTTAAAGTAAGATTGTTTAGTATACTGTTTAGAAACGCTTGATTTTATGTGCTACTTCTTCTCAAAATCACTAAACCGTGATACTTTGTATGCTTAGTAGTATTACTTTGTATGCTAAATAGCATTACCAAGTTCACCGTAAAACTTATGTGAACCAAGTTCATAGAAGTTTTTGTCCATGTGGAAAATCTTGTATCATAGGCTCATAGCGAGTCAATATCAAGAATAGCCTTGTAACTTAGGCCGTGTCTAATTTTAGTCCTATATTTTGGTACTTTTTCAATTTTAGTCCTTTTGGTGCATTTGGCCCTGTATGTTTTTTCTTTTTTCAGTTTTGATCATTTTGTGGGCAATTTCGGTCATTTTTTGTGTCCAATCCTGTATTCAGGACGATTCTTGATATTGATCCGGCTCATATTTGCAATTCAAACCTCTTTCTTGATTTCTATCTGATTTAGATTGTGTTAAATTATTATTTTGAGTGTATTGTTGATGAACATTATGATATCTTGAAGGAACATAAGGGCACCTGAACGGCCCCCAGGCCCCCCAAGGAGGCAACCACGTGAAGTCTTACCCAGACGCCTACTGTTTACTATTGCAATAACGGGGATTGCTGTTCTTTTAGGTTCTCTTTTCTTCCAGAGGAAACCCGATCCCAGTCAAGTGAACTAATACTCGTTACTGAAGAAGAATGCTTTAGCAGCATTGTTCATATGTAGTCTCTCTCTGTAGGCTACGGCGTTTCTTACTGTGTGACAAGTGGGGAGAGTAATGATGTAACATTTTGGACATGTTATAGTGTTTAAAGACATTGCTTATGGATGGTCCTTGTATGAAATGAGAATCGATGTTCATTCGTAAATAGGTGTATTTGTTGAAAGGAAAATTTATGTTGATTAATTGGGAAGGAATAAATTATTTATTGTACTTCGAAATACAAGTGTGGTGTTGTTATTGTTCACTTGATAACATTTGCAAAAAATGTGCTTAATATTGAAAATTAAATGTCATAAAAACAAGCTTGAATGTAGTCAATTGCAAATAAATAACGATCTTCAGATATTCTTGAGATGGTTATGATATGTTGATATAAGAGATTATATTTTACTAATTTATTGTTGATATGATTCTTTTCGACAAATTAGTGTTCACATAAAGACACGTGTATTATTCTTCTAGCTTTTAATTTTTTTGTAAACTAATTGTGTGATCTGATTTTACCTGAGAGTATTTTATCCTTTTATAAATCATTAATTTACCATTTTTGTCTATTCATTTATTTATTGAATTTCAACAACAAAGTGAAAATCAATAAATTCTGAGTGAATAAAAGTGGATGATCAAATTCGAGTAATCCTTTTGATACTCACTAATTTGGTCAGAATGAAACAGATTTGCAAAATTAAATACGTGAGTTCCTCAAAAGCATTATTTTGTCCCAAATTTGGGAATTATTCAAACAGGGAACTATTAAAGATCGTGCAACTTAAAAAGTGCAAATAAAATTGGAAAAAGCCAAACCAGCAGGCCTCTTCTCTTGGAGAAAATTATCCAACAAATTCTCTCTCTCTCTCTCTCTCTCTCTCTCTCATAGAAGTCGGGCCAAATGGCTGGTGGTGGGGATGGTAGAGTGAAGAAGACAATCAAGAAATTTTGGAGGTGTGCGTGTGGGGACCCACCTACAGGTATAATTCATTCATTCTATTACTTCACTTTACGTTCAATTTATTTCATAATTCTCTGTTCTCTTCTTTTAATTTGCATGTCTCCATTCACATTTCCTTTCGAATACTAATTCCATTCATCACAATAATCTAGAATTTGCAAATTTTAACTTTGTTTGTATTAATAATCAACAACTTAATCTAAATCCAAGATAACCACAAACTGAACACAAAAATATTTTTTTGTTATTATTTCCCATTAACATGAATTTGCCATGATAACTTGTTTCTCAAGTTTAGGATAAAATTTTGTGTCATAATGTGGATATGATCAAGGAAACAGATCAGCAAACTGTAATCACATAATCTCGTAATTAGTAAGGTAATTTAGTTCACAATTATGGCTTAACGATTCTTGAAAGCTATGTGCAATCCACCAAACAATAGTGGGATAAGAAAGTGCGCATTGCTAAAGCTTAAGGATAAATTTTAAGTTAATAAAAAGTGTTTTCTTTCTTGTTAAGTGAAGAAAAACTCCTTGTGTGTGTGTAGGGAGAGAGTTATATATCCTTATATAAGTTTGTATGATTGGTTGTTATATTAACAGTTTTGAAATTTACTTTTCTTTCTCTGGGAATTGATTGCATAAAGGTAAGAAAAAACTTATACTAAAGAAATATGCCTGTCAAAATGTGGCCTCTTTATATATTCTTGTAAGTTTTTTATGATTGGCTGAGATGATAACTGTTTTGAAGTTTCCTTTTCTTTGTGTGGAGATTGATTGAAGAAACTTAATATTTATGAACAACCTATTTTTGACTTTAGAATTATGTGTGTCAAAATATTGCCTCTTTAATGGGTAGTTGAGCAGGGAGTTTTGGAATTGGAGTCATGTCGCCTATAGGGGTTCGTTTGTATGTTCAAGATAAATATGTAAGTTCATCACTTCCTTTTTTATTGTTAACGGAATTTCATAAGAATGAGATATGCCGTCTTTATGACATGATTGATGTTTTTCAGGTGGTGGTGGACAACGGTATCCTCCAACTCACGTTATCAAACCCCGATGGGATTGTCACCGGAGTTTCTTACAATGGCGTTGACAATTTGCTAGAAGTTCTCAACAATGAGTCTAACAGAGGGTAATTTTTCGTTATTATTGAGATTTCTCCATGTAAGAATTATTCAGAAGGTAAATGAATGAACTATTGTAGATACTCATTTTTTAAATGAATATGTAGGTATTGGGATGTTGTGTGGAGTGCATTAGATGGAAGCAGAACAGGAGTTTTTGAAGTGTATGTTTTCGTTTTGTGCTTGAGTAGGCCTTGCGTGAACTAGGTTCACATGAACTTTCTTCTTCAGAGTAATACTGTTTTGTATACTAAGCAATAATGTATAACATATGAAGTATCACGTTTTAAGAAATGCTCAAAATCACTAAATCGTGATACTTCGTATGCTTGTATACTAAACAATATTACTGAGTTCACCATAAAACTTTCGTGAACGGTGAACCAAGTTCATAAAAGTGTTTGTCTTCGTGTTTATGTATCTCTCACTCGAGCAATCCTTACAAGAATTGTTACACCAAAATATAGGATCAAAGGAACGACATTTAAGGTTATAAAGGAAAGCGAGGAACAAGTAGAGGTATCGTTCTCAAGACCGTGGGATCCGTCTCTTCAGGGAAAGCTTATCCCGTTGAACATAGACAAAAGGTATTTCATCGTTGTACAACATATCTTCACACTTACCTACAATTAAACTGTAATGAAATTGATACTTTTGTAGGTTTGTTCTGTTGCGTGGTAGCTCAGGATTTTACACGTACGCAATATATGAACATGTTGGTTCACCAGAGTGGCCTGGTTTCAGTCTCGGAGAAACCAGAATTGCATTCAAATTACGGAAAGACAGGTGAAGTATTTGGTTTCTTTTCTCATACTGATGATAATTAGTCTGTTTTTTATATTAAAAGGATGTCCAAAAATACCCTTGATGGATAGCATAATGTATAGGTTTCATTACATGGCTGTGGCGGATAACAGACGTAGATTCATGCCCTTACCAGATGATCGGTTACCTGGACGATGTCAACCTCTCAGTTATCAAGAGGCAGTCCTTCTTGTAAATCCTGTGGAACCTGAACTTAAAGGAGAAGTGAGTTCATCTTCACTTTCTTTTCTCATCTGAAATATTATAGATTACTGTAACAGTAAGTCTCTTGTACTCTAGTTGCTTGGTGCAACAGTACACAATTGTATATGATCGGTCACTATAGTTTAAAGGGAAGTTCTACCGGACTGCCATAAGACCAACCTTATTATATGGGACAGAATGTTGGACACCTAAGAGAGCTAACATACACAAAATGAGTGTAGCAGAAATGTGCATGCTTCGATGGATGTGTGGTAAAACTAGGAGAGATATGGTGATGAATGAAGAAATTCGCTCTGTATTAAGTGTTGTGCCCATTGAAGAGAAGATGCAAGAGCATTGTTTACAATGGTTTGGACATGTAAAACTCAGGCTTATAGGTGCACCTGTACGTCGAGTGAAGTCAATGGACTTGGGTTCCTTTAGAAGAGCACAGGGGCAGCCAAAGAAGTTGTGACTTGAATTCATACGTAGAGATTTGGAGATTAAGAGAGAAGCACGTGGAGGAGATTAATTCATGTGACCAACGTGATTGTATAATTGGTTCATATAGCCTACTCCAATTATTTTGGGATTAAAGGCTCGGTTTGTTTCTTTGTTTGACAGCAACTAATACATTTTAGTAAAACAACTAATACCAATTAAAAATGCACTTGAGTTACATGGTGCATGGTTTTGTCTTACCGTAAACTTCACTTTGGATCTTCCTTCTATTATAGGTTGACGACAAGTACCAATATACCTGTGAGAACAAAGATCTCAAGGTCCACGGGTGGATTTCAATGAATCCACCCGTTGGATTCTGGCAAATCACACCAAGTGACGAGTTTCGTACAGGCGGGCCCGTCAAGCAGAATCTCGCGTCCCATGTGGGCCCCACAACACTTGCTGTAAGCTGCTGATATCTGCTTATCAACTTCTCTCACATGCAACATAAAACATTAATGTCTTAATTGTTTCATAGTATTCTTGTAGCAAGAAATTACACTTATGTTGCCGAGGTTATTACATGGTTTACAGGTTTTTGTCGGCGCTCACTATGCCGGAGATGATTTGGTTCCCAAGTTTGGTCAGGGAGAACCTTGGAAGAAAGTTTTTGGCCCAGTTTTCATCTATCTCAACTCTGTAATGGATGGAGGCGATCCACTAACCTTATGGGATGATGCAAAGCAACAGGTTCGTTCACCTGCTTAAAATCCTTGCATAAATCAAAATCATTTCACATGAAATGGATCAAACATTCGTACAAAATTTCCCTTCAGATGTCTGTTGAAGTCCAGAGCTGGCCTTACAACTTTCCAGTATCTGAGGATTACCAAAAAGCAGATCAGAGGGGTAACGTTAGAGGCAAACTATCGGTTTCAGATAGGTGAAGTCTCCATCTGCATTTTATCACAAAATCAAACCATTTTTCTTACATACAGGAATGATCGACAATTTTGTACTTTTCGTCGTAGGTTTGTGAGTAGTGATTATATTCCAGCTAACGGAGCTTACGTTGGATTGGCACCACCTGGAGACGTTGGGTCCTGGCAAAGAGAATGCAAGGTATTTGCTCTAAAAATTCAATAACTTGTACTGGTTGTCTTTCAATTCTTTCTATAATTCAACCATATATTTGAATTATAATATCAGGACTACCAATTTTGGACAAGAGCAGATGAGATGGGCTATTTTTCCATCAATTATGTCCGAACTGGTAACTACAATCTTTATGCATGGGTCCCCGGATTCATTGGAGATTACCGAAATGAAGCTGCTATCACTATAACCCCAGGTCTTACTTTCCGTATCTTCTTCGGGTTAATATCAGTTTTGGTCCCCAGATTTAACCCTTATTTCCCATTAGTCCTCCATTCACTATCAAGTTCCATCCTGGAAGTACATTTTACTCTCACATTTGATACGAAGTCAACTATTTGGAGTGCAGAATGTTATTATTTGAAAATAATTGTTAATTTCATATAGCACCTCCAAAATGATTGCATTTAGCATCCCAAATAGTTGGTTTTGTCAGTTAACAAACGGTCAACTAATGATGGGACCAAATGTGAGTGTGTGCTTTCGGAACCAAACCTGATAGCAAGTTCGATGGGGGATCAAAAGAGAAATTGAGGTTAAGTTTGGGGGCTAATAATGATATTATCCCTATCTTCTTCCTTTCGCACTTTCCATCATACACAAACATGTCCATTGTCTAAGCAATGTGAGAACAGGTTGTCAGATTGACGTGGGTGAGATTGTGTTCGAGCCACCTAGAGATGGGCCGACACTCTGGGAAATAGGCATTCCTGACCGTTCAGCCGCTGAGTATTACGCTCCTGACCCTGATCCAAGATATACTAACAAACTTTTCATCAATCACCCAGACAGGTTAGTTTATACATTCATGCATCCATGCAAACTAGTCCTTGTTCTAGTTTTGTGTTTCAAGAAAGGGGTAATATTTTCCACAATGGTCATGATTTTTGTGAAAATTAAGCCTTTAATAAATTTTGTTCCTTCAATCTAAATCGCGATACCTGCGAAATAAAGGCGAGAATTTGAGCCTAGCCTGAAAAAAAATCTCATCAATTGATAAATTTAACATCATAAATTCATTTGATGAACAGATTCAGGCAGTATGGAATATGGGACCGGTACTCAGAGCTGTATCCGACTGATGACTTAGTGTACACGGTAGGCAAGAGCGACTACAGAAAAGATTGGTTCTATGCGCAAGTTAATAGGTACATTTCAAACTTATGCCATTGATAATATGTGTTTCATTCTGTTATTACTAGTATGATTTTCTCTTTTGGGGCGTTTGATCTGAATCGTGTAATGGATGAAGGAAAAAAGAAGACAACACGTATCAAGGAACGACGTGGCAGATCAAGTTCGTATTAGACAGTGTGAATCAAAGTGGGACGTATAAATTGCGCGTGGCTATTGCAGCTGCGTCTCTAGCTGAACTGCAGGTAAAAAAGAGTGACATATTCCAATGTTGGACTTGGTTTTATGACAAAAATTTGTATGCACCAAGTGTATCGTGTAATTCAAGTGTGGAGTACTAATTTATTAGTATTAGCTGTTTTCACTGGAAAATATTAGTTGTGTACGGTTGCATCGTACAATTGTGGTGTACGGGAGGGTTACTCAATATTTATGTATCTGAGACGAGTTGTGTTTGTAGGTTCGAGTGAATAATCCGACGGCGAATAGACCGTTGTTTACAACCGGGCTGATTGGGAGGGATAATGCAATAGCAAGGCATGGAATCCATGGGCTATACTGGTTGTACCATATAGATATACAGGGTGGGGCGCTTATGCAAGGGGACAACACTATCTACTTTACTCAACCAAGGAATCAGAGTCCTTTCCAGGGCTTCATGTATGATTACGTTAGACTTGAAGCTCCTCCACAATGAGACATGTTGTAATTTTTTTTTTATGTTGGAATAATAAAGCATGGAATCACTATATAGGATTAGAAACACTTTATTTAATTCCTCTTACGATAGAGAGGTGTCATTATTTACTAAATACAAATGTTGTGAACTTCAGAAAGTTGTTATTCCTTCATTTGGTATTTATTTTAATAGCATCAGAAACGTATTAATTTTCAATTGAATTTAACTAAATTGATAAATACTAATCATGCATTTACTTTCCTTTTCTTCTTTATTTTATATGTGCACCAATTTTAGGTGAAAAATGTCAATAAGATACAATAACGTGCATTCATGAACGCAATACAAGATTAAAAAGTTAAAATTTAAAGAAAAAAAATCCATTACGCACTGATAAAAGTTCAAATTTAAAGAGAACCAACTACAAATACATATTTATCAATGAGATAACACTTTTACCTCTAGCCTGAAAATACATCAGATTAAATAAAAATAAAGAAACTCCATGGAATTGACCAGAATCCAAATAATCATTAAACCGAATTAAAATATATTCCCTTCATCTCTATTAAGTTGACTACCCAACACAAATTTTATTAGTGATAAAATAGATAAAAGTGTATGGGAGTCAATTAAGGTGAGTTTTTTTTTTTTTTTTTAAATGGACAATAAAAGGTAGATATATAAAAGAAAAGAAAAGAAAATCTAGGACCATAAGCTCACAAGTCGAGTCAGAGGCCGGAGTGCCATTAAAACCTTGTCTAGGAAAACCTATAAAACTCAGGTCAAGAAAAAATGTACACTCCTCTAAAAGTAAATATCTATAGAAATGAGAGTAAAAAGTCCGGGGGTAGCCTCTCCAGACACAATCAAGGCCAGTCTTGGCCACAGCATCCGCCGCCTGGTTGGCCTCTCTGAAGACGTGTGAGTATTTGATTTGCATGTCATGCGTAAGAGGGTGGATCTGGCTCCAAAGGCCTTGCATACGCCAAGGAATAGAGGGATTGGTGCTCATAAAAGTGTCAATCGTGAGTGTCGAGTCCGACTCAATCCAAATGAAGTGTCATCCCTATCATGTGCATACTTGATGGTCATAAGTACTGCTGCCAACTCACAAGAGGGAGGCCTCAACCCACCTTAGTAGCGACTGCAGCCACGAAGAAACCCCTCAGCACATCGTATACTTCCAACGTCATAATCCTTCCTCCATCGTAGGAGTTCCCAATGATGATGATGAGCCACGAAGGTCCTGAAATTTGGAAAATGACGTTGGAAGTATACGATGTGGAGGAAATGAATTATCCAAAAAGAAATATGGCAACTTGATGGAGAGCAGGGTATGCTATTAATATAGAACAACGTGATATCAGGAAAAAAACTGTCACTGTGTATTTTTATATATTATCAAGCTTAGCAAATAGTAGCATAATAACAGTGAGAGATCATAACAAAGAAGCAGAATGAGGAATATGAAAATAAGAGCAAAATTAAGTTGGCAAACATCACTTTGGATGAACAGCAGAAATTGGACCACCTTTGACATTGTACATGTGCAAAGTCTGTTTCTCAAAACAAAAATATGAAATAAAGTTCCATAACACAAAAAAAAAAAACACATCAAAACCAAAGGCTAGCAACAAGGTCAGTAATCATCGTGCTCATCATCATCATAATCCTTCCTCTCTTCTTTCAAAGATATGGATCTTCATCGATATACTCTTCATCTTCGTAGTCTTCTTCGTCATCTTCTACTTCTTCTTCTTCTTCTTCATCTTCTTCTTCAAGTCTTAGAGACAAACCTCTCACACTCTTCCCCTTCTCAGCTTGTTTAGGGTCTTTAGCCGGCTTAGCACTTGAATAAGGGACCAACTTATTTTCTCCATCTTCTCCATTCATTAAATTAACCAACCATTCATTGCATTCATCAATTTCTTTCAAAGATATGGAGCTAACACGATCATGCGGATCATTTTGACGCTTTAATGCACGATTATATTTCGCAAATAACAAGTCGACCATACGCTCTTGCGCTAGCTTGTTTCTTTTTTTGCCATGAAGCTGAAAGCCAAAAAAAAACTGTAATAAGTAAATGTAAATGACAATAGTATAATAAAATTATATTCATTAGTACTTGCATTGTCAAATATGTCCCAATCACGCTCACGGCTGGGAGAACTACAAGTGAGGCTGAGAACTTTAATAGCAAATTTCTGCAAGTGTGGAGTGCTTGAGCCAAATGATTCCCACCATAGTGCTGGAGCCATTGTTGCTCTCTGTCTGATTGCAATTTTAAATCCAAATAGTCCTTCTGCCTTTCGAAATTTAGCAAGCTCGTGAATGATTTTATCTTGATCACTAGGGTCTCGAACCAATCTCTCCATGACACGAAGAAAATCTTCATTCACTTCTCCACCTACTTCACCATTTTTCGAATAGAAGAATTGGGGATTCAAGTAATATCCAGCAGAATGCAGAGGTCGATGGAGTTGGCAATTCCATCTGCTATCAATGATCTCAAACACTTTTTTGTATTGCTCTTTGTCTTGAAAGGATTTCATTATTGTTTCTTTAGCACGATCTAGAGCCTCGTAAATGTAACCCATTGCAGGTTTTCTTTCACCATCAACCAACCTCAAAACACATACTAATGGACTATATATCTTCAGAATATGAAGAACATTGTCCCAAAATCTATGTGAAAGGATGATCTTGACTACCTTCTTACCATCAGCTTCTTTTGAAAATTTACTTTGTGACCAATCCTCTGAAGTGAACACGTTTCTCAAGTTTTGTTTCAATTTTAGCATCCATTCTAGAGCAAGAAAGGTAGAAAATCTAGTGACACTAGTCTGGCAAAGCTCTTTATATCCGGTGAACTGCCTCAACATTTTAACTATGCCCGGGTGATCATAAATGTATGAAGTCACACTAATTGCATTCTTCAATGCTAATTTGAATTCAGACAATTTACCGATGTCTTCCAACATCAACTCAATGCAATGCGCAGCACAAGGTGTCCAATACAAGTGTGGCCTCTTTACTTCCAACATTTTTCCTACACAAGTAATAAAAGTATATATTTCAACAATCAACATATATCTTATGAGTTATGAAAATATAATTGAGAATTTTGAATATATTCTTACCAGCAAGCACCATTTTACTTGGATTATTTGTAACAACTTGAACAATGTTTTCTTCTCCCACACCTTCCACAAATTTATCAATCAACGCATACATCTTCTCCTCTGTATTCGCAATCTCGGAAGCATTAATAGACTCAAAGAAAACTGAACCCTTGGGGGAATTCACAAAAAAATTTATTAAGGTCCTTTGTTTTTCGTCAGTCCAACAATCTACCATCACACTACAACCCTGTCTGGTCCATTCATTACGACCAGGCTTGATATAGTTTCTTTCAATATGAGCAACTTCCTTCCTAAGATAATGACCTTGTAATTCACGACAAGTAGGTGCCTTGAAACCCATTCCACATCCGCTAATAACGTCCAACATCTCCTGAAAACTAGGATAGTTGATGGCCTCAAAAGGAATTGCCGCATCAATCATCCACTGTACAATGCTCATACAAGCTTTTTCCCTCCATTCCTTGTGTTCCTCACTTGTTGCATTTTGTATCCTTTTTCTCCCCACGTCTCCAGCTTCAACATTCACGTCCATCGTACCTTGCCTCCTCTTCTTTTGCGAGGGCAACACAGACTTTTCACATTCATCATCAAGAGGATCTACATCCTCAGAGTCTGACTTTACAGTTTTGCAAAGACCAGCTTTTTCCAACTTTTTGT
Source organism: Galeopsis tetrahit (assembly GCA_963675135.1). Taxonomy (NCBI): domain Eukaryota; kingdom Viridiplantae; phylum Streptophyta; class Magnoliopsida; order Lamiales; family Lamiaceae; genus Galeopsis; species Galeopsis tetrahit. The sequence continues at coordinate 85,415,414 of OY776121.1, forward strand.
TCATGAAATCTCGAATTTCTTTACGTACAGGAGATGGACATTTTTGGCAGCTTGCAGCATTTCGATATCCCCCGACAAGATGCTGTTTTGCACGAAAGATACCCCCTCTGAAAATGTTTTCACAAAAGTTGCATTTCAAATCATTCTTGTTATCAGGTTGCACCCTTGTAAAGTACTTCCATCCTGGATCTTTTGATGGAAAGGTCGTACCAACACCACTACTGGCACTTTCCTCCATGACAACCAAAAAATAAAATAATCTGGAAAACAAAGAAAATAAAAATGAAAACATCAACAAGAAATCATAACTATGTTGGCACCCACATGGGGTATATCAGATACTTGAAAAATCACAGGTGGGGATAAGAAAACAGACTGTCAGATGCACAAATTCGGTATAAATGCAAACATTAGCGGGTAATGCATTCTCTTGAAATGATTTATGTAAGTAGATAACGTGCATTAAGGCAGAAGAAACTGGAGATTTGTTGAAGAATGTAATAATTGTGTCATTTAAACGAAGGAGGCAAATTTGTGTTCAGATATCATTAAGATGTAGATTAAAAGAATTTGCAGAAGGGTATGACTACACATACCCCATAAAATTATAAGCACACCCCATAATTTTTGTGACAAAAAAAAATGAACACAAGTAGAAGGACTAAGTTACCCTTTTTTAAAAGTAAAAATTGTGTATTTTTAAGACCATTTGTGCCACCGTTCGGCCGTAATCAAGGTTGAACAAATCAAACTGATGTACGACTAAATTATGGCCGAACAAATCTTTCTTAAAAAATCATTAAGTGTTGTTAGGCATGCAATGTGCATTACTTTACAAGGCTGAACGGATGTATTACAGTGCATAAACTTTCGGCTAAACGAATGTGTTACAGTGCATAAACTTTCGACCAAATCCACGTACAGGCTGTGCAATTAGCTTTGCGTACAGGGCGTTTATGAACGAACATATTGTGCGCAATCAGCATTCAAATTCCAAATTTGTTTATGCAATTGAAACACAATGCATTCTTCTATGGTAAAATAAATTAAATTTTGTATTTTTACTGGGATGGGCTTAACTTTTGGGATGTGTTTATAAATTTAAGAGGGTGTAAGCAGTGGCACCCAGAAAAGTCCTAAGATGTGCACCGGTTTCCCCCAAAAGCAACTTCAGATACAGAACTCGTAAGAACACCGTTCAAGCAAATATAAGAACAAATAAACAAAATCTTATACCTGATTAGGGATTTAAATCATGAAATGTGGGGATTTGAGATTAGGGGTCAGCCTCCTAGAGTGATAAAGGTTGAGTGAGATTGGGAGGGAGGGATTCGGCCTCCTTTCGCACAAATTGGGGGGAAGAGTTCAGGCTTCACGGTGTAATTGGGTTGGGTATATGAATTTTTCCTTTTTTTTTTCCTTAATTTCTACAATTAATTTTTTAGAATATCATGTTTTTATTTTCAATGCTATTAACTCTAAATTTTAATTTCACTTTTTAACATATTCGCTTTTCAATCCTCATATTACTATTCACTTTTATAAAATTATTATAAGTATTTTATTATTATAATAATATTAAAAATGTTTTATTTTAGACTAGGAAAAATATCATTTTGGTCACAACTTTACCACTTTTTAAATTTGGTCACCCACATTTAATTACTATCAAAATTTTATTTTCTATCAATTTTAATACTGTTGTGTTGTTTCATTAACTAACGGGAGAAAATGTTTTAAGCGCTCACTCTTCATTTTCCCTCTTTTAATTTTTAAACCCTAAACTCCAAATCCCAATAGAGTGGTTTTAAGTTTGTACAAAGAACTGTGATTTTGAGTTTGTACGAAATATTTAAAAGGAACAAGAATGCATCTACACCCCAATACAATACAGTAAATTTCTATAACTTTTACATATTTAACGTTTAGATATATGGGTTAATTAATTTTGTTTACATTTTTATTAACCAACATTTCTTTTATATGCAGATACAGTAAGTTTGAGAGTATTCAAGGTCCAATGAAGAATATTTGCCTAAATTCCCCAAATTCTCCAAATTTAATGAAGTAACTGAATCTAAAATGCCTGAGTTGAAGGTTGGACTTATCTTTTCATCCAAAAAAGAAGCTAATGAAGTCATGACAAAAAAATACTACAAGGTGTATGTAGAAAATAGGGATTTGAGTATGTGTGGGTAGGGGTGTGCAAAGAATGGTTCAAACCGACCAAACCGACCGAACCAAACCAGACCATTTAATATGGTTCGATTTTTGGTTTACGGTTCAGTTTACGATTTTTTAGAATTGATTTTTTTTAGTATGGTTTGGTTTACGATTTTCACTAATGAAAAACCGCAAAAAACCGAACCAAACCGAACTTATTTTATATATATATATATATATATAAAATATATATTATATATAATATTATATAAAAATATATATACAGAGTATATATTATATAATATTATCTAAATAAATATTATATATTATAGATTTATATTCTTTATATTATATAATGTCTAAACTAGTAAACCCAAGACATTTTTCAAGCCGCCAAACTCAATTGCTCGTAGTTAGAAATTCTACCCATTCTCTTCCGTTTATTACCCGTATTTAGCGCTTCTATGTGCATGACGTTCTCACAGTCTCACTCAATCTGAAATCTTGAAGAAGATAGAAGTTTGTTGTTTCTTTTAACGTGGTTATTTAGTTATTTTTTAACAACTAGTTTGTGAACGTTGTAATAGTATTTCGTCTATTCGAATTATGTTTTGGATTATTGGAATTTCATTTTGTCTATTCTATTGAGATTGTGTTTTACATTTTCATTAATTATTGTGTGTAGGAAAAAATGAGTAAAACTACGGTTCGGTCAAAACCGACCGAACCGCCCGAAATATTATGGTTTCAAACCGAACGGTTTTTATAAATACGGTTTGGTTTACGGTTTTGAAAAAAAAGAACGGTTTATAGTTTGATTTACGATTTACGGGCGGTTTGGTTAACCAAACCGAACCATGCACACCCCTATGTGTGGGTATCTCCAATGTATGATAACACCGTGTGCATTTAAGAATTTTCCAATTTCTTAATAAGGGGGTGTATTCAATTGGGATTCTATTGAATTTTTTGGACTTTAAAAAGTACGTGGATTTATAAAATTCATAGAGTCCATGTAGAGTTTGACTAATTTTTTTTATTGATTTATATGGATTTTCATAAACTTGACAAGATTGTGGAATATTTTTTTTAGGGGTGATTTTGTGTGAAATATTGCATATATGCATCAGCCCATTTCACACTCACATTCTTTATAAATACACCCACTGACAGTCCAATTCACACCCACATTCTTTATAAATACACTCAATGACAATCCAATTCACACCCACTTTTTTATAAATACACCCACCGACAGAAATTGTACCTGGTCGTCTTCTTCGGGCAGTTTCCGACCACCCCAGACCACGGCCGAACGTTGCAATTTACGACGATCTTAATCTTTAAATATTTTCTATTTTTTTAATATTTTTTAATAATTATTATGGGTCACGTTATTTTGTATTACTACATACAATAATGTGAGTCACTACATCAACAAAAATACTAGAAAAAAATGTTTTACTACATAACAGAATTTTGTATTACTATATAAAATAGTTTGTGTCATTACTACATGTAATAATGTGTTTAACTATATAAGAAACTATATGTTACTACATACTACAGTTTGAATTACTACATTGAATAGGCGTTTGTTATTATATGCAACTTTATCAAATGATCTAATATTTTTGCATCATCCTGCAATGAAACAAGGGGAAATTATTGTTAAAGTCATTTCACTAAGAGTTTTATCTAATAGGGCATATGTTTTTTTTTAAAATCTATTAAGGTGAAAATGACACCTAATAAGACATTGTTGCCCTTTATCAATTTAAATAATTTGAAATTAATAATTTTGAATTAATGCAGTTCCTATGTATACGCACCTTCCAATTATTAAAAAATTCCTAAAATTAAGCAATTCGAATTAATTGTTAATTATTCAAACCAATAAAATTAAAAAATCTGCATTTTATGATCCTTCCAATTATTAAAATATTCCTAAAATTAAGCAATTAGAATTAATTGTTAATTATCCAAACAAAAAAAAATTATTAAAATATTCCTAAAATTAAGCAATTCGAATTAATTGTTAATTATCCAAACAAAAAAAATTAAAAAATCGGCATTTTATGATTCAGAAATAAGCGTGTCATAGAGTATACAATTCCCCATATTTTGAATATGCATATATATATGAAATAGATTATGAATTTTAATATGAACAGTGAAATGAATTTTGGTATGTAGAAATGAATACCGATGTTCATTTCAATATGAAGTTTAAAACGGCATACATGATTGAATTTTTTGGTATGCATAAAATAACATGAACCAATGTGCACAGAGTGACATGCATATCAATATGCAAAATAGATGTGCACATTTGTAAATGACATATTCAAAAAGCGGTTTGTTGTGATGTAGGTATTTCATACTTAATTCAGTTAATATCACTGAAAAGAATTGTTCAGAATAATAAGACGAAGACATAAAATGATAGTGCCTACATCGGTATCCATATTTCATATGGAAAGTTCATTTTGATATGAAGTTGTAAGAGTAGTATATGCACTTTTCAGATGCACTGCGAATAACAATTGAATAATAAGTCTATCGAAATTCAAGCTGAAAAAGCTGATTGTAAACCAATCAAAATGTGAATAAAAATAAAGGTCCTTTCAATTTTGATGAATTTCCAACAAGTACATACTACAAAAAGAAATACAACAAGTACATACTACGGAAAATGTGGGTGTTCATATAAGCAGGCTAGATTGTGTATTTTGTTGGTGCCAGAGGATTGTCAATTCCAGAATCGAAATCGGCAGAAGTTGGTTGAAACTGTTCAAATTAACACTATTATTTGCAACAGCAATCAATCCCTCATCGCCTATCCTATTAGTTCTCCACCCATCGATATGAAGCTTCCTCCACTTCTTAAGAAGCTCCTTCACAATACCTGGATACAGAAATAATTAAGAATTACAACTTCATTTACAAGACTATCATAACTGAACCAATTAACAATATATACTTTACAAACAGGTCCCTTCTGGTTCCAATTGTGGTATAAGAACTTGATAAACAAAACTAAATGTAATCGTCCATTGGAAACTTTTTTTCTCTATCACTCGAGAAAGAAGGCAACCCTGTTTTATCACAACTCACGAGCCAACATCAATCAACAGCTATCTCAGCGCACAAAAATGCCTTTGAGTCACCTAAATTAGCAACTAGAATTTGAGCATCTGCTAGAAGTACAACTGTCAACAATGCAGAATTACATTCAAGGTTGCCCCAATAAATTAAAATCGTATTTCTAGCTTTACATTATTATTAGTTTACATTATTATTAGTTTACATTGCAGCATATTAGTTCCACATGGAAACCACTGATTGGTTCCCATTCTTCTCCGCTAGCTATCCCCTGCATAAATACTCATAAACATACAATTCTCCATTCTGATTTTTTTGAAAATAAAGATTGAGCAGTGCTCATTTTCCATTATAGTTTTTTCCTCTTTGTTCTTTGCTATGTGGAAACTGCATAAGATTGGCCGATTTCTACAAAATCAGAGTTTCTTTGAAAAAACCAAAAAAAAAAAAAAAAGAATACGTAGTTAATTAAATCAAAAATCAATCAATCAAGAAATCAAGAATACGCGATAATCGCGAGATCAAGAAATTCAAGAGTGTAATGGAGGCTTACGCGATTACGCAGATTTCTACAAAACCAGAGTTTCCATTACAGTTTTGATTTTAATCGCCAAAATCAATCAAGAAATTCAAGAGCGTGTGGGAGGCTTACGCGATAATCGGACGACGATGAAAAGCTCCAGCACGCGTCGAAATTCATTTTCATCCATGGAAATTTCTTTTACTGCTCGGGAGATTTGGAAGTCAAATAAGCTCTTCTCAGTTTGGGGTGGGGGGCGACGACCGTGGCCATGGAGGGGGCGGCGGGGAGGTCATGGGCAGCGACGACGGCGGCCAAGGTGGAGAGGGAGCTCGACCGATTGGTGTGGGGGAGGGATCTAGGGTTTTGTTTTTTTGGGAATGAATGTGCCCTATAATTTGGGAATTAATTGATAACAATTAATTATGAATTTAAATTTCGAATTACATTTCAAATATATAAATTAAAGGAGTATATGAATATTAAGGGCAAATACGGTTTTTTGACACAAAAATGACCTTATTAGGAAATTTTAAAAGTTGTATGTTTTAGTTGTTTAATAGTCTATAAAAGTGACCTTATTAGGTAATAATATGTGGTTATTGTGTTTACTACATGCGATAATATATGTTACTACATATTATAATGTGAGTTACTATATCAACAAAAAATGTGTTACTAAATAAAAGAATTTGTATTACTATATAAAATAGTTTGTGTTATTACTACATAAAATAATGTGTGTTACTACATATTACAATTTCAATTTCAATTCCTACATTTAATAGTCTGCGTTCGGCAATAGAATAAAAAAAAATCACAGAAACGGGTAAAATAAACGTCTATCAAAATTAAAACGCAAGTGGGCTAATTGACAAATAGAATAATTAATCCAAATGAAATAATGATGGCCCAATAACATATATTTTTAGCCCGTTGACTTAATAAGTCAATATTTCCAACCCAGTTGACCTAATTGGTCAATATTGCATGTATGGAACATTGCATATAAGTTTTTGTGCTTTTTTTTATTGATTTATATAGATTTTCATAAACTCAGGTATTGATTCGATTTTTTTTTTTTTAATGTGAAGTGTTTTTTTAAAAATTATTATAATATATATATATATATATAATATTTTACCAATAAAAAATATATATATATATATTATAAAATTTATATATTAATTCGGGGCGGTGCGGGGTGGATACCCGTGGAACGGAAATAAGACCCAGACCCAACCCATACTCAATAAGGGGCGGATTTGACCTGACCTAAAGCTCGCGGGGTGTGGTGGGTACTCGCGGATAGGATCAATATTGACATCCCTATTTCTGATCTTTCGTCTTCAGAGTTTTTGAGAGAATCCGTTGAAATCTCTAGTTATTAGAAGAGATTTTGGATAGTGAAATCAATACTATATATATTTGCAAACTCCTCTTGCCACATGTCACCACCACACTCTTCTATTTCAACTTATTTCTTTCAAAACTCTTCATTTCAAAATCTCTCCATTCTTCTTAATTTTGATTTTTAGTTTTAATCTCAACCATACATTCTTATTTTTACCCCTATATAAATCTCACCACCCTTATTTCATTTCAACCACTTTAGAATCTCTTCCCACTTTTCTCTATGTTGTACTTTTCTAATCTAATGTAGTTAGAATTGATTTTTTTTTCCCTTTATGTATTGTTCTACAGTAAAATTATGCAGATTTTTATTATAATTTATTAGGTGTCTTTGTATTTTTTTTTTTTTTTTGTTAGATACATAGTTTAGTTATCAATTTATATTTTTGTTCATGAAGATTTGAAGATCTCATCAGATTCACGCGAAGGTTTACGAAGATTTTGAAGATTATAATCTATTCAAGGAAGATCTTGAAAGTTTAATGATTTCTTTGGGAAATTGTAAAGTTTGTTTTAGGGATCTCTTGAAGATTTCTACTATTAGATTAATTGTATAGTATTTAGTTTTTATATTTTTTGTAGATCTATATAAATGTGTAATTAATGTTTTATTCTTGATCTTTGTGTAGCTGTTTATTGAATTTCTTATAAATGAAAAAATGGTATATATTTCAATATCATCCAACACTCCATCACTTAAAATGTTTTACGAAATTTTTATTCTCTTCCCAAATCTATAATTTTTTAATATAATGTTCACCTTTTAGTTTGTGCATTGTGGTAGATAATGGTGAGTATATGTTAAATTTTACCGATGAGAAAATAATTGATTAGATTTCTACTTTCTAACTTAGTTTAAGACCTATTGCAAAACATTGTTTTTTGAAAGTAATTCATAGAGTCACATGTATGTTTAAGATTGATTGATTTAATTTTCTAAATATCCATATCAGTGATGTATTCTTCCTTTAATGAAATTTGGTGGAATAGATCACACTTATGTTTGCTCTCATAGTTTCATAAGTTGAAGTTAATTATTTAAAGAAATTGCTAAAATTAAGTTGATACAATAAAGGAAACTTTTGATTTTAAGATCTTAATAATAATTGAATTTTTTTGTATGGTTAACACTAAGGGAAGTTGTAATTTGTGGGTGGAGGAGGATTGTATTTAATTTAAAATTAATTGAAATAGGGATCATACTAGAAATATGTACCATAATATACTACAATCAACTAAAATTTAGATGATTATAAATCAATATATAATAAATGGATCTAATTTTAATTGAATAAACATTATATGCTTTTTATAGATACATCCTACCGAATAAAAGAGTATGTAGTATATATGTACAACTTCCTTTCCGTTGACACGTTGAAAATAATAAGTACTCTCTTTAAATTTGACTGTCTGAAATTAACATGTGCTTAAATTAATTGTGCATCTGCTTAGAGTAATTGAATGATTGATACGTAATTTGCTCAGTTATATATATATACACAACAATATAAGTATTTTGTTACTTTTTAAACAACGTTATGCGTGTTTTCAGGAATTATTGTTTTATAAATTTATTACTATATTATTAATGTAAATTATGCAATTAAATTATGTTTAATCCAGGCATTCACTATTTCAAACCAAATTAGTAATTTCCTTAATTTTCATGAATCAAGATTGCTTAATTATTTCCATGAATTAAGACCGCGTCAATCATTCTCTATATTTAATTAAGTTGAATTTTAAATTTTACTTAATTTAAATTGAGGTAAACTCATTTATTTATAGAAATTACAAATTTTTAATTAATACATTAAATGAAACTCTTATTTAAAATCATAATATTACAAAATTATGTATTAATTTCCATGATTATTTACAAAATTATAATTATTACTTTAAAACATATTTTAATCTTACATTAAATAATAATAAAAAAAATTATATTATTGTCGATGCACATAAAAATTAATTGAACATATACCGGGACGGAGGGAGGGGGTGACGGGGCACTGAGCCCCCTTCAATTTTCCAAAAGAATTTAAATATTTTTAAAAAAATATTATTAAATAAAAAAATAAAAGAAAAATAATTACAATTAATTTTTATGTATATTTAATAAATTTCAAATGTATTAGTAAAATATTAGTAGTTCAATTATTATTTTCTTTGTTTTATACTGTGTATGTTGTTTTATATATAATTAAATAATATTTTTTTACAAATTTAATTTAATTTATTCTTATCATGAAAGATTCAAAGAAAAATGAAGGAAATAAAAGAGATTGTGAAATAACTTTTGATCAATTATCAAGAAAGAGATATGAAAAAGGCATTTAAAAAAATTGTAGAAATTTGTGTATAAGTAATTTAGGGAAAACATGGTAAAATTGGCTAAAATGACAATTTGAAACTATTGAAGTATATAACAATTTAAATTATGATTAATTAAAATATAAATATTAAAATATGTTCGCATATAGAATGTATAATAAACATTAAGCTATAGGTAATGAACGAAATGAATGAACTTTTATTGAAACAAATTAAAATTTAACTTGATTCATTATTATTAATATATTATATGTTTCAAAAATACTTATATGATATTAAAATCAAAATTTATTATTCATAATTGGACCCCCTTCAATTAGGTTCTTGCACCGTCACTGCACTATCTGCACATATATATTGAAAACTCACAAGTCCGTAAATTTTACTAATTAAATGCTATAACTTGAACTTATTCGAATATTTATTTGAATAAATTTGTTTTATTAAACTTAGTTAAATTTTGAAATTAAATTAATGTAACTAAATATAATATTTTCTTTAAACCATAGTATATGATAGGAGTATAACAATGGTATTACTATTTATTTTTAGGAGTATATATTTCTTTAAACCATACTATTTATTCTATAACATTAATATGACTTTAGTTATTGATTATTTGTTTACATTACATAATAATTGTCAACCATTATTTATGTTACTAATTTATATAATTATGGATAAAGAAAATATTTATTTGATTGTCACTAAGTTTTGCTTTTTTAATATCTTAAAATAAAAGGAATGATATATGTACCGATCAGTTTTTTCTTTTTCTTTTTTAATTTTTAATTAGCTAAATCGTCTACATACCGTATTAAATATATAATTCCACTTTCATGAACAACACTAATTAAGTCTTATTTTAAGACGAAGTGATAACTTTCACACCAGCTTCTAGCTTTTTATAAATTTCACTTTCTCAATATTTTCAATTTTACACAATAATATCATTACTTTTGGACCCAGTAACTAATCATGGATATCTAGAATTATCAATAACATTATAATAACATTATAATTATATGATATAATTTATATTGCTACAATATTTTATTTTCTTATCTTTTAATAGAATAAAAAAATTTCAAAATATATACATGTTTTAAAGATTATTTGTTAATTAATATATTATAAATTTATTTCAACCCCGCGTAAAACGCGGGTCTAACACTAGTTTATTTATATTTTTTAAGGAAAATCCAACCAAATCCATAGAGTTCTAAAATCCATAAACCGTTGAATACCTAAAGATCTTTAAAGACTTTTTAAAATCCGTATTGAATACCTCCGAATTTTTAAAGATTTTTTAAAATTCGAATTGAATACCCCAAACTTTGAAAATCCAAATAAATCCTACAAAATCCACAACCAATACATCCCCTATGTTTCACTTTATCTTTTTACAACAAACCCTCCATACAGGGAGTTCATGAGGAGATTTAATTAATTTTTAAAAAATTAATGTGTAATTAAACTATTAATTAATACATATATTTGTCATTAACATTAAAACGAAAAGTTTTACTTACATTCAAATTAAAATCAATTAACATACCATATTATTTTGATTAAATTTTCTTTATGCTATTTTATTTAAGAATATATTTATATATTTTGTGTAAAATATATTAATTTAATTAATAAATAAGATAAATTCATTTGACATATAATTTTATTAGTAATTATAACTTAAAAAATTATTCAAAATAAATAATTACAGTATATAATAAAAATTTGAATTATAAATATTTTTTTTTAAAAATATGAGTTATATTATTTAAATTATATAAATTCTAAATATTAACTTTACTAATGTACCGCGTATACGCGGAAGTCATCTAATTTTAATTTATAAAAGTAAGTTAAAATTTAGAAAATTTTCTAAATTTAAAGTAGGGCATAATTGAAATAAAAAGTGTAAAAAATGCTAAAATATCATTTAATTGTTTACAAGAAAAAAAAAATCTTCATTTATTGTAGAATGAAGGGAGTATATATATATACATTACTATTACTACTTTGTAAAAATGCCTTCAAATTTTTTTTTGAAGAATTAGGCGGGTTTAAATTTGGGACTACACCGAACCGGTCCCATTTTGGGTGTATTTGAATCTAATTAATCGGGTATGGAGCAAGTTGTGATTTTTGCAGTGTCGAGAAAAATTTACAAATACAAGTCCGGTTACGTTGTCAGAATCTGCAAAAGGTCTTGTAACTCTTTACTTTATCAATTTTAGTCTTTTTGTGACAAAATTCGTTACAAAAAAAAAAAAAAAAAGAGAGAGAGAGACGAATTGTATTTCTATAGATTTTTTATTTTTTTACAAAATTACCTTTCATATATAGGTAAAAAAAAAAAGATTTTAGGATTCATATGTTGATAATTTAGGAAGGAAGTGAAAAGTTGGTAAAATCGACAATTATTTTGAAATACAAATTTAAGTTTAATAACAACAAATAATGTGAAACGGAGGAAGTAATAGATTGGCGTGGAGCTTCTTGATTGACGGCTAATTTATGGAAATGATTGCACGCCATTCGTTAGATTATCAATAATGTAAGCAAAATAAATACTCCACTCCTTTCCATATTAGATATTTGATGAAATTTTTTTTGGAGGTAAATGTACATGTTTTACAGTTGATTATTTAAAAATATAAAAAAATGTTTTTTTTTTGTTAGTATTAATTAATTCAGTAGTCAAACCATTGGAAGAATCTAAATATAAATTGATTAGTGAAAAATCTGCACAATCGATTATTAAACATTAACCCTAATTTCCTTTGTTTCCAAATAAAAAGTGCGTGAGATATGCAAAATTTTAGTAAAAAGGGTATAAATTGTAGGGTTGTGGTTGTAGATAAATATTATACTATCAAGTTAGGTATTGAGAAAAGAAAAGAGAAGAGAAATAAGGTAGAATGAGGTGGAGTAGTGTTGTGATTGTGGTTATGGCTGTAATTATGGCCATGTTTGTGGCAGATCATGTTGCAGAAGCTGGGTTAACAAGAGGCTTATCGTAAGTGTATATTTCAAGATGTTTGAGTACATGTTTAGACCCACCCTCGGGCCGCAACTCTTGCGTAGCTAATTGTCAGAAGTAGGGTATGTTTGGTTTGGTAGATTAGAATGGATTGATGACTTTATCTCATTTAGTAGGTTGTTTGGTTTACATCGTTTATGGCCCATGTTGGAAAGAAGGCACGGGTCAGATTTTAGTTTAATCATGCATTGAAGGGATTCTTTGTCAGGTTGTACACTACAAAATATTGCTCAAATAACGAGGGGAATTGGCGAGGGGTATTTCACCCTTGCTATTTGGCGAGGGATTTAAAGAGGAGAATAAATAACGAGGGATTTGGCGAGGGGCGGAATCACACTCGCTATTTAGCGAGTGGAAAAATATGCCCTCGCCAATTGGCGAGGGATTTGGCGACGGCGTGTTGTGCACTCGCTCATTGGCGAGTGCATTGTGGCCTCGGAAAATGGCGACGGTTCCCCACTCGCTAATTGGCGAGGGGGGTGGGGCCCTCGTAATTGCCCTCGCCTATTTCCCAATTAAAACCCTCTCCTTCTTCCCCAAATTCGTACAGCCTCCTTCACCCCCAAAAAAAGAAAACAGCCGCGGAGCTTCCTTCCACCGCGCCACCGCCGCTGCCGGAGCTACCGATCGAGACTAATTTTTTGATATTTCTGTTCTACACTTCGAGGGGTTCATTTCTACGGTAAATTTATGCGTTTTTATTGATTAAATTAAAAGTTGTATATATATATATGTTTGTATTATATTATATATGTATATATATATATATGCATGTATATAGTTTTGTTGTGTAATGTTAGGATTGTAATTATGTTAGAAAAATATGTATAATGTTTATTAGGATTAATTAAGAATATTGTTAATTGATGAAAGTTATAAAAATTGTTAATTGTTATGAATTAATGTGTTAATATAATTATTGTTATATATGTTTTATATATGCATGTATATATATGTGTTAATTATTAATTGGTACGGTGTGTTAATTGTTATGCATGAATGTGTTAATTGGGAGAATTAATTTTATAATTAATTGTTGGAAATAAGTGAAATTAAATCGATGTTGGAGGCCGGGATGAGTTGTTTGTTTGTTGTAGATTGTGCGTTCCGACTTGAGTAATTTTACTCGAGTCGGAAATGGATGCACTAGGAACCTAAATATTTGGTGATACGATAGATTTAGATGAAACTCTGCCGAAATTTTTAAAAATATATATATAAACTATATATATTTACATTTGAAACAGATCGATTAACATGAATTATTCAAGTCGTAGTTGGATGTATAGGTCAAGATTGATCAATGGGATTATGAGCCCCGAATTTATTAGTGGTGTAAATGGATTTATTGAAGCTGCCACTAGTAATCCGAATTCGATTTGGGAAGGGAAAATTAGGTGTCCTTGCTCGAAAGCTAGATGTCGAAATGAGACTTATAGAGATCCTAATGAAGTGAAGTCTCATTTATATCGAAATGGGTTTACACGAAATTATTATAATTGGATTTATCACGGTGAAGAGAGTTGGGGTCCACGTCCATTTCAAAACACTAGTGAATTTGCGTCAACTTCAAATGAAGTTGACCCTATGGGACCTAGCTCGTACCACACTATGGTAGAAGAATTAATGGGTAACCCAAACATTGATTTTGGAATCAACGCGGAAGAGGAGGCACATAATGAAGAACCCCCTAATGAGAATGCGTCACAGTTCTACGACATGCTTCGTGCAGCGGACCAAGACTTGTATCCCGGTTGTGAATCTCATTCGCAGTTGTCGTTCAATTCCAGATTGTTGAATATTAAAACCGAAAACAGATTGTCTGAAAAGGGATACAATCAAGTCGTTGAGTTGATTCGTGAGATTTGTCCTTCAGAAAATAAGGTTCCCAAGAAATTTAACGATACCAAACACTTGATGAGTGGGATGGGTCTTCCGGTAGAAAGGATTCATTGTTGTGCACAGAACTGCATGTTATTTTGGGGTGTAGACAGCGAACTAGAGTTCTGTAAGATTTGTGGTGGACCACGATATAAGCCGAGTAGGGTTGATGCAGATGGTCGGTTGTAAAAGAAACGTCCGGTTAAGGAAATGTTCTACTTTCCCATAATTCCTCGTTTGCAAAGATTGTACATGTCCAAGGCCACTGCGAAGGATATGACATGGCATGCCTCGTGCAGTTCTGATGACTCTGGTGTTATGCGTCACCCTGTAGACTCGTTGGCTTGGAAGCATTTGGACCGTTCGTATCCTGATTTTGCAGCTGAAATTAGGAATGTTAGGTTGGGCTTGAGCACAGACGGTTTTGCACCGTTTGGAATGACGGGGAAGCAATATTCGTCATGGCCAGTTATTCTTACTCCGTACAATCTACCCCTGTGGTTATGCATGAAAGATCAATTCATGTTTCTTTCGATTCTTGTGCCCGAGCCAAAAAGTCCGAAGGACAAGCTTGATGTGTTTTTACAACCTCTGATAGCTGATTTGAATTTTTTATGGGAAAATGGGGTGCAAACGTACGACGTCTCTAGGAAGCAAAACTTTATTATGAGAGCTGCACTGATTTGGACCATTAGCGATTTTCCAGCGTACTCAATGTTGTCTGGTTGGAGTACAGTTGGAAAGCTTTCTTGTCCATATTGTGGGGAGTACACCGATGCATTCACTTTGAGGCTCAGTCGAAAGCAATCGTGGTTCGATAACCACCGAAAGTTCTTACCACCTAATCATACATGGCGAAAGAACAAGACGGCATTCAGGGCTGGAGTAGCAGTCACAGATGATCCGCCGCCTATCCGAACAGGTGCGAGTCTCCTATACGAAATTGATCATTTGGGACTTAGAAAGGTTACAGAGGAAGGTGCTGAGGCACACAACAAAAAAATTGACGGAGGGTGGAAGAAAAAAAGCATTTTTTGGGATTTGCCTTATTGGAGTACTTTGTTAGTTCGACACAAGTTGGACGTGATGCACATTGAGAAAAATGTGTTCGATAACGTGTTCAACACAGTGATGAATGTGGAGGGGAAAACAAAGGACACATCAAAATCAAGAGATGAGTTGAATGAATATTGTCGTCGTCCCTCTCTCAAGAAATGTCCACGTACAAATAAGTATCCCAAGGCTTGTTATGCGCTTGATAAGAAAGAAAAAGATGTTATCTGTAAGTGGATAAGTGGGTTGAAGTTTCCCGATGATTATGTGTCTAACATGTCTCGATGTATTGACTGGACGAAGTTGAAATTGTATGGAATGAAGAGTCATGATTATCACGTGTTTATGCAGAGACTACTATCGATTGCTTTTCGTAATATTCTGCAGACTGATGTGTGGAAAGCAATCACTGAGCTTAGTCTCTTTTTTAAGGACTTAACTTCTACGACCATAACAGTTGACAACATGACTCGGTTGGAAACGGATATCCCAGTAATATTGTGCAAGTTGGAACGTATCTTTCCACCCAACTTCTTCAACTCCATGGAACATCTACCTGTGCACCTTGCATATGAAGCAAAAGTTACTGGTCCAGTTCAATACAGATGAATGTATCCATTCGAGAGGTATTTTAAGGAATTTTAAGATATAATGGTCATATTCAATGTTTTTTATATTATCTTAATCACGATCCTTGAATTCTAATTATAGGTATCTTCGCACCATGAAACTGAGTGTGGGTAACAAAGCACGTGTTGAAGCTTCGATTGCAAATGCATATTTAACTAGAGAGGCGTCAATGTTTTGTTCTCATTACTTTGAGGATCATGTTACGACGAGGATACACAATTTACCTCGTAATTACGATGGTAGTGGAGATGTACAACAGTATGTGGATGGTACATTTTCCATATTTAAGGCGCCTGGCAAGCGATTTGGGAAACCAAAGAAGAGATGGATTTTGGATGAGGAGAAAAAAGTTGCTCATACGTACGTGTTGTTGAATTGTGATGAGGTGCAGCCGTATGTTCAGTAAGTGACACTGGCCAGAGTATAAATATATATTGGTTAGTTTTGAGATGTCTTATTAATCAAAATACGTATGTAGGCTATTCATGCATCAACTTCAAGTTGTTGAACCAAATCTCTCGGCTGCTGCATCGGACAATAGGCTGCAAAATGAATTTGCTTCGTGGTTTGAAGAAATTGTAAGTCATATTTTATACAAATATATATATTTAATAGCAATAACGTAAATCTCACATAGAGTCGACTTATATAGGTGAAGATAAATCCCGTGGAGAACAAGTTTATTTTCGATCTTTCTGCAGGTCCGTCTGGTCACGTTCTTACGTACTCAGGGTATTACGTGAACGGGTACAAATTTCACACTATGGCTTATGGTGCATCTAGAGCAACATCAAACAGTGGGGTTTGTATCAAGGGAAAAAACTATGATGCAGATGAAGAGGATTTCTACGGGAATCTCGAGGAAGTAGTCGAATTGGACTACCAGGGGTACCACGAGAAGAAAGTGGTTTTGTTCAAGTGTCAGTGGTTTGATAACTCAGCCAGTGGTACAAAAATTGATCCTAACTACAAGCTTGTGGATATTCATCAAAGGCGACGATACGGTCGGTACGATCCATTCGTACTAGCAAGTCAAGCCACCCAAGTCTACTATTGTTCGTACCCTGGGCCCCGTACTGATTGGATAACTGTATGCAAAATCAAGCCGAGATCCTTCTTGGACGCACAACAGTCATCCACTACTGACGATGAAGCAGATGTTCCCGTGTTCCAAGAGGAAAGCATAGAACATCAAATGATTGTGCAAGTAGATGATGATCCTGTTATATTAACTGATACCACCGGTACATTGATGGACGTAGCCGGAGACGAAGAACCAGAAGAAGAAGAAGAAGAAGAACAAGAACAAGAAGATGAGGATGAAGATGAAGAAGATGATGAAGAAGAATATTACTAGAGTGTTCATGTATATGTTATATTATATAAAGAATGTTGATTATGACTCGGTTTCAGTGTTCTTAATGCATGTTTATGATTCAGTTTGAGTGTTCATAGATGTTATTATATCAAGAATGTTAATTTATTAATTGTTATATTTTAATATTTATTTTTACAGATGAGTGGATATGGGGGTCATGGACAGCGTTCTGGTGGACATGGTTCTGGTAGTCAGGGTTCTGGTGGTCAGGGTTCTGGTACTGGGCAGGATTCGGGTGGTAGAGGTAGAGGTAGAGGTAGAGGTGAGACGCCGCCTGTACATATACCACATCATCCGGGTTTCTATTTGCCAGATATGACTGGGATCGTCCAGATGCCCCAGATGCAGGGATCGACCCCCTATCCGTACTACACACAGGTCCCCCAGATGCCCCACATGTATCCAGCGCAGGAGGATCCACCGATACCCGACCCAGTCGGACGTGCGTCTGTCGAGACAGCGGCCAGCCAGTCGACAGACGCACACGATAGTCGTATTCGTCTTACGATCTATCGTGGATCGTAAGTATTACATATCTTATAATTTTCATTATAATGAAATACATAATTATTCATTTTCAAATTAATTATGTGTAACAACAGGTTGATGCCTTCGGGTCTAATCTCGACCACCATCAGACATATCATGTACCGGAATATGGAGGTTGGCGCACACACATTCGGCTTGGTATCCCCAGGTGTACTTCAACGGTGGTGGGATACATTCCAGGTATAATTTAATAATGTGTAACACATCTATTCATTCACATCTTGTTATAATTAATAAATTTTTTTTGGCAGAATGAGGTTACGTGGGATCCAGAGACTACTGACACTGCATTAGTGTACAAGCTCTTTCTTGAGAGAGCAGCAAATCGATACAGTGACATGTTGAACCACTACAAGGGATTGTGGGAGCATGAGAAGAAGAAGCCGAATTGGGACAACGATGTCTGGGAGCACTTGGTTCGCCACTGGAATGATCCGGACACAATTAAGAAGAGTGAGCAGTGTCGGAAGAACCGTCTATCAGAGCCTGGAGGCCCGGGTACCGGTTTTGCTAGACATAAAGGGGGATCTCGTGGGGCAGCCGAGGTGGCCAGACGGATTGTAAGTATTTATGTTCAATTATATAAGTAATTAATTTGAGTTCATTTTAATTAATTTAATTTTATGTTCTTCAAAATATAGGAGGAGAGGACGGGACGACCAGCTTACGACTGGGAGATTATCGAATATTACCACCGTTACAATAACGGAACGTACACATACGGGCATATAGGTGATATTCTGGTAAGTGTATACATATATTATATTAAATATAATATTTAATTGTATTGACATGTATATTAACCAAATTTTACATATGCACAAATAGGATCAGGTGCAAGAGGAATTGTCACATCTCACCCAGCCGTCATCTGATCATGATCCTTCAGATGATGGTTCCAGTAGCCAGACCCCACCCTTGCCGGAAATGTCTGAGTTGTACGTGAAGAAAGTTGGAAGATCTCACGATCGCGTGAAGGGTCTTGGGCAACTAGGAAAGAACAGACGTGTCACTTCTGGTCCTGGTGAGACATCTTCCGGTACGACGTTTGGACGATTTAGTCAGGCCGACATCGACAATGCTCTTTTGGAAGAGCGGAGGGCTAGTGAAGAGAGAGAGCGTCTCATACGTGAAGAACTGCAGCAATCAGTCACTCAGACGGAGGAGCGCTTACGTCAAGAGTTTGCTGCTCAAATGGCATCACAGATGGCATCAATGATGAGACAGTTCAAAAGGGGGTCGGGTAACGGGAACGGGGATGATGATGATGATGGTGATGATTGATTCGGGTGGAATTTACACTATTTAGATGCATATTTGAAGCTCATTTGATGTTGATTTCATTGAATTATACATTGAATATGATTGTTTAAGCCGAAATGAGAGAAAGGTTGTGTTTTGTCGATTTTGTAGGAAATACGATGGAATTTGGAGCAAAACACCAACCATACTTTACTGGATCAGGAAGAGGAGTGCACGGTTGGATTCGTCTCGAAAAATGGAGTGGAATGGAAAAAAGAATCGAGTCAATCGGAGGTCGGAAGCTCGAGATACGAAGAGACAAAAATACATGCCCGGGTAGAAACGACCCGGGCGGGTCACTTCGACCCGGGCAGAGCCAAAAATGAAGTAGTTTCGTATTTTGCTCGGGTGAAACCCACCCGGCCGGGTGGTTTCGACCCGGGCAAGGCCCAAAAGTGTGTTTGTTCGTGTTTTGGCCGGGTGGCATGCCCGGGTGGGAGCCACCCGGCCGGGTCACTTCATTTTCGGGGTTTCTGGCCCATTTTCTCCATATTTCAAGGGCCTAATTGCAAAATTAATTCAAGACTTCTACCCCAACTATAAATAGATCAAATTTGAGTTTGAGAAGGACTCTCTTACTCCTTTTACAAGCAATTCCACACACACATTCACATAGTTGTAGGTGTTCTTCATTTTTAGTTTAGATTCTTAATTAGATTAGATAGAATAGTGGTTTTTACTTCGAATCAAGCTACGATTATCATCGGGCATCGTCTATTACATCGGTTTGTAGCTAAATTCTCATGATCAAGGTGATATTATTCTATTTTGCAATTCAATTTAGTATTTTCTTAATTTCTTCAATCTTTTGTTATTCTACTATGAGTTTGATGTTATTAGTTGTTTTAACCATGGAATTCTCTTCTAGAACCATGGGCTAAGCTCTTATTGCCTTGGGTGTGAATGTTTTGATGGGTGTTTAGTGTAATTATAGATTAATTGCATGATTAGCTTAGGAATTGGGTGTATATGTTTCTAGTGTTGTAATTTTCATGATTCAATTGATTAATTCACCCTATTAGCTAGCATTGTTAGTTTTGTCGACTTCAACGACCGTATTGGGTTGCATGATTAAGAGTGTATGTATGAGCTTGAATTAATCAATGAGAATTAACATAGTAATTAGCTACACCGACCGGGGGTTGATTGCTTAGATCGACGACACTAGACACTAGTCGATTAGAGGTCGTCTATTAGATTAGTGAGAGGGCGTCTCATAAACATTAGTAACCGTGTTGAACGTGTTTATGAGACACTATCTTAGGAGCTTATGGTATTGATTAGACTATATAATTGCTAATCGATGCACGTGTTCACCTAAGCCTCACAAGGGATTGGTCTACACACACGAGTGATAGCCTTTAGCTTAATCCAAAACCATAGTTTAATTCATGCAATTGGTTCGTTGACTCATTGAATTACCCACAAAACGGAAACACCCGAGGCAATACCCTTCCCTTGCACTTTCCAACGAAAGTTAGATAACTTGTTATTTTTGTCACTAGTTTTCATTACTTTAGTTAATCTAGTTTAATATTTTTGTTCTTATTCCCAAAAATCCAAACAAACACGTGTAGTTACTACAATAGCATGAATACTCGTAACTTTAGGGATTCACTAGCACTCAATTAGGTCCTTGGAACGAAATTTTACTTGGTATACTTATCGTACTACTAACGAACCCATACGCTTGTGGGGATCGTATAGTTGTAAAAAGTGTGCAAAAATACGAACAAGTCAATGGCGCCGCTGCCGGGGATTTAAGCGAGTGTTGTTAGTGAAACTTAGAGTTTGTTAAGTGTTATTGGTAGTAGCATTTCTTTTTGTTTAATTTGTTTTTGTTCATCTTTGTGGGCTTTGACATTTTCCTTTTGTAGGTGCATGATCACAAGATCACGTGGAGGAAATCTTGAACCATTAGACCTTGAGATCGAAGCACACGCAAGAAGAAGGAATCGAAGTAGAAACCGTCAAAGAGTCATAGAAGAACCACTTGAGATGGAAAACGTTGAAGAGATGAATCCTCCACCGAATGGAGAAGATGAGCTTCAAAGGGAGAATCATCAAGTTGGAAATCAAGTTGGAGGGAATCCACCTCAAAACCCAAACCACCCACCAAATCTCCAATTTCCCAATCCACAATATCCACCTCAAAACCTCTTTCCATATCAAGGATACAATCCTTATCCTTATCCACCTCCACAACAAGCCTACTATCCACTACATCAACACCCATATCCTCCTCCTTACCAATATCCTCCACCTCAACAAATTAAAGAGGAATACATCCCTCCTCCTCCACATATGGAAGAACCTCAACGTGTTTACCATGGAAGGCCAATGAGGGAATATTTTGAGCCTCAACCTAGGGAGCATTATGATGGGTTGGCAAGACCAAGGGTGGAGGCAAACAACTTTGAGATTAGTCCCTCTTTATTAAGGATGTTGAGGGAGAGACAATTTGAAGGAAGGACGGAGGAAGGATTTGAGGAAGACCCGAATGAACATCTTGCTCAATTCTTGGAGATATCCGACACTCTCAAGCAAAATGGAGTGTCGGAAGATGCTAAAAAGATGAGGCTATTTCCGTTTACATTGTCGGGGAAAGCAAAAGCTTGGATACAATCAAGCATTCCCGCCGGAGAAGTGAGGACGTGGGAAGATTTGAAGAAAAGATTCCTATTGAAGTACTACCCTCCTTCAAAGACGATGGAAGCCAAGCAAAAGATCTCTACGTTCAAACAAGGTCCAAATGAGGGAATCAAAGAAGCATGGGAAAGATTTACGAGTCTTCTTATCACATGCCCCCATCATGGTTTCCCAATTGAACAAACAACTTGTTGGTTCGTTGGTGGGTTGCGATTGGAAGATCAACACCACATTGACGCTTGTGCGGGGGGTTCAATTTGGATGAAATCGGTGGAGGAGATCAATGACATCATAGAAGGGATAGCAAGCAATACTTTCAAGACGAGAGTACACCGTGGAGCACAAAATCGGGTAGCCCAAGTGGATGCTAATGATAGCATAAGAGCAATGATGTCTACACTCATTGAAAAGGTAAATGTTTTATCTCAAACAAGAGATAATCATTTATCCTTTGTGCAAGAAGATCCTCAATTGGGACATATGGAAGAAGTGCAATACATGGGTCAACAAGGATATCCACAAAATTTTCAAGGGAATCGACAATATCAAGGCCAACCACCATATCAAAATCGTGGTCAAGGATATCAAGCTCCTCCTCAAAACCGATTCCAAGGGCAATCTTCATCATCTCAAAGTCAAGGGGTACTATCCCCTCAATACCAAGCTCCTCTAAACCCGAATTTTCGGAGGAATGACAATTTGTCATATGCCAATCCTAAGGGTGCTATTCAATATCCTCCTGGATTTGATCCCGGGGCAAAACTCCCAAGTGGAGAAGGGAAGTCCTCCACGGATGAGCTTCTTGCACACCTCATGAAGAGGATGGATATGAGTGACAAGAGATTTGAAACAATTGAGAAGAAAGTCGAAGCAACCGAGTCCATCCTTGCTCAACTCTTGAGTAATCAAAAAGCGATGGAATTCCAAATGGGACAATTGGCAACTTCAATTGGATCTCAACATACAAAGGGTAAATTGCCCTCAAACACCGAGGTAAACCCACGTGAGCATTGTAATGCTATTACAATTTCAAGTGGTGAACATTATGGAGTTTCTTCAATTGAATTGGAAGAGGGTGAAGTGTTGAAGGCAAAAGAAAGGGAGGAAGAGGAAAAGAAGAGGATAGAGAAAGTTGGAAGTGAAGAGGTTGCTCCAAGAATTCCAAAGTGGAGAATTGCAAAAGATTTGAAGAAGAAGAAGCTTGAGGTACCTTGTGATAAATGGGGGGTTCCCATTACATATGAGCCACTTCCATACCCGGGAAGATACATGAAGAAAATGGATGAGAAGTTTGGGAAGTTTTTGGATATCTTCAAGAAAATCCACATTGATCTTCCACTTTCGGATGCTTTAGAGCAAGTACCTCATTACATGAAGTTTCTAAAGGATGCAATAGCAAACAAGAAGAAACTAGTGGATGATGAGAAGATCAAGTTGACCGAAGAGTGTAGTGCCATCCTTCAACGAACTCCTCCCGAAAAGCTCAAGGATCCGGGTAGTTTCACTCTCCCATGTGAGATTGGTGATGGTCCCATGATGAAAGCTCTTTGTGATTTGGGAGCTAGCATCAATTTGATGCCACTTTCAATCTTCAAGCGTTTGGGACTTGGAGAAGTAGTGCCCACATCAATTACTCTCCAATTAGCGGATCGTTCCATCACCCATCCTAAAGGGATCATTGAAGATGTATTGGTGAAGATTGACAAGTTCATCATTCCGGCCGACTTCGTGGTGTTAGATATGAAAGAAGATGCAAATATCCCATTGATTCTTGGGAGGCCGTTTCTTGCCACGGGGGGAGCAAACATCAATTTGAGAAAAGGGGAGGTAACATTGGAGGTGAATGGAGAGAAAGTGATTTTCTCCAAGTATGGCTCAATTGAGAGTTCCCCAAGAAAGAAGGAATCCCCCTCCATCCAAGAATGTGACATTTATGTGAAAGAGCCATTACCAAAAATCCCATTGAAAGATCCGGGAGATGATAACAAATTGAAGCAAACTCCCAAACTTGAGCAAAACTCAAGTTTGGGGGAGTTTTATAAGGAGAAGAGTTTTGATAAGTTCCTTGAGGGTAGTGAAGATGAAGAGGGAAGAAGAAAGAGTTCAAAGGAGAGAAAGATTGAGAAGGGATTTGAAATTGGAGATACGGTGGTATGGGGCACCTTGGGAGTGATGGAAGTCCTTGGAAAAATGAAGCTCAAAGAACGAAAAATGTTGGTCATGAAGAAATTGGTCTATGGAGGAGGCATTGCGTTGGAAAGTGAGGAGGATGAAGTGTTCATCACCGATGAGCACAATGTCAAGCACTATCACCCTCCATTCAAAGAAAGGGAAGTATGAACTTGTTAAGTTCCGTCCGGCATAGGACGTTAAACCTAGCGCTAAATGGGAGGCAACCCATTTTTACTTGCTTTATTTCAATTTTGTTCATTTTATTTGCTTTGTTAGTTTAGTTTGATGTGTTTGTGAGTTTTGATGTAGTTGGAGAAGCTTGGATCGAATGGACAAGTGGATTGAAAGTGGAACTTTGTGCTAAGAAGAAGGTGTAGCTATAGCAATCGTAAGAGGTACGCCCACCCCAATTCTTAGGAATTGCATAGCAATTACTAAGTTTGGGGGGTAGTGGAATTTATATTCTTGTTCATGACATGGATTGCTTAGCTACTCTTAGTGTTAATTGAGGGGATAGTGGCCCATGTGTGTAGATTTGTATGGTTAGCACTTGGTGGCAATATCAATGCAACACTATTTTTCCAAACTTTTAATTGCTTTGCAATGAAAAAGTTTGGGGGGGTATGTTCGTTTTTACATTTTCTATTGACACCTATGTGTATTCTTGTGTATGTGTGTAATTTGAACTTAAATGATCATTGAGACACATTTGATGGTGATTTGTTGTGAATTTGACTCCTTGAATGTGTACATGATTGGAATGAATCATCTTGTTTGTGTTGTTGTCATCTTGTTGCCTATGGATGTTTTACATGCACAATGAGTTATGTGTGGTGGTGATTGATGAATGTTTGAGTCTTGAATGAACCGGTGAGAAGTTGAACTTTGAACCGAGCATTAATCCGGTTTATTTCATTTGTGAGTGAATCAATTCATTGCTTGCTTTTCTAGAACTTGCCCAAGTTCTTGCTTGAAATCATGCTTGTGTGATACTTTGAGATATGATGTAGGCCATCTTTCGTACTACACGTCACTTAGCCAAAATTTTCCCAATAACCAAAGTAATATTCCGTAGTTAGCCCATTTGAGCTTGATTTCCCATTTTCTTGACAACCTACAATGTTTAACCACTTAGCCTTTTGAGCCTTTGATATCTAAATCTAGTGGAGAATAAAAAGAAAGTGGTAAAACATGTGCTTTAGTGCCTTTGGTTTGAAGAGAAAATTGGCAAAGTTGTGAAAAGAAAAAAAAAAGAGATGGAAGTGAAAGAAAATAATTGAGAAAGAAAAGAGGGACAATGAGCCCCAAGAGCTTAAAAAGAAAAGAAATTTTCTACAAAAAGATGAGGAGATGATTGCTTGTGAGAAAGTTGAATGAAAAGTGAGAATGAAGGTGTATAAACCTTATGAGCATAAGTTTGATGTGTTGAAAAACAACTTTCGTTCTCCACTAGACAAGTCACTTCCTCCATATTCATCATACCCCGTCCAAAGAGCCAACGTTACGTCCTTGGTTAAGACCTATTGATCTCATAGTTGAACATGTTTGTGGTGGAAAGATGGTAGAGCTTGGGCAAGCTTATGGTAATTGCAATGCATGATTTGATTGATGAGTGTCTATTGTCCTTAATTTGTTTGAGTGTTTGAGAGAAACACTATATCTTGTGAGTTGAACTTGAAGCATTTGGATATTGTCATCACCATCACTTGTTATTGTATGTTGAACATGTGTGAGGTAATTAGTTTGATTTTCAATATTGAACTTGTGATCATTTTTGAGAATGTATCTTGAGGAAGAAGAATTCATTTCATGTCATTTGATACGTGGGATCTTTCATTGATCATCTAGTTGTAAATTTCACCCTCACGTTGTAATTCTTTCGTTGCTCGAGGACGAGCAACACTTTAAGTTTGGGGGAGTTGATTCGGGTGGAATTTACACTATTTAGATGCATATTTGAAGCTCATTTGATGTTGATTTCATTGAATTATACATTGAATATGATTGTTTAAGCCGAAATGAGAGAAAGGTTGTGTTTTGTCGATTTTGTAGGAAATACGATGGAATTTGGAGCAAAACACCAACCATACTTTACTGGATCAGGAAGAGGAGTGCACGGTTGGATTCGTCTCGAAAAATGGAGTGGAATGGAAAAATGAATCGAGTCAATCGGAGGTCGGAAGCTCGAGATACGAAGAGACAAAAATACATGCCCGGGTAGAAACGACCCGGGCGGGTCACTTCGACCCGGGCAGAGCCAAAAATGAAGTAGTTTCGTATTTTGCCCGGGTGAAACCCACCCGGCCGGGTGGTTTCGACCCGGGCAAGGCCCAAAAGTGTGTTTGTTCGTGTTTTGGCCGGGTGGCATGCCCGGGTGGGAGCCACCCGGCCGGGTCACTTCATTTTCGGGGTTTTTGGCCCATTTTCTCCATATTTCAAGGGCCTAATTGCAAAATTAATTCAAGACTTCTACCCCAACTATAAATAGATCAAATTTGAGTTTGAGAAGGACTCTCTTACTCCTTTTACAAGCAATTCCACACACACATTCACATAGTTGTAGGTGTTCTTCATTTTTAGTTTAGATTCTTAATTAGATTAGATAGAATAGTGGTTTTTACTTCGAATCAAGCTACGATTATCATCGGGCATCGTCTATTACATCGGTTTGTAGCTAAATTCTCATGATCAAGGTGATATTATTCTATTTTGCAATTCAATTTAGTATTTTCTTAATTTCTTCAATCTTTTGTTATTCTACTATGAGTTTGATGTTATTAGTTGTTTTAACCATGGAATTCTCTTCTAGAACCATGGGCTAAGCTCTTATTGCCTTGGGTGTGAATGTTTTGATGGGTGTTTAGTGTAATTATAGATTAATTGCATGATTAGCTTAGGAATTGGGTGTATATGTTTCTAGTGTTGTAATTTTCATGATTCAATTGATTAATTCACCCTATTAGCTAGCATTGTTAGTTTTGTCGACTTCAACGACCGTATTGGGTTGCATGATTAAGAGTGTGTGTATGAGCTTGAATTAATCAATGAGAATTAACATAGTAATTAGCTACACCGACCGGGGGTTGATTGCTTAGATCGACGACACTAGACACTAGTCGATTAGAGGTCGTCTATTAGATTAGTGAGAGGGCGTCTCATAAACATTAGTAACCGTGTTGAACGTGTTTATGAGACACTATCTTAGGAGCTTATGGTATTGATTAGACTATATAATTGCTAATCGATGCACGTGTTCACCTAAGCCTCACAAGGGATTGGTCTACACACACGAGTGATAGCCTTTAGCTTAATCCAAAACCATAGTTTAATTCATGCAATTGGTTCGTTGACTCATTGAATTACCCACAAAACGGAAACACCCGAGGCAATACCCTTCCCTTGCACTTTCCAACGAAAGTTAGATAACTTGTTATTTTTGTCACTAGTTTTCATTACTTTAGTTAATCTAGTTTAATATTTTTGTTCTTATTCCCAAAAATCCAAACAAACACGTGTAGTTACTACAATAGCATGAATACTCGTAACTTTAGGGATTCACTAGCACTCAATTAGGTCCTTGGAACGAAATTTTACTTGGTATACTTATCGTACTACTAACGAACCCATACGCTTGTGGGGATCGTATAGTTGTAAAAAGTGTGCAAAAATACGAACAAGTCAATGATGACGCTGCTGAGGATGGTCGATGATTGATACATTTTAAGTTATGTTGTCTTGTTGGATTTTAAAAAATTGATGAAGTTGTTTGGGATTTTTTTTTGTTATGTTGTGTACTTGAATTGAAGTGAACGTACGAGACAATGTTTTATTTTATATGGTTTTAATTCATATATATTGCTTGTGTGTGATTAATAATTAAGTATTGATCTAATATATAAATGAATTGAGTTAATAACATATAGTTGTTAAATTAAATTTAGTAATGAAGGGCTTTTGTTAAATTAATTAAGTATTGAGCTAATATATAAATTAATTGAGTTAGTAATCTATTCAATTAATTGACTTAATTAATAATAAAAGAATAAATTTGAGTGCACCCTACTAAGGCCCCGGGCCCTGATGGTATGTCTGCTGTCTTCTATCATAAATTCTGGGATGCTTTGAGTCCCTCTGTTGTACCTTCTGTTCTTGGTGTTCTTAACCACGGATGTTCGCCTGAAGCGGTTAATAACACTTTAATTGCGTTAATCCCCAAGAAGAAAAAACCCCTGCTTCCGTCTGAGTTTCGCCCTATTAGTTTGTGCAATGTGATTTATAAGATTATTACTAAAACTATCACTAATCGTCTGAAACCATATCTAGCCCACATTATTGATCCATGTCAATCTGCTTTTGTCCCTGGTCATCTGATAACTGATAATGCTCTGTTAGCTTTTGAAATTTTCCACCATATGAGACATAATAAGGCAATGGCCCGAGGATCATACGCCTTTAAACTTGATATGAGCAAGGCGTATGATAGAGTGGAATGGCCTTTTTTGGAGGGGGTCATGCGAAAACTGGGTCTTAATGAATCTCTTATCTCTACTATTATGCGTTGTGTTACGTCAGTTTCTTTTGCAGTATTGGTGAATGGCTCTCCGACTGAGACTTTCCGACCTACAAGGGGCATTAGACAGGGGGACCCGCTGTCCCCTTTTCTATTTTTATTTTGTGCTGAGGCATTATCAGCGCTGATAAGGCGCCATATGGAGCTGGGAGTCTTGCATGGGGTTCAGGTGTGCAGGCGTGCACCGTCGGTGTCGTGCTTATTCTTTGCGGATGATACGGTAGTCTTTGGTCGTGCGACAACTACTGAGCTTGCTGCTGTTAAAAGGATCCTCAAGGTTTATGAGGACGCATCGGGTCAAGCGATCAACCTGGAGAAATCGGAGATCGTCTTCAGTGGGGGTATATCGGAGGAGAGGGGGGAAGAGTTGGCTGAATTTCTGGGTGTGCGACGAGTGAATGAGCACGCTGTCTACTTAGGGATCCCTACTCATGTGGGCCGATCACGGTCTGCAATTTTTCGCTCCCTGGTGAACAGAGTGCACAAGAAGATCAAGGACTGGAAAAGTAAGATGCTCTCTATGGCGGGAAAGATTACATTAGTTAAGTCGGTCGTACAATCAATACCGACTTATTTAATGACATGCTTCAAGATCCCAGACAATGTGATTCGAAAGATAGAGGCTGCTGCTGCCAGATTTTTATGGGGTCAAAAGGGTGAAGAGAGAAGGATACATTGGCTACGGTGGGAAATACTGTGTCGCACAAAAGAAAAAGGGGGTTTAGGTTTGAGGAGATTAGGAGATTTTAATCTAGCCCTCTTAGCGAAACAAGGATGACGTCTACTGCAGGATGACCAATCTTTGTTAGCCAAAACACTGAAGGCTAGATACTACCCGAGGGGATCCTTTCGAACGGCATCGGTGGGCTTCAATCCAAGTTACACATGGAGGAGTGTCCTAGCGGGCCGTGTAGTACTGGAACAGGGGCTGGTATGGGTGGTCGGCAATGGCGAATCCATTAATGTGGAAATGGAACCTTGGATTTTTGATGGGGACAATCCTATAATCCAATCTGTGGACGTTGTCACAGAGGAGCATCGTTGGGTTAGTGAGCTTATTAATCCGGAGACGCGTGAATGGGATGTAGAAAAGATGAGAGAAATATTTACAGAAGCTGTGGTGACCCGAATCAGAACACTCCCATTGGCGATGGAGGCTACGCCAGATAGATTGGCATGGCGGCACACGAAGAATGGTTATTATACAACAAGGTCTGGTTACATGCACTGCAATCCCCAGGAGTTATTAGTTGATGAAGCTCGATTTCAAAATGGATGGTAGAAATGGATATGGGCTATGAATGTAGCTCCAAAAATTAGGGTCCTATTGTGGCGAATTTTTCATGACATACTCCCGACAAATGTCAACCTCATATGTTGATTTACTGATGTGGACCCGATGTGTGGCGGATGTGGGGAGGAGATTGAAACGGTGGAGCACTTCGGTCGCGATTGTGTGTGGGCTCGTAACTTCTGGGATTTGGCGGGGGTCACTTCTTTTGGACGCCTGGAACAGAGCCTGGGATCTTGGGTTATGGAAAGGCTTGAAGCGGCACAGGCGGATGAACAACGATGCAGGTTCGTCGTCCATCTGTGGTTTTTATGGCTGGCGCGCAATGCCCGAACATTTCGCCAAATTAACCATAGTCAGCAGAGGGTGCTGGAGATGGCGGAGGAGTTCATTGATGAGTTTAGGAGAGCGAATATCAGCAAACCACCACAACGTGCAAGGCAACAACAGGGCGACTGGATCCCACCACCTAGTGGGGTTGTCAAACTCAATACTGATGCCTCGATCAGAAGGGGATTAGGCGTAGCAGTCGGGGGAGTTGCCCGGGATGAACACGGGACAGTGCTGTGGTGCTTTGCTCAATACCGTGTTGTTCAGTGGGAGGTGGAGGCAGCCGAAGCAGTGGCGATACGCAGAGGAATGCAGCAGGCGATAGAAAGCGGAGTGGAGGAGGTGGTGGTGGAGTCGGATTCCCAGATTGTTATTAACGCTTTGATAGACCCGCGGCCAAATCTCTCGTATCTTGGGGGCCTGGTCCGGGACATTATGCTATTAAGAGAGAAATTCAGATCGATTACTTTCTCTTGGACTCGGAGAACCAGAAATAGAGTAGCTCACCGGTTGGCTTTATTTGGCTTTTCTTGCCATAATACGTTTGTTTCAAGTTCTGTACCAGCTCACATTGAGCCTGATGTTTCAGCTGATTTATCAGCAAATTAATATATTTCTACTTTCCTGTCAAAAAAAAAATTGAGTTAATACATACATAAGTATAAATTATTAAATTTAGTATTAATGAAGGGATTTGTTAAATAAATTGAGTTAATTAATATATATATATATATAAGTGTAAGTTATTAAATTTAGTAATGAGGGGTTTGTAAAAGAATAACATATAGTTGGTAATTTATTAAATTAATTGAGTTAAAGAATAAAAACAGAAATTAAAAGGGATAAATATATAATGCATTTGAAATATTACGACTAAAGCTCCTAGCCTAATTGGCACACGGGGGCGCATAAACTCTTCAGAATCCGGGAGGTCGCGAGTTCGACCCCCCATGCGCGCGCCCAGGTGCGAAAAAATTGAATAAAGGGTGGCCTGGTGGTGAGGGGTAAGGGTAGTGGCCTTAGAGACCTGGGTTCGAAACTCAGGTCTGCTTTTTTTTTAAAATCCAGCGTATTGGCGAGGGGCGTCGCGCTCGGAAAAAGGCGACGGGATTTGCCCTCGGGAATTGGCGAGGGTTATGACTCTCGCGACTGGGCGACGGGATTCACTCTCGCTATTTGGCGACGGCACGCGCCCTCGCCAATTCGCGAGTGGGTATGGCCCTCGCCAATTC
Source organism: Galeopsis tetrahit (assembly GCA_963675135.1). Lineage (NCBI taxonomy): Eukaryota > Viridiplantae > Streptophyta > Magnoliopsida > Lamiales > Lamiaceae > Galeopsis > Galeopsis tetrahit. The sequence continues at coordinate 85,447,035 of OY776121.1, forward strand.
GCGAGTGTGTTTGGCCCTCGCCAATTCGCGAGTGTGTTTGGCCCTCACCAATTTGCCCTCGGGATTTGGCGAGGGCACCCTCGCCAATAAATTAGCAAGGAGAAATTAGGCGACAGCGACTGCCCCTCGCCTATGCTGTCGCCAAATTGCTTAGCGAGGGCTTTACCCTCGCCAAAACCCTCTCCATATGGATGGTTTTTTGTAGTGGTAGAGGGTGAGATTATTGATCAAGCATGGATCAGATTTTTTTTTAAGAGGTGAAATGTCTTTCTTGACCTCCAAACTTTGTAAATTATGATCTTATTAACCCAAAATGTTAAAGAATTTACACGACTAATTTTTTTTTTTTTAAAAAACCCTACTTACTGCATCTTCTTTCTTTTTTTAGCCTCCATCTTCATTCAATCTGCACCAAACTCTCCTCTATCGTCGTAGCCACCATCGCAGAGGTTCCGGAGTTACCACGGCAGAGATTTCGTCGCCACTGCAACAAAGATTTTGTCGTTGTAGAGCTTCCGTCGCCGCCTCTGTTGTAGAACTTCCGCCTCTACAGAGCTTTCCATCGCCGTTGACGTCGTAGAGCTTTGATTGCTCAAAGGTATGAATATAATTAACAATAATTTTATTTTTGGCTTCCTCACGTATACTTTTTAGAAATTGGGCATTTGGAGTTTCACTATGATGGAGATCGAATTCATGACTAGTGTAATTGACAAAGGTTGGCCTAGGTTTGAAAATCCCCCAAACAAATGATGAAGGGAGATAGATGGAAATTGAAGGAATTGGACTATTGTGGAAGACGAAGAAGGTTCTTGATTTTTTTTTTTCAAATTCTAATTCATCTCAGGCTGAGGAAATAAATGAAAAAATCAATTACAAAGAAGAATAATAAAAAAAATAAAAAAACTAATGTTAAAGGATAAAGGGTATTTTAGACATTTAACACTATAATTCAATTTAGTCAGACAATCCAAACAACTTTAGTATAAAGTATTACATAAATATAGAAATTTAATCCATCAATCCAAACATAAATTTTAAATCAACTTTTCAAAATGTGAACAGTACAATCCGACTAAATCCTATCAGAGTATATCTATCCTATCTAATGAACCAAACGAGCCTGTAGTGTTTCAAACTCAAACCTCCCTTCATTTTCAATAATAACGTTCGATTATTCATTACTCGATCCAACATAATAATTAAGGATATATATATTTTCCTTCAATTTTATTATCATTAATTGTTCCTACCTTTTCTTTCACATGTGTACGTTTCTTATACTTTGGTCTTTGAATGCAAATTAATCTTTGGAATATTAGATTTAACAATATGCACAATACACTATTTATTACTACGAGTATTTTTTATAAAAATGCTTCTTAATTGTTTAGAAGCATATTGAGGCGGCCTATCCCGCTTAATTGGGGTGCATTTGAACCCGTTTAGTCAAACATGCATATATATGGAGTTATCAGTTGTCATCTTTTCAGATTAATCCACCCTATTTGTCCATCTCGGACTCGCCACTCTAACACACATTTAATATGATAAATTTTAGAAAAATAGCTTAAATCGATACTAATTAAAATTATAAATTGTGGTCTATATTACTTTCATTAATTATAACTAACTTTGATATATAAATTTTATTTAATAAAAAATGTGGTAAAAATGTAGCTAAAATTCACACATTAAAATAATTTTGATATAAACAATATTTATAAATTTTGTTCATGATTTATACTACTCTATCCATTGAAATAAGCATAAAATAGTTAAAATTAAAGAGAAAAAAAAAATTAGAATGACACTTATTAAAAAAATGGAGGAAGTATTTGATCACTGATTATAATCATTTAAAAAATAATAAAATGAATCTCCCCCTTTTATATATTACAAGCTTTTTTCTCTTTTCTTTTGTTAATCCTTGTATACTTTCCTACCTTGTCATATGAAAGTTAGGAATTTAGGAGCAACCGCGTGTACAATATTTTAGTGTAAAGACAGCATGATATGCTAATTAAAGACGTACACTTATGAGTTATGAACCATATCTGATTTTAATGCAAAAGACATATACTAGTTTTGTTTGGTATTTTATTCACAATCTAAATTATTGATTGATTTGTGTAATAATGCTGAATAATATCGTTCAAGAAAAATATCAATGCTCATTATTATAATAAATATGAGAATGAAAACGCGTCTCAATTGCCTTGAATATTCTGTCTTTTACACGCCAAACAATCAATGCACACATTTAATTCCTTTGGTCGGATTTTTCTACTTTAGTGTTAATAAAATTTTAAATTACGTCAAAGTGGTTACAGAATTAGGAAAATTTGCAAGCAACGTAAACAATCAAAGTGTATATATAATCTTTTATTTTTCATTCTGACCATATATTTATATGCTCTCAACATTTGCACCAACCTCTTATTCTTTTCAAGGTTTGTCGTCTTAACCTAGTCAATTTTACCTCTTCCCTTTTTCACCAGGTAATTAGTTTATAGGAATTAAAACCATTATTTTTATTGGAAAAAACAGGTGATTTTATTTTTTTTCTTGATTATTTTAAGAAATTATGACAATGATAAATTAACTTAATAAGTTTATTACTCCATATTTTTTCGTACTATTAGTTAATCAATGAACAGAACATATCATGCATGTTATCTAAAAAAATACGGGTAAGGTTTTTTTTTTTTTTTTGTCTTCGTATCCAATTTAAAAATCGACTAATTCATAGAATCAATTTCACTGTTCGCTTACAGAGACCCCGTTTAAAGTTAGAACAAATCTGTGTATAGAATCATAGACAAACCCCTTATAAATTAAAACACCCGTAACGCTGCTGTTCATTTTTTTAAATAATTTTGTTAAGAAACTTGTATGTACACTAGATACAATATATTTGTGGTTTTTTGAACCAATGTTATGACAGTATCACAAAATATTTGTTGTAAACCTCAAAAGAATTTTAAACAAAAATATGTTTATGTCACACTTATACACTGATGGGTAATTTGTAGGATTAATTTTTGTGGGTCATGATTTTAATTGTATAGATTTTTTGTGTGTATCTTATAAATGGGGCATGTATAGTAAATTCTCTTGCAACATTTTTATTTTTATTCTGATTTTTGACGTGTGCTCCCCACCCCCACTAATATCAGGTTAAGGAAATGTCTAATAAAGGATCACTGCTGCAGTTACGGGTTCAGCCGGATCACGTAAGCTATATTTTTATTTAGTTACTATATAATCATATTGCCAGTACTCTTATAAATTTAAATTTTCATTAGTAAACATGCTAGAGTTTGTAAGTTTCAGTATTTTTTTCTTCTTCAGTGGATATATATTATAGATACTGACTTAAAAAATTAGATCTATAAGTATGTACGTATTAAATAAAAAATGAAAATAAGTTTGAAACAAAAAGGCCATATAGTTTATAGTAATTATTTTATTTTATACTCCCTCGTATTTAAAATATATGTCATCCTAATTTCATGCAAACATATTAAGAAAATAAATTATTTTTCATGTTACTCTTAATTAATGATTGTACAAATCTCATAAAAAAAAGAACAAATTTATATAAATATAGTAATCTTAAGGTTAAATTTGAAAGAAATGTAATTAATTTACATTGAAAAGTGTAAAACGTCATATAATTTGCAAGGAAAACGAAAAGTCAAAACGACTTATATTAAAAATAGGGAGGAGTACTGATTAAGAAGTATATTACTTCCTCTGTCCCGAAAAATTTATGGTGTGGTTTAAGAAAAAAGAAATGTAATGATTAAAGTGTTGAACGGTAATTTTGTAAATTTATACATATAAAATAAATAAAGTAGTTGAATTGAGTGTATAATGGACCCAAAAGTAATGATATGGGGTAAATATTTGTATATTGTGAAAGTAAGAATTGTGATAGTAATTTTTTCCATGCAAACTTTTGAAGAGAAACTTAAAAGGAAAATATCCAAACTTTTTAGGGACGAGGGAGTATTATATACTCCCTTCGTTCCATACTTGAAGGCTCAAACCAATTGAGCACGAGTTTTAATGAATGAATTGTTTATTAATATTGTGTAAGATAAAGTGGGAGTAGTAAAAACTTTTCAACTTTATAAATAGTAATAAAGTTATTTTTTAGTGTAATAAAGTAGTTGCATTTGTTGTAATATTGTGATGTTTTAAGGGGAGTGTTTAAAAGTGTTTTTGTTATTTTAAATAACGTGTATTCAAGTATGGGGCGCCAAAAATGATAAAATGCAACTTCAAGTATGAGACAGATGGAGTACGTAATATTATAATTTTTTAATTAGAAAGAAATGTTTAAAAAGATAAAAGGATAAAAATAAGTAAAAGAAAAAGGAGGGAGAATGAGGCATAGACAGTGACAACACTCGAGTATTTTCCTCCCGAGGCAAGGCAATTAGGCAACGCGACAAACCGTTTTCATCAAATAAAGTATGAGAAATAGCAGCAATATGATCTCAGAGAGGCATTTCTGCAAACAGTTGATGGACAATTGGCAAAATTTCCTCAATCCGCCTTTGAGAACATATAGTGTAAAGTAATGGCGACTCGCATTGTAACTACAAAACTTGAAGAATTGGTAAAATTCTCCTTGTTTCCAGGATTCATAGATTTGGATTTGCTAATCTTACAGCTTTTGTTTTGATTATTTAACCATGTTTTGTATGCGTTGCATTCTGAACTCTCTGTGCCTAGATTCCGTCTTTAAGATTCTAACGGCAGGTATTGAAGAGCGAAGACAAAGCTTGTATAAACTGTGTGCAAAGGAAATTATTGCATGTGTTTGTCATTTGATGCAGAAATTTAAAAAAGGAAAATTAGTGGTTATTATTATGTACAAAAGAGACTGTGAATTGGTACTGGGTTTCATAGATTCTGCTTTTCCTTACCTTGCTATTGCTGGTTCATGCTGTGAATTGTTCTAATCTACTTTCTCACCCGAACAGAAACTGTTTGAGGAAATGCATTTTTTACAATATTTTTTTAATATCAATTTTCTATGAATAATGCAAAATTTCAGGTTGTGATTGATAATGGAGTACTCCAGCTCACTCTGTCCAATCCAGGAGGAATTGTGAAGGGTATACAGTACAATGGAATCGACAATTTGCTTGAACTCCACAACAAAGACCTCAATGGCGGGTATGCCTCTTGCATTTTGAGTTTCCCTTGCATATATATTTTGGAAGCATATGGGGAATATATTTTTTTTGCCCCTAATTTAGGGGTAGCAATTTTAGGACATTATGTTTGCGAATTTAGGTCATTATGTTTTTATTTTCACATTTAGGCCAGATTGGCCCGAAACACCCCAATTTGAGTTAAAATGTCGCGTGTTTCTCACACGCTGGGCCTAATTGTGCGAGAATTAAAATATAATGTCTTAAATGTGTTAGCCGAAAGCACCACAATTTGGTCTAAGTGTACCAAAATTAAAATTTATGGGCCTAAATGTGTCAAATTAAAATTTAATGGTCTAAATGTATATACATTGGCAGAAGCAAGATATCAAAAATGAATTCCTTCTACTTGAACACATGCTTACTTTGGTCACACTTGTCATTCCCATGCATTTAAATTGCTTATTCTAATGAACAAAGATAGCATGTCAGAGTTTTTCATTTCTTATTAATCCAATTCCATATTGTATATAATATTTCTTTGTGTCTTTATGAATGTTAAACATATTACCGAATCCTTAACTGAGTAATGTGAATGAGCTTGGGTTGTGGTGGCATTAACAGGTTTTGGGATCTTAATTGGAGTGAAGAAGGGAGTGCCAAAACAAGGGGAAAGTTTGATACGTACGTCTTTGATATTTCCTTTGTATTTCTTGTTATCTAGAGGACACGAATAAAACATAATTCATTCAGTAAAAATGTAGTCTAAAATTGTATTTACAGTAACTTCATTTTGTAATGAAATATTTAATACTGCTTTAAACATTCATGGTCATAGGATAAGAGTAGGAGTGGGTAGTCTTCCTACGATCCTCCTTCTTAGTTGTATGTGCAATGTCTTTTACAAGTCAACCTTATAATTTGGGGTCACACTAAGTATAATATACTTATCTACCCCTTATTGAGACACTTCTCTATATAGGATTGAAGGGACAAGCTTGAGAGTTATAGTGGAAAATGAGGAGCAAGTAGAGCTCTCGTTCATAAGAGCATGGGATCCTTCTGTCCAAGGAAAACAGTCACCTCTAAGTATAGACAGGAGGTTCTCTTCTAGCTTGGGTGTTTTCGATTATGTATCTCTTCGATCGAGAATGGATGCTGACCCAATTTAACTTTCAGGTTTGTGATGCTTCGTGATTGCCCAGGATTCTACTCTTATGCCATTTTCGAACATTTAGAGGATTATCCTGGTTTCAACCTTAATACCACTAGGATTGCTTTCATGCTCAGAAAAGACAAGTAAGATTTCGTTTACCCTGCAAAGAAGACTGAGTTGGCAATGATCAGATTTTTATGATTCACATGACATAACAGCATAACACTGTCACTGTTACTCAGCCATCTATTTAGTTTGGCAATTGAATTGGAAGTTCTTGATTCAAATGCAGCATAAATACTTAAAGAAATGACTCAATGTAATAAATTCAATCTCAGTGTAGGAAAAACAGAATTTGACCCCCAGAACATTAATATGTTAGTTTCGGGCTGAAGATTCTGATTGAGAAATCCTGGAATAGTAAAAGGGTGAATTTGACTATTTTGTATGTTTTGTTGATAAAATGTAGGTGGATTATAATATTTTGAAAAATAAAGGTGTGTGTCATTGGGAAAAGGAAAAGTATGAGAGATAATGTAAGATATTGGTTAGGATGTTGGTGGATTTTGAAAATAAAATCTTGCTTTGCTAATCCAGAATCAAACATATAATTTCTTTCATCTCCAGATTGGGAAAGCAAAATTGTGTGATTCTGATTGGTTTTTGTGCAAGTTACCAGGTTTCATTACATGGCTGTAGCAGATAATAGGCAGAGATACATGCCCATGCCAGACGACCGGCTACCTGGAAGAGGTCAGCCACTGGCTTACCCAGAAGCAGTTCTCCTTGTTGATCCCGTTGAGCCCGAATTCAAAGGAGAAGTACAATCAACTATCCTATTCTTCTAGAACATTTCTGAATTCAAGTTACTCAACGCGTCATAATTGATCTATCATGTGCAGGTGGATGATAAGTACCAGTACTCATGTGAGAACAAAGATAATAAGGTGCACGGATGGATATGTTTTGACCCACCAGTTGGTTTTTGGCAAATTACACCTAGCAATGAATTTCGAAATGGAGGACCCTTCAAACAAGACCTCACCTCCCACGTTAATCCTACCACCCTTGCAGTGAGTGAATACTACTCTACTCTTCCATAAAAAAATTGCAATTCTATACACAATTAAAAAAAAAGGGTTAATTGTAATAAAAATCATGACCTTTTCATGTTATTTCAATGATAACATATGTTTTTAAAATTTGCAATTCGACACGACCATTCAAATTGTTGCAATGCTATCACATACTATTTTCCGGCAAGTCCTGACATGCCAATGTATAAAAATTGCACAAAAAAATAAATGAATGTAATAAAATTGAAAATGGGCATATGATATAATTGCAAAATTAAAAAGTTTGTGTATCTAATTGAAAATTTTGAAAATATATGTTGGAATTTAAAAAACATGAAAAAGTCAGTGATTTTTTATGTAACCTTAAAATAATGTCGCAATTTTTTTTTTTTTGCTGTTTCTGCTTTTACATGAAATGAATAGATCATTAGAGACTTTAATTTCATTTTAAGAATTAGAAATGTTGATTTGAATTGTGTACCAGATATTTGTTACATCGCATTATGCTGGGGAGGATCTTTTACTAAAATTTAAGCATGGAGAAGTATGGAAGAAAGTTTTTGGCCCAGTTTTTATATATCTCAATTCTGTGTCAGATGGACATAATAATGCACTTACCCTTTGGAGTGATGCCAAGGAACAGGTAAATAATCAAAACTTAAAATATAAATTGGTTCATACTAGATTATTCATCTTATTCAAAGTTTCTGTTTGATTATTTTGATATCTCTATCAATGTTTGTTTGTATTTCGATCTCTAGATGAAAAAAGAAGTGGAGTTATGGCCGTACAGTTTCCCTGCTTCAGACGATTTTCCCAAATCTGACGACAGGGGTACAGTGAGGGGTAAACTGTTCGTATATGACAGGTCTCTTTCTTTAGTGTAGCCAAGATGACATGAAGAGCCTATATTACTTTTAAGTTTTAACTTGAAGAAATAAGCCATAAGAAAATGCTGAATTCAAATGGAAATTCATATTTTGAATCAATTCTTTCCTCATTCGTACATCACCTATTTGCCCTTAATATTCTCAGTTATTTATATGAACTTGTTTAGGTACATTAGCAAAGACAATATACCAGCAAAAGCAGCTTATGTTGGGTTGGCACCACCAGGAGATCAGGGATCATGGCAAAGGGAATCCAAGGTTATTAATATTGCTTTCTCTTCACTTGATTTTGAAGGCAGAGGAAAGATGCCTTCCTAAAATCTAACAGGAATAAAAAAAATAGGACAGTAACTATGGAGGTAGCAATTGTAGGACAATATGTTCACGGGCAGGCACATTTAGGCCATTAAATTTAATTTTTACACATATAGCCTAAATTGGGGTGTTTTAGGCTGGCAAATTTTGTTATGTTTGATTTTTCGCACATTTAGGCCAGATACGTGAGCAGCATGTGACGTTTTAGTCCGAATTGGGTGTTTCGGGCCAATTTGGCCTAAATGTGTGAAATTGAAGTATAATGGCCTAAATGTGTCAGCCAGCAAAAGTTATGTCTACAATTTCTACCCCCTAAGTTATGAGCCTATAAAGAAAATACAGTTTTCTTTTTTATTATTGTGTACTTTTCTCACATTTTGATTATACAGGGTTATCAATTTTGGACCACTGCCAATGAGAATGGCGGGTTTAGCATAACTAATGTACGACCTGGTGATTATAATTTATATGCATGTGTGCCTGAATTTATTGGAGATTACAAGTATGAAGTAGCATTAACCATAACCCCAGGTTCTAATGTTTATGCAGTTTTCAGTTTATAGTATCCATCTTAATTTATTAGCAATATTTTGACAGAGCTTTCCGAAACTGCCTTTTGAGTTGACACTTAATTTCCACAAAGAAATTGATCAGACGTCTTAATTTTCAGACAATCATCAAATGTTTCCATTGTAGGCTGTGACATCGATGTTGGTGAACTTAAATTTGAGCCACCAAGAGATGGTCCCACATTATGGGAAATTGGCAGCCCTGATCGTACTGCAGCTGAATTTTATGTTCCAGATCCCAACCCATTGTACATCAATAAACTATATTTGAATCATCCAGACAGGTTGAATTTTTCTTTTTAAACTTAATATCTGTTGTTCCAGTTGGGCTTTCTCTTTGTCATTTTTTAAAGTATTAGGACTTATTCAATGTTTTTTCTCGGCAGGTTTAGACAATATGGACTATGGGAAAGATATGCTGATTTATATCCAGATAAAGATTTAGTGTACACCGTGGGTGTAAGTGACTACAGAAAAGATTGGTTCTACGCTCAGGTTACAAGGTGATTTGTTCAATATTTAATTCTGTCCTCCTTAAAATACATCACAATATTATACGTGTATTACAATTGAAGCACGGTATCCTGCCCTCCTTCTAAAAACTATCCTATCTCCTTAATTATTGGACTTTGCCATGAATTGTGGCTAATTTGCTTCACAAGGTATACTGCAAAAACTTCAGGATTGGTTTTACTTGCTTCTACCATTTTCTCGACTCTGGAACAATACTGGAGGATAAAGAATATCTAGAATCTCAAGGGCTTTTTATGGAATTATTTTTATTCCAAACTGTTCAAGAGATCTGTTCAAAAGTCAAACATTTGCTCAATAATATCCCCCTTATAGATCTGAAAAGACTGGAGATTCAAGGGGAGTGCTGAAATTCATCAGTCTTAAGTTTCGGATTAATATTTAATCTATGATTAGGCTCTTCCATTTGAGGTCCTTCATTATAGGATTAGAAATGTAGTAGGGTTAAACAGTATTACATTATCTTCTTATTTATGTGTATTTCAACCTTTTAATTATCCCATTTTCCCTTTTTCATGCCCCTAAGACTCTACTATGTTTTGAAATTTTCTGTGCCACATTAGCATTTTGAATTGTTTATTTGACACTCTTCCTCGTACAGGAGAACTGGGGACAATGCATACAAGGGCACTACGTGGCAAATAAACTTCAGTATGGACAATGTGGATGAAGGAGGAATCTACAAATTACGGCTGGCACTTGCATCAGCCCACAATTCTGATTTACAGGTTCAATTTTCTAAAACATGATCAATAATTGGTAAAATTGCAAAAATACCACATTTTGTGTCCCTCTCATAAATTGGTCAAACTACCCTTTGGCCAAGGGTGTACCAGAGTTTGACTTCTAAGGTTGTGGCAACCTTAACAAATGTTCTTGGTCGTAAGTAGTCATGAGTTTAACTTTTGAAGTTGTAATTCAATAAATTTAACAAATAACTGACCAGTAGAGTTCAACCTAAAACGTTAAACTTAGTTGGGTAGTTTGGACAATTTATGTAAATTGATGACATAAATCTAAAACTTTAGCAAAAAATGGTATTTTCAATAATTTGGTTGCCTTATGATGTTAAGCAAGCATCAATACTTATACAAGGAAACACCATCCTTCCTAGGTTACTACTCACCAAAGTGTTAATTTTCAGGTAAGGGTGAATGATGTCGATGCAAATCCTCCCTTATTTTCAACTGGAGTAATTGGGGCAGACAATGCAATTGCTAGACATGGAATTCATGGAATATATTGGCTGTTCAATGTGGATATACCAGCTGCTAAACTCGTACAGGGTGTAAACACCATATATTTGACACAAGCCAAGAGCAGCAGCCCGTTCCAAGGCGTCATGTACGACTACATTCGTCTCGAAGCTCCATCGAGTAAAAGTTGAAATCAGCTAATTAAAATCACACACACTCATTGGATGCAACTGTTATGCTGGTCCACTGCCGCCCCTTTATGGGGGAGCTATATTCAGAACAATACAAATAATAGCGTATCAAGAAAAATCCCAAAATATTTTCTTGAAATCTATCTATATATAAAGAGAGTTAAAACCTCGTCAAAAAAAAAAAAGAGAGTTAAAACTAGTCGAATACTCGAGGCGCAAGTGAGTCGAGGCGACGTTAATCCAACTGTGCAATGGTGCAATAGTACAGTACTAAGGACTACAAACGTGGCTTACGCTAGTATGGTCTTTCACATATACAAGCACATTTACCACTTAAACATAATACGGTTATAAATTTGTCCTTCAACAGTAATATTTAAATTTATCATTGGGTAATCTTCAAAGTAAATTGCGAAAATTCTCCCAGATAAATCAAGCAAGCATTCAAACAATCTGAATTTCATGTGGTTTATATTCGAGTGTTCAACTTTATAAGCTTGCATTGTTAACTTAAAACTTTTATTAACTCTCAATTCTTGAGAGATTAACTGAATTAAAGCTGACCAAAACACGAAAAATAAGACAAAAAAGGTGTACCTACGAACCAAGAATTTGTAAACGGAAAAAATTGCACAACTGAATTGAAAATATATTTACTTAAACCATTATAAACTCTAACATCAATTTTAAAATTAAAATAAGTTGGAGAGTAAAATACAAATTACCCATGAAATGAAAATAAAGTTCCGGTGTCCATACATTAATAACAGGCAAATTTAGAATTACAACAACCATATTAAATACAGTACATAATTAATCAAGTGTGTTCTTGAGATGTTCAGCGTGGTCGGCGGCGGCAACCTGCATCTTGGCCGCCTGAAGGTCGGCGTCGGTGGCCTCCTTCTCCGTTTTGGCGGTGAGTTTCATGGCGAAACCCACCGCCGCCGCTTTCAGATACCCAAACCCTTGTCCGATAGACGCCGCCGCTGACAGACATCCTCTCTTAATGAAGTGGAATAGCGTTTCTTTCTTCCTCCTGTCCTCCGTCGACGGTGGCCGGAGCTCTTCCATGCTCAATATCTGCAGTAATAAATCAAAGTTTAAAAGAAAAAATATGGTGATATGTATTGTATTCTACTCCAGTCCGGTATATGTATTCGGAGGTAAGTTGGCAGAATGCCACGTGTGTGTATAACGTGTCAAATTCTCATCTCTATTCTACACGCAAATCAATTTTAGCGACTAATTTGTGGATATGTGTTAGAATTTTGATTTACTAATTATATAACCGGTGAAAATTTTAATTAAACAATTGAGATATATTTAAATTCGATTGTATATAATAATTTAGTTAATAGGAGTAATATTTATAACCACTTCATTATTTTCTAAGAAATAATAATAATTTTTAAGGGTAGATCTTGTAGACTCGATTTCTTATAAGAAATTGAGTTGATAAGCCAACTATCAACTGTTAATCGGTAAGTGTTGATTTTTTTTTCTTTTTTTTGTATTGCACTTTTTAATTGTAATGACTTACACTTTTTAAAATAATATTGTCATTTATATTGACATACATTTTTTTATAATGTTATATTGCACATTTTAGTTATATAGACGTGCATTTTTCAGTAATATTGTGTTGTACTTTTCAGTTATAATAACTTACATTTTTCATTAAATATTGTGTTACACTTTTCAGTTATACTGACTTGCACTATTTAATAATATTGTGTTGCACTTTTTAGCTATAATGACTTATACTTTTCATTAAAAACTGTGTTGTACTTTTCAAATATTGACTTATATTTTTTAATAAAAAAAATTCAATCATAGTGATGTTTCACTTTTTAGTGATATTGTGTTACACTTTTTAGTTATAATAACTTACTTTTTCAACATACATATTTCCGATTTTTTTTTGACCGGTCAACTCAATTCCTTTAAAAGGAATCGAGTCTATATAAAACCAAGCCATTTTATAATACTTCTTTCTTTTTTCCATTATAAAAGAGGGTGTTTAGATAAAAAAAAAATTAATATAAGTTGAGAGAGATATAATAATATTTTAAAATAGAATAAAAACTTAAATTTATAGCAGAAGGGATTGTGTAATAAATAGAACAAAAGACTTGCAAACTTTAATATTCTGGACCGAGAAATTACATGGGCTGATGCAACTATAATTTAATTTTGTTGCGACTATTTGCACCTCCATGATTGTCAACCTCACGCCCCCAATTAACGCACACCCCTATTATTCAGGGACGGAACTATGCATGGTTTGGGGGTGGCCTTGGCCCCTTCATCTTTTTTTCATTTTCTTAGTATTATATATGCATGTAGTATATAATTAGCACAATAGCGGCTAAAGGCACCCAAGGACCCTATGAGTACACCCACGCGATGAGCACACCCACGAAACGGATGAGAACACCCACGTAGAAAATACAAAATTACCCTCCCCTGAATTAAAACCATTCATTCTTCTCTTCCTCTCTCTCCATTTCAGTATACCCAGGCCACCACTCCCTCCTCCATCACTCCAATGGCCGTCGCCCACCCACCTCCTCCCTCCCAGGCGCGGTCGCCGCCCCGTTTGAAGAAAAAAGCTGCGGTCATGAAGAAAAGCCCGTCGTCGTCGTTCGTCCGACGACACCAGATCTGTAAAAAAAGCTTGACGTCGCCTCCGGTGTTGAAGAGGCCCGTCGGCCGTGTTGAAGAAGCCCATCGACCGCACCACCTCCTCCCTCCAAGAAAGTCGTCGCCCACACCCCCTCCTATGTCGTCGCCGCCATCAAATGAAGGTAAGTAGGGTTTTGAAATTTTTGTTGCACATCTAAACAAAAAAATTAGGGTTTTGAATTTTTTGTTACAAATCTAAATAAAAAAAATTAGGATTTTGAAAATTTTGTTACAGCTCTAAACAAAAAAAATTAGGGTTTTGAATTTTTTTTTGGTTTTTGAATTTGTCCGAAATTTTCTTTCTAATCCAAGTACTTAATTCGATTTTTTTTCCCGAACACCGTGTTCGATTTTTTTTTTCGCACAAATGTAAATTGTTTTAGAATTTTTTTCGAACACAATGAGTTTGTTTAGGAAAAACTTTCGAACATATTCACTTTGTTGGGTTAAAATTTTCGGACAATGTTGATATGTCCGAAAGAAAATCCCGAAATACAGTCTTTTGAAATTTTCGGACAAATTTGAGTTGTTTTGGAATTTTTTTCGAACCTACTGATTTTGTTTTGGAAAATTTTTCGAACATGTTTGTTTTGGAAAGATTTTCGTAGAGTTGATTGTTTATTTTTGTTGAAATTTTGGAGTTTTTGTTGTGAAAGAAGTGGTGGTGGGGGAGATAATTTTGTAAAATAGAATGGGTGGGTGTACTCTTCTTCGTTTCTTTCATAAATTTTGTCTTAGGGGTATATTGGACATTTTACATGTACTAAAAAATTAAAAAAATGTTTGATGGGTGTACTCATAGGATCCTTGGGTGCCTTTAGCCGCGCCCAACATTAATTTTATTACTATTATACAGTCCGTGAAATTGTAGTTAGGCATTGGCTATATACCCCTCCAGCCTTGTTAAATATACCCCCGGATACATGTACCCTCATTCAAATGTAAAATGTTAGACAAAGTGGGATAGCTCAAGTGGTTAGAGCACCAATACTTAGGCTTTAGGTACTGGGTTCGAGTCATGGGGAGGGGAAAAAAGGGATGGGTATTTAACTTCCATCAAAAAAAATGTAAAATGTTAGATATACTCCCCCGTAAAATACCTACTATACCCCTTGCACATCTTAAACATACTTATAGATACACTCTCACTCAAATGAACTTTCCATATTTCACAAAATTAAGTTTTTTGCGCCTCTAATCCATCCACCACAAAAACCTTACCGTACGGCATCCGGGAACGACGACGGTCGCGACACTGCATAGAGCGACGGTGCGGGCGAACAGCGGTGGTCGCGGCACGACAAGGAACAGCGGTGGTGACAGTATGGAGCCGCCTCCTTCAAACGAGAAAAGTAAGTTTTTAATTTCCTTTCTTTGTAAGGTTGTAATTTTTGCGATATGTTGTAGTTACTGTTGTATTTACGTGTTTCAATGTATTTATTTTAGTTTGAATGGTTTAAGTTTGAAGCATTTGAAGGTTTTAATGTTATGATTAGAATGTAGGGTTTTCTAGTATTTGATGTATGGTTTATTGTTTTTGATTTTGACATTGTATGAATGGAAAAACCTATATGCTTGCGTTTGTTATGTGCGATGATGATGAAAAAAAAAAAGATCAGTGTCCGTCGACGAAACAATTTTTCATCGACACTGGTCCATCGACGGAAATACTTTCTGTCGATAAAGGGGTGTTGATGTACCCCGATTATATCGATAACATGTTGTTGATGGAACCAACTTCTGTCGATAACATGTTATCGATGGAACCCAATTCCGTCGACACATGATTGTCGACTGAGACCTCTTTTGTTGGCATGTATGTGTTGAAAATAGTATTGTTTTGTTTATTTTCCTTCAAAATTGTTTATTGTTAACTGAAATGTTTTCGTCTTTTTTTTTTGCAGTGTATAAGCGAGCTAGGCCTATGGCTTCTAATCGAAAGAGAAATGTGGAGGCTCTCACACAACAAACCCCCCCCCCCTTCTATTCAAGAAGCACCCGCACCCCCTCTACTTCGAGAAATGTCTTTTAATGACATTTGTTGTGGTATTTGCTAGGTTGCTTTTGGTTTATGAAATGGATGTATTTTGATGACTTTTGTTATGGTATTTGCTAGGTTGCTTTTGCTAGATTATATATTCATTTCGGAACGCAAGTCAAAAATTCCCAAAAGATACTCCTAATCAATTAAAACAACATCGATTTGATTATACATAATGATATACTAGACATGTAAGTAAATCAGTTGGAATATTATTATTTTTGGTAAAATCACAGTAAAAAGGGTAAAATCATAGTAAGAAAACCAAAAATTGGTAATTCACCATAAATCATAGTACTAATATACTGATGCGGAATTAAAAAAAAAAAAAAAAAAAGCTACGAAGTTACTGCAAAAACCAAAATGAATCAGAGGTTGTCGACCGTGATTCATTTGGTCGATCATATGTTGTCGATCATGAGTGTCTTGGTCGACACACTGGAATCGAAAAACCTGGTCAGTAACAATATTTTTCACTTTGATTACAAATCATGACAAAATAAGCTTGACAAATAATGTTAAAATAAGCATTACAAATCGTGGAAAAATAAGTCTTACAAATCATGTCAAAATATGGATTTTAGTGTCAAAATATTGTTTGCACTACAGTCAAAATATGGATTTTAGTGTGTTCTCAATGATCACCATATTGTGTTCTCTAGATACAACACGTACCCACTCATGAAGGGCCTCCCGACTTGCAAAATAATTTTCATTTGTGAAGATGTCCGTATAGTCCATCAAAATTTCATTACCCGGAGCCTCTTTACCTTGATTTTCTTCACCAGATATTGGATCCTCAGTTTCCTCAACAAAAGTATCATCGTTGAATATATTTGTTTCCTCAACATATTTCGGATCGTTGTTTGAATCGTCCAACAAATTCTGGAAAAAAGAAACTGTTATTCATTTTTTCGAGAGGGTGTAATCGACCAAATACGTTTTGGTCGACAACACTTTGTCGACCAAAAGACTTTCTGTCAGTTACTAGTTGATGAAAATTGCACGATATGATTATATGTGTAAATAAACTTTCAGCATAGGTTGGTCGACGAAACACAACTTCATCGACATCGTCATGTCGACCATAGGCGTTCCCGTTGACCAACTAGGGTCGAAAAATTTGAACGGACAAAAACGCCATAGCCAAACGCGCGAAAATAACCACATACCATTTTTATCTCAATTTAAGTCATAAAATACCAAAAAAATGCAAGAAGCTAAAAATAATAACAAAAAACCCTAAGCCCTAGATTTTTATGCCCACATTTCAAAACTTAAACAAAAATAAAACATAAGAAAAAAGAACTCACGTATTTATAGCTTCCTTCACGTTTTTTAACCATTATATCCCACCCTTGACCTTGAAGAGACGACAACAATATGAGTGTGAATTTTTTGATTGAAAACTCCTTCCACCCGGGCGTGAGTTTGGAGTTGTATTTTTTTTATTTTAGTAATCTTTACAGTAGGGATCATCTAATAGGAAATAGGGGGTGTATCTATCTGCCTAAAATTACGTACTAGAGACGCAAAATAGGTATTCAACGTTATTATTAAATTAATAAATTGGATGGGGGAGTATACTTAACAAGGCTGGAGGGGTATATAGCCAACGCCTTGTAGTTAAACAAAGTAATTGGCCCAAATGAAGTGGGCCTGTCCAGTAAGCTTAAAGCAACATATAATTTTATTAAGGGTCCGACTATTTACACCTCCATTTGCGTTGAGAACACTCCCCCGATTGATGCACCCCCCAAAAATTGGTCAGAATAAATGCACCCCCCATGAAATTGTCTTAATTACCCTTTTCTCATTTTTATCTATATAATACCATTTTACTTAACACACCCTCCCTCAAATCCCTAATTCTCTTCCCCCATTTGTTCTTGCCGCCGCCCCCTTGCCGCCCACCGCCCCTTGTCGCCGCCCCCTTGCCGCCCATCGCCCCTTGTCGCCGCTCCCTTGCCGCCCATCGCCCCTTGTCGCCGCCCCCTTTCCTCCCGCCTCCTTCTCCCTCAGCCGCGCGCCGCCTCCTTCTCCCACAGCCGCGCGCCGCCTCCTTCTCCCACAGCCGCGACGGCTTTTCCCCTCCCTCCCTTCGGCCGCGACGGCATCCGCTCCCCCTCCCTCCCTTCGGCCGCGACGGCATCCGCTCCCCCTCACTCAGCCGCGGCCGCGACGTCCTTCCCCACACTCCCCTCGGCCGCGGCGGCATCCCCTCCCCCTCCCCCTCTCTCTATTTTTCTGCAATTTATTTTGTGTTCAAACCATCGTGCTCCCGATCGAAGATGCCGGCCACCCCGACCCCAGGTAAGTGTATTGCCGCCGCCGCCTCAATTTTGAAGTTTTAGGTTTTAGGGTTTTCTGCAATTTGCAGCAAAACCTTTTTTTTAAAAAATTTTCGACTACTTAATGTCGACCATGTAACCTCTCGTCGACGACATGTTATCGACGA
Organism: Galeopsis tetrahit; assembly: GCA_963675135.1. Classification (NCBI taxonomy): domain Eukaryota; kingdom Viridiplantae; phylum Streptophyta; class Magnoliopsida; order Lamiales; family Lamiaceae; genus Galeopsis; species Galeopsis tetrahit. The sequence continues at coordinate 85,465,314 of OY776121.1, forward strand.
GAGGTTACATGGTCGACATCACGTAGTTGAAAACTTTAAGTTTTTTTTTTTTTTAAAGTTCGACCTTCTTAGGTCGACCATATTCACTCTCGTCGACAACGGGGTGTCGACGAGAGTTTATATGGTCGACCTGAGAAGATCGAATTTGTAAAGTTTTTTTTTTTTTTTTTTCGACAAATCGGTGTCGACCATATTGAATATGGTCGACACTGGTTTGTCGAAATTTTAAAAAAAGAATTGAAATTTTTTAAGTTCTTGAATTTTTTTTGTTTGGGGGAGAAATTTTGTTGTGTTGTTGTTGTTCGTTGGTTGTTTTTTTTGTTGTTTGGTGGTGGCAGCGGCGGCGGGCGGAGGTTGTGGTGGCGGCGGCTGACAGAGGTGGTGGTAGCCTAGCCGGATAAAACTTAGTTTAGGATTTAAAGGTGAAGGAGGGTGCAGTTAGTAATAGGGGTGCATTTAGTAGTGTAATATAACTTAAAGGGTATTTTTGGTTTTTTACATCATTGTTTTATTATTAAACTCAGAGGGGGAGTGTTCTAAACTGAAATGGAGGTGTAAATAGTCCCACCCTTTTATTAATTTATGAGTAGTTATATTCCATATAATTCAATTAAGTGAAATACTTTTTAGTCACGATACATTCTTTTAGTCTCATTTTTTTCGCAATATTCTAGATAACCAATTATAGTATATTGATAAATAAATAGCAAAAAATATGTATAAACTATCAATTGTTAACGATTTTTTAAATATTTAACTATGTATACTAATATATCTAGGTGCAAATATAAACTACTTCGACTATTTGCACCTCCATGGTTACTAAGAATTCAACTTTTTGTTTGCATCATCCATCAGCATTATGAGCTTGTGGAATGTAAATTTATTATTGAGGTCTTCACAAATCTAATAATAATCACTTGTTTTCGAGCATGTTTGGTTGGATTAGAGTAGCTTTTTTTTTTTTTTCTTTTCAAGTTTTGATATATTTAAATCCCAGATCTAATCTTGATTTTCTGAGCACACGATTGGTAACATATGCCTTGGCCTAATTGTCAGCGGCCCAAACCCAATAATTATTATAAAGTATGGCTTTATAAAACCTAGCATAAGCTTGTTGTATCTTCTATTTCATCATTTCTGATATTTGTGTTACAGTAGTTACGACTTTATGGGTGACTTGGTGTACAAGTTCCTCCGATTTTATCTTCTCTATTTTCGTTGATCACATACATAACCTAACTTAATTCATCGGATAATAATAATTTATATATAAAAAAACCCTAGCCCATATGTAAGGCCCATCAACAATGCATTTCTCACCGATTGTAACGGTTTTACTCGAAAAAATATCAATATCGATGCAAATTTTTTAGTTACTCAAGTAGCTAACGAGTTCGAGTTCATAAATATTCGAAATGTTCGCAAATATGATCGAACTTGTACATTATTTACTATTTTATCATTAATTGTATAATTTATATTTATACATAAATAATCGAACCGAACTCGAGTTAATTTTGTCATTAATTATATTAAAAAATAGGTTTTATATTTAATTTTATAAAATTATATAGGTAAACGAGCTCGAGTTTAAAAAGTTTAGGCTCGACCGAGTTCAAGTATAACAATCAAGTCGAGTTCGATCGAGATCAACCTTACTCCGCTCGACTTTGCCTCATTTACATATCTAATATTCTCACCATTGGTACTATTTGAGTGTTTTTAAAATTGAGCAAAATTAGATAATACTCCGTATTATACAAACAACATATCTACGGTATACAAATAAATATTTATTAAAATTCACGATAGAGAAAATATTAATTATTAAATATAGAAGACAAAGTAACCTAATGGAGGAGAGAAGACCATTTCCAAAAAACAAAAACAGAATGGTCAATATAAAAAAAAATGTATAATTGTTTTGAATAAATAATGGAGTATTTATTTTTATTGTGAAAAAAAGAAGTCATAGGGCGTGATGGAAACGTAAATAGAGTAAAGTAGAATTAGAGGGACTGAATTGCAAAACCGACTTCAGAGAGACGCTTCGCTATATAGTATCAGCCCTGGAGTGTGTGTAGTGTGTGAAAGGTTTGAACCCTTCGCTTTTTCCAGGGTTGCAACAACAACTTCGCACACGAAAATATATTAAACCCACCATTTCTTTGTTCTTGGGGTTTCCTTCCATATATCTCCATCACTCTCTATACACTGATATAGATTTCTGTCCTGTACAGTGGAAACCCGTGAGATGTGCAAGCATCCGCCGGGCTTTTGATAGTAAGTCTCCATTATATTTCCTTAATCGTTGAATTGAATTGATTGCGTCGTTCTATTGATTTATAATTGAATTCGGATGTTATTTGTTTGTTTTTTCAAATAATTAGGTTCTAAGGGCTATCTGCTTGTGTTGTTACAGTTAACAGGGCTAGTAGACGGTGACAAAATATGGCGAGCATAAGATCGAGCTTGCCCTCAAGGCTTCGACAACTCCTTTCTAGTGAAGGGGCGATTGGGCCTTCGGTTAAAATAGATTCGGAGCCTGTATGCCCTTCTTCCAACTAATTTTCTACTCTTTTATGTGCTTTTATCTGATTTCAATGCCGTATAATAATATTTTTTTGTACTAACTGGATAGGGTTAATTGAACCCTAATTGCTTATTTTATATTTGTGGGCTGTGATTTATTGGACAACAGAAAGATGGCTATATTTTTTTGATCCAAGAAAGGCATTAAATCAGTGCAATTTCTTAATCAGTGGCTGGTGTGTCGGAGAAGGGATGGGAAACCATTGTTTATTTGTATAAATTGTTTGTAAAATTGCTCTCGGTTAAAATAGATTCGGTGCCCGTATGCCCTTTTTTTCCCAACTAATTTTCTACTGTCTTATGTGCTTTTATTTGGTTTCAGTGCCGTACATTAATGTATTTTTGTCTTTTTTACACTATCTGGTAACGTGTAAATTGAACCGTAATTTCTCATTTTATATTTATGGGTTTTCATTTTTGGGCAACATAATGGTGGCTATATTTTGTTGATCTAAGAAAGGCAATAAGGCAGTTTAATTGCTTAATTATTGGCTGGTGTGTCGGAGAACAGATGGGAAACCATTGTTTATAGAAATTGTTTGTAAAATCACCCCTTGGTTTAAATAGATTCGGAGCTCGTATCCCCTTTTTCCAACTACTCTTCTACTCTTTATATGCTTTTATTTGATTTTAGTGCCGAAAATTAATGCCTTTTGTTTTTGTACTAACTGGTAATGGGTAAATTGAACCCTAATGGCTTATTTTATATTTATGGGCTGCGATTTTTTGGACAACAGAATAGTGGTTAACTGGCTATATTTTGTTGATCTAAGAAAGGCAATAAGGCAGTTTAATTGTTTAATCACTGGCTGGTGTGTCTGGTGAAGGGATGGGAAACTATTGTTCAAAGAAATTGTTTGTATGTGTGGCTTGCCCGTGTTTCATGGTTTTGGTTGTCTTTTGTTTTGAATGGGAGAGGTTTGGGAAGGGGATAAATTTACAAATTGATGAATGCTAGATTGAGAATATTAGAGGAGATGATTGCATTATTTTCTTTAATAAGCTCTAACTTAAGCATTCTTCTGTGTTTAAAGGTTCCTTTGGCTGTCTCTTTTCTGTTCACAAAATTTATCTTGTTTCAGCATTTAACATTTTCTATCCTATGACCTATCAAAAGGTTGTTATCATTTGTAAGAGTAGTTAATAGTTATGCTAATTTTTGTTTGAAAAATCATTAAATTACGAGATGTACGGTTGCTTACTTTCCTAGGTGTATGCCTAGTTGATATAACCACTAACATGATTCTGTGTTCTTAAAATTGGACCAGCTCCAATACCAAACATTTCATCTGAATTAATATTCAAACCAAAACGTTGGTAGTGCGAATAAGAACACACATTCTTGTCATAAATTCTAGCACCTAATATTTGACGAATACTGTCTCAATTAGATCTCAAAATGAATCCACATAGCATTTGGAAAAAATGTAATGTTTATTATGCTGTGTGTATTTATGTTGTATTCTGGTAAAAATGCTTATAACCATCTAAATTGTATAGATTAAATTTTTTTTATTGGCTTAATAATACCGTGCTACCTTTTTAACGAAGGTTGCAATATTTTCCTAAGCTTCACATTTGTATCTTTTTTTCAATAAGACTTCTATGCTTGAGAGTTGCGCTTACTGAATTGTTGGTAGCACTGGATACTGCAAATAACATGATTCGATTAAGGATTTAAAGTGTACTTGTCATCTGTGTACAACAGTACAAGTAATTATGAATATTTTTGAATAATCAACTGATCAGCATTGTTGACTATTTAAAAGCATATTAGATATTGGGTTCTAGTATGTAATTTAATAGTAGGAGCAGGACATCTTATCTTTTTATCTTTCCTGTTTTTTCTTCTTATGGAGACGATGAAATATTTCAGTTGATGGGTTTCCTCCTTTGTGTGGTACTGTTTTGGAGGCATGGCTTCTATGATTTTCCAACAAATTATTTATGTATTATTATTATTGTTATTATTATTAGTTTTTATTCCCTTGCAATTGCAAGTCCAAAAATGTATGATGGAAATCAGCTATAAAACTTCTTAGCTTAGGATTAGGAAGCCGAAGTCTTAGATTTTAGTTAAATGGGAAGATGAAGTGCTATGACAGACCATATAATGAAAGGATAAAGAAAATGTATTTTGGCTGTGTTTCTTAAATGTTATACGAATGACCAACTTCTACCTCTTGTCTTGTCGATGTAGGTCACATGGACACAAGGATGGCCATGTAGTCTGAGATGTTATTTTTTTTTTTGTGCGTGTGTGATCTATATGGCAAAGTTGCTGGTAAAATATGAATTGTGCATTGGGACTACTATCATCTGGTCCATTCAAATGAATCTAATAGTTCAACTGGATATATAAATACATAGGTATTTGTTGGTTTATCAAGTCCTTGTAACAACAATTATGGACGTTGGCAAAGAGCCATTACTTATGAATGTCAATTATTTTGGTTAAGGTTGAAGCAACAACCATTGCCAGATCCAAAACAAAAAAAGTGGTCTAGGAAGAACTGACCAAGCACATGCATGATGTGTTATATTTTACTACAATTGTTGATTGTTGCATATGTGTGGAAGCAGAATTGCACAAACTATAGCATGTGTAATATACTAATACTTTGAAGAAATTCAGTAGCATCTTGTCTATTTTCATGTTCAAATGGCTGGAACAACTTTGGATGGAATCCCACTTAATTGCTATCTTTGTCAAATGAAAGTGAAAGGTTAAGGGTGGCAGTTCTCTGCCACATAGTTTTTAGATTCAAGTACCTGTACATAATTTTTTCCTCATTTATTTAATTCATACTTGAGCAGAAAAAATATTGACACTGAATTGTGTATAGACCATTGCTATTAAACTTTCTCAATCCGGATAATGACGATCAGATTGAGTTATTGAACTCATCTTTTAGCAGAAAAACAATGGTGCTTAGGAAAATGCTTTTCAAGTTAGGTGATTGTACCTAGAGATTTATTTTGATCTATATGGTCTTTGAAAATCAATGCTTGGAATTGTTGGATGATTTTGAGTTTTATGATATTTACTGTAGTCATTGGCGGTGGTACTCTTTCAGTTTCTGTGATATTTATTATTAACTGTATTGCCATTTTCAAGCTTATGTAATTGTCCTTGACTGCCTTTTATTTTGCAGCCTCCAAGAATAAAGGCTTTTATTGACAAGGTGATCCAGTGTCCATTACAGGATATAGAAATACCACTTTCTGGTTTTCGCTGGGAGTATGGCAAGGTGCTTCAAGTTTTCCAGTTATTTTCCTTCTCTATTTCAATTTCTTTGTTTTGCGCTCATCTCCTACCTCTGTTTCAGGGAAATTTCCACCACTGGAGACCTCTATTTCTGCATTTTGATACATATTTCAAGACCTATTTATCTTGTAGAAGCAGCCTCCTTTTGTCAGATGACATTTTAGGAGATGTCAGTCCATTTCCCAAACAGGCAGTTTTACAAATTCTAAGAGTGATGCAGGTTATCCTTGAGAATTGCCACAGCAAGGGTTCTTTTAGTGTTATAGAGGTAATATGTTATCCGAAAATGACTGAAAATTCCTCTTGTATTGAATAAATTGTTAATTTCCCCCTTTTCTTGTACCCTACTGCCCTAGAATTAGGGGAAATGTATTATAATTATTTGATATTCTTTAAATTTATTACATTTGGGCTGTTTTGTTCGAGCTTGTACAAGTTTGCTAAACTGGTTGATTTTCTTTCTCTACAGCATTTCAAGCTCTTGCTTGCTTCAACAGATCCTGAAATTCTCATAGCAGCTCTTGAAGCCCTTTCTGCACTTGTGAAAATAACACCCTCAAAACTGCATGTGAGTGGAAAGCTGGTTGGATGTGGCTCAGTGAACAGCTGTCTTTTATCCCTTGCACAGGGTTGGGGTAGCAAAGAAGAAGGTCTGGGTTTGTATTCATGTGTCACTTTACATGAGAGGACTCAGGAGGATGGGTTATCTCTGTTCCCATCTGAAGTACAAAATGATTCTGACCAGTTGCAGTATCGTGCTGGATCAACACTTTACTTTGAGTTACGTGGCACAAATTCTTCAAACCAAAATGAGGCTATTGATGGCATGGTACCTTCCGGAACGCGTGTGATTCACATCCCTGATCTTCAATTACGAGAAGAGGACGACTTGTCAATTATGAAGTCCTGTATTCAGCAATATAATGTGCCTTTGGAGCTCAGATTTCCTTTATTGACAAGAATCAGATATGCCCGTGCTTTCGGTTCCCCAAGATTATGCAGGCTTTACAGCAAGATTTGTCTTCTTGCTTTTATCGTGCTCGTACAGTCGAGTGATTCACATGATGAGCTTGTTTCGTTTTTTGCTAATGAGCCAGAATATACAAATGAGTTGATAAGAATTGTGAGATCTGAAGAACACATTTCAGGAACCGTAAGAACTCTTGCAATGACTGCTTTGGGGGCCCAGCTAGCTGCATATTCGGCGTCTCATGAGAGGGCTCGAATATTTGGTGGGTCAAGCATAAGTTTTGCAGGTGGCAATCGCATGATTCTTCTTAATGTACTGCAAAGAGCGATCATGTCGTTAAATAACTCTGTTGATATATCATCTGTTGCTTTCGTTGAAGCACTGCTGCAGTTTTACTTGCTTCATGTCATATCTTCTTCAAGTACTGGAAGTGTTGTTAGGGGATCTGGGATGGTTCCGACCTTTTTACCCCTTCTAGAAGATTCAGATCCTACTCGGTTGCATCTCGTCTGTTTAGCTGCGAAGACTCTGCAGAAGCTCATGGACTACAGCAATGCATCGGTTACTCTTTTCAGAGATTTGGGTGGAGTAGAGCTTCTTGTTCATAGATTGCAGATTGAAGTACATCGAGTGATTGACTTCACCACATTACGGGATAGCTCTATGCTCATTGGTGAAAGTCCTAATTTAAATAGTGACCAGTTTTACACTCAGAAGAGATTGGTTAGGACATTGTTGAAAGCACTTGGTTCTGCTACCTATGCCACAGCAAATGCTACAAGATCACAGAATTCTTACGATGTTTCTTTGACTCCAATCTTGTTAATGATTTTCAGTAACAAAGAAAAATTTGGAGGTGAGATCTACTCCTCCGCCGTGACTCTTATGAGTGAAATGATTCACAAAGATCCAACGTGTTTTAATGTTTTGTATGACTTGAATCTCCCTTCTGCATTCATATTATCCATTGCCTCTGGGGTGCTTCCTTCTTCAAAAGCCATTACTTGTATTCCCAATGGTATTGGGGCGATCTGCCTTAATTCCAAGGGTCTGGAGGCTGTTAAAGAAGCTTCTGCTTTAAAGTTCCTTGTTGACATTTTCACAGACAATAAATATGTGATGGCCATGAATGAAGGCATTATTCCTTTGGCAAATGCTTTGGAAGAGCTATTCAGACATGTATCTTCATTGAGAGGCACTGGTGTTGATCTAATAATTGAAATAATCAATAAGATAGCATTGCTTGAGGACACTAAATGTTCTGGGTCATCTGGAAAACTTGATGGAGGGGATGCAATGGATATGGATTCTACTGAGTCTGAGGAGAAGGAAAACATAGCTGGTTGCTCTCAAGTTAATGCAGCAGAGTCGTCTCTTCAAGGTGTAACTGATGAGCAGTGTAGGCAGCTTTGCATCTTTCATGTGGTAGTACTTGTTCACCGGACAATGGAAAATTCTGAGACATGTCGTTTATTTGTGGAAAAATCTGGCATTGAAGCCTTACTAAAGCTTCTTCTACGTCCAAGTATTACTCAATCATCTGAGGGAATGTCAATTGCTTTTCATGGCACTATACTATTCAAGTGTTTTACCCAACATCATTCCACTCCTTTGGCTCGTGCCATCTGTTCTTCATTACGAGAGCATTTGAAGGAAACTTTGAGTCGGGTCAGTGTCGTCTCTGGATCCTTTTTGCTGGACCCGGAGGCCAGCCCAGACCCTGCCATATTTTCTTCTCTATCGCTCGTGGAATTCCTCTTATTTCTTGCTGCGTCAAAAGATGGTCGCTGGATAGCTGCTTTGCTTACTGAATTTGGTGACGGAAGTAAAGACGTTTTGGAAGATATTGGCCGTATTCATCGTGAAGTTATGTGGCAAACTGCATTGATTGAAGACACTAGGGCTGAAACAGAGGATCAATCCGCTCTTGGTGCTAATGGTTCACGCCATTCTGAATTGGGCACGAATGGTGCAGAAGACCTCAGGTTGAACTCCTTCAGGCAGTTTCTTGATCCTTTACTTAGAAGGCGAAGCTCTGGCTGGAGCTTTGAATCCCAGTTTTTTGACCTTATAAATCTGTATCGCGATCTCACTCGTTCCTCTAGTCTTCATCAACGACAGATTGCCGATGCACCCGCTAGCTTGCAGGTTGAAGCCAACCAGGAACAGCAAGAGTCTGGTTCATCTGATTTGACCGAATCCAGTGCTAAAAAGGATGATGATAATAAGAGGTCATACCATCAATCTTGTTGTGACATGGTAACATCATTATCTATTCATATTTCCCATTTGTTTCAAGAGTTGGGAAAGGCAATGCTGCTTCCATCTCGTCGAAGGGATGATATGCTGACTGTATCTCCTGCTTCAAAGTCTGTGGCCTCTACCTTCTCTACTATAGCTATGGAACACATGAATTTTGGGGGTGACATTAATTCTTCTAGACTGCAAGCTTCTGTTTCTTCTAAATGTCGCTACTTCAGCAAGGTTATCGAGTTCATTGATAGTATTCTTTTGGATAAACCTGACTCCTGTAACCCTGTCATCTTGAATTGTTTATATGGACGTGGGGTTATTCAGACAGTCTTGACAACATTTGAGGCTACCAGTCAATTGCCTTTTGCCATCAATAGAGCTCCTGCTTCTCCCATGGAGACTGACGAGGGGAGGCAAAATGAAGTTGAAGAAGCTGATCACTCGTTGAATTTTGGGCCCTCAGCTAGCTATGGTAAATTTATGGACCACTTGGTAACTTCATCTTATATTTTATCACCACTCAACAAACATTTGCTCACCCAACCTCTAGTACCTGGGGATATTCTGTTTCCTCGAGATGCAGAAACATTTGTTAAAATACTTCAGTCCATCGTGTTGAAAGTTGTGCTTCCTGTTTGGTCCCACCCTCGGTTCCCTGAATGCAATCATGAATTCATCACAACAGTTATAAACATCTTTAGGCACATCTTCTCTGGGGTTGAAGTAAAAAGTGTTGGTAATACTGTTGGTCGTGTAGCTGGTCCTCCCCCAAATGAGTCTACTATTTCAACAATTGTAGAGATGGGGTTTTCCAGGTCTCGGGCAGAAGAAGCTCTGAGGCAGGTTGGTACAAATAGTGTGGAACTTGCAATGGAATGGCTGTTTTCACATTCTGAGGAAACACAAGAAGATGATGAACTTGCTCGAGCACTTGCTATGTCTCTTGGGAATTCTGCGACAGATACAAAGAGTGAAGACGCCCCTATTGAAAGCACTCAGAATATTGAAGAAGAATTGGTGCAGCTCCCTCAGGTTGATGAGCTGTTGTCAACATGCAGGAGACTTCTGCAAACGAAAGAGAGTTTAGCTTTCCCCATCAGGGATCTGTTTGTGATGATTTGCTCACAGAATGAAGGCCAGGAAAGACCAAGAGTGGTTACATTTATCATTGAACAATTGAAGCTTTGTGGTAACATATCTGATGGTGGGAACCAGAAAATGCTTTCTGCCTTTCTACATGTTCTTGCTTTAATTCTCAATGAAGACTCAGCAGCACGTGAATTAGCTTCCAAAAGTGGTTTTGTTAAAGTTGCATCAGATCTTCTTCAACTGTGGAGTCAATCAGATGAACAAGAATCATCATCTCAAGTCCCGAAGTGGGTTACTTCAGCTTTCATTGCTGTTGATCGTCTTGCTCAAGTGGATACAAAGTTAAATGCTGATATGTTGGAATTTCTGAAGAAGAATGAAACGGGCAACCAAACTTCTATTGTTATTGATGAAGACAAGCAGAACGAAGTGCAGAAGAACTTGGATATACAAGAGCAAAAGAAACTTATTGAAATAACTTGTGGTTGTATCAGAAAGCAATTGCCTTCTGAAACAATGCACGCTGTTTTGCAGCTCTGTTCTACCCTCACAAGAAATTACTCAGTTGCTGTTAGCTTTTTGGAAGCTGGAGGAGTGCATTTGCTTCTTTCCTTGCCTGCAAGTTGCTTATTTGTTGGTTTTGACAATGTGGTGGCTGCTATAATACGTCACATCGTTGAAGATTCTCAAACCCTCCAGCAAGCAATGGAGTCTGAGATACGGCATAGTTTTGCAACAGTTGCTAACCGGCAGTCTAGTGGAAGGCTTACTGCAAGGAACTTTCTATCGAGTTTAAGTTCAGTTGTTCAACGGGATCCAGTAATTTTTATGCAAGCTGCTAAGGCCGTGTGTCAAGTTGAGATGGTGGGTGAGAGGCCATATATTGTGCTAATAAAAGACCGTGAGAAGGATAAGAAAGAAAAAGAGAAAACAGAGGAGAAAGAGAAACAAGCTAACGAGGGGAAGGTAGGTGCTGGCAATGCAATTGCAGTGACTCCGGGCAGGGGCCATGGGAAGCTTCTTGATGTGAATTCGAAAAATTCCAAAATACACAGAAAGCCTCCTCAGAGTTTCGTAAATGTGATTGATATTCTATTGGATTCGGTAATATCTTTCATACCTCCTTCTGAAGATGAATCTGCTGTCAAAGTTGGTTCCTTTTCAACAGATATGGAAATTGATGTTTCTGCTAGCAAGGGTAAGGGAAAAGCTATCGCCTCTATTTCTGAGTCGAGTGAAGCCAACAATCAAGAATCCTCTGTGTCCTTGGCAAAGGTGGTGTTTATATTGAAGCTTTTGACGGAGATACTTCTAATGTATGCTTCGTCTGTTCATATTCTTTTACGGAAAGATGCCGAAAGCTGCAGAGGAGTAACTCAACGAGGTGCAACTGCTTGCCTAACTGGTGGGATTTTTCACCACGTCCTATACAAGTTTCTGTCGTATGCTAAAAATCACAAAAAGGAGAGGAAAACAGAAGTGGACTGGCGCTATAAACTGGCTAGTAAAGCTAACCAATTTTTAGTGGCTTCCGCTGTTCGGTCAACTGAAGCAAGAAAACGAATCTTCACAGAGATTAGTAATGTTTTTAATGATTTTGTTGATTCTTCTAGCGGCTTTAGGGCTCCGAGAGCTGGTGTTCAGGCTCTTGTTGACTTGCTCAATGATGTCTTGGCTGCTCGTACGCCAACTGGATCTTCCATTTCTCCAGAAGCTTCTGTCACTTTCATAGAGGTTGGTCTCGTTCAGTCACTCACCAGAACACTACGAGTGTTGGACCTTGATCACTCTGATTCGCCAAAGGTTGTGACTGGAATTGTGAAAGTTCTGGAGTCTGTAACCAAAGAACATATTCATGCTTTCGAGACTGCTAATGGAAGACTGGAGCGATTGACAAAACCTACCGATCCTGGTCTACCTAGGGAAGGAAATGGCGGTAGCTCACAGACTGCAAATGCAACAGGTCATGCTAATGAAAATATGATGCCTGCAGACCAGGTCGAATCTTTTTCGAACCAGAATTATGGTGGTTCTGAGGCTGTCACTGATGATATGGAGCATGACCAGGATATTCATGGAGGATTTGCTGGTGCTGAAGATGATTATATGCAGGAAAATGCTGATGGAACACCAAATCATGATGACTCTGTTGGGATAAGATTTGAAATCCGTTCTGGTGTTCAAGGGAATCTTGGAGAAGAAGATGAAGATGAAGAAGAGATGTCTGGAGATGATGGTGACGAAGTTGATGAAGACGAAGATGATGATGGTGATGATGAACATAATGATATCGAAGAGGATGAAGCCCATCATCTCCCACACCCAGATACAGATCAAGATGACCATGAAATTGATGAAGATGAGTTTGATGAGGAGGTGATGGAAGAGGATGAAGATGAAGAGGACGATGAGGATGGCGTTATAGTGCGATTGGGAGAGGGCATGAATGGGGTAAATGTATTTGACCACATAGAGGTTTTTGGAAGAGATAGCATCTCCAGTGAAACTTTTCATGTTATGCCTGTCGAAATATTTGGCTCCAGACGACAGGGTCGAACAACATCCATCTACAATCTTTTGGGAAGAAGTGGTGATAGCACTGCCCCTTCCCTGCATCCTCTTCTAGTGGAACCACATTCTTCACTCAATGCAGGTCCTTCTAGATCATCAGGTTCTTTTGTTGTTTAATATAAATATGTTTTCTGGGATATCACGTGAATTTTTTTTAATCGTTATTGCTATTTCCATCTTATTTTCTATTTCTTACAGAGAATGATCGTGATGCTTCTTCAGATAGGAACACTGAGGGTTCCTTGTCACGGTTGGATACCATTTTCCGATCTCTGCGGAATGGACGTCAAGGACATCGATTTAATTTATTGTCAAACGAAGGCCAGCTAAGTGGTGGATCAAACTCATCTGTTATTCCCCAAGGTCTTGAGGAATTACTTGTTTCCAGCCTGAGGCGACCCTCTGAGAAATCCTCTGACAATACTACCGGGAATGAATCTCAAAATAAAAATGAAGTTATTGCATCCCCTGAGTTGACTGAGATGACGGATGAAATTCAAGGCAGTGTTGGAGGAAGAAATGCACCTCCCTCTTCAGCTATATTGAACAACTCCGGAAGTGCTGATAATGCGCCTTCTGCAGATGAGCCTAATCTGGGAACAGAAACATCGAGCAGGCAACCTCAGTCTGCTGAAATTCAATATGAGCATACTGATGTACTTCGTGATGTTGAAGCAGTGAGTCAAGAGAGCAGTGGAAGTGGGGCAACTTTAGGCGAAAGCTTAAGGAGTCTAGATGTTGAAATTGGAAGTGCTGATGGCCACGATGATGGTGGCGACAGGCACGGTGGCGCTGATACTAGAATGAGGAGAGTTAGTCCGTTATTCGGGAATAACACGTCAATAGGCGGGAGAGATGCACCCCTTCATAGTGTTACTGAAGTTTCAGAAGATCCATTAAGAGAAGTTGCTCAAAGTGGCCACCATGAGGAAGAACAACAAAATCAGGATGCTGAATCTATCGATCCTGCTTTTCTTGATGCACTTCCTGAGGAGTTGCGTGCTGAGGTTCTTTCTTCTCAACCGAGTGAGGCTACACAGCCACAAAATCCCGAGCCACAAAATAATGAGGATATAGATCCAGAGTTTCTTGCGGCACTGCCCCCTGACATCCGTGAAGAAGTTCTGGCACAACAAAGGGCACAAAGGCCGAATCAGGCCCAAGAATTGGAAGGTCAACCTGTTGAGATGGACACTGTATCGATAATTGCAACTTTTCCTTCAGACATACGAGAAGAGGTACCGTCTCGTACCTGGCCTTTTGATTTTCTCATTTTGTTATTTCTTTTCCTGTTTCAGTTATTATTTTTTTATGTCTTAGTTGACACTGATTCTGATACTTTGGTTCATCATTGCTGCTTGGTTACACCAGGTTCTTCTAACTTCCTCGGATGCTATTCTTGCAAATCTGACACCTGCTCTCGTTGCTGAAGCAAACATGTTGCGTGAAAGGTTTGCACGTAGATATAATCAAAGTCTATTTGGTATTTATCCTCGAAACCGCAGGGGTGAGCCTTCTAGGCGAGGTGATGGGTTGGACAGAGTTGGTGGTGTGCTCTCTCGTCGAACTGCTGGAATTAAGCCTGTTGAGACAGATGGCTCCCCGTTAGTTGATGTAGAAGGTTTGAAAGCATTGGTTCGATTGCTTCGTGTAGTTCAGGTATTGTTATGGCGTGCTTGAAGCAACCACTATCTCCCTCCTTTTCACGGCACCTATATTAACTGATTTAACATTTTTTGCAGCCGCTGTATAAAAACCAACAGAGACTCCTTCTAAATCTTTGTGCTCATGCTGAAACAAGAATCGATTTGCTTAAAATTTTGATGGACTTGTTGATGTTGGATAAAAAGAAATCTCTCATTGATCTGAGTGCTGTAGAACCCCCTTATAGGCTGTATGCTTGCCAGAGTCATGTCATGTATTCTCGCCCTCAATATGTTGATGGTTAGTTTCATTTCCAATTCTATCATTTTTGCAATTGTATCAAGTCATTTGCTGGTGAATGCTCAGCATGCTACCTTTTGTTTGCTCCAATTACTGTTTACAATCTGTTTAGGATTGCAATTGCTGATTATATTGGACTTCCCATTTACTTCTCCTGTGACAGGTGTCCCACCTTTGGTGTCTAGGCGAGCTCTGGAGACCCTCACCTACTTGGCTCGCCATCATCCTTTGGTTGCCAAACTATTACTTGAGTTCCGAGTGCATAAGGAGTCACCGAGCTCTGATGACAAAAGGGGAAAAGCGGTCATGCTTGTTGATGAACAAGTGGAATACCCAGAAGGGCAGGCATCCTTCACGTTGCTTCTGAGCCTCTTGAACCAATCACTTTATTTAAGAAGCATAGCTCATCTGGAGCAGGTATCATTTAGCAAACAACTTTTAACAGTTTCAATTGAACTTAGATTGTGAATTCTGTTTAATATAGTCTTGCTTTTGCTGTTGCAGCTGCTAAACTTATTGGATGTTGTTATTGACAATGCTGAGAAGAAATCAAGTTCATCTCATGACCCGGGTTCGTCTGTATCTGAACAGCCTGATCACCAGGTTTCCACATCGGGTGCTGAGATGAATGTAGTTTCTACCGTGGCTTCAGGGGAGGGTAGTTCTTCTATGAAAGCAACGGCTTCTGATGAAGATAGAGAGAAGAATGCTCGAATTGTTCTGAACAATTTGCCAAAACCAGAACTTCAACTACTATGCTCGCTTCTTGCACGTGAAGGGTAAGCTGAAATTTTACACACTTTCTTTCTTGACTCTTGATATTAGATGTCCTGTCAATTTCTTCTCCACACTTTGTTTGGAAGTTCTGTAGATCTGTAAGGCTTTTGGATTTGTTTAATATTCTTGAGTCAAGTAATAAGTTAATAACCCAGTTTGCAATTCTCTCTCCATGTTCCGACTGTGGTTGCCTTTTGTGATCTGGTTCTTAAATATCTTTCCTTTGTTACGTTATGACGCGAAATGAAATAATTGTGCCTTTGGCTGGATATATTAATACTTTTTAGTTTTGTGCACTAAAGTTCTATGGCTGGGGTCCTATAGAATCTTATTTGTAGTTGAACTAGCATTACTTTACAAATTAAAATTTTATGGTAATTTTTTTATTACGTTTGTTTTATTTGAGTTCTTGTTATTCTAATCAGCACACAATCCATAACTTCTTTCTTTTCTTCAGTCTATCAGATAATGCATACACTCTCGTGGCAGAGGTATTAAGAAAATTGGTGGCTATTGCTCCTGTTCATTGTCATCTTTTTATAACTGAGCTTGCTAGCTCAGTTCAAAGCCTTACCCAGTCTGCAACAGAAGAGTTGCGTGTATTTGGAGACATAGAGAAAACACTCCTTTGCACTACAACTCATGGGTCTCCAGTTCTCAGGGTCCTGCAAGCATTAAGCTCTTTAGTTATTATACTTCTTGGAAAGGACAACAAGGACAATAAACCTCAGATTCTCCCTGATACTGAACAAAGTGCTGCTATTTCTTTGGTTTGGGATATCAATACATCTCTTGAGCCCTTGTGGCAGGAGCTGAGCAATTGCATAAGCAAAGTTGAGGGCTATTCCGATATTGCCCCGGAACCTTCGTCATCTAAACCTTCCAGTTCAGTGCCTCCTCTTCCTGCAGGCACCCAGAATATCTTGCCGTATATAGAATCCTTCTTTGTAGTTTGTGAGAAGTTGCACCCTAGCCAATCAGACGCGGGCCAAGATTTAGGTGTTGCTTCAGTTTCTGATGTTGATGAAGCTACTACATCTGCTAGCCAACAGAAGACTTTAGGATCTTCTTCGAAAGTGGATGAGAAACATGCTTTCCTAAGATTCTCAGAGAGGCACAAAAAGCTTCTCAATGCCTTTATCAGGCAAAATCCTGGATTACTTGAAAAGTCATTCTCTCTCATGCTGAAGGTTCCCCGATTTATCGACTTTGACAACAAAAGGTCTCACTTCAGATCGAAGATCAAGCATCAGCACGATCATCATCACAGCCCTCTTAGAATATCTGTAAGAAGAGCTTACATTCTTGAAGATTCATACAATCAGCTGCGTATGAGATCGGCACAAGATTTAAAGGGCAGATTGACAGTTCATTTTCAAGGAGAGGAAGGAATTGATGCTGGTGGTCTTACAAGAGAATGGTATCAGTTGCTTTCTCGAGTAATTTTTGACAAGGGAGCACTATTATTTACAACTGTTGGAAATGAATCAACGTTTCAACCGAACCCTAACTCTGTTTACCAGACAGAGCATCTTTCGTACTTCAAATTCATTGGACGAGTTGTGAGTATTTCTTATTTTTGTGGCTTTGAAAGAGCGCTGCATAACATGCATGCATAATTTTTTTTTTGCATAATTTACAGGTAGGAAAGGCACTTTTTGATGGGCAGCTCCTCGATGTTCACTTCACCCGGTCCTTTTACAAGCATATTCTTGGGACTAAAGTGACATATCATGACATTGAAGCCATTGATCCAGATTATTTTAAAAATTTAAAATGGTTGCTCGAGGTAAGCTGTGATAATCTCCCCCTTTTGCTTCTGTTATTGTGCATGTTTTCCTTAACTTAGAAATTTGTATTTGTGTTAATTTTTGAATGCCCAATGCAGAATGATATAAGTGATATTTTGGACCTTACATTCAGCATTGATGCTGATGAAGAAAAGTTGATTCTCTATGAGCGTGCTCAAGTATGTACACTTTTTGGTTGTTATATCTCGATATTTTGTGAAATGTTTTATTTGGCAAGTTATGAGTGGGACTTCGTTTGCAGGTAACTGACTATGAATTAATCCCTGGTGGTCGAAATATAAGAGTAACGGAGGAAAACAAGCACCAGTATGTTGATTTAGTTGCTGAGCATCGTTTGACTACTGCCATCCGTCCTCAGATAAATGCTTTTATGGAGGGTTTCAATGAGTTAATACTTCGTGACTTGATATCTATTTTCAATGACAAGGAGCTGGAACTACTGATAAGT
This sequence comes from Galeopsis tetrahit, assembly GCA_963675135.1. Classification (NCBI taxonomy): domain Eukaryota; kingdom Viridiplantae; phylum Streptophyta; class Magnoliopsida; order Lamiales; family Lamiaceae; genus Galeopsis; species Galeopsis tetrahit. The sequence continues at coordinate 85,483,040 of OY776121.1, forward strand.
GGGCTGCCTGATATTGACTGTGAGTTTCGAACTTCATTCGGGCACCCTATTAACTATGAATTTATTTTCCCATATCATCTCCTTAAACCCCCCTTTTAACAACTTTTAATCCTTTTAGTGGATGATCTGAGGGCAAATACGGAGTACTCTGGGTATACTGCTGCTTCCCCTGCCATTCAGTGGTTCTGGGAGGTTGTTCAAGGATTCAGCAAAGAAGATAAGGCTCGATTGCTACAGTTTGTGACTGGAACCTCAAAGGTCTCTCTCTCCCCCCTCATTCTTCTTCCTGCTTTTTTAATTCGCTCAACTTTTCTGCATCTGAAGCATGTCCACTTCAGGGGTGATTAAGCTAAACCTTATTTATGAGGTTGGAGCTTAGTGGAGTTTTGATGTTTGAATTTTGTTAATCTGTTCAGTGTTGAACATGCAATCTAACCAGATGTGTTAATATATGTAGTGGGGTTTTAAATTCAATGATCCTATATCAGTGTCTTGCATGTCTGGATTTTTTGTCAGAATTAATCCTCTACTATTGTATTTTCATTGAATCCAGGACCACCTACCTTTTGTTTCTCTTCATTTGGTACTAGGTTGTCTATATTTTATCCTGCTAAGAATTTGGAATCTTGATACCTCTATAGTTGGTAAATTGCATTCTGTATTAAGTAGCATTTATTTTTTCAACTCCAGGTGCCTTTAGATGGATTTGGTTCCCTACAAGGAATTTCAGGGTCTCAAAAATTCCAGATTCACAAAGCGTATGGCAGTGTAGATCACTTGCCTTCAGCTCACACATGGTAAACTTTCTTTTATTTATTCCGTCGTCACTCAGTTAGTAGTTTATCTCACAATATTGTTTTCAATTTGGCTTAGTATGGTGGTACTTGGGGCTTGTTTTGGATCACTACTCAATAATGTAGAAGTGCTTTTTTTTTTTAGGTAGTGTTTGTTAACACAACAAACAGCTTCTAGAATCAATTATTTTCAAAGATTCCTCTCATGTTTTTTAATAAAAGGTGACTTTAGAAGCTGTTGCTTGTGTTTGCAAACACCCTGGTAGACCGCTTTTTCAAATACAAAAAATAGAAAGTGCTTCTTGTGTTCTAGTAGTGATCCAAAACAAGACCTTAGAAGTCGCTTACAAGCTCATTGAAACAACTTATAAAGGATGTTTTAAAAGCTTATAAACTCTTAAAAAAAGTTCTTGTTAAAAAAAGGTTTTTTAACAGATTTTAAAGTATGTTTTTTACAGCTTAAAAGCTCCAAAAATAAAATCACCTTAATTGATGTTTATCCAACTTGGTGCAGTTTCAATCAGTTGGATTTACCGGAATACCCATCCAAAGAGCGTTTGGAGGAGAGACTGTTGCTTGCTATTCATGAAGGGAACGAAGGGTTCGGATTTGGTTAAAATTGAAATGGCGTTATTGTATAGAAAATGCCGTGTGATAATGGAACGGGATTATCCTGAAGTAATTTTTGAGAATCACTTGGAAGCATGTTTGGACAAAATGTCGATAATACTGTACAGTGCAAAATTGCTTTCTCAAAATATTTTTGAAAAGTTTTTTCGATTCTTATTATTAACTATTTATGCTCGAGTTGGCAAGTTCTATTTGCAGTGCTACTCGAAATTTATGAGTTGGTTTTTGAACGTTCTAATGATATTATCTTTTGACACATTAGATCGCATATTGGTTTTATAAGATTGCTTGGCAATTTGTTAGGAAAATCTAGGAGAATCCTCAGGTAAGTTCATATTTTTTGCAGTTTTCATCACATAATTATTTACGATTTTGCAATTTGTAAAAACTGTATTGTATGTAGGGGTGTAAACGATCCGAGTCGAGCCGAGTAGTGCTGGCTCGAAACTCGACTCGATTGTAATACTCGAAACTCGACTCGGTCGAGCCTAAAATTTTATTGATCGAGCTCGACTCGATAAACTCGAGCTTTGCTCGACTCGATTATCTATATAATTTTCAAAATTAATTGTGAAATATATTTTTTTTAAAATAAACTCGAGCTCGGCGCGATTATCTATATAATTTTCAAAATTAATTGTAAAATATATTTTTTTTAAAATAAATTCGAGCTCGACTCGATTACTTGTATATAAATATATAATATATTAATGGCAAAATAGTAAATATTGTTCAAGCTCGATTAGGCTCGCGAGCCTTTCGAGCCGAGTATTTATGAGCTCGAACTCGAACTCGGTAACTACTCGAGTAGCTTGAAACTTGACTCGACTCGATTAACTTCGAGTCGATTTTGATCTTTTTTCGAGTCGAGTACGAGTAGCTTGCGAGTTGGCTCGACTCACTTACACCCCTAATTGTATGTTACTCATCTAAGTTATACCCCTTGGAATTGTCCAATGCATTTACTGCATAATCAGTGTTATATCGAACTTGAAATTGTAATATTTTGGTTTATCTACTAGTGGGTATTTCTTCTTCTGCATGCGTGCGTGTAAGTTATCAAGACTTGAGTTAGTGAGGTTTTATGTAGGTAAAATGTAGCTTTGTCTCCTGCAAAATTATCTCATAAATTATTGATGCCACATTTTAAATATATTTCACTAGATCTATTATCACCGAGCATTTTGACACAAAATCACTGCTCTACTAACCTCAGTATTTGAGGCTGATGATATTAATTAAAGGTGTATTATATTTAGAACATAACGACTTGCATGTAAAATTGTAGGGAATCTAAGATCTGTGCGATTTGTGATACGCTAATTCGCTTATATATGGTATATAAATACCCACAAAATTGCATTCATGGTTGAATGGTTTCTTGGCCAAATTTCAGTCCAGAGGGATGAGTCACATGCCAATCTCTTTGTCTCTTGAATTCATCAATTTGGTACCTTATTCAATTAATTTCATACTCTTTTCGAAAGTTATTCATTTTGTCATTTTGAGCTTTACACCGAAAGTTATTCATTTTCCTTTTTATTTACAACATCCACTACCTCTCTCTCCCATTTCTTCTTCTTCTTCCTACATTTTCTTTCTCCTATCCCTTTATCTCCCATTTTCTTAATATACTTGTGTCAAAAGTGAATGAACATTTTTTGAAGGAATGGAGGGAGTATATTTTAATGATCCGTGTTACTGTTCACTCGTGATTCAGTGATTCTTCAACTAAATTCTAGTCAATTTATGGAATTCGAGAGATGAGCTTTATATCAAAATCTTCCTCCGAGCCCGTCATTTGGTACCCTATAATGAAAATTTTGTTTACCATAGCTCTATAAGTTTGTGTTAGTGGACTATATTGACAATTCCATGTGTGTTCTATGTGTTTCCGTTGGTGTAGTGTTGATGTTTTTCTCTAAGTAATACGTTTGTGTTCATGTGATAACACATTTTTTAGTGTTGTCAATTGTGTTTCTTACAAAATGTTTAGATATATTTTAAGGTAAAAATAATGTAAAATAAATGTAGTTAAAAAATACTAACATATTAATCGATTTTAATTTAATTTTGGATATAATTTTTTATTTGGAGTACATATTAAGCTTATTCTTCATATGACACATCATCAAATTTAATCACATGACACGGGGGGACAAACCGAACCACTTAAAACCCAAAGCAAACCTCACTTAAATGCCATAATCATTTTAAGTCGAATAAATTAAAAACTTGTGCGACGAACTCTTTGAACTCTTTTTAATAGATCGGAATAAATTGAGTTGGATTGAGTGTTGGTTTATTTGATCCGAGCAAATTTGTATAAAAGTGTTGGTGTATAAAAAAAACTTAAGGCTTTTATAAAGCCTTGACAAGTATTGTTTAGGCCAGTTTCAGAAGAGAGAGAGATGCATGTGTATTCTTATGTTCAAGACCTTTTCCATGCCCATGGATATTGTGGGACTTTAACTGATGATAAACAATTTTAGTTGGGGATGAAATAAGAGGGAATTAGTTAGTTACATCAATATTCTTGTTGAATGAAACATGTGAACAATCTGAAAACCCCTCAAACTAACAATATATTTCAACATAAAATATTTATCACTTGCTCTTATTTTGCTTCAGTTGTAGTACAGAACATACAGTGTCATATAGATACATACATACATACATACAGTTTGTTCTCAGTTAAATAGGGAGCCTGAACTTGAAGCTTTGGAGTCAAATCTTCCAACTCAAAAAACAAACAAAAAAAGGCTATGCCTTTAGAAGCACACAACACAAAACAAAAAGTTGCAGTATCTCTACAATTTGAGTTTGCTCAAATTAATTTTTGGCACAGCATACGAATATGCCTCATAGTTGATTTCCTGGCCCAATGAACTCAGTTTTGTTAGAGTGGTGATGAGATCAACCTGATAAATAACACATTCATATTAGAAATAAATAAGCACAAATCGGAACCTTTTTCACTTGTAGAGATGAAAGAGAAATCGAAAAGAAATAACTGAATTTATGGATTGGGAATGAGCACGGCCATGTTTGGACTGGACTACAGCTTCCAAATGAAAGATCATGTAACCGATTATGTAAGTGAATGCCACTATACTACTGTGCATTAAGATAACTTTACCCATTTTTTTCGATTTTGGTCTAGGCTGTTTTCATTTTTTGAAATTAATCAAGTAATTTTACCATATTTGATTTTATATCCAGTGACCGGCTATTGACGGTAATCAAGCCCTGCATCGTATTTTTGAATTTAGTCCTGTAAGTTTATCATTTCCACTTTTTTGAGGTTGGTCGTGGAAGTTTACCAAATTAGACTTTTTTTGTCCAGTGATAAGGCTTGATTACCATTAGCTGGTCACTGGATAAAAAAGGCGAATATGGTAAACTTACTGGACCAATTCAAAAAAGTGGAAACAACCTGGACCAAAATTAAAAAATGGGTAAAATTACTGCTAAAAAATATAAACCCAGTTTTTTGGGTCAAATTTATTTTCTTCCAACTTTAATTTCTTGCCTTGATGTTCCTATACAGTGTGAACCACTAAGAAGGTACTAGGAGGGGGCGGCAATACTGACCTCATAGTCTGTCTGTGATACAGTTTCACGGCTGCGTTGGTACTTCTGAACCCATGGCAACACGTCCGGGTCTGAGGCCAGTCGGGCTTCAGTTTCTGACTGATCAGGACCCAAGAATGCTGACATCACTGCTAGCTGAAACAGAAAAGGCATCTTGTAACATTTTCTATAAATGGAAACTTGTAACCATATTCGAATTTTTAGAGGGATAATATCATTTTGGTCCATAAAGTTTACATTTTTTCCAGTTTTGATCTTCCTCGTTTTTTCACTATCAAACTTGGTCCTAAAAGTACATTTTTACTCCCACCATTAGTTGACCGTCTATTAACTGACAAAATCAACTATTTGGGGGTGCTAAATGTAATTATTTGAAATTTTTTAATTACACAGCAGCCTAAAATATACATTTAACACCTCAAAAAGGTTATTTTGTCAGTCAACGCATGGTCAACTAATGGTGGGATAAAAAACAGGAGTAAAAGTGTACTTTCAAAACCAAGTTTGATAGAGAGCGGAAGAGGTGGAGGTAAACTTAAGGGACTAAAAATGACATTATCCCATTTTTAAATGCATGAAGTTGCCAAAATAATCAGTTAGATGACAGCATGACATTTTACAAGATTCCCTGTAAGGCACTCGACCAGAGAGCAATTTGATTGGGGGTGGGGGGTGGGAGTGATCTTTCACCTGGCGGGGGCCAAAGCCAAGAGCAGAGAATTTATTCTTCATTTCAAGAACACTAGATTTTTCCCAGTCAGGAACCCTTCCTTCTGGATCGGGTTGTTCAGCATCTGACCTCCCAAACTGCCTATCAAACAGGCCCCACTGCGCCGAAAAAGAAGATAGTATAATGCATGAAGGTTCTTTTCAATTGAAATATACACTGTATTTCACAAGCTCTCTCGATACAATAATTGACAGTTCTTTTCAATTCACCTTATTGATTTTGTTAACAAGTGTACAATCAATTTTATTTAATTTTAATTTTGTACAAAAGTATTTTTTGCCAGCCATTTCAGGTACTTATCACCTGATGTATTAGGGTAAAAATGACTTGCACAAAACACATCTGAATATTAATAAATTTGACATACAATCGTACATATTATTCAATGGGATAATTAAGATACACTCATGGAGATACTGGAATGATAAAATAGAGAATTGAGCAAGTGTTGGGAAACAATTAACCCATGAAAAGACTGACCTGCCCACTCGAACCATATGCAGAGTACAGTATGCGCCCTTTGTCTTCTTTCCCACCACATTTTCGGATGGCAGAGGCAAGAAAGGTAGATTTTACTGCACTTTGAGCTGCATCAGGGGAGGAATAGAATATATCACTAACAATTCATATGAAGGTGAGTAACTTATATTAAAATGCTCTAATGTTTAACAATATATCATTCTACAACTCAAGAATCCATAATTATCAGTTCATTGATCTCAATTTTATATTTGCTAGAAATAACAGTATTCTTTAAATGACCATCTTGTCCCAAATTTCAGTGTTGTAGTTGAGGAATGCAGTGATGGACTCAGATTTCAGTTCTCCAAGCACAAAATGATGTGCACATGGTATGCTTGAAAAAATCAATTAACCTCCAAAATGGATGAGATCTGCATACGATATAGGTCCACCTTTCTTTGCTTCCTCCAACGAATCTATTTCCTTCTTTGTTTCCTCCAACAAATTTAAAGCAGCAGCAAGATTTTTATTTTCTGGTCTGCTAATCTCTGAGCTTCAAAAATACAAGCGCATATATATAAACAAAATCAAGGAACTATTCATCAAATCTACACTTACAATATCTCCTGAAAAGGATAAAATCAGATTCAACAATTGAGTAAAAGTTCAGTGTTCAACATCAAATCAATGCCAAAAATTTAAGAATATCTCTACCAAAGATTGGTCAATTTCCAAGTTGCAAAATGCTCTTTACAACTGTATAGAACCAGTTTCTTAAGGACTTTTTTATTTTTAATAAAATGGTAGGAACAGCTTATACTCTTACAAAGTAGTGCCTAATGGAACTCCAAGAATTTCCCACAATCTGCTTTCATGTATAATATCAAGTGTGTTTCAAGTTACCTAAACCGTATCGATCCATTAGGGCCACCGGATTTTGTTGCCTGCAAACTTAATAAGCAAATACGTAAGTTTTTCCTTTTCCAAGCCTTTGACAAAGTTGATATGCAACACCCAAATCATATCTGACCTTATCATAAGTTACAGCATCATTGAGTGCCAACGTTAACACAGAGGGGATGAGGTCTTGATTTCCCTGCATGGATACAGATATATATGCATAAATTCAAATGCAATTAACAGCTCAAAGAGATCCTAAGACAGATCACAGTCATATTATCTATTTACCTTCAAAGCTGTAGCAAAGATTTCCTTCACTCTCGCTGCAAATTAGTAATGGGATTACCGTGGCATCAGAAATAAGGAGATATAATATCACAGATCATCCTGTAACATTCACCCTGTCCAGTTTTAGTCATGTTTTTTTTTTTTTTTCAATTTTCGTTCTTTTGGTGTAAATTTTGTTCTGAAAGGACCAAAACAAAAAAAATGTGGAAACATACAAGACTAGAATTGAACACCAAAAAGACCAAAATTGACACAAAAAAAGGGTCAAATTGACACCAAAAAGGCCAAGCTTGAAAAAGAAAAACCATGCAGGACTTAAATTGGACATGACCAAAGTTACTGGATGATCTATGATTTTATCTTGAAATAAGGAGGTACTGTCTCTTTCACAATAAAAAGCTGGAGTTTTCATAAAGCGTACATTGAAATTCTGAACGTTGTCTGCGTTGTATCAAGTCTGCTGCATTAGCCACTTCAATTAATGAGCTGGATCTTGCTATCAAGTCCTGAAAACAGTCCACCAAAAAATTTATCATCATGTGACTTCTGTTTGCTGATCTCATTCATTTTTTAACTATCATTTACAAAGGAGAGTAAGAATGCTTCAGATTTCTTTTGGTGCGCGTGATTGAACTAATTGTCAGTACACAAATCAATTTCATAACAGAAATATGCCGATTTTACTTATTACAATACCTATAATTACTAACACATAAAAGCCCTTTTTTACTTAGCTAATGGTTCTTAACTCCACTCTGCTCAACCAAGCGTTGTTTTCACAATCTAGCAACATGCCCAAAATTATAGCCACTTGTCTTTAGCGAAATTCCCAACTGAAGCTAGTCTTACTAAATTTAGGCTATAATGATCTTCTAATCAAATCCACCACACACAAAATTCAGCAGAGTAAGGTAAGCAAAAGACTCACGATGCAAATGGAAGCGCCAGCGCAATGCAGAACACGCCTTCGTGAGATGCGATCCTCATTACCAAAATCAGCTTCCGTCTTGCAATTAATTGCGCACTTCGGTTTCCAGAAAACAGAAATTCATGGAGGGCAAGGAAATGAAAATTCAGTGCTTAATCGTAGAAGTTAGAAGTAGCAATCATTATTTTACACAAGTAATTGTTCAACATTGTGAAAATTAGAGAGAGAAAACAAAAGGCATGTCGAAAATACACGGCCGTTGCCATGGCTGTCACTTACTGAATGAGGAGAGAAGTATCTAGGTGCAGAGGTAGAAGATGATGGAGTGAATGAAACCAATGAAGGGACAGTAGAAATGAAGGAGACCAACACCATCTCTCTCTCCTCAGTCGCCGGCGTTAGTAACTGTAGTATGAGATTGTACGCGGGTCAGGTGGAATGCAGTAGAGGCTAGAGGGTGATGCTGTGTTATCCTCATATATCCTATATTGGGCCCATTCTATTTCCCTTCATTTATGGAGAATAATATACACATGTACATATATCCACTTATTAACACAAAAAAGTGACACTTCTAATATCTTTTCACATTGCCTTTTTTTTAAGCAAGAAAATGCTTTTATTTAGCATGAGTAAACCTCAATCAGAAGACATCCACAAAGCTTAGAGGTTCGACCTAACTGAAAAGTCTAGAATAAAATTTAGCGGTTCTAGCAAAATTATGCGCAACAATGTTATTAACACTATGAGGTGCTAAGCTAATTGAGGAATAAAGTAAAGAATCTAAAATATTAATGCAACTCTCAGCATAATTAGCAAACATTTAATTAGCCGGCTCTCTTTTCACCACAACGTCGTAAACAATCTTAGCGTCTGCCTCTATCTCTACCCTTTCAAACCCCATATTTTTTATCCACAAAAGAGTTTCGTGCAGTCCCATAGCCTTTCCTTGCTTCACATCATAGTATTCCGAAAGCTAAAATTCACTAAATTTTAATTTATTAAGACCAGCACTATAAGAGTATTGAGATAAAATAGCAACAAGCTAAATGGTTCACGTTAAATAGACGGTTAATAGATGAAGTTTAATTTTAACTCTAGCTATCAACAGGTAACTAATGAATGGTAAAATAAATTTAAATATAGAATATATGACATCAAAAAAAATCCATATTAGAGTATTATAAAGTGGATAATCAAATGCTAGTATGTTTTTATTTTTGTTTTGAATTAAAGTGAATAATAAATGGTTGTTGGTTGTGAAATTGAAAAATGGTTAAGATAAATGATTATAGAAGATGAGATTAGGATGGGAGACATCATCTTGTGTTCTCATTAACTATCATAATTATTCAAGAGTCAAATCTCATGTGTACTAGTTGCACTGTACAAGTATGCAACTAATTTAATTGAAATGTGATATTAATTTAATTAAAATGTGTAAACTAATATAACTGAACAATATTATTTATATAAAATAATCATAAGTAAATAAAACGTAACATTAGCTTCTACTAAAACGTGGGGAACATTTTAACCAAACACCTCTTAAAAAGATGTTTTTAGTCATGTGAATATGTTGTTGTTTTTTTAAATTAGAATGCAAAATAATTATTGGAGTGTGCATATAAAATAATTAAGAGCTATGAACAATGAAATTGAAATGAGTAAGGCATCAACGTACCAATTGTACGATGCAATTGATACACACGAATGAAAATAAATACTACTTTTTTTTTTGTTCGAATCTACTAATACTATTCAACAAAAATAATCAATATTGAATAACAATAGTATTATATAGTAAAATTAGGGTGGGACGACACAATAACACCACACAAATTTCACACAAAAATTGTATAAAAATTGTATAACAACATAATAAAATTTTATATTTTAATTTTTATATATTTATCATATTGGATCACGTGATACAAAATATGTTGTATTGTTATCGTAACGATATGTATCTTTATCACACTCAAATGTATATTGTGCAAGATGAAATGTGAGGGTTAACCTTAATTAATTGAATAATGAAAACTATGAAAGGGGGTTAATACTCATATCTGAAACACATGTAAATGAGCTGTATACACTTAACCGTACATACATACAATGATACAACAACAAAATTGATCAAGTAAAAAAACAGTTTGCAAGGAGTTGAAATTCAGCGTGGCCCGCATTTTCTCATTCAAATCTGTGTTTGTCTGAGAAATCTGCAGATTGTTGATCATCTTTGCTTCTCAATCAATCGCTGACTCTCTTGCATTAATTCTTCACCGCCAATGCTCTGATTTCAAGCCCTAGCCTCTTGATCTCGCATTTGAGTAACCTCACCGCTGATTTCTTGTGAGTTGATCGTATTTATTTCGCAGGTTTAATGATTACATGATGTTTCGATTAAATTTTCACTTCATTTTTTTGAATGTCAAATTGACAGTTCCTCACTGCAAATCAAGCTGTGATTTGGCATTTGGTGAGAATATAAAATGCAGCGCCAACCGACGACGATAGAGGAACAATTGATACTTAAAGCCATTACAGAAGAATGCCCGTGGGAGAGCCTTCCCAAGCGCCTTCAATCCATCTTGAATTCCAAAGAAGAATGGCATCGAAGGTTCTTCTTGTTCCTCCCCTCTTTTCCATCATAGCTACGCATTTGATGTTATCCCCGCATTTTCTTTCTAGATGTGCTTGAAAATTCGTCTGGTGTAGTTTGGGAACTGAAACCTTTTATTATGAGTTCTTGTGGTATTTTCTCTTGCAAAAAGATGCTATAACTTATGTCAGTTAGAAATTAGAAATCGGGTGATCCTATTCTACTAACATTTATTGACATTTCACATTTTGATTATCTAAATTATTTGTTCCATGTAAAGTTTTGTTTATTTGACCTGTAATGGCTGACAAGTTTTCATTGGCTGTATGTGTATTGACATATAAATTTGATTAAATTTAATTGCTAACTTGCTATAAAGGTTGTGTTTATCAGAGTATGTTATCCTCTTGGGGTTTGAAGGAATTTTATGGTGTTGTGACTTAATGAGTTCAATGTTTCTGTCACTGACGCCTTCAACCTTGAAAGGTTTTTAATTTAGATTGTAATCATGGTCTTAATGATTTAATGATATAAGATGGAATTAGAAGGGTTTTGAAACTTAAATGAGACTACTACTCCCATCACCATCTCCATTTTCCCATTTAGACCTTATCATACCCATTGACAATAGTTTAGTTATCTAACAATCGTCATCTGCCTGACTAAATGCATTAGAAGTTTTTCCCAACAGTAGCTGTAACTTTATTAGGCACTTTTAGTCTGTAGTGTCATATTCATTCTAATGGAACATAATGTTTTTCTAAATTCTAATATATTTGGCTTTCATTTGGACATCTTCATAGGGTACACAAACATTACTCTGACTAGTCAAGTGTCAAATGAAATAATTAATTGATATAGGATCTGATTTAACTCATGGACTAATGTGAATCTCCTTGCTGGTGAAGTTTTTATGTTGTAGCATGGCTTTTCATTTTATGTAAACGAAATGCCTTTGATTTATCTTTTGTTATTTAATGCAGGATAATTGATCACTGCATCAAGAAAAGGCTCCGCTGGAATCATTGTTTTGCTCGCAAAGTGTGCAAAGAAGGTGAATATTACGAAGAAATGATGCGTTATCTACGAAGGAATCTAGCGGTGTGTTTAATGAAAATCCCTCTTTACGTTGATTCATTGTGCTAACTATTTCTGTTATCTAGCTGTTAAATTGTTGAGAAATTAGCTACCATAATAAAATACCATTTTCATTGTGCTTTGTCTTTGAAAATTCATGACTATTGACTGAGGGGATAACTAATTTTAATACAAAATTTGTTACCATAATAAAATGCCAAATTAATTGTGTTTCATCATGGAAAGTCATAACTATAAGAGGCTATACTGTAACAAATTCACATCATGTATACCCCCTACTGTAGCTCACAACAAGAGTTTTGGCTCCTTCTGTAATTACTTGAGGAAACGAATTTAACGAGGGGCTATGATATGAAGCAAAAGTGTGATGTACTTTACTTTAGAATCTGATAGCAACTTAAAGGTTAACTCTTGTCTTTGCCCCTTAGAGTTCTTTAAACGGGCTGCCTGATCTGTCCTACAGGAAAAACTTCACTAGATAAAAGTAATGAATTATTTGTACTAATATTCATCTTGTTCTAATCTTACGATTCGGTGATTAACCTGTTCATTGCTTTTGCAGCTATTTCCATACCATCTCGCGGAGTATGTTTGCCGTGTAATGAGGGTTTCTCCTTTCAAATATTACTGTGATATGTTGTTCGAAGTGATGAAAAATGGTATGCGGATTCCACAATGACCTTAATTGAATATTTGCACTATTTCTAGGTTGAATACTGACTCTATGTGATGGTGAAAATTGATCCTCTTTATTTTATGCTGCACTTGCTATATTGGTAAACAGAGTATCCAGGATTACTTATATGATAGCATATAATGAGGCCTCCACTTAGTCCCCTAAGCTTTGAAACAATCATACTTTGTCCCCTTTTTCTCTCGACCGTGCTATTTTCGTCTCCCCTGTACTTTTCAGTTTGCTCCAATTGTTTGCCAAGTCCCAGAGACACGTTAGAAAACTGTGTAACTTTTAGAAATATATCAGTTATGTTTGCTTCTGTATATACCAGGCACATTATATGATTAATAAACATCAAACAAGGGTGTGAATAAGGGGATATTTTGAGAAGTCTAGGTATTCAGAAATCATCTTAATTGATGCTGTATTAGCTGCTGCACCTCCATCTTGATATAGTAACGAGACTTGCAGCACATATGACACACTGTAGTGACCTCTGTTACTTGGATGAGAACTGGATAAGCTCTGTAGTACTCATTAAAGTTATATTTCTTGACTACAGTACTCATTGTTCTACTGGCTGGGTCCTGAACTTGATTATATTGTACGTTTTGTAACACATCTATTCAAAATTATTGTCTATAGACAAAGCAGGGTCTATGGTCTCTTGAAGTCGATTCCAGATTTATTACTGTGCATCTGTTAAGCTGTTTTGCATTCACGATGGGATTTATCCGTTTTCTTCAATATATTTGCAGAACAACCCTACGACAGCATCCCTAATTTTACCGCAGCAGATGCATTGCGACTCACAGGGATAGGAAGAAATGAATTCATTGACATCATGAACAAATGCAGATCTAAGGTAGGGTTTAAAACACTTGATGGTTGTTTGTATATCATTATACTGATCATAATACACTCAATGCATATAGCAACCACAACAACCACATTAATTGATAAATAATTCTTCTACTTTTCATTGGGGGATGAGGTAATGTTATCTGTAATTCACCGCTAGTAGCTTTCACTGATTTTTTTGGTGCTTTTTACCATGTACATGTACTTCTTGAAGCATGATGATTTAGTCATTTAAGCAAACTAAGGAATGAGTCAATATCAAGTTGCTTATTTTTTAAAACACTTAATTAAATATCTTTACTGATTTTCATACCACTCTTTGCCTAAAAGTGGCCCTCTTCAGAATTCCAGAATGCTGAAGTAAATGATTCTCACGGCTCTGATTACCGATGGAACTTCTATGCCAGTCCAGTCCAAAATTAGGGTGCAGTCTAAATCCTGGAGTGTTGTCATTTTTGGGTTTCACAAAACATAGTGGGACATGTAAAATATACTACCAGTATAAATTTTTAAAAAAGGCATACATAAATAAATATAAGTGGAGTTGCTGAAGTATTCCAGCAACTATTATTAGCCTTAGAGTTAAACCTGGACCGTGTATTTGAACGTTAAACTTTGTGTCCAGATATGCTGCCTCTGAAGGTGATATATTTGTTGAATAAGCTTATTTTAGGTCCTTCTCATTGTTTGCCTTTTGGCTTGGTGGGTTTTAGAAACCCTTGGCCTTTTCATGAACAACCACTTGCAGAAAATATATGATATTCCTTATCATAGATGAAATGGATTACCAGCACATCTAACCAGTATTTCTCCTCTTGGAGCCTTTCAGAAAATTATGTGGAAGCTAAACAAGTCAATAGCTAAAGAACTCTTGCCAATAGAACCTGTGGAATTTCTAATTGAGCCATGGTGGGGAGTTTGTTTAGTCAACTTTACTTTGGAAGAATTCAAGGTCAGTGTCTGGTGATAAAATTTGTTCTAAATGCTTATATGGAAAGTTAAAGCCTGAGTGACATTCTTCACTCCACAATTATCTCTCTTCAATCCCTTGTGTAGAAACTCTCTGAAGAAGAAATGGCAACCATTGATAAAATCTGCAAGGAGGAAGCAAATTCATTTATCCTTTTCGATCCTGAAATTATTAAGGGTCTCTTTCGTCGTGGACTTGTATACTTTGATGTTCCTGTTTATTCTGATGATCGTTTCAAAGGTAATTTTTTAGTGCCTTATATTTTAAAAAATTAAGTGTGCTGTTTCAATTATCTCCACCCCCCCCCCCCCCCCCCCCTCTCAAAAAAAAAAAAGGAGAAAACATAAAAATGGACCACTGTGCTTTTGGGAATTGGAAAAATATTTTTTGGGTTTTTATTGCACTTATCCGCCAATAGTGCAGTTTATTTTGAGTGAAACTCATGCATGCTACTTTGTGAATCATATTTTTCGACTTTGGGTCTCTTTTTTTACAGGTAATTTTCTGATTTGGGATGGGAATGTTGTTTTGTTTGACGTTAAAGCATCTGAAGCAGATGTTAACTCAGTATTTTTTTTATCCTTTTGCTTGACGCTAGTTGTTTAAATGCTACTCCATTAAACATAATGCTTTAGTTTCTCTGTTTCTGTATCTGAAACTCTCAATTTACTGGACACAGTTAAATGAGATGTTGGATGGTGAATTGTTTTTTAAGAAATTTTAATACTGTAACGCCATGCTACAAATGTTCAGTTGAGATAAATGTGCCTGGTTAAATAAATTAATACTCCGTATATCTGAGTGAATAAAACATTTCCTGTTGAGGCATCCTCACCATAGTTATTCTGATATTCTTCAGAAAAGTCCTGATTTCACATTTTCTATCTGAACTTAAAGCAGCAAGGACTATAAAAGATTATTTGTTGCGTATAAACTAAAAGCTACAGTCAATTCAGCAGATTAATGTTGGATAGTCGTTTTTGCTGTCTAGCTAAAATGAGAAGGAAAGTATATATTTCGTACCAATAAAGCAGCAGAAATGCTAGAGTAAACGTGAAATGTTAATTCACAGACTGTATATGCGTGTACAAGTGAACCTTAGAGACCTATGTTCTTTCATGTTTTTCAGTTTCTAGGCTGGAAGGTTTTGTTTCAAACAGGGAGCAGTTATACGAAGATCCCATTGAAGAGTAAGAATCCTATCTAATCCTCTTTTATTTGTGTAAGTCTCTTGTACACTAGTTGCACAGTGCAACTATACACAACAAATATTGTTAAGTGAAAACAATTAATATTATTCAGTAAAAACAACTAATATTGATCCACAAATACTCCCTTCGTCCCATGATTATTTGCACACTTTCCTTATTGGGACGTCCTAAAATTATTTGCACACTCCTAATATGGAAATACCCCACAAAATTATTACCCTCCCAACATCATTTTATTTTCAAAATTGCCACTCTTTTTTTACATACATTTTTACTTTACACCTCACCAAATCACCTAAAATACCCCTCCTTTATCTTACATCATCAACCACTAAATCTCATTTTCTTAAAAATTGTGCCGGTCAAACTATGCAAATAATTCCGGGACAGAGGGAGTACCTTTTAGTAAAACAACTAATACTATTAAAAAATGCACTTGAATTGTATGGTGCACCTGGTGCATACAAACTTTGTCCTTATATTTTAGATATATCTTTTAAGAGTAAATAATTTGACTTTGGGATATATGATACACAATCAGGTTGCTTTACGCTGTCTTTGTGGTGTCGAGTGAGAATTCAACTGTTGCTGAGTTGGCATCTACTTTGCAAGCTGATATCTCTCAGCTACAGGCTGCAGCATCCTTTGCTTGTCGACTGGGATGGGCGGTAAAACTTATTGATCCTGCATCTATTCTTCACGAATCAAATGTGCCCGGAACGCCGAGAAGTCTGCTCGGTGATGAAGAAGTTGGTGATGGCAGTGCTTCCCAATCAGGAGATGCATTATTTACAGAAAATGCTACTCCTGCTGCTGATTGTTCTCGTGTAGCTTTTGTTGTTGATGCTAATATAACATCTTACCTTATGATGGGATCTGTTTCGCCAGGTATGTCCTCTGTTTCTGTCTGATTCTTTTCTGTTTACATCTCTCTCACATGTGTGTTTCCAATTCTGCCACTTTAATGTGACAGCACAAACCTCTGATATTTAGAACAGAGAGAACTTTTACATAATGCAATGAACATCGGACAAGATAACATTAGACTGTTTGGATATACACTGTTAGATTTTTTTTCCAACGCAAGGAAAAAGTTTTGTTTGGACACTATATCTGCAGAAAAAGCCATTATTTATTTTAGTATTTATTGCATATTTGCATTACAAAGCTAGACCATGATCATGGAATCTCCAAATCTGCTACATCCCAATTTCCAAGCATGAAATACTGTATCATTCCTGTTGGGTCCAGCAGTGAGGATATGATTGAGTTTTCCATTCTCTTTTAAAAAAATGTCCAAATAGTTTGTGATCATTTTAGGTATTTTTTACCAATAAAAGTCTGTAAGCTGCTCAAGTATTCAGCTACTCCCCTGCTGTTTGATTGAAGGTCACCATCACGGGTTGAGCAGTAGTGGATTCTTCTGACGTCATGTATCCACATATAGTGAAAGAGAAATCTAGGAGAACAAAGACACAAACAATTAGATCGGTTTCCATGACTAAAGCCTAGGCCTTTGGAACCATGTGAAAAGCTTGTAAATTGGATTTCATTGGAATATCAATGATTACAAGAGAGATGGTCTGGTGACTGATATTACGAGGACTATATTTGTATTGCTGTTTCAACTGACCAAAATGTTTGGTTGGGTGTTAATGGTAATTAAACTTGCATTTCAATTTATTTCTTCTAGTCTGGTTGAAAAGGCATACTGATAGGCACATGGATGCAAAATTGTCTTGCCCTTAAACAATCTCAGTTTATATGCCTGTTTTATTGCTTTCTTCCTCTCTTCTTCCTTTTGAGGGTTCTGGTTTGCATCTTTTAAGTTAGAAGTTCTGTTTGTTGGGTTATAGATTACTCGTTCAGCATCTATGTGTGACATAGAATTATGGCCTTAGTTTATGGCTGAATTGATGTTTATGCTCTCAAATGCTTGTTATAGGTTTGAAGTCTCATGCTGTGACTCTGTATGAAGCTGGAAAACTAGGACATGCAAGCATTGCAGATCTTTGCATGGACCTTATTACTCTAGAGGGGGCCAAATTCGAAGGAGAATTGCAGGAGTTCGCTAATCATGCTTTCAGCCTGAGATGTATCCTGGAATGCCTAACTTCAGGTGGTATTGTTGCTGATTCAAGAGCAAAAACTGGCTCAATATCAGTGATCAAAGAGGAAGCCACTTCTTTGGTGACTGATATTTCTAATGGTGATAAGTCTGGAGATTCTGGTGTGAGTATACCAGAGATAAATACGGAGGTTTGTGAGCAATTGATAATGATCGAGGGTAATGGTTCTGGAAGTAGTAATGATAAAAGTCTCTCTATTCCCTTATCTGAGGAAACGGACTCTTATGCTGAGGATTCAAAACCAGGTCTTAGTCCCATAATTGATGAAAACTCAGATTCTGTTGAAGCTTTAGCTACTGGAAAGGAGACAAAGAAACCAAAGAAATACCGAGTAGATATACTTCGCTGTGAAAGCCTGGCTGCCCTTGCTCCAGCTACATTAAATCGCCTGTTTCACCGTGAATACGACATCATCGTGTCTATGATTCCACTTCCTCATTCTTCTGTTTTGCCTGGATCCAAGGGCCCAATTCATTTTGGCCCTCCATCACATTCTTCAATGACACCCTGGATGAAGTTGGTGCTATATTCTGCTCTCTGTAGTGGACCTCTTTCTGTTGTTCTGATGAAAGGTCAGGGTTTAAGGCTGCTTCCAGCACCTTTAGCTGGTTGTGAGAAAGCACTTATATGGTCATGGGATGGATCGGCAGTTGGGGGTTTGGGAGGAAAATTCGAGGGCAATTTAGTCAAAGGAAGTGTACTCTTGCATTGTTTGAATTCTCTTCTTACATACTCTGCTGTGCTGGTTCAACCTTTAAGCAGATATGATCTTGATGATGGTGGAAACGTTGTTACTCTAGATGTTCCATTGCCCTTGAAGAATAGTGATGGTTCAGTAGCTTGTATTGGGGAGGAACTGGGACTAAGCAGAGAGGAAAGTTCAAAGTTAAATTCACAACTGCACGAGATTTCCAAAAAAATAAATTTGTGGACAATAGGTTATGTACGCCTATTGAGGCTTTTTAAAGAGAGAGCGGAAAACTTTTCTCCTGATGATGAGAAGTATGAATGGGTTATACTCGGTGTTGAATTTGGTATTCCACTTTTTAGTCCCAAATTATGCAATAGTATATGTAATAGGGTGGTTTCTTCTCGGTTACTTCAAACAGACTTGTTGAATGAGCACCATGAAGCAATGCAAGACTTGAGAAACAAGTTACTTTATGTTTGCACTGAGTACCAATCAACGGGCCCAACTGCAAGACTTCTTTATCAGAAAGAGAACCTAAAGGAAAAGGAATCTCGATTACTAATGACTTATGCTAGTGGACGATGGAACCCACTTGCAGATCCTTCTTCTCCTATTTCAGGAGCCTTAAGTGAAAACCAAAGATTAAAACTTGCTAATCGTCAGCGTTCTGGAACTGAAGTTCTGAGCTTTGACGGTACTATCTTAAGGTATGCCCTCCATGATCATTAACTGCTAAGCTTCCTTAAATTCTTTGAATACAAGTAGATGCTCATTAGATAAGTTGTTCAATCTCTCACACAGGTCAACTCGAACTTAAATTGGCATTTAGTTGTTAGTTACTCCCTCCGTTACTAATTATCTGTCCGATTTAATCCATTCACACAAACCAATTTTTCATTAATTAGGATATCAAATGACTATTATACCCTTATTTATTACTGCTTGATGATTATATAGACCACAATTAATTAAGCTTATAATTACAAGAAGATGGTTAGTGTTTATGAGGGGTATTGGTGGGAAAAAAGGGCAACTTTTTGGTTAATTTTAGCAAAGTGACAAATACTTAGGTAGTCCATTTTGGATAGATTAATTAGGAACGCCATTTCCCGGTTGAGCCATTCCCAATCCTCTCTCTTTCAGCGGACAGACGGATCAGTGATTACGCGTGACACCAACTTTTCCAAACAACCTCAGTGGAATATGAGAATATCATTATTTATTTCAAATTTATCCTCCAAATCTTTCATTCGAAATTTGACCTAATGATTTTTCTGGTATGTCTTGGACTGGACTAAATGCAGTCGTCTTATGCGACTTTCTTTTGGTAAAATATAACCTGTTTGTTTAGCTTTTAAAATACCTTATCCTAATCTCTTATCGTCGATATGCTACAACTTTCAGACCAGAAAATTTATATCTATATTTGTTTAAGTTGGTGCTCTTTAGTGTCTAAAGTCTAAACCCTGGCAGGGAGGGTATTTCTTAGCTCTTGCTGCTTTTCTTCTTTGCTCTCTAGTTTCTTAATCAGACCGTACTTAATGCTTTTTAGTTGTTAAAAATTTATGTTGCTTATCAAACTCTTGCCTTACTGGTTTAAGAAAAGAAAATGTCCTCATGTAATTCATATAAGGTTTCTATAATATAATGTGTTTTTACTTCACAAATTCAGATTTGATTGCTATGTTGTCTTCATGATATTGCAGATCATACTCCTTGAGTCCAATTTATGAGTCTTCCACTAAGCCCTTTGAAGATTCTCTCGCTATGGGCACTGGAAAAGGCGAATCAGAAGATGCTGACAGCAAAGAAGTAACACTTCCCGGAGTAAATCTTCTTTTTGATGGGTCGGAGTTGCGCCCTTTTGAGATCGGTGCTTGCCTCCAGGCTCGTCAACCTGTGTCCTTAATTGCTGAAGCATCAGCAGCTTCAGCAACTTTTGCAGTCAAACAAAAAGTTTAGAATCAAATTTCCATATGCCAATATGGCAGCACATTCATTGGTGTTTGCAGTTGCTGATTCGTAGATAATGGCTTGTTCTATATCAACAATGAAGCAAGACATGACATTTCTCGAGGTAAAGGTTGAGCTGTCTTGTTCTTTTTCAATTATGTTTATGTTTCTACTATAAAACATGCTCCAGTTGACTAAACATGTCACAAGTATATTTACCTGGTGACTCATTAGTTTAACTGCTGATATTTTTCAGTTACGACTTCTAATATTGTTTCGATTGGTATATCATGTCCTTTCCGTTAGCATTTCATAGATCTCCTTTGTTTTGTTTCGTGTTGGGGATAAGAAACAAGGGTGTGCTTGATTTGAGAGTTAGAGGATTTTGAAATTTGAGGATTTTGAAAATCCTGATAAAAAGTTATGATGTGTGTTTGTTTTGAGATTTAAATAGATTAGGGTTTAACTTTATTTCAAATTAATGTGTAAGAGTGTGATATTGCATTATAATATTATTGTTGATTGTAATTGTAATGATTGTGTAATAATTAGTGTGTTTTATTGGAAGTTGTACAAGAATAAAATGTTAGAAAAGTGAAATAAAATAAGAGTGGGGATAAAAAAACAATATTTGGCTATTTGCATTAATGAGAGAAAGTGGTGTAGAAAAAAAAATGGTATTAACAGGGTTTATAGGTATTTGTAGGGGTGTATTTATTGAGTTTTTAAAACTAGATTCTAAAATCTCAAAATAGAAATTTCAAAATCCCAAATCTGGTTCCCTAATCCCAGATCAAACATGTCCCATATTTGGATTCATATGTTGAAATCCCATATAAAGGATAGGGGAGGAAAAGACGAGTCATCTCTCGTCTGAATTTACAAAACAGTCATTAATCTCATTTTTTAACTTGGAATTTTATCTATTCCTTGGGGTTTTCCATTTTTGATTGCCTTCTGACCTCTTCTTTTCTTTTTCAGCTTCCGTTTTTGCTGCTAACCACTCTGTATGTTGCTGGCCTTGGTTACTGCAGGTTATTACGTATGTGCTTCTGTTGAGCGTTTGTATTTTGGAGCATATTCCCACCATGATTCATTAATTCTGTTGTAGAGAAAAAAAGAAAGTCATTACTGTTGTTGCACTTTTCGTGCAAAAACACGCTAGCCTACATAAGGTTATAGGCAGATAGATAACATGACATGCGATGAACAGGCTTCGATGTTTGAATTGTTCTCCCTTTGGTAAAAGGGAAACTGGTGGCTTTTGTGGTAAGGTGGTAATGGTATATTGACATCTCGTTATGTAGTTGTTGTATCTTAGATTCGATCCTGATGTAGATTTTGTTAGCCAATATTATGTGCGATGGCCAGTTTTATTCTTTCTTTCATGTACCTTTTATTTATTATCTGTACTAAAAAATTATGGGGTTATTTGTAATTTTATATATATATTTTTTAATTAGTGCCCCTACTTTGTACGAGAGTTGCGCTAAATGCTAATGGTTTAAAAACACACAAATAGAAACCGTGCCGGCCACTACGGTTTGACTTTTTTATTTAAAATTTTCGTTTTTAATCACAAATTACAAAATTTTGACTTTTAGCCCAAATAAATTTCGTAATCGCTAGAATTTCATTGTTCATGATCATCATTATTGCAGTCTTCAACTTAAGCAATTAAGAAAGTATGAAAAACTATGGTCTTACTCAGCCTTTACTTAATTAAAATTATGGTCTTGTCTAATTATATTGATTCTATTTTGATAGATAGAATTAGAGATTATTGATTGTTGAAATATAAAATGAAAACTTGCATATGATTTTTCAAATTACACAAGAAATTCAAATATGCTAAGGAGCTGGTTATAGATATGTGATGTCCTTATCTTGCTTACCATATGTTATCATGTTAGAAAAAGGGAGCTATGTTGAATTCATGATAAAATTGTTGCTACTTGTTTAATAATTTTCGAAACAATATATATGTGGCTTTAGATATGTAAATAAATTATTAAGTGAAATTCGAGGGCATGTGTATTCTTTCTCGGGTCTATTAATATGGAGCAAAATCACATACTTATCCGTACAAGATTGACCTTTTTCCATTTTGTTCCATTTTATGCTGGATTGTCCCTTTTTAAAATGATAAAAAAAAAATTACCTTTTTCGATTATTCAAATATCATTATTTTTTCTACATAAAAACGTTTTTTTGTTTTATTCTCCTCAATTGACATATACACTCTCAACAATTTTTTTTTTTATAATACTTATAAACAATTCTCACATTGAATCCCGTGAAAAAAAAAATCTAATGTGGAGCGAAGGGAGTAATAATAGTGTATAGTCAGTGCAGTTTATCTATTTCACTTTTCATTTTTATAAAATGTTTCACTTTATATCTATATTGTGAAATATGTATATATTAGTGCAAAACTCGCGTATTAAGCGAGATTGTAAAAAAAACGATTACACAAAAAATGAAAAAATGTAAATTAGGAAGAAAAAAAATTGTCCGAAAAATAGGGAGAAAGAAAGAAAAGAAAAAAAGGGAATGATTTATGTGAAAATAGCTTATGTATAATTATGTGCAAATCAATCAAATAAGGAAAACAAATATACAATTTATACATAATTACACATAAACTATTGGCACAAAAGTTTTTGCAATGACTTGTGTGTAAATTATATGCAAATTAAGCAAGTAAGGAAAACAAATATACAAAATCTCGGTAAATTAAATTTGCGGGTAATCCGGACCCAAAATCCAAAGCCCGCGAAATTAAGGCAACATTATTATGCATATAAGAAAAAATAAATAATAAATTATAGTTATATTCTAGTGGTAAAAGCTTACCCTTTTTACAAACCTTGCAAAAAGCAGTAGATACACATAGGGAGACCAGCGCATTAACAAACCACTCACGATAGCATTAGTATCGGACGGCGGCCCATCGAAGCCGAAATTCCGCGGGAGCACATAGTGATTAATGTGGCTCCAATAAGTGGGGAAGCCACTGCTAAGCCTTGCATTGTAGGTTTATCCTCCCGTCTAAATTCCCTTTTTATATAAATCATAACACCTGAATTTTTAATTTGATTTGCACATATCAATTCTACATGAAATTAATTACTAATTAAGATTTAAAAAGGAAGAATTATACTAGCCAGCGTAATCCCATCCTTGTAAAAAAATTAGCAAGTGTAGCCACAACGGCTACAACCACAGACGCATTCATTTCATTTTCACAACAATTGATAGATAATAAACCTGCTGCAATTGACCTAAAAACAAAAAACGAACACTTAATTTATAGTAATAAAAAAAGGCAAAAGACGAGGCGAATTGAAATCGAAATTGATCAGGAAATTACAATAGATAAGAGATCTGTATATATTTATTAATGAAGGGATGCGCCACTGTATATATGGGGCGGTTGTAGGAGATTTCGGTGCCGTTTCGATAGAGGCAGGGGAAGGTGATCTTGAGGGTCGAATCGACGAGAATGGGAAAGTTGCGGGGGTGGAGGGTTGGAGAAAGAGGGAATGAGGGGAGAAAGAGAATAAATTAAACTCAAATCCCAAATAAAACATGGGGCGAATAAATAGGTAAATGAGTATTTTACACATAATTACTCATAAGCTATGCACAAAAGTTTTTGCTGAAAATAACTTATGTGTAATTATGTGCAAATCAAGCAAATAAGGAAAATAAATATACAATTTACACATAATTACACATAAACTATTTACATAAAAGTTTTTGCGAAGAAAAAAAAGATCACACAAAAAAAAATAGAAAAAGGAAAAAAAATAAAAAATTCTATAAAATTAGGAAAGTGGAAATGAAGAAGAATTGAGATACCATGTGGGAAAGAATAGATATATACCCATCATTTTGAACAGTATTAATGAAGAGTCAATGGTTTTAAATTTAAGGGTGTAATTTATAAAATGAAAGGTTTGTTTACAATTAAAATCCTAAACAAAAGAAGTATTTTTTTTTTTTTATGGAAAGTTAAATAACCATCCCTTTTTTCCCCTCTCCATGACTACTATCCCACTTTGTCTAAACAAAAGAAGTATTGAATGTATTAAAAAAAAGGTGATGAAAACAAAAGTGAAATCGGGAGTAAGGGAAATCCCCTTGAAATTCAACCTGAATATGATAATTTAAAAGAATCTTGACAGTTTTCGTTTGTTCAATATAGTCACGGTTTCCATCTCTTAGCAACTCTTTCTCCCAACAGTTCTTTCTCATAATTTCTGGTAATTTATTTGTCTTCACAATTCTAAAATTTGAAAAACATCTTAATAATATCATCACATGTTGTCTTGAGTTCATCCAAAACTACTCTTCAACATTTAATGGGAGCTTGCACTTTACAAAATAAGGAAATATTATTTTGCAAATTGAAAGAATTCTTTCAGCTTTCATATAAATTCTTTTATTTTACGGGAGAATCATATAAATTTTTAAGACTTTGTGTTATGTGTGATCAAAGAGTCAACAAAAGAATTATTGACCTGTAAAAGAGTGAAAAGAGAATAGTCAAAGTCTTTATCCTCGTCATCATAAAGGCGACGACCAACCAATAAATGAAAAGCGAAGAAGTGCACAACAACTAGTCAACAAGTCAAGGGAAAAGTTACATGTCCACGAGAAAGTTTGAAGATATGATATCGACGAGCACGAGTTATACTGAAGTGAAGAATCATACAAGATAAGTTGGTTGTCCAACACCAACTTGAGACGATCAGCGACCAAGAGGTCATCAAGAGAACAACCTCGACGACCATCATCCCACGAAAGTTGTACATGGAAGAAGGAAAAAGTAATGCTCATCCCATTGGTTGACGACTAGCAATGGTGAAGATAAGACTCTCAGTCTATTTAAAGTGCACTTAATGATAAAAATGTAATTACATAGAATTAATGTCATGCAAATATGTAACACTATACAAGTCAATTAAAAGAACAATCAATAGACACAATCTCATATTCAACTCAAATTACGCACACCCTTCATATATAAATGATTATGTTTACAATAGGTTATTAAACATTATTTCAGTCAACATATCAAAATGCACCCGACTTTTGAGTCATTATTTTAAAAAAAGGGAGAGACAAAAGAGCTGATATTTTAGGTGAGAAGATAAAATGAAGTAAGCAGAAAGGCCAGATCTTTCTTTCGCAGACGTTCACGTGGCAAACATGAAACGTCCCTTCTGCTACGCAGCTCTCCTTCCAAAAAAACCCCATATATACTTGCATCCACATACTACACTATCTAATTCCGCCATTGATTTCTCTCGATCCCTTGTTCGCGCTCATCGCTTATGGAAGTAATGTCACTTTCACATTCTACTCTCTGGAGCAACCGCAATTCTTCTCTGGTTCCCGCGCGCGGTGTCCACCACATTCTTACGCGGTAGAATTCGCCGGTTACTGTTTCAGTTGCTTAGATAGTGATTGTAGATGCTTACAATTTTCGTTGATTTCTCTCTCCTGCTCTTTGATTGCAGTTGCAGGTCAAAATTAAGTGAGAGAGCGCCATACTTGAAAAGTTCGCAGCAGAGAGTTTTCGGTGAAGTAAGCTCCTCACGGACCTCACTTATTGGAGTTGTTAATTTGAATGTCCAGGTCAAACAAGAATTGGGTGGAAGTTACAAAATGAGTTCATTTGTGTTAGCAGCTCGAGCTGGTGAGCAGACTACAGTGGTTGAGGACCTTGAGGTATGTATATTGTTGGCTTCTATTATCTGAGGGATAATTTTGTCTATCCAATCTTGGAGAATTTGTTTCATCGGATCGACTTTAGTGTTTCTGGGGTGAAATATGGAGACAATGTGCATGATCACCTACTTGATTCATTTGATCTGAGGTGTATTTAGAAAACTGCCTGAATTTTTACTGCTTTTCGTTGGTTGCTTTAATGGTCAGATTGCATGATTGTGCTGCGAGGATGCTATAATTAGTATGTTCGTTTTACCTATATCTACTTCTGTAGTTACTGTTTTGTCACCTATAACTAATACCTGGTCTTTTGAGTGTTTTGATTAAGGAATATGATAAAATAATAGATATAGTACAAGTGATGTGATTGAGAGAGATAAAATAATATATAAAAAATGGAATGAGAAACTTATTGTGTAACGTCCAAAAAAAAGAAAAATAGAAAAGTTATAGTGGGACTGAGGGAGTACTAACTTTACGTGCAAGTACAATTATGATTGATATGTGTAAATATATTGGGATTACTTCAGGCGCACTTATTTATAGAGTTACTTTTTCCTGTGCTTGTTGCTCATGATTCCAGGAAGAAGCATTGCAGAAGTCGGAGAGTCCATCGCTGAAAGTTTTCCCAGGTGAAGCGCATCCTTTAGGGGTGTCTGAGGTCAAAAGTGGAATCAATTTTGCGATTTTCTCTCAAAATGCTACTGCTGTTACACTTTGCTTACTTCTTGAAGAGAGGTTTGGATACATTTTCTGCTGATACTGTTAACTAGAGTTTCAATTTGGATGCATCTATGTCATCTCTTCAGCTATACATACATGGTAGTTGTGCTTATTTAATTTCTTGTTGTTGTTGAATGATCAATCAGTAATATCCTAAATGTTGGCACAAAGGTTCAAAATTGTTGTATTTTCTTGCATACCATGGCAGTGTAACAGGCTTGTTGTCCTGACTGGACTATAAATTTTTATTGCTATATGTTTCAAAGTATTATAAATTAGCAAATGCCAAGATGGCTATAATGTATTGGGCATAATTTCTCTTTGTATAATATGTGACTTTTGAGGTTACTCCTCAGCATATAATCTGAAATCACTTGTCTCTGACTCATCCCCTTGGCAATATGCCAATTTTCAGGGGAATACATAACGAACTTGATGAAGGGATGATTGAATTACCACTGGACCCACAAGTTAATAAGACAGGAGATATATGGCACATCTGTGTTGAGGTATAAATTGGATTATATGATTCTCTATATCTGCTCCATTTGATCTTCTTCATCTTATCTTTTCATGAAAAATAAAAAGTAGGTAATCACAACTCTTGATAGTTGATAAAGGTGATTATTCACTTTTTGATACAACATTCAACTTCTCCCCACAATTTAATACAACCACTTTTAAATGTGAAATGTTTGTTTGTAAATGTGAAATGTGAATGTGAAATATTTGGTGTAAATGTGAAATGTTTGTTTGTATGTGAAATGTACTAGAAAGTGATTGTACTACATTGTAGTAAGGAATCCCCAAATGTACTAGAAAGTGATTTTTCCTTGATAAAAACCTCAAAATCAATGGTTGCTATGAGGAACCAAGATGAAGCTAAAATAAAGTTGGCAAGTTGACAACAGTACTGTCTTGGCGATATGCATTGTTTTGAAATGTAATGCATAAAACTAAGCATCAAAGGATTCTTTATGCAAACCTGTACTTGTCTATTCCATTAGTGGTATCGTCTACTGCTTCTTTGGCAATGGAAAGCTATAGTGTAAGAGTTACAATATTTTTGTTGATCTTGCTTTTAGTTGAAGTTTTAGGCAGGCTCAAGGAGATGGGAAGAAGATAGATATCATATCATTGACATCTCCATTCTAAACAGGAGTCCCTTATTGATTGATGAAAATTATGTCTCTATGTCAAGTTGCTTGTGGACGTACTTATCAGTATGTTTCTAGGGCCTTACAGACAGATCCGTTAAAAAATTAGGTATTGGGGCATAATTTCTTTGGCAGATGTGACTTTTAAAGCTGTTGAAAAATTAGTGTTATTCTTTACTTAGAGATATATATTCTGAGGAAGAGATTGATGGTGAAGTATGGTTTCTCTTATGTTTGTAAAACAGTTGTATGGTCATTCTCATGACTGTCTGATGTTTTCAATACGAAAAAGTTTTTTGATTCACAAGAGGAAGGGTCTGTCTGATTAAGAAATTGTAATGGATTTTGTTTTATTTATGGGTATTTCATTAAGTTTATATCTGTAACGGATATTTCTTGGTTTTTTTGAATTATTGTACTTATCTCCACTAGTTTGCTATGGTATTCTGCAGGGCTGACTTTATTGCATACATTATATATCTTTTTGGTAATTGTATTTTCTACACGATGCACTTCATGGGGCTAAATTGGTACATAAATTTTTAGGTGCCGCGCAGCAATGTCTTATATGGTTACCGTGTTGATGGTCCTCGAGATTGGTCTCAAGGACATCGTTTTGATTATGACAATTTCTTGCTTGATCCATATGCAAAGCTGGTTGAAGGACGCCGAGTATTTGGTGATGCAAACAATAAGATGTCTAAATATTTTGGGACGTATGATTTTGATTGCTTGCCTTTTGACTGGGGAGAAAACTATAAGCTTCCAAACATACATGAGGTAAGCTAATGTAAATTTGTAAAACGGTGTTCTCCTAACTAACACAGACTGTTATTGGAAGATAATTACTAGTGATTATATATGAACACTCTATTTCAGTATTTAAAATTACCAAAATGATTTTATTGCCGTAGTATGTACTTATTTTGTTAAGTTAGCTAAATGTATCCTTTAAACAAAGTTTTTTTTTTATATCATGACTGTATGAAATATCTTGCTTACTCTGTGTACCCCTGAAAGTGGGGGGTTAAGAGGGAACATGGAAAAGTGGCTTTTATAATGTGATTCTCGATTAGAAATTGTTATCTCCTTTTGCATTACATGCTTTTGAAATTAAAAGGATTCAAATATTAATTTTCCTCTAGTTGATATTTGAAAATAATTACGATGGCCCCGAGATATATATTTATTTTTGATGCTTTTTAATCTTATTTTATTGAGTTTTAAGTTTTAGAGTGGGGATGAAGGGGCTTCCTGAACTAAATTGTTGTATATATAATACAAAGTCTCTCATCATTCTATAATCCTTGTAATTTCTGTTTTGGTGGCTACTTCTAATACCTCTAAATGTGTATGACAACCAGTCTTGTAATTGAAGTAATATTTAAGTTTCTTTATTAACACGACAGTTTGCTTGTGTCGGTGTCCATTATCTAGCTAATGATAAACGGCCTGCTACATATACTTTGATGGTTTCACATTTTCTGTCTCAAGGAAAAATATCCTACGAAAAGTATTAGAGCAAATGCTTTGAAATTGCTACATTTTTGTATTTATGTTGGTTCTTGTATATATTTTCCATTTTAACTGCATAAACCATATTTGGGTTTTGCAGAAAGATCTTGTTATATATGAAATGAATGTCCGGGCCTTTACAGCTGATGATTCTAGTGGGCTGGACTCAAAGATACGTGGAAGCTACCTTGGTGTCATAGAGAAGGTAGTATTTGCATCTTCTCAGAGTCCAAATGCTCTGTTAATAACTTTTTTTCACTTCAATTGCTTATTGTAAGTTGTTGAGAACTGTAGTTGTGTGGTATCTCCATCTAACTCTAATTCAGAGTGTATATTTCAATCTCACTAAGCGTGCCACCAATAGTGCATATCTAACTTTTATTTCTCATTCTTGGGTTGAGATTTCCTTTATCATGGCAACCAACTATTGTGGCTTTCTCCTGAGAATTATACTTAAGATCATAATGTAGATTTACTGGTTTAGAAATAAATATGTAGTTCCTAATGATGAAATGCAAATCAATTATCATATAATTTTCCAGCCCCTAGGAGTTAGATAAAAGACTCGAGCCTCAAGTTCACACCTTACTAATCTTAAAAAGATAGCTAGGAGCATTTGGCATTGCTTGTAAATTGGTGTTGCATGCTACATGAAGGTAATTGCTAGTGATATTGGAATAAGCAATTATTGCTGATGCTTCTAACTTTTAATTAATCATCTGGGGTCTTTTTGTCTGTATGTGTTTCACCAAGGGTTTTGGTTTTTTTTTTGGATTAGAAACACAAATTTAATTACTGTAGAAATAGATATAAGGAATGAGATGAAGAAAGTGCTACCAGAAATAGTGGAAAGCTCACAAAATGCCATTCCAAACCTTCAATGGCCCATCTGCCAGAATTATTTTTACTGTATAAACTTTCGAAAAAACTGAGCAGCTTTTTTCGATTGTATTTTCTTCAGTTAGTTTCGTGCCATCTTCCAACTCCAGCCTTGTGATAGCATCCCTTGAATGTGGGGTGTTATTATTAATGAGAGAGAACAATTATTCGATCTTTATTATAGGCTGATGCAGATTGACTTTCACTTCTTTCAAACTCTTAATTTGTCAGTTTCAAGATAATTTTGTTCATGTTTTAAGATTTCATTCATCTGTTGTGTGTAGGGGTGCCTTTCTTATAGAAACACATTTTACCTTGAGAAAAACAATAATTTTGGTCCTCATAGTTGGATGAATTGTTTTATAATGTGTTGTACTCAAA
This sequence comes from Galeopsis tetrahit, assembly GCA_963675135.1. Lineage (NCBI taxonomy): Eukaryota > Viridiplantae > Streptophyta > Magnoliopsida > Lamiales > Lamiaceae > Galeopsis > Galeopsis tetrahit. The sequence continues at coordinate 85,513,954 of OY776121.1, forward strand.
GAAACATTGGTGGTGTAGGTTCAAGGAGTTGTTAAAAAATTACGTTCATACATCCGAGATGTTTTTGTTGTGGGAAAATGATGTACCCAGTGTGCCAGTCTTCTCTGGCTGTCTGGTTTGTCATGTGCTTTACTTAATAAAATATCTAAGTTAGGTTCTGATATTTACCTTTGAATATATGGATCCACTTATTGTGAAGATACCACATCTGTTGGAGCTTGGTGTCAATGCAGTTGAGCTGTTGCCTGTGTTTGAGTTTGATGAATTGGAACTTCAGAGGCACCCAAATCCAAGGGATCACATGGTAAGTTTTAATTTTGACTCCAATGCATTTGCTGATTATGTGAGTCACTCTGTGGCTCAATTAACATTTGCTGAGGTTGAGAGGTTCTATATATGTAGCCTGCCTAAATACTGCAAATACTTTGTGTCATGTTTATGGAAGTCTGATCTAAATTTTGGGGGTAAGGATGCTAATCAGTCCTTTTTGTGTCATTTAAGCTTGAGGCTAGATATGTTCAAAGATGCATGCCCATGTAATAATTGAAAATGTTATATGTATCAGACATTGCGAGAGATTGGAGTGTCATCTTGTAGCTTATATCCTTATCAGGGCTTCCTCACCCCTTTTGTACTTATGTTACTGCAATTGATAAAAATTTGTTTGTTTCTTAAAGAAGAAAAAAGAGACGAGTCGAATGTTAATATATAGGTGAAGAATCATATTTTGTTATTTTTACTAAATAAAAGAAACACTACAATGATAGTTATTTTGTTATAAATAAATAGTGTGGTGGAGTATTATAGAATAATATAGGGGCTTAATCATTATTCTTGGTTTAAAAGAATTGGAACTGAAGGAGTTACTGACGTTGGAATTAAGTGGGATAATTTGCTTCAGGTCACCTTTGCATAACTATTGTTCTCTTTTCTGGGTGTTTCAGCCAATTTACTGGGTTTTGAGATGTGAGTCAAAGTGTAGGGCGAACATTGGGGTCTAAATTATCTAAAGCTGCAGATTGGGTTTCAAGTCTTATAACCCTCTTTTCTGTGAGGATGCAATTACATACAAGAGGGTTTGTATGAAGTGTATTCTTGTTCGATCAATATTAACCAGAGTTATATATGCTTTGATCTCTGCATGTACAATTACATACAAGAGGGTTTGTATTCACTGGTGTATGAAGTGTATTCTTGTTCGATCAATATTAACCAGAGTTAAATATGCTTTGATCTCTGCATGTACAGTACGTCAATAATAATTGAGGCCTAATGTTTTTAACCGTTATTGTATGCAAGATCAACACATGGGGTTATTCGACAATAAATTTCTTTGCACCTATGAGTCGTTATGCAAGTAATGGCGGAGGACCAATTAATGCTTCATGGGAGTTTAAAGAAATGGTCAAGGCACTACATGGTGCTGGAATTGAAGTATTGTTCTTAGTTCTTTTGGTTTGAAGTTCATAATGTTAATTTAATGATTAACTGTTAACTTAAAGTTCATGATCTGGTCTTGTTGCTTTAATTTTCCCCAGGTCATTCTGGATGTTGTTTATAATCACACGAATGAGGCTGATGATAAAAATCCATATACTACTTCATTTCGTGGCATAGACAACAAGGTGATTTTCTTGTAATACAGTAAGTGAATTAGTAACATTCTCTTGCCTCTTCACTATTTCTTTGCCAAATTGTGCATATCATCCATGATGTATTATGTGTCATGTCAATTGATCTGACTTGAAAATTACCTCAAAAGAAATCCATGCTTCAAATGATTTACCAAAGGATGTTTATTTTCACTTCAGGACTTGTTATTTTTAGAGAAAAAATATGTCAATATCTATCTATACCTTGGATCTTTGTTTCTAAACATTTCTACCTGTTGCTGAAGTCTACTCTACATTCCAAATTCAAATTATAGTAACAAGAATTGAGGACAGTCGTCCTTGTTTCAAGATGATTATGTGGTGGTTTTTCTTTTCTTTTTATCCATTCTTTTGGTAATGTGGTGAATGTTTTGTAGGTTTATTATATGGTAGATTTTAACAACAATGGGCAGTTGATGAACTTCTCTGGATGCGGTAAATTCATCTTTTTATACTCCTTTCCGTAACACTAATTTTACGTCAACATCTAAGTTTTGGAGTCAGTGAATATGTTGATTTTTCATGCATGCTGATTTCTTAATATTTGTTATCAAATCGTTTACTAATTTAATTTATTGATGCAACATTTTTGTAATTTAAAGCATGATTTCTTAATATTTGTTATCAAACCTTTTACTAATTTTATTTATTGATGAAACAATCTTGTAATTGAAGGCATACATATATGGGAGTTTTGTCAATTGAACAACCTTTACTAACCTACTTATTATACATTGATGTAACCAATGTAAGACATTGGTTTGACACACTTATTTATAGACAATATGTATGGTACACTTTACGGTTGTTGCAAATGTACACTACCCTGACCAGTAAATCAGCTAATATTAGGAACAGCAACCCGATGACTTATATTAAGAATCAAGGGAGTCAAGTTACTGTACTAAATAGAGAAATGTGATGTCCGATGAAGTTTTTGGGAGGTACTTTAGGTTACCTACCAACCTCATTTATCGTTCTAGGAAGCTAAAGCATAACTGATGATATCAGTAGGATAATCGATAAATTGTTCCCCTAGAGTCAAAATGACCAATTACAAAACTATGTTCATAACCCTGATATGTAATCTGATGTCTAGGTAATACGTTGAACTGTAACCATCCTGATGTCATGGAATTAATACTTGACAGCTTGAGGCACTGGTATGTTCGTTCCTATTCTCTTCAATGATCCTATAACCTTTGTGAAGTTGTATTGTATGGCGTTTTATTACTGGCTTTGGCATAATTAAGACGCGTGAGAATAGTTCTCTATCACATTATCATATGTAATATGACATGCGGCAACAATGATAATTTGCAACTATTTCTTTACTTTTGTACATCCATTGATTGATAGTTGCTCTTGAATCAATCACCATATAACTGAATTAAGCAAGTAGTGATACTAGAGCTCATTATTTCTGATCTTTTAAAAACTTATTACATCAGAAACGAAGTTGTGGTCTTAATAGACTTACTGATTGATCACGTCAACTCCAACTAAGTTTTCTATTTACCATACTCTGATGAAATAATTTGCATGGTCATCTTAATAAGATTGTTCAGAAGTTGTGCAATGTCATTTCTTAACTCAACACACTTGCTGTGATCTCTAGTGGTATTAATTGATTTTTTAATGATTGGTGTCTTTTCATTGACATAGCATATTCTTAGCCATTTATTGAGTTTAGTGAGGTCACATGACTGATGGAAAATAATGTGCCCATTGCCTTTCTATGACTCAAACGACTGTATCACTTTCTCTTTCCCTTGCCATATTGCTTTTGAATGGTTATGCTCAGTTCTTACAATTGATACTCTCATTGAAGGGTCACTGAGTATCACGTGGATGGGTTCCGTTTTGACCTTGCGAGTGTCCTTTGTCGAGGAACTGATGGTTCTCCACTTAATGCTCCCCCATTGATCAGGGTAAATCCGATCACCCTCAAATTAAATTGGATTTTATGGTTGCTGTATGTAACATGGAAACCTGAAACCTGCCAAGTGTAGATATTGTTATTAATTCCATTTTTTTCCTTCTAATATTTCGTTTCAACTTAATTACGAGATTGAAATCCTCCACACCCTCACCAGGGGGCCCATTGATTCTTACATATTATTTTCTCCTATTTGTACCAGTTAAGTTTTTGTGAATATATTCATGCTGACCATTAGTAGACTACAGGCGTTTATAAGACGTAGAAATTAAGGTTTAGGAGAGAGCAGTAGAGGAGCCTGAACCTTCTCTAAAGATTGGTATTTACGGATCTAAAGAAATAACTTCGCAGGAATCAGCTACCATTTTCACAGGCAATCCCATAGTTATTGTAATCTATATCCTCATTTTACTGACATTCAATAAAAGAACTTAATCTTTATTTCCTGGAAATTTAGCACTTGTGAAGATGCACCATTAACCCTAGCCTCCTTTCTCTTTGGATTTGCTTTTTTTATTTTTTTTATTTTTTAATAATCTTATTTTACTACTTAGTTGCCTTTTCTCCCAACCAAAGGAATCACCTTAAGATGATCTCATCATTTTGAGAAGTCTCAGTTTACCCAAGTGAAATATTGTTTTCTTTTATTCTTCTGCATGCTTGGTGTTGATAGCTCAAATGGTGCAGGCGATAGTCAAAGATAGTGTCCTTTCAAGATGTAAGATCATTGCAGAACCTTGGGATTGCGGTGGCCTATATCTTGTAGGAAAATTTCCAAACTGGGATCGGTAACTTCTGCAAGCTTCTGCTTTTTTCTATATTTGGCAGTAAACTTGTGCATAGCTGCAGCAATTTTCTTTCATCTATACATACTTAAGCTTGCTTCGGTTATTTGGAGTGTATAATGTGCTAATATTTGCAATAAAGTTTATGTTTCTTATAAAAAAAAGTACTAATATTTGCAATTAGAGGTTAGGCAATATATACTTGAGACCATTAAAATGTAATAATGTGCAATGCCTTTTTTAAGACCTCATATAAACCATAAATGTCCGGCCGATTTTTATGTTTATTCTCTCTAAATGATTGTGACTTCCATGCCCGTCTACACATATCAACACAAACCATATAATATTTATGTTGCAGGTGGGCTGAATGGAACGGGATATACCGCGACGATATAAGAAGATTTATAAAGGTAATGAAAATGGAGAAACTCTCAAATAAGATGTGGACCTTGATTTTCATCGGTATCACATTTCCTAAAACTTATAAAATAAATCAAAGTAAATGATAGAAAGTCTATGGGAACTTTCCCTTGCACAATATGCAAAATGACGGCAAATTGCTTCCTCTACTCTTAACTTTACTCATAATTCTTTTTAGAGTTCAACTTCTTTGGAGTACACTGGGTTTGAATAGCGTAAAGGAATAGCTTAAAAGATAGGGTATAAGTTGGACTGGTCCTTCCTTCACTCATGGGCTTTGGGAAAATAATTTGTACTTGCATATAGAAATGTAAGTTTTTGTGAAAATTATATTTCTATTATTGTTTCCAAGCAAACAGCTGTTTTCAATTCTTCCATCCCTTTGTGAAGTTTATTGCCTTGGCGAGTTTCACATATCTTATTTTAATGAAATATACTATCTTTTTGGCTTTTGATAGATATAGCATGTTTTCCTAGAAACCTTACTCCATAATAACTGAAGTTTCAGATTCTATTGCGTTTTCATTTGAAAATATCATTTCGATCAGATTTAACTGAGGTGCACTGTTGAAAAAGTACTATCTAAATTCATCTGTTTAATTTTGTGTTGCTATAAAGTGACTCGATTGACATCATCTCTTCATACTTCACATATTTTTTAGGGAGTTTCACCTCATACTCTTTGCTAATCATGGTGCTTTGTCTTTCACCTAATACTTTTTGTGTTCATGTGCTTTTCTGATACACTTGATTCTTTTTCTTGTTTAAGAATTGCTGGAAATTTGTAACTGTTGAGTACATTCTTCTATGACTTCACCTTAACAATGGTTTGTAATGATTTAATTGTGCTCGTCATGTATAGTGAACGAATCAGCTTCTTTTTTAATGAAGTTTTTGTTTTTCATTAATCATTTGCTTATCACATCATGTGTGGGGCATATATGTGGAAGTTTTATTCAACTCTTTTAAGTTATTTATTCATCATATACTTTCTACAAGAAAAGGAAACTATTATACTCCCTCTGTCCCACAGGAATTTGCACACTTTCCATATATGGATGTCCCATACCAATTTGCACACTCCATAAAAGGAAATATCTTCACAACCTTCACCCTTGAAATATACTCATATTTACCCATATGCCATTACTTTTCCACACTCAATCTACTTTTTACTTTACTTTATTCATAAAAGTTTACAAAACTACCCTTCAACACATCAATCATTACACCTTTTCTTACACATTTCTTAAAATGTGTGCCGGTCAAAGGGTGCAAGTTCCTCCGGGACGGAGGGAGTACATTTTAGTGTATATCCAAATTTAATTTGTTTCAAATACTCATGTTAACCTTAGATTTAATCCAGGGTGACATTGGTATGAAAGGAAGTCTTGCTACTAGGGTTGCTGGTTCTGCTGATCTTTACCAAGTAAGCCTCACTGGTTTCGTACTCATGAAACTTTCTTGTTCTTGTTATCTATGTTAACAAATGACTTGATGTGAAGTAAGTAGAACACTTTTTGATTCGAATTAGTTTAGACACTATGCATTGCCTTCTCTGGTCTAGCCTTATTATCTACCCTTAAAGTCTTTTGATGTCGGCTTCACGGTATAATTCAGACTGCCTTCTGCCATCCCATTATTATTTTCATTGAAGTTTTTAAATCTTTCTGTCATGCCATGGAATTCCAAATAAGGATAGCAAGTAATAAAACTTCGACGGTGTAAACATGCAACTTTAATAATGATATATATGTATATAATAGATAAATACAATCTTTTTGGCATAATGCATCAAAAGGTCCCTAAACTATCAACTTTTCTTTATATAGGTCACTAAACTATTTTTTGTTTTAAAAATCCCTTTAAGTATCAAAAAATTATTTCTCTAGCTCCCTTGAGATGAAAATTGACAGAATTTTTCGATTCATCTTACTGGTGATCAATGCTCGTCTCAAGGGAGCTCAATGCCCACGAAATAAAATTCCAATGCTTGAAATGTTTTTCAAAACAAAAAATTGTTCAAAGACCTATCAAAATTAAAATTGATAGTTTAGGGATCTGTGTTGATGGTTTATGAGTTATTCCATTCTTTATCTATCTCTAGTATGAATCTGCACTCTGTCTTCCAGTAGCAGTTTTGCAGGACCTTATTTTTATGCTTCAACCCCATGGCAGCCTTAGTTATACCTATTATTTGGTGTAATGTTATAAATTATTCCTATTGAAGACTGGAGTCAAGCTCCTCTGTTCTTACAGAAGAAATCTTAAACTGAGAAATCCTAGAAACCCAAGCAAAATACTTAGATTATCCTAATAACCAGCTTAAACACACTGTAGAAAGAATTTCTGCTGTCAAAAAACGTTCAGGATCTAAGTTTCATGTTTGTTGTAAATTCGACTCGATTCATAGATATTCTGTGATCGTTCAGTCAAATAACTTCAATTTTATTTTTTTGGCCTTAGGTTAATCAACGCAAGCCATATCATGGTATCAGCTTTGTAATTGCTCATGATGGATTTACTCTGTATGACCTTGTCTCGTACAATTTTAAGGTATTACATGCTTCGGTTTTGAATAAATATAGTCCAAGTTTGAATATCAACTCCATATTTACTGTTTTCTGTATTCTGTAATTTTAGCATAATGATGCCAATGGAGAAGGTGGAAATGATGGGTGCAATGACAATTTTAGCTGGAACTGTGGTTTTGAAGGTTGATCTGTCTCAATTTATTTTGATTTTCCCTTTTATATTACTCTCTCCGTCCCGCGATTATTTGCACACTTTCCTTTTCGGTCCGCCCCAAGATTTTTTGCACAATCCTAATATGGAAATAACACACAAAATTAATACCCTCACAAGTCACAACATCATTTTATTTTCAAAATTACCACCCACATTTTACCTCACATCTCACTAAATCACCTTTACACCTTACCAAATCCCCTTTACAATTCTCTAAATCACCCAAAATACCCCTCCTTTATTGGACCTCACACCCCATTAAATTCACTTTTCTTAATTTGTGTGTCATTGCACATGCGAAGATAATCCCGGGACGGAGGGAGTATATTTTTGGAACTAATATTAATAGGTCAAATCTCTTACCATATTACATTTCGTGGTTGTCAAATGACACTGTCCATATGAACTAATTTTTTCAATGATATTACTTTTTCTATGTTAACAGGAGAAACTGCAGATACAAATATAAAGGCTTTGCGTATGCGTCAAATGAAGAACTTCCAAGTAGCCTTAATGATATCCCAGGTAAATATAATACTCCATGACTGCTAATGCTAATCACAGTACTTTTTCTTATGAACCTTTTATTATTTCTGTTATTCTAAGAGCATGAAATCCCAGTGTGCTTCTCGTTGAGAAATAGGGAATTCCCATGATAACCAATTACAGTACTTATTTCAAAATTAACTCTTTTTTTTGGAAATAGGGAACTCCAATGATGCTAATGGGGGATGAATATGGTCATACTCGCTTTGGAAATAATAACAGCTATGGACATGATAATGCTCTAAACAACTTTCAGTGGGGACAGGTATATACTCCTCTCTCTCTCCCCATCTGTATATATAAGTTATATAGGAAGATATGTATTTTATTAACATGTAAGATGACGTTGAAATTTGATGAGACAGTTGAAGGACAAGAAGGATAATCTTTTTAGATTTTTCTCTGAGATGATAAAGTTTAGACGGAGCCATCATGTCTTCACTAGAGAAAATTTCATTGGGAAGGTAAAACTCTTTACCTCTTTGTTACATTAGGTTGCCTGTCTTGTTTTCCGTGGACAATTTCTAGTAATTAATTATGTGTTACCTTTTCAGATGTTGAGTATAAATAATAAAAACATTATGCATATTTCGGCTTAAGAAATTTAAAATAAAATCTAAATACACGAGACAGTTTTAGGGTAAGAATTTGACTGTCTGTGGAGGTTGGGTCCTACTCCCTTTCTTGCTGCGTTGTTGAAAGTCCTGACTTATTAGGTAACACTATTATAATTTTTCTCGGTGGCCTAGAAAATATGAAACCATTTTGGTTAAGTATGAATTTACCTAATTGGAAATAAAAGCTTCTAACATAATATGTCAGGACATAGAATTCATGCAAGCATGTGTTAGAGGTGGATTCTTGAGTTATTTGTCAAGTGTGAATAAACCTTGGAAGTAGCAAATTGAGTAAGCTAAGTATGTATAGATTTAGAAGGCAAATAGGAAACTTCTTTGAGCATAACATGGGATGTGTTCTTTTTGGAACATTTTGGTATCTACAAGAAATCTTCATAGCAATAAAACAACACACTGGCGTCCTGCAGGTTTAATCCTAGAGCTGATAAATTGGTGTTATTGAAAATTTTTACATTAAGAATTAACAAAAATATTTTTATTTAAATTTTATTTGACATGATTTTGAAATAAACTTAACTGATTTTTAGAAGTTTGGATTGTTGGAACATAATGATGAAGAAATTTTGACATACTTTTATTATTAGTTAATACATATATTCTGCAAATAATAAATAAATTCTATGCTAGTATAAAACTATAAACAGTCTTTGTCTATTGACTGTTCTTCAGATTTTCCCTTTTCGTGTTTGAGATTAATTTTACATTCTCTTCATGCAGAATGAAGTGACATGGCATGAGGACAACTGGGAGAATTGCGAGAGCAAATTCCTCGCTTTTACGTAAGGAATACGTCTTTTGCACCTCTAATACATTCTTGACCAATCTATATTGCTTACTTGGCAATTTGCACCCGAAAATTAATTAGTTTTTACTCTATTGAATTTTTAAGAATTTTGGGAATTTATTAAAACAGCTACCTATTAGCCAAACCCCTCGTAATTGCTGATATAATAACATATTAATACATCATATGACAACCATAACTACTGATCCATTCTATAATTTTTTCTTTTTCTCTGATGTACAAAGAAATGTCATGTTTCAGGCTTCATGAAGAAAATGGAAGTGATATATATGTGGCATTCAATGCACATGATTACTTTATTAAAGCTTTCATACCATCCCCGCCAAAAAGCAGACGATGGTATCGTGTGGTTAGTTTTCAATACTCAACCTTATCCTGTTTGAGACCTCTGGAATGATCTTCAATCTTATTTCTTGAAAAACAGTATATCATATTCTTCCACTTGGTGTTTAACTTTCATGTCATGCAAATTGATTCTTGAAATCTCTTCATGCCTCGTTTTATAATTAAAAGAAATGCTGTTTTCTTTTGGTACCAACTGTTTGGAGTTTAAGAAACTCAAATCACTCTTGAGGTGTATGCTGATGTCTTGTCTAGGTTCTTTCATACATTCCTACTTAAAATTGGGTAAATTACAAGAACCACCTTGATGATTAAGCAACTTACAAATAAGCCTTGCAATGATTTGAAATTACAAATGCCCCCTAGTGGTACTAGTTTTCTTACAATTGCCCCGTACTATATATGTTTAAATTAGGAAAATAGAAGCAAAAGCCAAGGGGCGTATTTGCAATGTACAAACTTCATTGCATTTCTTTTTGTAAATAGGGTTAGCTCATGCTTTTTTGTTAGACCTTGACAGATAATCTTAGTCTGCTCCATAAATCCCCCAGATAATGTTTTAAAATTCTTTGTTCTTTGAGTTGCACCTGTGTAGTTTGCAACCAAGTGTCAAATTATAAAATGGCATTGGAGCAGCGCAACGATAGAGTTTGTTGTATTATTCTCTTGATTTGAACCAATTAGTTGCTATCTGTCCAAGTCTTTCTTTGTTTCACATAACATTAGAGGTTGATACTTGTTACACTTGCAAATTAGTTTGAATTTTTCTTTTTGATTAATTAATGAATTTTGACTCGTCTCACTTGAAACGATCTCAAAAGAGAATGTCATATTCTTTTATTTTTCGGGCTTGTTTCTGTGGATAAATTTGAGAAGTCTTAAGGGTGTTTGCAAGCTTTTTTCAGGGTAGGCTTTTTAAAATAAGTGACTCTGAAAGTTGTTACTTGTGTTTGTAAACACACCCTTACAACAATGGTGAAGCTTCCTTTTTTTTTTTTTTTTCCCTTATATGTGTAAATAAATTCAGGTGGATACGAATCTGGAGTCTCCGAGCGACATTGTTCCTGAAGGCGTTGAAGGTGTGCAAGAGATATATGAAATTGCCCCCTACTCGTCAATTATCCTACAAGCAAAGTAATGTGATGCAGATGAGACTGCATTAGCATGTTCTTGGTTAAGACTGATCGTATTCCTCTGGCACACCCCTACTCTATCTAAAGTAAAATAACTATCGCACAAGGAATTATTGTTATTTCCTTTCGCATTGTATTCCAGTATTTACTATAATTACCTTGATTATTTAGATGTATTAACTGCTTTAGTACTCTAATTTTTTTTTTTTGGGAACAGCCAACATTTTATTGAGAGGGTATAAGATATACCCTAAAAAAGAATTACAACCTCACGTAGCGTGCAAAGAAAACAGGGAAAGCGGATAAAAGTGGTACAAGACCTCTATTTGATACAAAGTACTGGTTGCCTAACACAGCTGACTCAAGGCAGTCTCTTACATCAATAGCTGGAGCACAATGGATGAGTGGGATACTACCTGGATTATATCTGTTGTTCCTTCTGATTCAAATTCATTTCCTCTAAATACTGCTGCATTTATGCTTCTCCACACGAGCCAAATTGTGCAGTGCCAAATCAGCGACCAAGCTACTCTCCATTTCGGCTTCGCCTTTGCACGATGATCCCTGAAGTGTGATAGACCCACCTCGTTGATGTTGTACTCGAGCCCAAACCACCTGTGGATTTTATCCCAAACCTCCTTCGTCTTCGGACATTTGAAGAAAATGTGGTTCACATCCTCGTCATCTGTCACAGAATTTGCATTTTGTTGAGAATTTCTGATTGTAAGCACCACGTCTCTTGAGATTCATAATCCTTGGAACTTTGTTTTGCAGCATTCTCCAAGAAAAGCCAGCCGCTTTAAGAGGAACGCCCTTAATCCACACCTGCTTCCGCTCGTCGATCTCTGTTGACACGATAGACAACCACCACTTAGACCAGTTTTTAGACTTTTTTCCTACAGACCTGAACCTCTCTATACACTCCTCAAAGTTCCCATACTTGGACTCAAGTATCTCTTTCCATAGACCTCTCCACTCCAATGACAATCTTCACCCCCATTTACCCAATAGTGCATTATTAAACAAGCGTAAATCTTTTATACCCAGCCCTCCCCTATCTTTAGTTCTACAAAGAATGTCCCAACTCCCGTAAAAAAAAAAGAATGTCCCAACTCACCCACGAAATTTTACTTACCTTCAGATCGTCGTCGCTCCACAAGAATCGCCTTTGAATAAAATGAATAGCTGTAATGATTTTTGTAGGGGCTTTAGTGAGGGATAGGGCATATGACGGTAAGTTTGAGAGCACCGAGCCAATGAGCACCACTCTTCCCCAAGATAGTGGTTTTGTCTTCCCATAATTTCAGTCTATTCTCCACCTTGCGTTCAATCTCCTTCCAGGTCGACGCCTTACAAGGTTTGGCTCCAACATGCAGTCCCAAATATTTTAATTATGACAGTATTAACTGTGTAGTTTCGTTGTTGACTAATTCTTATATGTAATTGAGTGCATTCCATGTAACTTGATTTAAAATTTTTAAGTAATTTTGATATATTTTCAATTGCTCTATTAATTTTTTTTAAGTTAAAATTGTGTTCAATTAAATATTTACATAGCTCTTTGTTGAAGTTTGAGGTTGGTTAATTATTAACTCACCCACATTTTAAATATTGCACCTTCGAGTATTTCTAAATATTTGAACTGAAAAAAAAAAAATCACGGGTCAAAGAGAAAAAGTGCAGGCGTATATTCTTTTGCTTATGAAAAATTATTCTGCATGAATAATGATTTAATATTGATTGTTTTTTATTGTGTTATTGTTTAACCTGATATTATATGAATAAATTAGTAATTTTGTTGTTGTTGATGTATCTGCTAAATTTATGTTTTTATATTTAAGAAAGGGTATATTATTTTTTTTAGTTCCTTAATCTTGTGTCAACTTTAATTTCAGTCCCTAACATAAAAAATTGTTAGTTCTGAATATATAATTTTATTGAAAAAAAAGTTGGGATCAAAATTAAAATGTGTTGTTAGTTTTAATTCTGATGTTCCATCGAGCTTAGTAGTACAATTAATATATTTTAGTAATTTAAGTGATACTTTTAGCATTACTAATATTTTTTAATAATTTAAAATGATAACCTTTAACATTATAATTACCACTCGAGCTAAAAAAAAAAGACAAAGTGGGATAGTGGGGAGGGTAAAAAAAAAAAAGGGATCGGTATTTAACTTTCTATCAGATCGAGCTAAAAAAAAATAAAAAAAATTCAGGTCTTTGACATCAACTGAGTAGGGCTTAGTATTATCAAATTCTTCTGCTGCTGGAATTTGTTCGGTAACATTGAGGATGGAATTGCGCACAAGCTTTTGGGAAATTCTTGTATTTTGTTGAAAGCTTAGGGCCATTCTAAAATGGCGGAAAACCGGCGACTCATCCTTCGCAATTTCCTTTCGCCTGATATCTGCAAGGTTCCCGCTCTCACCTCTCTTCGTCTGCTGTATGCACGTTTCTGCTTATTTTCTAACTGATAAATTCTTGCTTGCTCTCTTTTTGTTATTTTGGGTAAATAAATTAATAATGTAGGAATTAGAGTTCATACATAAAAGCAGTTGCACAGTTGGGTACAGGCCAAATGTCTTCTCTACCACGCTCTCTCACCTTATAGCTACCAATTCGGCTCATCTCATCATACCCTTTGTCCCCATCCGAGGTTCTGTTGTTTTTACCTCTCTTTATATATACTTGTTAGTTGTTATCAATCAGCAATTTCCATTTCTGATAGCTGCTTGATTTGTAGAGAGGTTAAAGGAGAAAGTGGAGGAATATTTTGGATGCGAGTACGAATTATTCGTCGAGTTCACTGGACTCATTAGGTACAGTTATGATGTATGATTCCTCTTGCCACTATATGCTCAAATTACATGTCGACTTTTTCTTACATTAAGGGATACTTATTCAAATTTCAAGAATGTTATGTTTCTTTTGGCGGTTTTGAACCATCTTCAAGAACCTTTAGTTATGATTTATGAAACTTATTCTGCTAAGAGAGGAAATTTTGAAAAACAGTTTTCAGTTTTTAGATTGAAGATGTTCTGAAAAGACTTGGAATGAAACTACTAAAAGTAATTCCTCACTTAAGTAAATGAGAACATATCTTGTCTGAGCACGATGGTATTAGTAAGATATGATTCGTATATGATATATAACTGACCCCGCATTAAAGCCTTTTTTTTCCCCTTGTGAAACCAATCTTCTCGTTTTCTTATGGTTTACGTGTCAGCTGGTCCAAGGGAGCTAGCATTGGATGGCACAGTGATGACAACAGAGACCATCTCAAACAAAGGGATTTTTCGGTGTGTAATTTTCTTGTTAAAAATGTTACTTGAGTAAATATAGTTATTTGAAGCTTTTTTTATGTTTCTTGGTTTTCATTTTCAATCATGAATTGTTCTCATATGTTCATACATTTTATTTCAACACCTAGTTTTTTATTGTGTCTACAACTTCCCTTGCATCTACTAAAAATATGCCGTGTTTGGAAACAGAAGTAGAAATGCATTTCAGATTCATTATTGTGTCTACAACTTCCCTTGCATCTACTAAGATTAATTTGAATTTCATGGGAAGTGAGAAAGAGTATTGTTTTAAGTAACTAGTTGTTGGATTCGGAATTTTGTTTGAAACGTATATTCATACCTTATACTCCCCTAACTTCCATGGGAAACTGTACTGCAGTTACAAGAAACTCTCCCTCCGTCCAGATTTTATATCTTTACTTTATTGTTGTTGCACTTCAAAATTACTTGTCGAGGATTAGTGGTATTGCGTCATTACTTATTAAAAAAAATTGTTTTAGCATATTTGGCTCGATTACTGGATGTCACCAAAAAATAAAGCATTCTTTTTTGTTGCCGTTTTGTGTGTCTGGTAAACTGGGAAATGCAGCTAATAGTTATCTTTTTCACCTGGTTTAAGGCTGTTTGCTATTTAAATAGTTATGAGGTAGACTTCCATGGAGGCTTGTTTCACTTCCAGGATGGGGAACCCTCAACCATCGCACCCATGGCTGGGGTAAGTGATTTTCTGTAATAAATTAATAACATAAAGTTACTCTACTAAAACCTATGGTGATGTTTGATTTGAGTTTATAGTAGATTTTGAAAACCGGTTTTCAAATCTTGATAAATAGTAGTGTGCGTTTGTTTTGAGATTTTAAGTAGGGAGATTTAACTTTATGTCGAATCAATGTGTAAGAGTGAATGATTTGTATTATTATATTGTTGTTGGGTGTGATTGTAATGATTGGTTGGTGTTGATTATGATTTAAATACATTAAAGTGTTAGGAGAAAGAATTGATTGTATCGGAAAGTATAATGATAGGTTGGTATGTCTTGTAGTGGTGGTTTTTGAAACCAAATTTCAAAATCCTGAAGTAGTAGCGTCTTTAGATTTCTTATCAAAAAAAAATTGCCTCCATTTACCACTATTTTTTACTGATCTAGGCAACTTCTTTACAGGATGTTATAATATACACAGCGGACAATAGAAACGTTCACTCTGTTAGTGAGGTAGCTTCTTCGTTTATTATGCTACATCTAATTCATATCTTATCCCATTTATTTATTTATTGAGTCCATTTATCATTCATGTGCAGAAATTAACATATATTTTAAACAGATCATTGAAGGAGAAAGAATTACACTTGCTTTGTGGTTCAGCCGCGATGCATCTCATGACGAGGATACTAAACTTCTAAAATCTCTCTCCGACTATTCACTAACAACTCATATAGATTCTATTAGTTCGTACTTACCTATACTAGCATCAACAAATATGTACTGGTTTCCTCCTGAAGAAGCTTCAAGATTCCACTCGGGATTTAATATATGCTTTGCAAGATTGCATGTTATCGGATTCGACATTTATATCCCCAACAAAGAATGTGATTTATCAGCAAGAGATTCATCTTACAAGATCTTGAAATTGTTGGAGGAGCCATTATATTTGGCATGTGGAGACAAGTTACTCACATTGGAATTTGTCAACATATTACATGCCCTTCAGGTATCTTTTCCTGCTCAATCATTTAAATCTAAGATTTTCAAAATTAAATTTTATTAATACCCTTCAGGAGAGTGATGTAAATTTTCTTTGCACATATATAAGTTACAAAAACTTGTATGCACCAGGTACACTTTGCAACTCAAGTGTACTCTTAAATGACATTAGTTGTTTTACTAAAAAATAAGTAGTTTGTTGGTTTTAATTTTTTTTAATAAAAAATATTACTACTTGTTTCCATTGTAAGACTGTTACTCAACTTAACAGAAACTTGCACCAGGCAGTATATTTTTAAACTTTATTAGTTGTTTTACTAGAGTGTATTAATTTGTTGGTATTAGTATTTTACTGAAATATATTACTAGTTGTTTCCACTGTAAGGTACTCCCTCCGTTCTGACAAAAAATTTCCATGACTTCTTTCACAATGGTCCAAAAAATTGCAAAATGAGAAATTTATGTTCAGATGGGAGTATTAGTTATGTACAGTTGCATAAAAAGAGTGTAACTCATATAACATACATATGTGTTTTGTGGGGAAACAGGTGGTGCAGTTTTCCTATTGGATGGCTTCCGGGTTAGAGAAAGCTCTAGTAAACGAGCCATGTATCGACTTTTCCCCGCTGACTGAATCACAGCGGAAGGAAATCGATTGCCTGAAAGCTGTAGTTTTAAAGGACGTCGAAGGAGTGTTTGGCAAGAGGTTGCACACATTTTGTGGTCTGCAGGCTTGTGAGTGGGAAGCTTATACCCGCAGGCTGCTCAAACAAATGGTTATGTGCATACCATATTGGACAAAACATCAATCTATTTTCTCTTTTGAATCTTGACTCATAATCTCTTTAATTTGTTTAGTTACAGTGTTTTTTATTTACTTCTGTTTATCTAAGAATTTATTTTGTGTACGATCCTAATAAAATGTCTTTAATGGTAAAGGTAAAAAGTGATTTTTACAAAAAAAAAATTTATTATAGTAATTGTTTTCTTTTAAACAAATATTAATTTTTAATATTATTTTTGTGTGCTTGTGAAACTACAAAAATGTCATGTAGCCTTGTCTTTAAATCCTGCCTGTATATCTCTATGATTGTAGCACTTATCTTATCATCATGAATCCTGGAGTGTATGTTTTACCAGTCATTCTAATAAGTTGAAAAATCTCTAGCGATTCGTTTGACCACTATATTTTCATCAAAACCCAATCTATCATCTTCTCCATCAATTACTGGTCTATGGGACTTATCTTTTTTTTTTTTTTTTTTTAAAGAGAATACTCCATCTGCTTTATACTACTAAATTGTCTATTTGCTCGAATGTTACGTTTCATACTAGATCATCCTTACCGTAAATAATTATAAAACTATCACATCCTTTATTCAGACTTTCATACATTTTTTTTATTTACCATGCATGTCATTACTTTATTACTCATAATATTATATTACTTATAAGACTTTTATACCCTTTATTTTATCTTTTTTAGTACTAATAAACAACTTTCACATTAAAATTTGTATTGAAACGAAAGTAAATGAGTAAATAAGTATGAGATGAAGGGAGTAATTTTATATATACCAAAAAATTTAATACAATATGTACAACATGAGTTTGAAAATTTCGATATATTGGAGTAACAAATAGCCTATCAAATAGGAACTCAAGATGAGTAGAGTGGAACTAGTGGAAGTAACCAGGTGAGACTAAAAAACAAGGAAATATTAATAATGGAGCTTTTTGTATATGTTTATTTTATTTCATTTGAGGCCAGGAGAAAGGAAATCAAGCTGGGCAGGTTTTAACCAGGGAGCAACTAGGAGATTGAGCTTTTATTTTATTATTATTATTATTTTATAGGAGGCCAACGAAATAAACTGGACAGGTTTTAACCAGGGACGTCATGGTCCTGGTTTTATTATTATCTACACAACGTATCGTAAGCTTCTAAAATCATACACAAAATTGGCCAACAATAACACAATAATAATATGCTGCTCATGGAAATAATAAAAATTTAACCACAAAAGCTTGTGTGAAGTTGTAAATTTAACGGTGTAACAGAAATTGTTAATATTTAATGGGCACCGAGCCTAGTAAATTTGTACGCTACCTTTCAATGATTTTTTTACCCTAAAAAACATTGATTGGCCGTGAATTAATAAAATTTTGTATATTTAACTGTTGAACCAGCAAAAAAAAATCTATATAAATAAAAGTATTGTTCAACCGTAATAACCGAACAAAATTCAATTTTGTATTACATTGAAATTCAATGTAACAAGGTAAACTCAATGTTATATGATTAAATTGAAATTTAAATTATGTGTATGTGGTGGTGCACACACGTCAACTTTTTTGAGTGAGATATTTTAAACGAAGGCTATACGTACGTAGTAATAGTATAGAAAATAATTTCACCCTGTATATATAGTGCTTTTGCACATGTGTTTTAAATAAATGACATTATTGCAGCAGGTTTCCCTTTCACACTAGTTTTACTTGAGGGATCAAACGATATTTCCTCTGTCCCATACTTGAAGACACATTTTATCATTTTGGGCGTCCCATACTTGAAGGCACATTATCTAAAATAGTAAAAACATTTTTAAACACCCCCTTAAAATATCACAATATTACAACAAATGTCATTATTTTATTACATTAAAAAGTAACTTTATAACTCTTTATAAAGTTGAAAAGTCTTTATTACCCCACTTTATCTCACACAATATTAATAAATAATTCATTCATTAAAATCTGTGTTCAATTAATTTGAGCCTTCAAGTATTGAACGGAGGGAGTATATATTATTACCACCGGAATGACTTGCGCACACAGGTGGATTCACTTAAATACTTTTTTAACCTCCATGGCCCATGGCAGAGCTTATTGGTAACTTTCCCCGGAGAGTAATTTGAAGCGAATGTTGAAATACAAATATTTTAAGTGATAAGTAAAAGATAAAAAGGAGAGAGAGAGAGAGAGAGAAGGGGCCCGCACCGCACTATCCTATCCAATGGAATGGAATCACGTAAGCAGAAATGTTGATTGGTGTAGGGGGCCCACTTCAAATAAAGGCAGCTGGCAAAGCATTAGTGGCCATTCCTTTTTTTCTATATTGTCCATTTCTCTCCCCCTCAATTATCAAACATTATTACTGTATAAATTATACACCCGCTTCTACCGCAAACCTCTCTCTAATCCATCTCTTTTTCTCTCTGTCATCGAATTTGGTAGCTAGAGTGAGAGATGGATATTAGTGTTTTATGCATGAATAATATTATTATTATTCTCCCTTTGCTCTTAATTACTAGTATATCATTATCCATGTGCAATGCTGAGCTTCAACGCTTCGAACAACCCTGCAAGCCCGATGCCTCCCTCAACGTTTTAGTCGTCGGTGATTGGGGAAGAAACGGAGATTATAACCAATCCCATGTTGCTTCTCAGGTACCCGATTACCCCTCTCTCTATATGATATGCAGTTTTGATATAAATCAGATGATGAATTTCTTGTGGAATCAACACTTAAAATACTTGTATGTTCTAAATTGTACAAGTGATTTATCCAATGGTATATCATTACTCATATATATTATATATGACCGATTCTTAGCCTCATCAATTTGATCATAAGAAAATGGGATTCTTCTCATTTCTCTTTAAATGATTGTTTTTTTTTTTAATTGAATATTACACAAACAAATTAATTACTTTGTCAATCAAACGCTTTAATATCTTTTACAGTCGGTAAATTAATGATAAAAAGTGAAAGTTATTTAACTATACGTACCCATCACTGTCGCGCTACTTTAAAAGCCTATTAATTATTATTTAATTAATTATCCATAAAGTTAAAAATGGATTATAGTCTAATTAAATGATAGTAATTAATCTACAACGACTGCATTATTAAGAGTGAAAGAAGGTATAGTACATTAGGAGAGGTGACATGAAAGTTAGGTTTTAATAGAAAAGAATAGAAGCGTGACAGGTAGCACATAATTTGGTAAGAGTTTGTAGCGTCTATAATTAAGCAAGAGTCGTACGTGAAAGTGAAAGGTATATACTCCACAATTTCTAAGCATATATAATACTCCATATATTAGGATATTCTGTAACCTACTAAACTATTGGACCTCTAACTAATTCAGTAGGCCAGGCATTGTGACGACATTCGATCGATCGATCGATGTTTAATTAACCACGTTGTGTGTCACACGACCATGTTTAATAAACCCTAAACCACGAATAAATAAAAAAGCAAAGCATATGAATTACAAAAGTCCACTCCACTAATATAATTAAAAATTATAATTCAGATTTACTATATATATTAATAAGTAAATAAATGTTGATTTATTTTTTAAAATTTCGTGGACATGCAGATGGGTATAGTTGCAGAAAGAATGGAGAGTGATTTTATTATATCGACGGGAGACAATTTTTATCCAAGTGGATTAACCGGTGTAAATGATCCAGCTTTTTACCAATCATTTTCAGATATTTACAAAGCTCCCGCCTTGCAAAAGACCTGGTACTCTGGTACTATTTATTTTAATCAAAATATAATTTTAAAATTTAAGATTTAATTAATTATATTAATTTATTTTGATCCGATTCGTTCAGTACTGGGAAACCATGATTATAGAGGCAACGCATTAGCACAGTCGAGTCCCATCCTTAAACAAAAGGACAGCAGATGGTTTTGCATGAAATCATATATCCTAAATACAGGTTAATTAATTTGTAATTATGATTTAATTGGCTTGTACTATTACTCATGATTTAATTACGTGTTGTTGGGTATTAATTAATTAATTTATAATTTTATAAATTTAAACAGATATTGCGGAATTTTTCTTCATAGACACGACACCGTTTCAAGACAAATACTTCGATGATCCAGAAGACCACGTCTATGATTGGAGAGACGTCCTTCCAAGAAATAAATATCTTTCAACTCTATTACAAGTAGGTACTATAATATCACACGTTTTCAAAGTTCATTTTTTATGAAATTAATTAATAATTTTGTTTTAACAATTTTAAGGTATATAGATGAGTAAATCGTTCCATAATTATTTCACCTTCGTTAAACTATTAAATCAAATAGAAATATTAATTTAGTATCGTGTATTTTTTTTATTTGATATATTCATTTGGAGGCGTATTTGAAAATTGTAAAATGACAATGGGACCCTTGTCCTTTCTTTTTTCTCAAATAGGATTTGGAATTAGCACTGAGAGAATCGCGTGCGAAATGGAAAATCGTGATTGGTCACCACACAATTAAAAGCGCTAGTAATCATGGAAATACTCCTGAGCTTGTACAAAAGCTTCTCCCAATCCTTGAGGTAATATAATATTCCTTCACTATTTATATTAATATTCCTCGATTTTTTTTTATGCCACGGTATTCGGTCCAAGGATCGAATAATCCGAAGGGACCAATTCCACCGCCCACTTGCGGAGGCCTCATTTAAAGTCAGAACTTTGCGCTTTGTATGGACATGGCCCCATAGAAAAAATGAATATCAAATAAAAATATTAGATGGCTATAATCTTATTTGTGCTTTCTACTCTATGGTTCATTTTTATGGAAATACATATTTTTCGTGATACAAACTTTAAAGGTACTAAAAATATAAATAAGAATATTATTATCTCGTACATATATGAGGCAGTCTCGTGTAAAATTAAAATTCATCATAAAGTGGGTCCATTCAAATAACGTTGTTTCAGTCATTTGACCGATCATATGACAAAATTAAGTGAACATGTATATAGTTTATAAGTTTATTACTTCTTTTTAACATGTATAAAGCAGAAGGGGTAACTGTTACAATTTTTTTTAATCTAGGTAAGATACTGAGAAATTAAAGGTGTTTTCACAAATGGAGTACTTAAATTGGATGTGAAATTTTTGTAGGATTTTATGAGGCTTTTGAAACTTGATTCTCTTTTTTAAAAAAAATCCATTTATTCATAAAGGCTTTATTCATTGAAAATTAAAGACTAAATCTGTGAAAATGCAGGAAAATGGTGCTGATCTTTACATAAATGGACATGATCATTGTCTGGAGCATATCTCTAGTTCAGACAGGTAAACTAAAATTCTCATTAAAGTTATAAATATGACTTAAGGAAATTAAATTAAATCAATTATTATTATTTTATATTTATGCACGTATATATGTTTTTTCAGCCCTCTTCAATTTCTAACAAGTGGGGGTGGGTCAAAGGCGTGGAGAGGTGATTACAGTTGGCCGAATCCAAAGGAGATGAAATTCTTTTATGATGGACAAGGTTTCATGTCTATGCAAATCAATCAACATGAAATTCAAATCAATTTCTATGATATTTTTGGTGAAATATTGCACAACTGGAGCACTACCAAATCCCTATTCTCTACAGTGTAATGCAATTAATTGGTTTAGAAAAAGTCCATTTGTAATATAGTAGTATTTATTATTATTATCATTCTTGTATGGCTACTTGATTAATGAAGTAATGTGGTCTCACTTAGTTGATCTTGTTGGTTTGAAGTTTGCTTCCCTCTTTGGCCTATATTGGTTCAACTACAAGTAAAATTACTTTATATATGTGAAATTTATACTTTTAAACAATTGAATAATTACAAATTTAACATCCTTTTAGAAAAAATACAATTGAGACTTCTGCTCCAACACTGAAGTGTTAGGAAAATTACATCGTCACCATCCCAATTCATCATATTTTATTTTCAAAAATAAAACATAATATTGTGTGTGCTATGTCTAATCTTTAAACCTACAATAATTTTCAATTGAAACTTGACGGAATTAAGATCAAGAGTTTTGAGCAATTTCTATCAAACTCCATCAAAACTGACTGCATGAATCATGATTCTAATTAATACTACTAAAGAATCTAAAATGCATTTTCTTTCTTTCTTGTGGATACTAAATTAATGTTAGTAGTACTTTATTGCGCACAATTCAAGTGCTCCCAACGCATGTGCCATGCTAGACTTAAAATGGCACATCGGGCTACCAAATTAGGCCGGGTGTGACTTTTGTTAATCAAAAGTATTACTGGCATTAAGCATGTTAAGTATTACTTTAATTTTATCATATGATGAGGTATTATTATTTAAAAAATATTTAATTTTTATGTGTATTGATGCTTTTTAAAATTACTAATCAATATAAATTTATATACTAATAAAATAAAATCCATTCATTTCCTATCTACTCATTCAGCTGGTCTGCAGGTGGCAGAGGCAAACAGGGACATGGGATACAACTGTACCTCAAATCTTAATTTCAGTTTTTTTTTATAATATATATATATATGATAATGATATTCTGCAAGTCTAAAACAATTTTACAAAATAAGGTTTGTAATTGATTATTAAATAAAAATTTCTTGATAATGATGTCATTAATCGTTTTTAAAAAAGTGACGACTTATTTGTAAATGTAATTTTATTTGACTCTATATAATATTTTTATTAACTCTATGTAATATTTTTATTTATTTATATATGTAATTTATTATATACACTTTAAATTATCTTTTAATCGTATCTTCACTTTATAAATTCTAGTTCCGCCAGCTACGTAGCTGGTGCGTACGTATCTCATGAAGATCAAATTCCAAAAAGATCGATCACCATTAAAAAAATAAAATGAAGATGAATCTTGAGTGGTGTATAGTTCAAAGTGTATATCTTGTTATGTGACTTATGTCGAACCAATCATCAGGATTTTTAATAATCGCCACGCATCTTACTATATATAGAGGCCACATGATTTTTTTTTAATATAAGATATAATCATTGAAGAGGCATCAGGCATGTGATCTAATTCGATAATATTTTTTAGCTCAATAATATTTACAACATTCATAGTGGTTGACATGGAACTTATCTAAATCGAATATTTTCTCACATGGCCCATTGGCCCTTGTAAATATAAAATACCCCCATTACTAGCTTATATGTGTATTTATCTTCTTTTTTAGATTTATGTATGCATATCCCCTTATATACTAATAGGAAGTTTAAATTGATGATGTGTCATTTTGTGGTTAATTTGACTTATGTGTCATTTTGTGGTTGATTTGACTTATGTGTCATAATTTAATGAAGTTGTTAATTTTAAAAAGTATGATGGATAATTAAGTTATTGGTTGAGTAAAATATGATTAATAAACTCTTTCCAAATATTATATTCTTATTATTTTAACATTGACTAATTAAATTAAATTTTATTTTATTTACTTAACTTTATATTTTAGTATTCATTTTATTCTTTAGTTTAATTTATTTTATAACCATTTAATGTTTTTTTGAGTAAAATACAATCTAAAATTTATTTTTATTGGGGTGTACAATTTTTTATTTAATTAGTTATTCAATTGTATTTTATAATTACTTTTATCTTATATCTCAAATAATTTTTTCTGCAATTATTTTAAATTTATTATAAATTTAATGCATTTAAAAAATAGAGCTCGAAAATATATATGTACGTAAAACTTATTATATAATTTTATACATAATATTTATTATATAATTAATTATATTATTTTACAAGATTACCAAATTTGTTATATATACATAATACACTACTTCTATAGTATATATGGGTAATTAAGTTATTGGTTGAGTAAAATATGATTAATAAACTCTTTCCAAATATTATATTCTTATTATTTTAACATTGACTAATTAAATTAAATTAAATTTTATTTTATTTACTTAACTTTATTTTAGTATTCATTTTATTCTTTAGTTTAATTTATTTTAGAACTATTTAATGTTTTTTTGAGTAAAATATAATCTAAAGTTTATTTTTATTGGGGTGTACAATTTTTTATTTAATTAGTTATTCAATTGTATTTTATAATTACTTTTATCTTATATCTCAAATAATTTTTTCTGCAATTATTTTAAATTTATTATAAATTTAATGCATTTAAAAAATAGAGCTCGAAAATATATATGTAAAACTTATTATATAATTTTATACATAATATTTATTATATAAATAATTATATTATTTTACAAGATTACCAAATTTGTTATATATACATAATACACTATTTCTATAGTATATAATCCCCTTATATACTAATAGGGAGTTTAAATTGATGATGTGTCATTTTGTGGTTAATTTGTCTTATAATAGGGAGTTTAAATTGATGATGTGTCATTTTGTGGTTAATTTATCTTATGTGTCATTTTGTGGTTGATTTGGTTTATGTGTCTTAATTTAATGAAGTTGTTAATTTTAAAAAGAGGTAATTGCAAATTAAATAACGACCTTTCACTCATTTGCAATCTAATCTAAACCTTAAAAGAATTGCAAATAAATCACAAACTTTAAATATTATTGCAAATTAGACTTCTTACAAGTTTACTTTGTCCCTAAATCATAACTTTTGATATTTAGTTTGATTGAAAAACAATATTGTTTTATTAAGGTGTTGTTATGTCATTAAAAAATCTAAATTATGTTAGATTCGAACACAATTAAAATTGTCAAAAAGACTAAATTGCAACTATATTTAAAGTTTGTAATTTATTTGCAATTACCTTAAAGTTTAGATTAGATTGCAAATGAGGAAAATGTTATGATTTAATTTGTAATTAACTAAAATATTTATTTATTTAATTGTGTAATGGTTGATATTGAAGGTTTACTTATAATTTATTAAGAGTTATTTTAATATTATTGAATTATTTGTTTTCGAACTTTTATAATTATTTTAAAAGTTATTTTCATATTTATTAAATGTAAGATGTTGTGGTTGATATTGAAGTTTGACTTACAATTTATTAAGAGATATTTTAATATTACTTAAATTGTTTGTTTCCGAAATTTTATAATTTTTTTTAAAGTTGTTTTCATATTTATTAAATTTCAATGTCACATTTCATTTGATTCTCACAAATTTTCTTAGAAATTTGCTTTATAAAATTAACTAACATAACATAAGTGTAATTATTTTGTATAATTCAAAATATTATGTTCATTAAACTTTTATATTATAATACAACGTTATAATAAATATAATTAAAAAAAATGTTAAATTTTTTTAACAAAATAATTATAATTCTTTGAAATCATTTTTTAAAAAATATAATTATAAAAATATGAAAAATTAAATTAAGTAAATAAATAAAAATTTATTATTAAATATTTAAAAATATATTTAAAATTCCGTGTAATACACGGGTTCTACACTAGTAAATATATAATTATATCAATATATGTAAGTGTTCGATATTAATTTGGATTAAAACACGTGTTCAATTATCATAAATTTTAATTTGGTTATCTTAATCCATAGGTAAATATAGTACTCCAACATAGATTAATTGTCGAGAAAATAACTTGAATCAAAGTGATTTAACAGTACATCAAAAAACAAAAACAAAAAAATCAAGAGTTCAATGATGCAAGGGTGGGTCGGTGGGAACGTATGTCGGCTGTTCTTCTGTTGATGGAGACATTGGAGTATTACTTACGTGTCCAGCACTGATAGAAAATAATATTCTAAAGTTCTACAATAACTTTCACACTTTAAAATTTATAAATTTTACCTTTATAATATTTTCAATTTTACAAAAATGTTATTATTTTTTCACCACACATATATAAAAGTAAATTAAAAAAAAAACATTAATAGAAAACTATTTTTACTACTGCTATAGAATTTTTTTTATTTAAAAAAAAAAAAAAACCCTCTGATCACAATTTTTTTTTCTTTTTTATGTTTTACAATAACTTTCACATCTTAACATTAAAAACTCTTTATAAACTATATACTCTAACAATATTCACAATTTTACACAAAATATCATAACTTTTAGATAACACTTATATATAAGTCAACTCATTTTATTACCTATTTATTTTTTAACTTTAAAAAATTCAATAGGATGAATCCGATTTTTGTTTTAAAAGTCGATTTATTATACATCACGTCATTATATACAAGGCCAATCTCTGCCCAATACTCACTTATCGTTTCATTAAATAATATTTATACTTATAAAAGTTAATATTATTACTGGTAATGTATATACGGTGAACGTGTAATAAGTTAAACAAGAGTTTAGGCGAGAGTGCTTTGAATCTTAGTTTTTTTTTTCAACATTAATTGAAGCTTAGCTTTTAACATAAGCGTGACAGCACATCATTTGGTAAGAGTTTGTAGCGTCTAAGTAAGGAAGTTGTGGGGTATAATTCTTGCTCCTATTAGGATATTTTGTTTCAATCACTTGATTTCACACCAATAAGCTATAAATATAATTATACATTCAACCACTTAATATGACATTGTGATGATGCTTAACCACTCGAACGGGACATTGTCACATGGCCATGTTCTATTTATAAAGGTACACTAGTACACTACTGGCAAAAAAAAAAAAAAAAAAAACTAAAATGTGATCCATTAACAAATTATTACTGTGACACTTTAATAATGAAAGAATATGATATCAATAATTGTGAGATCCATTGCTTCGAAATAAAATTGTGGGAAATGCTAGATCGAATAGTTAATAAAAAAGAATTTAATTAATTGATGGACTTTCTTACAAAATAAGGATAATTAAAGGTGTGTTTTAAACTCTATAAACAACTCCAGAATAACTATTTTTCCAAACTACCTCTCGCAATTTAAAAAAATGGAGTAATAATCTAGAAGCTATTTTTGTAGAGTTTCAAAATACACGGAATGTAAATGCCAGGTAATAGAGTTTTGAATCAGCTTGTAAACTCTCATCCCACGAGAATTTAAAAAATGTACTTTCATTGACTTGTTTTTTTTAAAAGGAAAAAGATAAATATATTACTGAGTACCGGAAGTACTTTCATTGACTTGTGAAATATTCTGTATTTTATAATTGCAAAAGGATGGGAGTGATTTTATCATATTGATGTAAATGATCCAGCTTTCAATCAATCATTTCAGATATTTACATGCTGTAATGCAGAATAAACCTGTAATGTTACTAATTTATTCTTTAGTACATAGAGATTCACCATCAAGTCTTCTATTCCAACCAGCTTCTCAATCTGAAGGTCCTGAAATGTGCAAGAAGAGGAATGAAATACACATTTTATTTCTAATGTCTAATGTCTTACATAACTGTGCAACAGACAACAAATTGTATCCAAATGTTGGTATACATAACACATACACATCCTTTAGTACAATATCAGGAGATAAGTGGACATCTCCTAAATGTTTCACATCTACTGTCTTTCCAGCTAGTAGACACACAACTATTTTCCATGTCATCACACTCAGATTACTCATTAGTTTTGCTTTGACTTGTTGCACATGTGTTTGCTAGCCACTGTATTCCCTATACCTATTTTTTTGTTTATCTCCAAACAAAGTTAATGCAAAATGTATTGGAGAAAGTAGATTTTGTACCTGCAAATTAGCAAAGCAAAATCCATATGCATCTCTGGCTTTTCTCCCCTCTTCCATGTATTTAGTCATCTCCTATAGCTGTGTTTGCTTTGACTTGTTGCACATGTGTTTGCTAGCCACCATATTCACTATACATGCATTTTTTTTGTTCATCTCCAAACAAAGTTAATGCAAAACGTATTGGAGAAGTAGATTTTGTACCTGCAAAGTTAGCAAACTGAGCAAAATCCATATGCATCTCTGGCTTTTCTCTCCTCTTCATGTATTTAGTCATCTCCTACAGCTGCTGCAGAATTGGTAAAAACTCTGTTGATGAGCTTCATTTCTTGTCCACATTATATGACTTTTGTGAAACTTTATTATCATACACAACAATATTAGCATAAGTCATAGTTTCTTCTACAATTATTCATACCAATTTGGTATCCCATGCAACTTGAAATAAGTAGAAACTTCATGACTTGTTACTCCACAATGTTTGCACACTAATTTTGCCTTTTCCTATCCGGTTTTCCTAGTATATCTTCATCTACCTTATTACCATTCCATCCACCTTATCATACAGCTTTGCAGCCATAGCAGCAGAGTCTGATCTACAAGTAAAGCACACATTCATAGACCTTTGCCTCTAGTCTCAATTGTTAGCAACATAGAAAAGTTCTCATCCGTGGTGGCCAATGATCCATCAACATGATTTGATTTTTAATGTAGTCATACTCATTGAGCCCCATTAAGAACTGTTTCACCTTATCATCCATTTGTTCCTTAGCTACAATCTTCCCTATTTCACTATTAATGGGGATATCAGTGACTATACAAGCCAGTTCATCCCACAATTATATAAGCTTGTTGAAATATTCCACAACAATAACATTTCCTTGAGTTTAAACATTAATGAGTTTTCTCTATTTCTACCACAAATCGCATCCTACAACTTCTTACAGGTCTATTGATCTCTCTATATCTACCACAAATCGCATCCTACAACTTATTAGCCGAATCAGTATAAACAAATGTTTCACTCAAGTCCTTTGATAATGAATTTAAAATCGGTGAAGCAACAGTAGAATATTCACTTTCTTCAACATAATGTAATTCTCATCACGCAATTCAGGCTCAGCAATACTTCCATAAATGAGTTTTATTTTGTTTTTCGAACTCAAAGCAAGTACACATCGAGTGATTCCAAGGTAGAAACTTACCTCCACAGCCACAATTCCTGATGATATGCACCGTAAGTAATATGGATCACTCTCTGCCTGAGCTCCGCTACCAGATCTAGATCTAGAGGTCGCCATTAACGCCGGTCAGGCTATGTTTCGACGCTTAGGCATGACGAAAAGTAGCTAATGATCTGTATATTTCTCACACAATGAAAATGGCAATTACATCATCTTTATACAGTGATTAATTCCAATAAATTCCTGCTCTTCAAAAAAAATTCCAAAAAAATCCTGTAATTAAATTATACCCCTGTTTTTATATCTACACGTGTCTTATGATAGGAAAACCCTAGAATCACCATCCTCCAAGTAGATTATATATAGGCTCTTTGGCTAGCCGCTCAATTCATTCACAACGTCAGATTAAGAAGCGAAAATTCGAAGAAAAACGTCTTAACTTTCACTAATCAAGATCCCAGATGCAAATGCACAATTTTATGCCCATGTCCAGTTCACAAGAGGTATTCGCCTAAATCATCACTTACTCTCTTTTATTTTAGATTTCGAGATTTAATTTATGTTAGATATAGACGAAAAACTTAACTCTCTTTAGATGTAGCAACGGGGCGGGGCCGGTTTATGCTTCCTCCGACCCCGTCGGAAATTCGTTTATACAATTGCTATTGATGTGAATTTATTTATTTATGAATTATTAAAAATTGCATTGATTTAGATTAGATATAGCCGAAAAACTTAACTCGCTTTGAATGGCAACGGATTGGGCCGGTTTATGCTTCCTCCGACTCCGTCGGAAAATTGTTTATACGATTGCTATTGATGTGAATTTATTTATTTATGAATTATTAAAAATTACATTGATTTAGATTAGATATAGCCGAAAAACTTAACTCGCTTTATGAATGGCAACGGGATGGGGCCGATTTATGCTTCCTCCGACCCCGTCGGAAAATCGTGAATACAATTACTATTGATGTGAATTTATTTATTAATTATTAATATTGCATTGATTTAGATTAGGTATAGACAAAAAAACCTAACTCTCTTTAGAAGTGACAATGAGACTGGTCGGTTTATGCTTCCTCCGACCCCATCGGAAAATCGTTTATACAATTGCTATTGATGTGAATTTATTTATTTATGAATTATTAAAAATTGCATTGATTTAGATTAGATATAGCCGAAAAACTTAACTCGCTTTGAATGGCAACGGGATTGGGCCGGTTTATGCTTCCTCCGACTCCGTCGGAAAATTGTTTATACGATTGTTATTGATGTGAATTTATTTATTTATGAATTATTAAAAATTACATTGATTTAGATTAGATATAGCCGAAAAACTTAACTCGTTTTATGAATGGCAATGAGATGGGGCCGGTTTATGCTTCCTCCGACCCCGTCGGAAAATCGTGAATACAATTACTATTGATGTGAATTTATTTATTAATTATTAATAATTGCATTGATTTAGATTAGGTATAGACAAAAAAAACTTAACTCTCTTTAGAAGTGATGATGAGACTGGTCGATTTATGCTTCCTCTGACCCCATCGGAAAATCGTGTATGCATTTACTCTTGATGTGAATTTATTTATTTATGACTTATTAAAAATTACATTGAGTTAGATTAGATACAAACGAAACACTAACTCATTTTTAGAAGTGACAACTGGATGGGGCGGATCTATGCCTCCGACTCCGTCGCGGAATTTTTGTCACCGAAGCTTGATAGGAATTTTTTCAAGTCCTCGTCCCCACTCCTACTAGTATCGGGTATCCCCAACCCGATATTTTTTTTTAATAAATACTTATATTTTCTAAAAAGAATTATTATATCTTTGATAATTAATTATATTATAATTTTTTTTTTGAAGTCTATTTAAATATAATTTAAAATTACAAAATATAAACAATTAAAAATATTTTAATATATATAGATATATGTACATAAATATACAAAATATGCACATAAGTAGATTTTTATTTTTTGTTAAGATCCAAACACAAGAATTTAACAATGTTAAAATTTAATTCTTAATGCACAACACACAAATATTCATAAATAACATTTCACTTGGATATTTTGAATGAAAGTTTGAACAATATACTTACTCTTGTTGTTTGTAATGATGAATGAAAACTTATATGAACAATAAAGAAGGACAATTTATCATTTAACATGAGACAGTATTTTTACATGTCTCACATGACACGCACGCACGGTTAAAATTAATCAATTAATTAGTAAGCTAAGAAAAAATAGACAGGTGTTAGGAGTATAGTAATTTATAAATTTTAGATCTATAATTTCAATAATCATGTGATATTTACTTCCATTTTCTTATGTGCATTACAAATATACAACAGATTAAGGATACAGAAGACTACTCACATTTTATGTATGGATTGAACCTAAACATGAATGACTTTTGGAGACAACGGCATGAAGAGTTACTTCATGAAGCTTCCAGTGGTAATTTGTTTCTCATTCTTGCACTTTATATACTTTCATTAATTTGTTTGTTACTCATAATATGTTCATCAATAATGTTAGTTTGTGAATATTTAAAAAATTTATTTTATTTTCCCCCCTTTTTTGTGTTCATCTTTTATTCATGCTCATGTGTTTTTCTTTTTTATGGTTTAATTTGTCCTTTGACAAAATGTCAATTTAATTCTTTACGACCCCTCAAATTTGAGAATGTACATCAATATATTGGACTAGTAAAAGTTTATTATTATATTTCTCAAATTATATATGTACATCAATAAATATATATATATATATATATATATGCACACACATACATTGCACAGGTTTTGTTAATTGAGATAAATTAACAAATAGAGGCAACAACACTTTTTTTACCGTGTACGCATAATTTATTTATTTTACAAAAATTCATTACACAACATGCATCAACTGTGATCTTACTGTTGTTTTTTATATCTTGTAGGATAATTATATAAGCTTTGTTGCTTGATTGAACAAAAATGTGATTTTTTTTTTCTCCAATTTTTTTAACTAATGTACCTATTTTTCAGAGGGATCTAATCAACCTTCACTGCCATTAGCTCGAATAAGAAAAGTAATGAAGTCTGATGAACAGGTTAAGGTATGTGTATGTTGTATTTATTGTTTATTTATTTTCTTTATAAGTTGACTATATTCAATTAATTTACTAATATTTTAAGTTATGTACATAATATATATGATAGTAGTGAATAAGTATTTGTGTTTATGCGTACATTAATTTTTTAATATAGCTATATATTTAGTTGTAACTTGTAAAGGCACCAAGGTGCAATGATGTGCCAAGCGCCTTGGGCGTGCGTCTTTCGTGTATTGTGGCTAAAATAATAGGAACACTACATAAATTTAAATAAAACATATTAGCATGTAAATGACTATTAAATTAAAGCTCAAAAGTACATAAATGACACAAATCAAAGGTATATCATGCATCTGTATTCTAATCTAATAGATTTTTAATATAGGCGACCGCTTTAACCACGGAGAGGCGCAGAGTCTGGCGCCCCGTGCGCCTTGCTCAGACGTGCCTTTAATAACTATGATATTCGGTATATAATTGTAAAGTCACTATCTTGTACGTATAATATTATACCTTAAAAATATGGAGAGAAAATTCTCTCAAGTTTCATAAAAAATACAGGTAAAAAAAATATTACTTTTTATTTTAATTGTAGTATGTGCCAATATAGTATGACATAAACAAAATAAACCATAATATCATATGTCTAATACTTTATTACCGGTTAACATATAAGTATAAGTGTATAATTATATGGACAAACGTGTAATACTGCTAAAATAAATAAGTGATACTCCAAATATATACAGTATATGATATTCGAGTTGGTCTGTTATTGATTTGCAATTAGTTTTTTATATCGGCTAGATTTTTGTTTCCTATATGAAGCTGGGGATATTGCACGGTGCAATAGTGTATTTAAATTTTTGAATAGTTATAAGCATTGTTGAAAATACTGGTGTGGATAGAAATATCAAAATCTTAGGTAATTCTAGAAATATCAATGGATTAAGTTTTGGACATAAATATTTATACTAATTATATGTAAAACTTAATACATAAGATTGATGAATTGTTTCTGTGCACTATTGATGCAAATATCTTTATTTGGTGACATAAATTTCTTTCTGCGGAAACGTATATATACATAACACACATTTCTTATATAGATGAACATTGAACTCTTTAAAATTGACAAAATAGTAGTACTAAATACTATGCATTTCTAGGATAATTAATTATACTTTATAAATGGACGTATTTAAATTGTTTATTTATATAACTGTGCAGGTTTGAATATTGAATTTCAACATTTATTTCATTCGTCCAGTGCATCTAAAATATCTAGCTTATCAATGTGATTATGTGAACGATTCTGTTTCCTGTATATGTCAAATGTGATAAAATAAAATAAAATGAAATTTGTAATTGTAAAGCACGTGGGATGCACGATTAACAAATCTAATTAATAATTTTAATAAAACTGTTTTAATTGTTATGAAAATACATAGCTTTCTATGATATAAATAATTGAATTTAAGAAAAAAAAATGTCATGATGATTTAAACTAATTAATTAGCATGCGCGCATGCGCATGCAGATGATCAGTGCAGATACGCTGGTGGTATTTGCAAAAGCAAGTGAAACTCTTGTTATGGAGTTAACTGCTGGTGCATGGTTGCATGCACAGGCAAATAACCGTGCAACCATACAACGCATTGACATTCTCAATGCCATCAACGATTCCTACCAACTCTTCCTCAACCACTTTAATCCCCCAATTATCCAACCTCAACAGGTAATTATTATAAGTTTTTATTTCATAATTTTCTTCATTTAATTTTTATCAATCGATCATTAATTTAATTTGTCAAATAATTCAATGACCATGTCAGGAAGAAGTAGCACGTCCAGAGAATTTGCCGGACAAAAAATATCAAGTAAGCCATATTAATTAATTAAAGATTTAGCATTCTTCATTATTTGGCATAAATGAGCTACTTGTAAAAATAGGCACTTGTGCACAAGTTGCACGGTGCAATTATTGTGCAACTAATACTTTTAGTAAAACAACTTACATTGTTCAGTTATTTTTATATTTTTGAGCAAAACAAACTAATATTTTCTTAAGATATACACAAATTGCCATTGGTCTGTTGAAGTATATATGCTTTTGTAGAATAATTTTCATGTGGGATGTTGATTTGTGTTAATTAATTCTTGTTCCATTAGTCATTTTTTGATAGATTGCTTGATCAAGAAATGCAAGAGAAGGCTAGCTCAAGCTCTGCTCCACCTGAAGATGAGGAAGATCCTTACCTTATTTTCAAGGTATGATGAGTTAGTTACATGTGCACCAGTTGCACCGTACGTGTAATTGGTGCACAACGATCAATTTTTATAAAATCATTTCTTTTAAAAAAAATACACACCATTTGCACGGTTCAACTTTGGCACTTGTTGTATGCATATATATTTTAAAATTTTCACTTATAAGGTTACTAATTGATTTAAAATCTTATAATTTTCAGAAATTTCTTGCCAGTACTAATTGGATGTAGATGGCACAAGGGCGGGAGAGTGTTGGTTGGTGGCAAGAGGTGTAGCTATATGGAGTCTGCAGCTCTACTTTGAGTTTTAAAAACTGGTTGTTAAGTATTGAAACTTGTTTGATGCAATAAGCTGTAAAACAATTAACAGATTTAATTTTCCAAACTTAATTTTGTGTTATTCTTTTACATCTATTAATTGTTACACCAACTCATGTGTACGTCAAATCCACTTAGATAGATTGTTACACTTCATAGTTTACATCCCTGATATGTCTTGATGATCTCACTCAATTTCAGTTAGTTCACTATTATAAAAAATAAAAAAATCACTTGAATCTAGCTCTCTAGAACTTTGTACACTCTGTAGGTAAGAAAACTAAAGGATTTCTTCGATCAACTTTGTACCCGGCCCCCTCCTCTATTCACACTAAATGTGCACTTTTTTCTTTTTTAGTTGTTCACACTTAATATGTACACTTCTATAAATGAAAATATTTATTCTTCTACTACACTAGCTAATACATCTTTCGATATTTACTTTACACATCTATTTTTTACATAAATTATCAATATTCTTAATTTAAAACTCGTGCAAAAACAAGAGGGTATTTTAAGTGTGAAAACTTAAACTTGGATTGTACTACTTTGTAGTCTTGTATATTCTCTCAACTTTGTCTTTCTTCCTTTTTTAATGTAAGGGTTAGGATTTTCTCGTTGAAGGGAGAAGAACTTTAATGCTTTTCTTGCATAATAAAATTACATAATAAAAGCGAATTTTAACTAATGTGATATGCGCGCATGTTTTGTACTTAGGTACATTTTTAAAATCATTATACATAAATTCAGTTTAGGTATTATTGTTATGATTCTATTACAAGTCGTTCATTCTTTTCACATCAAACCAAATATTTCTTTCCTTTTTTAATACTAGTTTTTTGCTCGTGCAATACATTGCACAATTTTATTTAATGGGAATCAAATTGGTAATCAAAAGATTAGTATTTTTTTTTTGGTCCAAGTGAATTACTCTTTGGCCATGAGTGTTGGGACCATGCAAGTTAAATTGAAAATTGAAACAACTGTCACGAGTCTAGGTCACAAAAATGATCAACTTGAGGAGAGCTCATAATGTCTTTGAAATTAGCCTTTTGACCACACAAAAAAAGAGAGAGAGAACTCCCACTAAAACATGGAGTAGTATAACTTAATATCTAATCTATTGTATCTCACTAGCTCTCATATCATAGTAAAATAAATAATCATTAAACTATGAGCAAAGCCTCCATTCTCGTCATGCAGAATCAACACTAAATTTTAAAGTCGACAAATTTAGAAGACAAAAACTAAATTTTAAAGTCGACAAATTTAGAAGACAAGTGAGATCATCTATATATTCTAATTTTAATGTTTCACGCGTCTAATAATAATAAAGGCTCCATGTGTACAGGAACGGTGCCACAATGGGGCTAGGGGGCCCAGTGGCCCGCCAATTTTTTTTTTTATATATGTATATACTTTTTCCGTTCCGTGATTGTTTACACATTTTTATTATTAGGACGTCACAAGATTATTTGCACACTCTTAATATAAAAATACCTAACAAAATTAATACTCTCCCAACATCATTTTATTTTTAAAATTATCACTCATTTTTTACATACATTTTACTTTACACCTCACCAAACTACCCAAAATACCCCTATTTTATGTTACATCACCAACACTAAATCCATTTTTCTTAAAATTTGTGTCTTTCAAACTATGCAAATAATAGAATAATGGAACACGTTAATGTATTAATTAAAAGACATTTACAACCGAAGAAAGAAAATGTTTTTTAAATTTAATATTTTAGCAATTTTTAAATTGTTTCGCTTCATTTTGAATCGAACTATCAAAACTTCAAAATAAAATGAAAGTCAGTTTGTTCAATTTAATTTAATGAAATGTAAGTACATATTATTTTATTTTTAAAGTAATGTTAATCGGGTCTCCTATCGAAATTTTCTGGCTCCGTCACTAATAGTAGAAAAAGTTTTAGCTGGATTTAGTCGACAAAATATTTAAAGAGTAGATCTGAAAATTGAAATGTATGTGACCAAAACATGAATAAAGATTGAAAATTAATGATTGAGAAAAAAGAAATATGGAGAGAAACGGCAAAGGCTCACGACACTTGGTCACTTTCTTGGATGCGAATTGCATGTTCTCTCTAATCAGCAAAACCAAGAAAGTGCAATGGTGGTGTGCATTTTCAAACAAAGCGGTGGCCTTCTCAAAGTAGTTAAATTAAAGATTAATAGGTGGGCTCCACCAAAGATTAAAGAACCAAGTAAAGGGTAATTAGCAGCAACCCTTTTCACTATTAGCAGATCCAATAGTGCTAAATCATTCCCCCTTAATTACAACCATAAAAACCACGTCTT
This sequence comes from Galeopsis tetrahit, assembly GCA_963675135.1. NCBI lineage: Eukaryota > Viridiplantae > Streptophyta > Magnoliopsida > Lamiales > Lamiaceae > Galeopsis > Galeopsis tetrahit. Next base: position 85,551,624 of record OY776121.1, read on the forward strand.
TTATTCTCTTATCAGTACTTCTCTCTCTCTGTCACAAACAATAATCTCTCTTCTTACAAAGCAAACTGCAGCCGTACACACTTCTGGAATTTAATGACGTCGTTTCTTCACACGCCCTTCTCCCTAAAAAAAGATAATGTAACATTCTCTCTCTCTCCCTCCCTTCATTGTAGTAGTAATTTATTTATTTATAATTAGTTTGTATTTTTGAAAATAATAGGGTGGTAGAAAAAGCACAAGCAGTGAGAGTTCAGAAATGCGCGATGTCGGCTTAGTGTTTGGAGAAGATAGCGCGGCGGTCGATTTCTGGCCGGTTCAGCATCCGATCGAACCGGGGGAAACACCGGTCCAATGCCCAATGCCCAACTCATCTCTCATAAATGTGAGTACATTACAATTTACATATACACCTTCAAATTAAATTACATGTTGAAGCAATTATTTTCAAATCTATTGAATAAGGTTTTAGTTTTAAATTTTAATCAAAAACACCTTTTCGATTTAAAGATATATGAAATGATCGAGCTAGGGTAATATTTATACAGAATTAACTTTGTCCTTAAATTAACCCTAAAAAAAATGTCTTTAAATTGAGTATCGTATCTTATCTTAATCAGTTTTAATTTTCTTTTTTAAAGGTTTGAATGCTTTTGATGGAATAACTTTGCCTTTAATTAATGTTTTGGGTACCAAATTGAATAATTTGATTCATATGTACACACTTAAATGTTTGATGCTTGTATTCAAAAAAAATAAAAATGTTTGATGCGTGGTCACATAATATTTACAATTATTATTATTTTGTCAAACATCTAAGCAGTTGAATAAATGTGAAACAGGGTAATATTGGAATTGGTGATTTGCATGATTTAATTGGTTCTTTTTATCGAAATTTTAAATAAATAAAAAAGACCTTAAATATTTATTAACTAGTAACACATAAAATTCTTATACCGAGTCAAATTACCGTAACAACTCCATATAATCATATTGTTGGGACTAAAAAAAAATATTAGGGGGAAATTATTTCTAAATAGAGTTTTACATATGTGTAAATAATATGAGTCAAATAAATTGTAGATTTATTGCTCATATGTGTAAATGCTTGTTCAATGCACCTATATATTTTTTATAAATAATGTCATTTATTTTCTATATGGATGCAAAAATTCTTAAGATGAGACAGAGAAAATTGACATATATATTACAATATGGAGTTTATTCTTAAGTATAACTAACCTGAGTCCTGATTGTAATTTTGTATAACTATGTAGTAATAGTTTATTCATGTATAGTGTTGGAGATTATAATGTGTAGTGTATTATCATATACGTACATAATAAATAAACAAGATTTTTTTTTCCTTTGGCAAAACAAATTGAAGTGCATTAATTTTTAATATCCACGCACGCTTTAATTCCTTTCCACCATTAGTCAAAATCCAAGATTAGCTTTTACAAAATCATGCATAAAGTATGGTTATCAGAGGTCCACAAACAAATTATTTCTATTCCGGAAAACGTGAAAAGAAGAGCTTAAACGATTGTATTTTTCAAGGAAAAAATGCGTATTGTTCCCTCTCTAATTTTAATTCACCAACTTTTATATTTTGCTCCTAAACTTTTTATTTTTTCTATTAAAGCTATCTTTCAATTGCTAATATTATACTCCGTAGTATATGATTATCCCTGTATTTTATACTGTACAATTATTTATTCAAATAACTGGGTGTTGCATATAAAAGCATAAATTGGAGGAATGGCGGAGGAAAGGAGCAGAACCAACGAACAAGAGGCGTCACAGCGTTAGTCATGATGGAGACCTCCGCAACCACAGAGCCCTTCTTTTTCACGACAAATCACAATTGTTCAGAACCTCCAACGTTTCTACAAATTTGAGGCATATCAACCCCGATAAATTTCGTCGTTACTAAGATATATAGAGTTCGATGTTGAATTTCTTCCTACTTTATAGCAAGAGTATTAGTCATTTACGAGGATATGGATCACCTTTTGTACAAGAAGTTCATGTGCAGGAGTGGTCCCTTGAATCATACACATCCACACGGATGTGCGCACATTTATATGATCCAAGAGATCGCATCTCGCATACTCACTTGTACATGTGATGATTTGTGTCTCATTTACGAAATCTATAGATCATAGGAAATTCAGCATTGAATTTCGTATCATTACTCTAGTAATATAATATAGTCCTATGTTAACTTAATTATGAACTTGTACCGTACATTTTTTGTACTACTCATGTTGCATTGTCACTAGTATATTTAATGCTACTTTTTCAAATAAACTTCACATATATATTATGATGTGTTCACATAAATATTGGAGTATGATGTATTAGTTATTATTATTTAGAATACAAATTAATATTAATTGCTTGGCATATATTTACTTATTTTTAAACGATGATACTTCCTGACTTAAAACATGTCTAGTGAATTATTAGAGGTGTTGGGATTGCAAAATAACACTTGAATGCAATATTGGGAACAAAACGTGTGTGCCTCAAAATGATAAGAAATTTCTTGTATGTTGTATGAATTTTGGCTCAATTAGAGCTTTCATTTGATGGATTTACAAATTTATTTTTCAATTGTTAACTATATTAATGTAGACAACAATCAACGTTTTTAATATTGTGAATTAATCAAAATAAACTCAAATCAACTTTTTGAAAGTTCAGCAAATCAAGTGTGATCCGATTTAAAGGGTCCGACTATTTACACCTCCATTTGCGTTGAGAACACTCCCCCTTACTTGTTTTATATTATAATAATCATGTGAAATACCAAAAATACTCTTTAAGTCATATTAAACTACTAAATGCACCCCACCTTTAAACCTAAGTTTTATCCATCCTCCGCCGTCTCCGCCGCCGTCGTCAAACATCAAACACCAAACACCAAAATTTCTCCCCAAACAAAAAAAATTCAACTTAAAAAGTTTCAAATTTTTTTTTAAAGATTTCGACAAACCAGTGTCGACCATATTCACTCCCGTCGACACTGGTTTGTCGACAAGATTGTATATGCTCGACATTTGTTGATCGGAAAAAAAAAATAAAAATTAAAAACTCGTCGACAACTTTAGGTCGACCAAAAATACACTCGTCGACACCCTGTTGTTGACGTAGTGTATTTGGATCGACCTAAAGTGGTCGAAAGGTAAGAAAAAGAAGGAAAAAAAAACCAAAAAAAAAAAACAAACCTGAATTTGGCCGATGGACGGGAGCGGGGGCGAGGGACGTTGGGCGGGGTCGGGGGCGGCGGAGGCCGATTACTGTAATTTTTTTTTTTACAAATCGAGATGGGAGAAGGAGGGGGGGAGGGAGGGGACTGGCTCGGCGAGGGAGGGGGGGAGGGAGGGGACTGGCTCGGCGAGGGAGGGAGGGGACGGCCGCGCGCGGCCGCGATCTGTTCTGTTCTTTTTTTTTTTTTTTTTACAGGCGGGGGGGGGGGCGACGGGCTCGGCGAGGGAGGGAGGGGACGGCCGGGGCGGCCGCGCGCGGTTTTTTTTTTTTACAGGCGGGGGGGGGGGGCGACGGGCTCGGCGAGGGAGGGAGGGGGTGGCGTCGCCGACGACGGGTGGTGGAGGGGCAGGTCGCCGGCGGTGGTGGTGAGGGGTGGGGGAGAAGATGAAAGAAGAATTGGTGGAGGAGGAAGAAGATGGAGGATTTGGGGGAGAAAGTAGGGTTTAGGGGGGGTGTGAGTAGTAATTGGAATTATATAAGAGAAGGGCATTTATGACAATTTGAGGGGGGTGCGTCCAGAGGGAGAGTGTTCTCAACGCAAATGGAGGTGTAAATAGTCGGACCCGATTTAAATTGCTGGAGCCCAACAGATAAAAATAGCCCACGCAAGCCGATCGAGTAGTCATAGCAAAGGAAAAGATGTTGGATTACTAATTGGGCGCGGCTAAAGGCACCCAAGGATCCTATGAGTACACCCACTAAACTTTTTTTCATAGGGAGCTTGTAAAATGTCTTATATACCCCTCGTAAAAATTTAAAAGAAAAACGAAAGATGAGTACACCCACCGTTATGTTAATCGATAAACTCTTCCACACCACCCAAAAATCTTCCCCCACCACTAACACTGCCCCCAAAATTCTTCCCCCACCACCACACCACTGCCCCCAAAATTCTTCCCCCACCACCACTGCCCCCAAATTTCTTCCCCCACCACCACTTGCCCCAAAAATCTTCCCCCACCACCACCATAACATCCAAATTCCAAAAGAAAACAACCAAAAAAGAGGTAAAATGTTCGAAAATTTTAAGTGAACAAAGGTAAGATGTTCGAAATTTTTTACAAAACAAACTCAATATGTTCGAAATTTTTTACAAAACAAACTCAATATATTCGAAAAAAATTCCAAAACAATTTAAATTTGTCCGAAAAAAAAAATCGAACATCTTGTTCGAAATGTTTTCCAAAACAAACAAAAAATGTTCAAAATTTTTTACAAAACAAACTCTAATTGTTCGAAATTATTTCCAAAACAAACATAATATGTTCGAAAATAATTTACGAACTTCCAAAACAAACCCTAATTTTCTTAAATTTTTTTAAACCCCTAATCTTACCTGAACCGAGCGGCGGCCTCGACGAACGAGGAAGGAGGGCGACGGCGGCCGCGTCTCAGTGAGGAGGACGACGGCGGTCGCGTCTCAGTGAGGAGGGCGACGACGGCCGCGACGAACGAGGAAGGAGGGCGACGGCGGCCGCGTCTGAGAGAGGAGGCGACGGCGGCCGCGTCCTAGAGGGTAGGGTACGACGGCCGCGTCTTAGAGGGTAGGGCACGGCGGCCGCGTCGCAGATGGGAGGGCATGGCGGCGCTGTGGCGAGGGTGGAGGGGCGGAGGGGGTGCCGATGTGGTGGATGGGGAAGAAGGGGAGGGAGACGGGCGGAGGAGAAAGAGGAAAACACGAGGTGGGTGTCCTGATTTTTTTTGGAAGGAAATGGATAGAATTAGTGTTTTATGTAGGTTAAGGGTATATTGGGAATTTTCATGTGGGTGTTCTCATCGCGTGGGTGTCCTCATAGGATCCTTTGGTGCCTTTAGCCGCACCCTTGCTAATTATATTTTGTGCACTAATTAAGTTTCTTATACTAATTAGTTCAGCAAGTGGATAATCTACCCACTGGGTAATTAAAATATTTATACATAAAATATGTTATATTTTTATTGATTTTTGTGATATTTTTTTTATTCAACAAAGGCCCAATTTTGAATTTGGGCACTGACCCAAACATAATTGATCGTACCCACACTAAGGCCCAAAAATGTTTAAACAAACTGGACTAGATCTTGTTTTTTAATTGAATTTTTTTAAGGGCGCGGCTAAAGGCACCCAAGGATCCTATGAGGACACCCACCAAACTTTTTTTTCATCCAAGAGAGCTTGCAAAATGTCTCATATACCCCTCGTGTAAATTTAAAAAAAAAGAAAGATGAGTACACCCACCATTATATTAATCGCCACCAACACTGCCCCAAAAATCTTCCACCACCACCACCGTACACCAACCCGTCTCATTTTGCCAGAATCATCCCAAAATCACCATAATCTTCAAAAAAAAAAAAAACATTCTTTAACAAACACAAAATTAAAAAATAAGAGATGTTCGCGATTTTTTTCGGACAAATCAACATTGTCCGAAAAAAAAGAGTTGTTCGAGATTTTTTTTCGGACATATCAACATTGTCCGAAAAAAAAGAGTTGTTCGAGATTTTTTTTCGGACATATCAACATTGTCCGAAAAAAAAATAGTTGTTCGAAAATTTTTACAAAACAAAGTGAATATGTTCGAAAGTTTTTCCAAAACAAAATCATTGTGTTCGAAAAAAATTCCAAAACAATTTTCATTTGCCCGAAAAAAAAAATCGGACATAATGTTCTGGAAAAAAATCGAATAAAGAACTGGATTCGAAAAAAAATTCCGGACAAAATTCAAAAATCAAAACCCTAATTTTTTGTTTAGATCTGTAACAAAAAATTCAAAACCCTACTTACCTTTGACGGCGGCGACGGCATAGGCGGGGGTGTGGGCGGCGACTTTCTTGGAGGGAGGAGGTGGGGGGCGGCGGCCGCTTGAAGGAGGAGGGGGTGCGGCCGCCGCGAACAGCAGCGACGGGGTGTGGCCGCGAACGGCCACGAAGGGGACAGGGTGCGGCCGCGATGCGGAGGGGGTGCAGTCGCGAGCGGTGGCCGCGTCGCTTCTTCACGGCGTCGATTGACCTCCTTCTTCAAGGAGGCCGTGTCACTTCTTCACGGCGGGCGGCGGCTTCGCCTTCGTTGGCCGCGTTGCAGGTTTTTTTTTTACGGCGGGCGGTGGCCGCGTTGCAGGTTTTTTTTTTATGTGACGGCGACGAGAGGTGGACGCCAGCGCCGAGGGGAGGGAAGGGAAGCCGGCGACGAGAGGAGGGGAGGGAAGCCGGCGACGAGAGGAGGGGGAGGACGGCGTCGTAGGAGGGAAAGGGAGAGGTGGGTGTACTATTTTTTGGAGTGAAAGATATAGAGTTAGGGTTTTATGTAGGTTAAGGGTATATTGGGGATTTCCACGTGGGTGTCCTCATCCGTTTTGTGTGTGTTCTCATCGCGTGGGTGTCCTCATAGGATCCTTGGGTGCCTTTAGCCGCGCCCTTTTTTTAAGGGTTGGGGTATATACCCCTCCAGCTTTGTTTAATACACTCCCCCTTCATTTTTATTAATTAAATATTTATGTAAAATACCAATTTTGTCCTTTAATTAAAATATATTAAAATACATACACACCCCCAAATTTTAAAACAACTCTAACCCTAACTCTAGAATTCCACCTCCGCCGCCACCACCACAAAACAGCACAACCACAACAGCACAAAAACAGCACAATCAAGCGTTTGTTCTTATGGCAGTGAGTGATCAAAATATCAAAACCCCCAAAGATTATATAGGAAATATATTCAAGAAACATGAGCATACATTGGATAAAAGAAAATGAATTAGCTATATTTATATGTTAAGGAACAGAGACCACAAATGCTATGTCAAATAAAACAGCAAAATCAAGCGTATCAATTCATCGACCAAACACCTCCCCGTCGACACTGGTTCGTCGACCAAACACCTCTCCGTCGACACTGGTTCGTCGACGTCGACCAAACACCTCTCCGTCGACACTGGTTCGTCGACCAAACACCTCTCCGTCGACACTGGTTCGTCGACTAAACACTTCTCCGTCGACACTGGTTCATCGAAAAAAAAATTAAAAATTAAAAAATTAAAATTTTCGACAATAAAGGATTGACCATAAATACTCCGATCGACCCTTTATTATCGATGAAAGTATTTTTGATCGACCATTTTTTGTCTAAATTTACAAAAAAAAAAAAAAAAAACAAACCTGGATGGAAGCGGAAGCGGCGGCCGGCGGCGGAAGTGGGAGGAAGACGGCGGGAGCGTGGCTGGCTGGGGAAGGAAGAGTCGGCGGCGTCGCTCGACAAAGGAGGCGACGCCGCCTGTTGCAGAGAGGGAAAAAAAAGAAGAAAATTGGAGCGGCGTTATCGGTGGGGGAGGAGAAGCAGCGACGCCTTGGGAGAGAGGGGGCGAGTCGGGCGACGGAGGGAGGGCGGAAGGAGGAGGTAGAAAAAATTGGGTGACGGGCGGTGGGCAGGTGGCTGGGGCGGCAGCTGTGGTGAATGTTGGAGAAAGAAAAAAAATAATGAGAGGAAGAAGAAGAAGCTTGGAGAAGATGAAGAAAATTAGATTTTTGGGGGTGTGTATCTATAATGTAGAATTTTAATTGAAAAGGGTATATAAGGTAATTTAGGGGAAGTGCATCTATATCAGATGTATTTTGAGGGGAGTGTGTGTATCAGGGGCGTGTATTAAACAAAGCTGGAGGGGTATTTACCCCAACCCTTTTTTAAAATATTGGAGTCTTTAAATTTCGAGTATTTATTCTCTAGTTTAAACCCCTTATTCTTTGGTCCAGCAGTATAATTTCGTGACAACACACCGCATAACCAATAAATTATGTGGATCAACAATTTGGTAGTTTAACCACTGCATACGGTCCTCATACAGTTGTGAAGTAGTGTTTAGGAAAAAAAAAATTGTAAAATATAATACTCCATTTTTAGTTGATCTTCATACCAATTTGTTTGTCATTTTAGAATGTTTCACATGAATTAAGAAACTCATTAAATAACAACAAATATATTTCTTTTTATTTACCTAAATAAAAAGGAAATGCTACAAGAAAATTTGAGATAGGACATTAATCAACATAATTGTAATGCAATTTTTTTAAGCTAGGAAGAAGCATGAAAAATAAAATGCAAGTAAAATAAAATAATACTAGAAAGATGAAAGAGAAGCACTGCCTCTATCCTGGCCCATCATACATAAGTAACATATAGCTCAAACCAAATACTTAAAAGCTACTACTACATTAAATATATAGTATAAGGTAGCCAAGAATGCAGGCGACACCCTCTGTGAACACGAATACGGCTCATTCGTTGTGCCTTCTGCAGGCTGATTCACGGCTATCGGAGGTGGAAGAGTGGTGGTGGTTGCCGGAGAAGTGGTTGTGGCCGGCGTCGGCGATGTGGTGGCCCCGCCACCACCGGCAGCCGCTGCTACGGTGACAGCAAGCTTCATTCCGCCGCCACAATGGCCAGGGACACCACATATGTAGTAATGTGGGCCGGAGGTCTTGAGAAGGACGGTGGTGGCGCCGCTGCTGTCGGATGCAATGGCGTTGCCGGTGGTGCATGTCTTGTAGTCATTTGCACTTACTTCATCCACGGTGTGTCCCGCCGGATAGTTGAATACTGCACACATGTATTCAAATTTTGCACTTTCAAATATTTTTTTCATATGTTGATTAAATAATAGGAGTAAGAAATATTGTTTGGGTTGAATTCATGAGTTATGCCATATTTTTAGCCAATCATGCAACAATATATTAGGCTAGGGGGTCAAGCCATGCATTCTTTGTGTTCCATTATTTAGTTATTTGACAATATAAGTATTTCATATTATTGGAGACGACACACGTGTTATATTAAATAAGGTACAACATAAAAAGTGAAACAGAGAATTTGATTATCAGAATTGGCACATCTAAAGAAATTTGTATTACTAGGAGTAGATATGTATTAAAGATAATGAAATTAAAGAATAAAGTGAAACACGTACCGAGCGAATCTCCAACAGTAAACGTTTTGTCGGAAGCCCACGTGGAATAGTCGGCTCCAATCGACCAGCCTGACGTGTCCCCTACGTTGAACACCGCAGCTTCAACTGCTCTACATACACTTATCATTGTGATCATGAGCACCAAATTAATTCCAATGTTGCTCATTTTCCCTTCTTTCTAATTTTCTCTCAATTAGGAGGAGGGGAATTATGGGTTATGGGGATTGAGAGTGTAGTTAGGTATAAATAGTTAATAGAAGCAAGTGTTGTTTTCAGATGGTACGTGAAAACGCGTGGAAGGTTATCTTATGTAGTCAATGAGAGAGAGAGATATATATGGAGTTGCTCCACTAGCTACAACATCCATCAAATCATGGACAAGAGAAAAACAAAACAAAATTATTAGGTTTAATACTCTCTATCACTAATCAGTTTTTCTAAAAAAAATATAATGTATGCTCAAATCCGTATGAAAACTGATATAATGGGATTTAGGGAGTATATTAAATAAAATCAAACATTATTGATCGGTTTGTGTTTTTTTTTTTTAAACAATTTTATTCTCGGTTTCATTTATTAAAATTTGAGTGTTAATCTCTGGCATATATAGTTTTAGATGCCATATCAATTTGATTGAGTGTCAAGCTCTAGTGTTTATATCTCGACCTTTCAAAAAGTGATGATAATATCTCGGAATTGTAATTTTAAATATATAGCATAATGTTAATTTTTTACTTAAACTATACTCTACACCTAATATGAAGTGACAATCATGTATGTTATTGTGGTTGTTAGAATATCCCAACATTTCATGCAAAATTCAAACTAGTTTTAATTCTTGTGGTGACAAAAACAGATGGATCTCAAATAATGTTAATTGCTTTAAAAATAAGAAACCCCCTTAAGTAATAACTATAACTGATGCATATCTATGGAGTTTTTCATGTGAAGCAGGTAGAGAGCACATGTTTGGGTTAGTGTATGTGAATTAGGTAGGATGGGTTTTCGATAGACAAGGTGGTGAAAAGGCCTATTCATCATATTAAATTCTCTTTTTACGCCCATTCATTTATATAAATTAATTGCAAAATTTATCTAAGTATTCGATTTCATTTTATAATGTGTTTAAAATTAGTAAAATTATCAGGGTATGTTTAAAAGATTTTGAAAGTTTTCTAAATGTGTACGTGAGTCCCAAATTGTCATAATTTCTCTTATTTTCAGACCTTGATTTGACTAAACTTTAATTTAGAAAACTCATTTGTACTACCCTTGAGTAAATAGAACATTTTAATTACGAATTTCAGGGCCTAATGACATTATTGGGCGTATTGGGCCGACATGACATTTGTTTTGCCTAATATATTTCAAGAATTTTCTCAGCCCCCTTCCTCATACTCACACATGTTCCAAACTCTAGCTCTATAATACACATTGAAATATTATATATGTGGCACAGATGAAATTTTTTAGCTTTCAAAATGTTGCAACCAAAAAAGATATTATTAGCTTTACAAAAAAAGGAAAAAAAACAAAAAGAAAATATTACATTCAAATGATGGTTAGTTTTCGACTTGAGAGTGGCAAGAGAAAAACACAAATAAGATCACATGTGTCAATTTTAGTGTTTCACTATTTAGTTTATTGATATATGTTATAGCAGAAAATAATCAACATCTTGTACGTAATAGTGGGGACGACGCGTTTTAAAAATATAGTGACCCGAATTTTACAAATTATAGTTTTCACGTTTTATTTGAAAGTTTGACCCGAATTCCTTCCCTAGTCATGTTCTTAATTTCTTTCAGTCTGGCCCTGTAAGTTTAATTTAAGTCACAATATTATTTTTTAATTTGGGCTTGGGCCAAGTCCAAGTAACAACTCTTGTAATTCTGCCCTCAACAACTTACCCTTAATTTCGAAGAAGAAATCCTAAATGTCAATGAAATTGCTATTTTACTCTTCAATCAAGTCTAACTTACAAGCTACAACATAACTAAACTAAGGTCTTGTCCAATGCTCCAAAAGTGATACGTCTACTACATTTATCATATAGTCGAAATTAGACGGTCTTTTTTTGTGTATTTTAATTGTAAAATTAATTTCACAAGAATTGTTTTTTTTAGACTGTTGGAACTATTAATACTGATAGAAAGATGACAATTTTTGCAATGGCCTCAAATTTTATAATTTTTTCCCCTGAATTCTTGGGAGTGAATTAGCATGCACATAATTTCATTTTATTACTATGATTATCAAAATTAGATTAGTTTTTTTTTTTTGATTACAAGTTAAATACCCATCCCATTTCCCCTACCCATGACTCGAACCCAGGACCTAAGGCCTAGGTAGTGGTGCTCTAACCACTTGAGCTATCCCACTTTGTCATCAAAATTAGATTAGTTAGGCCTTGTAGTAGATAATAAGGACCAGCAGTACATAAGTAATTAGTGTTATACTCTTATCTTCAAGTGGGCCAACTCAACAATTAATCGTCTACTTATTATTGATTATATTGCTCTTTGCTTAATTAATAGTATGTATGATTAATGTACGATTGAATGACATATTCATCTTATCTCAACTGTGTCAACAAATTGAATTAAATCACAAGTGTACAACACAATTTACATATACTCTCCGTAAACATAAAGTGTATCTGATTTAAAAAAAAAACAACAACAACAAACGCAAACACCCTAAATTTCGATTCAATTCTATTATGTAGGTTATGTTTGTTTTTGAATTGTATTGTTCCCTAGGATTAGTCCATTCTTGAATCGAATACTCGAAACTTTAAGAAAAAAATGTCGGACTTGTAAGTGACACATTTTCTTAAGGGGATGCTTGTTTTAGAATTATGTAAGATGGGGGAAATTCGAAAGGAGAAATTTTGGATGGGGAAATCAAGATGAATAGTAATTGTGTATGTTTGTTTTGGGATGTTAAGGTCATCTCCAGCCACAAACTCTCAAATGAAGATTTATAAACACTAAAATACTACAGTTTTTCGTACTTCATTTTAAAAACTTTCTTCAACCATAAAACTATACTATATCTTACTTTATTTATTATTTTATTCATTTTCAATATATTACCATCATTAAATAATATATTTATCTTCATATTTAAATTAATTTATACAATTAAATATTCAACTAGTAAATTAAATATTATTGATTTTATCAAAATCATAAAATGTAAATAAATTTGTAATTTTTAAATATTATGTTTATTTAAATATAAAATTACGAAACATATAATGACGTAAAACAGAGTATAATTTAATACAACGCAATTACGTTTAAAATAGACTAAATTAATTTGACCCGTTTTTTAATGGAACCTCTCCATTTGGATCCAACATTCCGTCGTACTAGTGTATCGTTTTTATTTGTATTTGTTTTTTTTTTTTTCAGTTTGTATTCACTTATTTTAATATGTCAGTGTTATAGTTAGGTAATGCATGTATGTCCGTTTTAATATGTAATGTATTTTATATTTAATATAAAATGTATGTTTTATTATATTTTACGTTATTTTTTTGTTGATAATAATAATACACAAAAAAAATTAAATTACACAATTAAAATTATATTATAAATTAGTATAACAGTAGAATTGTAATTATATTTAACAAATTATTAATATAGAATTGTAAATATTAATAAAATATTAGATATAAAATATTAGATATAAAATATATGAAGTTTACTATTCAAAACTCTATTTCAAATTTTCAAAATAGAGTACGGTTTGAGGGAGCAAAACTCTATTTCTGAAGTTAAATTTCATTTTAACCTTACCGTTGGATATGCTTTAAGTAGGATAAGATGTAACTTTATGTCAAATCAATTGTGTAAGATTGTGCGATGTTGTATTATAAGGGGGTGTTTGTTTTAGGATTATGTAGAATAGGGAATTCGGATGAAAAAATCTTGATGAATAGTGATTGTATATGTTTATTTTGAAATGTTAATAGAATAGGATGTAACTTTATGTAAAATCAATGAGTAAGAGTAAGTGATGTTGTATTATTATAATAGTTACATTTTGGGTTGAGTACCCCATGTACTCGAATGGAATATAACATTTTACCGATTCAAAAAAAAAAAAGTAAAATATATAAGTTTTTTAGAGGTGAATGTAATTGAATGTTGAAATTCAAATGTAAAATTTCGAATTAAAACAAGACGGAGGACATCACGTTCCACATCCGACTGTGTGAGTTCCAAAGCAAGAGTAGAATAAAATTAAAATTGAAAGAGAAAGAGAAATGTGAATTTGCAAGAAAGTGGTGGAAGGTGTAATAAATGAAAAGGCGAGAAGTATGACCGAAAAGGAGCGAAGAGTTGCAAGTTGTAAGTTGCAGGCGCCAGAGCCTTCGAAAGCAAAGTTTGAAAAATCCAATCACCGATACATTGGATAGCGCACATTTCGCATCACCCCCCATGCTTCCCCCCAAAACCACTTTTATGTATGTTTGTTTCCCCATCTTCTAATCCAACTTTACATTTTCTAAATTAAACAAACCTTTTTTTTTTTTTAAGGACTATACGACAATTCTGATATTCTATAAATTAAACTCTATAACCTGTCACGAGTTTCATTTCTATTCAGACAATACATTTATATTTCCTAAGTGAGTGATGTTTTTTAAAAAAAAATTAAATTAAAAATGAATATATATTAATAAGTTTATCATCTTTTTATAATATATATTTACAAATATTTGTTATCTTTTTATAATATAGAATTCTCATTAATTCTACATTTTTCTTTTAATTTCATCCATTCATTTTTTTTTTTAAACTTTACATTCTTAATGTTAAATGGATGGAGTAACTTTTAATTTTGTCGTGTAAGGCATTCCTAATTAAGTTACCTGTTTTCATTTTAACAACACACAACTCCACTATATTTCTCTCTATCTATTTTTATTTTTATCTCTTTCATTGAAATTCGAAAATTGAATAAAAAAAACAAAGATACCCTAAACCTACATAAAAGATAATGGCAAGTGATAGTAGTAAGATTATGGAAATATGTTGTTTCATTCTCATATCTGACTTTGTAGATTAGACATAGCTATACCTCCTCCTCCTCCTCTCTCTCGGAATCATTCCCCAGAAAAGAAAAGAAAAGCAAAAAAGCAAAGTTTCTGAAATCATCAGCGCATGCAGCCTACAATAGCTGCTGCCCTATCTGTCACACTTTGCTGCTGCTGCAGACAATTCAATGAAATGAAATTACATTTCAATGTCTGTCATCATTTTGAAACCGCCTACCAATGGATATATATTGGGATAATAATAATAATATTAATAAAAAAGAGAAACACTTATGTACCAATGGATAAACACCATATAATTAATTGAATATTCTCCATTTCATCTATAAACTAAACAAAATTAATTTAGAGTAGATTTAACATGTCAACCACCTACTCAAATTGGAATGGAATGGAAGGAATTACTCCAAATTACACTGCAAAAAATTAACTAGGATTTTAAATTAATTAACTCATAAATTTGTTACAAAAAACTAATTCATTTTAATCAGTACGGCGCCGGTGGTGGTTGAGGTGGCCTGGTGGTGGGCGCCCATATCACGTCCGCAGACTGGTAGCTAAACATCGGCTGCGCGCCGCTTCCTCCACCGGAGCCTGTGTTCGGGGAGTCCTGTACGCCGCCGGACACGGCGGCGCCATCATCTTCCTCGTTTTCCATCTGCTGCAGCCGGTGATACGTCGGATTGCTGAAGTTGGCGGCGATGAGGTAAACGGTCCCACCGGAGATGAGCTGCCCCACCACAAGACCGCCGACAACCTGCCCTTGTGGGCCCGCCAGAGTTAGCGCGAACGGGACGTTTCCGGCGGTTACGCCGCCGCCGGGGGGGAAAATAGTGGCGGAAATCGAGAGAATGTCGAAACGGCCGTGGAAGGTGACGGTGGCGCCGGGGGTGGTGGAGGGCTGTTTAAGGGTTACATTCGAAACGACGCCGTTTCCATTCAAAACGCAGAGACCCATGTTGCGTTTCCGGCAGAAGGTGGTGGTGGCTTCGATGATGTCGACGCCGGCGGGGAGCTCGAGAACGTAGGGGCTCATGGTGGGCTCGGCGGCGTCACGGTGGATGACGACCGGCGGCTTGGGCTTGTTCTTGGAGCCCGGAGGACGGCCGCGAGGGCGGCGGACGACTTCGATGGTGGCGCCGTCGTTGCGGAGTGGGAAAGAGAGGGTAGTGTCGTCATTAGTGCGGTGGGCGGGGCTGTCGGGGTGGTGGGGGGGCGGCGGCGGTGGAGGAGAGAATTTGGTGTTGTGGGTTTGATGATGGGGTTTGGAGAACATATTGGGGTTATCTTGTTGTTTATCTTCTACTACTACTAGGAATTCTCTCTTCATTTTTTTAAAGATTTTTATATGTTTGAATAAGGGATGGCGATAGGGATGATTGGTTGCATGTATTTCGCACCATTTTTAAATTCGGGAGTTGAATTCAAACATATATCCGCAAGCCGCAACCTATAGTAACTAAGCTTAAAAATATTAAAATCTATGAAAATATTGATATATAGAATTTAAAATTTTGTAAAAATTTTAATAATAAACTTTTAGTATATAAATTTAACAAATCAACTTAAATATATTTATATAAAATATATTACAATATTATTTTATATGATATTTTTTAATATATTTTGCTGATATTAGTCTTCATATTGATATTAATATTGTATATTGATGTTTTCGATTTTAACAAATATCATTGATAATTATTGATTTTTTCAAATATCGATAACTACAAATTTTGAATATATCAGAATATTTTCGTTCATGCATACTAACTAAATAGCGAAAATATTATGTATAGTATTCGATTTTGAAAAGAATTGAAAATTTTACAATTTTTGTTAAAAAAATTAAAAATAATAATAAACAATAACAATATTAATTGACACAATTCTCAACGGACTTTATTTGTAGCAATTTGTGTTTAACTTCAAGATGATTATTAATTTGTCACCAACTCAAATCTTTATTCAAATTTTTTTTATCTACTTTAATTTATTAATTTACTCTTTGTTATCAATCTGTCCTTTTATTTATATTTTTTCATGAATATGAAATTATATATATAATGATAAACAAATATTTAATAAAATATAAATAAAAAAGATAACATTAAGGGGAGTGTATTCAATTGGAATTTTGTTAGATTTTTTTGGACTTAAAAAAGTCGGTGGATTTGGAAAATCCATAGATTCCATGCAGAGTTTGACTGACTTTTTTTATTGATTTATATGAATTTTTATAGATTTGACAAGATTGTGAAATGTATTTTTTTATGAATTTACATATATTTCCATAAACTCATTGATGCAAACGTATATCAAACACACTTGTATATTAAAAAAAATTATCTAAATTGTTTAAAAAAAATACCAAAAATATATTAATTAAAAAATATATATTATTCATCATTATTATTCTCATCTTCATTTCCATCACTATTATATCTGGGCCTCATTTGAGTCATTTCCCACATAGCATTAGTCAGTTCTTTGTTATAGCAATACTTGTTCTCCATGCATTAGCTTCAGTTCTTTGTCCCAGTTCTTTGTTATAGCAATACTTGTTCTCCATGCATTAGCTTCAGTTCTCCATGCATTAGCTTCAGTTCTTTGTTGTAGTTGGGTCTTCCATGTTGGTGAATTTTGATCTTTTTCATATTCGACTGAAAATTCATAATATATTATAAAGATATATACAAATCTTGTTAATATTATATTCCAAATAATCTTTATATAATAATTAATACTATAAATTAGGTGGAGATCGAGAATATATAAATTAGTATATCAAATGGGCTGATGCTATAAATTTTTAACGTGAGAACATAATTTTGAAATAATGGTAGACGGGTGGTGAAGCTCACTCTCCGCAATTTCTCCAATGATGAAAAATGCGGTAGGTTAGTAGTAGAACTTTTGTTAGAAGAACAACAAGGTTTTTTTTTCGTCTTTTTAAAGTTTTTTTTAGAGAATCCGTTGAAATCTCTACTTATTAGAAGAGATTTTGGAGAGTGAAATTTATTTATATTTTTGGAGGAGAATCCATCAAAGTATTGAAATCCACGGACTATTGAATACCTAAAGATATTGAATACCTCAAGATTTTGAAAGACTTTTAAAAATTCGATTGAATACCCCCAGATTTTAAAAGTCCAAAAAAATCCAACAGAATCTCAATTGAATACACCTCCTAAAATTTGAGTTTGATGATTTGAGATGATTTTACTATTTGACTCAAATTTAGTGACAAATTGATGATTTTAGTGACAATTTGAGTTCGAGAATGGGAGATCTCAATACCTCAACTATTGGTTTTAAATTTTAATGAACAATAGCTTTAACTAGGCTATGTCACAGTAGACTTATCTGTCCATATAAATACTCAGTTGACCAACATTTATTTGCGGATTGAACAAGCATTCCCCTAAATTCCGTTTCTCAAAATTTTCATTATTTTTTTATTTTATTTTTAGTTTGCACGCCGTTATAATAATCCCAATATTCAACTAATTTATTTACTTTATATATAAAAGTTTATAAAATTATCTTCTAACATTTTAATTATTACATTTTTTTCTTAAATTTTGTGTTAAAAAAACACTGTCAAGCTTTTTTGGGACGAAGTGAGTATTAGTTTAATTTTTTTCAACTAAGTGCAATAGTTTGTTCTAACAACCATTTTATACATTGAGTGGATCAATCCTATGAAACACTCAACTAACTCGAACTTGAATAGTGAAATCGCGATCCATAGTAAACTAGGAGGTGAAGGAATCAATGAACTTACTAACCTCGAAGTGTCAAGTGAGCTCGCAAGATAAGGCGGTGTGGCATCCCTCTTGATGGCTGGACGAACTCAATGAGACAACCTTAGTCGACCATGATCAACTATCAAGGAATGAAACAAAGATTGGATTGGAGAAATGCATATATATTCTTCCACACAAGAAAATGGATTGAAAGTCTAATAATTCTCAATGAGTTTACTAGAGGTTAAATGACTCCTTATAAACTAATTACAAAGATAAGAGAGATAACCATCTAAATAACTAATTAGCGGTTAAGTGAATAACTACTAATCTAATAAAGAAACTAACTATACTTCTTATTACTACGTACTATCTTGATATCAACCATTCCTTTTATCACAACATAATACACGATATACTTACATAATACTATCATCTCCAAATACCACAATATTATATGTCATTACTTCATTTATTTCATATATAAAAATATACCTATTAAATTTATTAAGTTTTAACGAAAGAAAAATTAAATAATTTTTACTTCTTAAAATTTATGTTCAAATCAAATGAATAGTTAGTTTAAGAATTTATTATAGAGAATGGGGGTGTTGATGGGTCAATGTCATGATGAAGGGGCGGTGGCGGTGGGAAAACTTACTTGGAAACCAAGACTACTTGGAGGAAGAAGAAAAAATGAAACAAAGCGTGGGCTCCATCCATCCATCACTCTCTATTCATTCAAAACTTTACCAACTTTAAAGTAAAAGCCTCGTAAATTACTCTCAATTTCTTCTAGAATTTTATCATTATTAATCTCTTATATTCTCAATTAATTATCTTCAATCAATATCAATTACTCATGAAGATTGCTTAATTATGTCAAGATTCATGGGATGTGTTTTGTTTGTGGTTTTACGTAATTGTTAAATTCAGCTGAATTTAATTATGAAGATTAATGAAAATAAAAAAAATTAATTCACTACATTATCATATAAAATAAAGTTATCATTACTTCATTTTAATTGACTACCTCATCTCTAATAAAAAAAAAATCCCAATTATTATCCTATTTTGCAATCCACGTCCATTTATTGTCTATTTTATTTTAATATTAGGACAATATAATAACAATGTAATATATGTAACCATCATTACATCTCTCTTTGGTAGCATTTGGGAGTGAAAAGGAAAACATAAAGGTAGCAGCAGGTATGTGGGTTGGTGTTATATGGGAAGTGTGGAAGAATAGAAATAATAAAATCTTTTCGAACACGGAACCGGCGGTGAAGAAGGCAGTAGAAAACATAAAAATTCAACTATGGTCATGGCTGGAGGGACGAAATCTCATCAAACCGAACTCATCTATAGGGGCTTGGTGTGCGGATCCATTTACTAGTTTACATTTGAAAGCGTGAAGGTAGCGGGGGTCATGGATACTGGAGGGGAGAGGCTATTCTATTGTATAATTTCACAAGGAGTTTGTCATACACATGTAAATTAATTTTGTACAATACGGGTTGAGTACCCCGAGTACTCGTATGGAATATATTTTTACCGTTTACAAAAAAAATCATTACATCTCTCTTTCATTACCGTACATACATGGAAACATGGTTTTAGATCATTCTGAAGAATTTCAACCGATTCTCCTAGTATCTTTGTTAAATTGAGAGATTGAAAAGTATGTGAAAAAAAAAAGAGTCTTCGAAAAGATAGTCTAAATCAGTGACAGAGTCAGAACCTAATCGAAAGGGGGTCCAATTATATATGAATAATAAACTTTAATTTTAATATCATAAAACTGATAGAAGTATTCTTTAAACATATAATATATTAATAATAATAAATTAAATTAAGTTTTAATATGTTTCAATAAAAGTTTCATTCATTCCAATTATTACCTACAAAATAATATTTATAAGGTCTATGTGCGAGCATCTTTTATTTTTTACGTTTTAAATTGTTATATACTTGAAGGATAAATTTGTAAATAAAAATGTTATTTAATTATACATAAAACAACATATATTATGAGACGAAAAAGTAATAATTAATTAACTTCTAATATTTTACTAGTACACTTAAAAATTGTTAAATAATTATTAAATATACATAAATATTAATTGAAATTATTTTTTCTTCAATTTTTTTATTAAATAATATTTGTAAAAAAATTATTTAAAATTTTTGAAAATTTGCAAAATCCATCATCTTGTGTTGCACTTATTATCATTTTTTATTTCTTATTGCACTTTTAAATTAAATTTAATAATCTTATATATATAATTATAAAATTAAAAATTTGTCGTCACATAATTAATAAAAAAATAATTGATTATATATAATCTTTATTTTAATTTTCATATCATTAATCCGTCCTAAAATTATACTCCCTCCGTCCAATTTCATTATTCCCACTTTCCATTTTTTGTTGTCCAATTTCATTATGTTCATTCCCTTTTTGGAAATAATACTATTCACAATATTTTATCTCCACCCTCCAACCATCACTTATTTACTCAAATTGTTGTCACTAACTTTATTCATAAACAATCACTTTAACTATAAATGGACCCCACAACATCTCATCATACCCCCAACTTATCTATTTTATACATAAACTAATCAATATTCATTAAAACTCGTACCCGGAGAAGTGGGCATAATAAAATTGGACGGAGGGAGTATTTTTTAGTTTTTAAAAATAATAATCTAATTTTAAATTTATTATATGTATTTTTTAATTTTATAGGAAAGATATAGTGCCTAAATAGGAATAAAATATATATCTCTCTTTAATTTATCTCTTTAACTATAATTTTTTAAGAATACTCCATGGTCGTCATCAATGGAAGAAGATGTGATTCCGAATTTTACAAGACTTTATTTGCTTACATGATAAAGTCAGAAGAAATGGAGAAAATTTTAGAAGAATTTATTTTAGTTCAAAATATTATTGTTCAGCGCGCAATTGTTGAGCTTCTTCCATGGAGAAAATATTATTGAACTTATTGTTTTTCTATTTACATGAAGATATGATTTAAAGTAATATTTACTAAAGAGATAAATTAAATTAAATATAATATTTTTTAATAGTGAATATATTTTATATTTAAAGAAATATATTTTATTCCTATTTATATGGAAAATATTTGATAAACATAAAATTAAATTAAAAAAATGTTGTCATTCCCGTTTAATTTTAATACTATTAATATCAGTATTATTTTAAATTTCAACGGAGGGTAAGATAGTAAATAATAAAATAAAATTTAAAAATTTATTGTATTTAATAATATTAAAAATAGAAGACAAGTATTAAGTTAGTGCAACACGATGCAATACAATTCAACATCCAAATTGTTGATAGTTTATGCAACACTGAAACAATTCTAAGAAAACCCAAAAAAAAAAAAAAAAAACTATTAGCATGGGTTAAGATTGTGGTTGATTTTTCGATTCACCAAACTATAATAAATTATTGAAATGTTTTTTTTTTTTTTAATGAAAAGACTATTGTGCTAGATATGAGACATGTTTTTTCAACAAAAGTGATATACTCCCTCCATTTTTTAATACATATATTTTAACTTTTAAACTATTTTTAAATTTGTATACTTTACTCTTGTTCGTGTACCACAAATATTTTCCATAAATAAATATAGTGATATAAATAGGTAAAAGTCATTAAAAATTATAAATATTGTTTATACTAAAATTAATTAAATTTATAATTATTAGCTACATTTTTGGATAGATTCTTTTCATCAAACAAATTTTCTACTCCGTATATCAAAATTGGTTAATGTCAATAGTTATACATAAATTTATAACCTTAAATTGTTGTTAAACCTTAAAATGACATATACAAAAAAAAATAAAAATGGGAAAGTGTATACGGAGTATTATTTAATGAATTGTGACTCAAAAATGGGGAAAGTATATACGGAGTAGTACTCAAGTAAATGATTTTTTTTTCATATATATGAAACTTTCTCATGCAATTTTGTCAAATTTCAAAATTCACAATTCGCCTCAACGACCTTAATTAATTGCGAAACTATTTTCCAGAAAAAAATATACTCCCTCCGTCCCATATTAATTTTCATAGGTAGATGGGCAAGAAAATTAAGAAAGTGTAATAATGAGTGAAGTTTTGAGAGGTAATTTTGTAAAATTTTATATATAAAGTAAATAAATGAGTTGACTTTTGTGTATGTGCGGAGATAAAGTAATGACATTTGTATAAAATTGAGGTTATTGTGAGGGTAGAGTTTAGAAAGGATTTTCCATTTTAAGAGTGTGAAAGTTATTGTGGAACGTCCCGAAAGAAAAATGAGAAAGTTATTGTGGGACGGAGGGAGTAGTAGATAGGATCTCTTGCAAAATTATTTGATGGATAACAAAAAATAAAGACAAAAAATGTTACCAGACAAATCTCATTTATTATATACTGTACTGTGGTGTATCTTAATGGGGATAGTCTCGTGTTCAGGTCTAATGCAACTTTGTCTAAGTTTTTTTAGGCTACTTATTATTTATAATTATTTTGAATTGTTAAACCTTTAACACAAGGGTTGGTCTGCTATGGACTCGAGTTGTGCACCTTAGTCCATGTTGCACTTTTCAGTTTATTGACTTACATTTTTGGGTTAGTCTTCCATGAAATATTGTATGTATGCAATACACTCAATTTAGGCAAAAGCCCAAAACCCAAGCCCATTTAACCAGCAGTAAAATTCTCAACTAATGTCGCAGGTAATTTTTATTGGGTCAAAACAATCTCGCGGGTCAATTAACCTAACGGGTCCAATAACTTAATTAGCGGGTCCTAGGGCAACGCGAAATACATGATTCATTCCCTATCATCCCCATAATCACGCGAAGAAAAAAAAAAACAGAGCAATCTACATCGACGGCGAAGGAAACAGCGCCGGCAAAGGAAACATCGACGCTACGGACACAGCGCCGGCGTCGATCATAAAAAGGACAATCATAATGAGTGCAAAAAACTACGAAGATGAAAATGTAATGGTGGTAATATCAAATACTACTAATTCTACAGAAACAGGTGAAATCTTCTCTTAATATATGATGATTATTTTAAAACTATTGAACTACAACTATTTTTTACTCTATGAAAATTATTGTTTAACTACCGGAATAAAACACTTTGATTATAAAACAATATTTATTTATTTTACTGTATGAATAATATTTTGTTACTATATGAAGAAATTTGTTTTACTACATGTATATTTATGGTTTACTGATAAATACATGCACAATTATCATGAGAAAAATCCAATAATCATATGAACATATACTATTTAACTACATGAAAAAATATGAATTACTACATGAATATGTATAATTTACTACATAAAGTTTATTGTGTTAATGATAAAAACAGGTATACTACTACTTGAATCTGCTACTGTAGCAATTGAAAAAGAGACTGGAACAGAAACAATAGAAGAGTTGATTGACTATAGTGAATATGGTAAAAGAGACTGGAACAGAAACAATAGAAGAGTTGATTGACTATAGTGAATATGGTGATTCACTAATGGGAATGAGAAGAAGAAAAGAATGTGAAATGTTTGACATCTACTCTGCTCATGCTATAATTGTGGATTTTAGTGTCCGAAAATCAACTGGAATACTTTCTAAGGATGGAAACAAAACAGTAGTATCTAAACTTTATGTCTGCTCTTACAATGGTGTGAAGGACAAGAGCAAGAATGTACCAGATAAAAAGAGACGGGGAGATTCAAGAACTAATTGCAAAACTCAAATGAGGATAAAACTTGTGGATGGAATGTATGAGGTTGTGAAACATATCTTGGATCACAACCATTATTTGACAAGACAAGAATGGAATCACTTGCATCGATCTGAAAGAGCAATAAACGATGGAAAGGCTATAACAATTGTGGATCTGATATCATGTGGTATTAAACTAGCTGACTCATTCTGATACCTTGCACACAATGTTGGGGGTGAAGAGCAAGTTGGGCACACAATGAGAGACCACTTGAACTTTGTGAATCGTGAAAGAATGAAGGCCATAGAGGGTGGTGATACAAAGACTTTCATGGAATTAATACAAAGCCTTTTTTTACAGAATACAAATGGATGATTCCATGATGAAGGAGAGATTCCAAGACACCAAATCCTCATTTATTTTAGATTAATTTTTTTAAGTACTGCTAAGAGATTACTTTTAATAGACAATGCAGATGTTGCAGAATGATTACTTTTTGTGCAAAGTGCTAGAGTGTTAAATTTTTTAATATTACAGTTTATTAATTAACAAATTATTATTATTACTACATGTATTAACTCATGTTACTACATTAAACAATATGTCTTACTATATCAAAAAAAGTTTGTTATTATATAGAACAATACTTTTTAATATAAACAATATGTCTTACTATATATTAATACACTTTTATTAATTGACATATTATTTTTATTACTACATGTATTACCTCATGCTACTACATGAAATAATATGGTATTAAACCAGTTGATTCATTCTGATACCTTGCACACAATGTTGGGGGTGAAGAGCAAGTTGGGCACACAATGAGAGACCACTTGAACTTTGTGAATCGTGAAAGAATGAAGACCATAGAGGGTGGTGATACAAAGACTTTCATGGAATTAATACAAAGCCTTCTTTTACATAATACAAATGGATGATGAGGGAAGAATGAGTAATGTTTTTTGGAGAGATTCCATGATGAAGGAGAGATTCCAAGACACCAAATCCTCATTTATTTTAGATTACTTTTTTAAGTACTGCTAAGAGATTACTTTTAATAGACAATGCAGATGTTGCAGAATGATTACTTTTTGTGCAAAGTGCTAGAGTGTTAAATTTTTTAATATTACAATTTATTAATTGACAAATTATTATTATTACTACATGTATTAACTCATGTTACTACATTAAACAATATGTCTTACTATATCAAAAAAAGTTTGTTATTATATAGAACAATACTTTTTAATATAAACAATATGTCTTACTATATATTAATACACTTTTATTAATTAGCATATTATTTTTATTACTACATGTATTACCTCATGCTACTACATGAAATAATGTGTCTTACTATATCAAAAAAAGTTTGTTATAATATAGAATAATACTTTTTAATATAAATATATAAATTATACTATTTTGTATTCTATATTATATAAGTTACTTTAATATTGTTTTGAAATTACTTCAACAAGAAATATTTTTTACTACATTAAAGAAAGTATGTTACTACATGAAATATTATATTTTCTCAATATATACCTAAAAAATTGTCTATATTATAACTTACTAAAAGTTTATTTAATGGAATAATATATTAAATAAATAATATACTACATAAATAAAGTATATTACTACATTACATAAATCGTATTACTACATACACAAAATTAAAATTCTTCACCAACCACTGAAGCATATCATGATCAAACAATTTGGTCATCTTTAATTGCAGAAGTCCTCCAAAGCCAATATCCTTAACATCTTGAAACTGCTTGGGGTTTAGATTTTTTATCACTTCAACGATCCTAGATGGTTTGCCATGAGGAATAAATGTTTTGACACGCTTAATAAACTCCACCGAATCATCATCAGACTCTACATGCTTTGTCTTCTTCCTTCTATGTTCTTTACGTTCTCGTTTCACCTTTCTTCTTCTCTTCATGCCAGAAGGAGGATCCCCCAACATCAACATCAGAAGTAAGCGTCCTTTAAGATCTACTTCCATTGTACACTGTATATATAAAATGTATAGAAATGTAAATACTACAACAGTACATGTCAACTACTACATGAACATAAAATAGTCACTACATATATGAAAATGTGCTACTAGATGAGAGTATATATAAACTAATAGAACAGAAGAATAAACTTAATACTACATGAATACAAATTTCTTAAAACTACATATATATATATAAAAAATAAAAAACAGATACTGCATAAGAAAATTTTGGCTACTATATGAGAGATGCACGGTACTACATTAAAAAAATATATATATGAACATGCAGAAAACAAAAAACACAAATAAACACAATATACATTAAAATAACAACTAAATAAATCATTCTAAAACATGTTGTAACATGAAAAACAAAAGAAACAGTAAACATCGAATATTGAAAACCCTAATATCAACAACACATTTAAATATAAACAAATAGAAATGGAAAACCATAAAATCAACAACACATTACAAAAAAACCCAGTAAAATAGAAAACCTAAACCTAAAACTAACTAAGCTTTACAGAAAAACAGTAAAATAGAAGAATAAAACACTAAAATCAACTAAAGTTTAAATAAATCAGTACACAAAAGGAAAAAAAAAAAACTAAAATCAACTTTCGTGAACTAAAAATCAAATAAACTTCACAAAAACACTCAAACGTTACAGAAAAAGCAAAATAACACAAAAAACAGAGAAATAAACTCACGATTGAAGGGGAAAGATAACAAACTTCACTCGAACAAAAAAGGAACCGATTATATTGAAAAAACGTACATACCTTCAACTTTTATACAAAAAATTACTCGAAAACCGTCGGAACCGTCTGCTAAATTTGAATCTTCAAAGGCAGAGAAATAGAGAGAAAGACGGAGAGAGAGGGAAACTGTCTCCAAAAGTGAGGAAGTGTGTTCGAGAAGGAAAGTGAAGCGTTGAAATCAATGGGCTGAAAAATTAAAATTCAAAATCTGGGGCGGGTCATAATACAACGGGTTTAATGTTGAAACGGATCGGGTAATTAAACAGTAAATAATTAAAGAGGCCTAGTAAAAAAAATGGCCCAAAGCTATGTTGCAGCCCATCTACTATAATTGACAATATTTCATATATAAAATATTGCATCTAAGTTTTTGCGTACATTTTTTGATAAATGGTGTTGCACTTTTCAATTATTAAACTGTATAATAATATTTTTAGTAATAATTGAAAAGTGCAACACCATTTACCAAAAAGTGTAAGTCAAGTAAAACTGAAAAGTGCAACATGGATTAGAGTGCACAATATGCACTTGAGTGCATACTAGACTTTACATTAACACAATATTAAAACTAAATTTTGTTTGAATTAAATTAAATGTATACGGAGTACTTAAAATCGAATAAAAAGTTTAAAAAAAGGGAAATTCTGAAATGCACCATGTGCACCAAAACAGGTTTGGTGCACATGCTTTTGTCCTTATTCTCTCACTCTAACTTATTATCCATTTTTCTCTACTTAGACCTCATGCTTATGAAGGGTATCTATAACCATTAGAACATTCATTACTTAGTTATATTTATTTACCTTTATAAATAGACATAGGATTGACCTGTGCATTAGGGTGCACGTGCACACTGTCCACAGGAGAACAACTCTTCAAAAAATTAACACACTTATTTTACACAGATTTCAATCTTAAACTTTTAAATCATGCATATTCAGTTCATATGTTTAACTAAACTCATAACACAAATTATCATTTAATCTAAATTCACTTGTATATTACTCGTCACATTATTTGCACACTTTTATTAAATTATCATTTAATCTAAATTCACTTGTATATTACTCGTCACATTATTTGCACACTTTTATTTTTTATTGAAACGTCCCAAAATTAATACCCTTCCAACATCATTTTATTTTTAAAACTGTCATTCATTTTTTTACATACATTTTACTTTACACCTCATCAAATCGCCTAAAATACTCTATTTTACCTTATATCTAAATTCTCTTTTCTTAAAATTTGTACCAATCAAACCGTACAAATAATCCCGAACGAAGGGTTTATTTTGTATTGTGTTCACTTGCTTTGACAAGAAAATTTACCGTGTCCATATTACATATGCAACTTACCATGTTTAATTTATAGGAGAACAATGTGTGTTTCACATTAACTAATCTTTTCATTGGACTTTATTTAATTTTATTGTTGTAGTGTTAAAATTCTTCCACCTACTTTTCATCCTCACACTAATTACTCCACTAACTAAAAATAATAAAATAATACAATATCACTATTGATTTGACATAAAATTTTATATTCACATCTATTTTTCAATCTCTATCCAAATACAATTTCTATTCATGGATTACCCTTATTTATATTTTTTCATCTTTATCCTCATCTCATCCACCACAATCTTTAATCAAACAGACCCTTTAAATTAAATGTAAAAGTTATTGTGAAATTTTCATATAAAAAAGTTTGAAAGTAATTGCGAAAAGGAAAAAGTATTATTTTAGGATAAGAAATTAAGAAGATATGTATTCATTGAGGAGTTGGAGATGGGTTTTTTCTTTGAAATGTAGGTGACATTAATTAGCTAGCCAGTAGAAATTTTTGGACGATCACATCACACTCCTAAATAAAATAAATGTGTATGTATGCATCTTTTAATTGTGTTTTGTCGTATTGGAAATGCAAAGGTAATGAATCATATGTTTGGTTTCACTTCATTCATACAATACAGTCTACAGACATCAATTCAATATTCAATACAAAATCTTCCCGCTCACCTATTTTGACCACACTTGAAACAATATCTTCCAACCTCGAACAGGTTCTAGAATTCAGATAAACACACATAAAAATAAATTAAAATATCATATTAAACTATATATGGCATACTTGTTTGTGAAATATAGTTTCATTTCATGACTTTTAAATTAATTAAAAATGTTTCACATCGTGGGGATTATATCTTTCCACCTTATCTTACACCGTGGAGTGGAGTATTTGGAAAGAATTGGATGGGATGTGATACATGCACGTGTGTTAGCATACGTTTGTTTATTTATGAATTTGATAGTTTAAAAATTTTGTGAGGTGGATTTTAAATCTTATAGGGGTATTAATGTATTACTCCGTATAACATAGGATTTGGAATCTATACCAAAATTCAAATAAACGAATAAGGATTTAAATTTGAAATTTTACAATCCACTTAGAAATCTAGAAACAAACATAGTCTTTGTCTTGTATGCTTTAGATATATCTTGCAACTCAATAATTTTTTAAACTGTAGTCCTTCCTTCCTCTTTAAATTTCACGTTTAGAGGATAATACGAATTTAAAGAATATACTGTATTATTTTATATAAAATTATTGATTTAAAATGTATAACAAATAAAAAGTTTGAGAGAAAAAGTGTAAGAAAATTAAAGAAGTGAGGAAAGAAAAGAAAAGAAAAGTGTGCGACACTAATGTATTTTTTTTTGTAAAAGTATGAATATTGGATAATTGTATCCATTGGAGGAGTATATAATTGGTTACCAGAATACACATATTATAAGATTCAAATACCATTTATTACTATTCAATTAATATTTACTTTTATATAAATAAAAGATGGATAATTGTAAAATTACTATTTCCTTAGTTTTTTTTTTTTTGTCTCTGTTTTAATTTTTTTAGTTATTTTTTTCACATTTCTTCCTAGTTTGCATTTATATGTATTCTTAAAATTTCTTCTGATAATTTTTTTTTTACTAATACATCCTCTTTCCTCTCTCTATACTGAAAAAATGAAAGATATTGCAATTAACAACAACTGAAGGTGGGTGTATTTATTAATATTGGAGGTATAAATAACCAAACTCAATACTAAAATGGAGCTTCATCTCATTATTAAGATTGTCTCTCATAAGATTCTCTAACAAATTAAACAACCATCAATGGTTATTGCTTTCCATTTAGACTAAGGCTTGGTGTTTGAAGTTTTTTTTGGTCAAATGTTACATTCTCATTGACGTTAAGAAATATTTGAGTATACATATTTCTTATTTATCTATGCATGTTAATATAAAAGAAATGTTAACTATTGTTAAAAGGTCCGGTAAGCTCTATATTTTTTAAATTCATACGGACCATATATCTATTTTTTTGTTATATAATAGCAAACCGATAATTTTGTAACTTGAGACGGTACTGAGTTATCACAAACCGATGAAGTTAGGGTTATTTTAAAAAAGTTAAATTTATTTACTAAACACCCATAAGGCACTTTTGTCCGTCGGTAATAAGGAGCTGTTGATTATCGACTTAGAAGTGATGAAATAAACTTAGGGAGTGTTTGCAAACTCTACAAACTGCTCACAGAATCACTACTTTGAAAAAGTGTTTTTAAGCTATTTATAGAGTTTGCAAATATGTTAGTGGTGTTGCAACAGCTTCTTAAAAGCTTTTAATTTGGGGTGAGTTATAACAGTCCCTTCCTTTTTTATAAATAGTCAATCAATACACAATCATTTCAACACTATATTTATTTTTTTAATAATATAATAGTCCCACTATCATTTGCTTTCAAAATCATACCTTATCTAATCAACACTCCTAAACATATAGTAGTACAAAATTCAAATACACATAGTATTACTTTATTTCAAAATTCAAATCCACCTTACAGGATTTGAAATCCCATCAAATTCATAAACAAATATAGGATTTGAAATTACATTTTCTAGAGCATGAGTAATCTCCTACAAGAAAGAGTCATCAAAGTCGTATACATGCTTTTAATTTCTTGCAAGCTTTGAAACTCAATGTTTAACAAGTACAAAGATGCAAGAACAAAGGAATCCAAGACGATGAATCTATACGGTTATAAGATCAAAACTGGAATGAGTCCAGATCCTTACCCTGAATCAGCAGGCCTCTAACACTCTCAGAGATTATTAGAACTGATCAATTCGAGCTACCAATAATTTCACTTTTCTCCAACCATCATAATCGAGCATTGGTTCATCAGACGTCAATCTCTATACACTTGCCGATGGGTGGGTGGATCCTAGTTGAGGCCTTTGAGGAGTAATAGGAATATCAATGCCAATATTGAGAACTCAACTACGAACTTGGGTTGGGCAGCACGTTTTAGCCAATAATGAAACCTGTAATTTCAACCAGTAGACAGCCGCTGGTAAAGCCTGTTACCAGATTATGCACCATATTTAGAATGGTGTCCACATATCATGCAACCAACCAAAGATTTAGAATTCAGACAAGTTTTTAGCCCAGCCTCTAAATATTCGGTATACACACTGAAAATTTTAAGGGTTAATTGCAAAAAGAATGACATTTTTCATGTTTTTTTCAATTACAACAAGTTTTTAAAATTTGCAATTCGCAACTATTTCAAATTGTTGCAATTCTATCACATAACTTATTTCCAGCAAGTCCTGCAGACGTGGCAGTGAATAACATTGCAAAAGAAATAAAAAAAGTTGTGATTAAATTGAAACAATAACAAAAGGTCATGAATTTATTGCAGTGCCTAAAAAGTTTGTGTACTGAGTTTCCTAGAATTTCCCAGCTGTCATGTCTACATAAGTTGCCGGAAAATAGTTATATGATACAATTGCAAAACTTAAAAAGTCTGTATCAAATCACATATTTTAAAAACATATGTTGTAATTGAAAAAACGTGAAAATGACTTTTAATGCAATTAAACCAAATTGTAAGGTTTTTATTTATTTATTTTGGTAGATCACCAGTAACTGCAAAAAATTTAGCAAATAAAATTAAATAAGAAAGTCAAACTGCAATGACAACAGATATCTGCTCCTTTAAGTGCTTCTGCAGCATTTATTTGCTAAGGGTGCTAGAGCAGTTGTAAAATGTGGCATTCAGATGAAATGACCAGTGTAGATTAACATAATAACATAAATACCCTCAAGATCTGTAGGAATTCACTGAGGTAGTTTTTCTTTCTATATCGATCGAAAGGCTAGTGTGTGAATTTTTTACCATTGTAATTGTTCTCAATAAATTTAAATTAGAAGTTCTACAACTATAATGGCACATTATTTTCCAACCCCATATGATTACTACAAGATTACCTTATTGACATGGGGCATTAAGGACATGCTAAAGATCTCTAACAATCTTGGGTTCAATGATATGCGTGCAAGAGAAACATCTTTACTGGGATTTATAAATTTTTTCATTAGGGAGGAAAGTGACCGATAAAACTCACAAAACCAACTTCAAAAGTTTTTGGGTCTTGCAACAGTTATAAGTCCAGAAAGAGTCTAGCCAAAATCATTAAGCAGTGCCCAAAAGGCAAGCATTGAATGTCAATTAGAATTGGCTTTGATTCTAGGTTGCAATCAAATTCTTTTATGCTCATAAACAGAGGTGTTTAGTTTTGGATATGAAAGTTTAAATAGAGTAGAAAGTGAACCGTGCTTATACGGTTACATGTTTCTACTTTCAGACGATTCGTCTTTTTTACCAGGGCACATAACCCAGCAATCCATCTTGAGAAACTTAACATATACTCCCTCTGTTTCATATTAATTGTTGTTTTAGAGGTTAAATTTTGTTTCAAATTAAAATTGTTCTTTTAGCTATTTCTCTATATTTCTTCCTAATCTACCTCCCATAGATATACCTAAAAGATCTCTTATTTAAAGAAGAATGTCTTTTCCCTCAGAAATTTAATTCTTCCACTATTTCATTAATTGACATGTCAAAATTTAATGTTCCTTAATTTTATACAAATTTTCTAAAACAACAATTAATATGAAACGGAGGGAGTAACAGCACCAAAACCACAGATCCATGAGAATTCGAAAGTTACAAACAAGAGAAAACAAGCTAAGCAATCTGCTTTGACCCATCTTAACCACTTTTATTCAATTTGTACTGTTCAACTTCTTTATCACAGCACTAAAATTTTCATGCCAGACCATTTGCATATTACAGGAAATAACCAGCATGCATTTTAAGACAGAAATAAAAACTCACCAGCCATCCGCAGCAGATGTACTATTTTCATCTGTTAATTCCTTCTCAAATTCTTCAAGTATAGCACGCTGTCTTTCCGATACAGTTCTGATGAAAAAGTCGGAATAAACATAAATCAAGCTATACACGTAGTTTTTATTTCTTTTGCAGCTTAAACATGAATCAAGCTAAACAGGTTGTTTAAGCTGTTTGAACTGTTTATTGAGATTTTAAAGTTGTGTTTTGAGCTAAGTTCGAGTGGTTTTCGCTTTTACACTGTTTCTTCATTAAATATGTTCCAAGTGTATTGTGTTCTGTGTATCGAAACAAGTGAATGATCTGGGAATGAAGTATCAAGTTGTTAATTTGATATGAGCTCTACCAAAACTCCAAGCTCTCTTCTAATGTCATCATAATTAAAACGGCATCAAATGGAAACATCTTAATTCAGAAATGCTCTTTCAAATATATAAGAATGCAAAATTTGAAAGCAAGAGAAGTTAACAAGCTTACTGAGGAAGATTTATGCAGAAGCGTACATACTGATCTCCATGGTCCACAAAAAAACCACTCTTTGGCAATCCTTTAATACATCACGCCCATCAGTAAATTTAATTGAGAAGGATAAGGCAGGTCAAATCTAGAGATCCTGTAACTTTGGCAGTGTCCAATTTTAGTCCTGCATGTTTTTACTCTTTCAATTTTGGTCCTTAACAAAGTAAAACATACATGACTAAAATTGGACATTGCCAAAGTTACAGGACAGTCTATGATATATCTCTCGCCAAATCTGTGCAGAGTTCATACCTTTGCCTCTTAGCAAAACTAGTTGACCATGTTGAACCCCCTTAGGTATCTGCAATTACCACAACTATAAGAAAAGATGTGGGTAAAGAGGGTACTAACTAATTTTTGGAACATTTGTCTGCTACAAGAAAAAGTATCGCCACCATTAAGTCTATTTACAAGTATGCAAAATACTCTAGGTGTTTTATTTATAGAATTGTAATTTCTATCATAGAAATATTTAATTTTATATCATAATATAGAAATTTTTAGCATATAGATTAATTATAAACACTTTGAAGTTCGAATTATAAACCCTGATGTGGATCCAGAACAACCATTGTGAGTTTTCACTCGGATCCATGCTCCAGAGGGCCCACCCATCATACTAGCACCTTTTTTTAATGACTATGTTCCATGTTATTTTTGGTGATCTTACTATGCAGGTTATCAGAGGATTGTATTAGCGATCTCCGTAACAATCATTTCCCCAATATTAATACCACATATGGAAGTATGAAATGGATAAATGTATACTATTAAAGATAATAAAGAGAGAGAGAGAGAATCCACAAATATGTCTAGTGAAACTCAAAAGAGAAATACTGGAAAATCATTTTTTTAAAGTTAAATGACATACAACACAAAGTGTCATATCACAAGGTTGAGATAAAAATCATACTCGCAGTTGCATCTTCCCAGATAGTGTAGGTACCTCAATGCTACCACCAAGAATGGCCTGTTAGAAGCACATAAATCAAAAACTCAAATTTATGCGCCTTTTTTCTTACACGCACTAAACCAATTAGTTTTTTCCTTTGTGACAAATTTAAATTAGCATTACGCGTAAACTTAAAATTTAGTAGAAGGATGAATATTTGCACAGTTTTATACCAGAAAGGTTAAGTAAATAAATAACTCAAAGACATTAGAAATAAATGAAGCAAAGGCTCTCACTTGTGTAAAGGTAATAGTAGAGTTCACATAAAGGTCAGCACCTTCTCTAGAAAATACATGATCTTCTGAAACCTGGAACAAAAAACTTAAACAATTGAAACCAAAAGTTTGGGAAAAGCTACAATATTTCAAATGAAAAGATAACAACCAGATGGAATATTCAAAGATATTTATTTGACTTAGATATAATCTGAGTAACTTCTCAAGAACATATAAATCCCAAGAGTGTACCATTTATGGTCAACTTTTCATAACTTCAAAGCCATTGTATTAAGCTAAACTGATTATAAAGAGATTCAAGAGACAGCTTTCTCCC
Source organism: Galeopsis tetrahit (assembly GCA_963675135.1). Classification (NCBI taxonomy): domain Eukaryota; kingdom Viridiplantae; phylum Streptophyta; class Magnoliopsida; order Lamiales; family Lamiaceae; genus Galeopsis; species Galeopsis tetrahit. The sequence goes on from OY776121.1 coordinate 85,586,500, forward strand.
TAATGATAAATATGAGTTCAGCACGTAAAAATATTCAGGAACAAGGAGATGCATTAAAGCAAGTCCTGAAGGTATGCCATTTCTTCACTTTGTCCCTGTTAACTGTTCTTTAGTTATGGCCTCCCTTAATGGAATCAATGCAACCATACATAGCTTACTAAAACTAGCATTGTGAATAAACAATATTTATGAAGGATTCTTTTCAACCAAAGAAACTATTTATCTCAAAGGTTATTCTGTATACAGATTATTTTTTGGAAACACATTTCTTGTGCAGAAAACGTTAAGAGAAGTGAGGGTGTGAAGCAAAAATAAATCTGAACTTTGATAAATAATTTCAATTATAAAAAGAGCTAAAAAATAGGGTTACCTTTAGTTTTATAAATAGGTTACCGGAGGTCCTTCCCTGTCCACCAGAATTACCAGCGTGTGGTACACTAATTGTATCGCCAGAGTCCACGCCTGATCAAATATTTTAAAAAATGGTTAATACATGCATCATTGGTTTAACCTTAAAGTCTTCAACCAGATCTCGGAAGACAAAACACGTTTGTCACAACTAGTTTAGTACTTTAGTCACAGGAGTAGTCCTTCAAAAATAGACCGGTTAAATCAATTCCATCTACCTGACAGATACTGCCATCTTCATCCTTCAACATTTGGGACAGGTAGAAAACTTGAAAAGGGAATCATACTGAGTAAAACTGTCACTGTTTGTTCAATGTGGATGACATTTGTAAATTGGCTGATAGTTGGGATTTGTCCTACGAGTCTATGACAAAGTTTTTTAAGCCTTAAAAGTTAACTTTTATAACAGGAAAACTAGTGTATCAGAACGAGGTCCACAGAATAATCCCTGCCACAACTATAGCCTCTGAACTCAATGATCAAAAGATAGCCCTAAATCTAGTGGAAACCTTATTTAAATAGACTCAAACCTAAACCCTAACTTAAGCCCTGATCTGAGCAATAAAGCCCACATGCTATTTATTCCATACCTTAAAAGGCCCCTCTGTAATAGTATAATAAGACCCAACTAATAATAGTAATAATAATATGACGTGTATCAGAAGAAGCCACTATTCTGTTTCTATTTATAGTATGATCTCCAGAAGATGAATACTTTTATTGTCCCTAGTCCCTACAGTACCTTCTCAAAGGGCATCATTCCAGGGTAGATGATGATTTCATTCAATATCCTTCCTCAACTATTCCTCGTATAGTCATATAATTTAGGATACTTAAACAGAGGAATGGAAATTGTGCTCCACATAGTCTGAAAAGATTTTCGATATTGTTCCATATAAATTTGAGGTTAATTTGAATAGCCATAAGAGAAACACAGCAGATAACTCTAGACTCCATTGCCAAATTAATATACACACACACATATATATATTCTCCGAAAATCTCTGAAACTCAATGCATCACTAACAGCAAAGACATTTTCAATGGTCTGAGAGTGTATTAACTCTGTTGTGAAGATGATAATCCGGCCTCAAGCAAGCCACGGAGTATGGAATCTTCTGAGGAGAGAATCATAATTCGGGAAAAGAAAAATCTATTGTCCAGCAGAGTAACCGCTTCACTTCCTCTTGTTTTGCTTTTGCCATGTTGAGTGAGAATATGTGACTATAGTTCACACTCAAACTCAAAAAGTGCTTGGCCCATCTAAAATCTCAAAACAAAAAAGAATACTGAGTTTATTCTAGAAAATTCTTAATTACATTTCTCTAGACTCTAATTCATACATGCAAATTTTAAGATCCTATTTATTTGGTAAATATAATGTATCCACAACTTTGGACTGCCGTATATTGTTGCATAGACCTTACACAGAATTTACAACTCTTTCACATTTAGGAAATGCAGCATCAGGATTAATTTGCTTTGTGTCAAGGTGGAAATCATTAACTGATAAAAACAAAAATACCAGTAGGTGTAAAACAACCAAACAAGTTCAGCCTATTAATTTGAGTAGTACATATGGAAATCAACCTGCTGGTATGGTTACTTTGACATCCCTGACTCCTTTGCACACCCCTGATCCTTGGCATTCCATGCAGTATTCCTGAACATAAAATGTTTTTTATCTCACACACACGTACACATATATATGTGCTGAGTAATGATAGAAAGAAAATTACAATTGTACCTTAATTATTCGTCCAGAACCTTTACAAGTACCACAGGTTGTGGTAAAAGGAGGTATTGTTACCTTAAAAACAAGTAAATAAATCAACATAACAGCCATGAATAAGCATTCAACTTTTCTGATGTTCTACATGTTTAATCTGCACGCTGACAAAAACTTAATACAGTTGTTTCGTTGAGAACGGATAACCAAAGATACTCACTCGTCCAATGCCTTGACATGTTGGACACCTTTTTGTCTTAGCATCCAATGGGTGGCCTCGGCCATCTGCATGATGAGATGAATTGAACATACAAAAATATCCCAAATCAAAATGCCAATTGCACTATTGATTTCTTAGCTCAGCATTTTTACATTTAAATAGAGGAAAGAAGTCATTTGCATCATTTAGAGCAAAACTATGTCTGCAACCACATGAAAATAAAACAAAACTAGCTATCTAGAATAAGCTGATACATTATCATAATAACATATCATAGTGTTCTTTCCATAGGCACCCTGGGTAAAAGATATGAAAATTCAAAGGTAAGAATATAATTACTTATACCATACTACCCTAGTTTTACATGTGAAAAAAAGTTCTCAGGCAGATGAATGTGACAGAAGCTTAATAATTTAATGTGTATCATGAATATTTAATCAATAAGTAACATCCGTGTGTCATCTTAATAATTCGTAAAAACATAAAGAGATTTTCAGGCGTCTTACAGTAGTATCCAAATCCTAATATACTACCAGCCTACCACATGGTTAGAATTTGGGAAGCAGACAAAGATTTGTAACAAATATAGGTCCCTCTGCATTTGCAGAATTAATAGGAACACCAATTACGAAAACTTTGCTTCAGAAAATGATGTTTCACGAATGTGCTCAGGTATAAGCCCTTTCCTATAGCTCTAATTGATAAATTTGCAAGAAGTCCAGTCTGCTACAACTCAATTTAAACTTGAATGATACAAAGACAAAGAATAAACAAGGAACATCAAATACTTAGTATATATTTCTAATTCGCATCAATCAAATACCTCCATGCAAAAATATAGATAAAGATGTATCTAATTTTATTCACCCAACGAAAAAAATGAACTACAGTTACCAAAAGCAAGATTGAACTAATTATGGTGAGTTGATGAAAATATCCGGGTGCATCATATTGGAAAAGTTCACTAGTAAAAATCATAAACCCATAGGTTTAACTTAAACTATTTACTAAGAATCACAACAGTACTACCACGTGATAAGTTCCATCGTACTTTCTAAGACATGGCGATAAGTTTATGTATCATAACTAAACACAATGCTCTTTTCAAGATTGACATGGCAGCGGGAAGATTACATTGTATCTCCAAAACAAAAAGTGAGGTTTAACTTCCTAACCTGGTCCTTATGAAAGTCAACAAACAAAATTTTTAGCTTTTTAAATCCATCTACAATTTGTTCCTATTTGAAAAGAAAATATAGGAGCACATAATATATGTAGGTTATACATCAAATTAGGCTAACGGTCAAATTAATTAACAGAAAAGGACTAGCACATAGTTTGGCTATAGCTTTAAACACAAAGTTCAGCTTATAACTGCTTCTTCGCAAAACAATATGAATACCAAAGACCATGTATAATAGACAAATAGGGATCAATTCAACAACATCAAATTTGAGGACCAATAAGTTTTGTAAAATAAAATAAGTAGTTGGTTAGAAATTCGACTTGTTCAAAATCACTTCTCTTTCTACTCACCACAGGAATCACATGGCACATCTGCATTGAAGGATAAGTTCTTTGTGCATCCTTTAGTCGCTTCAGAAAATGAAAGCACAAGTTCTACCTAACTTACAAACAAAAACTTCAATTCACTGACCAATGAAAATAGATTCATATGGCAACTTATGGTGAGGGAAAATAAATAATTGACCTGAATATCACCACCCAAATTTTCAGCTTCATCCTCAAAAATCTGTAAGATGCAAAAGAAAAGATTATTGGGATTAGTTTCCGCATCTCCAATATCAAACAGAAGCTGGATTAAAGTACCTCAGAAAATATTTTGTGAAAGGAACCCGAGAAGTGATATTCGGTGTTAGAACTTTCTGCATTTTGTGCCCTCGTGGAGTTCCGTCCCATCTGTTAAAAATCATTCTACATTTATTCAAGTGACCAAAATGGCAGCAACATTTAACTTGATAAATTTAAGCAATATGAAACATGGATGCAGAGGAAGCAACAAAAAAAAAAGATATACATAATATATGGTGATTAGTAAAATCCAACAGAAAGAAGAAGATACTCTACCCTGTCATATTGGGTTCTCTTTTCAGGATCTCGCAAAGTCTGGAATTACCTTCCACAATAAAATGCCAGATACATTATTGCCATAGAAAATCAGTGCAAACAATTATATATATGACTTCGTGGAGAAATAAAAGATGAAGGCTTATGTTAACAGACCTCATATGCATCTCTTATCTCTTGAAATTTTCTCTTTGCAGACGGATTATTCTTATTGGCATCAGGATGATACTTCTTAGCAAGCTAAGAACGAAATATGCAGAGAACCAAAACAATGTCATTGCTATTCACATCATCATACAGGAATCCATAGAACATTTGAAATAAAATATAGAAACTAAAATTCTAGCATAAAATAACAACAAAGACCACCTGTGTTTCTTTTTAGAAACATAAACAGAGCTGGAATGCCATGACATTACATGCAATTACTTACATCATGGAAAGCCTTTTTAATCTCATCTTGAGTGGAAGCTTTAGACACGCCAAGAGTCTCGTAGTAATCGCGTTGTGGGGACCGATACACTCCTATTGAACAGAATAACATCATCAGAAGTATCATCATAAGATGTCAATAACAGTACAGTAAAAGAGATTTAAGCAATATCTATTAGCTTAAAAAATAAATAACCTGTGGCGTGGATGCAACGCTTCAAAAATATTCCCTCATAAGCATCAAAATCAGCAAGTTTTCGCAGGTAACTGTACCCATGTGGAGCTGATGAATGTTGCAGACACCTTAACATCAGTAATTTATTAACATTATGATACTTTATCCGCTAATTACTTCCGTAAAATAGTACTACCAATTTGAGTATAATAGTACACAATTATAGCCATATGTTGACATTTCTTACTTGGGGAGTGTATTAATGTCCGATTAAATTGGGAAAAACTTTGTCCTAAGACTCCATTGGATGATTGTAAAGGAATCGGATGCCGAAACTGGAGAGAAATAGAATCATAACAATACTCAACGCAAAATAATGTTTAAATTATGAAATATACTGCGAGAAATTAAAGCGATTACCAGAAATTTCTCCGCAGCGGATTTCGAGCAAAGGGCTAGCCAACGACTCATTCGAGAAAACAGTCACTTCAGTTTAGTATATCAAGGGAGAAAAAAAAAATCTTCTTCGCGAAAAACTGAAGAAACAGATTAAGAACTTCCTTCCGATCAAACTGAACCAACCCGCGCGACACCCTTCCTTCAATAATCGATATTGTAGAGCTTCTGATCAGTAATGAGGACCGGGGGCGGGGAATTGAGGGCGGGGGCTTATTATATGCTTGCTTGTCTAAAACCCCTGCTCTTTTTCTTTTTTTTTAGTACACCCCTGCTCTTTTTCATTTGAGGTCATTACTCACATTTTTGCATAACTCATTTAACATTACATTAACCACACTTCTTTATTTTTTTTTATTTTTTTTTTCACACTCCTAAATCTCAAATCTGAACACATTAACAACTTTTTAAGGTTACACTTCTTAATTAGTAATACTCCACTAAATATATATATATAAAAATAATACGGAGTATTTCTTTTAAATCTCAATTATAAACGATTGTGTTCAGCTCAATTAAAAACTATTCCGGCACTCGTTTAAACTTTAGGCTAAGCATTTTGTTCACCAACTGATCGAAGTGGTCGTACATTAAAATTTAGGTGTGTTTAGAGGATCTTGCGGCGTGAATAATAACATTCTTTTAATTGTTTATATATATCTATTACTATAATAAAGAGGGAGTTGCGCTAGGTTGGCCAGTTTCCAGCCGGTACCAGGTAAGTGTTAATATGTTAATATAGCTGGCAGGAGGTAAGGCTAATTTGGAAATCTTCACACAATTTTAGGAATTTGGCTCATTGTTTATTTTTAATAATCTATATATTTTACTGTATTAGATAAATAATCACATGATAAATTAAAATGTTATACTATAATTTTATTATTTTATATTCCAAATATATATTTTCTCCATTTTTTAATAAATGATGTTTTAGACTTTTTCTTGTACATAATTAAATGATGTTTTAAATTTTTTTTACACTGTTTATTTCAATTATATCATCCCTTTTAACTTTAGAAAATCTCATAATTTCTTACTTATTTTTATTATTTAAGAGAATTAATATACTGTTTATTCCAATTATGCCTTCTCTTTAACTTTAGAAAATTTCATAATTTTTAACTTACTTTTATTATTTAAGGGTATACTTGTCAATACATACCCTTTGTTAATTTTTACAAATTTCAAGAAAACATCATCTATTAAAAAACGGAGAGAGAGTATTACTCTATTCATCCAAACTTTGTAGGTATGATTTATTGTTCACGAATTAAAAAAATATATATTTATATATAAACTAAACGAGTTGAAGGGTATTATGGGGTATTGCGAGGTTCACTAATAAATAAAGTGATAGTGTACGAATAAACGAATAACAATTTGAGTAAATATATAATGGTTTGAAGGTACATGATAAAAATATTATTTTCACTTTAAAACACACTCCCTCCGTCCAATTTCATTATTTCCACTTTTCTTTTTTTATTGTTCAATTTTATTATGCACATACTCTTTTTTGAAACAATACTATTCATAGTACTTTATCTCCACCATCATACCATCACTTATTTACCTACTTTGTCATTCACTTTATTCAAAAACAATAATTTATTTACAAATGGACCACACAATACCCCATCATACCCTCAACTTATCTACTTTATGAATAAACTAATCAATATTCATTAAAACCCGTGCCCAAAGAAGTGGGCATAATAAAATTGGAGGAGTACATATTAAGTTTAGATGAAAGAAAAAAAGTTTTTTTTACATAAAAAATAGTATTTACAATCATATAATAAAATATTAAAAATATTTTTATTTTATACTATTAAATTATTATTTATATATATGGTTTGACCATTTTTTTATGTCTTTATATCCGGTACATGAATCGACTAATTCGGGAGATCATTCAAAACCTTCCACTTGCTGGGGGGGCGTTTAAAGCTAGAGTTTTGCTCTCTATAATTATCAAGAATATTATACGGAGTATATAAATATCAAGAAATTAAATAGAAAAGTAACTGTGTATAAATTGAAGAAATAAAAAAAAATTAAATTTGTTCACAAGTCAAATATGAGGTCGTGGTTCTATTAAAAGATTGTCCAAAAACTCTCATTTAGAGATAAAATATGAAACAAATATAAAAACTATGTACACCGATCTCTTCATCAAGCAAAATAAGTACAATTATAAAATTTTACCACTAATACTACACTATACAATTAAATTAGATAATATATGGGTAAACACTGTAAGAACATTATACAATTAAATTACATAATATCTGGGTAAACACCTCAAGAATTGAGGTGCTGCCCATACTAGTATATATTTATTTATTTAGAGCTAAAACCCCTTAAGAATCATCTGATCCAGGGTTGCACTCTTGTGTATCAATTACATGTATGTAACTCATTACAAATAACACATGACCCATTTACTATATACAATCCAATAACCCATTATAAATAATACTCCGTACATGATCAATTTACTATATATAATCCAATAACTTATCATAAATAACACATGACATATTTACTATATCAATTTAGCAAATAGATTTTTTCATGGGCTTTTATTTTACTTCAATTAAATTTTTTTTTTCATTAAAAAAATAATACTCCATTAATTTTTTTAAATTTTATTTTTTTATTTTACTTGCGATTGATATTTATATTTCTCTTTTTAATATTATTTTTTAAATTTATTTTTCTTCCTATTTATTGTTTCAAATGATAAATTTTTGCCAAGGTCTAGTATACACCTGAGTGTATGTTATACACTCCAGTCCGACCCCGCCGCCCGACCCGATCCGACCGACCCGCCCAACTTGCCTACTGCTTATTTAAGTTTTTTTTTTTTCAATCATTCGCGCTCTTTCATCTTCTCTCACACTCATCTCTTTCATTTCTTCTCTTGCAAGATTAGTTGGACCATGGCTACGTCGGCGGGGTTGCCGCAGGCGGCGCCGATTCCGCCGGCGATTAGGCCAGCGACGATTTTCTTTGTAATAGGAATTTTGTTGGTGCTTGGATCTGTCCATTTGGTTTTGAGGATGTCGTAGATGCCCATTCTGGTGGTGGAATAGAGAGCGTCTGACGGAGGACGGTGGTGGAGACGCCGGAGAAGAGGGCTGCGGGGCCGTCTTGCTGGACGATCCGGAGGCCGACGGAGAGGAGGCCCACTCGTGGAGGAGTGACGTGGATGTTCGCGGTTGCCGGAAATTCTGTTTCAAGAATTCTTATTAATTCTGTTTCAAGAATTCCATAAATTTACGTTAGAAATAGGTGGACCAAATTAGCTAAATCGAAAGTGTTGCTCATATATTTTTTTTAGTTATTAATGTTACACATTTTATATTAGTTACTACTTGCACTTTTATTATTTACAACGTACACCTTTGTCAATTAGTACTTGCACTTTTATAATCTATTTACAATGTACACCTTTGTCAATTAGTACTTGCACTTTTATAATCTTGGAAAATATGTATTTAAAAAAAATATTGTAGCAAATTGGAATCGAACCACTTGCACTTTTATTATTTACAACGTACACCTTTGTCAATTAGTACTTGCACTTTTATAATCTTGAAAAATATGTATTTAAAAAAAAAATTGTAGCCAATTGGAATTGAACCAGTGACATTATGTAAAATTAAGGGAAGAGGTGACACTGGGCCACAAGCTATTCTATGTAGTACTTCTGCTGTGACTAATATATAACCATGTATTGGACTCGACTGCACAACATGCACTCGAGTCCACACTAGACTCACCCTAATTTTTTTTCATGTATTTACTTTTTATTCCGCAAAAAATTATTCTAAAATTTTAAAGTCTAACAAGAAAATTTTAAAAATAATATTAATTATTTTTTAAGTATTAAATAGTATAATAATAATTTATTTTAAAAAATAAAACTCTCATCTCTCTTAATTTCAAGTCTTCAATTCTATTGATACTATTTTACTTTAATTAATTGGTGTATAATTTTCACCTTATCCTTTCAAAAAATTTATTCATTCCTTACAAATTTTACTTTGTTTAATTATTTTTTTATTCGAACTTTCATTTTTTAATCACTTTATTTTAGTTTTTTATGAATATAATTTTTAGTTTATAAGTGTTATGATAACAGTTGATAAGTATTATGATATATTATTAGTTAATATGCAATAATGTACGTATTAGTTCATATGTAGTATAATATTAGTTTATATTGTGACAAGTTCTAATGTTTTCGAGTTTCGAGTTCACATACTTTATGCTACTCGTTTAAATATAGTACTCCCTCCGTCCCGGAATAACTTGCATAGTTTGACCAGCACGTTGTTTAAGAAAAGTGGATTTAGTGGTTGATGATGTAAGATAAAGGAGGGGTATTTTAGGTAATTTGATGATATGTAAAGTGGATTTGATGATGTGTAAAGTGAAATGTATGAAAAAAAGAAGTGACAAATTTGAAAATAAAATGATGTTGTGAGGTTATTAATTTTGTGGGGTATTTCCATATTAAGAGTGTGCAAGTAATTTTGGGACATTCCAATAAGGAAAGTGTGCAAGTAATCAGGGGACGGAGGGAGTATAATATTAGTTCACATATTGTACAGTATTAGTTCACATACTCTATGGTATTAGTTCAAATATAGCATAATATTAATTCACATATTGTATAGTATTAGTTCATATATTAAATAATATTTTTATACCCACATTAATCTCTAGTACTATACAACATATTAACTAGTACTGTACCACAGACGTATTAATACTATATCGTATTTAAACTAATATTATACTTAACAAAAAATGCATAACTTAACACATTCATAATTTCAGGCATACCATGCAAATTAATACATCAATATTAAAAGATTGATATTAACTAACTAGTAAGAAGAACAAAAGTGAGAATGAACACACTGAATACACAATTCAATTAATAGATACGATCACACTCAATAAACATATGAATGCATCAACACGGTGATCTGATGACCACACATAAAATAATAAAGTTGATGCAATATTATGCTGATTTCTTCCCCAATTCTCCACTCGTTTAAGTTTCTAAATATAAATTTTATTTTTCAATTAGATTATGTTATTAATTAGTTTTAAAAAATAATCCACAACTTTAAAAAACTTGTAACAAATCAAATATCATTGTAGAAATAATGAAGACATAACAAAATAATCTTAGTTATTATAAATTAGATTAAAGCTAGAAAGTGAGTATGTCATATTCATACATTTATATCCAAAAAAAATTGAATTTTGTTAACGGAATTCTATTTAGACGCGATCGATTAAGTGAATGGTGTGATTACCCCTAAGATTGCCTACCAAGTTGTCACAAATAGACAATGAAAAGAGTAATATAGAATCGATCTAATAACATGCAAACCAAAGAAACGAGAGTAATATGTTTTAAACTCAAAGAAAGAAAGGGAGGTTCCAAGGCATATGTCATACTAAGGGGTCAATTTATGATCAAAAGCCTAATTAAGTGGTGTTGTTTTCATTTCTATAGGGTTGATCACGAAATAATGAATTAAAAGTTCTCTCGATCCAATTAATCCAAGAGGAAAATCACACAAACTAGTATCTCTACCTAGCATGCATAATAAACCTAAAAAAAGGTCCTAAGATCATCTAATACCCTCCCAATAATTGATCATCTCTCGAGCTCACAATAATATTGGGTCGAATGCTTAAATACGATTAATGAAAGAGATTTCTCAATCCAATTTCAATTAATAATGAATCAAACACATTATCATGGCCATTGACAACATGTATTGCAATGAAAGTTAAGCATTCAAATATAAATAGCAACACAACCACCAAATAAATAATAAATTAATTCATAAACATCATCCAAAGTATAAACATAGCCCTAGAACCACAAATGTTTACCCAAGAGCTAACATAATCAAATTAAAAAATCCAAATGAAATAGCTAACTAAAAAGGGAGGGGAAAGAGAAAGCTTAGTCTAAAATGTGGTAGAGAATGGAATTTCCAAGCTATTGCATCCTTCCTTGCTTGATTTGATGGAGAAATGAAGAAGGAATGACCCAATCACCTTCAATTGTGTGTAACTATGTGTGGAATTTGAGGAATTTGGGAAGAATGTCTTGGATTTCAAGAAAGAGGGCGTATATAGTGTTGGGGTGGGGTTTGGGTGAAAGTTTTGCACTTAAGTTCCTAAAAAATGACTAAAAATCACTAAAAACCCCGAGTTTGGAAGTGGCCCGGCCGGGCGATAACTTCGTATATTGAATTTGGGCCAAAATACGCGCGGGGGTGCACTTACCAAAACTCTGGGTGCAGATCGGCCTGGCCGGGCGGAAAAGTGGCCCGACCGGGCGGAAGTTTCGTATTGCTTTTTGGCCTCCAACTTCGTCCCTCCGTATCTTGAGCTTCCGACCTCCGATTGACTCGATTCTTTTTGCTATTCCACTCCATTTTTCGAGACGAATCCATTGGTGCACTCCTCTTCTTGATCCAGTGAAGTATGGTTGGTGCTTTACTTCCAAAATCCATCGTTTTTCCTACAAAATCGACAAAACACAACCTTTCCCTCATTTTGGCTCAAATCATCATATTTAATCCATAAATCAATGAAATCAACATTAAAATGAGTTTCACATGTGTATCTAAAGTGTGTAAATTCCACCCGAATCAGATAGTCGGTGTATAATTATAATTTTAATGAATTGTATTTTAATTTAATTGATAAAATAGTAATATAATTTTTTATATGTATTTTTCTTTTAAAAAAATTGGGTGATGAAGTTAATAAAAAAGAGGGTAAATAACTAATAACTTGAATTTAGTTATTATTATTTTTTGACGGGTTGAATTTAGTTACTAACTTGTACACATAAGTGTCTATAAAAGAAGGGAGTGTGGACTTATTAAAAAAAGAGGGTAAATAAAAATTTTAATCCATTACATGTATGTTTTTTTTTTGGGTAGGTAAATAATTTCTCATTGAATAAAGAGTATTTTGGGTATGAGAAATACCCATCATTAGGGGTGGGCATTCGGTCGGTTCGGTTTTGACATTTTTTCAACCGAACCGAAATAACCGAAATTAAAAAAAAATGAACCGAAGCGAACCGAAATTATATAAAAACCGAACCAAACCGAATTACAATTCGGTTGATTCGGTTCGGTTCGAACCGAATTTAAATATATTACTTTTTTCAATTTCTTTCATATCCTCAATACTTTCTTCAATCTCAACTGAAGACCTTTTTTTTTTGCGAAGCTTGACTCTTGAGCACAAATTAGACATTGTACTATTTTAGGACTTAATGAACTCTGCCTCAAGCAGGTATCGACAGAAATGAAAATGAATATTTAATTGTTTATTGTTAGACAGATGGGTTTTATTTATATATATATATATATATATTTTTTTTTTATTAATTATATTTATTTTTATTTATAGTTCGGTTGGTTCGGTTTATTCGGTTTTTAGAAAAAATAAATCGAACCGAACCGAAAAAATCGAAATTAAAAAAAATTTCAACCGAACCGAACCGAACAACCAAATAAACCGAAATTCGTCGGTTCAATTCGATTTTTCGATTTTATGCCCACCCCTACCCATCATACAGCTTACAGATTTTTGGTGCTTGTTAATGCCTCAATTACAACATTCCATTACATTCCCCATTTCTATATTGCCAACATTTCTGTAGGTTGATTACTCCAGTCAGCATAGCTTCAGGAAATCATTTTCTGTACCCCAATTTCATAGCCGTGATCTTAATTCTTCCATAAGCTGCTCCCCTTTAGCCTTCTCCTTCTCAAATTATGTATTTGTTCCTGGATTTCCAGACAAGCCATACAATGCATTGCCACATACTTACAGCAGCTACTCTTCTATGTAACTGGTACACATAAGTATTTGCCTTTGATCCACATCTCATGTTTGTTCCTCGTTTGGTTTTATGTACGGGATTACAAATATTGAGATGTGTAATATAGTAAAATTTAACTATGTTTAGTTACTTTTGGTGATTAGATTGGATAAAAACTAATTACCAAACCTTGACACTTATACGAAGCATTACAAACAGTCTTCAAGGTTTAGTTAGTTTTGAAACGAGTTAGTACTAAATAATTTTGAAGATTTTTTTTTTTTAAATCTCGTTTTTTAGATTCGGATCTAATAATCAATTTGATAATTTCGACAATGTTTTTCTTGATATTAATTTATTTAGCACCCTCGGAATAAAAATGAAATTAAGTTTCAAGTTATGTGGGCAAAAGTTAAAAAAAAAAAAGGTGTTTCTAGGGATGATATAGTTAATTAAACAAAAAAAGAGAGGGCAAAAGATAAAAGAAGGATGACAGATACAAGAAACAAAACATTAGAAGTAAGGACATGAAGTAAAAGGGACAAAATAATGCAAGTACGCAAGGAAAAAATAAAAAGTTTTCCTTGGAGAAAATCATTCTTCATATTTGATTAGTAGCTGAATTTGTACACTTTTTATAAATGGATGTCCCATACCAATTTGCATACCCAATAAAAGAAGAAAAAAAAATCATAACCTCACCCTCAAAATATACTCTTACTCCCTCATATTCATTTTATAAGTCGTTTTGACTTTTCGTTTTCTTTGTAAAATATAAGTCGTTTTACACTTTTCAATTCAAATTTATTGAATTTATTCCAAATTTAACCTTAAGATCAATAAATATTTACATACATGTATTTTTTTTAATGAAAATTATAAGAATTGATTAAGGGAAAAATGAGAAGTCAATTTTTTTTTTAGCCAAATACTTGTATGCATGCGAGTGCATGGTGCATACCTCCTCAATTTTTTTTTTAATTCAAATTATCTGCACTCATTCATTTAATTAGTTCACCTCCCAAATTAATTTTTACTATAATTATCTGCACTTACACATTTAATGAGTTCACCCCCAAATCTTTTTTTACCACGGTTATATGTACTCGCTCATTTTATGAGTTCACTCCCAAATCTTTTTTTACCACGGTTATATGTACTCGCTCATTTTATGAGTTCACCCCCAAATCATTTTTTTACCACAGTTATCTGCACCCGCTCATTTTATGAGTTCACTCCCAAATTATTATTTTATCACGATTATCTATACCCACTCATTTTATGAGTTCACCACAAAATAATTTTTAAAAAATAATCACATTTAAAAAAATTATATTATCTTCTTATTAATTCACACAAAATATAATAAAATAAACTCTAATTTATATATTTACAATATACGGACGAGTTATTGTCGAGTTACCGTCAATTCACCACCAAGTCACCCATACTTTTTTAAAAAAACTGTAAAAATATAATTAATAAAAAAACTATGGAAATTAGCCACAAATCTCGATTTTTTTCTTTTTAATTTTTTCCCCTCCTCTTTTCCTTTTTTCTTCCCATTTTCAATTCTTTTTTCCAAATTTTTTATTTCTTCGTTTTTTTTTCTTTTACTTTTTTTTTTCTGCCTTTCTTTTTCATTTTTTTCATGTGTATTTTTTTAATCTTAATACAAAATAATATTATAGGTATGATTTTATTATAGTCGATTAGCGGTGCACCTGAATTTCAATTTTAATTTGATGAGTAAAGGACCTGCTGATAATCCATGTCAGTCGGTGGGTGACCCAGCCAACACCATATCCAACCACCCCTTCGACGGCGCTTCCGTCCAGGCCGCTTAAGCCCGAGACCCCTCCTCAAATCGCAATCATGTTTCTTCAATTCCATGACAATCGACATCATCTTTCATCTCGGCCACAATCCATGGCGGTCAAAAACCTCTGATCATTTCGACCACCGACGCGACTGCTTCGATCAATCTCCTTTGTGTTCGCGATCCAGGTGCTTCTCCGGCATCAATGGCGCTCGCCTGCAACACTCACTTCGCTCTCGTTGTTCATATTTGTCCAAATCGAAGCTACATTGCTTCGTCTTCTTCACCATGCTCCTGCGCAACCTTTTTTTCCGGTTGACGACGGTCCGACGGAGGACTGTGAGTATGTTGTCGATGGATCTCTGATCAGTCGGCACTCGGAGTCGATGAGCTTGTCGATGAAATCTCAGGCGGCAACTGCTGACCTAGGGTGCCCTTCTATTTGGCTAGGGTTCTCTTCAACTGAGCTTGGTAATGTGCACCCCCTATTTTCTTCAGTACACCCCGGTCTGCACTCCCTCCACTTTTTTATGGTATTATTGTTAGTGTTGTTGGTATTACTAGTTATTGATTGTGGTATTACTATTAATACACTATTGAATTAATATTAATGATTATTGATTACGGTATTATTGATTATTAATTGTGGTATTATTGGTTATTGTTTGTGGTATTACTGATTGTGTTGAATTATTTATTATTAATTAAGGCATTACTGATTATTATTATTGTTTATGGTATTATATATTATTGTTTATGGTATTACTGATAATTGTTTTTGGTATTACTAAATATAATTTGATTTGTGAAATTATTTGTTATTGTATAAGATATTAATGATCAATGTTTATGGTGTTACTAATTACTGTTCAATCCTTCATTGTATTACTGATAATTATTTTTTGGTATTATTTTATATAATTAGATGTGTGAAATTATTTGTTATTGTATAAATTTTACTAATTAATATTAATGGTATTACAGATTACTGTTCGTGGCATTGCTAATAATTGTTCTTCGTATTATTGAATATAATTAGATGTGTGCAATTATTTGTTATTGTATAAGATATTACTGATTATTATTAATGGTATTACTAATTATGATTTATGGTATTACTCGTTATTACTTATTGTACTAGCGACTATAATAAAATTATACATATAATATTATTTTATATAATTTTTTTTTAAAAATACTAAACAAAAAAAAGAAAAAAAAAGCAGGAAAAAAAATGAAGAAATAAAAAGTTTGAAAAAAAATTGAAAAATTGAAAAAAAAATTAAAAAGAAAAAAAATTAAGATTTGTGACTAATTTCGATAGTTTTTTTTAATTATGTTTTTACGATTTTATTTTTAAAAATATGGGTGATTTAGTGGTGAATCGACGATAACTCTGCTGCAAATTGTAAATGTATAAATTAAGGTTGATTTTATTATATTTTGTGTAAATCAATAAAAAGATAATATAGTTTTTTAAATATAATTATTTTTTAAAAAAATATTTTGGGGTGAACTCATAAAATGAGCGGGTGCAGATAATTTGGGGGTGAACTCATAAAGTGAGTGGGTGCAGATAACTGTAGTATAAATATAATTTGGGGGTGAACTTAAAAAATAAGCGGGTGCAGATAATTATGGTAAAAAAATAATTTGGGGTGAACTCATAAAATGAGCGGGTGTAATTGTAAAAAAAATGATTTTGGGGTGAATTCATAAAATGAGTGGGTAGGGGTATGGTGCATACGGATGCACACAAGTGTTACCCGTTTTTTTAATATGTGTGCATGAGCTTAGGATGACATATATTTTGAATAGGAGGGAGTATTTACCAATATGTTACATTTTACTTTACTTTATTCATAAACTTTACAAAACTAACCCTCAAAACATCACTCATTACATATTTTCTTACACATTTTTTAAATTGTGTGTCGTGCAAGTTCCTATTAAACGAAGTAGTATTATATATAAAATGCGTATACGTACACAAGTTATGTGTACAGAAAGAGAAAATGAAAGAAGATTAGCCAAAGGAAATAGGTTGCATCAGGGATACTTGATCGAGAGTTTTATAGATAAAAAAGGAAAAAAATGATAGTCGTGAAGTTTGAAAAGAATGAAGGAATATATATATAATGGAAATGATAGTGATTTTATTTTTAACTTTGTGAGAAATTTATTTGAGATGAATGCAAATTATTTCTCACAAGAATCAACTAGTAACCATTTTCGATAAAATATCAATTTTGATATTGTAATTTAGGTCAAGTTTAATTTTAGTTCCGTAATTTTGTATTTTTTTAATTTTAGTCTTGACCGTATCAATCTTAATCTGTAACTTTCAGTTTGCTCAAGTTTAATCATGTAACTTTGCATTTTCTCAATACTAATGCTGTAATTTTGCATTTTTTCAATATCAGTCCCGTAAAAATGGAGAGATTTTTTTTTAGGTCTCGTAACTTCTATCTTTCTTGAAAAGCGTCCCAAAAAAGATAGAAAATTAATTTATGTCCCATAATTTCTTCAATTGATTAATTTACGTGTAATTTTCGTCTTCTTACATCCAATAATAGGATTTTTTTTTATGTCCCGTAACTTTAACATTTTTTTAAAAACGTCCAAAAAAAGGATACGTCACTTAATTTTGTAGCTTGGTTAATTTACGTCATTTTTCTTTATCCTGCAAACTGTAAATAATGACTTGTAAATTTTTTTATCCACATGACAATTGTTTTTTCACGCTATACAAGTCAAGTTCAGTTACGTTACAATTTCTTTTGGTTATTCATAAGTTTTATGCGCGCATGAAAAAAAACGTGAGTGAAACGACACCGTTTTGATGTCTTCAACAAAAATTGGACGTGAATTATTAAATTTACAAAATCATGGGATGTAAATTAATTTTTTTATATTTTTTGGGACGTTTTTAAAAAAGATGAAAGTTACGAGTCGTAAATAATTTTTTTTCCCCAAAATTGATAAATGATAATGTCAGAATTAAAATTGAGAAAGTACAAAATTACAGAACTATAATGGATACTTTTAGAGCTATAATTGAAAAAATACAATGTTACAAAACTAAAATTAATACTATCAAGACTAATAATAAAAAAAAATACAAAATTACAAAACTAAAATTAATACTATCAAGACTAAAATTGATATTTTCTCAACTATTTGAATTCCTTTCTATCAAACCAAGATTCCCTAACTAGCAATTAACCTGTTGAACTAATAATGAAATCAAACAAGTAAATAATAAAGGTTGGTCAAAGAAATATCGCAATTTAGAATTAATAAAATATAATTATAAAAGAAAGGTAGTCCAACATAATCACCTGGCTTTCCATTTAAAAAAAAGGGTCAAATCAAATCATTTGTATAAAAAAAGATTACTCAAATGAAATATCCCAAATTACAGTTAATTGAACCCATTAACAATCAAAATGTAATGTGTACATCTTTTGCATCTTGGGTTTTGAATATTAATATTAGTGTGTAGTATACAAATTGCACATGATTATTATTCTTTTTGTTTAATTTTATTATTTTTATTTGTTTTAACATATATTTTAAAAAGTATTGATAATTTTATGTACAAAGTAGAGTAGTGGTATAAAATAGTGTTGGTGATATTATTTCTAAAATAAATAAAGAGAGGTACAAAATCCTTTGCCTTCAACAAAAGCAATAATATTAATATAAAAGTTGGGAGATTTACATCCATAGCCATCCAATATATATTTATATAAGAATACAAAAGATCCGACCCAGCCATTTACAATAATTCAATCCAAGATTTTGATTGAATAGAATAATACAACAATCTCAATTTCTAGGTCCCAACTCAATAATGGCTACCTTGCATCAAACAATAAATTAAGAATATTCCATTTTACCCCAGATGCTACCTAAACTACATAATATAAAATACAATAAACCAACCACTAATTATTTCTTTTTTTATTTTTTTCATATTTTAATTCTAGAAACACCACCACCACAAATAAAATGGATTTTTTGACCATTTTATTAATTCTCAATAATCAAACATCTCAGCAGCTGCCATGATTGGAAACCCCATCGAATTCCACGAATTGTTCATGAAATTATCAGCCAATAGGTGCTGAGAATCCTCAGCCTCAAACACGCAACTCCCGGCAGCGGCGGCGCTTGGGGCGGCGGCGGAGTTGATGTAATTCAAGATTTCGTTAAGCGATTGGAGTCTGTGAGAGAGCTCCATCATCTGAGCCCTTAAAACAGAATTCTCCGCCTCAACATTCACGTAGTGCTGCGTGGTGACGGTGACACTTGTCAAAATCTGGTTGTTCTCCTTCTTGAGCAGAGTAACCTGGGCCGTCAGATCATCCAAGTGCTTTTGTTTCCTCATTCTGGATCTCCTCGCCGATTCCCGGTTCGACTGCATTCGCTTCCTCTTCCTCAGATCCAGCCCGTCGTCGAGCTGAACCGGCGCTGAACCGGCCGAGTTCCCACTTGATGAAGCCATATATATTCTTAACGGCGGTTGATTTATTCTTGTTTATTTATTTTTTAATAAATATATGTGAAATTGGTGCAAATTATTTATGAAAAAACGTAGAACCAGTAAAGAAATACAACAGAGAAAGATTGAACGAGGTGGGTTCTGCGGCGGAGGGAAGAATTGATCATAAACCCAGATCTGAGGATTTCACTGAGTACAGGAGACATCAATTAATCTCAAACATCAAGAACAATTTCACCAGCAGCATCAATTTTATTTTGGAATAATAAATTTCTGCAGATCTGATATCAAATCACGCAGAATTACTCTTCTACCCAAAAGAAATTACTAATTTCTGGTTGATAATAAAAAATCAAGCAGAATAAGGAGAGAATCGAAAGCTATAGAGGGGAAAGGAAGGAGAAGAGAAGAGGCTTATGAGAAGGTAGAGGGGGTTGATTTATAGATGGAAATTGAGAGGAAATTGATTAAAAAAATAAAAAGGAAAGGGGGTGGAATCTCCTTGGGCATGTGGGGTGGACAAATAAACAGAGAAACGTACAAGTCCAGCTGTATTATCATGTGTAGAGCAACATACATCATTTTTTTCACTGAAATCGATGCACGAATAAAGTTTAAATTCGGGCCCAAAAAAAGATGAATTTTCTTTTTACCTTTATTTCACCAAACCTCCCATTTTAACGTCATGCTTCCAATTATATTGACTCTTTCTATACTTACATACTTAATTACTTACATACCGTAATTCAACATCAAAACTGAAATAATGGCGACAACTTTTACTAAAATGCTTTTTTTTTTTTTAAATATGTATTAAAAGATATGAACATACTTTCAATGAATAGATGATGTATAAAATAATGGTAAGTAATTAAAATGTGACACTACTGTAGTTTTAACTGCGTTTAATTGTAAGGTAGGAGTATTTCTTAGAATATCTCACAAATCTGAAAAAATAAACATGAGTTTGAAAGGAAATATTATTTATAATTTAAAAATATTTTTGAAAGGAAATATATTGCACATATACAATATTAAAGATTAAAAAAGATGTTTATAATTGAATTTAATTAAATAAATAATATATTTAATGTAAAATTAATAATATATACTCATTTTTTAGATTGTTTGCATATGTACAAAAATTAAGACCTGTAAATTTAAAAAGGTGTAAAGTGAAATAAAATTAAAATGTATTTTGAATTATATGACAAGGTAAAATGTAGTGGGAATTGTCAAATATGGCCGATAACCCAGTGCATATTTAATTTTGGCCTTATCCCTCTTTGACCAAATTTAATTGCAATAAAAAAAATTAAAAAGTAAAAAACTAAAAGACCCTTTCTTCCTTCCTATAGAACAGATTGAAAAAACACTTTCTTCTCCCCAAAGCTTCTGCTCTGCGCACAAACACTTCTCCATCTTCTTCTTCTTCGCTTCTTCATCTTCTTTCACAGATCGAAAAAACCCCTCTTTGTTAAAAGAAAAAATCCCCTCTTTCTTCTTCCCAAAGCTTCTGCGCGCAAACACTTCTCTATCTTCTTCTTCTTAGCTTCTCAAAATTTTCGTTCAGGTTGTTTAGGGTTGTGTAGGGTTGTTTATGATTGTGTACTGGGCTTGTTTGAAGTTGTTTGAGGTTGTTTAGGGTTTTTGTTTGAGGTTGTTTAGGGTTGTTTGAGGTTGTTTAGAGTTGTTTAGGGTTGTTTACTGGGCTTGTTTGAGGTTGTCTAGGGTTGTTTAGGGTTGTTTAAGGTTGTTTAGGGTTGTTTACTGGACTTGTTTGGGGTTGTTTAGGGTTGTTTAGGGTTGTTTAAGGTTTAGGGTTTAGGGTTGTTTACTGGGCTTGTTTAAGGTTGTTCGAGGTTGTTTAGAGTTGTTTGGGGTTGTTTACTGGACTTGTTTGAGGTTGTTTAGGGTTGTTTACTGGGCTTGTTTGGGGTTGTTTAGGGTTGTTTAGGGTTGTTTATGAGCTTGTTTGGGGTTGTTTAGGGTTGTTTAATAGAGTTGTTTAGGGTTGGTTGTTTATTGTGCTTGTTTTTTTTTTTTTCTTTTTTTTTAATTAATTAAATAAAAGAAGGCTATTTTTGTATATTTTGTATAAGTAAGGCCATTTTTGATAAGTAGTAGTTTGACTAGGCTATTTCTGAAATTCCCCCGTAATGTAGATAGAAATAAGTGATAAGGTATTAATTTTGTTTATTATTTAAATATTACTGAGGGTGTATTTTTTTGAAATCAATAACTACTCCATTATATGCATATAACCTTAAAACTATTTATGGTCATGGATATAATTCAAATCTTGGAAGTGAGGTACACCGAGATATTTTAGTATCCACTTGCTTTTCCGTGGTGGAAAAGTTGAAGGTGTCACTTTGTTATTGGCGAGGGATCTACTGTATGTAGGAATGGAATGCCTCGACCAAGTGGGGGTATCATGTGGTCCCACACAAAATGTCTTGTTCGTAATTTTCAATTCTACATGATGATTGTTTTAGCATTTTACTATTTTTTTTATAATCTAAAATCATTCATTAATCCATAGATGAAGTATATTATTAAAGACAAGCTTTTACATTCTATTCAATTTCTGATTCACTTCATTATAATTAAATTAAACTTGTGACACAATTATATAAAAGTATACATAAGTGTAACTCATTGTTACAAAATATAACTTCACCTATTTCATTTAGTTAATCGTTTTTATTATTATCATATATGAAATTAATTAAGAATATAATATATTTTTTATAAACTTAATCTCCTCCAAAATAAAAGTTTTGTGCTTAAAATATATTTTCCATTAAAAAAATAAATAATTAGAGATAGATTTAAGGATAATTTATGGAGAAATTTGAAGAAACCTTTAAAATGATAATTATTTTATGCAGAAGATTGGCAGTGGAAAGATTCTCTAAGCAAGAATGAAAGAAGACGGAGAAAATTAAAATATAGATCTTGAATGTTTATTTTGATCTTTTATTGTAATTGAAGAGACATGTTGATTATTTCTTACTTTGTAATGTTAGATCGTGAGATATGTCCAAATCACTATTTTATTTTATTAATTGATGAATTTTGATCACTAATTTTACTTAGTGTGTTACATGTAGTTCATATACGAAAGGTGATAGTTTTTGCATCTTCTGCATAAACTAAAATGAACACACATTCACGTATACTCCATCAATCCCATAATTATCTTTCCATGTGAAGTGTAATGTGAAATAAAAAAAAGTAAATTTAGTGGAGATTTTAAAAGTAAATTTATAAATTATTATGTATAAAGAAAATAAATGAGTTAAATTTTATGTATGTATTAAAAAATAATAATGCATATATTAATGTAAATTTGAAGATATTATGATGATTGAATATATAAAAGTTTTTAATTTTAAGAGTGTAAAAATTATTGTGGTAAATATATAAGATAGTAGGAGTATTAATTATTAACAGTAAAGAAATTGTATGGAATTATTCGTGAAACCAAGAAAATTATAGAAGTGAGACAAAAGATTCCTCGTTTTTTATTTTATTTTTTTGTGCTTCTTTATAAGTACAACCTTTCGGAATCGCAAAGGAAAACAATGTTTAATTTGCTAACCACGTTCGATGCACCATCACTATCGTTTTGAAAATAAGAAGTACTACTATCTTTTTATTACTATATTATTATATCTTAAAATAGTATTTTATTTTAAATCTATAAAATTAATACAATTAAAATATCATTTTATTTTTAAAATTATTAATCTTTTAACTTTCATTCTACCAAATTCTTTTCACCTTTACTAAATTACTCCAATTTTTTTTTTCTTTTTTTGACAAACACACCCCGATAATTTTTTTATCTGGCAAAAGGGAATTTTCATTAATATGTAAATAAAGAGTATAAAGAGAACTTGGTACAAAGAGAAACCCGGTAAGTTATTACATTATCTATGTTGATTGGTGATCACAAAATTCATGCGTGAAATAACTTTTCTTATAAACTGCTTCTAGAAGGCTGCTAATGCTATGCCAATAAACTAGTGTTCTTTTCACAAGTATGACAAGTTTTGAGGCAGTTTAAAATGACGTGATTTTTTTATCGCTTTGTTCGTTTATCCATTAATTTTGCTCATCTTTTTAAGCAATTGATGAAATTTATTAATTTTTATACTCATTCGTATAAAGTTACACATTTTATCATTTTGAACGTTTCAAAAAAAAAAAAAATCAATTTTCGTTGTCAACATTCACATCTCTTAATTTACATATTTTCATTTTTTTTATATATACATTTTTTTCTGTATTTCTATATTTTAACAAACCACCACACATATACTATTATATTTTTGTTTAATGTGCAAATTAATAGCTTTAGAAGGGGTTTAAGGAGTATAATACAATTTCACAAAGAAATTGCCTTCCTTTTTTCTTTCTAAATTTTGACAAGAAGTCATTACATTATAAGCAGACAAAAAAAAAGTACTCCCCCCGTCTCAGGGAAAGTTCCCCATAAGCTCCGGGCACAAAGATTACTAATATAATAAGTAGATGTATTAGAGGTGATGTGATTGAGAGAGGAAAGAATATAATTAAATATAAAAGGGAATAGTTATAAAAAAAAAAATGATATTGGAACACGAAAAAGGGAAGTTAGTTAGCTTTCACTGGAATGGTGGAATGGAGGGAGTATCATTTTGTTCAATAAAAATATAAAATGACTATCAACAATATACATTATAAAATACTTTCTAACTATCATAGTCCAATTAATAAAATATGACAGTTGAAATTTGGACAAATTTGGGGGTTAGATTCTAAAATAAAGTTTTTTTTTAATGATACTATTCTAACAATTTGAACACTATTTTATCTTTTTTGAAAACAATAAAAACTTTCATTTCACCGAAGTATATATAAAGAAAGTTAATTTTTTCAGTTTAAATGAATGAAAAGAGATGTATTTTTTTTCAATATTTTACAATAAATCCAAATAAACATAAAAGTTTTTCCTCTTTGTAATAATGTATATTGAGAAACCCTAGTCACAATTCTTGGTGATTGATGATGTTGGCTCGTAGTGAAGTCAAAGACTCAAAGGTTAGACTGCTTTAATTGGAGCGTACGTAAGTAAACAAATTGAGTGTAGTATTATAATCATATTTACTACGTTTTCAATTTAAATTTTAAGATTTTTTAACTTTTGTTAATACAGGTAGATAAAAGAAGCTTAATTATTCAAGTCGGTGGAACTCCAAAATTTAATTTTTATGGACTCCCTGACCTAACTTTAAACCTAATCTAATAAATAAAAATAAATATTCAACATTGCGGCTCGGGCTACTTACAATATTGATTACATAAATAGTACATGGGACAAATATTTTTTAATTTTTTTTGGTAACCCACATTTTTTTCTTACTCAATAAGTTTCTTTATCCTCTTACCTTTTTTAATTTCATTTCTTTTTGCTTTTAAATATAGTTCTTTTGTCAAATAGTTCTCTTAGAATACGATATATATGGGATAATTTACGACGAAAGAATTATTGTGTATTAAATAATGAAAAAATGATATTGTAAAATTTAAAAATTATGCGGATTAATTAAATTATTAAAATCTCGTAAACTCGTTAATTTATTTATAATTTCTCCAAATCTCGATTTGCCATTTTCACCCCCACATTACTCATTACCTCCATAAAATAAACCGAAAAAATCCTCATATTATAAAACAAGTCACATGCGCATTTACGTATTTAACATTAAGTCCTTACATCTTTATTAGTATTGAAATTTGGTTCTTACATGAGATATGTTGGACACCAACCCCCACGTGAGTCACTAAAAGAGAGAAAACAACTGTACAAGAAGGCCCCCAAATATGTTGTATTTCCCTTGTCCACTTCTTCATTTTATTTTTCTTGTTATTTTTTATAATTTATAATTACCAACATCAATTTTAACATTATAATATATTTGCCTATTTTCACTATTATAGGAAAGCCTTTATATGGAGAAATTAAACTTGAATTTGAATATTTCATTTTCAATTACTCAATGATTTGCATGATTGCGATGTAATAAGGACGACAATGAATATATATTTCTTCTAACAAAAGATAATTATACGAAAAATATGTGGAGATAAAGAGTGGTCCAGAAACAGCTAAATAAAGAGCAAGATGAGATTGAAACATTAAAAGTTTTCAGGTCCACTATTTTGTAATTTGGCGAAAAGTTTATATATTTTTAATGCACTGCCAAAAAAATACAAATGCAACACTTCTCTAATTTCTCAACAGATAAACTCTTTATCAATGATTCACCTTTTCATATGTACTCTGTTCAATTCTGTGCAATTTTTATTATTAAAAGTAACATTGATAATTTTTTAAAATAACATATAATATTAATTAAAAATAAACACTAAAAAATGAAAAATAAAAAATGGGAATTTGAAAAAATGAATAAGAAAAAACAAGAGACTTGGTAGGTGTTAAAATTTGATTGGAAAAGAAAAAAGACAAGCCGTACCTGTCATATCATTTCACATGGAAAATACAAATCTCGGGCTACCCGCTACACCGCTCAAATAAACCCAATTCTGTACAGATTCGAATATTTACGACTTTTTATATTTTTGGCCTTTTACACAATAATTACTGCAATTCTAATACAGTACATAAATAATTTTTTCTTTTTCGCGGAAGATGCAATTCAAAAAAAAAAAAAATCAAATATTTCATACATAAAATATAAATAATTAAAATAAATTTAGAAAAAAAATTTATAGGTCAAAACTGTATCAACGCAAGTTAATACGGATCAAACCTAATCAAAATACAGTATATTTTTTCGTTTTTAAGTATTGTTCTACTATATGATTAAAATATTGTTGCTATAAGATAAAAAAATGTACTACTACAAGTTTAAAAATATTCTGAACACTTAATTTTTGAGCGAATTCTATAAAATATTTTTTGTCATGTAGTAGTATATATTTTTTTTGTTTTGTAGTGATAATATTTTGACTTTATAGTAACAACTTGTGAATTTTTTGATCGACCTGAATCTAGACATTTGACCCACAACCCACAATTTTCTTTTAAATGTTATAATTAGATATATTTATGTATAAAATATTTCATATAAGGGTTGTTCAAAAAAAATTATATTTTAAAAAATGTTAGAATTTGAACTATAAAAAAGGTCATTCATAATAATTAAAGGCTGACTCAACCATGAGTACTTGGTAATGACTCGAACGTCCTAGCAAAAATAACCAAATCAATAGCATTTCTACAAATAAAATGAATCACATTAATCAATATGTTTTTTTTGGAAGACACATTAAACAATATGTTGCTGTAATATAGTTTTATAAATCATTGCAGACGAAAAAACACTCATGTCAAAAATTTACTTCTTCTTTTGTTTGTCTTAGGGTAGAGTGATAATATCATCGAAATTTCTACATCCGAAACTATGAATTTTTGCATTCATCGATCCACATCGCCCACTACCAAACAAAGCTCTTTTGTCAAGTTTTGAAATTTTTGACACAAGTCTATTGAATTCAAAAGATAATTAGGAGTTTAGGACAAACAAAACGAAAACTCTCAGGCTTCGTTTGGATAAAGGGATTTGATTTATGAATTTCAAATTCATCATTCAAATCCCCTCCCCTTGTTTGGATTAAAAATGAAATGAATGGATTTAAAATCCTAAGCATATTTTTTAGTTAAAATTAAGAGGATTTTAAATGCTCTCTAAAACCATGTCATTTGAAATCCATCTATTTTTAAAACCTTTCATTTTAAATCTCTCCTCAAATCAAATCCCTCAATCCAAACACAACCTCAGTGTTTGGATAAGGGGATTTGTATTTCAAATGAAAGGATTTAAAAATTGATGGATTTCAAATGACATGGTTTTAGTGAGTATTTAAAATCCTCTCAATTTTAACTAAAAATTGTGTGAGCAAAAATCTAAGTATTTAAAATCAGTGACGGAGTCAGAAATTTTAGATTGGGGGGCCCAATTTACATTACTATAAAGACAAAATAATATTATATTTAATTCATTATAAATTTTGATTAATTGTTTCGACTCATAATAGGCGAAACGGTGCTAAAATTATTAGACAAATGTATAACTTAAAATATATTCCCTCCGTCCCGTAATGACTTGAATACGTTGACAAGTTCACTTTTTAAAAAATGTGAATTTAATGAGGTGTGGGATCAAATAAATGAGTATTTTTGGTTATTTAGTGAGGTATAAAAGGAATTTAATGAGGTGTTAAAAAGAATTTAGTGAGATATAGGGAAGAATGTATATTAAAATGAGTGACAATTTTAAAAATAAAATGAAGTAGTGAGAATATTAATTTTATAGATTATTTACATACAGTATTATGAGTGTAAAAATAATTTTAAAACGTCTCAAATAAAAAAAAGTATACAAATAATTATAAAACGGACGAAATATACAAAATAAAAAAAAAATTAGTGGGAGGCCCACTGCCCCCGCTGGGCCCTATGTGGCTCCGTCATTGTTTAAAATCCATTTATAATCCAAACAATTGGATCAAATCTCTCCATTCAAATGAATCAATAGAAAAGAAACTAGCTAGCGGCTCTTAACTCATTTGAGGGAATTTGATGCTTTCATTAATTAGTTGATGTATCCACGCTTCCTCTGTGCATCTATGATACCCTTGTTTCAAAAAAAAAATAAAAATATTTTGATGTATATAAAGAAAACTCTGTATGTGTATAGAAAAAAGTAAAAGATTAATATAGAACATCAAAATACAGATTCTATTCTTTTCTTTGTATTACAACCCCAAGATTCGACTCTTTTAAATCCTCTTATCTATGAATATATATAATTCATAGATAATATGAAAACAAGATTTGCTTATCATGAAAAAGCTTAAACAATATAATAAGCTGTGACCGGTTAGATCAAAACAATACAAAATAGGTCACTTTTGTATCCGAGTATTAATCGCACATTTCATGAATGGGGATCGAATCATGCTATAATATACTTGATATTTAATCATTTTGAGCACCATTTTTCCCTTTTTCTATATTTTTCTCTACTTCAATAACTCTCTATACATTTTTTTTACATCTCGTTATACGGTCCTTGTTATCCGGTCTTTGAAAGATCGATTAATTTGGGGAACTAATTCCACCATCTATGGAGATCCATTTAAAATCATATTTCTGCGCTCTATATGTACTTGATCCCTTAAAAATTATTTGTACCTTACGGCTGACTACGGGAGGACCAATCTTATCGTCAATTTTTGGGGATTTCCTTTAAAGATGGAGCTTTGCGCTCTATATAAAATTAACCACTTAAAAATTATTTTCACCTTAAATGTTTTGAACTTGAAAATTTAGAAAGAGCACATTCCTAAATTCCAAATCTAACTCGACAACTTCTAAGGTTAATAACCATGTACATATATATTATTATTATTGTATTTTTTTTAATTAATGGGTAAAAAATACTTCTTCCGTCCAATTTTATTATGCCCACTTATCCGGGCACGGGTTTTAATGAATATTGATTAGTTTATGTATAAAGTAGATAAGTTGGGGGTATGATGAGATGTTATGGGATCCATTTATAGGTAAAGTAATTGCTTATGAATAAAGTTAGTGACAATTTGAGTAATGATTGGAGGGTGGAGATAAAGTAAGTGTGAATAGTGTAAATGATATAAAATACTCCGTAGTATTGTTCCTTTGATAACCTCTTAGTTAGTCGTTAGTTAGTAACTACTAGTTGTTACTTAGTCTATAAATATAGATTAAAAATAGTATTATTTTTACAAAAATAGAATGAAAATAATAAAATTAAAAACTAAAAAAAGAAAGTGAGAATAATGAAATTAGTCGGAGGGAGGAAGTAAATGATTTTTTTTATAGTTGCAGGGTATTGTTTAAAAATAAATAAATGGAGCAACAAATGACATTTATTATGAATTAGTAGGGGAAGGGGTAGGTTATGTCCCATGATGTCTGATAAAGTAAGTAGGCCAAATTAAGGAAAAAGGTAAGGTCGGTTAGTGGGCCTTGTTTCTGTTGGGAGAGAGGGCCCTACCTGCAAAAAAACAAGAGTATTTATTTTTACTCGTTTCTTGAATTAAACACATAATAACCTTCATTTTATATTTTTTCATTGCAGTCCCAACTCCCAAGTAAAAGATGGGCTTCATTTTATATTTTTCCATTGAATGTGGTGTGTAATTTTAATTAAACAATAATATTATATCATTGAAACATATTAATTTATCGATTGTTTTACTCAAAAGGTATACATTATTATTTATGATAAAACTGTAGATCCACTTTTTTTTTTTTTTATATATATGTATACACAATCGCATAAGAAAGGGGGCACTCTTGTTAATTCTAGATTTCTATAAAATTAATAAGCGAGTGATGAGTGAGTGAATAAAATGCATTTAATTAGAATTTGTATGATATTTACATCATCTCCCACAAGATTTTTCATAAATAAAAATGTAATGTAACAAAGATCGATCTACTATATATCACTTTTTGTTATAAGGAGTTGAATCATTAATATGATGTCTAATAGTGTGTGTAGCTGTGACAGGCTTAGTCGGCCTATGATGTACACACACACGATGTCAATTTTCCTCCAAGTAGTATTTCTTTCAAAACATTTAATTTGTTGCAATTGTTGTTACAATATAGACCACTAGTACCTTTCAAAAAATAAATAAATATAGACCACTAATAATTTATTAGCTCCATAAACAATAAAAATATATATGAAAATCAAAACAAATCAGATATATAACACGTGCGAAGATATGCGAAAATGACAACACCTTGTGCTGAAATCAATCTTGGTGTGCCTTTGAGATGAAGCAAAAAAAGAGATAAAAGGGATCATAGAGCTTTAGACCTCTTCTATAAAGCTTTCCTCTAACTAGATATATCATATACTACATAATTTTGAATTTGAGGATAAGAAAAATAATAGAGTGATAGTAATAAATAATTATAATCATACAATTCGCACTTTAAAAAAAATACACAGAGTTCAAATTACAATACGTACTGCATTTGTCAAAAACATGTTTTTTTTCTAAAACAATCTATGATAACATCATTTAAAAAATTGTAATTTGATACAGAAGGGTGGGGTACCTTATATATTACACTAATTTTTAAAATATAGAAGTAGAATAATAACACGGTTTCTTCAATTTAGGGTACAACATGTACCTAACCTAACTACCATAGTAACGTATTCCATATGCAATATTATTATTTAAGAATAAGTTGAAAAATTGGTAAATTCTTCATGGGTCAATCGAATCTCCTAAAAAATCATGCAAAACAAATAAAAAAAACACATATAAAGATCTATGTTACCATATAAACATGTATGTATTATTTTACATCTAATTTGAATTGAAGATTAATATTGATAGTGGCGTGAATCCAAAAGTAGGCAGAGGAGCACCTACTGAAAATGATATATTCAACCACGTGCTTAATTAATAGCTACTCAGATTACATTTAACACATTTGATAAATAATTAAATTACAGCAGGTTCCACTAAACACTGATTAAATATAAAGTTGGGAAAATGTTGACCGTATGAGGTTAAGTTGTGCAGTCTCATTATCTTCCATTCAACCGAATAGGATAATTCTTTTTATTTAAAAAAGGATTAAAGAGTTCAATAAAAAAAGAAACCTAGCTACCCAAATTATATTTATTGTTTGTTTAAAACTTTTTCAAAACGTGATCATATTCTCGTAATTTATATGTTAAAAAATATTTTTTAAAACATGGTTCATTATTATATTTTATTGCATCTCAATGAATTAATTGCATGTCCAAACATTACTTCATGATCCATTGCATCACAAACTTAATTATTGGAGTAGTACATATATAAGTCTCCTCTGCTCCATATAATCCCATAAGTGGTTTTATCCATCGAGTTCAAATTATTTCATTCTATTTATTGTTTTAGATTGTTGTTCTAAATACAATCAATCTTTTAGTATTTTCTTACGAACTCAGGATATAAATAAGTACGAGAGACTACAATAGCTTTATATATATTGTTGATTATATTCACAACTAATTTTCCTCTTGTGACTTGTACAAATTATACATTCTTTAGTCTTAAAGTACTGCTGTATCTTTTATTAGAGGAAATTATATATAATTAAAAGTTTATAACTGATACAATGAATGAAAAAAGCAAAAATAGAAAAAGAAGGAAGTGAAGAAGAGTGAGGCCGTCAATGAAGAATATAATCAAACTCATTGCTGCCGCCGCCAACTTGGAATGCTGCATAAGTTTTTAGTGTTTTTTTTTTTTGTTAAATAAAAATGAAAATCATGTTGTCTGCTTTACATTATTGTGTGTGTGTGTGAAATTGATTTAGAAACCATATACGTAATTAGAATTCTAGATTACGAATATACGTATTATTACATGCATGCGCGCACATTTTTCATATGACCATCATTATTCTTCCAATTTATGCATGTCTTACTTGTATGTATGCACTCAATTGCATGATACAATTGGTGTAATTGAGACACAATTTTACAACAGTTTTTTTTTTAAACAATCAAACCCTAGGCTTTCAATCTACATATATTATTGAAAAAATAATAATCGAATAAACGTGTAATAGTGATGGATTCAGGTACAGACATCATACATGGGGTTATAGATGTACCCAAAATGGAAAAAAGTACGTATGTTATATTTATTAATATATACACCCCTAAATATTATAGAATCCATAGAAATAGCCCAAACAAATTATGGCACATTGGCACAAATTCAAACTAAAAGCCCAAATCTGCTTATAGCCCAACTCTTAACAGAAGTTATAAAACTCATACTTGTCCAATATAATCCACATGTGTCTAATTTAATAATATTTGTATTAGTGGTAGGTAAATGAGTAAGATACAATTGATGTAACATATCCAATATTTTGTGTAAAACATGTACTTGCAAGATCAAATAATGTAGAGTAAAAACAAACCAAGAGAAGATATTATCATTAATAGCTCAAGATAAGTTGTACGTTTTACACTAGTAGGCCATCACTATCTAATTACAAAGATTTAGTTCAGGCATATCATAAATATGTACAAAATTTGAAGACAAGGTTGGTTTCTCAAATAAGCCCCATAACATTTGTAACATGTTCCGGATGATAGTGAAGTATTTCCTTCCACATCATTTCTCGTATCACCCCCTCCCCAATATCTTCATCTATGTTGATATTTATTGGGAACTGGGCCGGAGAATCACTCGTTGGATCATACAACGACGAAATGTAAGGATGCAAAAGTGCTTCACTCACACTAATCCTCTTTGAGGGGTCGAAAACGAGCATCTTCTGTAACAGATCAATGGCGAGAGGCGGGGCGTGGGGGTAAAGTCGGGAAAACGGGGTCCCTGAAGTGTAGGGTAGGGATTGAATGTACCTGCTGCCCTTAGGGTTATCTATAAATTCAAGATCATCTGCCTTTTGACTTCCAAGAATGTTGATTATTAATTTGAGCTGGTTTAGGCACTCTAAACCGGGGAAAATGGGCTTGCGGCCTAGAAGTTCCGCAAAAATGCAACCAACTGACCAAACGTCAATGGAGGTTCCATAGTTGTCACAGCAAAGGAGGAGCTCGGGGGCACGATACCAGCGAGTTACAACGTATTCTGTCATGAATTGACCCTTGCTGTTGTTTGTACGAGCAAGCCCAAAATCACAGATTTTGAGGTCACAATTTGAGTTGATGAGGAGGTTTCCAGGCTTCAAATCACGGTGAAGAATGTTGGCAGAGTGGAGATATTTTAGACCTCTTAGTAGCTGCATAATTGTAAACAACATAATTTAGTATTACATTATCACTATCACTGTAATTTGATGATAATGCAATAGAAATTATCCATAAGTACCTGGAGGATAAAATATTGGCAATGGTCGTTGGAGAGAGTTTGAGAAGACTTGATGATCTGATGTAAATCAGTATCCATAAGCTCGTACACAAAGTAGACGTCGTTGAAGCTTCTGCTTATAGGCAGCATGACGTCTTTGAGTGATATGACGTTTTCGTGTTGAATATGGCGGAGAAGCTTCAGCTCGCGCAACGTTCTCAGAGCATCAACACTGTTTTCAAAAGCATTGTGTATTTTCTTGATGGCTACCTTCTCGTTTGTTTCCTTGTTGAGAGAAGAACACACAATGCCATACGCCCCTCGCCCTATAGGCTTGATTGGCACGTATTTTGTATCGATCTCAAACACAGTATGCCACATGGTGTAGTAATGCTTTCCCCGAGATATAACCCCATTCGGAGCCTCTATTTGAGTTGCCATTCTACTCTGAATTTAAAACACTACATATATCATATCAGTTCTTGAGTAATCTTATGCATGATTCCTCTCTCAACTCCTCTAGCTACTAGCATTATACGCACAACAATTTGTATTTGAATAATCAAAACACGAAACAATTTGTGTAAATGAGAGTACTGAACTTAAACTTTATTACTAATTTTACAAAATTAAAAGTAAAACATATTTTCTAATATAATTAATTAGGAATATAGTTAACTTCTTCCAAATCTACTGTTTGAATACGAACATCAACAAATCACTTATATATGGAAAGTCAAACATTCTTCCTATTCCATTATAACCTAAATCAACACTCAATTTTACAGAAATTTCGATTACCTAAACACAAAGACGAGAAGAACAAACTCCAACACATAACAAAACCACATGAATTAATTAGATCAAAATTACAAACCTTATATCAGATTTTTTTCGAGAAACTCCTTTAACGCACGCAGAAGCTAAAACCACCTTCTTCTCTCAAATTTTTCTCAAACTTATCAACTGAATATATTGGGAAATTTCTCTTAAACTTATCAACGAATATATTGGGATTTGAATGAGATTGTAATATATTTAAAAGGAAAGATATTTGAAGATGATATCTTGCGATTCGTTATATTATCGGCAGAGTCTGGATCGTTGATGATTTTTCCAAGATTGATGACGTAATAATATATATATTTTTTCCATTCCGATTTTCTTTACCTGTTTTTTCATTTTTTTTTATTTTGTTAGTATAGGGTCTCACATTAATTTTTTCTGTTTTCTTTTATTGTAACTAACGTACTTAGTATCTTGAGACTTATCCTAACATAAATTAATCTCCCTTATTTGATCACTTTTAAGATTTTACATAAATTAAAAAAATTATTTGATATCAATTATTATTTATACTTCACTGTTTGTTTCAATTATACCATCCCTTTAATCTAAAAAAATAACTCTTTTAACATAGTATATATGAGTAGAATTAAATGAAAAACTTTGATTCTTATATCTTGTTAAGTAAACATATAAAAAGAAAGACAAAGTTAAAAAAATATACTCCACTTTTAGTCACACTGAACTTTACACTTTGCAGATTGTGTGGGTAAGAAATACAAATTCCACAAATATTGACATCATTTCCCCTATTTTAATCCTAAACCCTAAACACTTAATCCTATATTTTTTTCAATTTTAATCCTAAATCCCTAAACCCTTTTTTTTTTTTCAATTTTTACTGAATTTATCTTCAATTAATATTACTAGTGTGTGGCTAAAAAATACAAAATTCATATAGTGATGTTGAGTTATATACGAAGAATCTATAATAATGATAACAAAAAAAATATATAGAATAGAAAAGAAAGATGAAAAGGAAGTTTTTGAAATATTCTAAAATGAATTAATAATTTTAGAGAGTTCTTTACAATTAATTTTCACCACAAATGTAAATGTTAGTAGATGATTAATTATAACTCCATTCGGAGCCTCTATTTGAAATTGCCATTCTACTTTGAATTTAAAACACTTTATATATATCAGTTCTTGAGTAATCTTATGCATATCATAAATAAGTTATTTAAATTGAAATGGTCATCAATCTTTTTTACAACATTAAAATCTTCCCCCATAAGGAAAACAAAATTTGATTCCTCTCTCAACTCCTCCATTCCATATGGAGTCAAAGTCACAGTCAAGTCTAAATTTTCTTTTTTTTTTTTTTTTTTTTTGTCAAACTTGACTAGATTACTAATTTTACAAAATTAAAAGTAAAACATATTTTTCTAATATAATTAATTAGGAGTAGCCTCTCTCACAGTACAATTCAACATTGTTAACTTCTTCCAAACAACACTCAATTTCAATTACCAAAGACGAGAAGTACAACCCCCGACACATGAGTAGAATTACAAAACAAAACCACATGAATTAATTAGATCAAAATTACAAACCTTATATCAGAATTCTTCGAGAAACTCATTTAACTGCTCAAAACTCATCAATCTTCACATTCTACTAATAATCACATCACCTTCTTCTCTAATTTACTCACTCAATTCGATAAGTCTTATTTAGAAGGAAATAGATATTTAAAAGGAAAGATATTTGAAGATGATATGATGTAATAATATATATATTTTTTTCCATTCTAATTTTCTTTACGTTTTTTATTTTTCTCATAAAGGAAATTCTTGTGTAAAACATGTTTGATGGATGGTGAGATTTGTGGCCGATTTAACTTGTTTAATTTTTTCACTTTTTTTAATTTTGATAGTACGGGGATCTCAAATTAATTTTTTCCGTTTTCTTCTATCCTAACTTATTCTCACATTAATTAATCTCCTTTATTTCTCCGTTAATCAATGATGTGGATAACCAAATCTCTGAAAAGAAAAGAAGTAAATTTCGGTGATGATATTTTCCCAAAAAAATAAAATATTATTAATATTTTAAAAAAAATAAAAAGGGCAGATATTTAATTTTTTTTTTAAATAAATGAAAGATTAAATACTGTTATTCTGCTGGTGCACAATGATGTATGTTATGATCAAAGACTTTGACCATGACATTTCGATGCCCCATCAGTTCCCAACAAATTATTTTAGCTATTATTATTATTGCAATGTCGGCATGTTTTTGTTGAATAAAATAAACTAGGGGTTTAGAACTTAAAAAGTGGTAAAGGGTGAACTTAAAAATCAAAACTCAAAACTTAATCCCTCTATTCGAGTAAATTAAATTAAAATCGTTTGATCGAACCAAAAATTCTTTTTTCATAGAAAACGTACAAAAATAGAAAAGAGTGTTGCATACGAATTAGTTGATGTCGGCATTGAAGACATGAACGTAGTCACGAGAAGTATGTCGAGAAGCTCAAAGTCATCTTCTTCTTCAGAGAAACCTACTGCATAGGGTCCACCACCAAACACTGCGAATGAGGAGAAGCTCAAAGTCATCTTCTTCTTCAGAGAAAACTACTGCAGAGGGTCCACCACCAAACACTGCAAATGAGGAGAACAACCCAACATGTTCCCCTACTCATTCCATGGCAAGCTCATCAGATTCAAGCACAGCCTCAACAATAGCGACAGACACTACGACTGTTGAGGAGCAATTGACAAGCTTAACTAGAGCTATAGAAGGACTCACGAAACACGTCCAAGAACAGGATGCCCGGATTGCTAAGCTGATAGCAATGCAGACAAAGGAAAGCAAGTCGAAGGGCATGATGTTGAGATGTCTGGCGTCAGCCAATGGAAATTGACCCAACTCTTAAGGAGTTACAAGTTTCTCCCGATGGTTTGGTGCCCATTGATCGACTAAAATAAATTATACTTGAGGCAATCAAAGATAAGTTCGAGTAAAATTTTAAGTTTTCATTCACCTACAGCAAGCATTACACAAAGAGGATTGACGGTTTGAAGATGCCAGCTGGTTATCAACCTCCAAAGTTGCATCAGTTAGATGGCAAGGGTAATCCAAAACAGCATATTGCTCACTTCGTAGAGACTTGCAACAATGTCGACACTTACGGAGATCATTTGGTGAAGCAATTTGTACGTTCTCTAAAAGGGAATGCATTTGATTGGTACATCGATTTGGAAGCTAGTTCGATTGACAGTTGGGAGCAAATGCTCCATTGCCAATTGGGAGCAAATGAAGCAAGAATTTCTCAACCGATTTTACAGCACTCGTAGAACGGTGAGCATGGTTATATTGACGAACACTTGTCAATCAAATGAGGGATTGGTGATAAATTTCATAAACCGATGGAGAAATTTAAGTTTAAATTGTAAGGATAGATTAACCAAAGCTTCGGCAATCGAGATGTGTATTCAAGGAATATAGTGGGGTCTTCGATACATCCTTCAAGCAATACGACCAAGATTATTCGAGGATTTGACTACTAAAGCTCATGACATGGAGTTAAACATGTCTTCAAGTGGATTTGAAGGGTCGCCATCTCAAGAGTGGGGACAAAGGAAAACATGCAACAAAAGCAATATTCATTTCTAGACTCAGATATCCTTGAAATTTTCGATGACTTGATCAAGAATGATCTCATCGAACTGCCACAAATGAAACGATCCGACGAGGCTGGGCAAACAGATGACCCCAAATATTGCAAGTACTATTGATTGGTAGGACATCCAATCAAAGAATGCTTTATACTTAAAGAAGGGAAGATCTTGCTAGAAGAAAGTGAAACAGCGACAAACACCATCACAACTGAAGACAATCAAATGAAGGAAGTTTATGCAAATGGCGCCTACAAATTGATTTATGAAGACGACGTATACATTGGTCCCATGAACGAGAAGTTTTTGAAACACTACTACGCATAAAGAAAATAAGTTGCTCCATGATGCACGAGCCTAAATTGTTTATTGCTCCATAAACACACGAGCCTAAACTGCTTGTTGCTCCATAATTTGAAATAATTTCGCAATTCGTCCACATCAAAGACAGACGTTCTTATGAACGAAATACGAGGGGGCATTTGTAGACACCTAAATTTCATCGGTCCCTGCAATTGATTTGGGCCTCTAAAGCCCAATAAATTAAGTGAAGTTCAATTTGGGCCTCCAAAGTCTAATAAATCAATACAGGCTTCTAAAGTCCCATAAATTCAAATTGGACATCTAAAGTCCAATAAATCAAGACGGGCCTCTAAAGTCCAGTAAATCAAATCGGGACCAAATCTGATATTCTGAGTCCATCAAATAATTCAGTACACCATCAAATTGTAGATTAGATTTGATTAAGTCCTAACTACTTAGCACAAATATATCCAGCCTATCAGATTTGGCCCATAAAAGCCCTAGGTTCTACACCTATAAATAGGAGCCCCATTCCACTCATTTGATCATCAAGAAGCCAGGCTCTAAAATTCTCTAAAGAGATTTTAGAATCGTAGGTTCAAATCCAAACCGTTATAAAGTCTCAAATTCAAACCGTTATAAAGTCTCAAAACTGTTATAAAGTTATAAAGTCTCAAATTCCCCTCAAATTTCCACAAATACTCAAATTCAAACCGTTGTAAAGTCTCAAAAAGTTATAAAGTCTCAAATTCCCCTCAAATTCCCACAAATACTCAAATTCAAACCGTTATAAAGTCTCAAAACTGTTATAAAGTTATAAAGTCTCAAATTCCCCTCAAATTCCCACAAATACTCGATTTAATTCGAAAGAAATAAAATTGTTTCGCATTTTTGCGTTTTAATATTTAATTCACGAAATTTGTATTTACAACTACATATTACAATTTGAATTACTACATTTACTGTTATAAAGTTATAAAGTCTCAAATTCCCGCAAGTTATAAAGTCTCAAATTCCCGCAAATACTGGATTTAATTCGAAAGAAATAAAATTGTTTCGCATTTTTGCGTTTTAATATTTAATTCATGAAATTTGTATTTACAACTACATATTACAATTTGAATTACTACATTTAATAAACCGAGTTTGACACTGAAATAAAAAATAAAGATCCAAACCGTAGCGAAAGTCTCAAATCCATCTATCAAATTATGATACCTAAACGCCATTAATTTTTCAAATCTTTTCTTATTCACTAAAAATAAAAAAATTAAACAATATAAAAATTAATTTGATTGCCATATAAAAATTAATGTTAAGTATTATCATGAGGAAAAGAGATTGAGAACTCATTTTAACGTGTTGTTATCAAATTAGAATTTCATTCTATCACAACCTTCATTAAAAGTGAAAGAAATATAAAAATGCAATAAATGAACTAAATGTCGACATTACCACATCCTTTAGTACGAACAACACTATTTAACATACCAGCAGCAAAAACGTGTCTAAAATACGCAGACAATTCTCTGACTAGTAGACATACGAGCAACCTACTCATCGATATCGAATTTCATACATATTACTCAACCACTCATTAGCAATTTAGCAGCCTACTCATCGATATCGAAATTCATACATATTACTCAACCACTCATTCCTTCCTATTTCAGTAGAATTCATCAACTCCAACCACGATTTTCAAACTCATCACTCCTTACTAATATTTAGTTTGTGGAATACACGAGATATTAAATGTATCCTTATTCTGCGAAAAAATCACCATTGGTGGTAGAAAGATTTCAGAAAAGATTAATGGTTTGATAATTTTGATATGGATAAAATAAAATATTGATATGAGATTTTGAGAAAAAATTATGTATCCTTATTCTGAGAAAAAATCAATGGTGGTAGAAAAATTTCAGAAAAGATTAATGGTTTGATCATTTTGATACGGATAAAATAAAATATTGATATGAGATTTTGAGAAAAAATTAATGGTGATTAAAAGATTTGAGAAAAAATAATAGCTAATAATATTAAATTAAATATAAATAAAGATTTTTTTATAATTTTGATATGAATAAAAAAAAAATGTTAATATTAGATTAAGTTTGGGAAATACTCTTTGTACAATGAATATATATAGATATACAATGAGTCATTCTTATAATTTACTTTGGGAAATACTCTTTGTACTTGCTAATTTTCTAGACAACCATTGAAGCTCGTCTCCTCGGGCACTTCTTGAAAAAAATAAACTTGAATGCACATAATCACTACAAGAAAAACGTTGAAAGACAACGGTGAAAAATCGTTGTCATTCCAGCAAAATAACCGTTGTTGTACCCACCGCTGTCGTAGGTGGGCGCTGATAGACAACGATTTTCAAACGTTGTAAAAAGCTGGAAAGACAACGGTTGAAAACCGTTGTCTATCAGCGTCCATCTACGACAACGGTGTCTACGACAACAATTATTTTATTGAAAGACAACAGTTTTCAACTGTTGTAAAAGGTTGGAAGGAAAACGGTTTTCAATTGTTGTCTTTATGGACGAAAACTGTTGTGGTTTCATATGATTTTCATGGATTGTGCTAATAGACAACGGTTCTCTACCGTTGTCGTTCCAGTTTTTTACAACGACTACAAACCGTTGTCATTTTGAATAAAAACAATTGTCATTGCATATGATTCTCATGGGTTGTGCTGATAGACAACGGTTTTCCACCGTTGTATTTCTGATTTTTTACAATGGTTTTTTTTTTTTAGTTACATCGATAGGCAATGATTTTTAAGTGTTGCCTTTCCAAAATTTTACAATTGTTTTGTTTTAACAACGGTTTTAATTGTTGTCTTTCATTATATAAAAAAAATACAATAAAATTGTAATTAACTAAATATTAATTGCCATCAAATATCCAATCAAATAATCAATAATTAATAGTAAATATAATGCATAGAATTTTGATTACGTACCAACGTTAATCCACAAGAACTACTAACATCTGTACAAGTACACTATTAATCGAATAAAGCTT
The DNA here is from genome assembly GCA_963675135.1 of Galeopsis tetrahit. Lineage (NCBI taxonomy): Eukaryota > Viridiplantae > Streptophyta > Magnoliopsida > Lamiales > Lamiaceae > Galeopsis > Galeopsis tetrahit. The sequence goes on from OY776121.1 coordinate 85,628,001, forward strand.
TACATTAAAAAAATTAATAACTGCATGAACGCGAATTTTGCATTTTGTCACTTTTCTTCTAATTAGCTACGGAGGCAAACCTGAAGAAGAAAATCAACAACGAAAGAACTAATAAAAAAATGTGGAAGAAAATTGAAATATAATTTGTCAAGCCACACCAAAATAAACCGAGAATAGGGAAAATAAATTAGAATATTAAGTATATAAACAAACCTTGATCTATTGTTCTTATTCAACCCCATATTAAATAGTCTTAAAGCACTTCACGTATTGAAAAAGTTTTAGTCAGCAAATCAACAAGGTAAAACTAAATTATAATTAGGAAAATGAAAAGGAATTAACTTACAAATCTACTACACTCTTCCACACGCTATCTTTGTTTCCATTATAAAGGGGGTCGAGTAAACAAACTTCAAACTTGTGAGGGTCAATTACGGTCAAAATCCAATGATTACTAATAAACACGTCAATATAGAACATTAGTATAGTAGATAACCGCTGAAAAGAAAATACATATTTTTGTAGCAAACAAAAAATACTTACCCTACGTTACTTGGCACCAGAAGTAGTTGATTAGAAGACGTGGCAATCATTCTAGATGAAAGGTTGCGCGCCCTTCGATTTATATCGTCATTTTTAAATTTTTGTTTAGGGAAATACCCTAAGCCATTTGGATCCATAAATGTGAACTTACCATCTTTGCCCTCATGCACGAATTGACCACTTAAACAAATGCCTACCATATAAATGAATTACAAAATAAATCATTAAACATGATGTACACAATTGACTCAAAAAATGAAGTGTATTATAAAAGAAATCATTAAATTCTTACCACATGTAAACAACAATACAAGAGCATGAGATTGGCTTTAGTCGACAAAATGTGTCGATGTCTTCAAAATCAATATGTGCAATTACGTCATAGCCAAATATAGCATTGTCCAAGTGATTGATTAGTGATTACATTATTTGAAATTGAAATTATTAAGGCCTACACCTACGCCCATCTTCCTTCTCTCTCTTATCTTCCTCACTATTGTCCTCTTGATTTAACTAGATTTAACTAAATGGTGAGTGGTTTAATTTGTTGGAAAGTCCCATTTCTTAACACAGCGATGACCTCAAACACAAAACCAATTATATTTGTAATGTTGGTAAAAGTAGTTTTGGGTTCCTCATCTTCTTTATTATTTTGACATTTGAAATTATGGTTCATACTTCTTACTCAAGATTAGACTGTATTTTAAAGAGTCTAATAATCAAATTTTTCAAATTTTCTTTGTTCCCTTAACATTTTCAAAGTTTGGGTTCTAAGTTTAGACTATGTAAATTTGTTATCATGTACGGGACTATAGATGAAAGGTGTGAGGCATATAGCACAAATGTTTTCAGGAGAGTTTAGGTCCAAGTAATTCCATACATCTACTTCATTTGCCTGCTAGAGTGCTAACTAGTTATGCAGTCGACTAGTACTGATCACCAGGGGTCCTAGTAAATTCTTAATGTAATTTTAACATGTTAGCTTTAGTATTTTTAACACATAGTTCTACATTTTGAATACAGAAAAAAGAATACTCAAAGCTGTTTTGTACAGTTAATATCATAAGTTTGGACTAATCTCAACTCTTATTACACTGCATTTCAAAATCATTGTAAAAACTTTGAGACTTACTGTATGTATTGTATTTTATTTTAACTTTTACATTTTAGTTCTTATTGTATAAATTAAATACACAGGAAATGATGTAGTTTTGGCAACTTTTTTAATTGAAAACCTAGGTAGCATCTTGGCCCGTAATCACATCTTTTTCCAAGATTAATATGCACTTGGAGTCTAGGATATTTGAAATGGCCAAAAATCCTCTTATCTCATCTAATAATGAGTTTTGGTATTCAAGCTTTTAGAATACAAAACTATCTTGCACCTTTTTGGATTTTGTAAACAAGCCGGTGTTTTTATGTTCTTACCAGAATTTGAGTTTTGAATACTGTTTACTTTACCTAAAGTTAAACGGTGATTGTGATTGTTACTGCTACACACATTGACATATAGTTCTAAAGATAAGAATATATCAAACACATCAAGAATCAATAATTCAAGAATATAGGAAATTGTTCCTAACAAGAAGAAAACACTTACCTCTTGGCTAGCCGACGAGAAACGGACGGAAGAAGGGGATTGTTGAGCGACTATGGGGCGTGCCTGTGCAGCGCTGGGTCGATCGAAGGGTTGTCAACGTGCTTGTGCAGCGCTGGGTCGATCGAAGGGTTGTCGACGTGCCTGTGCAGCCCTGGGTCGAAGGGTTTATGCCGTGCAGAGTTACTCAAGAAAACAAAGTATAGAAGGCTGGATGTACTCAAGAAAAAACTGCAAAACTGCTTGATATTGATATTTGCGTGCAATTATAAAAGTAGTGTTTAGTATTTATATATATAAAACCCACGAATTTATATTGAATTCTGTTGAGAATATTATGTGACTTTGACATTGAAAATATTAACAGAACCGAGAGACTTGGGGAAAAGATTTAGTGAACTCTTTAATCCTAATTTTTTAATTTGTATATCTTTTCAAAAAAATTAATGTATGTGACCTTTTAAAAAAAATAAAACCTTAAATTTAAGTTTTAATGTGGATTTTTAATTTATGAATTGAATTTCAAAATTTACTGAAATATTTTTAAGAAAATGAAATTTACAATACTAATTAAATTCAATTTTTAAGGAAATGAAATCCAATTGAATTTCAGAAAATTCTCCTTAATTATCTCAACCAACCACACTATTAGATATATATGTACATAGATCTATTTGACTATTTCTTTTGTTTTAATTAGTATATTTTTTTAACCAAGAAAACACAATTTTTTTAATTATATTGACATTTTCAAATAATATTTAAATTAAATTACAAATTTCCAATTAATTTATTATTTGAGAATATATTTGATTAATATATAATTAATTTATTTGTCATATAATTTTTAAACAATAATTTCCATCCAAAACTAACCAACATGACCAATTTTGCAATAAAAAGGATCATATTCGAATTGAAAAACTAAAAGAGCTAGTTTAAAATAAAAGTTGTAGTTACATAAAAAGTGCAATTTATTATATTTTAATTAATTTATAGTAATTTACATTTTTAGACACATGAATTAAAAGTGTTAATTAAAATTGTTAAAAGTGCTACTTTAAATCTTGATTCACACGACTTAAAAAAAAAAGTTCTTGATTCAAACAACGGTTAGACAGCGTTGTCTTTAAGCGCAAAATAGCATATTTTATTACTTTTAAAGACAACGGTTAAAAACTGTTGTCATTCAACACAAAAATAACATATTTTATTACTTTGAAAGACAACGGTTAAAAACTGTTGTCATTCAACACAAAAATAGCATATTTTGTTACTTTGAAAGACAACGATTTTTAACCGTTGTCATTCAGCACAAAATAGCATATTTTGTTACTTTAAAAGACAACGGTCAGAACTGTTGTCTTTCAGCGTTTTTGGTAAAAAAACAACGTTGAACAACAACGGTCCCAAAACCGTTATCTATCAGCGAACTTTCTTTTAAAATTCATTGATGTACAACGCAGAACAACAACGTGTCACCAAAACCGTTGTCTTTTAGCGCAAATATGAATTAAAAGACAACAGTTTTACTTTAAACTACATTTTTTAAACTTAAGACAACGATATTTCTTAAAACCGTTGTCTATTAGGCGTTGTCATTCAGCATTTTTCTTGTAGTGAATTTAAGCAAAATTGGATAATATTTGAACTTTAATAAAATGAGAGCTCTTACGGTAATGAAAATGTTTGAAGTGTATGATTAAACGAGCTAAAATGAATATATGTTTTTTTAGTCGAATCCCTAATAATTTATGAACAATTAGATTAATAGAGAAGCATCCATGATGAAGTGGGAATAGTTAGATCATATACATGACCTTATTACCATGCATATTTTTTTTATATATCGTACAAGGTAAAAGAGCAGGACAAAACATGTAGATACACAATCACATGCAGGGAAGTGTCCCTAGCATTATTAAAGGTGATGGGTGCACGATGAGTGTGCCCTTTTTGTTCTACCAAATCCTTTATTATGCTTATGCATTTCATACACCTTCACCTTAAAAGGATCTTTATCATACCTAATCACCTTCATTTATCATTTAATTTCGAAAAAGAAAATGTAGAGAGGTAGGGAATGTTGAAAAAAAAAAGTACTCCTAACTTTCAGAGAAATTACAAAATGAATAATTTTTGAATGAACGGAAGGAAGAACTACATAATAAATAAAATCTTCAAATAGAGAAAACAAATAAAGTGTTCGGTCCCTAGCTAAATCTAATTATGAAGTTTAGGTTAACATTTTTGTACCACATGAAATCATGTGTTCCAGTTTTTATATCCCATATTATATTTTATTATTTAAATTGTTGGCATGTATTATTTTAAAAAATAATCAACACTCTATAATAATGGAGACGACACGTGTTAAAGATCCAGTATAGTGAATTGATGGAACAACAAGTGAAATACGAGAAGTGGAACATATGAATTGAACATTAATATTTGCATATCTTGAAAAAAAAGCAAAAAACTCCAAAAGTGACTTTATTTCCTAAAATACAGGCATCCTCTCTAGTGATTATTTTTTTATTTTATGTCGATTTTTTTTTTTTAATTTTGAAAATAGTATTAGAGTCTAGAGACTAGATTTATTTAGTTTATTTTTATAGTTAAAATAAAAATAAAAGGAATGATATATTTTTGAAAAATATATGATACTCTAAAAAAACAAAAATATCTCTTTTTAATATTACAAAAGAGAGAAAAAAACTCAAAAGAAAAAATAGTGTACAATAGTCCAGAAGTGACCCGAGTGACCACCTGAAACCAACTCAAAAAGATGAGACAACACTGATAAGTGATACAGTAAGAAACAACTCAGCTCATGTGTCATACATGCATTTACCAATTTTGAAGCTTCAAATAATGCTACCTTAAATCATATTCGAGTTTCAGTCGGTATGAATCATTACCAAAATTTTAGTACTCCCTCCGTCCGTCTATAAGTTTTCCATTTTATCATTTTGGTCCGTCCGCCTATAAGTTTTACATACCCTTTTTGGTAAATACTTTTTCTTACACATCACTCTATACCTTATTTTTTCTCTCTATCTCTCTCCTTCTTCCAATCACATCACTTGTACTATATATATTATTTAATCACTTTTCTTAATCTATGTGCCAAAAAGTAACGGGAAGCTTATAGGCGAACGGAGGGAGTAATTATTATTCATACATGAAGTCGGTCTTTTGTACATCAATTGCATTGGATAACTAATACTTCCTCCGTCCAATTTTATTATGCCCACTTCTCCGGACACAGATTTTAATGAATATTGATTAGTTTATTCATAAAGTATATAAGTTGAGGGTATGAAAGGATATTGTGGGGTCCATTTGTAAATAAATAATTGTTTATAAATAAAGTGAATGACAAATTGGGTAAATAAGTGATGGTAGGAGGGTGTAGATAAAGTAGTATGAATAGTATTGTTTCCAAAAAATGTATGGGTATAATAAAATTGAACAAAAAAAAAAGAAAAATAAAAATAATGAAATTGGACGGAGGAGGGAGCATAATTGAATAATATTAGTTTATTTTAAAATAAGTGAAAACAGTTGATAATAATTTAATTTGACTAAAAAGTGACTGAAAATTGTGCATATTACAATTAAAAAGTATAATGTATAAAAGAAACTTAAAATCATACGAGTCAGAGGCCGGAATTGCCATTAAAATTTTGTTTGAGAAAATCTTTCTTAGGTACAAAACTCAGGTCAAGAAAAAAGATATACTCCTCTAAAATAGACGTCTAAAGTAAACATGTTCTAAAGCTAGGAAACAATAGTGAAAATTGTGCATATGTGTGACATGTGAAACACTAGATTAAATACAAAAAGTGGCATTAAAGAATATATCTTACTGTTGAGAGGGCACCATCTTATAAAAGATGAGAGTGTTGTGCCTAGCTAGCTATATATATATATCCAATCCTTTTCTTTAATTTCTTTGATAAACCCCCAATTGCATTGCAGCTTCAATTCTCTTCACCATGTCACAACTACTTCCAGATTGCACCTACCAAAACGACCCCGTATTGATCACCCCTTCCACCCCCACTCCCACTCACACTCTCCATCTCTCCAACATCGACGATTAGAAATTCCTGAGATTCACAATCAAATACCACTATCTTTTCTCTAAATCTCCCGATACCCACATCCTTAAACAATCGCTTTCTAGGGTTCTTGTCGCCTACTATCCGTTGGCCGGCAGATTAACAGAAAACCATGATCGCAACCTTCAAATTGAGTGTAATGGAAAAGGTGCTGTTTTTGCAGAAGCCAATATGAATTTAAGTGTTGATGAATTTCTTGAATTTGCCAGAAAAAAGCCAAACGCCTCCTTTAGAAAACTCCTCTACAGAGTTGACGCTCCTTCTTTTCTTCATGTTCCTCCTCTTGTTATTCAGGTTAATTTTCCTTTCTCTTCTACTTATTTATTTATTTATTATGTGTATAAAAGTTTTTGTTCACTTGGAGGTAATTGGAATGAATCATTTGTTAAAAGTCAATATTATTATGTTTATTTTTCGAAGCTGAAAAATTATACTCCCTCCGTACTCCCGGAGGAACTTGCACCCTTTGACCTGCACACATTTTAAGAAATGTGTAAGAAAAGATGTAATAATTGATGTTTTGAGGGGTATACTTTTTTAAACTTTTATGAATAAAGTAAAGTAAAAAGTAGATTGAGTGTGAAAAAGCATATGAGTAAATATGAGTATATTTTAAAGGTGAGAGTTGTGAAGATATTTCCTTTTATGGAGTGTGCAAATTGATATGGGACATCCATATATGAAAAGTGTGTAAATTCCTGTGTGTGGAAGGAAGGGAGTAATTAATTGGTTTATTAAAAAAAAAAAAGAATTTAAATATGAGCCATCTCTTTCAGTCTCATATGACGAGGGACAGTGACGTTTCCATGATAAAGACTCGGTTCCCTCTTGCCTCCTCAAGAATATATTCTATAACAACTTACTTTCTTTTTTGCTAAATAAATTTTATATGAACTTTGTTTATCATAAATTATGAGTCCATATTTCTTATTAACCCGCCTGACCCAAAAATCTGCTGATCCCGAAGTTGGGAGAGAAAACTGATGGTGAATCCATTTTCTTGTTAATGATTTATATACTCTATCCGTTCCGTTGAAAGCTATCAGAAAGCTTAATTTGAACACGAAAGTTAAAAAATATGATAGAATAAATAGATGTATTAGAGGTGAAGTAATTGAAAAAGGTAAGAATATAATTAAATGTGAGAGGAGTAGTTTGTTAAAAAGAGAATGAGTGACTTTCTATGAAAAAAAAAAAGTTGGATAGCTTTCACCGGAACGGAGGAAAATAATACTTTTCCATCCACTTTACCTAATAATTAAAAGTTATGTTAGTTGGTATATTTTATTATCCATACAATGTATAACAAGACTGTGTAAAAATATTATACTAGCATATTCAAAAGGTAAGATAGTGGTTTGAATTGCTAAAAGCATATCTAGCTAAAACATCTCGATGTAACTAATTTATTGGAGTATGTTTTAATTTATGAGTTGATAAATGATAAAGATGGTGGTATTTGTACACGCACCATGTGCTAATAAATAATAATACAACAGATATGGGGATACAACATTATCAAAATTAAAAGTTGCAAACTTTGGATGCTACTTTTCACATATGTTACCATTAGCTATACGACATAAAATAGTACAAGAAAAAACCCAAATGACCCTACAATTATATTTTGATGGCAAACACCAACTTCTCCGTGCCTCTCTCATTTGTTCTTTTTAATCCCATTTTTTCACTTTTCTCTCTCACCCTCTCCCAAAAAGTTGCATTTCTTTTCTTGTTATACCCCTTTCTAAGAAAATCGTTTAGATATAATACTATTTTGTGTCATTTAGATACTTTATTTACCTCTACTAGTATAATCTCGTTTATACCTTTTCTTATGTTTCGATATTCGATTTAAGTACTGACTTATTACTACGTGTTACACAGGTGACTAATCTTGTATGTGGAGGTATGATTCTTTGTATTGCGATCAATCATTGTTTTTGTGACGGAATAGGGTCATCACAATTTTTACATGCTTGGAGCCACACGTACCAATCCCAAAATTTAACAATCCAACCATTTCACTCTCGCCACGTGTTGCAACCCCGTAGCCCACCACAAGTAACCTTCTCCCACCCCCAATTTATAAAAAATAATAATATTGCCTCCCAAAGTGATCATCCAAATTCCCTTAACATTTATAAGTTTTTACAGTCACAGCCATTGGTCCCTTCATCAATAACATTTTCACCCTCACAAATCCTCTACCTGAAAAGACAATGTTACCCCTTGCTAAAATGCACCACCTTCGAAGCCCTCGCCGCTCACACGTGGCGTTGTTGGGTTAAATCCCTCGGCCTCCCCCTCTCCCTCCCCGTCAAACTTCTCTTCTCCGTCAACATCAGAGCTAAAATGTGCCCTGAAATGCCACAGGGGTATTATGGGAATGGGTTTGTGCTAGCATGCGCCGAGGCCAAGGTTAAGGAGCTTGTTTCTTTTAACATGAACCATGGGGTGAAGTTAGTAAAAAATGCAAAGTCGAGCATCACAAATGACTATGTACACTCCATGGTTGATTTGTTGGAGGATAAAACGGTGGCAACTGACTTGACAACTAGTTTGGTAATATCACAATGGTCGAAATTAGGGTTAGAAGAGTTGGATTTTGGACAAGGGAAGCCCCTACACATGGGACCTCTAACAAGTGACATTTGTTGTTTGTTTTTGCCTGTTGTTGGAGATTTTGATGCTATTAGGGTTCTTGTTTCCATGCCACAAAGCGTTGTCGATAAGTTCGAGTTTTATATGCAAGAATTTGATGGAGTTGTTGAGAATGAAGATACCAAGAATCACTATGGAGTGGATAATTTGAAGATGGTTTCTGTTTGAGTGTTCTTTCAATTCTACCCTAATTGTCATGAACTAATTTTTGTTTTTTGCAATAAAATATGTTGATTTACTATTAACGTGACATATGAGATTCTATGTCATGTTGATAGTTTGTTGCCTAAAAATAGTTCCATGTATTAGAATGTAATGAATAGAAGGTGTTGTGACATTGATGAAATTAAAAAAAAGAAAAAGATTATATATTATAAAATATTAAAAGTTGTAATTTTCTCTTGTATGTTTTCAATTTTACCCTGAACTATTGATTTTTGTATTAGGACACTTACGTTGAAGTAAGTTAAATTACTCAGATTTAATTTGATTTGTATAAGTATTTCATAATTTATTCACCGTCAATTCATACACGTGTATAAATGTTTTTTAATATATGATGTTATATTTATTATTAAAATGTAAGATATATACTAAAATGAAAGAAAATGAAAGCTGGACTCTCTGTTTCCATGTAAGATGGGGAGTAATAAAATTTGATCAATTAAATTTGACTTTCATAAAAATAAAATAAAATAAAATATTGTACCACTATTACCTGCCGACGCACTTGTATATCAGCAATTGGAATCTCTCATTCATGGTTTTTCTTTGGATATATATTTCATGTATGATAAAGATAATGTTATATATATATATATATAAATTGTCAAACATTACTTAAAGAAAACCATATCTTAATAAATGGACAAATAATTAAAGTCTGACTAGAGCTGCATAAATTAAAGCCACATCCGAAATGCAAATTATTCTACATTTGGCGCGCATTTGGGCACAAGAGAGATAAAATATTTTGCCTTTTTTTTGTTTCTTTCTAAAAGCACTAAATAATTAATTAAGAACTAGATATTATCATTAGCATAACTTTTTGAGTTAAAATTATCATCATCGTTGTGGTCGTATAATACATGATAACTTTGTTAATTCAGCTTAGTGCACTTAGTACACAATTGAAGTTTATCATATTCAAGAAATATATATAAGTATTTATTTTTTATGGTTTTTCTTTTTCCCACCATTTAGCCCACTAGCTAGTAGACCACTTTATAGATTTACATGAAAGATACTCTTAGGCAACTTTTTCTTCATATTTTTCTTAACATAAGACCTTTTGTGGGTCCCACCGGCGACCGGACACCTTCGCGTGCCAACATTCTTTTATGGTTTCACTTTCAAATACTTCCCATCATCTTCTAATATTTTTGGGCATATAAATTAAAATAAATAATTAAATAATAAATATAATTTAAGTGATGTGATTTAAAGAGAATAAAATTATAATTTAAAATTAAATTTAGTCACATTTTATATAGATAAGAGTGAACTGTACAAATATAAATTTAGAATATATTTATAAAAAATTATATGAAACATTTATAGGTAGAGAAACTATTTTTGACGTGAGAATATATTTACTATTATAATATAATCTGATTTTTTTTAATGGATTAATTGAGGATTCATTATTCTTAACTACTCCATATATTTAATAATAAATTATTGTTTTCATGGTTCAATCTTCAAGTTTTCGAAGATTTTGTCGCTGACTAGCACTTGATTGACAAGGAAAAAAGTAGTCAAAAATTGGAATGTTGTGTTTTTTACTCATACTTTGTAGAAAAAGGTTACTATCCATGTGCTATGTAATAGTTTAAAAATAATAAAGTTTGTTCTCCTTTAATTGCGAATGAAATTAATTAATTTCTGGTGTATCTAGAACTTTAGTCGTGGAACATTAAATCTTTTATGAACTTGTGATTCTCACAAATACAAGTTATGAATAGATATAGAAAAAAAAGCATGATGCTTGGTAAAGATTGCATGAATGAGTCAACTTTTTTTTTTTTTGTTATACAGTATATTGTAAGCATTGCTGGGAGTGGAGAATTAATAGGTTCTTGGCAAGTGGCAACTTAACTTAATTATACAAGTTGACTAGCTTTAATTTTCTCTTTTAATTTTAATGTGGCCACAAATATAATGTGTAATATTTCAATAATCTTCAAGAGACTTTTCATCTTATAAGCCTATATCAACTTTATTTATATAGCAGTTGATCTTGTTTTTAAAATTTTGCTCTTCAGTTGATTACTCTTTAATTGAATATTTGTAAAATAAAACTTTAAGTTTAAAAATATTAAATTTTATATATATATATATATATATATATATAGAGGAACACACTTCTAAATCACAAGTTTTCACCACTGAGCCAACTTCTTGAGGTTGATTACTCCAATATACTCCGTCGAAGTATTAATTGGCTGTTCTCTCAACTTTTTTTTTTGAGAGTACAGCACCTGTCAAGTATAATACTACTGAAAGAAATACAGGATTTAAGCCGCTCACAAAGGATCAACTTTCCGGATACCACACCGTTAAGTTGAAATATCTGCTCCGTCCCAATCGCGAGGGATAGGAGAGTTCAAAGTCACCTGAGCCATCTTGTGGGCTTCTTCATTCCTTGTTCTTGGTATGAAACGAAGATGGCTAACTTGGATGTATTTTTGCACACTTTTTACAACTATACGATCCCCACAAGCGTATGGGTTCGTTAGTAGTACGATAAGTATACCAAGTAAAATTTCGTTCCAAGGACTTAATTGAGTGCTAGTGAATCCCTAAAGTTACAAGTAGGCATGCTATTGTAGTAACTAAATGATGTTGTTTGGATTTTCGGGAATAAGCACAAAAATAGTAAACTATATTAACTAAAGTAATAAGAACTAGTGACAAGAAATGACAATCTATCTAACTTTCTTTTGGAAAGTGCAAGGGAAGGGTATTGCCTCGGGTGTTTCCGTTTTGTGAGCAATTAAGTGAACTAGTGAACCAATTACATGATTTTGCTACAAATTTTGGTTAAGCTAAAGGCTATCACATAAGTGTGCAAACCCCCTCGAAAGGCATAGGTAAACATCGTGCATTGATTAGCAATTATAGGATCTAACCAAATACCATAATCCCCTAAGATAGTGTTTCATAAGCACTTTCAACACGGTTACTAATGCTTATGAAACACCCTCTCACCAAACTCATAGACGACCTCTACTCGTTTAGTGTCTAAGGATGTCGGTCTAGCCATTAACACCCCTCTCGGGTGAGCTAATTACTAATTAACTTCTATTCAATTGATCAAAGCTCACACTCACACTCCCAATCATGCTACCCAACTCTCGTTGCAATAAACATAATCAAACATGCTTGCTAATAGGGTTGATCAACCAAATGAATCAATCAAAGTACAACTCTAGAAACATAAACACCAAAATTATAAGCTAATCATGCAATTAATCCACAATTACACTAAATTCTCATCAAAACATCCACACCCAAGGCAATTGAGGATTAGCCCATGGTTCTAGAGGAGAATCCCATGGCTACAACAACAAATAACATCAAACTCATAATAAAATAACAAGAGATTGAAGAAATTAAGAAAATACCAAATTGAATTGCAAAATAGGGTAATATCACCTTGATCATACGAATTTAGCTACAAAACGAGGTAATAGACGATGCCCGATGATAATCGTAGCTTGATTTGAAGTAAAAACCACTATTCTATCTAATCTATTGAAGAAATTAAACAAAAAATGAAGAACACCTACAACTATGTGAATGTGTGTGTGGAAAATGCTTCTAAAAGGAGTTCCCCCTTGGATTTTAAGAAAGGGAGTTTATATAGTGTTTGGGAAGGGTTTGAATGGCATAATTGCAAGTTGATTCCTCAAAAATGGAGAAAATACAAGTTTGGCACCGAAAATGGGGTGACTCGCCCGAGTTGGGGTCACTCGGTCGAGTGGAACACTTAAGAAGCGTGTAGCAACTCTTTCCAGCCGAGACTCGGCCGAGTGAGGGTCACTCGGCCGAGTGGAACACTTAAGAAGCGTGTAGCAACTCTTTCCAGCCGAGACTCGGCCGAGTGAGGGTCACTCGGCCGAGTGGTCTTCAATTTCAGTGGCTACGGCATTCCACCTTACTCGGCCGAGTTGGCTCACTCGGCCGAGTGCGCAGTAATTTCAAAACTTGCAGATTCGGCCGAGTGACCTTACTCAGCCTAGTGCGCAGTAGAGTACAAAGTTGCAGATTCGGCCGAGTTGACTCACTCGGCCGAGTTGCCTCTTCCCCTTCTCGTTCCATGCATAACTTTCGCCTCGGATGTCGGATTGACTCGATTCCTTTGGCTAATCCACTCCGTTTTTCGAGACGAATCCAACCGTGCACTCCTCTTTCCGGTCCGATCACTTTTGGTATGTGTTTTGCTCCAAATTCCATCGTATTTCCTACACAATCGACAAAACACAACCTTTCTCTCATTTCGGCTTAAACAATCATATTCACTGTATAATTCAATGAAATCAACATCAAATGAGCTTCAAATATGCATCTAAATCGTGTAAATTCCACCCGAATCAACTCCCCCAAACTTAAAGTGTTGCTCGTCCTCGAGCAACGAAAGAATTACAACATGAGGGTGAAATTTACAACTAGATGATCAATGAAAGATCCCACGTATCAAATGACATGAAATGAATTCTTCTTCCTCAGGATACATTCTTAAAATGATCACAAGTTCAATATTGAAGATCCAACTCATTACTCACACATGCTCTACACACAACAACAAGTGATGGTGATGATAATATCAAGATGTTCAAGTTTAACTCACAAGAAATAGTATTTCACTCAAACACTCAAACAAATTAAGGACAATAAGCACTCATCAATCAAATCATGCATTGCAATTGCCATAAGCTTGCCCAAGCTCTACCATCTTTCCACCACAAACATGTTCAACAATGAGATCAATAGGGCTTAATCAAGGACGTAACATTGGCTCTTTGGACGGGGTAAGATGAATATGGAAATAGTGACTCGTCTAGTGGAGAATGAAAGTTGTTATTCAACAATTCAAGCTTGTGCTCTTAAGGTTTACAACCTTCCTTCTCACTTTTCCTTTAATTTCCTCAAATGCATTCATCTCCTCATATTTTTCTAGAAAATTTCTTTTCTTTTTAAGCTCTTGGGGCTCATTGTCCCTCTTTTCTTTCTCAATTATTTTCTTTTCACTTCCATCTTTTTTTTCTCTTTTCACAACTTTGCCAACTTTCTCTTCAAACCAAAGGCACTAAAGCACATGTTTTACTACTTTCTTTTATTTCTCCACTAGATTTGGATATCAACGGCTCAAAAGGCTAAGTGGTTAAGCATTGTAGGTTGCCAATTGACTTGAATGTATTTTTGCACACTTTTTACAACTATACGATCCCCACAAGCGTATGGGTTCGTTAGTAGTACGATAAGTATACCAAGTAAAATTTCGTTCCAAGGACCTAATTGAGTGCTAGTGAATCCCTAAAGTTACGAGTATGCATGCTATTGTAGTAACTACACGTGTTTGTTTGGATTTTTGGGAATAAGAACAAAAATATTAAACTAGATTAACTAAAGTAATGAAAACTAGTGACAAAAATAACAAGTTATCTAACTTTCGTTGGAAAGTGCAAGGGAAGGGTATTGCCTCGGGTGTTTCCGTTTTGTGGGTAATTCAATGAGTCAACGAACCAATTGCATGAATTAAACTATGGTTTTGGATTAAGCTAAAGGCTATCACTCGTGTGTGTAGACCAATCCCTTGTGAGGCTTAGGTGAACACGTGCATCGATTAACAATTATATAGTCTAATCAATACCATAAGCTCCTAAGATAGTGTTTCATAAACACGTTCAACACGGTTACTAATGTTTATGAGACGCCCTCTCACTAATCTAATAGACGACCTCTAATCGACTAGTGTCTAGTGTCGTCGATCTAAGCAATCAACCCCCGGTCGGTGTAGCTAATTACTATGTGAATTCTCATTGATTAATTCAAGCTCATACACACACTCTTAATCATGCAACCCAATACGGTCGTTGAAGTCGACAAAACTAACAATGCTAGCTAATAGGGTGAATTAATCAATTGAATCATGAAAATTACAACACTAGAAACATATACACCCAATTCCTAAGCTAATCATGCAATTAATCTATAATTACACTAAACACCCATCAAAACATTCACACCCAAGGCAATAAGAGCTTAGCCCATGGTTCTAGAAGAGAATTCCATGGTTAAAACAACTAATAACATCAAACTCATAGTAGAATAACAAGAGATTGAAGAAATTAAGAAAATACCAAAATAAATTGCAAAAATAGATTAATATCACCTTGATCATGAAAATGTAGCTACAAAACGATGTAATAGACGATGCCCGATGATAATCGTAGCTTGATTTGAAGTAAAAACCACTAATCTATCTAATTTAATGAAGAATCTAAACTAAAAATGAAGAACACCTACAACTATGTGAATGTGTGTGTGGAATTGCTTGTAAAAGGAGTAAGAGAATCCCTTTTAAAACTCAAATTTGGTCTATTTATAGTTGGGGTAGAAGTCTTGAATTAATTTTGCAATTAGGCCCTTGAAATATGGAGAAAATGGGCCAAAAACCCCGAAAATGAAGTGACCCGGCCGGGTGGCTCCCACCCGGGCATGCCACCCGGCCAAAAGACGAAGTAATGCATGTTGGGGCCTTGCCCGGGTCGAAACCACCCGGCCGGGTGGGTTTCACCCGGGCGAAATTCGAAGCAACTTAAAATTCTGCCTTGCCCGGGTCGAAGTGACCCGCCCGGGTCGTTTCTACCCGGGCATGTATTTTTTGTCTCTTCGTATCTCGAGCTTCCGACCTCCGATTGACTCGATTCTTTTTTTCATTCCACTCCATTTTTCGAGACGAATCCAACGGTGCACTCCTCTTCCTGATCCAGTAAAGTATGGTTGGTGTTTTGCTCCAAATTCCATCGTATTTCCTATAAAATTGACAAAAACACAACCTTTCTCTCATTTTGGCTCAAACAATCATATTCAATGTATAATTCAATGAAATCAACATGAAATGAGCTTCAAATATGCATCTAAATAGTGTAAATTCCACCCGAATCACCAATAGAATGGGAAATCAAGCTCAAACGGGCTAACTACGGCAGATTACTTTGGTTATTGGGAAATTTTTGGCTAAGTGACGTGTAGTACGAAAGATGGCCAACATCCTATCTCAAAGTATCACACAAGCATGATTTCAAGCAAGAACTTGGGCAAGTTCTAGAAAAGCAAGCAATGAATTGATTCACTCACAAATGAAATAAACCGGATTAATGCTCGGTTCAAAGCTCAACTCTCACCGGTTCATTAAAGACTCAAACATTCATCAATCACCACCGCACATAACTCATTGTGCATGCAAAACATTCATAGGCAACAAGATGACAACAACACAAACAAAATGATTCATTACAATCATGTACACATTCAAGGAATCAAATTCACAACAAATCACTATCAAATGTGTCTCAATGATCATTAAAGCTCAAATTACACACATACACAAGAGTACACATTGGTGTCAATAGAAAATGTAAAAACGAACATACCCCCCCAAACTTTTTCATTGCAAAGCAATTAAAAGTTTGGAAAAATAGTGTTGCATTGATATTGACACCAAGTGCTAACCATACAAATCTACACACATGGGCCACTATCCCAACAATTAACACTAAGAGTAGCTAAGCAATCAATATTATGAACAAGAATATAAATTCCACTACCCCCCCAAACTTAGTAATTGCTATGCAATTCCTAAGTTTGGAGTGGGCGTACCTCTCACGATTGCTATAGCTACACTTTCTTCGAAGCTCAAAGTTCCACTTTCGATCTCCAATCGTCCATTCGATCCAAGCTTCTCCAACTAACATCAAAACTCACAAACACATCAAACTAAACTAACAAAGCAAATAAAATGAGCAAGAAATGAAATAAAGCAAGTAAAAATGGGTTGCCTCCCATTTAGCGCTAGGTTTAACGTCCTATGCCGGACGGAACTTAACAAGTTCATACTTCTCTTTCTTTGAATGGAGGATGATAGTACTTGACATTGTGCTCATCGGTGATGAACACTTCATCCTCCTCACTTTCCAACGCAATGCCTCCTCCATAGACCAATTTCTTCATTACCAACATTTTCCGTTCCTTGATCTTCATCTTTCCAAGGACTTCCATCACTCCCAAGGTGCCCCATACCACCGTATCTCCAATTTCAAAGCCCTTCTCAATCTTTCTCTCCTTCGAACTTTTTATTTTTCCCTCTTCATCTTCACTACCCTCAAGGAACTTATCAAAACTCTTCTCCTTATAAAACTCCCCCAAACTTGAGTTTTGCTCAAGTTTGGGAAGTTGCTTCAATTTGTTATCATCTCCCGGATCTTTCAATGAGACTTTTGGTAATGGCTCTTTCACATAAATGTCACATTCTTGGATGGAGAGGGATTCCTTCTTTCTTGGGGAACTCTCAATTGAGCCATACTTGGAGAAAATCACTTTCTCTCCATTCACCTCCAATGTTACCTCCCCTTTTCTCAAATCGATGTTTGCTCCCCCCGTGGCAAGAAACGGCCTCCCAAGAATCAATGGGATATTTGCATCTTCTTTCATATCTAACACCACGAAGTCGGCCGGAATGATAAAATTGTCAATCTTCACCAATACATCTTCAATGATCCCTTTAGGATGGGTGATGGAACGATCCGCTAATTGGAGAGTAATTGATGTGGGCACTACTTCTCCAAGTCCCAAACGCTTGAAGATTGAAAGTGGCATCAAATTGATGCTAGCTCCCAAATCACAAAGAGCTTTCATCTTGGGACCATCACCAATCTCACATGGGAGAGTGAAACTACCCGGATCCTTGAGCTTTTCGGGAGGAGTTCGTTGAAGGATAGCACTACACTCTTTGGTCAACTTGATCTTCTCATCATCCACTAGTTTCTTTTTGTTTGCTATTGCATCCTTTAGAAACTTCATGTAATGAGGTATTTGCTCTAAAGCATCCGAAAGTGGAAGATCAATGTGGATTTTCTTGAAGATATCCAAAAACTTCCCAAACTTCTCATCCATTTTCTTCATGTATCTTCCCGGGTATAGAAGTGGCTCATATGTAATGGGCACCCCCATCTATCACAAGGTACCTCAAGCTTCTTCTTTTTCAAATCTTTGGCAATTCTCCACTTTGGAATTCTTGGAGCAACCTTTCCACTTCCAACTTTTTCTATCCTCTTCTTTTCCTCTTCCTCCCTTTCTTTTGCCTTCAACACTTCACCCTCTTCCAATTCAATTGAAGAAACTCCATAATGTTCACCACTTGAAATTGTAATAGCATTACAATGCTCACGTGGGTTTACCTCGGTGTTTGAGGGCAATTTACCCTTTGTATGTTGAGATCCAATGGAAGTTGCCAATTGTCCCATTTGAAATTCCATCGATTTTTGATTACTCATGAGTTGGGCAAGCATTGAGTCGGTAGATTTTTGGTTACTCATGAGTTGGGCAAGGATGGAGTCGGATGCTTCGGATTTCTTCTCACTTGTCTCCATTCTCTTCATAAGGAGTGCAAGAAGCTCATCCGTGGAGGACTTCCCTTCTCCACTTGGAAGTTTTGCACCGGGATCAAATCCGGGAGGATATTGAATAGCACCCTTAGGATTGGAATATGACAAGTTCTCATTCCTCCGAAAATTCGAGTTTTGAGGAGCTTGGTATTGAGGGGATGGTCCCCCTTGTCCTTGAGATGATGAAGATTGCCTTTGGAATCGGTTTTGAGGAGGAGCTTGATATACTTGACCACGATTTTGATATGGTGGTTGACCTTGATATTGTCGATTCCCTTGAAAATTTTGTGGGTATCCTTGTTGACCCATGTATTGCACTTCTTCCATAGGTTCCATTTGAGGGTCCTCTTGCACAAAGGATAAATGATTATCTCTTGTTTGAGATAAAACATTCACCTTTTCAATGACTGTAGTCATCATTGCTTTTATGCTATCATTAACATCCACTTGGGCTACCCGATTTTGTGCTCCACGGTCTACTCTCATCTTGAAAGTATTGCTTGATATCCCTTCTATTATGTCATTGATCTCCTCCACCGATTTCATCCAAATTGACCCCCCCCCCCCCGCACAAGCATCAATGTGGTGTTGATCTTCCAATCTCCTCCAACCTTTTTCTTTGCATTTTCGCAAGCCATTTGTAATCACCTGTAGTTCGGCCGCAAGCACTGAAGCCGGTCTTCTGATCCGGCAATGCCCCTTCGCAGTTAGTTGAGAGATAGACTCCCCCATTACATACCCGACTCCGAAAATTCCTTCTTGTTCATTAACTGCAGCGTCCGTCGCCACCCAAGCCCCATCAATTGTAATCTCTGAACCTTCTGTAAGGTGATCTCTGATGCAGTCATCTAAATTCTGCTTGGCCCGTTGGAATTCAAATAGATGTGTCCGTGCCCAGTCCATGTTCGAGAAGGGGGCTCTCTTCAGATAAATATCCCCCTCCTTCCATTCAGCTTTCAAAGTACATCTCTCCTTCCACATGCCCCAAGCAACAATCATAATTTCCTCCATAGTCATTCCATAATTATTATCCCACAAATTTGATAGCAAAGTTAAAGAGTCATACAGGTCTGCCTTTTTCACAATACTCCATAAGCCAAAGTGCTTCCATATATGCTTAACAAAAGGGCAAAGAAATAGAGAATGTATCGTAGTTGCCTCTTGAACCCCACAGAGTAGACAGTGAGGCGCAGTTGGTACATGATGCCTTGCTAGGTTTCCTTCAGTAGCTATGATATTCCAAGCAAACTTCCAACAAAATATCCTAAATTTCGGCGGAACATTCAGCTTCCACAATCTCCTCCACCATTCCCCCATTTTACTGTCACTTGCACATGCCTCATAATTTCCACGAATACCCGGTGCTTCCCTGCTCATTTTGTACCCCGATTTAACTGAGTACAGGCCTTTCATATCCCCCTTCCAGTACAGTGTATCAGTTTTGTACATTCCTCCAATTGGAGTGCGTAGAATTTCCTCTGCCTCCATCGGTAAGAAAGCTGCCATGACTAAGGGCTCATTCCATTCCCCATTTTCAGTAATAAATCTGTTGACCATAGATGCACTTGCTACTGAAGGAAACCTAGCAAGCCATGACTAAGGGCTCATTCCATCCGATACCGGCCTCGAGAGGATCAACATGTTTAAAATACCTCGCCTTGAGCACTTTCGCGACCATTGAGGTTGGGTTCATAATTAGGCGCCACATTTGTTTAGCCAATAAGGCTTTGTTGAAATCCTCCATGGCTCGAAAGCCCATTCCACCTTCCGCTTTTCCTCGGCATAGCTCCTCCCAGCGCTTCCAACGCATACAATTACCGTTTTTATTCCTCCCCCACCAAAACTTGGCACATAATTGTTCAATCTCATGACAAATGGAGGCTGGTACCCTGAAACAAGACATAGTATAGATAGGTACAACCTGGAGCACTGCTTTGATAAGGACTTCCCTACCACCTTCCGAGAACTCTCTCACCTTCCACGCTTGAAGCTTCTCCGCTACCTTTTCTTTTAAGTACGCAAATTGTATACGTTTGTCTCTTAAAGAAAAGGTAGGTAATCCCAAGTAGAGATCGTGCCCTTGACACACACGGATACCCAATATCTGTTCGATCACTAATCTGTTTGCTTGACCTGTTTTTGGGCTAAAAGTTACGGCCGATTTTTCATAGTTGATCAGTTGTCCGGAGGCCCTTTCATACATCTCCAGCCCGTCCCTTAATTGACTTGCATTATGGGAATCCGCCCGAATGAAAAGCAAACTGTCATCCGCAAACAACAGGTGGGTAATTTGCGGTGCACCCCTTGCCACACTTACTCCATTAACTTTTTTCCTATCAGCAAGATCCCTCATAATCATAGATAGTCCATGTGTACACAACACGAAGAGAAAGGGGGATAATGGGTCACCTTGTCGAATGCCACGAGATGGTTGTACACTGCTTTGGACGCTCCCATTCACCTTAAAGCCATATGATACGGTGCATA
Organism: Galeopsis tetrahit; assembly: GCA_963675135.1. NCBI lineage: Eukaryota > Viridiplantae > Streptophyta > Magnoliopsida > Lamiales > Lamiaceae > Galeopsis > Galeopsis tetrahit. The sequence goes on from OY776121.1 coordinate 85,649,090, forward strand.
CACAATCCATAATTAATTCCACCCATTTATTACTCATGCCCACCTTATATAAAATGGCTTTTAGATATGGCCACTCTATACGATCATACGCTTTCAACATGTCCAATTTGATTGCAGCAAAGCCGTTTCTGCTCTTGTTTTGTCGTAACCAATACATACATTCGAAGCCAACAATCACATTGTATGATATAAGTCTCCCCGGGGTGAAGGCGCTTTGTGACTCATCGACTGAATCACCCATCACTTTCTTCAAACGATTACTCACTGCCTTTGCCAGGATTCTATAGCACACATTGGTAAGACTGATCGGCCTATAATCTTTTACCTCCTGTGGATTCTCAATTTTTGGAATAAGTGTCACCAGTGTTTGATTCCAATCCTTGACACTCCCTCCCGAATTTAGGATGGTCAAGATTTGTGATGTGATCTCCGCCCCAATTATCTCCCATGTGCTTTGATAGAAACCTGCTGTCATTCCATCTAGGCCCGGTGCTTTTATAGGGCTCAGACTGAAGGCCGCTTGCTTAATCTCAACTGCTGTAAAATTGCGCTCCAAGAAACTCCTCTGTGAATTTGTAATGGTTGTCGGACATAACGAAACGACTCTATCAATATCAACTTGTGAGGGTTTATTTGATCGAAATAGGTCCTCATAATATCCAATAATGATCCTCGAGATAGAAACACCAACTCCCATCTTTGTCCTTAAGGCCGTTGATCAAATTGTGCCTTCTTCTTCTGCTTGCCCGCCTATGGAAAAAATTGGTGTTTCTATCTCCATCAACTCTCCATCTATTTTTGGCTCTTTGCTGCCACCATAGTTCCTGTTGTGAGAGAGCCTTTTCTAACTCCTTCTCTATTTCTCCAATCTCATCCTTTTTCCACCCTTGTGTTTCGTCATTTTGCAGCATCTCAAGTTCTCTCCTGCACCTTGTAATTCTTGTCTCAAGATTCCCACATTTCTTGTTTGCCCAGGTGGCGAGTTTCCCAATGAACCTCGTTGTTTTATTGACTAGGTTATCAGATTCTCCCATTTTTCCCCATTCGTTTTCCACAAAACTCTTGTACTCCGGCTCCAATGTCCAAGCCTGTTCAAAATGGGGCAGTCTGCCCGATCTGTTTCTGGGGGTCGCTCTCGGTGCCTCAGTAACGAGTTTTACAGGTCTGTGGTCCGACGAGTAGTAATTCAGAGTTTGCGCCTTAAAGGTTGGGAAAAAATTGAGCCACTCCTCATTTGCTAAATACCGATCTAACCTTTCATAAGTACATTGTGTACCTTTCCTTCTATTACACCAGGTGAAGATTGGACCCATAGTTGGAATATCTTTCAATTGTACGTCCCCAACAACATTCCTAAAGCTCTCCATTTGTGCAAAAGGTCTCAATCTATCCATGTCACCCCCCTTCATTTCGTGCATTCCCATAATTTCATTGAAGTCACCACCTACTATCCAAGCTTTAGCTCTATCATCATGTGTATTATGAATTTTCCGAAGAAGATCCCACGAAAACTTACGTAGAGAGGTAACAGGATTGCCATAAAATCCAGTAAACCACCAACTCTTGGAATTGTCATTCATCAAACAGTCGATATGACCTCTTGAATAAGATACAAGCTCGACATTCACTCTATCATTTGCAAAAAGTAATAAACCACCACTACACCCTACAGCATCTGCTCCCAAACAAACACTGAAATTTAAAGAAGACTTCCCCTTACTACCCCTAGCAACACTAATTTTTGACTCCATAATAAAAATAACATCAGGTTGTTGTTCCTTAACAAGGAGACTAAGTTTCTGGAATGCTAGTTGTCCCCGTAATTCTCTAGCATTCCATACAATAAAGATCATGGCTTTCGGCAGGGTTGGGTTACTCCAACGCCCGCCATATTATCATTGTCACCTGGTTCCTCATCACTCTTGGCTTTCTTTCCATCCGCCGACTCCGTATTCCCATTTTTCACCTCCCCATTTTCTTTGATTTGTCTTAGTCTTTTTTTGCACTGTTGTTCACTCCCTTTCACCATCTTAGATGAGGCCCCAGATCCTGCTGCTTTATTAGTGGGCTTGCTTGTCGACGAAACAATCGATTGTTTGTGGGTGTCCATATTCAAATTAAGCTTCAATGGGCCAAAAGGGGTGGAATAAAATGAGTCGTAGCTAGCTGTTGAGAACTGGGGAGTTGAGCTACCCACATGTGTCCCCATGTTTGGCATTTTAACCCCCAAATTAGGCAGAGAGTTCACATAGGCAGTGTATTGGAGGTTATTTCCATATGCTCGAGCAAAGTCTCCGTTTGTCGTATCTGCTCCTGGCAGGATGGAAGGTGGGGCATTTTGAGCTCGAGAAATCTCCATCCAACCTTCTGAACTTTTGTTTTTGGCTTTGAATTGTGGGACTTTTTCTTGCGTAGTGGTTGAGAATCCAGAATTGTTTGCAACCTTCCCTTTCTGTTTTTGTAGTTGCCGCTTCGTAGCTTCATTCCAGTTTTTACAGAAGTTCTCATACTCCTTTTCTGTGAGTCCTTTTTGTCCATCTGCCCTTAGCCATGGGAGAAATTGATTCCCCTACTTTCCAGTTTTTTCCCCATCAGAGAAAACCTCCGCACACTCCTTGGCAACATGATTTAACCTACCACAAACATAACAAAAGTCAGTAATCTTTTCATACCTAAAGACTGCCAGTGTTCTGCCTCCATCAGTTCTGACAATGGTGCCCCTGGTCAGTGGTTTGGTGATATCCAGCTGAATACGGACTCTGATGCATCTCCCCACTGTATCTTCCTCCGGCGGCACATCCACCTCCAAGACCGGGCCTAGCTTTTCTCCAAGGCTCTGTCCTATCTCCGGCGTCATCGTGTTCAGTTGTAGGGCATAGATCTGTACCCAGAGTGGTACCTCGGTGAAATTGATATCCATAGCCCTTTCATTTCCTTTGAGTTTTTTAAGGATGAGGGATGACCCAGTGAGTGACCACGGCTGTCTATAGAGAATGCGGTTCATCTCCTATTTTTTCTCAAAGTCCAGGATAAACAATCCCTCACCTACTTGAGAAATCTTGAGCGTGCCTTCAAGTTTCCAGATGCGTTTCATTGTGTTGCATACCTCAGCAACACCCATCGCCTTTTTGACAGTAAATCTACCCGCCAGAAGGTATTTGGGGCTCATCATTGCTTTGGGGTTAACCACAAACTCTGGAAACTCAGATTCCAACAGAGAAGCCTTCGAACTGATTGTTCAAATCTTCCGCCATTTCTAGATCTTCTAAAATGATAATAGAGAGAAGGGGAATACTGAGGATTAGTAGAAAGAGTTTGAGTTGTGTCGATCTCCTAATCCCTAACTCAGTTAATATAGCCATTCTGGCCGCAAGAAACACCAATAGAGGTGCAGTTGGACTTACAAGGCAGATTGTACTCAAGTGTTTTTGAGATCCGTCCAGAAGCAGAGTTTTTTCGTGAGTCGGAAAATTTCGGCGGTCGATCATAATTACTGTTTGAGGCGTGCCCGCTGTTCTTTCAACTTAATTTCTCCCATTAGACGCTTTCCCTTTTCAACTGTGTGCTACGTGTATACAAACTACTGCTCCCTACGTTGTTCTAGATCTTTCATTATAAACCTACTGAGGACACCAAACTTGTTTGGTTTGAGGATAAATTAATTCAAGTTAAATACTCCCTCCGTCCAATTTTATTATGCCCACTTCTTCGGGCACGGGTTTTAATGAATATTGATTAGTTTATGTATAAAGTAAATAAGTTGAGGGTATGATGGGATGTTGTGGGGTCCATTTATAGGTAAAGTGATTGTTTATGAATAAAATTAGTGACAATTTGAATAAATAAGTGATAGGTTGGATGGTGGAGATAAAATAATGTGAATAGTATTATTTCCAAAAAGGGAATGGGTATAATAAAATTGGACAACCAAAAAAGGAAAGTGAGAATAATGAAATTGGACGGAGGGAGTATATAATAACATTTAAAATAACTCTTTAATTAAATATATAATAAATTTTCTATCGAATACAAGCAAGTGTGTGTATACAAAATGATCGAAAACTCAACATTTACCATTAGATTCGGGACAATTGAGATAACAACAAAATTGAACAGCCAAAAGCTAAAATTGAACTCATACCGTTGGCGGGCCGAATCATTAAAATGGGCCCAGTAAAAAAATTGAAGAAATGGGCCCAGTAAAAAAATTGAAGAAAATATCGCCGTCTGTGGGAATCGAACCCACGACCACGTGGTTAAAAGCCACGCGCTCTACCAGCTGAGCTAAGACGGCTATATGTTTATAGCTTTCACACAATTGTATACGTATAATGATGTATTTGGTCAGAAATTATAATTAAAATTCAACCACAAATTGGGCTAACCAGCCTAACCTGGCCTTTTCCCTCTTTCTTATAGTGAAGTCTCTCCGCCTCCTTCCTCAGTTGTAACATTGAAGAAAACATCTAGAACAATCCTAGAGTCCCACCTTAGTCCACCGACCATGGAGCCAAAAACGACGACGCAGAGTCCGCTACAAATCGTGGACGTCGGCTCCGTGGTGGAGGCTGTTTCAGCGCAAGATTCCGACGCTCCTTTCCACGAAATTGAGAGCCTCTGCATGCGCTGCGGCCAAAACGTATGTCTTCCTCCTCATGTTTATTTTAATATCGTTATATGGTGCATTGTGAAAGTCTTGTGTTTCAAATTCTTACTTATGTACGAATTCTATGGCCGTTGGTGGTGGTGTTTTCTATTTTTAGGTTAAATCAGCGGTTATGGAGTCTATAAAAAAAGTTAGTGATAATTTCAAGCTAATAAATTAAATTATTACCTCATTCTTTTTAAAGATATGAGTTAGAAAAGACAACCTAAGGAGTTAGTTAGTAGCAAAATAGAGATCATGGTGTTGGACTTTCAGGCGGATTCGAGATACTGAACAAAGTGTGTGGCTTGGGTAGGGCGAGAAAATTCATTGCATACGAAGGATGAAAATATTAAGGAAATGGAAGTAAAAATAAATCATGAATGATAAGTGTCAGACTTATCATTATTATCTGGACCTCTTTTTACTGAATTAGTTCTATTATGTGTCTCAATCTGAAAGTTGTGGAGTTTTCTTGGCTTTGATATATATATATACACACACACACATGGGTATATGCTATAGATGGCCTGCACTGCATGCAAGATGTTATGAATAATTCGACAATTTGTTTCCTGCTTCCAATTTAGTAATTTGGTATTGCATACATACAAGTGTGAACTTCTTGAGGAGCCTTAATTTGGTGGTGTCATGTTTCGTGCTTTGTTGATTTTTGTTGTTGTTTGTACGAAAAGATTTTGAACAAATTCTCTGTTTCTTTCCTGCTATTGTTGCTAGTGTATTTTGCTTGCTACCAGAAACTTACTTCTGGGGTCAATGTGGTTGTTGAATTACTCTATATGCCCTTTTCTGATTAAGTAATTTTTTGCAGGGGACAACTCGGTTTTTGTTTACTGTAATTCCGCATTTCAGAAAGGTATGTTGCTTGTAAATTGAGCCATCTTGTACAACTTAATTGTCACATACTGTACAAATTATAGCTAACGTGGGTCTTTTGAAATTTCAATCTATATTATCTAATTGAAACACTAACCCATTCAATTGAAACGAGTGCATCTCAGACCTTTTAATGATCTGTAGTTATAATCTTTTTTGTAGTTTAATGTATTTATTTTTCCATAATGTCTTTTATCACAGATATTGTTATCAGCCTTCGAATGTACGCATTGTAATGAGAGGTAATTCAATGTCCATGGGTGTTGTTTCCTAATTTCATCCTTCTGTGGTTCTTATTTCCTTTACTCCCTTTTTAAGGAATAACGAAGTGCAATTCGCTGGTGAAATTCAACCTAAAGGCTGCCACTACATCCTGAATGTCCTTCCTGGTGATAAAAAGGTTGTGTTCTGTGGAGTTAGACATAAGTTAGGCTCTTTAGATTAGTTGTGTGGGACTAATGCAAATGCTTATTTTTCTTTCTTTGACAATTATTCTGATGTTTCTGGATAGAATCTTTGTTTTCAGGTTTGATATTTTGTCACCACAGTCGTGATTAGTCTTTGTAATGATCTAGTTCTTAACATGAGAATCATTTATCAACTCCATTTGTTAATTCTTCATTTGTATGTGAGATGATAATTATTTTACTTGCATTTGGTTCAGTTTTACCCTGAAATCTTTGTGATTGCATTGGTAGGATAATCATGCTGCTTTCTTTATGCAGATGTTCAATCGTCAAGTGGTAAAATCGGAATCTGCCACAATCAAGGTGCTTATCCGAATCTGAAAAAATATGTTAAGACTGTAGTTATCAGACCCTTGGTATATGTTTGGTTTTTATGCTATTTATATGCCGTTATTTTTGGGATATGAGATCTTCCTCTCCTTTTTCTTATTAATTCAAATGCGTTAAATTGTTTGGTCTTGTCTCAATTTGTTTATTTTTTGGCAGATCCCTGAATTGGACTTTGAGATTCCTCCTGAGGCTCAGCGTGGTTCCTTATCAACAGTATGTACATGATAACTCCCCCACACTCTGAAAATTACTGTTTACCCTCCAAATCATGTTTCTGTAGTATTTTATGTTCAGGGAATCTGCTACATGTTTTAAATTTATTGAAGAGTGGAGTGTGAAAATTGATATGAAAGAAGTTTAATAGTTATTTCCTTTCCTCATTCCCTTTGGGGGTGGGGTAGAGGGTTCTAACCGTTAAATAATCATGTGGAGATAAATAAATTTTATGTAGCTCTTTTTGGTGTAATTACTTAACATGTCAAGGCAAATTTCATATAAAAAGTCGTTTCTTGGGGCGCTAAGATTGGCATTGCTGCCAGCAGAGGCTTGTAAGTCTTTGTTAGTCCCATCTTTCAGAAATAAGCATTTCTTATCTTTCACCTTTAGGTAGAAGGGGTACTGTTGAGAGCAGCCGATGATTTGGGAGCCCTTCAGGAAGAGCGAAAGGTGAAATTTTGTTCATGATGAGCGTGTTAATTGTTGGACATTATCACCATCTGTTAATGATCTATGTTTCTTTTTTTTTCTTTCTTTCTCAGAAAGTAAAGCCTTTGCTTGCTGAAGAAGTAGATAAATTCTTAATAAAACTGAGAGCTTGTGCAACTGGGGAGTCGCATTTTACCTTCATTCTTGATGATCCTTCCGGAAATAGCTTTATTGAGAATCCGTAAGAAACCTTTATTTTTATGTTGAAAGTTTTAAATAATCACAACTTTTCATATTTTTTTCAATTAAAACAATATGTTTTTAAAATTTGCAATTCGATGCACAAACTTTTTAAATTTTGCAATTATATCATATGACTATTTACCGGCAACTTATGATGATATGGCAGCCGGATTTTTTTTGTTCGAAAATTTTGCAAATAAATTCATGACCTTTTTGTTGTTGTTTCAATTTAATCACAACCTTCTAATTTTTTTTGCAATCTCATATGACTTGCTAGAAAATAGTCATGTGACAGAATTGCAACAATTTGAAAGGTCGTATCTCAAATTGCAAATTTTAAAAACGCGAAAAGGCCGCGATTTACTTTGCAATTAACCCTAAATAACAATAGAGAAATTTTTGTAAATTACCTTCCAACAAATCATACAAAATGGCAAACTTGTAAACGCTAATGTTCATGATATTGATAGCACGCAATACACAGTAAGTTCTCTAAAAGCTAATGATGCAATCTTAAATAGGTGTGCTCCTTCTCCTGATCCAACATTGACTATTAAGTTCTATGAGCGAACGCCTGAGCAACAAGCTACCTTAGGATATTCTGCAGAAAAAATACAAGAACCTGTTCTAGAAAATATTTTAGACGAGACAAACAATCTTTCTCAACGGCAAGAGGAACCACATGGGTCAGTTGGAGCAAGAGATGGCCGTCGAGCTATTGCTCAGGGTAATAGTACTGAAATTGCTGACGCTATATTTCGATATTCTGCTCCTGAAGAGGTACATTTCCTTGATAGTGAACCTATATGTATTTTATATTCTATATCAACTTTAAAGTAATCATTGTAAGATCTTTTTGTTCGACAGGTTATGACTTTTCCAACGACATGTGGTGCTTGCAACACGAAATGCGAGTGTCGCATGTTTGTAACAAGTATCCTCTTCCTGTGAAACTCAATCATTTAGTATTAATATTGCACAGGGTTAATTGGAAATTCCCCACTTTTTCACATTTTTTCAATTAAAACATATGTAGTATGTTTTTAAATTTTTTAATTCGATACACGACCTTTCAAAATCACGACTTTTTCAACTTTTTTTCTTTCAATTACAACATATGGTGTGGGTAACTTGTTCAGGATTTTATTCTTCTCAGTACATCATTGGGAGTAAATAAGTCGCATGTGAATTGTGCTTGCAGTTTTAGTAGTTGTGAAGTGTAAATTCAAGTTCTTTGATCGGTTTCTGTTTGATATGTCAACATGGTTTTGTAATATTGTAAATATCTTGTAGTACTTTCCATGCTACTTGTTAAATGACGTTACATTTAATAGTATTGCATATCTAATATCTCGTAGAATGTTGTTGATGTTCGATTATATACTTGTATCAAAATTGCTGGCTTAACTATAGACAGATATCCCTTACTTTCAAGAAGTGATTGTTATGGCTTCTTCTTGTGATGCCTGTGGTTACCGGAACTCAGAGGTTTGCTTCACTCTACATCTTCATGGATTTTTAAAAAAAATCATGGGTTAAAATTTACGCATGAAGTCAGCTTAATCGTGTACTTTTCAGTTGAAGCCTGGTGGTCCTATTCCTGATAAGGGAAAAAAGATATGTGTTCATGTGAAGAATATTAGAGATCTTTGTCGGGATGTGATAAAGGTATGGAGCTGATAATATGTCGATTTTCTCTTCATTTTCTTGTTTATTGCGCATGGATTAAAATGTTCCCCGAAAAGGAAATGGGCATAAAATTGTATGGGTTGAGGTGAATGTCTGTGACTCAAAAGAGTTGGTTTGACTCACTGCATTATTTCTTAGCTGTATCTATGTGGTCTGTCACATACCATGATGAAATGGGTTTCACTTGTCATGCACATTAATTTAGCAGGTGTTTTTCTTGCATTTGCGTACCTTTTTGGTGTTTTTCATACCCTTTGGGTATCTTTGATTTGGGATTTTAGTGGATTTTAACATCCTGATAAATAGTAATGGTGCTTGTTTGTTTTGAGATTTAAGTAGGGTAGGGTTTAACTTCATGTAAAATTGATGACTAAGAGTGCGTGACGTATTATTATATTATTGTTGATTGTAATGGTTAGTGTGTTTTATTGGGAGTTGTAAAAGTGAGAAAATAAAGATGTGGAAAATGATAAATAAAAGAAGTGTGGGAATAGAAAAAAATCATATTTGCATTAATTAGTCATTGGAGATAGTGTTATGGAGAAAAGGTAGTATTTGTAGGAGTGGATGTATTGAGTTTTTTTAAACTAGATTCTAAAATACTGAACCATATTTAGATTTTGAAATCCCAAATGTGGTTTTCTAGTTCCAAATCAAACATACCCTTTGCGATTGGGATGTGATGAAAGATCATGTAGCCATTGCAATTCTTTTTTGGGTTTTTAGTTGCTTTTCTGGGTTTTTAGTTGTTATATAGTACTACTCCATATCTTTTTTTTTTAAATCATGCTTTATCCATATAACCTGTGACAATTAATTATTCGTGTGAACTTATAATAATTGTATGATCACCTTTAACCAGTTTCCCGATGTATGTCCTCATGTCCCCAAATTCTTGTTTCTTTGAGTTGGGTCCAATGCTTATTATGTTGCTTAAAAAAATTCTGTAAAATTTCTACAGCTGGTCTTCATGCTATTTCTAATTTGACCGTCTTGATCGTTTTAGTCAGATACGGCTTCTGTGGAAATACCAGAGCTTGAGTTGGAACTGGCCAGTGGCACATTAGGTGGACAAGTTACGACTGTTGAAGGCTTGATATCCAAAATTAGTGAGAGTAAGTTTTAGCTATCCCTCTTCAACCAAACTACTTTGTTAACAGCCACTCTTTATACAAACCGTGTTTTCTGATTCGGGGACGGGGGATGTTTTATGGAGGGGTTTACCGTTTTCCTCAAGCCTAAGCTACAATGTTCATATATATTTTTTCTTTTTTAACGTATTTACTGTAATAATATTTATTTTTGTAAGTATTCATTTGAGTATGGATTAGGGGTATAAATGTGTAGAGTCAAGTTGAGTAGTATCAAACTCAACTCGATTAAAAAACTTGAAACTCAACTCGAACTCAATAACTTAACATTATTTTATTTAAATTAGAGTTATGTGAGCTCGATTAGGTTCGCGAGCCTAATGAGCCTAGTATCAGTAAGCTCGAACTCGAGCTCGACTGGATTAATTTTGAGTCAATTTCGAGCTTTTTCTGAATTGAGCACGAGTAGCTCATGAGGCGACTCGACTCACAAACACCCCTACTATGGATCTATCTGGGGTTTGAGCCTTGAGGCAGACTAGTGATGGTTCATACTTTTCTAACTAACTGCCTTGTATCAGTTTCTCGGTGCAATATGTAACATTATCTGAGATGTTGCAGTATGTCAATTCCTATGCATTTTGCACATTAACACTCTTCCAATAACCATGTTAACTTCAATTGCAGGTCTTGAGAGAATACATGGGTTTACGTTTGGCGATAGTCTTGATGATTCCAAAAGGGGCAAGTGGAAAGATTTTAGGGCAAATATTGACAAGGTCCGTGCATTCTTTATGTTTAGATACCTTTTTTATTTCCTTTGAAGTTGAAGATTTATATGGTTCCTATGTTTTTACATTAAAATAATTTGTTGAATTTGGCTTACCATATAAATATTGAAACATAAGATGGGTATATTGTCGCTTGGACATTATTTAAAAAAAAAAAAGACTAAATGTTCCTAATTGTTAGATCAGTTTTCTTTGGCATATATTGATGGAGATCTTTTTTTTTTTCAGCTCAAAAGGTTGGAATCACCTTGGACTTTGATTCTTGATGATGCTATGGCAAATTCCTTCATTGCCCCTGCAACTGATGATTTTAAAGACGACACTCAGTTAACATGTAAGTTTTGTCTTCCTTCGATTTTTACGTTCTTGACATAGTTAATCAGAATAAAATTAATGCTGACCACGTTTGGTGGCTTATAGCATCACACTTAAAACAACTAATTGTTGTAGGATATCTTTGTGTCGGTTTAGTCGTACATTTAGCGCTTTCTCGTAGTACTCCTGTGGATTTTTGTGATACTTTTGAAACTTGAGTATCACAAAAACCTGTAAAAGTATGATTGTCTCGTGCAAGAAAGACTATTCATAATTGAAGTAATTTTTGTCCCCTGATGCTATTTTTGTTACTCAGTTGAAGAGTATGAGAGATCATGGGAGCAGAATGAGGAACTCGGTATTAACGACATGGATACCTCTGCTTCTGATGCTGCTTACCATTCTACTAATGAGGAGAATCATGGATGATTTGTATGTTTTATTTTAGAAAAAAATTATGTTTACTATTATAAAATTTTGGTTATTTTCGGATGGATTTTTCTTTCACTGGTTTTTGTTTGATCATTGATTCATTGGAATTGTGATCTAAGTTATAAAATGGATTGTTTTTTTAATTCTATTAATGTACTCCGTAATATTTTATACTACAAAATCTTAGACGATTTTTAGAATATTGTATTTGGCTGTTGTTCGTTTATGTGTTTGGTGCTTATAAATGATGTGTATATTGGTATATGGACATCTTATTATACGTGTGTAAAAAATGTATGTAGTCGAGTCATCTGATTTTTTTACAACAGTACAATTGGTTAAATCAGTGACTCAATTTATTGTCTGGTTTGAAGATGGGCCCGTATTTAAAAACATGGTTGTGAAGTAACTAGAGTATAAACTGGGGAGTACGGTTTTAGGAAGGCCCTGACTATATACCATCCAACCTTGTTAGATATACTCCCCCAACTAATTTATTAATTTAATATTCACATAAATTACCCATTTTACCCTTTTAATAAAATACACATACACTCACCCAAATTTTTAAACCCCAACCCCAATGATACATCCAACTGCTGCCCCGTCACTGCCGATCAACAATACCACCAAAACAATTCCAAAAAAAAACTCAACTGACACAGTCGACCGTCGCCTTTCGCTGCCCCGTCACTGCCGGCCGACAATATCACCAAAACTTCAAAAAAAACTCAACAGATCACCATTACTTCAAAATTCAAAAAAAAAAAAAAACTCACAAATTCAAAAAAAAGGAACTCACAAACTTTCGACACACCAAGGTCGACAATGTACACTCTCGTCGACAACAATTTGTGGATGAGAGTGTATATGGTCGACCCGTAATTTTTTTTCCCGAAACTTTTGAGACACTAGAGTCGATGATATACGTTCTCATCAACAAATTGTTGTCGACGAGAAGGTATATCACTAATCCTGGTGTGTCGAATTAAAAAAAAAAATCAACTAAGTAAAGACAGAGAGAGAGGGCTTGGATACATAACTTGGAGGTGGGAGAATAATAAAAAAAGAAGAAAAAAAACTTATGCCGTGGGGTGAGGGAGGAAGGCCGGCGACGGTGGCCGTGTGTGGGGGATGGCAGGGCGGCGGCGCGAAGAAGTGGCAGCGCCGCGATGGTTGCAGAAAAGGAGGGGCTGCGCGGGCGGCTTCGAGCTTTAGGCGGCAGCGGTTGCGAGCGGCTTCAGGCGACGAGTGACGACGGTGGGTTGAAGGAGGAAAAAGATGAAGAATGAAAAATGAAGAAGGGGAAAGATGGAGGAAAAAATTAGGGTTTGTGTTTGTAGGATACATTTAACACAACAAAATTAAAAGAGAGAGGCATATTAGACATTGTAAGGGGGAGTACATCTACCTTAATGTATTTTTAGGGGGTATGAAAATCAGGGGAGTGTATCTAACAAGGTTGGAGGGGTATATAATAGCCAGGGCCTTTTAGGAAATCTTTTCAAATCGTTATTAATGAGCAAAACTGTAATGGAATGTTTATTTTGGGATAGCAAATATGGATTGGGATTTTGAAATTCATCAATATTCTAGTTTGAGATTTAGATTAAGGATCAAAATCCTACTCTAAAAATACTTATAAATTTTACAAAAGTTAACCCTATAATTATCTACAAATTTTATATAGATACTTATAAAATCTATATAAACACCCTATCCTACTTAAATCTCAAAACAAATACGGAGTATAAAATATACAAGTCCTTAAAATTTCAAAATTCACTAAATTTTAAAATTCGAATTTCAAAATCCTAAAAATCTCAAAACAAACATCACCAAAATGTTTCATCAAGAAATATACTCCCTCCAATTCTTTCCAATTTTTTAATAAGTGTCACTTTAGTTTTTTAACTAATTTTAAAATAAGTGTTATTCTAGGATTTTTTTCTTTAATTTTGACTATTTTATCCTTTTTCATTTACCATAAATATTTTTCATTAATAAATTCCACAAAAATTGTTTATACCAAAATTAATTTGATTTATGAATACTAGCTACATTTTTAACTACATTCTTTATCAAGTAAAATTTCTATATTAAAATTAGTTATAATTAATGAAGGGTGATATCAAACACAATTTATAATCTTAATTTGTTGAAAAAAGCTAAAATGATGCACTTATTAAAAGATGGAGGGAGTAGTTAGTTAAAATAGTTTTAATTCTACTAATTTTTTAACAATTTTTTTTTCTTTCTATTCTCTATACCGTCTTTCTTATCTATTTCATAATAATTAACAGTTTATCTTTCATTTTTTAAAAATACATATTTAAATTATTACTCCCTCCGTTCCAAAGGAATTTGCACCTCTGGGATGACACACATTTTAATAAATGTGTAAGAAAAAGTGTAATGAGTGATGTTTTGAGGGATAGTTTTGTAAACTTTTATGAATAAAGTAACGTAAAAAGTAGGTTGAGTGTGAAAAAATAATGGCATATGGGTAAATATGTGTATATTTTGAGGGTGGGGGTTATGTCAATATTTCCTTTTATGGAGTGTGCAAATTGGTATGAGACATCCATATATGAAAAGTGTGCAAATTCCTATGGGACAGAGAAAGTATTATTTTTTTAACTTACAATTTCAATTTAAATATAATTGTAAACAGTAATTTTTCTTTCATTTTCATTTGTATATTGAACTTCAAAAATATTTAAACTTAAAAAAGTTAAATAATAGTAGTTTTTTTTTTCTTTTTTTTTTACAATCCCACGAGTTTTGTACTAGTATATTATTGTAAAGATAAATGTGTTACGGTCACAACATTATTTTAATTAATTTGAATTTTTGTTCATTTTATTACATGTTCTTCAAATTAAATTTTTCATGTTTTTTATAATTGTTACTCAACTCTTTTGTAGAAATATTATATTTTCATTTATTAATGTCATTTAATCATATATATGTATTGTCCTTAGTTTGTCTCATTTAACTTAATCAACTATATTCCATTTAAGTTTTTCAATATCGTATTTTGCCAGATTACCAACTTAGCTGCATGAGTATCAACTCGTGGATCCTTACCCAAAACAACATACTAAAACATAAGTTCCATTTAACTAATTTCTTCTAAACTGATTAATATAATAATTAAATAAAAAGTTTTTAGCAAATTAGAAAGTTATTAAAATGAAAGTTTAGTTGCAAAGACAATAAAATAAAAAACATTTTTCTTTTTTAAAACAAAAATTCTATTAGCAATTAGGGATCAGATTGATAAAGATGGGAGTGCCTCAATTGTCGTAACAGGCTTTAGGCTGGACACCCATCTCGCATGTTTTAATGCGAGCAATACCACTCATCACATCCCCATTAAACGTGCCTGAAGGATCATACTCTATATACCTCAATCCTTCCTCATTTTATATTAATTGCATCTTTTCATCTCTTCATTACCCCAACGATGTGGGATACTTACGCTAATTATAATGCATACTGCTAATTACTCCGTACTAATTATATCTCTTTAACACATTTACGCACACTAAAAAAATGGAGTAAATCTCTTTACAAAGCAGCTCTAATGAATATAGGAAATGTTTTAACTACAAAAATGCCACATCTTCAAAATTTATTTTCTTTATTCCTGCTTGCTAGGAAATGTTTTAAATAATCAATTCATTTTTTTTTTTAAATTTTAAATGCGGTGACAAAGAACTAGATCAATTAATACATTCATTTTATATTGATTATTATGAAGAGATTTTACCTTAATTCTGGCAAGACCATTTTTTTTTAGGCTTCTCAAGTTTGTTTTTTTTTACTTCATTAGTAAATTTTAATTTTTTCATTTTTTTTTTAAATATTTTTTTTTGGAATGAGTTTTAAAATAGAAATTTAAAAACTTAGTAACAAATTAAAAAAAATCTCTAAAAATAATAAAATAAAGGGATCAGATAGGTAAAGATGAGAGTGCCACAATTGTCGTAACAGGCAGGCTGGGCACCCATCTCGCAAGTTTTATAGCGAGTAGTAACCACTCATCACATCCCCATTAAACTTGCCTGAAGGATCATACTTTCCTCTACCAACAAACCCATATTTTATAGTAATGTTTCTTCCCTTCTCCTTTCACTACGCCACCGATGTGGGATGCTTACTGCTAATTAAGATGATAATTATATCTGAGTACATGAAAGTTGAAACCTCCTTGCCCCTAAAAGTACACGTTCATCAAACAGATATGGTTTCCACTCAAGTTTCAGATTTAAAATAAGATAATTATAAAAGTGAAAATCTAGCAAAATAATCAAGTCATATTCCCAGAGAGAAAAAAGTACTCACCCTCACCCACTTAATATACACTATTTCATTTTTTACTATCCACACTTAATATACACACTCCTGTAAAAAAAAATCATTCTTCTAATACATTAATACACCTTTTTCTTTTTTACTTTACACATATACTTTTTGTATAAACTATCAATATTTCTTAAAACTTATACACAAACAAGAGTGCATTTTAAGTGTGGACAAAGAAAGTAATTTATAAAAGTAAAACTGAATGACATTAAAAGTAAATAAGAGTGAAGTTGAGGGATATATGCGGACAAACCAAAATGTTAAAACGAGAAGCTTATAAAACGAACGAAGGGAGTATAATATATTGATAGATGTTTGAGCCAACAAGAGACTCAAAAAATTGCATAAAGGAAACTAACATTACAAACAATAATGGCAATTAAATTAAACATAAAGAAAGAAAATTGTTTAAGTTGCCTGGGATATTTTTAGACTGTTTTGTTTACTATCACAAAAAAACATCAAAACACTCGTCAATAGTTGTAAGTTGCTCAGAATCATTGTATACTAGTTTTTGTTAGTCTTATGGGAGAAAAGATCCCAATGAGGTGAATAAACCTTCTACAAAGACATTTTGCACTTTATGAAGTCTTTTAGACCTTCTTTAGTTCTAAGAAAATAACCAATACAAAAACAAAATGCACATCTCACTAGCTGCTGACTACATAGTCGACATTTGGATTTGTATCACTATATAGGAAATTTGAATTTCTTTAAGGGTGTTTAGGTTTATTGGAGTTAAGCATAGGGTTGGAAAATGTATTTCAAAGAAAGCTCCGATTCAATATCTTATTCGTCCATTTCGAAATTGAGATGAATGTGAAATGATTTTTCTAAAATTATCGTAACCAAAATGTAGAAAGGAAAAATAAAGCGTTTTTGTCCCATTGAAAAATACCAAATGAGAAAGTATGTAAAGTATTATACTCTCTCAGTCTCACAATTGTTTGTATGGATTTTCTACGGTGAGTAAGGGCCCCTTCCTGACAATAGGAAACCAATTAGAAGATGACATGTCGTTCATCTTAGTCATAGTGCAGTCTAGCTTTATCATGTGATAAAATAATAATTTTTTTAAACAAATAGTATAAAAAATTACAAAAATATCCCTGTAATATTTCCTTTAAAACCTCCAAAATTTGTAAATGAATAATTTCATTTTGTCCAGTAATTTAGACATAATTAATTTTAAGTCCTTTAAATATTCATTTTTTTCATTTTACGTTTTTTTAATTATAAATATTACTAACATTTATTTATTTTATTTTTTAATTATAAAAAATTGAATCATTTGGCTCGATGGCCCGACAACCTGCCCAAAGGCCGACGCCCGACAGGCCCGTGAGGACCCAGCTCAACCCTGACCCAGTCCAAAAATGTGACATGTCGACCCAGCCCAAAATGTGACATGTCGACCCGACCCGAAAATGTGACATGTCGATCCCGCCCAAAAACGTGACCCGGTCTGACATGATTGCATATGTCATTTTATTATTAAATATTTTACATTATTTAAATTTAAAAAATATTGTTGTCATTTTATATTTATTAATTTAATTTATTAGTAGGGCGAAGTTGTGCGACTCCACACTGCATAGAGCAAACACACTATTGCGAAGTGCAATCATATACAAATAATTATATACGTTGGACCAAAGATCCAATAATATTTAGGGCTAGTTTGGATTGATGGATGGGATAATGTGGGATAAATTAACTCACCCCTCCCCCGTTTGATTGGTTGGGAATAAAAAGTCAATCAAGTCTAATCCAACCTAATCAAGCAAATCAAACTAGGCCTTAATGTGTTTCCGGTTATTAGGAAGGACGAAGCCTTCGTAACAATATAAATACCCTATTTGTATACTTAGCTTATTCTTTCGTTCCACAATTATTTGTACACTTCAAAAAAAAAAAAATCATTATGAGCATAATTTTTTAATTTGTATTAAGGATATAGTGATCCAAATAAATATTATCTTGACTAAAAAAAAGGGATTTCAAATTTTGTGATACAAAATACCTTTTATTTGGTTATTCATAAATTTGCTAAATTGGGTAATTTTAGCCCGTCATTTTTCATATGAATTTTATATTATTCTGTATATAGTAATAAACCATGCAAAAGAAAAACCCTAACACGAAAATGTTCACAAGGAAAACGCGTGTTTCATTGTGTGCTTTTTGCAGCAAGTCAGCGAAGTCGAATAAATTTATGTAGACTATAGATCGACACAAGGAAAGTGATTGACCAATAGGATTTTGAGTTTCCGAATATTCAAAATAATTCAATTGAGTTTCGGATCTTTGTTTTAGATTTAACGGTATATTTCAATTTTCAACCCTCAAAACCGTGACCTACTAGCATTCTTCAGCTGTTTCAAATCTAGAAAATTTTGACAACTTCTCCAGGTAATTTGATTTCTTCCTAGCTCCTTTTGTTTATGTGGATTAGATAATCTCGGAAATTGTTTGCTATTGTTATTGTTTTTCTGATTTTTTTTTATATTTTCTACTATTTCTTTTGTTAGATTTTAATTTCCGCTACACAGCTTCAAGCAATTTCGATTAGAGTATGCTTTCTTCATCTATTTGTATTTTCGTGAAATTGTTAGATATTCCTGTGAAATGTATTGTTGATTTTAACTTATTGAAGTGATTTTGTTTTCGTGGGTGATTGCAAGAGGTATTTGTGACTTTTTCTGCCTGGAAATGCCGAGATTTTACCGGAAAAAAAGGGGATAAACTAATTATTTTGTTTTCCCTGATAATTTTAATCTCGGTATATTAAAGTTGAAGAACACTTGGGTCATGAATATGGCAAATTGGGTTGGATTTCTAATTTTAGCTGATGATTTACGAACATGCCCTTTACAAATTTGGTTTTGAGGACAATTTCTCTGATATATATCCTACCTTCAAGGGTGTGACATTTAATCCAATTTTTCAGCTAAATAAAGAGTTTTTTCCTCCTGGAACTTCGATTGAGGTCAAAGACTTGCCATCTTTTGACACTTGACCAAAAATCAACTTTGCCAGTGGTTGAAGACCGACTACAGCACTGGTAACTCATCTTTGAACTTGACTTATCGTTATACAAATGTGTACAGGCATAATTAGATAAAGCTTTGGTTTGTTATATCTGTGTAATTTACATAAATTTAAGTTTGAAGGTGTCAGTATGTTTCGTGCATGATGGGCCTGAAACTCCGGAGTACATGTTATCGGTCGCCTCTCTATATTTAATCTTGCGAGAGTTCACTCTAATTTGTATTGAACATCGTGTTGGAAATACAGCCTCCCTTTTTCGTGTGGATTAATTTTTATATTTCTAATTTAACTTGTAGGGATTTAAAACAGGGTTTAGTCACTCTTGGATATTTTTGGCATATGATAATATACTTAATGACGTGTTTGCTTATATACGGAGTACATGATTTTTGTAACTTATGGAAAACACTCATATATATAGGTATTGACTGCACACACAAACACATACTATTAATCATCTCCAGTTTTATGTGAGTAGCTCTTGCTATGCTGTGCTTGAATTCTTTTAAAGTGTTCCAATTTGTTTTTAATATTTCTAAGTTTTGGTTTGTTGACTTTTTAGTGCAGAAACCTTCGGATTATCAATATAGTGCCTCATTTTATTCTCTAACTTCTGCTGTGAGAAAGAGAAGGATCCGTGGCAACGGATATTCCAGGGGATCCTTCTCTTCACAAAGTTCTAGAAGACGAAAGCATGTACTCACAAGATGATTCACTGCCTCTAAAACCTAAATGGTACTTCACCAGGGAAGAAATAGAGGAACATTCCCCATCAAGAAAGGATGGCATTGATTATAAATATGAATCACATTTGCGGCAGTCATACTGTACGTACATACAAAAACTTGGCGAGGCGCTTAAAGTGTAAGCTTCAACGCTATATATGTTGCGTCCTTTTAGGGCCTCACTTCTTTTGGTTTGATGCTTATAGTGTATCCAGTTTGTTATCCTTCTTCAGCTAAATATAGAGAGAAGGCCTTGTTCATCATATGAACAATTAAGATTAATTGTATAGCAATGATGCCCAAACAGTAAAATGATTGCATATTACACTTTGTATGTACGTGGTTACATATATAGAAGTAGTCTAACTGGGTTTGATTGCGCTCTGGGTCTTTAACATACTACCTTCATTCTTAATTATCTGTCTGATTCTATCCAAAATGGTGTTCCTGATTAATTGTCGCTTTGCTAAGATCTGGAAAATTTACCCTTTTCTTCCATCAATATCCCTAATAAATACTAACAACCTTCTTGTAATTTCAAGCTCATCAAATAGTAATAAATAAGGGTATAATAATATCCTAATTAATGAAAGCTTGGTTTGTGTGGACGGATAAAATAAGACAGATAATTAGGAACGCGGGAGTTATTCAGAGTATGACTGTCATCTTTAATGTACTTGCTTGAGTAAGGTGCTTCTCCTACGTTGCTTTTTTTTTTTTTAATATCCTTTCTTCATTTGACCAGTATTAACCTTTCTATTTATGTTTGATATTCAATGTTTGCTTATTTCCAGGCCCCAAATGACAATAGCCACTGCATTGATGTTATGCCATCGGTTTTACATGCACCAGTCTCATGCAAAGAATCATTGGCAGGTAGAAGAATTATTCTCTATTTTGTTCATTGCTGTTTACAATGCGAAGCTTCTAATATGATCTTTTTTCAGGTGTGATTGTTCTAGTGTAGTCTATGTTGTCTCATAGGAAGTATGCATATATATTAGATGCCTTGTAAGAACATTGCTTCACCATAGCTGTGAAATATGTACGGTGTAAACATTTTGAATTTTAATAAAGTGTATTCTGTTTAATGAGCAGTAATAAATGAAGTTATTATGGTTTTGAATTGTTAATATAATACCTATTTATTAGAATCCTAAGTATTGAAAATAATGAGAAAGGAGCGCCCATGCTGGGATATATTCTAGTTCGTAGCATGATTTGAATTGCTATTCTGTTTCTGATGATATTGAGCGTGGGGGTTATTTTGAAGACGGTTGCAAATGCATCCATGTTCCTGGCCTGCAAATCGGAAGAAACACCACGATGGCTGAAAGATCTCATCGTTGTGGCTTATAAATTAATGTACGCCTGGGATCCTTTAGCTCCCAAAAAAATCAAAGAGAAGGTAAAATAACCTGTGTGCCTAGTTCTTTCTTTGGCTTATCTTGGGATAATATAATTTTATCTCTAAAATTTACTTTCCTATGTTTATGAAAATTTGGAATTATTCTTGCTTCATGTTTCTCTGATGATATCTGTAGGAAGTCTATGATAAACAAAAGCAATTGATCTTGCTGGGAGAGCAATTGGTTTTAGTTACCGTTGCTTTTGATCTCAATATCGAACACCCTTATAAGCCACTGACTGCAGCTCTGAAAGGGTGGGGAACTCCACCGAAGCAAGTGGTACAAGTAGCATGGAATTATGTGAATGATTCGTAGGTGTACTTTTCTTTATTCGTACAATCTTTGTTTCTATAATCATGCATGTTGATTTCCTAACCAGAGTATCCTCTAATGAAAATACGCAGGCTTCGTACAACTCTGTGCTTGCAATACAAACCACATTATATTGCAGCAGGTTCCATCTTTCTTGCTGCCAAACGTCAGAAGATAAAGCTGCCTTCTGCAAATGGGAAGAAGTGGTGGATGCAATTTGATGTTTCCCCGAAACAATTAGAAGGTTTGCTGTTTTGATTGTTTCATATATTTTTTTCTTGTACACCTCAATAATCTCTGTTCGGCTCTTGATCATGGGTGAGTCATTGGGTAGATTTCAGCTAGGGATAGTTATCATTTTTGGTCACCTAAAGTTTACCTTTATCCACTTTGGTCCCCCTCTTTCACTCATTATCACATTTGGTCCCCCTCTTTCACTCATTATCACATTTGGTCCCCCTCTTTCACTCATTATCACATTTGGTCCCCCTCTTTCACTCATTATCACATTTGGTCCCCCTCTTTTACTAATTATCACATTTGGTTCTGAAAGTATACTTTTTATTCCCACATTTGGTCCCATTGTTAGTTAATTGTCCGTTCACTGACAGAATAACATATTCGGGATGCTAAATGTAATTATTTGAAAATTATTACTTACATTTAACACTTCAAGTAGTTGATTTCGTTAGTCAACAAACAACGGTCAACTAATGGTGAACCAAATGTGGGAGTAAAATTGTACTTGAACGGTCAAATTTGATAGTGAGTGAAAGAGGACCAAAAATGATATTTTCTCTTTCAACTAATAACTACATGCGCAGTATCTTGTTTACTAATACTTGTACCACATCGTCATCTCCTCAGTGGTTTGAACAATTTGGCACAATTTCTTAGCCATTCCGTGATTTTTACAGAGGTCATTCATCATATGATTCTTTTACTTGAGCCAAGTAGTGAACATGCTATGGCAGCCTCAATCAAAACAACAACTGGCGGTTTAAAACCTTTGGATGAAAACAAAGAATCTGGTACCTTTGAATCATGCAATTCAAAGAATGAGCAAGATTCAAGAAATCATTCAACGGAGAATTGCAAAATTGTGAAATGCATCCAGAAACAGGCAGGCCACGTTGCTCATGGAACTGCGCAAACAAAGGAGAAATGCACGAGTGACTCTGGAAGTGCAAACAGTGTAGTCGAGGATGGTGATGCTGAGCTCGTCTCGAATCACAACACCAGTTGCAAGATTGTTTCTGTTAAAGAAAAGATTGACATTTCAAGAATCAAGGAGAAATTGAATAAAAGGAAATTGGACAGACTGGAAAAAAGGAAGGCTGGAGATGAGATGATATTAAGTGATGATGCTTGGATTGAGAGAGAGATAGAGAAGGGGGTCGACTCGCTTTCTGCTTTTTCGTAGACAAATTTCGAAATTTCGAAAACTATCACTGATACATTTGTTCTCATTCATTTATGCCAAAATTGTTTGGTGTATAACGTTTAGTATATCAGTATGTGATACTTACAAACTACGGTTTATTATACACCAAACTAAGGAAAATGGGGTCAATTTATTGCTAGCAAGTACTTGGGACTGTTTGAAAATGGGCTCAATTCATTGCAAGTGGATTAAATGGAAAAGGCCCGAGTTAGCAATTTTAACAACCCCACATAAACGGGCCAGTCTCACACAATTAACAAAATGGGTGCAAAAAGGTAACACTTACGTTTTATTTTAATAAATTTTTTTTACAAGTATCATTTTTCAAATTTGTTATATTTTAAAAAAAATGATTCCGGTAATTATTCTTTTGGACATTGTTTTTGTAGGCTGTAGTGTACAACTCAGCAAAGCTGCTTGGGTGAATCATATACTCATATTATATGACGAGAGGTAAGTTTTGGGTCATAATTCTAGGCTGAGTACATCGTCAAATTTGCCTATATATATTTCATCGACTCTTTGTACTGTAATAAAATTCCAAACTATTTTGTTGTTTATTATTAACAGTCATATTATTCAGATCTTTAAAAAATGGTTCTAGTTTTATTTTTGGTTGGATAGTTGAACTTATGAGAATGCGTATTCATGAAAACAAATATCTCCTTTCGAAAGCACGATAAGGTGTAAGAACTAAAAACATATCAAGTATTCATGAAAAATCTTGTCAAACTTGTAATAGAACAACAACAAGGCAAAGAACCCTAATTTCCGGCTTTGGTTCATGTTTGTATGGATTAGAATGCATGCACATTTTTCATAGGGAACACAGCTTAAGCTTATCCTCTCTTTATGTGTCACTACCAACCTAATCTCACTCAATCAGAAATGTTTTTTTTCCCACGTGTCTATGGTCTAGACCAAATCCTCCAATGCAGTGATAGCCGTAAAGTAGAAAAAAGATAAATACGTAGAACACACAGATACATGATTGATACTAAAAATATCCCAAAAAAAAAGAAGATAAATTCAAGTACGTTAATTATTTACAAACAATATAGTGAGTGTTTGTAATCCCTACAATGTGCTTAAACACACATTTTTTTTATAAATATAATCATTTTTTAAATGTTTGCAAACAAAACTAAATCATTAAATTAAATAATTAATTACTTAAAAACAGTTTTAGTGAAACACCCTTTCTCTTGCTCGTAGCAAACAGCACTAATTAATTTTACAATTTTGTTCTCACAATTTAAATAATATTTTATCTTCACCCATTATTTATTCAAATGTAATAAATGTGATTTTTGTAAAATTATAAAGAAGTGATTTGTTTTGCATACTTAACCTTTTGTAAAATTATATAAATTAAAAAAATTATATTTTAAAAAATTAGACTATCTACAAAAAAACCACACTTTGATTGTGTCTACTTATCCTTTTAAAAAAAAAAAAACTTTTAATTTTACTACAAAAATCAATTTTAATCAATTTGAATCAATCACTATTATTTCCAAACACACCCTAAAAAAGATATTGAGATAAAACTCAGAAAATAAGTTTTTATAATAGTACGAAGTAATAAATTAAACAATATCTTCAAGATGAAATACACAAAAAAATCTAAACATTCCTTCATATATATGTCTACATCATATCTCTAATTCCACTTTTTACGTTCTAGTATAAATACATGTGTGGTTGATTGTTTTTAATTAGGAGTAGTATATATAGTTTCCATGTGTTTAGGTGATGGAACATAAAAAGATGTTTTGATGCGTCTACTGCCTTATTCTTGTTGCTTCCAAGTTTGATAAAAGGGATTACGTGACTAATTGTACATCTAAAAAGTTTCTAAAGCAGTCTAAAGACAAGTATCTCTATCAATAAAGACACTATATACTTTGGAATTTCATTCTAGTTATCGTTTTTGTTTAAACATAATACATGTTCCTTTTCCAGCACAATCCTAAATTAGGTTTTACTTAATTAGTACCATGGACACGACATTTCAAAGAAGGATACATCTTTTGTTCTCAATTAATTAATAGTATTTGACACACTTTTTTGTCTGACCCTCAAGGTCAAAATTCATTTAAAAAATATTTTAAAAAGTCGAACTGGAAGCCTAGGATAAGTAGACTAGCTACAATTTTTTTTTTCAAATTTAATTAAATTAAAGGTTACGTATGTTTGTTTTACAAATAAATGAATAAAAATTGTTGTGACTTGATAGTGCTAATCTTTTGCAGAAGAGATCTAACATTTGGTTTTTGAGTGGACTACTCTGCATATATTCTTTTAAATGTGGCAATTTTTTGTGTGAAATGTTATAATATTAATTAAATGATTTGTGAGATGTATTCAAATTAAATGTATATATATATATGTGCCCCTCAAAGAAAAAGAAGTATATATATATATATATAGTTGGCCTTATAGATTGAGAAAGCACATATTCTCCCAATGCCTTTGTCTTCTTTCCAAACACCTTTAACTCCTGCAAACTTTAGACCTCCTTTTAAGGGTTTCTTGCCAAATTTATGCAACTTTAATTAACCTTCTTAATTCATAGTATATATTATTATAATAATAATAATCATTCACATATCACCTTATAATATTGGTTGAGTCCCCAAAAGAAAGAATTCACTTAGTGGATCGTGTTTCCCCTCGATTTAAGTGGCCGAAAACAAAATTCTTTTCACCTCAATTTTCATTTTTTAATAGAAATTAAAGTTGCTTTTCAATTAGATCCAAGATCGAGACGATCAGAATAAATTTATCAATTTTTAATCATAAAGACAAATGTGCATGTAAGGTACATTTAATTTAAATGCGTCTTCGTTTCTTTAACATCTCACTCGTGTAATAACATTATATTAATTTGTCTTTCATTGGAATGAAAATGAAATCTTTTGGTGGTAAACCTCAAGAAATTGGTGTAGCGGTGTAGATTTGGGACTTAGAAGTATGCTCATCTCTAGGTCGAGACTAAAAAAAAAAAAAAAAAAAATTGGTGAGTAAGAAGTAGCAAGTATTTATGATCATTGGGGAACTTTAGGTTTGATTATTTACTAAATATTGAAGATGTATTTATGAATCTCAACTACAGCTCTAGAGTAGGCCTCATAAAGTTAATTCATGTTTCGTATATGTGCAGTGCGTACCTATTTATCATTACACCAAAAAAACCTGGCCTATTGTTATTTTCTTCTTTTTTAAATCAATTGTTCTATCAATTGCTACTGGAAATCTAAAATCATCATCATAGTATTAAGCCATAAAAGGGAAAAGCTCAATATTTTCCTATAATAATTCAAATCCCTTATAACTTAATGATCGAGAACAAATAAATTACTATAAATCTAATAAAAGCAAATCCTAAACTTGTAAAACAAATTAAAAAAACTACTACAAACCAGTTAATCTTTGATATCCCACTTTTCTATTTTATCAATATATCTCTAATTATCTGTAATATAGAAGAAGTGGTTGTGGACTAATCAAATCGATCCATCAAACAAAAAAGAGAAAGTGCAAATTAGAGACGTGGGGTTTTGACTTAGTTTCAAGTTGACTGATTATAACAAATTAATGGTCCCTAATAAAAAGTTCATATCACTCATGTAAATCATGATGATCATATATATATATATTATTTTTCAACAAATTTCAACATAAAGAATATGAACTAAATTATATACGGTGCACATTAATTAAGTTTAATTTTTATGATGTAAATCTCATCTCCTTTTTGTTATACTAACATATAAGCAATGTCTGGATAATCATGATTGGTTCTTTCTAGGTGAGCTATATAATACATTTATTTATAGGTCTATAATTTGTCTATGATTAATTACTTTTATAGTGCTGTACCAAAAGCAATGTTGATTTTGGAGTTTATTTCAACAGTTTGATAGTGATAGTGTTATTAAATATATTTATCATATATACATATTTAATAAAATCAAATATGAGGGTGAAACCACATAAAAATAAACAATTCAAAATAAAGTTATTCTTCATCAATATACATTTGGACGTGACTCCCCACACGTGCCTTACTTTGTAAAATATTACTCCCTTCCTCGTCCTATATACAAAAATAATACAGTACTCCGTAACTTTTATATATAAGTGAACTCATTAAAAAAAATTGAAGAGTATCTTTTTTAATGTATATGTGTGGATTCTAAAGTTTTGTTTATTTAGGGTAAAATTGTGGATATTGTGAGCGTAAAGTTTATAAAATGTTTTTTATTTTAAAAGTTATTATAGAATATTTTAATTTTTTTTACCGTGTAAAAGTTATTATGAGACGAAAAAAGCAGTTAATATTCATTATCAAGTAGTACTAAGGTTGGTTTTAAATAATTAGGATAAATGAATACAGGAATAGCTTATTCTAGGTGCAGGATTTAAACAAATCGATCGGCATGAGGTATGCAAACAACTGATCGAAGGGAAACTCTTGTAATTTTCTTGAACCTTTTCAAATTAGTTAAAGTATGCAATTATTGTAATTGTTAATATTATCATGTCACCATCATTATCAACATTATTCTATTATATATAATATTTGGATAAGAAGGAAAAGTTAATTTTATTGAACTAGTACTATATATGCAGATAAACTTCATGTAAGAGAACGTAAAATATAATTATATACTAATGTTGTTCAAAAATTAAAAAATTAATCTCAATGAACTTGTAATCCTATATAAATTTATCACAATCTCAATTTAATCACGACTTTCAATATTTGTGTGTAAATTCATCATTCTCTTTAACTTTTTCAATTTTAAAACACAATTTGCATTTTTCAATCAAAGTTTTTCAATACTAGAGGATGTGTTATTGTTTGGATTGGAGAGATATTTTTACATGGATGAAATTGTCTTAAAAAATGGGAGAAATGAGTGGTATAAAAGTTTCGAAACATTCGACCGCTTGCTCGACTTTTGATTCACACACGAACCGTTCAAAAGCGTGAAAAAACAAATCGATGACCGGTCAACTCGTCAATCTATGATATGAAAGATGGTGATGCACACACTTATTTATAAAGTAACACATGTAAAATATTAAAATAAATATTACTATACTATTACAAACGTGTTACTACACATTTACAAAAATCACATATGATAAATTTTGGCCTAAAATCATAATGCATGCACCATTACATTACATTACTTATACGTCCCTGTCTCTAGCACCATTAATGGACAGTAAATAATCATATTTAAGATGAGAATTAAAAACCCTAATTAACCTCTTAAACCGATTTGAAAGAATCTTTTAGAATTCTTGGAAGTGCAAAAACCTAGCTTTGAAGCAGAATCAGCCTTTTGTGCAATCAATCCTGGAAGATAGTCTCAGCTCAGATTAACAGGAAAAAGTGACAAGAATAATTAAATACATAAAAGAATAATGTACTTGTTTGTGTTAATTTATAAATATATACTAAAATATTGGAATAATAGATATAAGCATGCGTGGCTGTTCTGTTCCTGTAGAGAAAGAGGGTTAAAAGGCAAAAAAAGCAAAAGGCCCATACCTCATTTCACATTGCCCCACTTTTCGTCTGATTTGAAATCTTGTCTTCTGGGTCCCATCAATTATACTTTAATCAAGGATTAGTGACACCAAACCCAAGTTACTTCCCCAAATTCTCTCAAAAACCTCCCGTGCCTTTTTTTTTCCCTTCAAAAGTTACTACTCCCTCCGTCCCGTTTAGTAGGAACTTGCACACCTGGAATGATACACAGTTTAAGAAATGTGTAAAAAAAAGGTGTGATGAGTGATGTTTTAAGGGGTAGTTTTGTAAAGTTTTATTAATAAAATAAAGTAAAAAGTAGACTGAGTGTGTAAAAGTAATGACATATGGGTAAATAAGAGTATATTTTTAGGGTGGGGTTATGAAGATATTTCCATAAAGTGCAAATTGGTACGGGACATCCATTTATAGAAAGTGTGCAAATTCCTATGGGACGGAGGGAGTACTATATTTACAATTTTAGTCTTTTATCAATTTTTTTTTTTTTTTTGTAACACTAAGAGGAGATGCACATTCGGTACTCTTACCCCTATAGAAAGATTAATTAGGCGGCGGATGCAATGATCAATACCAGACTTAACTGCATAGTCTGCATTTGAAGAGGATATCCTCCAGATTTTATTTGTATATAGTTTTTTTTATAGATATTGATTTTTAGAGTAGTGTATCTTTTTTCCTTCGTCTATGTTTTATTTCTAAAGAGAATTTTCCCATGCAAAATTTTAATGGTGTTCCGACCTCTGGCTCTACATATGAGCTTATGATCTTAAAAAAAAAAATCGCTCTTTTATATCGTGACTTTTATTGTCTTTCTATACTTCATCAATTCACTCCACATTCTAAAAAAAACAAATAGACAACTTTTACACGGAGGAAAATGAGTGTTTTATAAAGTGATTTTTTTTTTTTGCTTTATTTTATATACGAAATAGTAAAACTGAATTTACCAAAAAAATTGTGTAAATCGAGGTTACAAATTTTTTTATGTTAATTATACATTGCTTTAATTTATTAATCGTTTTAGCTAGCTTACATTTATCTTTTCATTAGTTAAGAACAAACAGACAAAATTAATTTACAAGTTTTTGTAAAAATAAAGTATTGATTTTGTGTTATACTAAATGATTAGTAATATGATGCGATTTAGTGCTTTTGTAAATATAATATATAGCTTTAGAAACAGGTGTATGTCACAATGTACAGGAAATGGCTGCTTGGTGTATGATTACCTTTTCTTGCTTGCCACTATGTAAATCTCATTAATTAGTATATATTATCATCGATCCATATACACTTTTAAGTATTATTATATACTTCCAAGTTTCACAAGGCAAGCTAATAATCTTCACGTTATTTTGCACGAGTTTAAATTTTGGAATATTCATTTATCTACATAATGTATAATTTTATGATAACATTAGTTATTACTATTATCTTCTACTATAAGATAATTACGCCTGAAAAGAATGCTCCTCGTAATTTAGTAAGTTACTTATTTTTTTCATTATCATTGTCTTACTAAAAGTTATCAAAATTTCATTTTTTTTAGCAACACCCTTTCATATTAGTATGGTTATAAATTAATATACAAGAATTAATTTCCACTCTCTACAAGTTCGGACTTTTAGATGAGACGGAATTCTTTCATGGTATCAAAGTAAACCGGGCAAACGACCTGGGTTCGATTCATGTTGAAAGCACTCCACCCATTTAAATTGTCCACTTGATGGGCCTCCTCCCCAAAAACTCGATGGAATTCTTTCAAGTATACATTTTTTTTAAGGTGAATCCATATACTATAAGAGAGTAACAAAATTAGATTCGAGTTGCCGACCTAACCACATGTCATTCGTACCGACCCAACACTGAATGCCATGCCTTCTTTTAACTACAAAATAGTAGTATTAGTATTTAATTTTAGCAGATTGCATGTGCCATTAACCCTTTTGTAAATATTATTATAATGATTAATAATTGATTTAGTGGTGGGGATTTTAAAATTGGAGATGCGAAATATAATGAATAAAGTATAAAAGAATTCTTTGAGATTGTCTCATCTACAATATCGGCATTGCTTTTCGATATAAAAGTTAATTACTCCCTCCCTAATTTAATCGACTACATAGTTGATCTGAAAAACATGTTTTAATGTAAAATTTATTTAATTAAGTATTTATAATGATAAAGTAGCTAGATAAAATAATAAAGTAAATAGAGAATATAATGTATTTAATAGTATTTAAATTGATAAAATTACTTTCTTTTTAAGAATATTAATATATAACCTAATAAAAAACAGGCTAAAATTAAAGAAAAACAGAAAATCCAGTAAAATACGGAGAAGTGTCATTTTTAAGGTAAAGTATGTTATTTTAAAAAATTTACCTTAAAATGGTGCATCTTCATACATTTTTTTTTTTTGACTTAATTGCAAATAATTAAAATTACTACATTTTCGCAATTTGCAACCTAAACTGAACTTTTGAATGTACGTTAGACAAACAAAATTATCAATTTAACATTTAAATACACAATCATCTTCTTAGCTAGTAAGCATCCGCATCCTTAAATACTTATAAAATTAATAAATAAACACCAAATTATCGTAGATATCGTAAGTGAATTTAGAATACATTTAAATATTAATATGATTAACAATATTAAAAAATGCACGTACAAATACAACAAGTGCGCTTAAATGTTACTCATGGCACACACCTTGGTTTGCGGAGTATTTTTATCAAATTATAAATTGATAATTTTATTATGATTATATATATTTTTTAAAGTCTCATTTAAACTTAAACATTTAATTACGTAGAATTAGCTTTTAGCTTACTGGTTTTTCTTGGAAACTATAGGTCTCATTTTTGTAACTTAGTAGTATTAGCTAGTTCCTCCGAAGTATTATTTAGAGATCACGTATGTGTATTGGTAATTTATACTCCTATAATATAATTTTACCTTGCATGCATGATGATATATCTTTATTTTACTCCTCCTCTTTGGCTTTTTATTAGCAAATAATGCAAGGTGTATATATATAATAGCATTTCTTGATTAGTCGAGAATGACCCATAGATATACGGAGTATTTAGTAAGACCCAATATGTTCAGATATGATCCGAATATTTCAACCGATCCACATTGAATTGCAAATAGTGTGTATTTCGATTGTTTAGTATGCACACAATCGAGTGTTAATTAGATTTTTTTTAAAAAATAAATAAAGAATAGGCAATATTCTTTATTTTGAAGTGGAGAGTATATTAATACTCTATATACTCTATCCGTCCACTTATAAGTTTTTCATTTTACTATTTTTGTCTATTGCGGCCTATGAGTTTCTCATACCATTTTTAATAAATATTTTTTTATTCTTATACACTTCACTTTATATTTAAAATTTCTCTCTATTTCTCAATTACATCATGTATAATATATCTATTATTTAACCATTTTTTTTAATTCATGAATAAAAAAGTAACGAGAAACTTATAAACGGATGGGGGGAGTACTATACCTACTCTTAATTTATTTAATAAAACACGAGGGGAAGTTCAACTTTAATCCAAAATAAAAACTAAACGAGGGATTAATCGTAGAAGGGGATAAATGGAAAGAAGCCAATAATATACTACTACTATATATCGATCTATGGGAAAATGATGATGTCATGGAAAGGTCAATTTGACATCATTGTGATGATCATCCATTTGGGTGTCCTTATATGGCATGGGGCTATATACCTTGTCCTTTCGATAAATTCAAAAATTAATCATAATATGTAGAAGTATGTATTTATCTTCATGTATATATGCATCTGTATTGTCTCACTGGTCCCTCTCCTGTATATATAATAATACATATATATACCCACAGGTACATATTTTTGTTCACTCTCCTTTGTATTTATTATGTCCTTTCTATATTAATTATCCTTTTACAGAAGTATTTTTCATAAATTTCCTAAATGTCAGAGCTCAGGAATTTTCGCACGCTTCATCTCGATCAATAGATACTGAAAAGTGAATGCCCATTTAAATTATGATGATGTCAAATGTTTTTGTTTTGTTTTGTTTATTAATTCAAAACAAAAAAATTTGTTACTCCTTTTAATTTTTGTATGTAATGGTTTGAACTTGATCGAGCAGCTCTTCATTGAATTCTTTTTACTCGATTTTAATAAAAGTGTTATGTCTATTAGGTTTATGAGGCATCAATTATTCTAATTATATACTCCCTCCGTCCCACAAAGATAGCCACATTTGACTTTACACACAGATTAAGAAAAATCAATAAATGTAGTCAAATTTAGCTAATGTGTCAATTTTGTCCTTAAAATCCCATACTCCAAAATCTGTTAAGCATTAATTACTCTTATCAATTAGGGATAAAATTGACAATAAAGCATTTAATGCTAAAGTAAAAGAGGAAATGTGGCTATAATTTGGGACATCCAAAAAAGAAATACGTGGCTATCTTTGTGGGACGGAGGGAGTATATATTTGCAATCACATAATTTAGTTGTTAGTCGATCAATTAATTAAGAGAGATCATTATTCAAGGGGTTGTTCTTAATTACCATCTTAATTTCCTTAATTATAACGTTTATTTAATTTGGATTGAGCATGTAGTTGTTAGATTTGTCTATATATAAGTTCGATCAGTAACAACCATGTCCACCGACATATCACGTGGTTCTAAGCTAGCTAGAATGTAAAAGTATATGTCCAATAATTGGTTTTTAAACAAGTTAATTTTCAATTTCTAATTCAAGAATTTTGTGCATATTGATTCAATTAAAATTTGGGAGATATGTGGGTTTCATTATTAAAACACACACACATATAGTATATTAATTGTTTAATTTGGAAGTTATCAATCCTATCATGAAATCGATGTTTGGATTTGTCTTATTAATTTTAATCATTTAGTTTGTAGTTTAATATAATTGGTGCGTTTGATTTGTTTTTTTAAATATTTGTCATTTAATTACAATTATGAATAGTCAACTAAAAAATACGGAGTATCATCATCAGTTCCCATCAAATACTAAGGTGGATCCAAGCAGTGGATGATGGTCCAAGTTAATCAATTTGTTCATTATTGAGGATAAAATTCAAGAACAAATTAAGGTAGTAGTGATGGAAGTATTGAAAATTTGAAAGTCAGAAAAAATAATTATAGATTGAGGTGGTGTCAAAAAGAAGTTGAACATTTATTTTTCTTTTTTATTAATTTCACTTTTTTTTTTGGTGGGGGTGGGGGGTCTTTTTTAATTTCTCCCTTAGCTAAGTGATGAAGAATTGAAGACAATATAAATATTTTAAATATTTGCACCAAGAAAATTAAAAAGGCATATCCTTCATAGAAATTTAATCAAGGATATACATAATTAACTTAGATGAAACAATTTATACATCGGCACACCGGTTGTACCATGCCACTGCTGCAATTCTGACTAACAATTTCTTTTAAAAAAAAAATAATAATAATAATAATTGCATAGTGCAATTGATGCGTAGATTTATTTATCATAATTTTTTTTACTGTTTACCTAACATTAATACGCTATAATTAACATATGTTTATACTTTAAAGTATTACTCCCTAAACTAATTTAAATAGTCGAATATAAGCATAAGTATTATAAATACAAAATTTATTTTTAAATTTGAATAAATTAAAATATTGAAAAATCAACTGAGTCAATCGATCCCATTTGTGTGTTAAGTGAGTAAAAAAATTGTAGATATAATTAATAGAATGAATTATACTCCCTCTGTCTCTGAAAAGTTTTCATACTTTCCTCTTTTGTTTGTCCCCGAAAAGTTTGCATATCCAAAATAGAAATAATCATCACAATATACACATATTTACCCTTTATGTCATTACTTTTGGTATCCACCACACATTCAACTCACCTACTTTATTTATTTTATATATAAAAGTTTATAAAATTACCCCTCAACACTCTCATCATTATACTTTTTTTTTCAACCATGTGCCCAAGATTCCCCCGCAAACTTTTCGGTTACCGAGGGAGGGAGTATTTGGTTTATGTATAGAAGAATTGATTAATTAAATAGGACCACAGAACAAGTGATGGAGGAGAATTAAGAGATGCAGCCAATATAATATATATATATATATAAAAAGAGCATGTGAGAGAAATAGAGAGAGAGAGTGGCAGCTATCATTTCACTTTGTTTGCAGGGAGGACTTTTGTTGAAAAACCTTGGGATTGAAGGGAGCTATAGATTTATAGAGATGACGAATTGAACCTCATCATGGCATAGCCATATATATATTATATACACACGACTCAAAACAAAATTCAAGAGAGAGAGAGAAGGGCGGTTCATAAATTATTTTTTGTTATTTTATAAATTGGTGTGTATTATATATACTATTTAGGAAGGGGTGGGTGCTTTATGATGAGAAGACAGAGATTGAAAGAGTAAAGAAAAAGCAAAGAGAGAGAGAGAAATCATATGGCTGTCACCTGAACTTCCTCCTCCTAGTGAGAGAGAGATTAAAAATAGTTAATATATATCTTGGGATTTTCAAGTGTTATAAAAAGTTATTATGGAATCGGCAAACACTCATCATCATCATCAGCTCCAAGATCAGCAGCAGCACCTTGTTTCTAATTCTCTTGGAATCTCCTCTAATTGGCCTCCTTCTTCCACCTTCATGTAACTCCCTCTCTCTCTCTCCTCAATTTTATTTGCTTAATTGTATGTGATGAATTACTACTCTTTTTACTTGCACCTTTTAATTTCAAAGTTTGTAATCTCATGAGCTAGCTAGCTAGGGTTCTTAATTTTATAGTAATTGATTAGGGTTTGTTAATTTTAATTAATTTACAGGAATGGTACCGGTACTAATGGGTTCAGTAGTTCACAATATCCGATTAATCAAAGTATGTTGAACTCTTCATCAACAACAAGGCCGCCCCAACAAAATTACACTCCAACTTACACACTACCCACCTTCAACTGGCCTAATCAAAACATATTCACTACTAATCAACACATGAAGGAACAACACCTTTCCGACCAATACTACCGTAGGTACACCGACTTGCTAAGCACCACCGAAACAGCAAACTTCCAAGAAAACGTAGTCGACGACGACGAGGTGCAGGGTACAAAGTTGTTGCTCAAGTCATTCTCATCCGGGAATCTCATCAACAAGATTAATAATATTCCCAGTACCAATAACGGAAGATTCACCCAGATTTTCCCAACCATTAACGACGACGTCACTCCTTTGGACATGAATCTGGAAGCCGTGGATCTCCTGGCTTCCTCAAGATTTAACGCCGATTTTATTAATCCCTCTTCACACAGTCACTTCAGAGATAACTCCAGCTTTTCTTTTGGCTTTAATGATCATATGCAGCATCCTCAGATTATTAATCCATTTTACGCCTCTAATAAGGTACGTAATTCGTTTATTAATTCTGTTTATTTTTATTTCATGCATTATTAGAATCAGTACATATGTTGAGTTGAATTTTTCATCTTTTTTGACAAGGCCGGAAAATAGCTATAGGAAAGCTACTAGTCTTTTTTTTAAATTTATTTTTAGGGTGCTTTTTATTTTATTTAATTTTCCCTTTATATGAAACTTATTTATCTTTTTCTTTTCTTTATATGAAAGGGGTCTTCTCTTTTCTCCATCCTTCAGCTTTTTTCGCATTATATAACCCACACCTTTATATATTTTCAGAAAAATTGAGTCCCAGCTTTAGTCATGGATTTTGACAAGAGGGCCATGCATATATGATTATTATTATTATTCTGAACTAGCAACTTTACTCTTTTGAAATTTGAATTAGGCATCAGCAGCAGTGTCATGTAATGCAGCACCTGTTGAACAACAAACAAAACGAAACAGCAACAAAATGGATCAGCCAAAAGCGCTAATTCAAAATGCGCCCAAAAAATCGCGTTTAGAAGCACGCTCTTCTTGTCCTCCTTTTAAGGTACTATTGTGTTGACACAACTCATGAAAATACAATTATATATTTGTGACTAAATTAATTTTGACCAAATTAATTAATAGTCTATTTTTTTTATTGGTAATCAATTCAGGTGAGAAAAGAGAAATTGGGAGATAGAATTGCAGCTCTTCAACAGTTAGTAGCACCTTTTGGCAAGGTAATTAATTACAACTATTGCATTATTTTTTCGACCAAAATCTAGCATCTATAAAACTCTATACATTTTCATTTCTTAATTTGGTAAATTAAAAAACAATATTTTCAACTTAAACCCGACACTTCAAATATCTCAAAATTACACTATATGTCATTACTTTATTACACTTAATAAAAAAAATATGCATGCAGATGCAGTGGTCAATGATCAATGAATAGGTGATATATGCATGCATGTTATTAACACTGATTACTTACCACATCAAGAATGGTAAAAAAGAAAAATCTAAAAAAAAAAAATAGTGGTCAAAAGTTTGATTTCATGCTTAGAATCTCAATAAAGAGACATATTCTCTTCAGACTACTTCAGAACTCCTGCTATATTTATTGAATTAATTTAATTAATAAGTTTGAAATAAATAAATAAATGTTATAACATGTGGTGGGTTGGGGGAATATTGCAGACAGACACAGCATCGGTACTAATGGAGGCCATTGGATACATCAAATTCTTACAGAGCCAAGTAGAGGTACTATACTTCTGACACTATTCAAAAAAACATTCTTCTTGGTACTTGTTCCAATACCCTCCATACTACTACTATAAATGAATTCCATTTTACATCCAAACACACATAGTACTATTATTCAAACATTAAATGTCTTTTGTTTTATTGCTTTGTTTTTTATTTCTTACATACTTTGAATGTTTGTATTACCTACCTAGCTAGCTACCTAGCTACTTAGGTATATATGTTCTCTACTCACGAATCTTTTACCTATAGCTTCAATAGATCTTGTTCAGTCAATTTGTCTCACCCTTACAATTCTTAATTTTAAGAAAGATAATCAAATTAAAACTGATATGTAATTGTGTAATAAGGTGCATGCTAGATATATATAAGCTCTGTCAATTAGTCGTATTATGGGAGCTCGTAAAATAAAATTTCAATATTTTGAATTAAAATAGAAGATGCAAACCGCAAATTATTGATAAACTTAATTAATTTACATAGATATATAGTAATGATAATGAGGTGAATGTTGGTTTATAGTTTCTTTTTTTTTTTTGAATTTATTTTTCATAAACTTTGCCAAGTAAGAAAGGTTTGAGATGTTATGATTAAAAAACAAATAATTAGTTTGACTAATTATGATTACTATTTATATGGATAAGTTATGCATATGTTTCGACCTCAGAAATAATTTCATTCATATGCTAGCCCATGCATGTGAAGAATGTTGTTGAGACGTCATTATCGAAGTTGACAAAGTAACTCCAACACTTGATGTATAAACCTAATTCTCTTGTGCTAACTATTCTATACACTGTTAGTGCATGTTTGCTAATTAATTCATTGAAATTTAATTAATTTGTGATCACAAATGTCATTTTATAAAAGTGCATGATCTGTTTTGATCCGACTTATGGACACACACTTTTACTATTTATCAAGAATTTCAAATTTTAGGATTTCAAAGTCACGACCTCCCCGTAACTAAATCCCAAAAGAAGCATACCCTACAAACTATGCATGTAATTTTTTGCACATTTGCACAAAACTTGCATGGAAATAATGGCAAGTTTTTCTCTTGAAGGGGACAAGCTTCCCTATCACTTTATGTTTTATTGTGTAAAATCTAGCTATAGCAAGATAATTTGTGTATAGTCAAGGAAAAATTAATAAGAGATATATTGCGATAGTCTTTTTTTTTTTATATATATATAAATATAAATGATCACATCAACATGGAAATGCGCCTTCATTGTCTATTTATGACGATTTCTTCTTCTTCTAAATTAACGTTTTCTATTCATTCAATTAGTATTTTGTTGTATTCTGGAAATCATTGAAGTGCCACTATATATATATATTTTGACTTTTTCTTTATTTAATTTGATCATTGCAGACTTTAAGCGTCCCTTATATGAAGGCGTCACGGAACAAGCCTAATAGACTAATGAAAGGGGTAAGAATATTGCTATTTCATGAAT
The DNA here is from genome assembly GCA_963675135.1 of Galeopsis tetrahit. NCBI lineage: Eukaryota > Viridiplantae > Streptophyta > Magnoliopsida > Lamiales > Lamiaceae > Galeopsis > Galeopsis tetrahit. The sequence continues at coordinate 85,687,682 of OY776121.1, forward strand.
AATCTCGAGGAATTGACCTAGTGGTGTAGGTTGAGACTTAAGAGTGTGCTTCTCCCTATGTTTCATGTTACATAGAGTATATCAAGTTCATCATAAAACTTTTGTGAATTAACTAGATTTGTAGAAGTTAAATCTCTTGTCTAATATGATGACTACATATGCAGGGTCCTGGTGAGAATGAATACGAAGAATCAAAGCGCGATCTGAAAAGTCGAGGGCTATGTTTGGTTCCATTGACATGCCTGTCGTACATAACCGACGGTGGAGGCGGAGCTGTATGGGCGCCACCCCAGTTTGGTGGCGCCACCTAGCTAGAGCTAGTTATTTGAATAATATGATCGATCTAGAAGAAAGGTTTGAAATTTGTATGAGTAAATTTAACCTAGCTCTGAGGAATTATCTCTACGTTTTAATTTAATTTAATGGAGCAAACTTGGTCATCTTACAAAAAGCAGAACAAGGAATGGTTTTGGGATGGACGACCAAGTTTGATCCATTAATACTACGTGTGATTTCCTAGCTAGTCTAGTCTTAATTTCCATTGTTAATTTGTGTAAACTAATTCAGTTATTTATGTTTACTACAATTTAATTATCCTCATAATTAGTTATAAAATCAAAACTAGCTAGGAAACATTATTATAAGTTTTTGTTACCATGCATATTCTAAAAATTAGTACTAGCTAGTACTTTCGTGATTAATTTAATGTTGAAGTTTACATTGGATAAGAGTAGGAAAGTTGAGATTATATGTGTGTGTGTACGTAGTGTATCTTCATAATGATTCTCAAAATGTTAATCATGTTCATATTTGAAGACAAGAATAAAATTAAATAAATAAAGTAAAGTATTACTCCTTCTGTACTCGAAAAGGTGTAATGATTAAAGAAAAAGATGTATGATTAAAGTCTTTAGAGGTAATTAATTTTGTAAATTTTTATTTATAAAGTAAATAAAGTAGTTAAATTGAGTATAAGTGGACCTCGAAATTAATAACATGAAGGTAAATATGTTTATATTGTGAGGGTATGAATTGTGATGATTGTTTTCATTTAAGAGTATGCAAATTTTTGGGAAAAAACTTAAAAGGAAAGTATGATTTTTTTTAAAGAGGGAGTATGCGATAATTTTCACCATGCAAATCATCCCAAAAAGTACAAAAAAAGGTATGAATTGTTAACAGTATCCAGGGTCTTTAACTAAAACAATATTCGGATAAATAATAATACTACTTATTTACCTGAATAATATTACTTGTTTACTTTTATGTTATACTAGTGTCAGCATAGTAATGAGCTGAAAAAACAAGTTATATTATTCCCTCTAAGGCTCTAACTCAAAAAGATGGTATTCAATTCCTTTTTGGGTTGTTCCAAAAAATTTAGTCATCTTTCCTTTTTTAAGTGTATGCAATGTTCGAAAATTTGCTACATTTTCGAAATTTCAATATTTTTTGGAATTTTTTTTCGAAATAATGTTTTTAATATTTTTTTAAATATGAACGACTCGATATTGAATCGGTAGTGAATCGATGGCAACTCGACATCAGGTGGTGGGGTGTAGAATTAGAGTTTTAATGAATTGTATTTAATTTAATTGGCATAAGGGTGATACAGTCTTGTTTCATGTAACTTTTTTTTTAGGTGAAGTCATAAAAATAAGGGGGCATTTAACCGTGGCCTTTTATAATTCATTAAAGATGGGCTAGTTCTAAGGGTCAAGCCCAAATATTCACTAAGCCCATATCAAAATCCAGAAGCTTCTCGCCAGATGGGCTTCGTTAAAATTCGTTTGGGCGCGATTATACACACACACCAACCTAGAGTACACCCACAAAACATTTTTTTAAATGACAGGACCTGTGAAATGTCTCATATACCCCTCGTATGAAATTTATAAAAAAAAACGAAGATGAGTACACCCACCATTCCCAGAATCGTCCACACCAAAACAACTACATTACCTTAATAAAAAAAACTCTTAAAAATACAAAATTTCAACCATTAACATCATAAATCTGTGTTCGAAAATTTTATATAAACAAAGTTAAGATGTACGAAAGTTTTTACGGAACAAAATCGATGCGTTCGAAAAAAAATCATGAACAACTCTCATTTGTCCAAAAAAAAAGATCTGGCATTTGTCATGAACGGCCGCGAAGGGTAGGGGAAGGGGTTGCGGCCGCGAAGGAGAGGGGGAGGGGCCGCAGGTGCTGCGAGTGGGCGTGGCCGCCGCCGACAATTTGGAGAGGTGTGCGGCGCTGCTGCGCCGACTTGGGGAGGGGGCGGCGCCGCAGTGAGAGGGGGAGCGATGTTGTGGGTGTATCGAATGGAATGAAAGAAATGAAATGAAATTAGGGTTTTAAAGACTTCAAGGGTATTTTGAGGTTTTACACGTGTGTGTCCTCATTTCAGAGTAGAGTGGGTGTACTCATTTCGTGGGTGTCCTCAATAGGTTTGTGTGTGTATAACCGCGCCCATTCGTTTAGCAAATTACTAAAACCCAAACTGCGACATAAAATTAAAGAAAGAAAAGAAAAGCTCAGAAAGAAAGAAACAAATTGTGAGTAATGGCAGATGTGCAGAGACGACCGGGAAGACCGATGCCTCCGCCGGGAAGGGGTCCGCCACCGCCCCCCGCCTCCAGGCCCGCCCCTCGTCTTGAACCTATCGACCGCGAGAAGGTTTCTTTCTCTGCCTCTCGATGTGCTTAATTCGTTTTGATAAATACGTGTTTATGTTTGTTTATGCATCTATCTAGGGTTTCAAGGTGGATGTTTGGTTGATTAAATGCTGAAATATATGTACGCGACCCTACATTATTAAAACTTTAAAGCATACTATATTTTGCGAGTTAGGGTTTAGGGTTCAGAGAGTATGTTTCAGTTATCTGCTATGTTTCCGTTTTCTTTTCTTATCTGAGAAAAAAAAATGCTCGTGGTGTACATTTCTTAGATGTTGACATAATTGACGTTGCCAGGATTCTGAACTTGGGGATTTCTAATTTGAAAGTTAAGATGTTCCAAATTCGAGATGCACCCTGGGAAACTTGAAATTGAACTTTTTTAGAGTTTAGCCCCGAGGAAATCTGTAGACAACTACTGTTAGTAGCCCTTCCTGAGCTTCAACATTGGTAGTTGGGGTCTATACCAAGATCATTAGCCAATTGATCTTTGTTCTCAATGTATAGCTAGATTTTCTCTCTTTTTTAGGTTTTCAGAGTGATGTGGCTTGCTGTTAGTTCTTGTGTTGAAATCAGTTTTAAGTTCAATTCTTCTTCTCTCCTTCTGTTCCTCTCTCTCTCTCTCTCCTTTTTTTTTGTTTTTTCTTCCCTTTTTTAACATTTTCAAGTCAGTGTAGTTTGCTACTTTATTATGTAATACTAATTGTGAAATTCAACCGTTTTGGTTGCTGATTGTTATGTGCAGACTTGTCCATTATTGCTTCGAGTCTTCACCAAGGTATGCCTTCACTTTTTTCAAACAGTCTAATGGTTTTCATGAGAAGATTTTCTAAGCTTTGATCTTAACAGGTCGGAGGTCATCACAGTGATGACGACTTTGCAGTAAGAGGCAAGGAACCCAAAGATGAGGTCCAAATTTATACATGGTTGGATGCAACCTTGCGTGAATTAACTGATCTGGTATGAAGTTGTTCTGAATATATTTTTATTTCCTGTTTTAGGTTGCAAAGCAGATAAAATCCAGTTTCTGTCAGAGATCATCATTTTTTTATTTTTTTTTTATGGATGTCAGAGATCATCATTAGGTTGCAATGTATTTTATTATTAATATGACTAGTATTTATTAGCTCTCCACTAATCATTAAACATGTATTTGGTTACATCTAGGTAAAAGCATATGTAAATTGAAATGCCAAATGAGTTATGTTCATTTTATGCAGAAACTCTATGTTTCTAGCACTTGTTATTATATTCTTCTGACTTCAGCAAGTATCAATTCACCATAGAGAGTTAAAATTATCAAACTCTGCAGCTGATGCCAATCATATTTCTTGTATGTTTGCTCCTCATATTGTTCGTGTTTTCTGTTCTTCAGGTCAAAGAGGTAGCTCCAGAAGCAAGAAGACGAGATGCAGTTCTATCCTTTGGTTTTGTCTACCCTGATAAACGTGGTCGTTTTGTGGTTAAGCAGGTCAGCCTTGTAGCTACATGCATTTGTGCATTTGCAAAATTTTCTCATTTTTGTATTGTGATTACCTAAATGCTAGTAGAATTTTTCAGGAGGGGCACAACACAAATACAAATATAAAATATATTGAATGTGTTCTCACTTTCAATTGAATTTTCTCTCCATTATCACCCACTGCTATTGCGCAGCCTTTGAAAATGGGGAAAAAAGATTAGAATTAATGGGCACATTTGTAATTATTTTAATACTACCAACTATAATTTCTACAATACTGAGTATAAAAATAACAGTAAAAGAAAAATTATTATGGGGGTAACTCTGTCATTGATCTATATGGCAGTAGCTGCAAAACATATACAAAGTAGCATTGATATATGCATGGAAATTAATCTGGATAAATTGAAAAAACAATTGTATGCTGCTGCTGTTTGAACAGTGCTGAGTCCTTCATTGGTGTTGTGTAGGTGGGGAGAACCTTCTCGTACCCTAATGCAAGGCGCCCTGATAGCGGAAGCAAAGCCTTGGGTGATCTTAGCTTTCAGGTAACCTGGTTTTCCTTTTGCAATAATTATTAAGAATAGATACAGAAACACCTTGAGGTTTTAACCAATTTTATGATAAACATAATTAAAGTTTGTATTGCAAATATATATATTTCCTTGAAATTTTTCTTAAATATTTGTGGGTGAAAAGCAATTATTTTTTGTTATGTTATTGAGAAAATAAAATTTGATTTGTCCTCGATATGCAGATAGGCGATTACTTGGATGTGGCCATTATGACTCAATGAGTCGTGTGTATTTGTATTTGTTTGTCAAGGGACAAGATTTACAAGGACCGGCTCATGTTTGTAATACGATTATACTCTTAGGATGATTTTGTGGGTTTCCCTATACATTGATTACTGAAATTGTGCATCATTATATCTGTTGTCTTCAGTCATTCTCCTGCCATACGATGATTATTTCAACTTCTCTCCCTATAAATATGTTTTTTAGAGAATTTGCATCAAATTAAGAAATTTTAAAATTTAGGCATATTTATCCTTCATCAATCTCATCCTCTCTCCACTTTTCTCTCTTCAATTTTGAAATTTATGGATATTGTTCATTAAATAGGAGACACGGACAGGGTAAATTAGCAAAAAAGAAATGATGCTTAATTTGAACCAAAATTTTAACTTTCAAATGTCACTTATATTGTGGGTTTAGGGTTTAGGGAGTATAAGTTGTGGGTCTTGTGCTCAAGGTATTGATAAGATGTTAGCAATTTAAATTGGGGAATAAGCATAGAGTCTTAAAAAGTTAAAGCCATCATCTTGACCAGTCTATCAAATAATACATGAACAATTTTAATTGGGATTTGGATTTCACGTAAAGTTTAATTGAGATTTGAGAATTGTCTCGTACTAGTGTGGAAATGCAATGAAACATTAGTGGTGCGTCTGAACGACTTGATGCTGGATACAGGAAAATTATGTGCAGGCCCGTGCAATTTAATGTAGCTTTATATTAGCTCTAGGCTATTGAATGGAATCTCAAATGTAGAAATAATTATTCATCTGACTTCTGATGTGAATTTGTTATACCAGCTCCACCCCCACCAACTTTTTGACCTCATCAGCTATATGTCATTGCTATATTCTGGTCCAACTCCATCAAATAATCACCACACATTTCATTTTATTTACATTAATAGTTACTCTTTTTAGTGCTAATTAATTATCTTTACACCTCACTTTATTCTCTCTACAATCACATTAATTATACTATAGTTCACATCAATTGGAATACATCTCATTTTATATTACTTCAAAGTCGGAATTCTCTCAATTCTTGCATATCCCCCTAAATCGACAAAAAAATCACTTGTGTCGAGGCGGAATTTCGATTTGAGGCCTCGGGTGCGGAGTTGTTGCAGCGGTGCACCACAATTGTGCCATCGGCCTAGGCTGTCTTGGGCAGCCTTGGACACCATTTTTTCAAAGTTGTCGGAATTCTCTCAATTCTTGAATACCCCCCTAAATCGACAAAAAAATCACTTGTGTCGAGGCGGAATTTCGATTTGAGGCCTCGGGTGCGGATTTTTTTTTTGACCCCCATTTGTGGGCATTAGCACACGCTTTTGGGCATGCTTGTGCACCATTTTTTCAAAGTTGTTGGAATGTCTTATAAACTTGCGTACCCCCCTAAATCGAAGTAGTATTTTAAATTTTGCAAAATTTCATAATGAGAAACTTGTGGTGTAATGAGTGTGGCAGCATTATATAATATGTGAACTAATAATTTTATTTTAATATATATTTTAATTTAATTATTTGGTTCAATATAATTCGTATACGTGCAATTGGAAAATAACGAGGTAAAAAAAAAATGATTTTGTAACTTTTCCAGTGTCCACAAATAATATGGTTACCTTTTGTGTCAATTTTGGTCATTTTTCATCGAAAAAAAATTAAAATTGAAGTGGAAGATTGCTCAATTTTTTTTTAGTTTGGTCTCATTGACGGATGCCATCATTCCCATTTAAACCGGCTCGCACCCAAGAAGCAAAATCTTCAATCAATTTCTTATTTCGATTACACCTTCTTCCTGAATCACGACTTCAAAACTACAAATTTCAACCATTTCCATGACTAATTCTGAACTATTAAAATTACAGTTACACCTTTCTCTAGTTGAGCTAGACATTTTAATATATTTTTCGTATCATTTTGTGTGTCACAATAGATTTTATGTAACTTTTATTGTCAAAGTTTAAAATTTATGCAGAAAAAAATCAAAATTGAAATAAAAAATGTTCAAAATTGTTGAAAGTAAAAATTATAAGAAAAATTGTAATTTATCTAAAAAAAAAAAATCAATGATTTATTGGTACCCAAATTGCTCTCCACTCAATCAGTTACCTCATTGAGAATTCGGTTGGAGGACCCGACCCGAACCCGGTTTTCTCGTTCCAGATCCTCCCTCTGTCTTCTACCGCGGACAAGAAAAGCTAAAATCCACGTAGATTCACGCTCGCGTTATATGTGTGTAAATCCAGATTTATACATTTCCACTTAATTATCAAATTTAATCAACTATCCTGTGATTGATTCAATATTCAAGATCTCCTTCAATTCCTTCGTCATTGATTTATCTCTCTACAGTTGTATCGCATAAATGCGTGTTCGCTTCTACTTGTAAAGAATTTTTTGAAGGTCTATGATAGGGCATGGCGATTAAAAGGGGATTGCAAACGGGCGTCGGCATCAACAACAGTAAAGGCATTGGATCTTGCTCTCTCATTGTCTTTTTCTTCACATTCGTCGCCTTCTCCTTTCTATTTGTCGGCCGCGGCCTCTTTACCGGTAAATTCCCCTGAAATCTTGTTTTAAAATTTTGTGATTGTTTTTCTTGTTACTCTTCTTTGTTGTTGAAATTTATTGATTTTAATGAGGGGGAAATCGTGTAATCATGAGTGAAGACTGTGGAATGTAGCCGGAGAATTGGGATTTTCTTGTGCTTTAGGAATTAGAAGTGCGTGTGTTTAACTTGAAATTCTAAATCTAGTTGAAAGTTGATTGTAAATTATGAAAAGAGATCTTAGAAATTCAATTGACGGTTTCCTATTGTTTTCAATGGGTTCTTCTTTTACTGCTCTTGGAGCAGTGACGTTAATGGTTTCTTTAAGGTACAATTTGTTCTAATCGGATATGAAAGTGTAAAATGATTTTATAAAACTCAATTAACCGTTATTACCTACACTTATTCAGTTATTTGAAAGCATGCAGATTGTTAATTTGGTTAGTGCTTATGAATTTTGGATTTAGTGAGTGTGTTCATAGATTGCTTCAATTGCAGTTAACTGTAAACATGGGCCATTACTCTCTTGAAATTTCATTTTGGAGGACTAGGATTATGAAATATTGGGATGAATAGTGATTAACAGACCTAGTTCTAATCGGATATGAAACTTTAGAATTTCCAGAGGCATCCACAATGAGATAGGTGGGTGCCTGGCCAATGAAGGAAGCCTTGGTGGAGCAAGGGCTGAGAAGTCAAGAGTTGTTGTGCTATCCCTAGATTTCTCTCTGGGCTGTTATGCTTTTATTGCTCTATATTTCCATATTTTATAGTTCAATTAAATTTGCTTTTAAATTCTTGTTTTTTATTATTGTTATTAAACGATGTTTAGTTATCTTGTAGTTAATTTCACTATAATCAACTCATGATATCATTGTCCCCTTATTATATATGTATACATACTGTATATATATGTGCATATATGTGTGGGAGATGCAACGGGGGTTAAGGAAGGTATTTAGATGGAGCTGTTCAATTCAATACATTGCTCGAATCTTGTGGTTTCGATAATGAATCTAATCAAACACTGAAATGGTTAAGTATATCCTCTTTTTCTATTCTGCTACTAGGAAATAGATGGATGTGTTTGGACTTTCATTTCCTATTTGTGCAATATTTGCTCTTCTATCTCTGATTTTAGTTTCTCCTTATTTGACCACATATGTGATCCTGTAATTCTGCAGGTCAAAATGAATTATCAACCGTCTCTAGCAAACAGGTATCATTTTTTCAGATACCTATATTTTGGAGCGTTGTTTATGATATGTTAAAGCTTAATAAGAAAGTGTTGTATGATTCGTGGTTTAAATTTGAGACAGGGGCTGGCATTGCAACAACTTAAATCTGTATTCTCGAAAGATGTAAGTTTGCAGTCAAACAAGCACAAACTGAAATGTTTAGACATGCTTTAATATGCCTTATTTTGTAGTTCTCCCCTAATTTCAGCGTATTGTAGGTAATTGATGTTATTGACGCCAGTACAGATGATTTGGGGCCGTTGAATGTTGATTTTTTTCAAAAACATAAATTTTCTGCCTCTTGGAAACTTTCCAGGCATGAAACTGCTATGGGTAATGCCACTTCTGCTGAGGTCAGTACGCAGGTACAGTGATATGCTAGTAGAAAAAACTGAATTTTTATTTGAATATCTAATTCACTTTTTGATAACTTAAAGATTGCCGGAGTAGCATCAAAGCCCAAGCAAGAAACATCTAGAGTCAAGGAGGAACATAATTCAAATGGTAATACCTTCCCGAGTTGAATACTTGATTTTGTTATATTTGAATATTATCTGACAAGCCTATTTTGTACAGAAGATCATTCCGTATTTTTTGAGACACCAATTAAAGTGGCGAGAAGGGTTAGTACCAGGACTGATTCCAGTATAGTTTCATTGATACATTTTCCTTTTATAAATTGAAAGTCTTTTGTATATCATTATTTATGCAATGACTATGCAGCAATTGAGGGAAAGGAAGCGTGAAAAGCGTGCTGCTGACTTGGTAAAACAGGATGAGGACGTAACTGTAAAGCTTGAAAATGCAGCCATCGAACGTTCTAAATCAGTTGATTCTGCACTTTTGGGGAAGTATAGCATCTGGAGGAAAGAAAACGATAATGAAAATACCGACTCAACTGTACGCTTGATACGTGATCAAATGATAATGGCAAGGGTGTATATAAGTCTAGCAAGGATGAAAAACAAGCTTGATTTGGCCAATGAGTTACAGAACAGGCTCAAAGAAAGTCAGCGTTCTTTAGGAGAGGCAGCTTCTGATTCTGATTTACAACACAGGTAATGGACGTGTAACACTATAGAAAATTTGTCAAAATAGGACCTGAAAAATAATAAAACTTTCAATCAGGGACTCCAAAGATTTTTCCTATCGATTCGAGATATGAAAAAACTCTGACATTATATATGTTTATCAGCTGAATGCAATTTTCTTCTTTAAGTAGATTTCTTAAACACGTATTACACTTCTGACAGTGCACCTGAAAAAATTAAATTGATGGGCCAAGTGCTGTCTAAAGCTAAAGAGCAATTGTATGACTGCAACCTAGTGACAGGGAAGCTAAGAGCCATGCTGCAATCTGCAGACGAGCAAGTCAGAAGTCTGAAAAAGCAGAGCACATTCCTTAGCCAATTAGCTGCTAAGACGCTTCCAAATGGGGTTCATTGTTTAGCCATGCGCTTAACAATAGACTATTATCTCCTCCCACTAGAGAAAAGGAAGTTCCCTCGAAGTGAGAATCTGGAAAATCCAAATCTTTATCATTATGCCCTCTTTTCAGATAATGTTCTTGCTGCTTCAGTTGTGGTTAACTCAACCATTACGAATGCCAAGGTGTGTAATTATAATTGTCTGCCTTTAGTTTTTGTACCACTAGTTAATGATTTCAATTTTTGTTTCGTCTACGTTAAAGTCATGTTGACAATTATCAAGCATGTCTCAGAACTATGCCCAACTTCATCCTTCAACTTTCTCTTGGTACAATGCATTCTCAGGTGTTTAGTTTATAGGTCCATGCTTTTGGCATGTAGGCTGAGCAACGTATGTACATTTTGGTCTATATGTATGAATGGATAGACAATTCATGAATTTTGATCCTCATGAATGCATGTGCAGTTATGTGTGCACCATACATTGACCATAACATGCATGGAAACAAACATACACTCCCACTGGATTGACCCTCAAGAATAAGATTTCTGTATGTCTACATACGATAGGAGTATATGCATATATACATTCAAATAAGCATTATGCATCAAGAGATCCCTAAACTATCAACTTTTGTTTTGATAGGCCCTTAAAACAAATGTTTGTTTTAAATAGCCCTTCAAGTATTGAAATTTTATTTCATGAGCTCCATCAAGATGAAAATTGATGGAGTTTTTCAATAATATGTAGGTTGATTTTTTAATATCCAGATGTGTTTTGTGCAAGCCGTTTTAACCTCAATACTTCAGGTTATGAGTACCTAAATTCGCTTGCGAAAAATACTTTTGTACATAATTAAAGTTGAATATAGCTGCCATGTACATTATTTAACAGGACAATTAAAGTGAATTGGAAAATGCTGCCAATTTTTGTCTCGAGGGAACTACTGAAATAAAATTTCAATACTTCAAGGGACTTTTTAAAACAAAAAATAATTTAGGGACCTTTTGATGTATTATGCCCATTCAAATATGAAACTCAAAATTTCTGTTCTGAATGTGGTTGATACATATGTATGCATGAATTCACACAATATAGTGCACATTTTCACTTATGTATTTGTTCTCATTTTTTTATTGACCATCAATAGAGTCAGGATTAGTTGTTTCAATGCAATTTTAATGATTTTTCCATGTGGTACTTTTATTGCTGAACACGGGACTTTTCTCAATTGTAGGATCCTGCGAAACATGTTTTCCATCTCGTAACAGACAAGTTGAACTTTGGGGCAATGAATATGTGGTTTCTCTTGAATCCCCCTGGTAAAGCTACGATCCATGTGGAAAACGTAGATGAATTCAAGTGGCTTAACTCATCGTACTGTCCTGTTCTACGTCAGTTAGAATCTTCTGCCATGAAAGAATACTATTTTAAGGCAGCTCATCCTACCACACTTGCGGCTGGTTCTTCTAATCTTAAGTACAGGAACCCAAAGTATCTTTCAATGCTTAACCATTTAAGGTTCTACCTCCCACAGGTTTACCCAAAGTTGAATAAAATCCTTTTCCTTGATGATGACATTGTCGTTCAGAAAGACTTGACTGGTCTGTGGGCAGTAGATCTTGATGGAAAAGTAAATGGTGCAGTTGAAACCTGTGGTGAGAGCTTTCATCGGTTTGATAAATACTTGAACTTCTCCAATCCTCATATTGCTAAGAACTTTGATCCCAATGCTTGTGGGTGGGCGTATGGAATGAACATGTTCGATCTGAAGGAGTGGAAGAAGAAAGATATAACCGGTATATACCACAAATGGCAGAATATGGTACGTGCTCTTTCATTCTTTATACGAATTATTGTTATTATTATTCTGTTTGTGCCTTGTTTTGGTCCAGGAAGTACACTTTTATATTATATTTGGTCACTCCGTTCACTGACATAATCAACTATTTGGGGTTGCAAAATGTAATTATCTCAAGTATGAAAAATGCAATTTCCACATGCATTGGTTGTTTATTCTCCCTGATTTCATGAAGCGGTTGCTCTTTCCTGAAAATAATTTTCTAAATATAGATAAGAAACATGGCTAAAAAAATTGAAAGCTCGTTGGTTTCTTTTGTCTCAGAATGAAGACAGGGTGTTGTGGAAGCTTGGGACATTACCTCCAGGTCTGATTACCTTTTATGGGCTTACGCATCCACTTCAAAAGTCGTGGCATGTGCTTGGTTTGGGTTACAACCCTAGCATTGATAAGGGGGAGATCGAGAATGCAGCAGTTATACACTACAACGGTAACATGAAACCCTGGCTAGAATTGGCAATGACAAAGTACAAACCTTATTGGACAAGGTACATAAAGTATGACCACCCATACATACGCAACTGCAAACTGAGTGAATGATGAAGGGGCAAAGTCATAATTACCGGGCTAACTGGTGAATCAAACTATAGAAGTAGCTCCGGGGGAGGGGGGGTAAAGGTAAAGTTCGTTTCGTAGCATTCCTTCCTCGTGCATTGTCTCAGATTCAATTTGATTCATCTAATCGTGTTGTTAAAGGATCACGGGGTGAAAATTGTCGCCCCTGGTGTTGGCACTTTTACGTTACTTGTGGGGATGCTTTTGTTGTTAGTTTGTATTCTTTATACGTCCTAGTTAATTACTAGATTTAAAATGTAACTGGTCTGGACTGACTTGTCAGAGATGTTCTTTCGCCTTTCTTTTGAGTAAAGAAGATAAAGTTTGTCACCCGCGTAGAGTTATTGTTAAACTGAAATCTTGTTGAAAGTTTTGCATGTTTTTTAAGGGTTTTATGATTTTTTTTAAATAATTAAATTTTAAATTAAAACTTTTCATTGCACTAAACTCGTCAAATTATCACTTAAAACCTTTTTTTTTTTTTTGTGCGTTGAACTATACGAACCAGCATTATTTTTTTACACATAAATTATTTAACTAATTGTCTAGGTCATATTTAAATTCTCTCAATTTTATACATGTGTGTCACATGTAATTTTAAAAAGATTTTCTCGTCAAATCTTGTATACTTTTTCTCACTAATTTCACAATTGATTTGCAAAATTTTGCTTCCCAATTCTCAAATTTTAGGGTTTTGAAGAGAGAACAAATATCTAATTATTAGTTTTGAGCTTGAAATGCTGAACTATAAAATTATTGTCTTATTATTACTTATTCACTAACATTTAACTTGTAGCACAAAAGAATATTTCATGATATAAAGAAAGGAAGTTTTAGTAAACATAAAAAGTATAAATAATGAGTTGTATAAAACTAGTACTATGAAACAGCCAAACAGGGGATGGAAGAGAAAATGGGCAACACATTTTAATGTTATGTGGAGTATGTAGTAATACGTTTTGTATCTATCCGTATCATGATTTTTGATCTAGTAACATATTTTATTGAGAAATTCTCATATGCACTCGTTGCAGGTGCACCCTAATTTTAACTGACAAATATAAAGCCTAAAAGTGCCCTCTTCTCTCTTCACTCTACAAATCATGGTCAATACCCTTATAGGAATCCACCGCCGACTACATCTCCGCCATCGTACCTTCCATCACCTTCCACCACTTGCCACCAAATCTACCTACACATCGACGCTTTCCCCACAATGGAAGCCATCGTTTTTTAAATCCTCCGCCGCAGCAACCCCGGCATTTGTCGCGCACTCGAGACCATCACTCGCTTCGCCACCGTCTCCGCCTTCATCATCAACTTCTTCTGCACTGCATCTCTATCTATCACCGGCAAGTATCCCTACTTACTTTTTCTTCACTTTCAGAGTTGATTCTAATTCAGTGGTGAGAGATTCGAAAAAAACTTGTAGTGATGAGTGTTCTAACATTCAATTCAAATCAATTAAAGAAACAAGATAATGATTCAGTGATTGCTGCAAGTGATGAGATCATTAACCAAGGTAGGTCGTCTTCATATGACTTACATGCCGTCAACTGGGTCGGTGGTCCAGTTCAGACTTTGGATGGAAAAGTCTATTATGCATCTTATTCCTTTCGTTATGATCTATAATTTATTTTTAAAGCACTTAAATAATGGCTTGTGATGATGTATTTGGTGATTTTGATTAGTTTCATGTTTATGTTTGAAGGTGATATTTATTTAGGCATAGGCATATGAATGATTATGGTTTTCTTCTTCTGATGGGCGTAGACATTTGAATCTAGTGATTTATTGATTGTTTTGTTACTGGAAAATTAACCTTTTTAGTGTAAAGTGGTAATTTTCTTAGTGAGAAATGTAGTTCCTTTTTATTGAAAAGTGTAATTATTATTATTGAAAAGTGAGAGATATTTTAATTGAAAAACGTAATTATTATTATTGAAAAGTGTTAGATATTTTAAGTGAAAAGTGGTAATTTTGTTACGTGTAATCTTTAATAGTGAAAAGTGGAAATTTTATTACTGAAAAGTGGTAACTATTATTATTGAAAAATGGTAATTTTGTTACTGAAAAGTGTAATCTTTAATAGTGAAAAGTGGAAATTTTGTTATTGAAAAGTGTAATCTTTAATAGTGAAAAGTAAAAAGTGTAATCTTTAATAGTGAAAAGTGGAAATTTTGTTATTGAAAAGTGTAATCTTTAATATTGAAAAGTGAAAATTTTGTTACTGAAAAGTGTAATCTTTAATAGTGAAATTAAAGTTGAAAAGTGTAATCTTTAATAGTGAAATTAAAGTTGTAACTATTGAAAAGTGGTAATTATTATTATTGAAAAGTTGTAATTTTGTTACTGTGGTAACTATTATTATATTGAAAAATTGTATTTAAAATAAATTTTGTGAAATAGGGAAAAAAATTACAAACAGAAATAGCTTTTAAAATAAAAAAAACAAACAGAAATAGTGAATTAAAATAAAAAAACATGAAACAAAATCGATAAAAAAAACAAATAGAAATAGTGAATTAAAATAAAAAAACATGAAACAAAACTGAATCTATGATCTCATGGGTATGAAAGGTGTTTGAAACCACTAGAACAACAATAACTTAATTTAATATATTTTTGCCCTTACTCATACATAGAGAGTTAATCTGTGCATTAGTGTGCACGTGCACACTATGCACAAGAGACCAACTCTATTTTATTTTATTTTGAAGTTTCGGACATTCGGTTCAAAAATTTACTAATTCTGAATAACTAATTCCACCGTCCATTTGCGAAGGTCCCGTTTAAAATCAGAGCTATGGACTAACACTTGAAAAGTAGCACACTCCTAACTCCTAAATTTCAAACTTACACCACTATCTTTGGATTCATCCAAGTAATATATTAACATATTATTTGGTCCATCTATATTACATAGAATAAAAGGAAACAGAAAAATTGATTTTTATTTATGTAGTACTCTCTTCGTTCTGTCATTACTTTCACACTTTCCTTTTCGGAACGTCACACAATAACTTTCACACCCTTACTCTTTATAAACTTCACCCTCACAATATCCTCAATTTTACACAAACGACATTACTTTTTCTCAACACTTACACAAAAGTCAACTCATTTTTTTACTTTATACATAGAGCTTTACAAAATTACCCTCAAAATCCTTACTAAATTCTCTTTTCTTAATTTGTGTGCCACTTCACACGTGAAAGAAGTCAACTCATTTACATTATTTGCTTTATACATAAAGTTTTACAAAATTACCCCTCAAATTTCTCCCTAAATTCACTTTTCTTAATTTATGTGTCACTTCACATTAGGAGTGTTCAAAATAAAATCGGACTGGAAAAAAGACCGGAACCGGACCGACCGGTTAGATTCCGGTCCGGTCTCCGGTCTGGCAAATTTTGAATTCCGGTCTTCCGGTCCGGTCCGGACCGGAATTTATTTTTATTTTTTTAATTTATTTTTATATTTTTTTACTAATGCACTCTCAATTATTTTTCAAAACTAAGTAATTAGTGAAAATGTGATGAAATCTATTACATTTTTTGCAAATATATAAATTAACAAACATATTTAATTTATTTTTATGGTCAAAAGATCATTAATAATAATGTAAATAAAATTCACATCGTAATGAATAGCAAACACTTTAATTTTCATAGACAAATTCATCAATCTTATTCTTGCTTCCATAAACTAAAAAAATAAAATAAAAATTTTAAAAATTCGGTCCAAATCCGGACCGGACCGGAATTTATCGGTCCGGTCTGGATCGGATTAATTACGATCTGATCTCCGGTCCGTTCTTTAGCACACATTCTGGTCCCGGTCCAATTTTGAATCAATGCACACCCCTACTTCACATGTGAAAGTAATCATGGGATGGAGGGGGTAACATATTTGTATTCGTAATCTTAATATAAGACATAAAATCATTAGGCTACTAGTACTATAAAATTAACAAATAAATAAAAAACAATCCGTTTAACTCATTAATAACCCACAATATTGTACGGAACGATTTCAATCTAAATTGGAATTGAAATTGAAAATATGGATATACCTTCAAATCACAAAAGCATTTGATTTGCATTTGTTCTGGATTAATCCAATCCTTTATTCATTTTGAGTACGTAGATACGCATGTATTTTAACTTAATTTATTTAATTTAATATTTAACTTCAATTTATTAGAATTCAATTTTAATTGTATAGGCACACTTGATTAAATTTAGGTAAAGTCTAGTATGCATTCGAGTGCATGTTGTGCACCCTAATTCATGTGCATTTTTCAGTTTACTGACTTACACTTTTTGGTAAATGGTGTTGCACTTTTCAATTATTACTAAAAATATTATTATACAGTTTTTTTTTTTTTTTTTGAAATCTCGGGTAACACCATTTACAAAAAAGTGTACGTCATTAACTGAAAAGTGCAACATGGACTAGGGTGCACAACCTTAAATTTATGAGCAAATACCGATACATGAATATATACGCGAATTAAAGCAAACACCACCAGAATTATCTTTAAATCATGGGGTGTGCCCGGTTTTGGAATTTAAGTATTCCAAAATTTCTCCAAACTTGTACTTTTACAATATTAATTATGCACTTCAACTTATCCAATTAAAAAAAACTATCTAAAATAATCCAAGTAGAGTTGCACTAGAGTTGATATCTTCCCTTTTAAGAAAGACTATTCATTTGGCTTGTCAAAACAAAAAAAAAGACTATTCATTTGGCATTATCATCGACCACAAATAGACACGTGGCAGTATAAATACCGATCAAGATAGAGAATCTTTTATCTTGTGGACCATTCTGTAATTTCAATTTTTGCTGAAGAGGGCCTGAACTGTTAGTATTTGCAAAAGGCTTCCTTATCCGCATTGTGATTTACACGTGGCAATCGTATGTGTGTTATGTTCTTCGACCGGCGATTAGTGTCAGGCACCTCTTCAATGACGTCATCTCCTGCATTTTAATGAAATGTCTTAAATATCCTTCATTTTAAAAGATTTTATCGCAACAAAGATCATCTCTTCACTTTGAGAAATATTTGGGTGCACAAGTTCCACGTTTTGCACAATTAATATTTTTAATAAACAAATTAATCAATTTTTGAAAAATAATTAATAGCTAATAATTTTTTTTTTAGTAAAACAACTAAAAAAATATTCATATATAATATTTTACATATAATATTAATATGTTTACGGAAAATATAAAAAAAATTCACATATCCTAAATGAATTGGACCGTCCCTAAAAAAATTGTGCACAATGAAAGATTAATTTTTCACTTTTAAGGTTGTTTTACCATAAATACAAAAATATTTTATAATAACATAAATGTTCATAATATATTAAAAAACGTGTTACTACATGAATATCTTTTGTATTACTTTATTAATAATTGTGTCGTTGTGTTACTGAATGAAATAAGTTGTATGCAAGTATAAATATGTAGTAACACATATTTATCATTATATTAATACAAACTTTAGAGTGAAATTTATTTTTAACACCGTTCGATCCAATTAAAATTCACATTTTTTTTTAGCTTTCCTTTAATATTTCAAAAAAAGAATATCTCAACAACTAATGTCTTGTAGAAATATGCATTTATTGCACTATGTTACATGATTTATACAAAACTTTACTCATTTTTTTTTTCAATGGATAAGTGCAAAAATAAGAAAAAAGAAATCCAAAATGTTATAGTCCTGGGCATATCGGTCTTTTCACATTGGCACAACCGTTTGAAGAAATATATCGCCATAATATGATGGTGACGTGCTCTGAATAGTCATCTCAACTAAATTAATATCTTAAAAATAGCAGCAGCACCCCCTCTCTCTAGAATCTCTATCTCCTTCTCTGACACCATTTCTTTTTTCCTTTATCCACTCTACTCCTGATCTTCTTCTTCCTTTATATAACAGCAACAGATTGTTGTTTTTCTTTTTTTTACTGTGATCTAGCTTTTAAAACTTGGTGCAGATTTTTGGTGGGTGGGTTCTTCTTCTCTTGATTGTTGAAGCTTTTTCAGAGATCAGCCAGGTGCGATACTTAAATTCATGGATTTAAGAAAACCCCCCTTCTTTTTGTAGTTGATTGTCTCTTTAAATATTGAATCACCATTGCTTGTTATGTAACAACTAAACTGGATTCTTGTTTGTTGACTTTAGTGGGATATGGGCTAATGGTTGACGAATATTAGATTGATCCTAATTTCAGAATAATTTACCATCTTATACAATATGCTACTTTTGGGACTATGTGCCTGAAATGAGATTCTACTTTGTGTCCTTATCTGTTTGTAGAATCATTATATAGCCAAGTTTTTCTTCTTTGTGATTTCATTATTGATTAATTGTGTGATGCAATTGAAAGGATTGGAGATGGCTTCCTTGCAAGGCCCTGTTGTTTGCCCTGTAGCTCATCCAAAACAAACTGGACTCTACTCTGTGCCCTCCCTGCTTAAAGTTAAATTCATTGGAACTGGATTATGGAGGCTGAGGGGGCTAGCTACTACCCGGAATAGCATCGGCTACCAAGGGCATTTGAGGAAATGCAGCACGATTCGGGGTAGTTTCAGTTCCTCTTCGAATGGTAATGGTAGCACGGCTGAAAATTCGAATGAGAATGATGCTGATTATGTGAATTCAAGTGTTGTTGAAGCAGGTATAGTATAACAACTATGATGTTATAGTATAACAAATACTGATCAGTTGCACAAATAAATGATGTTGTTTTTGTGCCATTTTTATAACTTTTATTGTGAATATGTGAAGCAACTTTTAGGTTTATAGCATAATTGGTGAGTGATGGTGATTATTATATGAATGTGTTTATTGTTTAATTTGGAATAGTTGAGGTGAGAAGTGGCCCTGAAGGTTTCATGATCAAGATGAGAGATGGTAGGCACTTGAGATGTGCTCATAACAACCCGGCGGGAGGTCATCTTCCGGATTATTCTCCACATCCCGCAATCGTCTTGAAGATGGAAGACGGGACTGGGATTCTTCTCCCGATTATTGTTTGTAAGTGCATAACAAATTCCTATTGTATAGTGATTGATTATAGTCTTTACAGTCTCTTTATTGTGATTACTTGTGGCTTTTATTACAGTGGAGATGCCAAGCGTACTCCTCATGGCAGCTGTCCGTAATGTCCAAATTGTATGTCTACTTTCATGCCTTTGTTTATGCTATCAAACGTAGGAATCAAATATGTGTGACAAAAACTTTAATGAACTTGGTTCACTGAAGTATACTAAAAAATATTATTTTGAAGAACTGGAAACAAATATGTTATTTTTAGATTGAATCTACTTCGATGAAGCTAATTCTTCGCTTGGCATTCAGGCTAGACCAACCATGTATCAAGTGGTGAAGGATATGGTTGACAAGATGGGATATACTGTGAGTTAGGATACCGTATTTTCTTTTCCCCTAGTTAGTTATTTAAGCTTAGATCTTGAGTTTTTTGCTCGTGTCTTTTCCAGGTGAAACTTGTACGTGTTACCAAGAGAGTACATGAGGCATATTTTGCTGAGTTACATCTTGCAAAGGTAGGCATTCTTGTCTGAATTACATACAGGCAGTCTTTGCTATGTAGTTTTTCACTAATAAAATATTTTGTGGTGATTGAAGTTGGACAATGAAACAGAGAGCATAAGCTTTGATCTTCGACCCTCGGATGCCATTAACATTGCAGTGAGATGCAAGGTAATGATCCAAAATTTATCATAGTAGTGAAAAAACTTTTTGTATTTTTCGTTCCATTTTGTTGAGCCACCTTGTAAAGTTACCAGTCAAATGCCCTGTGATTAACTATTTCATTGTTTGTAAGTTAAGTATTTGGATTGTGATTTTGGGCGTGCTCTCATCTAATTAGTGATTTTATTGTTCTACCCTTGAATATTGTTGGTTGAGAGTTTTTTAAATATGTTTATGGATGAGATATCTGTTTCCTTTTGTGTAATAGCTACCCCTTGTTTCGTCATACGTTGTCCCTGCTAGATTGTCAACCACTGAGCTTATGTGTAACCATTTCAGCATTTTCATTGGAAACAAGTGCAAATTTCTGTTGTTTGGTTTGTAATCACACGTTGGTTGAATGCAGGTGCCAATTCAGGTGAACAAGTACCTGGTATATACTGATGGCATGAAGGTTATTGAATCTGATAAGGTATCACCGGTGCAGAGTTCGTCATCAAATGGCCTATTATTCTCTCAACTCGACAGGTAAAGTTGGCATCTTGCTTGTGGCTTAGAAAGTTGACAATTGCTCCAATGTGAATGAATGACTATATATATTGTTTGACTGACTAATTAGCTTAGGAGAAGGTCCATTCCGGTTCTAACTTGTGTGTTGTATTGAGGCAGACCTACTGGACAGCCCTGCATTCAAACTAAAGAGTTCGACTTAGTCAGGAACATGTTTATCGCTGCTGTTGAAGAACGCTACAGGGATGCAGGTATGAGTTAGCCCCCTGGTTTACAACTAATACTGTTCAGTGAAAGCAACTGATACTGTTCAATTAAAACAACTAATATTGTTCAGTGGAAACAATTGATACTCTTTAAAAAATACGAGACCTGGCATTTGGAGTTTGTTAAATACTAACTATTGAGATCGTCCTTAAAACAACAAAGGGTTGTTGAATGGAATCGAGATTTCTCATGTCGATTAATTATTGCAGCTTTGTGGAGAGACAAGCTCACTCAACTTCGGACTAAACGGAACTGGGCATAAACGATGGAAGAACAGCAGATGATCGAGCTAGGGTGATTCCGTCTGGTTCAAAAGTTTATTTATGTGTGTATGTATGTATATAGAGATGAATGAATGGTAGTAATAATCAATTGTATAAATCCCCAACTGTCAAACCTCCTTCCTTGTATATATTGCATCTTCCTATGATATAATTAGCACATCATTATTTCCATGCTTCTTGTTAATTTCACATTCCTAATATTTTAATTTTCTGCTGAATTCTGTCACCATTATTCACCAATTATCCTGTTTTCATGTGTACTCTTTTCCCATTTGCATTCATCAATTAAAATGCCAACTGGTGAGTTTTTTTTTTTGAGGAGGATACATAAGGAGTAGAGATGTTAAACGAAAGCTGCTCGTGAGCTCGGCTCGACTCGTTTGTTAAATGAGCTCGAGCTCATTAGATACTCGATTTATTAACGTGTCGTTCGAGTTCGACTCATTAGGTTCGATATCTAATTTTTTTTTTTTTAAATTTCATTAGGCTCGTCTCGGCTTGATAGGCTCGTTAACGAGGAGCTCGTTTCTTAGCTCGTCAATGTTATCGAGTTGAGCTTGAGCTCGAACTTCAAATACTCGGCTCGAATAACAACTCTAATAAGGAGTGAGAAATATGATCTCTTGTGATGAATCTCCCATGAATCCTAACATACTAAGATTGAAATGGTAGAGTGAACTGCGCGTTGCGCAAGTTTTGTTGTACACCGTGGTGAGAATTTGAATTTGCACACTACAAATTCTTGTGATAGCTTTTTCATTCTTTCCACAATGCTACTTTCCGGCCCTACCCCTTGTATGTCGCCTTTGCACATCCCTATTGCTTGTATTGAATCAGTGCATATCTCAACCGTGGTATGATTTCTTGCTTTAGCCTCCCCAGACATACTTCAATTGCTTTTAATTAGTTCTTAAAGACCCTATCCACTTTTAAAATATCAGTTTCAGTCAAGATCCGTCAATTGGTGAGTATATTTTTAAAGGGTGATATTTGAGTGCAATTGATTGTACCTATACAATTGAAATTGAACTTTAATAAATTGAATTAAATATTGAATCAAAGATTAAATCGAACATTAAAATTTAAGTGTATCTATAATTCTATATATTCAATTGATAGATGAATTTGTCTTTTAAAAAAAAATTACGTGATAATATTAATCTATCTTACTATCTATGTAGCACGAAATATGTTCTAGGTGACACTATTTCAGTGGAAACTTGTTGTGAAGTAATGGGGAAGCTTGACCCTTTTATTTTTTAAATATAGAACTTTATCCCACCTTTGATACTCAGCTTATTGGACAAAAATTACCCATTATGTTAATTTATACTTAACGTGAGAGAGTAGGGATCATGATTTATTAATTAATTGAAGAAAACTTGACACTGAATTAATAAAGAAGTGAGCAAGATTCATTTAATTGGACTCTTCCAAAAAAATTCACCTAAAACTATCACACCAAAATTAAGTTAAACATAATATGTATGAATTAATTAACAATAATTATTTTACTATAACAATATTCTAACAACTATTTTTTAATCGTCTACTGTGCCATTTTCACATGTATCCATTTTGAAATCTATTGCGTCAAAAAATAACGCCTAATCACGGGCTTAAATCGTCCTTTATCCTTAGCGATCCGAGCAATTCTTCTCAAAGGTCTGTAGATGACCTGCAAAAATACGCGGGAGGGGATTCCAGCGCGGAATCTCCGACGCTCAAGTCAGAATCACTCTCAAGAAGATCAAAGAGGAGTTTTCCTGCAATTCTTAGGGAAACTCTGGTAAAAATCAAGGAATATTTCTGGTGAATTCAAAGTATCTTTTGGTGATGTAAAGTGCGTATGTAATTTCTAAAAAACGTAATTGATCAAATAAAACTAACCTGCTTTTTATACCTGGTCCATTTTCGGAGAGAGGAAGACTGCTTCTTCCTATATTTACTCCTCTATCCCTGAAGACTCGGCCCTTTAACAGGCCCTATCTTATCGCCTTGACCCATTCTCTTCATCTTACTCAGAGAAACGGCTCTTAAATCCCCTCCTCTTGAACCAGACTTATTCGGCCCAGAGACTACTGATCTTCATATAAACTATTTTGATTTATCTCGTATCCACGTGTCAATGTCTCCAAGAGATATTTTGTCCGCATCAAAATTCAATAAATTTTATAATAATAGTTTTAAAAAAATTCTTTTTCGAATCAATTTATTGTAGACGGTCTCCCTCATCTTTCCTCTCCGGCTTTTAATTCTAATTATATATATATATATATAAATCAATATTTAAAAAAAAAATCAATTTAGTATTCATTATTACAGAAACCAACTCAAAAATGAAATTGTGTGGAATTAGACTCCTCTAGAATTTGTAAGTTAAAAATAAAATAAAATTGGAAACTATACATTTTATTAAAAAAAGAATAAGGATGTGTTAAAGTAGATTTATTGATGGATAGTATATAGTGCATGTGAGTCACCAAAATTGTGTATGCCGCGGCATATTCCCGCCAATTGACACTACACCGAACGCACACGCTAACGACACGTGGGGCCCCTCTCTTTCCTCCTCCCCCTCCACCAGCCGCTCATTTAACCGACTCTCTCAACACAAATCAGATCAAACCAAACCTGCAATCCCTCTCCCAATTTTCTCTCTCCACCCGCTACAATGTCGAACTCTCTCGATCGAAATTCCACCACTTGTGAGTCATTCCATTGCAATTCCTTTCTACTTTCTTTCCTGTAAAGTAAATGCGCTTATTATCTACTGCTTAAGTAGTCATAGATCTTACTTTCCTTTTTTTTTTTTTTTTGGATTTAGTATTGTAGAATTGAGTATTAGATTTTGGTTTTCAGTAATGGAGAAAGTGTAATTCGTTGGTTAAATATTGAAATCTTGTTGTTGCTTCCTGGTGATAGATGATGATTAAATGGCTTAATGGTTGTAGGTTAATTCTACTTAAATATAAATAGATTTATTGGAGAACAATTGTAATTAGTTTCATAGCCTCCAATATATCTAATGCTGTCTTTGCATTGTAAAACTTAGGAATCTATGTTTTATGATTGTAACATTGACTAAGTGTTTTTCTTCTTTAAATAGGAGTGATCTTTGTTTAGCTAGGGTATATTGTCATTTATAAGAAACATTGAGATTTGTCTTTTGAGAGTGGTTGTACGTTATATCTGTCTTGAGTTTGGGTATTTATTGTGTCTGGAGGTATGTTCACTGATACAAAGAGTGAGGAGTGAATGCCCTTGTGGGAGTAAAGGGGGTTTTGCTTGTCGGTTTGATTTTTGTGGATCCATAACCTATTGTTTTAGTTTCACATACAACAATGTAATCATCTTTTGATATGCATATGAAATTATGCTTTTCAGAATTTTCATAGTGTAATCCACGCGTCTTTGTCTCTGTGTTGCAGTCACATTTTTTATATACTTTTTAAGGTGAATTTGTCACAAATTTCCATTTTCTTTGTCTGTATGTAATTTATAGTGAATATGGTTTGCACTGTCAATATGCAAAAAATATTTTTTAAATTCATCAACTTTTAGATGAAGATGGCAGTTTGATGTTTCTCGAAAAACATGATTTTAATTGTTCTCTGTGTGCGTGTATTTTATATACTTTCCGAATTGATTATCTTAATTCTGAACTATTTCTATTATTTTCTGAGTGACCCAACTCTAAAAGAATTCTTTTAGAAGATGGATGGTGGATATTAACAAAAGTTTTGCAGCAAATACTAACAAGAATCATCAGTTTACCTGCGAATGGCTACCAGACTACTAGTTTCTGAATTAGTGGGTGCTTGTTACTTCTTTAGGAAACAGCATTTTTATTTATGCTTGTGTATTAGACCATTTAGTCCAGCTGGTTCAGATTGAAGTTTTTCTTAACTGCTTTACCATCTTAGTAACTGTTATCTTCATATTATGGCTTTTGCCAGATGGATTCTGCCCCTTTGGTTTTGTATGCTTCCAGTTTTCTACTATATCAGTTCCATCTCTTCCGTGGCAGCATGCCAGTGATTTGCTCAAGAGTCGGTTTGACTTCTTTAAATCTTGACATTGAATCAGAAAAAGTCATTGTGTTTCCTCAGGTTGCTGTAAGGATGATAAACACAAACACAAAACAGATTGTGGAAACACAGAGGAAAATATGAAATTTGGAATTCTGAAGAAAGCAAAAGGTGCATCCAGTAAATTCAGGAATTCTCTAAAAAACAAGATCAGAAGGAAAAATGATGCTGGAGTTTGTAATGTAGAGGATAATCATGAAATTGAGGAGCAAGAGGTTGTTGATGCTTTTAGACAGACACTGATGAAGGATAATTTGCTTCCTGCAAGATTTGATGATTACCATTTAATGTTAAGGTAACTTTATCCCATACTCATGCTTACATTTCAGAAAAATTGCAATTAATTTCTTAGACAACTTGAAAATTTTTGTTCACATTTGAGACTATCTCTTTTCATTCTAATCTAACCTTAGTTGGATTGTAATTTAATACACTTTTAAGATGAATGTGAGATATATCTTGTCCTTGTTTCATGATGATTCTGATTTCAGGATTAAGCTTGTTCTCCATACATGCCAAGCATGAAGCTTATGCTGCATCTGTTTTTCATAAAAATTAAGACCTTACATTCAGTCATAATACACATTTTTTTCGTCTGACCAATCAACAATTTGCAGGTTTCTTAAAGCAAGGAAGTTTAACATCAATAAAACAAAAATCATGTGGGCAAATATGCTTGAGTGGAGGAAAAACTTTGGTACTGATACAATCATTGAGGTGATATTTTAAATCATCTTCTTATGATTATATTACTACCTTCTCTTACACAGATATATTGGAACTTGGTTTTTTCACTTCTGGTGATGAGAATTTGAATAAATCTAGTTAGGTAGTTCAGCTTTTGTAGTGCCTTTACACTTGTCTTAAAAAGGGGAGTTGATAGCAATGAATTTGGGACATTGACATATCTTGCTTGAAAAAAAAAAAGTTACCATCTACATGTAGTAAAGACTAAAGAGGCATAATAAAGTACCTCTCTCAGAACTCGGGCGATGATTCTGTAAGGCGGCTTGGGTTCTTTATTAACTTGTTTCTGGGTTCTTAGGTTATAGTTCATTCTGTCAAATGTCATACAAATCTTGAGTATATTTACCTTACACGAAATTCAAGGAAGTTGGTCTGTTTACTTCAACATTATTTTAGATTTCCATAACGGGGTTAATATCACTTTGCCATCAGTATTATGCCCCCCCTTCTATCAAACGGCACATGTAAAAAAAAAAAAATCCGATTGCATCCTATACTATCTGGGATTGTCTAATTGCAACTTGTACTTTGTTTTGGTGGTTTTTCCAGTCAAAAGTCTGAACTTGCATGCCTGTTTCTCATGGGTATATCCGTCCATTCAAGACACTTGTACTAGACCCCTTTTATCAAACTGGTACCTTTACAATTCACGTGTTCGACCTTTGGCCGGAAAAATCACTAAAACAAAGTACATGTTGCAACTAGTCAATCTCAAACAATATAGGATGCAATTGGAAAATAAAAAATTGTACAGGCACCAGTTTCATAAAAGGGGTATAGTAATTAGTACATGTAGAAAAATGATATTAACCCTTCCATAATTTGTTATTAACTTTTGGACTATTGCTTAGAGCTATCTTAGATATCATAACTTTCTATGCACTTCTTTCATTCCCAGGACTTTGACTTCAAAGAGTTGAAGGAAGTTCAACTATATTATCCTCATGGTTATCATGGCGTTGACAAGGATGGAAGACCCGTCTACATAGAGAGACTGGGGATGATTGATGTTGACATGCTAATGCGAGTTACAACCTTGGAAAGATTTGTGAAATATCAAGTGCAGGAGTTTGAGAAAAGTTTTGCTATTAGGTTTCCTGCCTGTTCTGTTGCTGCAAACCATCCCATCGATTCAAGTACAACAATTTTGGACGTTCAAGGATTGGTATAGTTTTGTTATTGTTTCACTTTGAAGAGCATATCGATTTTCCATGGTTCAAAAGAGATTATGAATGCTCACGTGAGCTCTTTTTTCACGTTCAGGGTTTAATGAGTTTGACAGGCCCTGTTATGGAATTCTTAAAGTTGGTTCAGGAGGTTGATAACAACAATTATCCTGAAGTATGTGTGCATACTAGTCCCTTGATTTCTTTATAATTCCTAGACCTATAGTCAATATATAAGATTCTACATTTGCTGTGCATATTTTTCTGTTTAAACAGATTTTTTTTTAATTAAATATATGACAGACACTTTGCCGAATGTTCATAATCAATGCTGGTCCTGGCTTTAGGATGATATGGAATGTGGTCAAACCCTTACTTGATCCCAAAACTACTTCAAAAATTCAGGTTTGCCTGTTAACCACATTCATTATGTGTAAAGTTGCATATTGTTGCTAGTAATACATGGGATAATGCATGTTTTTTTTCTTTGTCTGAATTCTTTAGGTACTTGGCAGCAATTACCGAGGAAAATTGCTCGAGGTGATCGATGAGAGGTGACTATCACTACATTTTCCACTGACTATTCTTGGGATATTACTCCCTCTGTTCTACTTTAATTGTCACTAAAAAAAATCCAAAATATTTGTCCCTTTTAGTTTCCAAGAGATTAAATATTTTATTCCAACTTCGCCATTTTCTTAATATTTATGATAGGTTCATTTTAGGCAAGATAAATGACCCTAAATGATTCATTAATAACGTGTTAGAGGGTATATTAGTCGTTTCATACAAATAATTATTAGTAGGAAATGACTTTTTTCTTAATATGTGTGTTTAAAAACCAAAAGCGAAATTAAAGTGGAAGGGAGGGAGTATCATTTTTTGTCCCCAAAATTAACTCCCATTTCTCTTTTGGTCCCCCTATTGCCATCACTATCAAGTTTGGTCCTGACTCCTACATTTGGTCTCGCCATTAGACAAAATCATTAATTAGTTGGTGCTAATGTAATTAATAGTTTTCAAATAATTAAATTTTGCACTCCCAAATAGTTGATCCCGGTAGTCAACGGACGATCAACTCACGGTGGGACCAAATGTGGGAGTAAAAGTGATATAGTTGAGATGATTTAATCAGAATTTCAAGAATCAAGATATCGATTTCCTCTTTCAAGGCCACGGTATAAACCGCCACACACAAGCTTTAACAGCTGCTATTCCATAAGATTCTCAATAGTCCTCCTAAACTGGAACTCTAGACTATATATACAGCCACAAGCCCAACACAAAGGCCCACCAACATAAAAGAAAGCCCAATCGTCATATAAAGGAAAAATAACAGAATAACCCACTGCTCCTATCTTTTTCTTGCGCCGTTTGTACACTCTAAGTACAAGTGTATCAAAAAGTGTACTTCTAGGACCAAAACTTGACAGTTCGTGAAATGAGGGACTAAAAGTGAAGTAGGGGTGAAATTTAGGGACTGAAGATGATATTAACGCGACTATTCTACTAACTTTGAAGCTCATATAATCGATTGGTTGGCAGTGAGCTGCCAGCTTTTGTAGGTGGTTCCTGTAACTGTGCAATTGAAGGGGGCTGTTTGAGGTCAGATAAAGGACCGTGGAAAGACCAAAATCTATTGAAGGTGATAAACTGTTATGTTGTAAGTGTGTTCCTTTTTGCAATGTAACTTCTAAAATTAGTTAAGAATTTTCGTGTGTAGATGCCTCGAGACACAGAAGTGCATCAAGCAACAATCCCTGATGAAAATTAGTTATCAGGTAATCATCATATCACATGCTATTATGCTATGAATAGCTTATGGGATTGACAGCATTTCTCATTTTTCGCAATCGATTTTCAGTTCAGTTAGATTATTGATCTGTTTTTACATTTCAAGGTTGATGATTCTTTTGCCTCCGTAATACCATGAGGAATGATCAAAAGCAGAGCGCTGGAAAAATTAAGGGGGATTCTTAAACCTGTAAGTTTAAATAACATGCATGCTGGGAATAGTAGTTTGAAATTTCATTGGCTCCTCTCCTCTACAGAGTTGTCAAAATCAGCAGAAAAATCAAATCATTCCCATCTGTTTTTGTTGCCAGTTAGAGATCTTATGTATATGTATTTATTTTTTTGTTAAATTAAGGCATTATGTTTCTAATTGATTGCTGTGAATTTGATCTTACTGATTGCCAGTTTCAAGATTTTATGCTATATCTTGTGTTATTTCTTATTTATAGTACTATCTTTTCATATCCTGGTGTGTGATTTAATTAAAAGGAGGGCTGGAATCTATTTAAACAAGACCACAGCCTTCTTGCACATGAATCTGTTATATGCATGATGATTACACTGAGGATCATCTAACTTGACCAAGTTATTTTTGCAAAAGAAGTAGTGGACTTGCGGAAATTTGTTTATTTTAGCCTTAGCAAGGAAATTTTGAATAATGGGTACAAGATCCTTTTTTAAGCTCTTTTTTTTTTTTTTTCTTTGGAGCAATTTTTTAAGCTAATTGGGTGCATAAACCTTTGCATTTCACATGTAAGACCTAAATATATCTCCTCGAAACCACTGTATGCCCCCAACTAACTTTTAACTCTTCGATGGAAGTCTTTTTAACGACAATTTATTATTTACAATTTTGGCACACTGTTTGGTGCACTTGTTGTATCATATAGCTCATTCAATTTTGACTAAAAATTTTCAACAAAATTATTATTTTATACGGAGTAGTATTTTTTTTTTTCACGATTGTAAAGTATTGATGAAAAGTAGTACTGTAGTACTGTTTATTACAATAACATTAATTAACCTATAAACAAATATTTTTATTTTATGTAATGAATAGTTTTCTTCATATGAATTTTTAACACTTTTTTATATATTTCAATTTTTCTATGAATGAATCAAGCTTTAATCAAAATTGATGTATAGAAGCTTTGCTTACTCGTAAATCTTTGGATTGAAATTTATTTATCTATTTCTCTACATAATTAATTATTAACAACTTTGTCCCAACTTCCAAGGTAAACGAATAAAATAGCCTTTTCTTCATAACTGGTGTCAAATAAGAGAAAGAAGAGACATAATAAAATTGTTTATATATACCCAAATATTAATCCGAAGTGATGTTGTCAAATGTGAATGACTAGAAATAGGCCATTAATGTAAACTCTATAATTATATCAAAAAACGAACACAATGACGTAGTATCTAGTGGAGTATAAATATAATAATGAATGTCAAAATTAATAAAGATCAAAGGTTGATTGTTGTGGTTTCCTTGTTCTGGAGAAACTGAAGGAGGGCTGGTAGTGCAATTTCAGGATCGTAACTCTTCATCAGCTCTCCGGCGACTTGGGCTGGCGTCACCTCCACCTTTCTCAGCAGGTTTTCGATCATCGGAAAGAGTGAGTGGTCGTCTACCCTCAGATAGGTGGCAGCAAGAATCTTGAAGCCACTGAAGGTGCAATAAGACATCTCTAATTGCACGTCCATTCGACCCGGTCTAATTAGGGCCGGGTCGAGTCGGTCCTTGTGATTGGTGGTGAACACTATGATTCTCTCGTCTCCACAGCTTGACCACAGCCCATCAACCAAGTTCAGTAATCCAGACAAACTTATCTGATTAGTTAACAATTACATCAACAACTAATTCAAATTATTCAATCAATACAATTTTACACATATTGACGTATATATATCTGCATTACCTTGTCGTCATGCTGCTGCACAGATGCTGCATCCCTGTTCATCAAACCCACATTGCAATCAATATCTTCAATCACAAGTATAGATCGATTAGCCGTGCCAATCAACAGCCTCCTCAGATCTGAATTACACTGAATCTCCCCTAAATCCAAATCATAAACATCAAACTTGAGATGATTAGCCATGGCTGCTACCAAGCTCGATTTCCCCGTTCCCGGCGGCCCGTAAAACAAGTACCCACGCTTCCACGCTTTCCCAATTCTCCTATAATAATCCTTCCCCTCCACAAACCTCTCTAAATCCTCAATCAGGCCTCTCTTCGCGCTCGGGTCCATCGCAATGGTTTCGAATCTAGCAGGATGGTTCAACACGACGGAGCTCCAATAATCGGGGCCGTTATAATCAACGGTGTGAAGCCTCAACGTTCGCGTTTGATCTCTGATTTCCCCTGATTTCTTCAATATGTAGGGTAAATACACTTTCAGGGCGTAATCTTTGTGCTTTTTGTGAAAACTCAATTCGAAGAACCGAAGCTCGGTTTTCGAATTCCCGTTCTTAGTTGATTGCTTGATTGCTGAGGACTGCAAAATCCACTTGAATTTGATTTTTCCATAGACGTCGATGATTTCCTGGTTTTTGTCGACTGTGACGGCGAGGTTTTCTTCTTTGTCAGATTTGATCACTTTGATTCTTCTTACGTAGGGGGAGATTTTGGTGGATAGGTAGAGATTGGAGGCTTCGAACATTTGATTGGGAGTTAGAGCATCGATTTCTTCAATGACGACGGTGAGTTGAGAGGAGAATTTGACAAGGAATGAGGAGAAATAAGTGTGGATTTGTTGTGGGATGAGTTCGGTGCCGTAGTATTTGAGGAGAACGGCGGTGCTGATTACTGAAACGGCGGAGGTTAGAACTTTGGAAGACGGCAGAAATTCAGATGAGATAGCCATGGATGTTGCGAGTATTATGGTTTCTTGATGAGGGGGAAACAGAGATGTTACTAGAATTTCTCAGGAAGCAAGGTTGTTACGCTTGTACGTGGAAACTTTTCATTCTAATGGAGCCACCGCTAATTAAACACATTTCAATTTTTGTGACATTAAAATGGCTAACCCTCACTCTTAAAAACACACCTTTTGAAGTTTCTTAATTTTTTTTATGAAATAATTACAATCAACATTATCATTAAAAAAAGGGTTAATTGTAAATTAAATTACCACCTTTTCCTAAATTGTAATTTAATCTAAACTTTTGAATAATTGCAAATAAAATTACTACCTCCGTCCCTGAAAAGTTTTCATAGTCACTCTCACGATATACACGTATTTACCTTTCATACAATATCTTTTGGGGTCCATCTTACACTCAATCAAACTACTTCATTTACTTTATATATAAAAGTTTACAAAATTACCTTCAAGATTCTAATTATTATACTTTTTCCTTAAACTTCGTTACATCAAATGAAAGCTTTTCAGGGACGGAGGGAGTATTACTTTTAAATATTGTTGCAATTTAGACTTCAAGACAACTTCATTTGTGCTCAAATTTGACGTGACTAGCTGATGTGACACCTCCTTCTTAATGAAATAACATTGTTTTTTATTTCTCCTTAATGAAATAACATTGTTTTTTATTTCTCCTTAATGAAATAACATTGTTTTTTATTTCGATCTAATCTCGAAACATCAAATTTGAGTGCAAATGAAGTTGTTTGAAGTCTAAATTGCAAAAATATTTAAAGGTGGTGATTTTATTTGTAATTATTCAAAAGTTTATATTAAATTGCAATTTAGGGAAAGGTTGTGATTTAATTTACAATTAACCCTTAAAAAAATTTTTTTTATACCGTTGTTCATACTACTGTATAATTGTACATCATAATAGAAAATAGACTGATTACCATATTAAATTCAATTTTTTATGCCATCACTATTCAATGTATTCTATTATCGTTTGTATACAATATATCACTAAAAATCATGTAAATTAATTCAAAAATATACACACATAAATTCTAAAAATTTAGAAAATAAAAACGATGATATAGAGAGAAAAGGGGGACTAAATGAGATATGAGATGTTTATAGTAATGAATTGGTTTTGAGAGGTACGATAGAAAAAAAAGAGGTAATTTTTAAATTCTATTGGAGTTGTGCTTAACTTTTTCTTAAAATAAAAGGATAAGTTTGGTAATATAATTACTTTTTAAATTTTATTTGGAGGTGCTTTTTTTTTAATAGTCAAAATCATTTCATGGCCCTAAGTCCTTACATTCATAATTTGTCCAGATTAGAATTTTTGTCACGTCTAAATTCTGATTTTCAACTTGAGGTGTCCACTATATGTGCATTTTATTTAAGACTTCATTTGAATGGAGGAATTTGATCTATGAATTTTAAATCCACCATTCAAATCCATCCCACTTGTTTGGATTATAAATGGATTCCAAATCCTTAGATTTTTGTCTAACAAATTTTAGTTAAAATTGAGAGAATTTCGAATCTCACAATTTTTAGTCAAATCCTTATAAATCCTTTCATTTTAAATACCTCACCAAATCAAATCCCCTTATCCAAACACAGCCTAAGGGAAATTATTAAATTTTAACACTCATTATTTAATTATTTTATCAGAATTTCAGAAACAGCTTCAAAATCCACTATAAACCTATATCAAACATCACCTTATGCAATAAGTCATCTACAAATGCAACTTCAAAGGGATAATCTAACACTTCTCCCACACTTGTCAATTATCATTATTGGATAAAACAATCCACATGGTCATAACTTGATGCCATTTTCTGTATACTTGAGTTCCTCTACGGGAGTCTTTCATAGATATGATGCATCAGTTGATTCATGATATGTATTTTGATCAACACTATCCAACAATGACGACATTGAAAAGTATTGTAACATTTTTTCCCAACTATAGTTGACATTATTCTACTAAAGAAACTGCTGGTAAGCATTTTCTAAGGTCAGTATACTAACTGGATAAACCGGAAATGTTCCATACATCACATTTGTTGCAGAGAGAGAGAGAGAGAATTTCTAAAGCAGTAAAACACAATCAAAATGAGACATCTGACCAAATCAATTCTGCATGTTGTAATCTTGTCAAAGTATTTTGGTGAATGTTGTTGATCCACATCCTGGGCCCTTTATGCATCATCATCTTCATGCTCAATGCTGACAGGCAAAGAGTGAAAAACATACTAACATTTCAAGAAAAAGTAATAATCAACTGGGTAATGGAAACAGTCTCACCTTTCCTCGGCGACATGTATCTATCTGCACAACATAAAAGTATTCCAAGAGGGATGCACATAAATAAATCCTTATACGACTAATTAGCGAAGAATTTCAAGCAACGGATACTCAAAGTCAGCTGTCAAATCCCATATCAATTTAAATGAGTTTCACAAGGAACACTACAAACACAATTAAGTTCCACAAAGTCATTTTCCCAAATGGAGCTTACACAATCTCACTTAGGCACAGAGACAATTCATTTTCGAATATGGCATAATACAAAAGTACAACAACAAAGATTCACACGCTTATTGAGATTTGAATCAATCAAGTCTATAAGATACAGTTAATATTACATAAACAAGAGACAGCAATTAGTCACTGATTGAGCTAACTTGTGGCCTTGTGTTCATGAGTAAGTGATGATCATCTTCCAGCAAGCCATTTCCATACATTCAGTCCATAATCCAGCAGTATGACTAATTACTGCATGCACCCAACTAGTCGACATGCCCCTTTCTTCATACGAGATAGATTGATAGAAAACTAACATAACTCTTTCTTCTGAACTCAATTAATTTCCCATTTCTGCATAAGCATGATAAACTAAACATTTACATGCTTCCCAAACAAAACAAAAACAAACGATAAAAGAACAAAACCCTCATTATTGGGTTCAACTATATGCATCATCATATATTAAAAACAGACGGGATAATAAAAGCTATAAACTTGTTAAACCCTAGCAAACATAGAATTGGTAAGCAGATACCAATTGGTGGTTCGGTATGAAAAATGAGGAAATAATGAAAATTATTCATGTACATGATGGATTTGACACAGAAGATGAATAAAAATATAAAACAGAATACTAATGTAAAATTCAATAAAATAGAGGAAACCGTCGCGTACATGCTACAACAAATAGGCAACAAATTCTGAATCCCGAAAAGATATCAAATAAAAACTAAATTGAACATAATTAAAAAAAGGAATTATTCTGCAGAGACTATATAGGCCTACAAATATGGAAGAAATTGTTTGGGTAATCATCCAAAACAGAGATTTTATCCTTGAGGAAACTGTATCAATAATGTGGTGGTTCTTCAATCAATCTTGTAGGCCCATAAATAATTTTCTGAATATCAAGGAAAACCTATCCAAGTGTACACAACTACACAAGTTATAGAGAAGTTTAAAAAGAATGAAGGACCATGAAGGTAATTTGTGCAAAGGAATGCCAATATGATGGCATACTCAATCTTTGCAATATCTGAAGTGCAAGTGAAAATGATACTCTAAAATATGTTGAAACTAATTCTGCGAAAGATTTGCACCAACAAATTTAGGAGGACATTTTCACTGATATTCTCACATTGTGGAGGATTTTGTGGAATTCCAATACGAGATTTTAAACAAAAATTCAAAAAAAAAATTGCATTTTATTTTAAAGTCAGGAAACTGCTTGTTAAGGAGCAATTATGAATCATGGTTCTCTTTTTCTGTCTTGTCTTGTTACCTGTATTTTAATCCATTATACAACATGAAGTAAATGATATAGTTGATCTCTTTTATATAAGCAAATGACTTGTGAATTCCATAATTAAGTTCAAGTCAAAACTGAAAAATATTACACTTCTATAGGTTACAAGGTACCCACGCATGCACAAAAACTCACTAAAGTATATACACGGAGAGACAACGTCAGGCAAGCATAAACAAGTCCAGTTTAAAGTATTGAGTTCCCAATCTAAAGCTTGAGTTATTTGGAAATAAAGAAAGATCAATACGATGCTGAAATTCATTCATAAAAGTTTTGGCTAAAAATACACACCACCATTTTATTTACAACAATACACAAGAATTTGAAGACTCCTTACTGCTGTCACCATGATCAAGTGCTTCCTTATAGCAGCGGACTATCTGCTGATCCAGCTCGTAGTAATACTCCATTTTCTCCATTGGTTTCATATCCAGGTCAATAAAAGATGCCTATAAGATTGTAATGCACTATGATCAGACAAGAACTAGATCATGTAGTAACTAATATATAATTTATGTTATGCACTATGATCAGGCAAGAACTAGAACATGTAGTAGCAAATATATAATTAGTATTTTTACATAATTATAAGAAACATACTCGGCAGATAACATTTTGTTCTCCCAGTTAATGCAACAAATGAAGTGTGAAAAGAAGGCAACAGCAGAGTAAACTATTAACTAAGTGAATACTGGATTGGATACAAAGGTCTAATGATACTAATAATGTGTGTGCTTTATACTCCACATTGCATGTGATAAAACCCAACCTTCTGAATTGACCAAAATGACCCTATTTAACACACTTACTTTTAACAAAATATCAATAAGCATTTAACTTTTGTGTCTTCTTGTGTAAGTGTAAAATAGGAAGAATGTAGGAAAAAATTGCAATTCTAATAACATATAATACGTTTTCTTAATCTGTGTGAGAATTTGTCCAAGCCTATCTTAGTGGTTTGGAGGGAGTACTAATAATAATAAACAGATCATTCTTCATAAACCTAAAACTAATAATCAAATCGAGATCCATTTAGGTACAGGATTCATACTATACTGAAAACAAAAATAATTATGGGAAAAAGCTAATCAGAAATATTTCGAGATAGGTAAGGTGGGACCTTGTAATAAAAAGCTTGCTGGCTTGATTCCAGAAAAACAACTCTGGACTCCAGATCGTTATTTCTTTGGGGAATAAAACTAATCATCATGCTCAGGTCCTTTGCAGTGGCGGATATCAAGTAATCTCTCACAATTCTTAATTTTTCATCCATTGGCATCGAATGAATAGTTGAATATCTTGTTGACAATTTGTTTGCACCTTTATTCCAACAGACAAGACAGGGCTGAGAAACAATATCATAGTAGGCATGGATAGCGCCTTCAATATCAATAGTATCAAGCTTCTGAACTTCAAGAAGTCGATCCAACAGCCTAGACTTTAAAACAGTTTCAGCAATAAGTTCTCGAAAATATTCTGTGTGCATCCCATCTTTCGCTAAAATAACAGATTTAAGTCCATCGATGAATGATTGATTAGATACGCAGCTTGTACTGTCAGCAGCACCACCCATGCCTCCAAAACTAAGCGACCCGTTTAAAAAGACCCGGAAATTATTCTGAGGGGTAAGAAATAGGGCCTTAATTGCCTTTTGTATTCGGTCCTTGGAGCCAGAAAACAAATCTAGTGGATCATATTTACTTATTTGTGATATCTGCATTTAAAGGTTCTCCATCAGTTAATTCAATCAAAAACAACTTCAGATACAGCTTTTAATCCAAGAGATATACAAGATGCTCAGTTCATTGCTCTAAATAAAATGTTGCATAAAGACAGTCATTTCCAGAAGATGAATAAGATAAAGTCTAACTATTACCTTCCCTTGACTCAATTTCAGTGCTTGGTGCATCTTAAATCGAGTAGTTATCTTTTTTACTGCATTTTCTTCAGCTATAAATTCTGAAGTAGGAAGAAATCCACCTTTGGGCTGCTTTGCAGAAGAAGAGAAGATGTTATATAAATGGAGCAAAATTGTTGAGGAAGTATGCATTTCTCACAGGATATGAATGACCATGTATAGGTAAAGAAGCAGAAGGAAACACCTTTATCTCAATGGAGACACAGAAATCCTCTTTGACAGAACCTGAAACTGAAAGACAGATCATGATTAGCAGGTTTAGATCCAACAACTATGAAGCCATATTTACTTGAAGATACATCATTTATCTTAAATGTTGTTTCTTGGTCAGTAATAGCTTAATGGATTGTGATGGTCTTGGAAATTATATGGATAATCCATTACACAACCACCAAACACAATTAGGCATATATTACACGCATACAGCATACATGCATGTACAATTAATATCTTATGTTCAGAAAATATATATCTATGTTTCCTGTGACTATACAGCCCATTAGAAATTTACAACCCAATGCCCAATAGAAGTTATTAATCATAACCATTGAAGAAACAACCTAGCACCTCTCGTGATACGAAATAGAGATGCCACAGAAGAAGCTCAAGAACGCATAAAAAAAGAAGATTCAATAATATAATCTTTAACTAAGGGGAACACAAGCAAGAGTCCCATCTGTGCAACCAATGTCAGAATGCATCTTGTACCATGAGGAAACATTGAATGATCAGCAATGAGAAGAACTGAATCACAAAGTGGGTTAACTTTGGCAGCATCAACTCGCCAAGAAGGACGTTGAGGAAGAACTTTTTTTTCAA
Organism: Galeopsis tetrahit; assembly: GCA_963675135.1. NCBI lineage: Eukaryota > Viridiplantae > Streptophyta > Magnoliopsida > Lamiales > Lamiaceae > Galeopsis > Galeopsis tetrahit. Next base: position 85,726,317 of record OY776121.1, read on the forward strand.
CAGCCTCCAAAAAATCTCTTGACACAAGAATGCGTATCTGTAACAAGACATATGCAAGTACCAACATTTCAGTTCTAGAAAAAATGATAGGAATAGTTTTAAATTTAGAATCAACTATCGGAGTTTTTTAAAAAAAAAGAAGAAAATCCTCGTGTTTCCTGGTTAAGCAAATATACCAACCCTACATTCTTTAACACTGTACTTTATTTGGTGAAAAATGTCGATGTTGAATTTAATAGTGTTATGGACCAGACCTTTTTTAGGATTATTCATGATACCATATAGTATGTACAATTAAAGGATGCAAGAGTATATAACTAACAAGAAACCAATAAATCTTGAATCATGCATAAAAGACAAAAGGCAATAACCATACACAGAATGCGTGAAAATGTTACTGTTAAGTTTCTTCATTGATCAAAATGAAAGATCATGATAATATGAACAGAAGAGAAAGAAAGCAAGGCTTGTTTCACAACTTTCCTAGGCAATGATAACTTACCCCTGCATCAACATGTTCAGATCCTAACAGTGGGCATATTACTTTTTGCACATACAGCTGCTCAGCAATTTCTTTAGTAGGGGCTGAGACAATGCCTTCAAATTTTCCCCACAGGAGGCTTTCATGCTTGGTTGGAAAGGAACATCCATTCTCACATTTAGTTCCATTATTTGGAATTTTTTGTATCCTTAAAATCTTTCCAACCTAGATGCAACAAAGAAAATGAAATGCATTAAGAGATTTGAAAATATATAATCACTTTAACATCAATGATGCATTCATACTTCAAAAATATTCTTATTTGGACAGAATAAATTAGTGACTACCACTGCAAACAAGAGATTAACCTTCTTAATGCTTGAAAACAGGGTGTCCCCTCTTTCATGCACTAATGTTAGATAATGCTATATTGATTACTCAATACATAAGTTCTTTATACATTAATTTACTTCATCTAAGATACAGCATGAAGCACCAAGGTCATATAAGAAGGAATCCCTGCCAGCCGAATTTGAGGTTCAAATTTCTAAGAAATGTAAAAGATCAAAAAGTGTTCATTAGTAAACATCAACTTCCTCTCAAGCTATTAGCAATGGAAACCAAATCTATCTTAATTCTTTCCACCATCTGAATCCACAGAGCAGGGGCCAGTGTAAGGATTTATTCTCCCCAGGCCTCTCAAGTGCCTTAGAAAGAGAACGAGAAGCTAACATAGCTCCATAACCCACATACGAATGTCAATATCAACTAGGAGAAATTCACAGCAAAATAACCCTAAGGTTTGAGGTGAAAGTAAGCAGGAAAAGCAAAACAATAGTGCATGATGATTATCACTACTTTTTCTGGTAGTAAGAACGGGAAAAAAATGCAATATAAATATAGAAATAAAACATGCAAGTAAACAATCATAAAAAGAAAGTTAAAACGTACAAAATTGGGAGAGCTTCCAGAGTAAGCAAGAACCAAGTTCACAGCTCCTTCTCCTCTATAAGCCCATTCCTCCGCATCTTTTGCTTGTAAAATTGCCATTGCGATCCACTGCACACAAACAAAAGGCACTTATTTTCTATCACGATTCACGGATGAACACATTTCGCAGGGGTTACAATTCCACGCTAAAATCCCTAGTAAATTAATTCCCAAATAAAATTATGGACAACATGCAAATATTCAGTTAGGCAAATGTTACGCACAGAGATTTTTTCCAATCACGAGGTGTTGTCGTCCTTTGCGGCCGCCGTCTCTGTCGGCGACCTCCACCGGTTAACGAATTGATGAATGCACGCAGAGATCAGGATTTTAATCGTTGAGAATAAAACCTCGAAATTCAATGGAGTTTAGTAGCGGTCGGTAACTCCAATAAAATCTTGGAATTTATGTGAGAGAGTAGAGCGAGAGAGTGAGGGACAGGGACAGCTGAGCTGCCATGTTTACTGACGGCTTTAATGGAGTTTCAGGGCGTATACTCCGTGCCAAATTTCGGCAATTTTTAAATTTACCAAATTGAACGATGTACAGCATACGATTCAGTATCACGATATAAGCCTTCTGATGGAGACAGTGGGGATCCCGTTTGCTTTTTGATATGATTATTCGAGTTTTTTTTTATTCTATTGTACTAAATTTTTTTATTCTTAGTTGCAATTGATTACATAAATTAATAAATTAAACATTAAAATTTAAATATATCTATACACTTAATTATATAGAATAATTTATTGAGCAATTGAAAATTTATCAAAATAACTTTAAATTCAATTATATGTATAGTCTATTTTTTTTTTTCTATTTATACCAATGAAAGCTAATTTTTTTTTCTTTTACAAACTACCTACCACTGAAATGGAGAGTACAAAGAATTTGCCATAAATGTTTATTAATTTTGTGTCTAATTATTTTTCTAATTATTAGGTTTTAAATTTTTTTAAATATTACTCTCTCTGTTCCACAATAACTTTCACACTTTCCTTGTATGTCAATAACTTTCACACCCTTAAAATGAAAACCCTTCATAAACTCCACCCTCACAATATCCTTAATTTTACACAAATGTCATTACTTTTTCTCCACACATATACAAAAGTCAACTAATTTATTTACTTTATACATAAAAATTTATAAAATTACCCCTTAAAACTCCACTCATTATTATACTTTTTTAATATGTGTGCCCATCCACCTATTAAAGTTAACCTGAGACGGATGGATAGCATACTTTAATTTATTCTCCACTATTAATTATTTTATTTTCACTAAAATGTATGTGTAAATTTTGAAATTCAGACTGAAAACATAGACAGTAATAGGAGTTTGTAATAATTCATACTCCACTACTACAGCTGTACAATAATAATTGATCCTTAGGTGGGCACATCATCATCAACATTGAGCCATCAACTTCAAAGCTCTCCGTCAAATGTATTCGAACCTCATTCAATCGCACATAGGATCATATATATACTATAGTTGTCCAATTCGAAAATTAATACTCCCTCCGTCCCGAGATAACTTGCATAGTTTGACCGGTATGTTGTTTAAGAAAAGTGGATTTAGTGGTTGACAATGTAAGATAAAGGAGGGGTATTTTAGATAATTTGATGATGTCTAAAGTGAAATGTATGGAAAAAAATAGTGGCAAATTTAAAAATAAAATGATGTTGTGAAGTTATTAATTTTGTGGGGTATTTTCATATTAAGAGTGTGCAAATAATTTTAGGACGTCCCAATAAGAAAAGTGTGCAAGTAATTACTGGACGGAGAGAGTATTTAATACAACGAATATTAATGTAGTAGTTGCATGGAGATTAAATAAAAGTAGAGCCGTCAAAACGGGCTGGGCCCGTTGGGTCAGCCCGCCCCGCCACTTAAAATAGTGGGTTGGGCTAAGCTTTTCCAAGCCCGCCAGGAAGCGGGCCCAGGCGGGCCGGACCGTTTGGTTCGCGGTCTTTGGCGGGTTGGTGCGGGCTTTGGCGGGCTGGCCCGCCTTTTTTTTTAAAATATTATATTTACTTAAAAAATATTAAAAAAATGTATTTTATGCCTTTTGTAAGGCTTGAACTCAAGACCTATCTAGGTAATGATACTCTAACCATTTGAACTATCCAACTTTGTTTTAAAAAAATATACAATAAATCTAACTAAAAGAAAAAACTCTAGTAAATGACAGATTATAGAAGCAGCTCCATTTTTTTTTTCTTTTTTCTTCATTTTTTGATATATATAAATAATATTATTGTAATTTATAGTGTATTGTACAATTAATAATGACAATGTTTCTAATTAGTTTTTTTGTTGTTAATTATTAACACTATAATTCTTGATATATACTGTAATTTTTGTGTTTCTTAATAAATTTAATAAATACTTTTGTAAAAAAAAAAAGTTGGCCCGCCTAAACCCGCGGCCCGCCCATTTTTGGGTTGGGTTGAGGTTTTTGCAGCCCGCTTAACAAACGGTCTGGCCCGCCCCGCCCCGCCAAATGGCGGGCTTTTGCGGTTTTGGCCCGTCCCGCCCCGCCGGCCCGTCTTGACAGGTCTAAATAAAAGCATAAATTAATTGCATACATTTTGTTTCCGTGACGTCGTGGTGAAGCCATGTGGCCTAACAAATCTCTCACATAGAAATAGAAATTGCCAAAACATGGTTGCATTATTCTTTTTTTATATTTGATTTGTTTTATGAAAATTTAAATAATCAAAGGGTCCATAGCTCAGTGGTAGAGCATTTGACTGCAGATCAAGAGGTCACCGGTTCGAACCCGGTTGGGCCCTTTCTTAAAACTTAAACTTTTTATTTTTGTTTGGATTATTCTTTTACTTTTTATATTTTACTATATTTGTATTTGGATGATGAACCCAAAAAAAAAAAAAAATTAATAATTCTCTAAATTTTTTATTTTTGTTTGGATGATTCTCCAAACTTTTTATTTTTGTTTGGATGATGAAGTCAACAAAGAAAAAAAAAAGTCATTCTCTAAACATTTTATTTTTGTTTGGATGATGAAGCCAAACGAAAAAAAAAAAAGTAATTCTCAACTACAAAATAATTTTGTTAATTTAAATTAGTTAAAATTGATAATGGAGCCAAAATAAAAATAAATAAATAAAACTGAAGATTTAGCAATGAACCAAAGAATTTTTAATCTTTGTCTCAAACATGACCCGGCGGCATAATCCAACCATAAAAGGAATAAAGTGGTCCATTTCTTTTATGAACAAGATAATAGAATGAATATAAATGTTCTTTTATTCTGATATATCTGGGATTGAGCTTTTTCTTCTTTAGGGAGGTGCAAAATCATTTGACTATAATATTCTTCCACATCTAACTCAAACTCAAGTAAAACTTAAATTATGAGACTACACATTAAGTAAATTAAATATTTATTAAATCTATAATTAATCAAACCAAGTAGTTCGTGAATTATTTGGAACTTGACTGAAAAAAATACTCATTTCTATTCATTTAATAAAACATGTAAACATAAACAAGCAAACTAACTCAACTCAGTGATATTATTATATTCGTTAGTTCGTAAACATGAATATTTATAAGATCGTGATTCGTGAGCTAGCTTTCCTATGAATAATACTCCCTCGTCCCATACTTGAAGGCTCAAATCAATTGGACACGGGTTTTAATGAATGAATTGTTTATTAATATTGTGTAAGATAAAGTGGGGGTCGTAAAGACTTTTCAACTTTATAAATAGTAATAAAGTTACTTTTTAGTGTAATAAAGTAGTGGCATTTGTTGTAATATTGTGATGTTTTAAGGGGTGTGTTTAAAAGTGTTTTTGCTATTTTAAGTAATGTGCCTTCAAGTATGGGACGCCCAAAATGGTAAAATGTGTCTTCAAGTATGGAACGGAGGAGTAATAAATAGTCAATTTTATTTATATTTTTCAAGCTTTATATTTATATTAAATATAAAAGTATATAATTAAACGAAACGATAGATATGTAGTATATTTTTTAGAAATGTATAACTTTATGTTTGTAATTAATTGATAAATAATGCTTGACTTAATTTAAAAAAAAAAAAAAACTCGTGAACCAACAATATAGTCGATAATTAAGCTCGTACTCGACTTGCTAATAAACAAACCAACTTCAAATATTCAACCCGATTGAGAACCGTCACCCAATGTAATTGTGTTTGTGTGTATCTAGGGTCTCTCCTTTTTTTTTGACAGGGTGTCTCTCCTTTGCAACCCTCCTTAAATGAATGGGCCTCTAGCTATTATTAAATTTAGTACAGTAACTAGATACACACACAACACATATATAAACACACGTCAACACATAATCTGCACACACATAATTTAGTATATTAAACTAGATACACAGAACACATATTAATAATATTAGTGGGCCCACGCACACATACCACGTAAACACACACGACAGTTTAATGAATGATAAGAAAGAGTTTAGACTTATGATTTTTTTCTACTTTCAAAAGTTTGGAGTATTCCATTCAAATTTTAAAAAGTCTTTTAAAAATTTGAGGTATTCAATACGTATTTTAAAATGTCTTTAAAAATCATTAGGTATTTAACCGTTTATAAATTTTACTATGGATTTTGTTGGATTCTCTCCCAAAAATATAAATAAATTGCACTATCCAAAATCTCTTCTAAAAACAAGAGATCTGAAGACGAAAGATCAGAAATAGAAATGACAATATTGACCCGACCCGGGATACCCACCCCACCCGCGAGCTTTGGGTCAGGTCAGATTCGCCCCGTATTAAGTATGACTATCCCCCACCCGCGAACTTTGAATCAGGTCAGATTCACCCCGTATTAAGTATGACTTGGGTTTCGATCTTATGTCCGACCTCCGATCCGCCCGAATTTATATATAAACTTTATATATATATATATATATATATATATTTTTTTTTTTTTTTATTGGTAAAATACTTTATATATATATATATATATTATTGGTAAAATATTTTATATAATATATATATATATATATAATATTAATTTTTTAAAAAAACATTTCACATTCAAAAAAAATTATAAATCCACGTATTTTTTAAAGTTAAAAAAAATTCAATAGAATCTCAATGGAATACACCCTCCTTAAATTTAGTTATCAAACTCAGCATAATTTTATGTCATCTCTCACACATCTCTCTCATTTCACGCACACACTCGCTGATGCAAAATCAAATTATTCACATGCATGAGGTTCTCCAGAATCCTGATATTAACTAGTACTACATAATTCAATCCATGTCCATATTTAATCACATTCCATATCAGCATAACAGCATTCCTCATCCAATCTGAAAAAGTGAACATAAAAAAAAAATGCATAGAAAGTAATTATTTAAATATGTACCCATATCTCTACCTAAATTGCAACAATACTCTACTAGTTTCTTCACCTCAAAGTAGATCTCTGAAGATATATCACTAACCCAATCATACCCACCACGAAACGGGCCCTAAACCATCGCCATCAAGAGAACCCTGACATATATTAAGTAAGAATGATGTTAACTAGTTTGGCCAGTCAAGGTAACAAAAGATTTTATAAGACAATAACCCAAATGGAGTTCTAGGAAGAAAATGAAAACAATATAGCATAAACCTGAAAATCCATGCAAATAAGGCTCTACTGCCATTTATCAATTTTTATAAATCAACGTCTGACTTACAGTGATCACCATAGGAGCAAATGGCTTAACAACTTTGCTATCTGAATCCTCTTCTTGCTCTACAGGTATAGGTGGATAACTCACACTATGAACTCGGAACCTTATCTGCAATCAAGCAAGAAAGTTTTTATGATTGCATCAAATCACAAGTTTCAACAAAGCAATGAATGAAATCATAAAAAATGACAGCAACCTCATCGGCCCCGTCTATTGGGTAATTTTGCCCATCATATTCCCAGATCCACGTAACACTATCCCTGAGATAGATCCAAAAAATAAAAAAAGGAATAGATTTTGATAGATATCAGAGAAGTGTTAAATAAACCTAGGATAAACTATATAAGTTATCAGAAATTTGATGAGAACACAGATTCTGACTTGTATCTAGGGTCGGGTTCAGAGTGGACGGGAGTGTTCAACAAAGGGACAGGGACATATATGTCATCAAAAAATCCAAGTGATACTGCAAAGAATATGTTCAAACTTAAAATTGTGAGTAATATCACTAAATGCAATTTGTATTACACTAAAGAACTCGTTCATCAAAATAGTTGTTCACTGCAGTAACATTGAGATATACACATAGCAGGAATGATGATGCCATGATGTATAAAGAAAGAAGACAATCTTTTTCTGATTGACAAATACAGAAAAGAAGCCATGTACCTATTCAAGCAGAAAGTCTCTCATTCAAACACCATCTCCCTAAACTAAGAAATTGCCAAATAATCTATTCAAGGTCTGTTTTCGGGATGATTTAGGAGGTCTCAGCGCAGTCCGTGGAACTAATTGGTGCTTGGGGGAGATTTCAATGTGGTCAGAGTACTATCTTAGAAATCCCTAAACCAAAACACCACTACAAAATGAGGAGCTTTGATTCTTTAGTCACACAACAAGCAAATTACTCTTAGATCACTCGCCCATTGTTGGTAATATGGGTCCTTTGCCTTTTCACATTTGAGAACATCAGGCTTCACCACAGAGTTTGATAACAGAATTGCAAAAGCTGGTGGGAAAACGGGCATAGTAATGGTATTTTAAAATAGCAAATGACTCACAACATATCAGAACAAAGTAAGTAATTGTATGACTTACAACGTAAACCATCTTTGGTAGATTCTAACAGTCGAGCTGATATAACCTCTCCTTCAAATGGGCGAAACATTACCAGTCTGAACCTAACCTAAACACAACACAGAGTTGCATTGTCACAATCCAATACCATTTCTACAATTAATAACTTTTCGCCTTCAATTCCAATAAAAACCATAGCAAATTAACTCAAGATCTAAAAATTCATTCATAAAATGCAGATTTAAGGATTCAATTGAAAGATAAATCGATCCGACAAAAACCTAAATTGACAGACTCGATTACCAAAATTGTTTACCGTGTAAGTTGGAGCTCCAACACCAGCATATATGAACCCATCTTCGATGGATTGAATGTCATATAGGCTAACGCATAACCCTAATTTTTCAATAATCTTGTCTAAAAAGGTTGAGTCGAGCTCTCCTTTAATGGCGTCATTGAGAGGTCGGTTGAGGAGATACGGAGGCAACCTCAGAGTGTGTTCTATTTCACTCAATAAAAACATTTTTTTATTCAAGCCAATATTGCTCAGAGTGAGAATGTAATTTACCTAAGAACAAAACGGCGGAGAAATCGCCGGAATTCGGCAAATGAGCGTGGCCCACGAGCCCACGACGGTAAAGAGCAGAGGAAGTTTTACCGTAAACTTGGTATGTAAAAAAGCCCGTGACAACATGGCGGCCCGTTTAAATTGAATAAAGAAAGACTAGTCTTGTACGAAATATTAGCAAGTAAAAACCCTAAGCTCAAAAGTCAAATTAAATCAATTTTAAAAAATTCGTCTGTATTCAGGTTGTCTAAAAATTCGCGGGTTGCAAACGTTTACTACATGACCAAAATATTGTTACTATAAGGCCAAAATATTATCACTACAAGGCCAAAATATTATCACTACAAGGCAAAAAAAATAATCATACATGTTAAAAAATTCTGACAAATTTTCACCAAAAAATTAAGTCTTCAGAATATTTTTTAACATGTAGTAATACACTTTTGACCTTCTAGTGATAAAATTTTGGTCTTGTAGTAACATTGTTTTAGTCATGTAGTAGCCGAATAAGTTAAAATTATTTTAGTAATTTTGCCTAAAAAAAATAAGTGTCCAGAATATTTTTAGAATTGCAGTAATACACTTTTGGTCTTGTAGTGACAAAATTCAGGTCTTGTAATAACATAGTTTTGATCATGATAATATTTTATTTAGAGTGAAAATAAATATTCTAATTAAGGTTGACCCGCATTGACTCACGTTAATCTGCGTTGACCCACAAATTTTGACTTAATTTACCTTAATTAGTCAATATTGCATGTAAATTTTTGCCAAAGGTAAATGTTACAATTGGTATTAATTGAATAAAGAAAAGGATTTTGGACTAATTTAATGGATTTTTTGGGTTTTAAAATTTTTAATTGGATCTATTTCGAAATTTAAAAAAAAAAAAAAAAACCATTTTAAGAAATTATTCATACGATATCTATATACGAGGTTACATTTTTCAATACAATCAACTATCTCTACTTATAATTCAAATAATTCAATAATTTTATTATATTCAGTAATAATATAATAATGCAATATTATATACTAATTGAACTAAAACTTAATAAAAAAATATTTGAATAAAATATTGTACACCGGAGGTAAATTGTCATCAAAATCATGAAGGATTGGTCTTATATAGAATCAATTCCTTAGAAATTGAGTTGATTTGGTCAACTCTAAACCTAAATATTCAAGAATATTGTCAATAAAATTTTTAACTTGATCAATTTTATTTATTTATTTATTTTTTGTATTTTTTTTTCAAAAATGTGTTTGTTGAAAAATGTAAGTCAATATTACTAAAAAGTGTAACACATTTTTTTATTAAAAAATGTAAGTCACTATAATTGAAAAGTGCAACACAACTTTTAATGAAAAGTGTAAGTCATTATAACTAGAGAGTGAAACACAATATTATTAAAAAGTGCATGTCAATATACTTGAAAAGTGCAACACAATATTTTAATGAAAAGTGTAAGTTATTATAACTGAAAAGTGCAACACATTTTTACTGAAAAGTGCAATATATTTTTACTGAAAAGTGCATGTCTATATAACTAAAAGGTGTAATATAACATTACCAAAAAGTGTACGTCAATATATCTAAAAATATTATTTTTAAAAGTGTAAGTCACGATAATTGAAAAGTGTAACACTAAAAAATAAATCCGAAAAAAAAATTCTGAATAAAAAAACTAATATTTTTTTTTTTACCGAAAAAAATAAAAAAATTGATCAAGTTAACTGTTGATATAAAATCAATTCTATAGGAGACCTACCCAATCATCAATTTACCATCAAATTTAAGTCAAACAATAAATTAATATTCAACCAAATAAACACAATTTTAAAGAATATTCTCTTAGAATTTTTCTTTCCCTATCACATCATTTCTAATACATTTACTTTTTATATTAGCATTTCTTAGCATTCGTGTCTGGAGCTCATGGGGAGCTTTCCCTGGGACGGAGGGTGTATATACTAACTAATATTATATATTATAAAAAATTACAACTACTTATATTTAATTTTATTATGTTAAACATATAAAAATAATTATTATTATATTTATATATACCTTACTTTAGAAAAATAATTATTACTCTTATATCTTAAAAATTGAATCAAGCTCACACACAATTGAATCAATAATATGTAGTTATGGACATATGTAATACGGAGTATATATATATATACAGTAAAACCTCTCTATAGTCATATACTTGGGACCACAAAGAAATATTCCTAAATGGGGGTTATTCCTAAATAGAGTTATAAGGTTTTTTTTTTTTTTTTAGGGTATAATTATATAATGGTATAATTAGTAGATACATGTACATGATGTAATGTGTTGAACTTAATTGAACTAATTTACTCACGTAATATGAAAAGACAATACTCAAGAGTCACCCACCATAGATGCATGTACTTGCTTTTGATTGCTTTAATTTTTTCATCTATAAATACTATGTATAATACATTTTTTTTTATCAGTTACATCAAATCAACATTTTCTTCACGCATATAATGGCACCAAAAATAGAAACGAGAACTCAAATGAGTGAAAAAATTCGTGTGGAGATGTGCAAAATGAAAGAACTACATCCAGGTTGGAAATGTTTTGGGTTCAACAAGAAGGTGGTCATGTGGACGAGCTAATGCGCACACGCAAGTTGAAGGATAAGGTTACAACACAAAAGATTAAATCATTGTCACAATCAACCTTGAACAAGTATTTTAAATCAACTTAAATCTATTGTAAAATTATATATATTATTATGATTTATTCCTAAATGGAGGTGTATTTCTTTATGTTGGGACTTGAAAAAATATGAATTATGACAATATGGAGTTTATTCCAAATTATAACTGGTCCCAAGTTGGGACCATGAATTTTTATTCCTAAAGAGAGTTTATTCCTTAATAGAGTATTCTTTTTTAGAGGTTTTACTGTATATATTTCACATTTACATTTAAATTAAACAAAATAATTTTTTTATATATTCAATATAAAAAAACATATTAATTTATATTAGGATTTAATATACAAGAATTAATTACCCACCTCTCTACGAGTTCAGACTTTTAGATGAGACGATCGAGATTTCCTTTATGGTATTAGTCTATCAGAGTCTAAAGGCCCACCCGAGTCTAAAGGCTCACCCCCACACATCCTTATCAGAGTCTAAAGGCTCACTCGAGTCTAAAGGCTCACTCCCACACATCCTGAGTACGATTCTTTCAATTTCAAGGATATAAAAAACCAACATTCGTTTACATAATACATCAAAATTAATTAGTTATATGCTTTAATTATTAAAATTTTCATAAAATATTAGTGTCACATAATATTAAGTAAAAAATTATAATAAAATCTAAACTTAAAATAAAATAATATAAACATAATTTTAATGTAACATTATACTCCCTCCGTCCAATTTTATTATTCCCACTTTCCTTTTTTGGTTGTCCAATTTTATTATACCCATTCCCTTTTTGGAAATAATATTATTCACACTACTTTATCTCAATCATTCAACCATCACTTATTTACTCGAATTGTCATTAACTTTATTCATAAACAATCACTTGACCTATAAATGGACCCCACAACATCCCATCATATCCCCAACTTATGTACTTTATACATAAACTAATGGGTAAATTATTGTTAAAGTCATTTCACTAAGAGATTTATCTAATTAGGAATAGGTTATTATTTTGAATCTATTAGGGTCAAAATGGCACTTAATAAGATAGAGTTGCCCTTTACCCATTTAAATAATTTAAAATTAATTAATATTACAGATTAACATCAAATCGTTTGAATTAATGCATATCCTCGAAATACGCGCTTTTATATCACCTTCCAGTTTTTCAATATTCCTAAAATACAGCAATTTCGAATCAATTAGCTGACTTTGTGTAGCTGAAGGATTACTTTCCCAAAACAAATAAAGGTATAAAAACTACATTTTATGATCCAGAATTAAATTACAACCAAAATACTCATAACACAATTAAAACACAAAAAAACTAAATTAGCGTGTCATAGTGGATGCAGTTTCCGGTTATTTGAATATGCATACATATATGAAAATAGATTATGAAGTTTAATATGAACAGTGAGATAAATTTTGGTATGTAGAAATGGGTCATAATAAAATTATGAGTTTATAAGCTTAGAAAAAGGTTCGTACATGGATATGCATATTAATATGCACGGAAAACGGGGTACATGCATTTTACATATGTGCATATGTGAAATGCACTATACGATGCATTTTACATATGTGCATATGTGAAATGCACTATACGATATGCATGTATACATGCATACGGTAATGTGCATATCTATTGTTCACCTCCATGTCAAGCTGTTGTATCCATGAAACTTCTCCTTTTTTCGCCTAATCCCCGAGTACTAAGTTGCACCCTAAAGACGTAATAATTAGGGCGATTCTTGCTCAGAAAAATACTAACCGGTAATTCTTTCAACGTCGGGTTGCATCTCCCAGTTTTCATCGAATAAAAGATGAAAGGAATCACTTCTTCAGTCACGAACACAAAAATGATTGCAGGACATAAATTCTTCAGAAATTCTAGCAAAAAATATTGAGGAACACCAGCTTTTCTGGTGTTAACACTTGCAGATTCCGCAGATTCGTGTTCTACCCAATTTGCAGAAATTGATCCTCAATTAACACGAACAAACTCCTACAAAAACTGTGATTGCAGATCTGAAATCTTCCAAGTGAAGATTAACAATTCCAGCAGTGAACGTTCACCAATTGACTTTATAAACTCCAGTTTTAATGGCGTGAACAGTGGTCGAATTCGCACCAATCGCATCAACAATGACAGATTTCGAACAAAGCTCATCAACAATGGTAGATTTCGAAAAAGCTCATCAACAATGGCAGAAATTAGGACTAACCATTTGTGATTTTTCCCAAATCGCATCAATGGCAGCATAGATTGAATCGTTTCTGCAGCCCAGCAACACAATGGTGAATTCTCCTTCGTTCCTCCCAAAATGCATCGATGTGTTCTTCCCAATTGCAGCAATTCCAGAATATTGTAACCGCTCATTCAGCCCAGAAACTGATAATGACATTCACCCACGATCTTCCAAACAAAAACAGCTTCGCGTTTTCACCAATTTACAGCGATTGAATTAAATCGTAATCGACCCCTCAGCCCATAAACCGATGATGGAGATGAATTTTAAGAATTCGATTTGGGAAAGTCAAGAATTTGTCAAGTTATGTCTATAACTCCCCCCGAATTAATTGGCTGACCATAATTATGAATTTAAAATTCGAATTAAATGTTCAAATATAGAAATTAAGGAAGTATATGAATATTAAGGGTATTTAAGGGTTTTTGACACTAATTTGACCCTATTAGAAAATTTTAAAAGTTGTAGGTTTTACTTGCTTATACTCTATAGAAATATACTCTATAGAAATGACTCTATTAGGGAATATTCTCTAAACTAATCAATATTCATTAAAATTCGTGCCCGGAGAAATGGGTATAATAAAATTGGACGGAGGAAGTATTAAACTAAACTGAAAATAAAGCTTTAAAAAAATAAACTTATTTTCATAAATAAGAGTATTTTTTTGCATAAATGTATTGGAGTGAATTTTTGGTGAAGCAATTTGAGTTTGAGACCATTGGAGATCGTCTTAAGCATATTTAAGATAGAGGTGAAAAATCACGGTTTCTTCAAAGGTGAAAACAGATATTTTCGAAAAAATTCAAACAATTGTGAAATCGGTGGGGTACGATTGATACCGAAAAATCTTGAGTCTTTTGCAAAGCTACGAACAAATATCGAGTATATATTTGAATTCGTAGAACACAAAAACAAACCATGTCGTTCACGTCCATCCATTGCAAAACTACAAAACACGACTTGTTGATTAATCTCAATCACAATCACTTTACTTTTCTTCGATGGATCACATTCGAAGCACCATTACTATTAGTTCTAGCACAACTCTTCTATGTAATGCAAACTGTGTCAATATATATATATATATATATATATAATTAGTTGATTATTATTTAATTATTGTTAATATCATAATTGAGAAGACATTATTAATACTATCCTTTCATCTAAAATATTTTCTAATTTATTATTATGAATCTGGCGGTGGTTATTATTATTAATCCAATAAGCTGGTGCGTCAAGCATTATTGTAATTAAATCATAACATTTAATAGAATAAAATAATTTTAATAATAAATTTATCATGATATTTAATATTGTATTATTAATTAACATTAAAAAAATTAATATAGAAATTTAAGAATATCAAATTAGGCTGATGTCAATTCTAATTCCTACATTAGAATATTAAATGTCTTGATAGACTGAAAGTAGTATTAGGTAAAAAATATAATTGCACTTCTAAATGTCAAATATAATCTATTTTTCTTGTAGTGTACAGTGGCTCAGGATGTCAGAGGATGCTGTACTATGTAGTATTAATTGCATGCACTGTATTTATTTGAATATTTTGAAACTTGTGTTTGATTTCAATTCAACCTACTTTTCATTTTTGAATAGTTACCACTACTAACCCCCAAAACATGTTATACACACCCCATCATTTTTAAAATAAAAATAAATAATGGTAAAATAACTAAATAGCCCTTATACAATTAAATATAATTTTTTTAAAAAAATTTAAAAATCTTAAAAATTGTAATTAAAATTTGGAAAGTATTTTAAAATATTAATAAAATCTAAAAAAATAATTAATTTAAATAAATTAAATATTTTTTAAAAATAATCTGAAAAAATTAAAACAAATTTAAAAAGAAAATAAATAAATTATTCAAATAAAAAATTTAAAAATCAATTAAAAATAAATAAATTCGTTAAATTTTTAATAAATCGTAAAAAAAACAATTAATTAAAAAATCAATTCAAATTAAGAATTCAAATAATGATAAATTAAATCTAAAAAATTTAAAATAACCTAAATCTTAAGAATTAATTATAAATATTAAAAATATAATTGATTTAATTATTTTTTAAAATTTTAGTTGAATTTTTAAATTTTATTTAGCTTTATTTTATTTTTAAAGACTTTATTGTTTAATTTAATATTGAGTTGATTTTTCTTTATTATTTTATTTAATTTTAAAAAAATAATCGTTAATCCTTAAATTTTTATTTTATTTGATTTATTTTTCAGATTTTTTGAAGGTTTATTTTTGTGAAGGTTTATTTTAGATTTAATTATTTTTTTTTCATTTTTTTATTTTCTTAATTTTTTTAATTGATTGTTCCATTTTTAAAATTTAACTGATTTTTAAAATATTTTCAACATTTACACGTAATTTTATTGTATTATAGATTTTTTTCTGTTTATTAAATTTTAAATTTTATATGTTTTTAAAGATTTAGTTCATTTTTATTAGTTATTAGGGTTGAAGGGTAAATAGAAAATAATTGGGGTTTGTATAGTAATAAAAATTGAATTTTAAATTTTAATGGGGTGTGTTTAACATTTGGGGTGTCTATAACATTTTATGGGGTGTTATTAGTTATGTTTTCTTACCTTCGTTTATTTATTTAAATTCATCTAATTAATAAAATAAAAATGAATATTGAAACTTAATTAAATTATAAATCTAAACCTTGTTATGCGTATATTTTTTATTAAAAAATAAATATACATTATGAAATTATAATATACTCCATTAATTACTAATTAAACATTAAAATTAAAATGTACGTATATAAATATAAATATTATGAACTCACATAAAAATTATATGTACTTACAAATTAAAAGGGAATATGATTATTTAATAAATTTTGTAATTAAAAAGTCAATTCAATATTTACAATGTGAATTCTTGAAATGAAATTAGTTAGAGCTACGTTAATGAATCCAAACCTATTATTACCCGAGTCTATTTCCACTCAATTTCAGAGTGGCAAAATATAACCTTATGAACATCGATCGTAAGGATAGGGCTAACTATTCTTTCTGGCATTTTGTATAGAGTTTTATTATTCTAAGTACAAAATATTGTGCCGTAGTATTAGGTGTAAACTTTTTTTTTTTTGCATTACTATTAGGTGCAAATCAATTGTACTAGTTTTTTTTTTCTTGTTTCCAAATTTCAAAAAAAGAATAGAAACTCCCCCTTTTTATAAATGTGTAATGTGTGCAATATTCTTCACAATTTATTTGTGTCATATAATAAAAACGTGTACATATATCATGAGGGATAGGGTTAAGTTTTGTTTGTGGAAATTTATAACCTTACGTACATTATCTTAAGGATATATATATATACTATATTATATCTCACCGGCCACATTTTGATTAACTACTCAAACAACAAGAAATGGAAAATACTCTTCACATGAACAAAGGACAAGGAGAAACCAGCTACTCCAAAAATTGCATCGTCCAAGTTCGAAACTCTCTCTCTCCAAAAATTACATGTTTTTCCAATTTTGTTGTACTTCAATTCCTTTTTGGGTGTCTAATTTTAGTCTCTTATGTTTTTGTCAAAAAGGAGTCAAATATTATATATACGGTGCATGCAGATAATAAATTTGAATAATGAATATTGGTGCAGAGGCAAATAATATCATTTGGGGAGAGGGTGATTGAGGAAGCGGTGGCAAATTTGAGTGAGTCAGAGAGTATAGGCATAGCAGATCTTGGTTGCTCTTCAGGGCCCAACACTCTGACCGTGATTTCGAGGATTATTAAGGCCGTTTGCACCACAAGTTATGCAATGGGAGTTCCTGTGCCCGAGCTGAGGGTGTATTTGAACGACCTCCCTGGAAACGATTTCAACGAAGTCTTCAGGTTGTTGCCCGACTTTTTCATCAAGCTTCGCCACGACACAGGCATCACCTCTGATGCCTGCTTCGTAGCAGCTGTAGCAGCCTCCTTTTACGGGAGGTTGTTCCCTAAAAACACCCTCCATCTCGTTCACACTTCTTCCAGTCTCCACTGGCTCTCTCAGGTATATAACCTAGGTTCCACGAGTCAAATGGGACGAGTGCATCGTTAATTGAAAAACACACATAAACTTATTTTTTCCTCCACAAAAAATATGTTTATAATTCTATTTAAATAATTAACTTTTAAGTATTTTTTTTACTTTACTAACAAATTAATGATAATATCATTTACTCTTTGCTAATATTTTGAGAAAAAAAAACAATCTTTCATTGATTAATTGAAAAGTGTTGGACTTGGACGAGAAAATTTCATTTTACGTCCTGTAACTTAGGCCTAATCCAGAATATATCCTTTAAGTTTTCACATTTTCAATTTACATCCTAGGGTGTCCAATTTACATCCTTTTAGGTTCAATTTACGTCCTTTCCACCGGAAAGTTGGAAATCCGGTCAAATAGTCCAATTTACATCCTTTATGTTTGAAAATTATAAATTAAAAATTTCTGAAAATATCATTAAAAATTAAAAAATCTCATTAAAAACTTATAAATGGTGTAAAATAAATATAAAAAATCTAAAAAAATTATAAATTCTACCATTCAAAAAATCTGAAAAATGTGTAAATTTAATTTTTTTTCCTTATAAAAACTCATAAAAATAAAAAAATCTATAATTTCTACCATTCAAAAAATCTGAAAATGTGTAAATTTAATTTTTTTTTTCTAAAAGCTCATAAAAATAAAAAAAATCTATAAATTAAAATTTTAAAAATGTTTAAAATAAAAAAATCCATAATTTTAAAAATATCGTGAAAATGAATTTGGGACGGTTCCAAAATCGATCAAGGTGTGGAACTTCCACTCAACCTCGACGGTGAGTTGGAAAATCTCGTGAGACCCAAATTTATTAGGAGTTCGAGCAAAACTTTATTTAATTAAATGTTAATAATTTTTATTATTCTTATTAGATTTTTAGAATTAGTAATTTTTCATCTACACATTTTTAATAAATTAATGAGATTTTTTTAGATTTTAGAAATTTAAATGAGATTTTGAATTTCTTAATTTTTAAATTACACATTTTTCATTCTTTGAATTGTAGAATTTTTTATTTTTTGTATTTTAAAAATTTTAGAATTTTTTATTTTTGTTTTACACATTTTATAATTTGTAATGTTATTTTTTGAAATTTTATTGATATATTTTGAATTTTATTTACACATTTTATATTTTTGAATTTTAAGGAGATTTTGAGATTTTTAATGATATTTTAGAATTTTTAAATATTTAATGGGATTTTTTGAAAATTTTAATTATTAAATTTTAATTTTCAAACTTAAAGGACGTAAATTGGACTATTTGGCCGGAATCCCAATTTATTCCTCACATTCCGGTGAGTTTTAAAATTTTCCGGCGGAAAGGATGTAAATTGGACCAAAAAGGACGGAAATCGAAAAAGTAAAAACATAAAGGATATATTCTGGATTAGGCCTAAGTTACAGGACGTAAAATGAAATTTTCTCGACTTGGACTTGTGTTAAAATAAAATGAGTTTTTTAAAGGAGCTTTTGTCCCCCATCGGATGTGAGCAAAGAAGGGAGGACTTTCTAACTCTATATAAAGAGTCCTTAGGTCTTTGTTACAAGTGCACCAATCAATACACTTTAGTCTTGTATTTGATTCTAGTTTAAATTCTTTTTTTATATTCTCTTGTTCATGAGAAAGGTAAGAGTCATTGTAGACTTGAAAGAGTTTATGAGGGTTAAGTGTCAAAAGAGAGGAAGGTCGTGGTTTTTCTTCGATTCTTATATTGGTGATTGTGTTATTTCTTCATTTTATTTCTTGTTTATTTTTCGTATGCCCTTAGGGGAATTAATTTCCCAACAAAAAAGGCCAGCTGGGCCTCTCATAAATTTATCTTGTCTCAACATGAACTTAAACATAAGGTGATCTGTACACCACATGAGGTCAATTCTTCAAAATGTCAACATGAAAGCAACGCTTCATTCATTTAACGTGAAAATTTTCAACAATGATGTTCCTTCCGGTCCACTTGAACTAACTTTAACTAGTGGACAAAATTTATTTTAAAACAATTAATTTTTATTTCAAAAAAACTTGTATGAAATATTATTCCATGCATCAAATATGCTCATTTTTTAATCCAATTGAGATAAAAACTCACGGAACCTTTGCAAATCAAATTGGATAAATCGAATTAGAAAAATGCAATAAATGACGTAAAAAAACACTTAATTAATATGAAAAAAAGAAAGAAAAAAAGTATGTTAATGAATTGAAATGCTACAGGTACCGTGTGGAATAATAAATTTGAACAAAGGGAAGATTTACATATCGAAGACGAGTCCGGGTTGCGTGGTAAAAGCTTACCTGTCACAATTCGAGAAAGATTTGTTTGTATTTTTGAGATCGAGGGCGGAGGAGGTGGTGGCGGGCGGAAGGATGGTGCTGTCGTTCATGGGCCGTACCTCGCCCGACGCTGCCGCCGAAGTCGGTACCCACCAGTGGGAGCTCCTAGCTCACGCACTCATGAGCATGGCCTTGGACGTAAGTCCGGTTAATTTAATTCGTGTTACTCATTTTTTGATTAATATATTGCATAAAAAATTAATCACGATCATTCACATTTCTTTAATTACAACATGTATATTTTTTTAAACTTTAAAATACAAGTTGTAATTGAAAAAATATGTAAATGTCGTGATTTATATTTTAATTAACCTATTAGTATTTTGTATGCAAAATATATGTCTTAAATGACATCATTACTTTATCAAACACCAAATTAAGATATGCGGTCATAGTGAGGGCCGGGCAGAAATGATTTCATATAATGAATACTAAAACTTTTCAATAAAACAAAATTTTAAAAGTTTTTTATCACATAATTTTAAAAGTTTATAAAAAAAATATGAAATTAAAACAATATAAATGATATTGTTTACGTACCTTTAATTAAAGTGATATTTTTGGTTAAAAAGTGAACATGCAATTGTTTTCGTGTCATTTTAATCATAATTAATTAAAGATTGTAATACTATGAATAACACGTGTGCAACTAATATTGATTAATCGAAACAATCAATATTGTTCAGTTAATACTGATAAAAAAAATTTAATTACACATGGTGCAATTGGTGTATACACCAAAAGTTTGACTAATAATTTATTTATTTGGAGGACATGAATCCGTTCAAATGTCCCCATAAATATACTTATATGTGTGATGGGGTTGCATGCAGTTACTACAATATTTGATTAAAAAAAAGAAAAAAACAATGAACATGGTATTTTAGTAACATGAAAAAATTTCGTCTAATTATGTAAATGTTAAAATTAATTCATGCAGTTATATCAATTGTATTACATGTATGCAGGGTGTTATTGAAGAAGAAAAAATTGATAGTTTTAATGCACCTTACTACGCCCCATCTGTTGAAGAAGTAAGAAAAGTAATTGAAGAAGAAGATTCTTTTATTGTGAATCATCTAGAGGCTTTTGAGATCGGTTGGGATGGAGATTCTCCAGAGTGTAATAACGCATTTGGTAAACACGACTACGATAATTTCAAAGAGTTGTCAAGGGGTCAACTAGTATCCAAAACTATTAGAGCAGTGGTGGAATCTATGCTAGAGTCGCATTTTGGAGCAGAATTAATAATGGATGAATTATTTCAAAGATACAGTAAACTTGTTGATGATTATTTCTCTACAACTATAGCTAAACACGTTAATTTGACCGTTTCTGTCACAAGGAAAACCAAATAAGGTTTTACAAAACTTATGATTCTCATCTAGTGTATTTTTTTATTTTTTTTCGAATTTATCAATGCCGTCAAATAATTTGTACGTAAGCATTTTTACTTCACTAAATTGTACCTCTATCCTACAAAGATAGACTTATTTCCTACTTTTATCTGTCCCACAAAAATAAACAAGTACGTATTACTTATTATATTTAATGTATTTTTAATTTTCATCTTTGTCCCTATTTAATGTATCTTGTTTATTTAAAATCAAAAAAATTGTAGTAGTATTTGTCTTGAGCTATATATAATATGAGTAGACATACGGGCAAAATGAGAAAACAAAGTAAAAATTTAATGTTTTAACTATAATAATTTTTATTTCTTAATCTATGTAAAAATAATTATAGATTTATCATTGTGAACATTGTGTACTTCAGATTTTATCCGACAATTAATATTATGCTTGTTTTTTATCAATTCAAAACGATATGGTCTTCCCCCCTTATTTTTATTTGTAAATACACACATAAACAACACGGGGGAGTAGAGATGTGAACAAGCGACCAACAATTCATGAAAAATATTCGGTCAAGTTCGATTAATAAAATGTTCATAAACATTAACAAATAAATTAAAGTTCAATGATATTCAATTTAATTGATAGCTCATGAGGTGACTTGTATAAATTATAATGAATATTTTAACTATATTGTATTTTTTTTAATTAAATGAAATTAGTTGATAAATTTTAGAAATATATAATTTTATTTTTGTAATTATTTGATAAATAATTTAATTCAAAATTAATATTATTAAGCTCTTAGAAACTTGTATAAGCTTGTGAATATTTGATAATTAAACTCGAACTCGACTAAAAAATAAATAAATCACGTTTGAAGATTCTAAAGTTCGTGTTGGCTAAGTTCAATTACATCTTTATAGGGGAGTCTTGTGTGAAGTAGGCCGTCACCTTGACATTTAATCATTGGATTTGAGGCTCCATAAGCTCATGGATCATATAGTACATCCGAAACAATTACTCCCTCCGTCTAATTTTATTATTCTCACTTTTCTTTTTTTGTTGTTCAATTTATTATGTTCATACCATTTTTAGAAATAATATTATTCATACTACAGTACTTTATCTCCACCCTCCTACCATCACTTATTTACCCACTTTGTTACTAACTTTATTCATAAACAATCACTTTATCTATAAATGATCCCTCAACATCTCATCATACCCTCCACTTATCTACTTTATACATAAACTAATTAATATTTATTAAAACTCGTGTTCGAAGAAGTGGGCATAATAAAATTGGACGAAGGGAGTATTAATTAGAGACTTAACATACCATAGATTCGATTGAGATTTCAAAAAGAATGTTTGGGCTTATGTATTGTGTGTGTGAATATGTTATGGGCCCTTTCATTCATTGGTCCAACTAGTTAACACATTGGGTTGCAAAATTCAAGTGCAAGCGTAAAGTTACAACTAATTTCGCAATTTGAATATAAAGCATGAGCATTCATACTCAAATGAATTTAATTGCAAATTAAATAGAAATACATGGAAAATTATACATTAAACATCAACTATAATTTACTACAGTATTTATTTGCTGAGAATTTAAATAAATATAATTTAAAAAATAAATAGATAGATAAATAATTATTAATTTAATCGTTCTATCAATGAATTAGACCTAAATATCTCAAATCGTCATTTCCTTGTGAAAGTTCTCCAAGTTCTATCAAATGATAAATAAATTACTGTTGACTTGAATCGTTATTAATAAATTAAGGACAAAAACTAATCCATCCCCTTTAAAAAAAAATACTCACTGTTCTCTTTTAATACAATTGATGAACACAATGAAGTTTGTGGATATTTATGCCATTAACGTATTTTTTTCAAAAATTAAATAAATATCAAATAGTGTAGTTCGATCAATGGTTCATGTCAAAATTAAAAGACAGCTTCAACTTTTCATTGGCATGTTATTTGCTATCTCATGGTAGAATTTTTTTTGTTTATTTATTTTTTAAAGTTTCTCCTAATTATAATTTAATGTCCTATCCTATAATATAGTACGTTGCGTTAGTGTGATAAATCATATTCTTACCACACTTCACGGCTTTGTCGAGTTTATCCTTAGTTAATGGATAATATTCTTATCACATTTTAGGATTTGGGTTGGTCTGCTATGGACTCGAGTGCATGTTGTACTTTTCAGTTATTGACTTACACTTTTTGGTAAATGGTGTTGCACTTTTCAATTATTAAACTGTATAATAATATTTTTAGTAATAATTGAAAAGTGCAACACCATTTACCAAAAAGTATAAGTCAGTAAAACTGAAAAATGCACATGGACTAGGGTGCACAACATGCACTCGTGTGCATACTAGACTTTGTATTAGGATTTTGGCTTTATATTAAAAAAATTATTTTTGATTAATTAGTATAAGGGTTGTTAAATACACTCTTCATATACACCCTTCGTATATATATATACTTCTGTTTTATATTTTATCTAATCTTGTTAGTTGAACGGTTAATAAGTTTGTTAGATTAGCAGTTGTTGATTAGATTAGTATTAGAAGGCAGAAGTGCTTCTTCATCATTCATTGGATGAATTCATCATTGTAAACTTTCATTCTCTGTATTCTACATAGATTCTATTCAAAGATGTTTTGATCCTTTAAATCAATATGGTATCTGAGAAGACAAGAAGCTGACAGTGCAGTTGAAATATCTAGTTAAATGGCTAATAGACAACAGATTAAATGTAAAATCAGGAACATACAACACATTATACAAAGTGATCGAGGTTCTCATTTATGACAATATTTTCCATATGTGTAATTGTAGAGATAGCATTATTAGGTAAGGATATATCAAAAACAATATAATCTGTTGCACCAGTATCCAGTATCCATGTAGAAACTTTAATGGAATTGAGGCATGAATTGGATAGGTTGTAGATGGGTTTATAAAGTCAAATACAATTCTGATGGCTCCATATAAAGATATAAAGCTAGATTGGTTGCTAAAGGCTACACCCAACAAGAATGAATAGATTATTTTGACACTTTTTCTCCTGTTGCTAAAATCACTACTGTTAGAATTCTATTGGCTATTGATGTTGCTAAAGATTGGCATATACACCAATTAGATGTGAATAATGCTTTTTTGCATGGTGATTTAGATCAAGAAATATACATGTTTCCTCCTCCTGGTTATTGCTCTAACAGTGATAAAAGAGTTTGTAAATTGAATAAAAGTTTGTATGGTTTAAAACAGGCTTCCAAGCAATTGTTTACTAAATTGACTACCTCTTTGATTTGCTTGGGGTTTACTCAATCAAGAGTTGATACTTCTTTGTTTACTAAGCATGATGGTGTTGATTTTACTGTTGTTCTTTGCTATGTTGATGATTTGGTAGTATCTGGTTCTAACATTGACATCATTAACAATGTTAAAAGTTTTTTGAATAATAAGTTCACTATCAAAGATCTTGGTGTTCTGAAATATATTTTGGGGATAGAGGTTGCTAGAAACAGTACTGGTCTTACTCTTTGTCAAAGAAAACATGTTTTGGATTTATTGCATGAATCTGGTTATTTGGGCAGCAAGCCTTGTTCCACACCTATGGATTCTAAGTTGAGTTTTAATGTCAATTCTCCTGTTCTTACTAATCCTAGCCATTATAGGAAACTTGTGGGAAAACTACTTTACTTGACTATCACAAGGCCTGATATTTCTTATGCTATTCAAACTATTAGCCAATACATGCAATCTCCTACTGTGGCTCATTTGACTGTTGTTCATAGAGTTTTAAGATATCTTAAAAGCAATCCTGGTGCTGGTGTTTTCTATCTCAAAGATAACACATTCAAATTACATGCCTTTTCTGATTCTAACTGGGCTAGATGCATAGAAACAAGGAGAAGTATCACTGGTTATAGCATTTTTCTTGGTTCTTCTTTAATATCTTAGAAATCCAAGAAGCAATCTACTGTAAGCAGGTCTTCTGCAGAGGCTGAGTATAGAGATTTAGCCTCCACCACTTGTGAATTGCAATGGATTCACTACATACTTGCTAATTTGGGAGTTCCATATGCACAACCTTCAACCATGTACACTGATAACTAAAGTGTTTTCTCCATTGCTCATAATCCTTGCCTTCATCAAATAACAAAACACATTTCCTTGGATTATCACTTCACAAGGGAGAAGATTCAGGTTGGCCTCTTCACTCTTGTTCACATCCCTAATACAAAAAACTTGACTGATATACTTACCAAGCCATTGTCTCCGGCGGATTATTCCAACCATAAGTCCAAAATGGGCTTGTTGGACATCCATTCCCATTTTTAGGGGGTATAAGGGTTGTTAAATACACTCTTCATATACATCCTTCGTATATATATACACTTCTGTTTTATATTTTATCTAATCTTGTTAGTTGGACGGCTAATAAGTTTGTTAGATTAGCCGTTGTTAATTAGATTAGTATTAGAAGGCAAAAGGACTTCTTCATCATTCATTCGATGAATTCATCATTGTAAACTTTCATTCTCTGTATTCTACATAGATTCTATTCAAAGATGTTTTGATCCTTTAAATCAATAATTAGTAAGAGATGATTAATTAATAAAAATAAATTAGAAACTATTACTTTTGTAAAAGGAGGGTAAAATTGAAAAAAAAAATCAAAACTTATTATTTATGTACAAACATATGATGTTAAATAATTAATTAATTGTATTTAAATAATTGTAAGAAATATTTAAAATAAACACTCCTTTTAAAGTAAAGGAATTAATGTTCTATTTTTAGAAATTAAAGCTGAGATTGATCACAGGCCACGTATATATGTTGGTTCCATGGAATAGAACGTGTCATCATCATAATTAAGATATATCTCTTTCATTTTCATTATCTTTTCAAATTTCAATCTCGTCAACCAATCTTTCTCTTTCAATCTTCTCAATTTGCAGTTTTTGGAGACACCAAAACCCTCCTCAGAATCTGCATGAGTAATTTTGTTAAAATGTTTCGCCCATAATAAGAAAAAGTTGCCTTATTTTACCTTCTACACAATAATTTCATGCCATAACTCAAGCTTTATAGGTCACCAAAATTGATCAGAAATTGCATTATTTTTCCATCAACTCATGTCCATGCTTATTAATTTCCTGCCCCTTCAAATTTGTTTCTTTTTCTTTTTTTTTTGGTTGGACAATTTAGTCTAAATCCTAGCTACTTAAAATCTCTAAATTTTATCCAATATATTACTCCATTTTTTCATTTTATTTTTCGTTTAAAAATATTTCACACGAATTAAAAAAATATTTAAATAATAATAAATATAAGTGTGTAATGTGTCATTTTTACAATTTTATTAACCTATGTGTCATTTAATGTATATTTACGAAAGAAAATATAAAAGCAAAGATTGAATATGACATTTCATTATTCTAATTTAGTGTCAAATGGCAATTACTTCACTTTATACTTAACACTGACTTCTTTTTTTGGCTTTGTTTATTAAATATGTTTTGAATGAACATGAATTAGAAGATCAAATATTACACTGGATTTATTCGAGTAATAAGGATCAAATGTAAGGTATTAGAGAGAGAGAGGGATTATATATATACTAAGCTTTTTTTTTTTGTCATTGAGCTCTTAATGGATAATTATTGCCAGCTAAAAACAGCAACAAAAACAAAATTTAAAGTCTCTTTTTATGGTTGATTTTTCTTCCTTGGATTTTAATGGCTAAATTAACAATTTACTAATCCAGTAATCCACAATATATTTGAATGAGGATTCCTTTGAACATAAAATATAAGTTGAAAATTTATATGAGTCAAATTTATACATAAAACAGATTTCGATCACATATATATTTTATGATACGTGAATGTATAATTTTATGTGAATCATTTAAAAAATAATAATAATTAATGTTTAAATATTAAAATGAAGTTTCGTCCAACACAAGCAGGATCTAAGGTTTAGATAGTGGTGCTCTAACCACTTGAGCTATCCCACTTTATCGTTATAGGAGTTCACTGGTCCCCTTAAATTTTCTTAAAATTCTCTATATAATAATGTTCATATTATATAGTATTTGAAATGGTTGAATAAAATATACTCCATAAAAGAAAAAGTGTTACGTTTATTTATTTATTCTTCGATCGAGTGGTTCAAATTGGAGCTGCTTTAATTATTTATTCCTTTCCTTCTTGTAGACAAGCAAGAGTTCGAATCATCAATACAACATATATACATTCTTTTTAAACCTTTTTTCTTCTCTTTCAAATTTGGAGCTTTTTTTTTCCTATTAATTTTATTCCCACTCGACTTATTTGTCCGTTCATCAATATTGTCCCCATACCTTTTATAGTAATGACATTTTATATATATATCCTACAACCATACTTAATTATAAATTTAATTATTTATTTCACCACTTGACTTACTTATTCGTCCATCAAAATAGTTCACATACCAATATACCAATTTAAAGAAAATGTTGGATATATATAATATATCCCTGTGTTTTAATAAACCGTAATTGATTATAAGAATGATACAAGACATGTATATTTATTTTCCATGAATGAAGAATTACACAATGTTGGAAACCAAACATAGAGGTGAGGACAAGTCTATAATTTTCCATCAAAATGCTAATTATTATTTATATAAAATTAAATGGTTGGGATCCATGGATAGTTGATAATTATGAAGATTTTTAACGGATTAGCAATCATTACTCTCAAACGCACGAACTGTCTTGATAATCATATTAAACTCTTTCACAAAACGGAAAGGAAGAAAAAAATTGCACAAAGAATCTTCGATAAGACCCACTTTCATACCTTTATGAAATCGTAATTATGACTTAGGGAAATTAATGGTTGAATTATGTAGTAATTTATTATCACTAATGAAACAAAAAAGTAGCTTTATTTTATTTTTCTTCCATTTGAGAGAATTAAAGAAAAAGGTAGCTAGGGGAAAAGAAAAGGGGTAATCTTTGAGTAGAGGATATATAATTGCTTCATAATATGGGCAAAAGGCAAAATGGTGTTGTTGAAAGCCTCTAATTCCGGATTCCTAATTAGGGGCCAATATATAGCAATCATTTTATCATCCATACTATTGTGTCGTGTTTGCACTTTACAATCATGTATTCATGTCCATTTCATTATATAAACCCTAGTTTTGTGATCGATTAATAACTTTTAGGTAAATTAATGTTAGTGTTATTTAATCCTATAAGGCAAAGAAATCATAAATTCTTATGTACTTTGGAAATCATACAAAAAGAATTCATGTGTATTAGAAATTCTATAGTAAACGTCTCTAATTATATTTTTAAAGACAAAAAAATTCGTGAACGGGCTCATGTACGGGAACTCTTTTTTTATCAAATATTATTGTTTAATATACAAAGTGTCACTGTTTCGTGATTTTGGGATGAACAACAAATAAAATCAAGCATTTTTTTACATAGTGAAACTTCATATGTTATACTGTGACACTTTGTATACTAAGACTGTATACTAAGACTGAACAAGTTATATTTTAAAAAAAAAAAAATTAATGCAAACTCAGATTTCACATGACACCTACTTTTAAAAAAAATGAATAGATTAAATCTAACAAATATTGAAGATGCGCACGCCTACCATCACACCATGCAAGTATAATAGGTATATTTGTTTTCTGGACCAGATCGAGAACATATATACATTAATTCAATTAATGCAAATTAATAATTTAAGAAAGGGAACGATAATTAAGAAAACAAGTATATACTAATGATGCTGACAATGATTCGTTGGGCTTTGGTAATTGATTTTTATTAATCCTAATTATTGTTTTATAATTGGATCAGCATGAAAACACATACTCCCTCTGTCCACCAAAAGTGTGCTCACTTTTTTTTATATGTGTTTTTAAAAAAAATCATAGTTTATTTATAAAGAATATATTTGGGATAACGAGTAAAGAATATATTTGGTAAATACTCAATCTTGTTATTAAAGTAAAAAAAATATTCAAAAGTGAACTATTTAAATAGAATAAACGTATTTTTTGTGGACCTAAAAAAAGAAGTGAGCACACTTTTGGTGGACGGAGGGAGTACAATTTTAATTATGAGGTATCAGTCTACAAAATTCAGGAATGCTTAATTAATTAATTAATTTTGAATTTAAAAAATGAAGGCAATTAAAAGGGCTATTTTGGGTGTAGACAATTTTGGCACTAATGTATCAACTCATATAGATTACTCCTGTTTTAGGATTCCTATATATAATTATAATGATCCAATTAACTAAAAGTGAGTAATTAAATGCTGCCAACTTGAGGCTAACGTACCAAAAGGTTAATATGAGATGGGTCCATAAGTCTAGCTAATTTTGTGCCTAATCTATCTTTCTTGGCCATTCTTTTTAAATTTTTGCCAAATTATTTTACTAATAAATTCATAAAATATACACGTCTATTTACCCCCTTCCTCCAAATCCCATCAGGAGTTGTTGATTCTTGGTTTAAGTTGTAGTCATCTGATGTTGTAAAATTAACTTTGATCCATATTGGTCGGGATATTATACCTTGTTTAATTATTATATATATCATCACTTTATCTAATAACATTATATAAGGGATAACTATGTTTATTAAATAATAGTAGAAACAGTATGTGAATGCTAATTTTTGTGAAAAACACATACACATGTATCAATTTTTTCTTTCATGTGAAAAATAATATTGTACTCCGATCCCTCTGTCCCTCACTCAATCTAAAGACAATATTAAGATCATAAGATGTTTGAGGGTGATAGTTAAAATGAAATAATTGTTTTTTTTAAGAAATGTCAAATTAATGGTGAGGGATAAATATATTAATGACTTCTTAATTAATATATACCGAATGATGTAAAGTGTAAAGAATTGGACGATGTGTGTTCATGCTGCCATGCATATCTAGAGATCAAATAGTATATATGTTTTATATCATTCTTCTAGTTTGGATTCACTAGAACTAGAAGACACATTAAATAAACAATTTAAAATGAGTAGAGTTATTTTTGACGGATTTTGAACTCAGAATATGATCGAACCTAGGCTTTTATACCAATTTTTTTCATCTAGTCTAAAAGTACTTCATACTGGTAAAAATGGGGGAAATCAATTCAATTATAATTTATATTATATTAATTGTTCATAATTTTTTTAAAATTCTTTTTTATCATGGTACGAAAGCCATGTTTGTTCTTTTTGAGTTTCTTCTTTTTAATACTACCTTACACTGTTCATATTGTCAATACAAAGAATGACACGTTTGAGATTCATGTAATAAAATTATTCGTTAGTAGTCCTACATGTCTATATATAAATATTATATTTTCTTCCTGAAAACAAGCAAAAGAAAATGCATATTACAAAATAATAATTTATTTACCCTCAAGTAACAGTGTAACACCATCAATAATTCAGCACGGATTGATAATAACTTCTGATGGGGTGTATATATATATATATATGATGTTTTTTTTTTTAATAAGATGTACGTTTTAGAGTAATTTATTAGAATTAAGAAAGGGCATGTTTTGAAAATATACCCTTATATAATAAATGAGGTTTCTAATTTAATTCCATAATACACATTAAATATTTTACATACATGGAAAATTTGTATAGGAAAAAGATTTGCCTTGAAGATTAGTTAATTATAGTAATTTAGAAATTATGATTGTTTCCAAATTAAAGGGATGGCATAATTGAAATAAATATTGTAAAAAATCTAAAACATCTTATATTTATGTACCAGAAAAAAGATCTAAAACATCTTATAAAAAAAGGGAGGGAGTATATATTTGTCAACTCTTATATCTATTAATATATATACAAATATTTTTCTAGATCAAGTGCATGTTTAGCAGTTTTGGTTAAACATTTGCAATTGATAAATCGATTAATAAACTTGTACTCCATTGTTCAGTAAAAACAATTGTAGTTATTTATTCATTAAAAACAATTAATACTGTTTTAAAATACACATAAGTTTACAGTGCACTTGATCATACAAGATTTAGTATATATTCCGATGTATATTGATGTGTCCTTCCATTCCCTCATAAACATTTCAATTCATGGGTTAATTATCTACACTTGTATATATTCCTCATAATGTAATTAAATGATCTTGAATTGATGGATAAAAATCCACAATCAATAGAGAATTATAGGTAACTAAACGGATAGATTATTATAGAACTGCTATAAATTATAATTAGCACATATTATATATAACCTTACATGGGATTAATTACTACATAAATAGTAGGTACAAATATTACCATGTGCAAAATCAGTGATGAAACACTCATTTTGTCATCACCTTCACTCTCACATTTTTGTGTAAATTTTCATCTGATTGAGGTAACACTCTTTGTGTGTTTATTTGCCAAATGAAGAGGTGCTCGATCAATTGATCTTCTACATTTTGACAAAAGGAACCAAGTCCCAAAGAAGAGGAAGAAGTTTCTCTTTTTTTTTTTCCTTCAAATTTCAGTGAGTAAAAGTGATATGAAATGTGAAAATGTGTCATACGGGTTGAATGGGTTGCACTTGAACTGAAAGGTGCCGCAAAGAAAATTTTGATGTATTTTAAGAAATTCACAAAGAAAAATTTAAGGATTTTGCATGTTCCTAGTCGCTATGTTGAATCCCACTTAATTTTCGTATTCATTACTAGTGTTTTTTTAAACCATTTTTTAAGGTATTAGAGCTTAGGTTCACCCACATCGTTTGTTCAAATTCCGCTGCATCGATCCTTCTATTAATTTTTTTACTTTTTTGTGGATTGAATGATGTAAGAATTTATGAAACTCCAACTCAATCATGTTTTAAGAATAAATATAATTGAAATACCATAATAGAGCTTTGTTTTATTAAGTATGGGCAAATTTAGAGCCTAGTGCAAGTCTCTCACAAAATCTAAATAGTATATGCATATTCTATTACTAGTTTTTATGAATGAGACCATTTTTAAATTGAATCAACTTACCCTCATTTAATTAACTAGTCCAACTCTTTAAAATTTCAACCAAAATCTCTGAACAGATATATTAACATGTAGCTCTCCCTTAATTAATTAATTTTTGGATTCATCATTATTGTGTTATATGAGATGATAGGGTTCAAACAAAATATATAGTATTTTATATTGAGATTTTGTTTTCTTAATTACCAAATTTGTTTTAAGTAATTTTCAAAGAGAGTAGAAACTCGTTAGTAAATGAGCAGAGGGGTGTTCCATACATTAATAGCGTTTGACAATTGACATAGAAATTTGTGTTTTACCATATTTTGATCCATCATACAGAAGTCATGCATGCTTGTCTCTTTTTACTCTTCTCTTCATATTGTCAATACACAGAATGACACGTTTGTTAACCATGTTAATAAAATTATTCCCCCCACATCAATAATTCAGAAAACCCTTTTTTATATTCTTATTCTTACTGCATATTTCTGATGCATCTTAAATAAATATTTCAGTTTAGTGAGTTAATTATCTACACTTGTATAATTAATTCTTCACAAGTCGGATAAAAACCACAAACGGTATAGATTTATTATAGACAAAGACAATAATCACTGAAAAATAGAGAAAAAACAAAAAAAGTGGATTAAATTGGCCGACTACAGAAATAGAGAATTAGACAATTCATCCATGCACTTACTTAACAAACTACTAATACCAACACGATATGATATTCCAACATTTTCTTACGCGATTTGGAGAAACTGATTTTGTTTCTGGAATCCGTGCTGATGAATGAAGGCATCAATCGTGCGCTGAAACTCTTCGTTGCTTAGCCTCTCCAGCAACTCGCCGCTACTCACTGAGTTACGGCAACTCTGAGTTTCCGATCTACGTAACTGCCGCTGCGGCGTCGTTTTAATCTCGCGCCTTAATTTCTCCGACTGCGTCCTCTGAAACCTCTTTATCTGTTTCGTCGCTTTCTCTATCGCCGCTGCCACTTCATCGCATTGCGGAATCCGAACAATCTCCTCCGTGCATACCACAATCCGCTTCTCCACAACCTCGTCGCCGCCTGCCGCCGCAGGCGGCAGCGGCTGCGGCGGAAGATCCGCGGCGACAACGCTGTGTTTTACGTAATCAGAGTACAAATCGGTGTCGACGAGACTGACGGCGTCGTTTTGGCGGCAAAGGAGGAAAAGCAAGACGATAATAGCGTTTCCGATGAGGAAAACGACGTGGTGGTTAAACAGAGTGGTGGAGAAGGCAACGATATAACCAACCGCCGCCTGGAAAACCGCCGGGACACGCGCCGATGACCATGAAATAAAACCTAAAACCACCAGAACTTCGAGAATTTGCCATAGTTTTGTGATTCTACGGAAGCAATTGAACCTGGCAATAGCCTTTTCCTTCTGCGAATTGACAATATCAAACATTTGTGATTCCATATTTCAAAGTTTTAAGGTTCCGAAGGAGGAGGCGGCTGTAAAAAAGGAGAGAGGGCGTGGAGGAAATCAGAGATTTGGAAATAGAAAGAGTCGGGGGAAATGGAAAGACATATAGGGTTTAGATAGAGAGAAACGATATACATAGACAGAAAAGAAATCGAGGAGGAGAATTGAATTCAAAGCAGGATTTTGGTTTTTAAGTGTGTGAGAAATTGTGGTGGGATTTTTGGTTGAGTGGTTGCAATGGAGGAGAAGACTCTGTGCATTCCGTTTAAATAAAATGCAGGGGTAGGGAAGGGTGGGTCTATTTCATTCTTTTTTTCTATTTTTTTTATTCACACTATATTTCTTTCCTATTTCAAATAACTCCCTAATATATAATTCTAAATCTTTTGATTTATATTTTCTTATTTTATAAAATTCTGTATAATATTTTCTCTATATATCTATCTCCTTCCTTTTTCTCTGCGACACGCCGACACCCTATGGTCTTTTTTTTTCTTTTTATATTTAACAATTCAATTCTCTACCAAAAAAAACTCACTTTCTTCATATTCTATCAAATTCTCTTTATCAATTACAATTTTTACCAAATTTAATACATGTCCACATTTTAAAAAATATGAAAAATTAAATTGAGTTTTACGGCATGATTGGTACGAAGGAATGAAGTAGAAATTGAATGTGCATTCTTAGTTATGTTTCTAATCTTATGATTGATAAGTTTTATTGTATTGAATATTCATTCCATATGTGGAATGATTATTCCCAAAAATTATTTAAGGATATTATTTTGACTAATTTACATTTATTAATTTTTTAAGTTAACATATATAATTATTATCCTCAACCCTAATTATTTTAATGATTTACTTTACCCGTCATAAAAAAAAAATTGTAGTTGATTTACTTATTAATTGAAATTATTTAACTACTAATTATAATTTGAAGCTAAAAAATAACTTTATAATAAAATATTAAATAATTTACATAGAAGAATATGTAAAAAAAAAATACTCAATAGGAATTTTAAGTTTTGCAAATTTTTAAAAATTTACATAGTTTTTAATTAATTTATATGTTATTAAAAATAA
This sequence comes from Galeopsis tetrahit, assembly GCA_963675135.1. Taxonomy (NCBI): domain Eukaryota; kingdom Viridiplantae; phylum Streptophyta; class Magnoliopsida; order Lamiales; family Lamiaceae; genus Galeopsis; species Galeopsis tetrahit. The sequence continues at coordinate 85,761,480 of OY776121.1, forward strand.
TACATGTTCAAGAATAATTTAGTCATTTAAAATAAATTTTAAAAATTCCTCACATTTCATAGCATACCAATCATGGGATTAGAATCACATAAGGAATATCTTTTTCATTCTTCTCAATACCAATCATAATAATTACTATTCTTACGGAGTATTTCATTCCTTTCACATCATTATTCCATTCAACCCTAATATCATTTCATCATATCAATCATGTCGTTAGAGTTATATATATATATATATATATATATATATATATATATATATGTGTGTGCGCGCGCATCCAATTGCATAAAGTATTTGCTATAATTAAACCACAATTTTAATTTTTAATTAATTTTATTACTAAAATTATTAATTAAACAATTAAGATTATATTAAAATCACTTAAAATTTAATTATATGTATACATTAAACTGCATACGAATTTTCCTAAATCTTCCTTTAATACTACTAATTCTAAATCTCCCTAATGTTGATGTGATTTCTCTAAAAAGATTAAACATAAAATCTCTTGAATTCTAGTATGTTTTTTTTTAATATAAATTTTGTATTTATTATTCTTACTATTTTATTTTCTCTAGCTTTTTTATTTTAACCATTCTCTCAATTTCTATTACAAATAATAAATAAAATTATATATATATATTTTTTATTAAATCTTATTTCACAATCCCATGTAAATTATGCGGTATTGCACTAGTAGATACGTATTTATTGTGAAACGGACTTAGTATATTTTCTGTGCCAGAAAAAAATTTGTGGGCTACAGAAAATTCACATGATCCACTTTTCTTTTCCCGACACCTTATTTTCATTTTTGGATAAAAATTGAATTACAAGGAATCTTCGCTAAATATATAATTGAAGGCAGTCTTTTCCTAGCCTACACGATATTGCACCTTTCTTCTATTTCTTTTTCTAAGATTTGGGCATTTTAAATTATGTTAAAAATGTTAAATAAGGGAACTATAAATTAATACTCCCGCCTAAAAAAAGTTTTAAAATGGAGTATTTGTGAACTTTAATTTTTCAAGAAATATTAATGATGCTTTTTCAACATTATATATCCCACCCTTCTTCTCTTACTATAAACATAAATTTCCCACACATCTACTGAAAGTTTGAAATAAATCAATTAAAAAGAATATACATATATACTACTCGAAAGAATGAAAATTTATACTACATCAATTCCACTATAACATTTTCACTTTACCTTTTTTCTAAACGTCTCATAATAAGTTTATCATTCTATTTATGATATACGGAGTATTAATTTATATCTTTTAATATATATCACTAGCTTGTACTACATTCATTATTTTATCATATATACTTTATTTAATTATACTCATTTATTATTTTTTTCTTTCTTAATCGTATATATTACTTGTAGTACATCTATTATTTTATTATATTTTTTAATCAAAATACTTAAAAAGAAAAAAGATACAGTGTGACGGAGTGTGAAATTAGATAGTAATGTAAGCAAGTTGTAAAGGAGACATAGTTGTGTTGGGTCTAGCTAATGACTGAACTTACAAAATTATTGTGGTCCTAATTAATGTTATATGAGTAATTATTTTAGTGAAGAAAGATTTGAAAATTAGTTTTGTCGAGGTTTCAAACATATTAATTTGCAGTTGCAATGTCGTTGAAAATTCAAGATTCATTTCCACCACTCCTTCATGTCACATGGGACTCGACGTGTTAAATATTGCGATAAAAAACAAAAAAAAAACAAATAAAGTTGTTAGAATATATATTAAGTGACTATTTATCAATACTAAAAGTGGACTATATATGAAGTCACCGTAGTCAACACATGTATATCTATATTGATTTCCTTTCAATACTTGAGTAGGTCAAGATTAGCATTCACATTGATTTTATTATAAAATTATTATAAATTAATTGATTTATCATCCTAAAAGTTTGAACATTTAAATGAGATGAAATTTTTTTATGGTATCAGAACCTTAGACAAACGTCTTGAATTCAATTTATGTTGAAAACAATTCTACTCATTTAAATAGTTCAGTCGATAGACTTTCTTCCCAAATTTTTGTACTTAATGGTTGATGAGAATTTGACACGAACACTATACAATATTTTTTTTTTTATCGTTATCGTGTCGTATTCAAAACTACCATTCCTAGCTAACTTCATCACGAAACATTAAAAGTTTTGACATGTTCTCAAGATGAGTTAATATTTTTAGTAAAAAAAAAAAATTACATATCAATTATACAATGCAATTGAAGTATAAAAACTCTTATCAATTATTTTTTTAGAACTCATAATAAAATTATTCAATTAAAGAGATTAGAGTGTCTCTCATGTAAACCAAGTTCTCGTAAACTGTTAAGCATATAAAAATCGAATGGGTTTATATGTGTTATTCTTCTCAAAGTTACAAAATTGTAATACTTCAGATATTATTAAATAGTATCACCGAATTCATCATAAAAAAATTCGTGACTAAGTTCATAAAAAAAATTGTCAAGAAACTTAATATATTATGGAAACAATTTAGGATTAGTTATTAAGAAAAGGAAAAAAAAAAAAAGAGAGGGGAAAAAGGGGGAATTAATTAAAGTAGAAAATGTGATATACTAGTTTCCAACTAAAAACGTAGAGCCGCTAACCGTTTTTGAATGTTTGCCCAGCCCAAACGTTAAGTCAAGACCTTCATTAGTTGCATGGAAAAAGGCCATCATTTTTCTTTCACAACATCATACAAATTGAAAAAGACTTTGTGAGCAAAGAGACTTCCGTTGACCCATTAAAATACTTCCAAAATAAAAAATATTAAAATAGAGCATCATTTTAACTTTATATTTGGTGCACAATTATACTCCCTAGTCCCTCCCGATGTGGATCGAAAAACTCTCGTTAAAAATATTTTTTTCTAAAAAATAAGTGACATGTTTCAAATTTAAGATTTAACTTTATTTTGTCTAAAAATTAGAGTTGATTATTATTTGACAATTTTATAAGTGAGACGTAATAAGTGAGAAATGATTACTTATATTATGCTTTTATTTTTTTGACCAAAAATATAATTAATCTTGAAAGAATATTTAATATTGTCTGGCTGTGAGAAAAAAACAATTCCATTTTCGCTTATCTACCTTTTTAATTTTATTTTATTTTTGAGCGTGTTGAATGGAATATGAAAATTCCTACAGTTTCAATCAAAACCTTATTTCATTATGAATCTAGTTTATTAATGAGTTACTCCCTCCGCTTCATAAAGTTTATCACATTTGGTCTTTATTTTATTTTAAAAAGTTTATCGTTTTTCCTAAAATGCTCATTTGTAATTTCTACAGTGTCACTTTTAATTGGAAATACATTAATGATTAATTTTCTCCAACTTTCTTTAAAATGCAAGAGTGTGATAGAAAGGAAAGGTCAATGAAGAGATGAACAAATTAATAATTGGATAAATGTGTCAAAAAAATATGTTCCATAATTTTATACAAAATGATAAATAAGACAAATTTTTTGAATAGTACTATATTAGTATGAAATTTGAATCTTAAACTGTCCGACCATAACCCATTAATTAAATAATCCAAATAAAATTAAATTCATTTAACTTAAAAATTAAATCACGTACATATAATATCCAAAATTCAAAATACTGATCCACCATTGAATTGGAAGAGGGTGAAAGAATTAAGATGAAAAAAAAGGGGCTTTGGACACGCGTTTTGTGACGGCTTATTAATTAACTTGAAAGGAAAAAGTTTTCCAAATGGATCACGGATGCCAATGCCATTTCCTTTTTTCTCCCTTTAGGTTTAGGGTAAAGCTTTTCGACGGAATTTTTTATAATTATTTTACGTTAATTTGATGCATTTATTAGTGTGTATATATTGTGTTATTTTTATTAATTATAAATTCTCTGAATATAATTTTTTCTATGCATTAAAAAACACCTCATAAATTAGGGTTGAAAAGATTGGTTAAACCATTTGATATTTCTACGGCTCGGTCTATTATAAAATCTGGCTCGACGTACTAGACTCATTTAGTAAATAAGATCGACTTATTTAATCATGTATTGTAACAATTAATACATGATCGAATATAATAAATATTCATAATATAAAATACCTATAAATAAATATTCATAGACTAATAAAAACCTTTATGTACTAGTAACAACTTTTTAATTAATAAATAAACAGTAGTAGCTCTCAAAAATAAAAATAAGAAAGTCTATGATGAATAAAATATCAAATTGAACCCATTTGTATTTTTATTTTTTTAATGAGATGTCTGAGTCCGGCCATTTAATTCACCCCTGCTTCGAATAGGCATGCAAAAACATTCCAAGATTTTGTACATATACGGGGAACTGTAGAATATATTCCATATTTTGGTCCATTTTTATTTTTGTGGTATTTTCCTGTCTATTTCATAAAAATTAACTCTATCAGATCATTTAATAAAAAATAAAAGAAAGTCGTCAAGAATTCAAATTAAAAAAAAAAAAAAAACTTGATTTGAACCTAAGTACCAGATTCAAGCCTAACAACACCAGATAGTCAGAATAAATTTCAACGAAGACCTAATTAGTCATAACTCCACAATTTTAGGAGAATAAAAGAGATATTGAATCAACAAATATGTCTTTCTATTACTTCTCTACAATTGAAGTTAAATGCAATTACTAATATCTTACCCATCTAACTTATTATACTCAAATTAGCTGGTGTAACTTGTAAAACTTGATAAAACTTGATAGAGTGGAATAGCTCAAGTGATTAGAACACCACTACCTAGGTTTTAGGTTTTGGGTTCGATCAATATTATAATAATAACATATTTTTTGGTCTTGTATAACATAATATTTTGATCTTCGTAGTGGTATTTTTTAGCCTTGTAGTAGAATAAAGAATATTTTATACTACTATAAAGTCAAAATATGTTATTACAATATAAAAAATAAATATTATGCTATTACATGATTAAAAAAACTATGTTACTATAAAAAAAATGTATTAAAGTTTAAAAATATTATTAACACTTAATTTTTTGTTCGAACCGCACCTTACCTTCAACGATTTTTTTAATTACATATATTTAAGGTAATTTAGAAGATTAATTAATTAAGCGGCAGTTGGATAAAAAAAGTCCATTCTTTCGGCCTAATGATGAAAGAGTGATTGAGATTAGGTGTAAAGACAATCCCCTCCGTGAAAAAGAATTAAATGTAATATTTTTGGAGAACCCACCACTAAAATGTATCCTTTGCAATAAATTACACGTTAATTTCAACCAACACAAAATGGTTTGTTTGGTTATAACAGTGCTTTCAAATCATTTTGCTAACCCTCCTCAACATCTAATTTTGACCACAATAACCCCTTTAAATTAAATTACTATATTTTCTTACTTAATTATACGTCTTGTCTAATTACAAAGAAATTTATTCATTAATTGGTTTATATATATAGAGTATATAATACTAATATTTATGTTTAATTTTCTCTATTTTTTCACTTTTTCATAAAGCAAGATTACATATTATTATACTACATCCCGTTTCAAATGAAGTTATTTTTAACAATTTACAAAAAAGTTAAAATTTATAATTTATTTTTAATTACCCTAATCTATATAGTTTCTTAATTAAAGAATTAAGAAAAATATCAAGACATCTTTTAGGTGGGTGTAAATTGGAAAGAAATAAGAAAAAAATGATTAAACTTAAAAGGACAAATATTACACATAAATTTTCGGGTTTAAAATGACAGTTAGTTTGAATTAGTATAACACGATGTAGAGTAAATACCTGAATTAGATAAAGAATAATATGTGACATCTATGCGCACAAAATCAATGCAAACTCGTGACTATGCACAAACAAAATAAATGATACTCGTAATATTTTATTGAGCGTAAATGTAATATATGCAATATATTGAATTTTTTATTTGACCATATTTTTTCACCTATCTACAAAAATAAAAGTGTTGCTTTTCTTAAATAAAATTCATGCTTGGCAATTAAATTAAGACTTTTTTGTTGGTTTTGGGTTGAATAGAAACATCATCAAACTTTGAATATCCAAAAGAAAATACTAAAAAAACTTAGGATGCTGTCCCAACCAAAACATGCAACCATATCCTTAGAAATTTCATTAATTAAAAACAATTAGAAAGAGCATAAAGCGTTTCCTTTTGTTGGACGACTCACGGTAAAAGTAACAAATATTTAATTAAAAAGCAAAAGGGCTTCTTGCCTCTTATCAATTTTAAAGGTTATATATGCTTTGTAAGATGTCATCATCTAAATTAATCTGTTTTTTTCAACTAACATTTAATATATCGTTGTTCTCGATATATGTTGTTTTTATTAACAAATAATGCATTTAAATGCGTCCACTCACTAGAAGCTTTCTTCTCCAAAATCTTCATCCATGGAAGTCCATGCAAACTCCCCAAGTAACTACACCCGTAGTTCTAGTAAAAACACCCCCTGCTTACAACAAAACTCTACTGTCATATTATTTTCGCCGCCCACTCTAATTAATCAAACCCCTCCCTTACCTACTGTCCCTACCCCACCCCCAACTTTTACAAATACACCCCCTCCCCAAAATATGCCAACTCCCGACGAGAACCCAACCCCTTTACTAAACTTGTTACCCACACTCCCTGTCTCGTCATTGCCTCTAAAGTTCAATGCATTTTGCAATTGACTACTATTTTATTCGAGATCTGATCAAGACTTATCAACTTCGAGTTTCACATGTTTCGTCTGCGGATCAACTTGCTGATGCTCTTACCAAGCCACTTCCTCATTCTCCCCTACAACCACTTATGATCAAGATTGGACTCTCCTACGGTGCTCCATCTTGAGGGGGCGTATTAGGAATATAATATTATAAAGATTTGTATCTTTTAATATTATGATTCATTCTTATCTCTTAGAATATTTAATGTAAATATTTATCCATATCTTGTAAATATAGATACACTTTGTATCTATAAATACATCTCTTGTAAACACTTTACAATCACTCAATGAAATTATAATTTCACTATTCATTGTTTCTCTATATATACTATCATAATTGAAAGTTATTCATCAGTCAATAAATTTGACAAAATTAAACTTTTATTAATAGACAATTAGACGTAACACAAGGTTTTAAATGCAACCGGTGCATGACCACTCACAGTACATTTTAGACATATTAGTTTGCACGTTTTAATTTTGCATGCATTTTTTAAACAAATATAATGTATACATGTTTTAGTTATATTAGCTTGCATATGTTATGGAGTATTAATATATATGCACATGAGACTTAACTCTAGACACAAAGGATAATTTCACTTGTAAGTACAAACCTAGGACAAATGAATAAATATACCAAAAAACACTAGGTGTTATATGCATCATGTAACATTTATACTTTTTAAAATGATGTTAGTTATTTTAATCAAATTAGATTTTTATTGAACAATATTAATTGTTTTCACTAATATCAATTTATATGTATGAATTATTTTTACAAAAGAAAAAAAAAATGAAGGCACAACGAATTTTTGTGTGACCATATATTAATATATAGATCGTATTTTGTTAGATTAAACTTGCATGGAGTTTACTATCAAAAAAAAAAAAACTCAAATCTAAGCTACTTTGAAATATCAAGCCATAAATTGAATAAAAGAGATAATCTCTTTAAATTTATTCTCCCACACGTTATTAGGCTACACTCGAAATTCATTCAAACACCTTTTTTATCCAATTCAAACATTTTAATTATAAGAGCACATTCTTGTGCCATGGTGTTACTAATGCAATGTTTTTGTGTTATAAAAAATAAAAATCGGGAGTATATTGTTTTGCAATTCGAATTGCTCACTAAGTCACTATTCATTTAATGTGTTCTCATTTTGATCAATCAAGATAGTTGTGGATAGGCAAAAACTATATTGCATACCATGAGTCCATTTAAATATATATGTAGTATAATTTCATTTATGAATATAACTAAATCACAAATTTAAATTATTTAGCAAATCAAATACGGAGTACATGTTATATAATAGGTAACATATACACATGAAAACAAACTTTGGTGATTGAGGTGGCTACGTGTAAGTGGATCTGCTGACTTCATTTTTGTATTTTTAAGATTTACTATTTACTATTTCAAGATATAGCTACACACGCTAACTTTTATGATTTTAAAAAGCAAAAAAAAAAAAGAAAAAAAGTGTTTTGAAGACGAATACGAAACATTAAATATATATATTGATTAGGACATGGGAGGGCACTTGGCGTAACAGTATTAATACAACCACACACTTCAAAATCCACTCAGCTAAGAAACTGAAATAAAGGGTCCATTTTTCCTTTGATTGTGGAGGTGTTTTTGTTACCGATTTTTTGGGTTAAAGTCAAACTTTTTTTAAATTTATTTTCACAGCCTTTTAGTTGACACCATCTTATAAATCACATTTTGTGAAATTAAACTTCAAGTTCGACTACAAAACAAAAAATAAAACTCAAAACCACTTGTATAAAATAAATTATAACAAATTATTTTATTCATTCTTTGGAGTGATTGCGAGAATATTATATTTTGAAAGAAAAATAAAAGTGTGTATTACTGGGAAATTAAAAAGTACTCTTATTTGAGAGAATTTAAGAGGACATAGGTAGGTATTGCAAATTATAATTTCGGCTAATTTTTAAATTTAACTTATGCTATAATATTATAAAAAATAAAATATCGTGGTTTATAAGTCAGTAACAAACATACCCTCACACCGTCTCGTCTTAGAAATAGTAAAAAATCATCTCTTAATTTTTTTAGTACTCCGTATTTGTTTTTAAGATATTCCATATTTTTGTGATTTGATGAGTAAGATTCGCTAGTCTCTATCAATTGTACTCAACGGTGTTGAGCTTCTACTTTCTCTTTTCAAATATTTCTTTCAATCGTACTTCTTGGACATTTATTTGAGTTGAAAAACTGCAAATGGAGGGCCACAACAAAAAGAAAATTGGGTCATATGGAACTTCATTTAAGCCCATAAATTAAACGGGTCTTATTAAAAAAAATAAAAATAGCACAACACCACCAATAAGTAATTAGTTAAATAGACCAAATGAAAAAAAAAATGATTATAATATTTTCAATTTCATACCTCTACCTTTTATTTTATTTTATTTCTTTTTATTTTAACAAGGCATTCAAAATTTTGTTTTGGTTTTAAACTTTTAATAAACGGTATCATTTTTAGCCCACTCGTACAATTCATTTGCAATGGAGGAGTTTTTCTTTAATTTTCTAAAATTAAAATTCATATACAAAATGGACTTCTTATTTAATTAAAATATTAAGATTTCAATTAATGAAAATGTGATTTTTGGAGTGAATTTAATAAATTAAAGGGTGTGTCTATTGTGCACTCAAGTACATGGTGTACTTGAGTGGACTTTGATTGGTCAACGTACTGTTGATCGATCAAACTTTGACTTTTTTTTTTTTTATTCTTTTTTTCAATTTTTTTTTTTGATTCTTTTTTTTATAAAAGAAAATTTACATTTTTCAATGTTATTTTCAGCTATATTAACATACACTTTTCAGTTATAATATCATACACTTTTTAGTTATAATAACATACCCTTTTCATTAATATATAACTTACACTTTTCATTAACAGAACATACATTTTTCAGTTATAATCATTAATAGATCATACACTTTTCAGTTATAATAACATACATTTTTCATTAATATATAACTTACACTTTTCATTAATAGATGATACATTTTTCACTTATAATAACATACATTTTTCAGTTATAATAACATACATTTTTCATTAATATAACATACATTTTTAAGTTATAAGAACATACACTTTTCGTTAAAAACAATGTTGCACTTTTTAATATAGTAACAACACTTTTCATTTAAAAAACAAATATGCACTTTTCAATATACTAACATACACTTTTTCAAAATAAAAATCGAAAAAAATATATCGAAAAAAAAAATTCGAAAAAAAAGTCAAAGTTTGACCGTTGACCGATCAACAGTCAACTATTGACTAATCAAATTCCATTCAAGTACACCATGTATATTTCCACTCCGCTTTATTCTGAGGCCGTCGGAGAAAAAGACCTCCGCCTTGCGCCACCACCCGCCAATCACGTTCGGTAAACTCTTCTTCGTGATTAGTAATTCAGTTTTTGGTGTTAGTGCTATTTGTACCAATTTTGTGTTGTGCAGTTTATGCAAACACGAATTTGTTCACTGCAAATTATTTCAATTAAACCAGTATTGAGGTCTGAGGGCAAATTATTTCTGGTGTTCTGCCTTCCTGTAAGAACAAATCCTGCTTCTTAATTTTGTACTGGGTATGCACTTTGGTATATTCAATTATACCAGTATTAGTTTTCCAATTTTGTATATTCAATAATTTGATATTGCGAATTACTGGTATTATATTAAACCGGTATTGGGTTTATTCTGGAAATTTGGTGTAATATTTCAATTGGCATATTTGATATTCTGCAAAATGTAGGCGTTTCACTTCAATTTCCTTGCAAGTTAATGGTGGTGGTTTAACTATGTCAGGCCCGGGAGAAATGGCAGGCGAGGAAGAGAAGAGGAACTTGATCGAGATATTCGACGAGAATACCCCAATCGACATGGATTCGTGCATGAAGAATCCTAAAAATCAAGATGAAGATGATAGTTGCACGGTTAGTACTTTGAAATTTGTTCAAGATGAGATTAGGGCAGCTCTTGTACGAATGATGGTGATTGGCCTTTTAAAAGTGTGGAGGGTGAGAGATTTAGGGATTTTATTAGCAAAACATGTCCTAGGTTTCGTATTCCTTCTAGATTGACAATTTCAAGGGGTTGTTATCAACTGTATCTTAATGAAAGGTCAGGACTTAAGGCTTTTATGAAAACAAACTGTGAAAGAGTGTGTATTACAACTGATACTTGGACTTCATTGCAAATGACTAATTACATGTGCATTACTGCTCATTTCATTGATAATGATTGGAAGTTGCATAAGGAGATTATCAATTTTGTGTCTGTTTCTAGTCATAAAGGTGACTATCTTGGTAGAGCACTAGAGAATTGTCTTCTTGATTGGGGCTTGAAAAATGTGTTTACTATAACGGTGGATAATGCAAGTTCAAATGATGGAGCTATAAAATTCATGAAAAGGAAACTTGTGACTTGGGGAACTGCAATTGCAAGTGGTAAATACCTTCATATGAGATGTATTGCCCATGTAGTTAATTTAGTGGTTAGCGATGGCTTGAAAAATATTGACCCTTCAGTGAAGCGTGTGAGGGATGCAATTAGGTACATTAGGAACTCACCTGCTAGATTAAAAAGATTTAAAGATTGTGTGGAGTTGGAGGGAATAGAAAGTAAGAGTTCATTGTGTTTAGATGTTCCTACGAGGTGGAATTCAACTTATAAGATGCTTGATATAGCTGGAAAATTTGAAAGGGCATTTGAGAAGTATGACGACTTGGATCCATGTTATAAGCTTGATTTGGGGGCTTAAATGTTCCATGCGCTATTGATTTGATTTGTATTCGTAAATATGTTGATTTGTTGAAGCATTTCCATAAGTTGACTGTGCGCATTTCAGGTTCATCTTATGTCACTTCTAACTCTTTTTTAAGTGAGATAAATGATTTATGGTGTATTTTGAATGATTGGATGACAAGTTCGGATTCTGAGACAAAAAAGTTGGGTGATTCTATGAAAATTTTTTTTTGATAAATATTGGGAAGATGCGGAGAAAATAAATAAATTAATCTTTTGGGCTAATGTCTTTGATCCACGTGATAAGTTGGGGTACTTAGAGTACCCATTGGTTGAAATGTATGGAGTGGAAAAAGGGGGTACTATCTTTCAATCGGTGAGAAATGAACTTTTTGAGGTGTTCAATGAATATAATTCTAAGTATCAGTTGGTGAATGAAACAAATGTTAGCGCGTCAAGTTCTAGTGGGGTGAATATTGGTGAAGAGGATAATGATGTGTCGGTGTCTAAAGCAAGATACAAGAGACAAAGAATTGAGGGTGGGGTGGTTGGACGAAAGCAGAGTGAGCTAGAACTTTACTTGAGTGAAGCTACTTTAAATGGAAAATTGGATGTTTTAATGTGGTGGAAGGTGAACTCCAATTGATTTCCTATACTCTCAAGAATGGTTCGTGATATTTTAACCGTTCCCATTTCAAATGTTGCATCGGAGTATGAATTTAGTGCAGGTGGTAGGGTCCTTGATGCATTTAGGAGTTTTTTAACTCCTAAAATAGTTGAAGCCTTGGTTTGTGGGCAAGATTGACTTAGACATTCAACACATCCCGTATTATATGAAGAATTAATCCAAGATCTATGAGAAAGGTGACTAAGTTTTAAGTTTAGTCTTTAATTATTTTTCTCGATGTTGTAAATTATAGTAAAATATTAACATATTATTTTTTATTTTTCAGATTTTCCAATTGTAGCATGAAATGAAGGGGTTGGTGCACAATTAAACCCATTCGTGAAGAATTAATTGGATTGGAAGAGCTAGGGATTTTATAATTTTTATGTATCATGTAGTGGAGTTTTTTTTTTTTTTTTTAGATTTTTCGGTTTTGTATTTCGTTTTTTTGGTTTTAGCCGGAACCAAACTGAATAACTCGATTTGGTTAATTTCGATTTTGAGTCTATTCGATTCAGTTTCAGTATTAAAAATCGATTTTTATTCGATTTGGTGACTGAACCGACCGATGCACACCCCTACTCGGGACACCTTTGAGGGCAAAATGGCCTTAGAGCTGAGGTACGAAGCATATGTCCCCATGGCTATACGACGTATCAACTTGTGCAAGATCGTCTTGGAGTCTCAATGCCATTGCAGTTGCCCACCGTTTAGGCCCAGTTCCTATTGGAGAAACGAGTGTGTTCATAGCAATCTCATCTGCTCATAGGGCAGATGCATTGGATGCTTGCAAGTTTGTGATTGATGAGGTTAAGGCATCGGCCCCAATATGGAAGAAGGGAAGTTTATATGAATAGAGAGGTTTGGAAGGAGAACTCCGAGTTCATGGAGAGGAGGGACGAGCTTGGCAGAGGGTGTTGTCGGAAGAAAGTCCTGGTCGAGGAGGGACTTGAAAATTCGAACTGAATATCAAAGAATGATAGATGGATGTTCTTTATTTAAACTTTGGCGCACCCTTTTGATGATCAATTCCCTATTTGAAATATGGTAATCATTGATCTACACAAGCATAACTCATAAGACAGGCATACCATGAAACTAGCTCTAATTTATCTAGCTAACAAGAAAATGATGGAAATTAAATACATATTTAAAGCCTCCATATACTCAAATACCTTTCTCTCACTCTGCATTGCTTAGTCATGACGATCATCAAAAAACATTTTATATGAAAACACAGGAGAGGCATGTCATTAATTGCTCAAAACAAAAGATAAAAAAAGAAATTGCAGTTTAGTGAATAGGCGCACTTGGTTTTGAGAACTTACATGTTCAAAGAGACAAAACAAGCCTTCTTCTGCAATGTCAAGTTCCTCATTTGTTGAAACCTTTTTCTCCGATTGTGCCTCGCCCTCTAAAACAAGATGGTGCGAATGTCCATCTGTCATTCATATTTTCTGATTTCCTTTTCTGTGAGGATGCTTCAAATTAAACTCAATTTTACTTTGCAGGATAGAGCCAAATGAGTAAGGTAGAAACATTGAGTGGATTATATATATGACTACGAGTAACTGGAGGCTTTAAATTGATCGAGAAAAGCATTGCATAAAAAGTACTCCCTTAACAGCCAAAGCCTTATTTTACAGAGAAAAGAGATATTGCATACTTTTACTAAGAAGGATAGTCGTCTCGGTTCGAAAACCATTTCGAACGATGGCCTTTCCACATTTCTTTAGCAGACTGCATAAAAGAACATGTTAAAACTACTGCACAACTATATTAAGGTTAGCCACCAAGTAACACAATCAAACACACCACACATGGACACTCCAAGAAAAAGCAAAACTTAGTGCCAAAATCTCAATATCCTCTTTACAACATATCAATCTCAATATCCTCACTTTTAAAAATGCAAACCCTACAGATATCAAATTCGCAGAAACAATACCAAAATTGATTTTCAGCAATGTTTATTTCATGCTAAAAAAACACAGTGACCAATAAATAAAAAAGGGAAGGAAAGTTCTTATCTCTCAAGAACTAGCAATAGAGAGAGGAACCAAACTGCTGCACCCCCACAAAGAAAATCTGCACAGAGAGAAAATGAAAACAATACCAACAAATTAAAGCAAAAAATCAAACTACTCATCTGAAAATTACTCCAATTTAGAAAAGAAATCCAACATAAAACAAATTCACAAATCAAGAACTTATATCTCATTGCATTGAAACAATCCCAAGTATCAATTCAAACAATTACAAGCCAAAAAAACAAAACGAAACAGAATGTTTGAACTACTACTTCTTTTTGCCCTTTCCAGATTTTCTCCTAGGAGGAAGCACAATCTCTCCTTTGAGAACAGGAATCTCCATAAATTGATCAAGGCCACTAAATTTCTTTCGAAATTTGGCAACCTGATCGTCATCAATTAGGCCTTTGGAGCGGCCACCGAGGTAAAAGGGGTGGTTTCCGGACCAAACATCAACGATGTACTCCTTCTTGGTTCCACCAGTTGTCATAACCAGTTCTCCGTTGCAATAAACCTTGGCATCGTCGTGGAATTGCGGGTGTATGTCCTTCTTCCTGCAGCTCCACCTCATCGGATTGCTGCCCACTACTCTCTTCACCTGTCAATTCCAAAAACAAAACACGTTGAGAATGAGCGAAAGTAGTTGTAAAATTGAGTTTTGGTTAATAGAGATTTGGTTTACCGTGTCATTGAGAGAGGGTGAAGGAGGGGAGAGGTTTTTCTGGAGGAAGGGATTGGAGAGAGCGAGCGCCATTTTTTGTTGTTTGATGGAGGATGATTGAGGTAACGGATGTAACCAAGATTTATGGATAGGCATTTTATTGGTGCTGAAATTACAACATTATCCTTCACTCAAATTATTTGCCCTTTCTTCAATTTAAAATAAAAAAACATGACAACTTTGTACGAAATATTTAATAATTAATTACGGTAAAAAGGAGACCTTTGCCATGAACTTTGCTGCACACTTCACAACTGCTAAGGGAATGTAAAATTTTGTTCTGAATCAGATTCTGAGGAGATTGTGGAAGATATCAGGGAGTTAGAAACTGCTCTTCATTTTATTTTGTTAGAAGAAAAGTTAATCGAGTAGCCCATACTTTGTCTCACTTAGATACACACGTAGATTATGAGAATTTTTGGTATAATGGGGTACCTAATCAGTGTAACAAATTTGTTGTCGATGATTAAGGCATTTGCCTACCAACTCTTAGGAATATAAGCTTATGTTGTTATAAAAAAAAAAGACAGTAACAAGAACTTACTTATTTTAGATAAATTTGTAGATCAATTTTTTATTTTTTTTTAAGACAGCAGAACCTAAAGGTAAAGCGTGGGGAAAGAATTCCTGAAAAAAATAGATTCTACAAAAACTACTCCATTTCTGTCACGAGAACTGGTAGAGTTAACAAGCGTCTTGAGCCAAAGAATGAGCCTTTCTGTTGGCGTCGCGTGGTAAAAAAGTGAATCTGCACACTACAAATTCCTCTCTTAATTGCGTAATACGACGAGCAATGATGTCTTTGGGCCCTCCTTTAAGCTCCCGTGTTTCCTTTTGACAAAGAGCCAATGCGTTTTTAGAATCACTTTTGATCTCAATAAACTGTTCCCCACGCCTCTTTGCCCTAGTCAAAGCTTCTTCAATAGCCTTCAATTCTAATCCCAATGGAGTTCTTTGAGGGCCAATCTTGAGTGAGAAAAAATCAATTGTGGTTCCCTCGTGGGAGTAAAAGATTCCCCCAATGCCATATCTCTTTAACTCGGGATTGAAGGCACCATCAACCTCAAAATAAGAAAATGCACTCCCCTGCATCGGTTGATCGTCTGAGTGGGAGATAGAGGCACCAACCTTACTATTGGACTGTTGGTGATTTAACTCCTGGAAATTCTTTAAATATCCCAACACTCTCACTGCTATATTCTTGTTTAAAGAGGTATTTTTTAACGACCCATCATGGATGAGATGACATCTTTCATTCCAAATACCCCAAGCAACCATCAATATGCGTTCCAAATCAATTTGAGAGGGATTGTCTTTAATAAACCAAAGAAAATCCAAAGTCCGTAAATGTCTTGCACTCTTGATATGCTGCCACCATCCCAAAAATTTCCAAATATTTTTAACACCCTCACAATAAAATAAAACATGAATTGGTGTTGGCATATAAGCTCCACAAATGCCACAACAAGGAGAAGTAGGTACATGTCTATTAACAAGAATCCCCTCTGTGGCCAAAAAATCTCTACACAACTTCCAAACAAAAATACGAACCTTAGGTGGCAAGAAGAGTCTCCATATGATGGGCCACCATTGCACAGAGTGACTACTCTCTGGCACTTCCAATCCATATTTTGCTTTAAAAAGTGCGTGCATAGAGACTTTATATCCTGATTTTACCGAATAACTCCCATGAGTGTCAAACTTCCAAAATCTGGTGTCCTCCTCATCATTCCTTCCCACCGTTCTTAAAATTGCTTCCACTTCGTAGGGGAGAAACGCCAATCGAACCATATCCTCATTCCAATTTCGAGATTCATCAAGAAAGACTGACACATTGTTGCCTGCTGCAATTCCAGATTTAATAAAGCCTCACCATGAACCCATGCATGTTTGAATAAAGAAATCGTTTGTCCATTACCCAGAGTCCAACGGATACCTTCCTGAAGGAGAGGCAAACTTGAGTAGAGGGATCTCCAAGTAAAGGATGGGTTATTTCCAATCTCCGCCTCTAAAATATCTGTATGCTTGAAATATCTTACTTTGAGGACCTTTGCTACTAAAGAATGAGGATTTTCCATAATACGCCACATCTGTTTGGCCAAAAGGGCCTGATTAAATGATTCCATTTTTCTAAATCCCATACCTCCTTCATCTTTTGGTCTACATAACTCATCCCACTTCAGCCAATGTATATGATTTTTGTCCTTCCTTTGACCCCACCAAAAATTTGCTATTACCGCCTCCATTTCTCCACACAGTTGGATTGGTAGTTTAAAGCAAGACATTGCATAGGTCGGAATAGCCTGAAGCACAGCTTTAATCAAAACTTCTTTACCTCCCACTGAAAAAGTCTTGTTCTTCCAGTTATCTATTTTCTCCTTAATACGGTCCAAGATATAAGAGAATTGGATCCTCTTACCCCGAAGAGAGAAGGATGGCAAGCCAAGATATAACTGATGTCCCTGCGTCAATCTAATATTAAATTCACTAATCACCTGAGCTTGATTGGAATTGCATGTTTTCGGGCTAAACATAATAGTCGATTTATCAAAGTTAACCATTTGACCCGAAGCTCTTTCATAATCCGCAAGGGTAGCTTTTAATTTTCTAGCATAATCCGACTTTGCTTTGAAAAGAACGAGGTTGTCATCTGCGAACAAAAGGTGTGAAATAACATGTGCTCCTCGGGCCACTTAGATCAAAATATTAAATGTACTATTATTCCTATATAAAAATTTTGGTATTGTAGTAGTTTTATTTTGACCTTATAGCAAACCGCATGCTTATAAATCTGAATTTATGATCCACAAATTTAGAAATTGTGTTAATTAAACATATTTTATGTTTAAAATATTTAACATAAGTGTGACACAATATTGTTAAAATCTATATGCGTGTCTTATAAGATAGTGATGATAATCTAACCACTTGAATTATTTCACTTCTTAAAAAGTGAGATCTAATATAGTGAAATTTTATTTTATAAGAGTATATGAAACTCTAATACACAATAAACTAAATACTTAAAAATTACTCCTTCCTATCCATAATTTTCTTTCTTTCAATTTTACCTTTACATTAAGTAAAATATACATATAATTGTGTTAATTTACTAAGATAGATGAATATTTATTAAGGGAATAATACAAAAAAATAAATCTTTTATAAGACTATTGATACAAAACCACACTTATTTTGTATTAAAGGATTTATTAAATGGGAGATTACATCACATATTCCAAGAAAATCTCATTCATTATGGACACACCACAAAAATCACGATAAAGTGTAAAGGAATCATTTCTAGAAGAAAATAAACAAATGTAGTATGGAAACTTGCCCTTTTGTTTTACAGCCTTGAAGCAAAACACAAACCACTAGATCCAAAACATTTTGACTGTTGTACACCCACAATCACAGAGTAAAAAGATGAAAGAAAGTTTCAAGAATCCTTTGACAACAAAAATGAACAACATACTAATGTTGCTTCTTCTTGTATTACTGATTCATGAAGTGAAAGCAGAAGATGGATTCATCACAACAGAGGGACAACATTTGATGCTGAATGGAATCCCATTTTATGCAAATGGATTCAATGCCTACTGGTTGATGTATGTAGCATCTGTCCCATCTCAGAGAAACAAAATCTCTTCTGCTTTTCAACAAGCTGCAAATCACAGCCTCTTAATAGCCAGAACTTGGGCTTTTAAAGATGCTGGATATTCCCCTCTCCAATATTCTCCAGGCTCTTACAATGAACTCATGTTTCAGGTCTGATGTGGTATGCATTGATTTATTTATTACATTGTTGTTATTCTGATTTTTAGTTTTTGTTTTTTGGTGTAGGGGCTGGATTTTGTGGTCTATGAAGCTGGAAAACATGGGATTAAACTGATTCTAAGCCTTGTGAACAATTATGATGATTATGGAGGGAAGAAGCAGTATGTGAAGTGGGCAAAAAATGAGGGGCAGGACATGGTTTCTGATGATGATTTCTTCACTAACTCAGTGGTTAAAGGATACTTCAAGAATCATATTAAGGTAAGCCCACACTGTTGTTTATACTTATTTGTTAAAAAAGATTGAAATTTGGTATAATTTGCAGGCTGTTGTTACAAGACAAAACAGCATCACGGGCATTTCTTACAAGGAGGACCCCACTATAATGGCATGGGAGCTCATGAATGAACCTAGATGCACCTCTGATCCTTCTGCCAAAACTATACAGGTTTCTTGATTTTCATCACTTGTGCTCATGAATTGTTATTAGTGTATTAGTATATTTTACTACTTCTTGTTTGTTCCCTGCAGGCATGGATTGCAGAGATGGCTTCCTACTTGAAATCTATAGACCATAACCACCTGCTCGAAGCGGGGCTCGAAGGCTTCTACGGACAATCCGACCACAAAAAGAATCCGTCTTTCCAAGTTGGAACTGATTTTCTACGAAACAATCAGATTCCGGAGATAGACTTTGCCACGCTTCACTCATATCCAGATCAATGGTTAACGAGCCAAGGCGACGATGCTCAGCTTCTTTTCTTAGATGAATGGCTCAACAGCCATATCAAAGATGCAGAGACTAAAATCCAGAAGCCACTGCTCTTTGCAGAGTTTGGAAAGTCGTCGAAAGATCCTGAATACGACACCCATCAACGAGACGAGCTGTTCAGTGCCGTTTATTCAGCAATCTATTCATCTGCCTCAAGGGGAGGAGCAGCAGCAGGTGGCTTGTTCTGGCAACTTCTAACCGAAGGAATGGACGATTTACGCGATGGCTATGAAATTGTATTCTCTGAAAGCCCTTCAACAGCAAGAGTGATTGAAGAGCAATCACAGAAACTTCACAAGATTGGGAAAATGTTTAAAGATCATGTTCTAAGCAATGGATGAGATATAATTAAGTTGATTAAGTACTTCAAAGTATCGAAAATTAGTTCTCCTAACCTAGTAGGGACAGAAAGGTCACATTTATTCGGGCTTTAGTGTCAACGAAACGAGCTACTTGTTTTCTACTATTACATACTCCTACAAGGCATCTACGACTCATAAACGAGCACTTCTTTTATATGATTGTACCATCTTTAATGGTGGAATTCTTCAATATAACTGTGATCCCAGATCTAATGTAGAAGCCTTCATCTGCTCTCTCTGCTTCTTCGACATTCTGAGACGTGAAACAAATTTGCATCAGACAATATAGTTTATACTATCTACTTATCTAGTTAAAGTTGAGCAACGATGGAATTTACATCTTTGTTTGCGATGATCACATCCTTCCCGATCTTTGCATTCTTGTCGATTATACAATTGCTTCAAGGCAAAACACAAATAGGGTGAGCTAAAACAGGATAATGTACACAATCCCCATGTTGAAAAAAAAGGTGATAAATTTTCATATCAGAAAAATTATGATAATTTGCATTAAAAGCCTACCTGATTTTGGTATTTTGTCCAACGCCAATGGGAACCTTTCCTTGTGCAAGAAGAGATGCGATTTCAGATTCTGTTTGATAATAGTCGGCGCCAATCATCATGGTATCCTGAAAGAGATATTTTCTTCTCACTTATTGACATTGTATCCCCGAGAGGGAGAGAGATTTAGATTTTAACATTCAAGTGATGTATAACTCACCTTAAGCTCAACGCCATAGTCTAAGCGTGATCTTATACCTACAATGGAGTGCTCAACGCTACATTCTCGCAAGAAGCAACCATGGGAAATTATTGCATCCACTATCTGAAAGAATCTTAAACATTAGACATGCCTTACCAAGAAACTGTAAGCACTATGATGATATCATACCCTGCATTTTTCAACTTTAGTAGGTGGCAAGAATCTTGGAGACGTATAGAAAGGAGTCTTTGGGTCGTTAAAATCAAACTTCGGAGGCTGAAACAAAAACATGAGTCCTTCA
Source organism: Galeopsis tetrahit (assembly GCA_963675135.1). Lineage (NCBI taxonomy): Eukaryota > Viridiplantae > Streptophyta > Magnoliopsida > Lamiales > Lamiaceae > Galeopsis > Galeopsis tetrahit. The sequence continues at coordinate 85,782,379 of OY776121.1, forward strand.
GAATTGGCAACTAATAAAATTTCAGAATTAATATTATAAAGTGAGGCAGAGAACTGACCTGCTCAGTGAGGGCCAAGTTGGCATCGAAGAATGACTTTATAGTTCCAATGTCCTCCCAATAGTCACTAAATAAATATGCCTGATTCAAGCATAAGTATGCATAAAGAAATTTGGTGTAGAGGACAAAATTGTAATTTCACAACAAAATCGCACTAATCCAAACCTGCACGTTGTGATCTTTCACAGCTGCAGGAATGATCTCAGAGCCAAAGTCATTGCACGAAGGATATGTCCGTTTAAGAAGCTTTAGTAGGACATCAGTTTTGAACACATAAACACCCATTGATGCAATGTAGGGAAAGTTTTTCGCCTCTTGATGAGAAAGTCCAAGAATCGAGGTGTCAACTCTCTGTAGAGCATCAGATAGAACAAACAAATGATCAAATGAACAAGTGACTATATAAAATGGGCGGGCAAAAACTGGTGCAATTTTGACCGAAGTTTGACTCATTCACAACAAATACTAAGAAGTATTATTTGTTTGTAGTCTGAACATTATACAATATGAGTGGTACATTTCTTCACATGAACTAATATTTTCAACAATTTTTTTCTATGATTCACAAAAAATATTAGAAAACAGGTTTGGTTGAATTTTTTTGGTCAAAATTGGGTCAAACTTGCAATTCAACTGGTAAAATGTTGGATCTTCTAAACCAAGTAAAAGATGTCATATTTTATGCAAATAAAAGAAAATTAGTCTATCCAGATGAGACTGATTTTACCATAGATTTCAGATCTTCACCCTTTGGTTTCTCCGAAAATTGAATGATCTGGCCCGTTTCATTGATCTTCATCAGCCCATAATCTGAGGCTCGACTGCGTTAAGGGGAAAAAATTGAATAAACCTTGTAAAAAATCATTAACATTTCAAATAAAATGACGGATAAAATACATACCTATCATCCATGGGTACACACGAAACCGTAATGTCTGCATTTGTATCTATATGTTTCTGCAAACACATTGTCCATCAATAATCAAGCCTCAAGAGTACAATTAATGAATCAAAGGTATATTTTCAATAGTGTACCTGAACAAAGTCCATGTAGTCCATTCTGTAAAGATGGTCACCCGACAAAATTACTATGTGCTCGATATTTTTATTTTTGGCAGCCTATAAACACGCAGAGATCCATCAAATTAGTCATACTCTAAAATTGATTATGAATATAAGATTTCAACTACTCACTTCAAAAACCCATACGAATTGTCGAACAGCATCTGCTGTTCCTTGAAACCATTGCTTTCCTGCTTCCCCCGGTGTCTGAGTGGCAGCTAGAACCTATGTCCATAACATAAGAAAAAGAAAACACGAAATTAAGCTCATAAATATTTTGCGACATTATTAATCAATTGTAACTTGAACATTTGAGGATATTTTAATATCAACTCAAATAAAAAACTAAACCTCTCACCTCGACGAAACCATCCCCAAAGGTAACACCGTTTCCAAAGTTATAGGTTCGAGCAAGATGTCTATTGAGGGAAAAGGAGTTGAACTGAGTCATAATGAAAATCTTTCTTATCCCACTATTGATGCAGTTGCTCATCGGAACATCGATAAGCCTATAACAACCACCAATTGGCACCTAAATATTAACCATCAAGAAAAAGTAAGTGAATACTCAAATTTCAAAAGTATCACAAAAACAACAAGAACATCATGCCTCATGTGCAAGACTTCCCCACCATTTAATTGGAACTCTATCGGCTATTCTGATATCAAAATTTGAATTAGAACAGCACATTCTCACCAGCCAATAGTTTTCAATTCACAATTCACAGTTGTGAACATGACAATCACACTTCCTAATAAAGCAACTAAAACTATTTTAAAATACACACAAAATACAAACTATTGCCTTTTCCTTGTCTCAAAGGGGGAAAAAACAAACACACTCAGTCACATACATACACACAGAGAGTGAACAAGAAGTAGTAGTAGAATTATTTTCTTACAGCTGGTTTTGATCTTCTGCTTGTAAGAGGAAAGAGGCGGGTCCCAGCGCCTCCACCCAGTATAATTGAAGCAACTGTTGCTGGATCTGCCTTTTCATGATCTTCATAAAACGATGAAGATTCAAATGCCTGAAATAATATTACACTTCAATCAACCAATCTTCCTACATATCAACACCAAAAACATTCTAAAAATCAAGATAATAAGTATAACTTACAGCCAACTCTTTGTTTATATCCCGTGTAAGAAGAGAGTAAGCAACCCCAGGTTTCAAATTTCTTGACCCTTTTCCACACAAATTCTTCCCAACTCGAAATCCAAAAGCCCTGTTGGTGTTCTTCAAACTCCCTCTGATTTTCTCTCCATAGAAATAATTATCTCCCTTGTTTAGCACTGTGTTAGCTTTAATGGTGGCACAACAGTAATCCATCGATTTACCTAAAACTGAATGGGATCAAATAAACAAAGGTTTTTTTTAAAGGGAAACTAGGTTTTGGTAAAAAGGTGGAATCTTGAAGAAAAGAGAGGAAAAAGGTGGAAGCTTTCACACTCAAAATTCACTTGTGAAGCGCTTAAAACGAGGAAACCCCTGATTGGAAAAGGACAGCTCAACACAATAGAAAAATCAAGATCTTGGAAAGCGATAAAGCTTTTATGTTATGAGCTGTATGTATATTCAAGATTCATACAAAATCTGTAGCTTAGTGTTGTTAATGCACGTGGAGATGAAAGGAAAAATAATTAAAGAGTGATGAGTTTAGTCTAAGTTAAAAGACTAAAAAGAATACAGAGGGTGGCAAATCTTCTACTGTATTTCTCTGTTTATTTTAATGGAAAATCTAATCTTAATATTTTAATATACCGTTTCAAATTCTCCAGATTTTCTTGGGAATTTAAGATTCAGAGATCTACCAATAACATCTCTCTCATACTATTATTATATTGTTTTTCATTTGACTGGAATTTCATACTAACAAATTAGGTGAAGTCTTGAAGATACAATACATAGCGATTAGCGAATGTTTCTTGAATCAATTAAATTGAATTATGAAAAAAAAACACAGTATAGGACTAAAAAAAAAGTAGAATTACCTTTGAAGAAAATTCTTCTTCAACAAACGATCTTTGTACTCTCTCAAACTCTCATACACCTTCTATGTGTGCACAACCTATTTTGGTGAATATATAGATAGAGATTTATGAAAAAAAAGAATAATATACTCCATGGGATCACAATTTCATAATTATTTGTTTCCATAAATAAATATCTAATTGGACGATGTTTTAAGATATGCAAATTTAATAATCTCCCGAGGAGTATTATTATCTTGGATATCAAATCAAATAAATTGATATTACAGCCACCAAAGGGGCCTAATTGAACCCAACTTCAATAAATTAATCATGATTAATCAACATCAATTTATTAATGACGATGTACCCCCACTAAAAGGACGAGTTTGCACCACCCCCTTAAAAAACTGTTCGAATATTTAAATTGTTAAATATTCTTATTTTATTTAAATAGTTAAATTTTGAATATTTTTTCTACTTTACTAAAAAAAAAATTGATTAAGTATTTACCAAATATATTCTTTACTAATTATCCTAAATATATTCTTTATAATTAAAATATGATTTTTTTAAAAACATGTATAAAAAAAAAGTGGGATTAGTCTTATACAGAATCAATATAAACCTTCAATAATAAATTTTTTGACTTGGTCAATTTTTTTTTTTTTATAATTTTTTTTCGAAAATGTGTGTGTTGAAAAGTGTAAATCAATATTACTAAAAAATGCAACACAATATTACTAAAAAGTGTAACACATTTTTTTTATTAAAAAGTGTAAGTCACTATAATTAAAAAGTATACAACACAACTTTTAATGAAAAGTGTAAGTTATTATAACTAGAAAGTGCAAGTTATCATAACTAGAAAGTGCAACACAATATTATTAAAAAGTGCATGTCAATATACTTGAAAAGTACAACACAATATTTTAATTAAAAGTATAAGTTATTATAACTAAAAAGTGCAACACATTTTTACTGAAAAATGCATGTCTATATAACTAAAAGGTGCAATATAACATTACCAAAAAATGTACGTCAATATAACTAAAAATATTATTTTTAAAAGTGTAACACTAAAAAAAAATTCTGAAAAAAAAAATTCTGAAAAAAAAAAATCCAAATTATTTTTTTTATTGAAGAAAATAAATTGACCAAGTCAACAGTGAATAGTTGACTGTTAATTTGGTCAACTCAATTTCATAGTAGACCTACCCAAAAAAGTGAGCACACTTTTGGTAGACAGAGAGAGTAAGATTTTAAACAATTTGATACTCCCTACTTTTTAAAAAGATTGTTAAAATTAGTCTTACATTTTTTTGTTTTAAAAAAATTGTTGTTTTAGCTATTCTTACTACATAAACTACTCATATGTGAGTTTACATTAAAAATATAAATAAAGGATAAATGTATCAAAAAAATATTTATTTTATTTTATTTAAAATAACAAAAGAAACAATCTTTTTTTAAGAAGGAAGGAGTAACCATTAATGAAATTCATTCCAAATTCTTACGGAGATTGGAGAGAGACAGGCTGTAAGATTATTATAAATTAAATATATTTTTATCCCTGCATTAACCACATTCTTTTTGCCAAGTATATTTCTTTCTATATTTGATGAGGCGTCGGCAAATAGCTTTCATTTTCTTAATTTGCAAACATTCTTTCCTCATCAAAATATAAAAAAAATTATCAATGTATTAGCGGTCAAAAAATATATGTTGGTAATCAGGGGCGGACCCAGGATTAAACCGGGAGGGGGGCAAAAAATGGTATGATGAGATCACGTGTACGTGCAACTTTTAGTGTTTCACTTTGTTATTTAATTTATTAACACGTGTCATGTAAAAAAAAAATCAACGTCTTATAATAGTAGGGACAAACGTGTTAAAAATTCAGTAGAGTTGAATATAAAACTGAACACGAAAAGTGGAACAAATTAATTGATCTAACCAAAAAAAAAAAAAATAGAGACTAATTTAATATTTAGTATCTTATTTGTCTATTCCATAATTTGTGCATTTTGAAATAATGAAACTCCCCGCTCATAACTCTCTCTCACAATATGCTATAACTCTTACAATTAATTTAACTAATTTATTTACTTTATTTATAAAAAACAATTCTTTCAATTAATAATATATATTAATATTTGTAATATGTATCACAATATCATTATACTAATAATAAATTAATATATACATATTCTTTTAGTATATTGAAAAACAAAACAATATAGAAAAGCCCGTGAAAGAGACGCATATATGTATTCGAATAAGTTTATAAACTAATATTATTAAAAATGTAAAAAAAAATTATAGCAAGCATGCATATTATAAAAGAAAATTGAGAGAGGGTGAGGGGGGCCAAGGCCCCTCCCATGTTGTACTTGGGTTCGCCCCTGTTGGTAATGATGTCATTCTACTTAATATTAAGCCTATACGACGTACATCTATGCAACATACCAATCAATGTTTTTTTCGAGACTAATTAACCAAACGATGTTAATGTTTTACATGATGAAAAAATATCACTAAGTTTTATTAACCAAATGATGGTTCGATTAACAATTCCATCAGTAATTTAACCCAAACGATGATGCTTTAATCTTAATTACGTACGACAATGCTATTTAGTAAGATCGAAAGGCTAATAAATGGCTTAATTGCAAATAAAATCAGAGTCTTTGCAATCTAATCAAAATGAAGAACTTGTACATAATTTCTTCATGTAAAAAGAGAAAAGTTGAGCCAAGAAACAATCTTGGATGAATTCTGCAGCTGCTGCTTATGAATGAATGAAATGTAGTGAGAGTGGATTAAGAAGGCTTCCTGCGTCTTGCATTCATTTCAAACAACATCTTCATATAATAATCACACCTACTCCTGTGATAATCAATCCACACACACAGTTGCCTTATTGCCTCTCTTTTCTCCTCTTGAAGCCCCATCATTCCATCCTCCTTTTTCTTCATCACTTTCTCCATTTCCCTCATCTTATTCTCCCATCTCCACACTTTCTCCCTATACACCAATATCTCCCCCTCCTTCTCGTCCAGCTGACTCAGCAGCCCGTCTAGATCCTGCTTCACGTGCACCAGCGCCTTGTTCTTCCTCCTCGCCCACTCCTTCGCAAACTTCAGCTCACACGAGGCCTTCGATATCCTGTTCAGGAAATTCGCATGGCATTCCTCCATTTTCAACACCATTGAGTCCAATCTCACCACCATTTCACATGCAGCCACTGATATTTCCTTGATCTTTCCAATGCTTTCCTGCATCTCCTTCTTCTCTTGCTCGTGGATCGCTATCGTCTTCCTGTACCACTCCTTGTTCTCCACGTGCAGCTGCTCCGCCACCCTTATCCTACGGCTCAGAATTCTGTACTTGTCTTCAAACTGTTTTCGTAAATCATCTGCCATTTCGTCTATCTTTCGTTCCATTAGTTGGAAATTTGGTTTCGAATCCAGGAAACGAGCCTTTTCGTTCTCTGCTGTCAATTTGTTGATAGCATCTCCCAACTCCAGCAGAGTTTTCTGCTGATCACCAATCTTGTTGGTTAACTCTGTGTTTTTCCTCTCCATCCTCGATTTCATTTGTAAGAACTCCTGCTTCTCCTCCTCGCCCCGTTTCTTCTCCTGCTTAAGCTCTTCCAACTCCACTTCCAAACTGTTTTTCTCATTCTGCAAAACTTCTACTTTGTTTTCAAGATTCTTCACTTTTCCAATCTGAGTAGACAAAATCTTTTCTTGAGCTGAGGATACTTTAACTCCCTCAGACAGAGATTTTTGCAGCTGAGATATCTTCCCTTGTAGCTCCTCGCTTTCGACCTGCTTCATGTGTTGTCTTTCTCCCAATTCCACCTTTTCAGCATTCAAAGCTTTCACTTGACATTCAAGCTCCAAAACATACTCTTCTAATCTCGATTTCTTTTCCCTCATTTCAGCCTCTTGCTCGTCCCAATGTCGTTTAAACGAGCCATGTGTTTCAATCTCAACCTTCAATCGACCAACCTCTGCCTCCAACTCAGTTTTCTCATTGAATTCTTGGGACTGTGAACCTAAAGAGGAGACAGATGTGTCCCTAACTTCACTAGAACTAGTCAGTTTGTCCTTGAGAATAGTAGTATCTTCTACATCTGATGTTCTGGAATCTGAAATCTCTGTGCTTCTGATAGGAGTCAATTCGCTTGGAGAGTAATAGCACTCTGAATCCGACGGGGAAGAAGAAGAGGGGCCATCGTCTTCGTTGTTTTTCTTGACCTCGCCTCTTAAATCATCATACATGGAGTAGAGTGATTCATAATGTTGGTGAAAATCTTCAACCAGTTGAATAATTTCAGTCATTTTCTTCAAGTTTCCATCATTGTTGCCATTTATGCCTTTGGCCAGCTTTAGGATCTTCTTCACTTTATTCTCAACCTCTGCAAAACCAAAAAAAACTTGTCAGCCTCTTGCATGTGTTTCTTTTGTTAGTTCTTTGAAAGTTTCCAAAACATACTAGTACTATTAAGGTTTACCTATTTTTGTGCTATTTAGTTGCTCTTCTTTCTCAGGATTAATGTGATTCCCAAAGGACTTCATTGGTCCCTCCTATCCTATTCTACCTCCAGAATTTCACAACTTCTACCTGGAACCAAGTAGAATAGAAAGAAAGAAAATGCAGTTTAGAATCATGCAATATTGTAATTCGAGAATTACATATAGAAATCTCCTACCTAGGGGTGTAAGTGAGTTGAGCTGAGCTGAGTCGAGTAGTATCAAACTCGAAATACTCGAGCTCAACTCAGCTAAAATCAATAACGTACAAATCATTATTTGTAAATATTATATTAGCCTATAAGGAAAAAGGTTTTTTCTTTAATCAAGCATTTTCTGATGAAATAGTTATTAATATTAACATACATCACGAATGCATTATTCTACCTTGAAGAAACTACCTTTGAAATAAAAGTATTGAATAAAGCGATAAAATCATTAATCCTGATATGGAAATCACGGCTATAACAATCCGATCAACAGATAAATAAATAACAATAACTGTAAATGCAATATGCAAACACAAGTGATGTGTAGAAACCATGAGAATAAAACAAACATGGGGATGATGAATTTGATATCATGGATACGTTGCCATTTTTCGTTTTAAATGAATAGAAACAGGAATTACGTGCCTCAGCATTGCTTGCAGAGCTGCAGAGAATGTCAAAATCTGAATGTAGATCCAAATGAAATACTACTTCTTTCCTTTATGGTTATTTAATAATGTAATAATACTGAAATTACATGGAGTTATCGTGATGCATTTTTCCGTATCCCTCTCAAGTTAGTTATGCGTGTAAGATAACAAGTGTGCAATTTAACACTCATACAATTAAAATTGAATTAACATTCCTTCTTATATTCATTAATTATTAATTAATTAAAAAAATTGCGTGGGATGACAAGTTGTTAAACGGGCCCCAATCAATCTAAATTCTTATTATGCCTAATTCATGGTACTATATTTCGATCCATCTCATAAGACACTTTTTTCACGCTTTTTGGAAGAAAAATGTGGTTCCATGTATTATTTGACAAGTTTTTTTTGTTCGGTATGAAACATTGAACAATTTCTGAAAGTCGTTGTTATAGCGCGTTAGAAATTGCAGTTGAAAAAAAATGTTCACTGTATTGGTAAAGAGTAAAGACGCAGAAGTATGAGTCCCACTATACACGATTTCAGTACATTAGATTTATGTAATAAAGTAAATCAATTTTGCACAATGTGATCATAATTTTATTTTTGAAGAAAACTGTAGTTCTTAATTTGAGTAGCCAAGCATTGTCAAAATCATTGACCAATTCCTAGGAACTATTTGAACTGTCACAACAGATTTAAGGTGTGCATTATTTGAACCCTGCTAAGTTCACTAGTGTAGTTTCACAGAAATTACAATTAGGCATCTAAAATAAACTAGTTCACCATCACCATATTTCCACTTATCCCCAATCTGTATCTACTTGTTGGTAGTATCAACAAAATAAATATTTGGTCACCTCTCATCTGAGTTGAATCTGTTCCATGCCGCCTGAGATACAATACAAAACAAGAGCATTGGGTCAGATGCACTGTGATGCTACATAAGAAAGAAGACAGACTCACCCAAGAATCATATAGGGTATGTTTGATTTGAGATTTTTTAAGAATTTTGAAATCTGATAAATAGTATTGGTGTCTTTTTTAAAAATTTAAATAGTGTATGGTTTAACTTTGCGTCAAATTGATGTGTAAAAGTGTGTGAAGTTGTATTATTATATTATTGTTGATTGTAATTGTAATGGTTGTGTTTTAATAAAATAAGAGTGGGAACAAAAAACTACATTTACTTATTAGAGTCATTGAAGAGAGTGGTGTAAAAAAACATGGTATTTATAGTGTTTATAGGTATTGTAGGAGTGAACTTATTGGATTTCTAAAAAAATGGATACTAAAATCCCAAGTAGAACCCGGATTTAAATTTCAAAATATCAAATCCGATTTTCTTATCCCAAATCAAACATGCTATAAAAGGAAGAGGCCAATAATGGATGACAAATAAGGTGTAATATTATAAAGAAGGAAAGAAAAACAAGAAGCCACAACTGGAAAAAGGAGAAGAAAACCAAACAAAGAGCAAAAAACCCGGCCTTGCTAAAACCTACTTTTGTAAAACCCAATCAGAAAAACCAAAGGAAAAAATATAGAAGCTGAAATCAACTCATGCACAACAAATGAATTTGCTCTATGTTCTCAAATGATTATGTACTTAAGACTAAAAAACATAAAATCAAGAAACTATCGTACCTTGAGAAGATCAAAAACCTTTTCACATATGTATTTTTGCTGAACACTCGCTCCTCTCTGCTGCAACTTGTCAGGATGTACGTAAAGAGTTGCCTTTCTGTAAGCCTTCTTAACAGCAGCAGTTGTTATGATCTCTGTCAGGGAAATAGGTTGCCAACCACCGTCTGTCCCAAGGATCTACATATCACAAATATTGCTCGTTTAATTTACGGGCTATTTGGTTTCAAGACAACTTATACTTATAACAGTTCCAATAAAGACATCCGGTTTAGGTTTTCAAATTCTGATCTGGAAACGATAAGCTAAAAAGCACTGTGTGATTCACGTTTTGATAGTAAATTTGAGGAGGGGAGGGGGGTATTGGGAGTCAACACATACATATTGCAAAGTTGAGAGAAGAGCGCGCAAGTTCCCTTCTTTTCCTGAGGCCCACCTCTTGATATCAGCATCAAGAGATTCAGCAAGTCTCTGCAATAAGACATACACCCTCGTCAACAGCACTAATTCAATTTTTCCAATACACAAAAACATTTATTTTGGCATCATTGTAAATTCAAACTTGCAGCAAGAGATATTACATTTCTCTCAGCCTGCTCTTTCTGCGCAAGAAGATCACGCATATTCTTTTCTGCAAGGGCTTTTGCCTAAAAAAAAGTCAAAAGAAAAGGTTACAAAATGTCGCTAGCTCTAGCTATCAGTTAAAAGATTAAACGGAGAATCACATACTGCTCGTTCCATTATCCTCTGATGCCTCTCTAATCTTGCTTTACGCCTCTGTGCTGATTCAGTAATCATTCCACTCTCCAGATCCTGCAGCAAAGTTTGATCCATCAAAAGCTTCTTAAAACAGCTTATAAGATGTTTATGAGCTTATTAACTGTCAAAATGTGTACTAAAAACAAGATTTTTAACAACTAAATAGATCTTAAAATACACTATTTACAGCTTATAAGCTCCCAAAAAAAAGTACCAACAATTTAAAAAATATGTCTCTCACATTATCAAAGAATTTATGAGTTTTATTAGCCAGACACTTTAAAAACGTATAAGTTACTTAAAAGTTATATCTTATACGCTCTTGAAACAATTTATAAGATATTAGAGCTTAAGATGTTTAAAAGAAGCTTAGCAAAACGGGCTCTAATACTCACCGAGGAGGAAAAGCTGTGCTTGAGTACATTATTCCTGGAAGAACTTGAAACCCTTTCGGTGGGATGTAGATCAGCCTGTGTTCCTGAAATTTTCTGAGACATTGCTTTCTCTAGAGCACGCCCACGAGCCTCTGCAGTGGCTCGTTCCACTGCAGCTCGTTCAGCCCTGAGTTTGGCTTCTATTGAGGCCTTATCAACTGATTGTTTCACCACATTAGCCTTCTCAACTTTCTCCCTCGTCTCTGCCATAGCCCTCTGTCGAGCTTCAGCTGTTGCTCTCTCAACAGCAGCTCTTTCTGCCCTTTCTCGAGCTTCAGCAAAAGCCCTCTCACGAGCTTCACGAATTGCTCTTTCCACAGCTATTCTGTCCTTTTCCCGCTCTCTTCCCCTCTTAATGGCTTCTATTCGTTGCTGTTGATCATAGTCTTTGGCATCTCTCTCTTTTGTGGGGGAGGTTTCAGTAGATTTCACCTTGTTATCTTCCATGTTTAGACCTCCTCCTTCAGCTCTTTCAGTGTCCTTAACTATTTCCATTTCCTTGGGCTCGCTATGTGACCCCTCAATGAGTTCCTCGGCACATTCTCTTTCATCAGAAATCATTTCAACTTCATCTTTTAGTTCTTCCTTGTCTGAGGTCATGTCCTTTGCATTTTCTGAACATTCTTCAGTTTCATTAGCAGATGACCCATCTATCCTATCAGAGCTGGATGCTGATACAGATACTTCATCACACTCTGATGCTTGTTCCAACACCTGTCTTACATCTGTGAAATCAAATTCTGTTGTTCTAATATCAGATGCAAGATCCTCAGGCAAATTCTCTCTATCAATTTTAGCAGCATATTCTTGAGGGGCATCGTGAACATCACTAGTCGTATTTGATACATCCTCATCTTCTGGCCGGTTTTCTTCAGAATCTGTATCCATCACACCGACTATTTCCATCTTGCCATAAGAAGAAAGACCTTCAAAAGCATCGTCGAGTTTGTTTTCAACAAAAATCTCTTCAGAGGCACTTCGGTGCAAGCTGTTGGTTACAGGAATTTCATAATCCTGCAGGTGGAAAAACAGTTCTGCCTTCTTGTCCTCATCAATTCCAGAAACTGTTTTCTTTATTTGGGGAACGGTATCATTCTCTTCGTAATTTTCAACAGTTTTCCAATGTTCTTCTGCTTCGTTGTTTGAGTCAGCATTACAGACTTCTTGAGTCTCACTACTCATGGTGTCATTAGTATTAGCCTCATCAAAGATGGTGCTAGCATCACTACTACTTAATTCAACAGCTTCATCGACATCCTCTTCATTAGCAGCCTCCTGAAACTCATATTCACTAGTATTAACATTTTCCTCTTCAACTTTATTATGCATAAGCTCAGCAGTTAATTTTGGCTTATCTGCATCACCAGTACAATCCTGTTTCTTATCGTCAATTTCTGGCTCATGAGCTTCGTCAACTTTCTTTTCAACCTCTTCTATTTCTGGGTAGATGTATCGTTCCTTCTTGTTTGTTTCCAGCTGGGCTTCAGTCAGCTGCTCGTTACTTTCAAACCATAGGGGAGCCTCTTCCAGCCTCAACCCACCAATTTCTTCATTTTCATGTTGGTCATTCTCTTCCCAATCGGTGACATTTTCAGATATCTTCTCCATCTTTTCTTGCTCCAGACTTTCGTTCTCGATCAGGTTACATGATTCATCCGGAACATTATTGAACTCTAAACTCAGCATTAAGTTTTCCACACTCAGCATTTCATCATGTTGCTTCCCATGCTCCTCCTTATCATTTGAATCCACACTCTTCTCCATCCCTTCTGTCATTTCAGATGTATCGAGAGCTCTTTCCACCACACTTCGATGTCCTTCAGCATGACACAATTCATCTTCATCCACACTCTTCAGATCGGGAGGCCTTTCCACCAGTTCAGGAACAACTTCAGATCCTTCTGTATGATGAATGGTTAACTTTCTCCTTTCAAAAATTCCCTTGCCTGTTTCCATATTCCCAAGGTTAGATGCAACTTCATTGGTTACTAATATAGGATAGTCTTTTCCATCTCTCTGTGTTTCAACCGCTTCAAGCTTTTCTAATCTAACACGGTCATCATTATGAACTCTGTCACTCTGACCGAAATTCAAAGTAAATAACTTACTCTTCCTTTCAAAAGGCTCTCCTTGTTCTTTATCAGCGTCAACATTCTCACATGCCCTTTCCACCCTAGAATTTGCAGCATTAACGATTGTATCAGTGTGACTCAGGGATGGAGTAAATTTTTTATTAATCCCAGCAAGTTCATTGAATATATGATCTAATCCATCATGTTTACCCTTAGCATTGTTGTATTTTGAACCACAGGCCTCACGAAAACCTTCCCTTTTCCTTTCCATTTTTATTTTGGCCATTCTTATACTCTCTTGGGCCTGCTCTATGGCCTTCTTCAAGGCAGCAGCAGACACAGCATCAGCTGAGTTTTCATCAAACTCCTCACCAAATAAAGGTGGTGAACATTCACCACCAGTCTTTTGGGGAACATCATCTTTAGAAGCGATATTCGATACCCTTGATTGCCTAGGATCCTTGTTACCACTAAGAGGCACTTTTGAGAATTGTGATTTGAGATTAACCTCATTCGCATTGTGCGACTCATCATGCATTTGCGTTTTGAGATTAACCTCATTCGCATTGTGTGACTCATCATGCAGTTGCGATTTGAGATTAACCTCACGACTTGATCCACCTTTATTTTTTACGGGTCCCACTTCAGCACTGAAACTCCAGGTGCGACTAACTTCACGCTTCAGTGAAGGTAGCTTGTCACCTTTTGGCTTATCTGGCCAAGGAGTTTTATCAACAAAAGGAGTAAATTCAGGAACAGCATGGGCCTGTGGTATGTGAGTTTCTCCATCTGGGGATTTACTGTTTTTCTGCTTGGGCCTATTGAAGGGTACGTTTAACTTCGGTGAAGGTAGCTTGTCACCTTTTGTGTCATCTGGCCAATGAGTTTTATCAACAAAAGGAGTAAATTCAGGAACAGCATGGGCCTGTGGTATGTGAGTTTCTCCATCTGGGGATTTACTGTTTTTCTGCTTGGGCCTAATGAAGGGTACGTTTAACTTCGGTGAAGGTAGCTTGTCACCTTTTGTGTCATCTGGCCAAGGAGTTTTATCAACAAAAGGAGTAAATTCAGGAACAGCATGGGCCTGTGGTATGTGAGTTTCTCCATCTGGGGATTTACTGCTTTTCTGCTTGGGCCTATTGAAGGGTACGTTTAACTGCTGTTTAATTCCATCAACAGACTGATCAGTAGATGCCTCACCAGAGGGCCTTTTTGTCTTTCTTGAAGAATGAAGAGAACCTGATTCTTGTTGCCGTGCCTCTGCAGGAATCCTGTAACAGACATTTAAAGGATTTAGAAGGTGCAACAAAAAACTCTCTACTAATATTGAAAATATATTTTTTTTCTTTTTTTAAAAGGAGGTGTAATATAATTAAATATCTAATCATGTGTTAAAGTCGGAATATAATGTGGATTCACCACCCTCTAAAAGGAGGAAGAAAAGAGCTTTAATCATCATATCTGACAAATAAAAAAAATGCATTCAACAAAATTTGGTAATAATTCAAAAGTAAGAAATTAAATATGAAAAATTCCTTGTAAAGAAAACCACCAACCATTTATTTACTTAATTTAGAGTGGACTATGAAAAAAAACTTCAATCTCACCAGTTCATCAACCAACTTTTGATTAACTATTTTACATATCGATGTCATGCACTCTTACAATATTTCTTTCTTTTCAATTAATGTATCAGCACTAAATCAGGGGGAAACTCATTAAAGAAAAAAATTATTGTAGTTTAATATTCCTATTATAGATTAAGAAGCCTCAGAATGATGAACTATTAAGCCTTGTTCTTTCCAAACCAAGGGAGAGAGTGCATCATCACTTCCCTTTTACAGCTCTGTCAGTGTCCTTAGGATAGCAGTAGCTAGGACCATATGCTAAATTATTCTTCATGAGGTTCAGCATTTACAAATTAGAGAGTACGTTAATATATGAAAAATATCTACAAATTCCTGAACGTAAGCCCAGTAACTTAACGTTACCCCACTTTTGACTCTCTAACAACCTTATTATAGATGGGAGGGATAAGCCAAGAAACACATTAATATCCAGAAAGTTAAGTCGTACGGAATTATTTACAAATGTTATTTTTATTAGCTTCCATTTTACCGAGACTTCGAAAAAGTAAAAAAAAAAAATAGCTTCCATTTATTAGACTGAAGGAAACAGATATGAAACAAGACAAGATGCAAAGTAGCTACAAGAATTCAAGTATACGCCACGTGGAAAATACGATGCATACATTCTTGCATTTTCTATCGATGCATACATTCTTGCATTTTCTATCAAGACAGCGCTAGACTGGTACACCTTTTTTCCCTTCTAAACCACGTCATCAATGACGTGTGAACAATAATGTATAAAATCTTCAAATTATTACAAAGGCATCATTTAGATTCTGTCATTGATTATATACTTCAAATAGAAGCAACGGAAAGAAAGGACTGAATATGTTGTCATGAGAAGCGACAAGCCGCAAAGTGGCTACAAGAATTCAAGCACGTGCCACGTGGAAAAACGGTTCACACATTCTCGCATTCCCATAGCAACAGCGTTATACTAGAACATTTTTTTCTTTTCCAGATCATATCATCATAATGCAGCAAACAAATCAAAATTAGATATGTATAATAAATTATCAAATTATTACGAAGAAGACATAGGCATTGATCAAAACTTCAAACAGAAGCAACAGAAAGGAAAGACTGAATAAGCAGCACCATTTTAAACATTTTAGTATTAGATTTGAACAATTACTACAATATTTAATGCCAGTGAGGAGAAGAGATTTCATGGAAATTCAAATGTACATAGCTCTGCTCCCAATGGATTTTTCACAGTTTCATTGAACAAATAACACAGCCAGCTATGACCAAATGAGCAAAACCTAAATAGAGTTTTGAGTTTTTTACCCAAAGATGAACATATCAAAAAAGAAATGAGATTAATTCCACTTCCCGCTTGTAGAATAGTAAGCAAACTCAGATAAAGATTCGTTCATAGATAATATAGTAATAGAATACGTTTCTCCCAGGCACAGGGACGAGGAGTAACGGAAGCTTAAGGCTTATTAATGGAAAAATAACACAAGCAAATTACTTATGTTAATAATAATTAACACAAGGGATAAAATGTGGTAAACAAACAAAACAGAGGAAGTCCCTAATTCGACATTAAAAAATCATAATCGTTGCGAAATTAAAGAAGAGAACTCACCGCGCTTTAGTTTTCTTGGCAGAACCATTACGCAATTCCTCAAACGGCACAAAAACATCGTTAAAACCACCGAAAATGCTGGAGTAATCGAGCTTAGAGTTTCCGGAATCACCCGAACCCGGAAAGTCAAGCACCGGCATGGAAGAAGATCCGGAGAAAATCTCGGAGTACTCATGAGCTTCTAACGACGACTTCCTTTCAAATCCATTATTCAGAACAACGTCGTCGTATGGACCCTTGGAGGAGAAAGACGACGACAAGTCACTCGCGGTGGAATGCTTCCTCCGGCGCGGAGGCCTGGACTCCATGGAAATGGAAGAAGAGAAGGTTTTGTAATTCTGAAGGTGGGGGAGCTAGGGTTTTGCGTTTAATTTGTAATTGATTTATATTTTTTCTGTTTTGGTGTTCGGTGAGGCACTGCGGGTTTGTCCGGCAAAGCAAAAATTGTGCAGAGTCAGACAACACGAACAAGACGAATGAGAAAGAAAGTGAGTGATGTGAAAGAACAAAATAATTAAGAAATGTTTATAAGGATGAGTGGGTCCCATCAGTGGAGATTATTTGGCTTCTCACGTACAGCGCGTTTTGCCTTTTCCATTTTCTCTCACTTTTTCTTTTCATAAAAAACGTGTATTATGATTAATTTAATTCTTCTATTTTACTTTTTGTGTTTTATTATATTAATTTTTTAATAATATATTTGTCCTCAATATAATAAGTAAAGATAATATATGTCAATCATTCATATAATAAAATAAAATTTGGAACATTAAAATTAAAACAAATGATTTCATTTTATATATCATATATGAAATAGATAAAGTGGAAATGAAATGTTATGAATATACCTTTTTTTTAAAGTTAACATGCACATTTTAGTGGATAATCCAAAAATAGAAATACACATTTTATATACATTGATGGTTAACCCTTTAAAAAATATATTCCCTCTGTTCAATTTTATTATGCCCACTTCTCTGGACACGTATTTTAATGAATATTGATTAGTTTATTGATAAAGTAGATAAATTGAGGGTACGATGGGTATTGTGGGGTCCATTTATAAATAAATGATTGTTTATGAATAAAGTGAATGACAAAGGGCTAGTCTTGTATGAAATATTGCATATATGCATTTCAGTTATTCACACACATGTTTTTTATAAATATACCCACAAACTTAATTCACACACACATTTTTTATAAATACACCAACAAACTTAATTCACACACATTTTTTATAAATACACCCACTGACAGCTTAATTCAAAAAATTTAATCTGTTTATTTTACTCGTTTCTGTAATTTTTTTATCTTTTATTTTATTGTCGAACGCGGGATATTAAATGTAGTAATTCAAATTGTAATATGTAGTAATACATATTATTTTATGTAGTAATAACACAAACTATTTATATAATAATAAAAATTCTTTTATTTAGTAACACGTTTTTTCTAGTGTTTTTATTGATGTAGTAACTCACATTATAATACGTAGTAACATATATTATCGAATGTAGTAAACACAATAATCATGTTGTAATACAAATTTTTTTATTGTAGGATGATGCAAAAAATATTAGATCATTTGATAAAGTTACATATAGTAACAAACGTCTATTCAATGTAGTAATTCAAATTGTAGTATGTAGTAACATATATTTTTTTATGTAGTAAAACAAATTATTACATGTAGTAATAACACAATTTTATATAGTAATACTGTTTCTTTTATATATATATTTTTATTGATTAAGTAACCCACATTATAATATATAGTAACATATATTATTGCATGTAGTAAGATATATTATTGCACGTAATACAAAATAACATTGACCCATAATAATTAGTATTAAAGAATATTTAAAGAAATATAAAATATTTAAGGATTAAGGTCATCGTAAATTGCAGCGTCCGACCGTGGCCTGAGGTGACCGAAAACTGCTCGGAGAAGACGATCATATTCAATTTCTTTCAGTGGGTGCATTTATAAAAAATGTGTGTGTGAATTAAGCTTGTGGGTGTATTTATAAAAAATGTGTATGTGAATTAATCTTGTGGGTGTATTTATAAAAAATGTGTGTGTGAATTAACCTTGTGGGTGTATTTATAAAAAATTTATGTGAATTAAGCTTGTGGGTGTATTTATAAAGAACATGTGTGTGAATGACTGAAATGCATGTATACAATATTGCATATAAGTTTTTGTGAATGACAAAGTGGGTAAATAAGTGATGGTAGGATGGTGGAGATAAAGTAGTATGAATAGTATTGTTTCTAAAAAGGGTATGGGCATAATAAAATTGAATTGAACAACCAAAAAAGGAAAGTGTGAATAATGAAATTGGACAGTTTTTGTGAATGACAAAGTGGGTAAATAAGTGATGGTAGGATGGTGGAGATAAAGTAGTATGAATAGTATTGTTTCTAAAAAGGGTATGGGCATAATAAAATTGAATTGAACAACCAAAAAAGGAAAGTGTGAATAATGAAATTCGACGGAGGAAGTATATATATATTGTATACATTGATGATTGTTTTTTTTTTTTTTTGATGGAAAGTTAAATACCCATCCCTTTTTTTTCCCCTCCCCATGACTCGAACCCAGGACCTAGGTAGTGGTGCTCTAACCACTTGAGCTATCCCACTTTGTCTACATTGATGGTTGTTATATACGAAATTTTCTTAGTTTACTTTGTTGTGCAATTTATTAGTTTGTACGGAGTACTCTATATCAATTTGATTCCTTTATTTCACTTTTTATATTTACTTATATATATCACTTCCTTAATTATTAATATATGTTAGTGTAATTTACAGTATATTGTTCCTTTTTTTCTTTTTCTTTTTATCTTCCACTTGTCGTACATTAAATTATAGAAGTAATGAAAAATAAAATGAAACACAAAATATGAGACAAATAACTTTATTTAAAATTTACAAAGCTTCAATTCAATAACGGAGTTCTTTTTTTTTTTCTTTTTTTATTTATTTAAAGAAAGCTGATACACGTGATATGCAACACTAAATAAACAACCGCAAGTATACGGCGTCTATTGTAGCGTGATAAGCACGAGGTCGATCCCACGAGAAGGTTAAAGCATAAAAGGGTAGTTTGCTAGTTGAATTCTGAGTAGACGTGATCGAAATTTTGGATAAAATGTTTTACTCTAAGGTTACCTACCAAGTGTCACGAATAAGCAACAAAGAGTAAAGATAAAATCGATCAAATACCAAGCAAATAAGTAAAACGAAAGTGCAACGGATGTAACTCAAAGAAAGAAAGTGGGTTCCAAGGCGATTGTAACACTTAGATGTCCGTTTATGAATGTTATCTCGTTTAGATGGCCATTAAGTTTATCTCATATAGGGTGATCACACAAGAAGAATTAATTAATCTCTCGATCTAATTAACCAAAGGCGCAATGCAACATAGGCTCGTATTTCTACCTCACAAATGTTACACCACCTAAAAGAGCTCCTAAGATCATTCAAATCCCTCTCCGATAATTAATCCTCTCTCGAGCTCATAATAATATCGGGTTGCATGCTTGCATACGATTAAATGAAATAAATCTCTCGATCTTACTCCAATTAACAATAGATAAGCAAATCATCATGGCCAATAACAACATGCTTGACAATGGATAATTAAACATGCAAATAGGAAACAAACACCAATTAAAGCAAGAAATTACTCATAAACATCAATCCAAGTCTTACAATGCCTTAGAACCACAAATGTGTTTAGCTACTAACTAGCATAATGAAATTACAAAATCCAAATGAAATAACTAAATAAAAAGGAAAAGAAAGAGAAAGCTTAGTCTAGAATGTGGTAGGGAATGGAATTTGGGAGCTATTGCATCCTTTCTTCCTTGATTTGATGAAGAGATGAAGAAGTTATGGCCAAAACACCTCCAAGTATGTGTAACTATGTGTGGATTTGGGGGAGAATGTCTTGGGTTTCAAGAATGAGGCCTTATATAGTGTTGGGGAAGGGTTTGGATGGCATATTTGCAAGTTGATCCCTCAAAAATGGAGAAAATACAAGTTTGGCACCGAAAATGGGGTTACTCGGCCGAGTTGGGGTCACTCGGCCGAGTGGAACACTTAAAGAAACGTGTTAGCGATTTTGTTCAGTCCTTACTCGGCCGAGTAAGCTCACTCGGCCGAGTGATGTCCAAATCCAGTGGCTACGTAAATCCTTACTCGGCCGAGTAAGGTCACTCGGCCGAGTAAGGTCACTCGGCCGAGTGCGCAGTAGAGCTCCAACTCGCAGATTCGGCCGAGTAAGGTCACTCGGCCGTGTGCGCAGTAACACCCAAAGTCGCAGATTCGGCTGAGTAAGGTCACTCGGCCGAGTTGCCTTGCACCTCGATTTCGGCCTTTTCTCGTTTCGTGCATAACTTTCGCCTCGGGTGTCGGATTGACTTGATTCCTTCGGCTAATCCACTCCGTTTTCCGCGACGAATCCAACCGTGCACTCCTCTTTCCGGTGCGATCACTCGTGGTATGTGTTTTGCTCCAAATTCCATCGTTTTACCTACAAAATCAACAAAACACAACCTTTCTCTCATTTCGGCTTAAACAATCATATTCCATGCATAATTCAATGAAATCCATATCAAAATACACTTCACATGTGCCCCTAAAACGCGTAAATTCCACCCGAATCAAACTCCCCCAAACTTAAAATGTTGTTTGTCCTCAAACAACTAAGCACTTAAAGCAATGAGGGTGGAATGATCACAATGGAATATTCAATGTAATTCACACATGCAAAGTAGGATGTAATGATATCTCTTTCTCAAAGTGCATTTCTCAATGAAGGTCATAGGTTCACTATTGCAATTCACACTCATGGATCAAAGAATGCATCAACACACAACACATTGCTAATGGAAGACATAATCCAAATGCTCAAGTCCTCTACTCACATGATGGAGTGTTTCTCTCAAACACACAAACAAATTAAGGATATTAATGCACTCATCAACCAAGTCATGCTATGCAATCACCATATGCTTGCCCAACTTCTACTTTCTATACACACTCAAATGCTCAACAATGTGATCAATAGGACTTAATCAAGGATGTAACATTGGCTCTTTGGACAAGGTAGGATGAATTTGGGAATTGTGACTCTTCTAGTGGAGGACAAAGCTTGTTGTTTTACAATTTGTGCTTTCATTTTCAAAGTTTCAAACTCCATCCTCACTTTTCTTTTTCCATTCTTTTTCAAGCATTCATCACCTCATCTTTTTAACCATTTTTCTCTTCTTTTCAAGCTTTTGGGGCTCTTTGTCCCTCTTTTCTTTTCCTTGATTTTCTTTTCATCTTTCTCTTTTTCTTCTTTCAACTTCTCCAACTTTTCTTTTCACCAAAGATATTCATTCAAGCACATGTTTTCCACTTTGTCTTTTATCCCCCACTAGATATAGGTATCAAAGGCTCAAAAGGGCTAAGTGGTTAACATTGTAGTTTTGCCAAGAAAATGAGGAATTAGGCTCAAGGGGCTAACTACGTAAAATTACTTCGGTTTTGGGAAATTTTGGCTAAGTGACTCTTTTAGAACAAGATGGCCTATATCACATCACAAAGTTTCACACAATCATGCTTTCAAACAAGAACTTAGGCAAGTTCTAGAATTACTAGCAACAACATAGTCCACTCTCAAATGAACTAAACCGGATTACATGCTCGATTTAAGGCTCAATTCTCACCGGTTTATTCAATAGGACTCTCACATTCATCAAAAGTCCCCAAACAACAACACATCATATATCCATGCTATCCAAGATTACAAATATGAACACAATCATGAAACTATATCCAACATCAAGCATGCTTACATTCAAAGCAAATAAACATCATCACAACTACTCAACAATGGATTCCAATGACTATTCATGCTCACATTTCACCAAATGTCCACTACCCAACATATGATCAAAACCAACTAAACCAATATACTCATGTGAAAGTCAAGTGTGCGCCGGTGCAAAATGTAACACAAGTAGAATGATGAACTGGTGCAAGGGTAACAACTAGTAGAAAAGTAAAAGAAAAATAACTCCCCCAAACTTAGAATTTTACTATGTAAAAATTCTAAGTTTGGGGCTACAAGTTGTTACCTCCCTCCTTGCACATCCAATGCTCTTCAAAGATCACCATTGCATCACTTGCTTTCTTTCTTCAAAGTTGGCCTTGCTTCTTCTTCATCCTCCAAAACAAGGTGTCCATAGTACTCTTCATCCATACCTACAAAATAAACCAAGCTATCAACACTATCAAAGCAATAAAAACAAGAAAGCAATAAAACCTTGGGTTGCCTCCCAAGAAGCGCTATTTTTAACGTCCTATGCCGGACGGTTCTCCTTGAGGGGAATATCAAGTCACCCCCTTGTCATCCTTGTTCTTGTTTTTTACCTTCTTGGCCCATGCAACTTTCTTAAGTCCATCAAAACATCCACTAGCTAGCCCATCCGGCTCTTCAATCATGTTATAGGAGGTTGATGCCTCATTCACTCCCAAACTTGCACAAGTAGCTTTTCTTGATTTGGGGGAGTTTTTGGAAAAAACTCCCCCGAACTTGGCCTTCTTGCCCATCTCTAATTCATCGTCTTCCACCTTGGGGTTCTCCTCCACAATATTCATCTTGGGCTCTTCTTCTACCTCCTTTCTCATGGGTATTGGGGGATACTCTCCCTTGGGAAACCCATACTCTCCATTCTCATCATTTCGGAGCTTGATAGTTCTAAACATGTCAATTGTAACTATCTCTTGGTTCATTCGAAGCTCCAATTCTCCATTCCTCATATCAAGTTTGGCTCCTCCGGTTGCCAAAAATGGCCTTCCCAATATCAATGGAGTGTTTTTGTCTTCCTCCATGTCCAAAACCACAAAGTCTACCGGAAAGAGAAATTTGTCAATTTTGACCAATACATCCTCCACTATACCCAAAGGGTATGTCATAGACCTATCCGCCAATTGGAGGCTCATTGTGGTTGGTGTGAGCTCTCCTAAACCAAGTGATTTGAAGAATGACAATGGCATGAGGTTGATGCTCGCTCCCGAATCACATAGGGCTCTTAATGTACCTCCATCTCCAATAATGCATGGTAAAGTGAAGGATCCGGGATCCCTAAGCTTTGGAGGTAGCTTAGCTTGAATTATGGAGCTACAATGTTCGGCTAAATGCACCGTCTCATATGCCTCTATTTCCCTCTTATGTGACATTATCTCCTTCAAGAATTTGAAGTAATGTGGTATTTGTTCAAGAGCTTCGGCGAAAGGGATGTTGATATGGAGTTTCTTGAACATCTCCGCAAACTTGACAAACTTGCTATCCAAGTTCTTCTTCTTCATCCTTTGAGGATATGGGATGGGCATTACATTTTTACTAAACAAAGGAGGGATTGCCTCCCCACTCTTCTTTTCTCCTTCTTTCTTTTTCACTAAGCCATTATCTTTGTCAACACCCTCGGGTGCCATTACCACTTCCTCCTCTAACGGCATCTTGGGCCCTTCGTAGCTTGTCCCACTCCTTAGCCTTATGGCGTTGCATTGCTCCTTAGGATTTAGCTCCGTGTTAGAGGGGAATTGCCCCGGAACGTGTTGCTTTCCAATGGCATTAGCAAGTTGGCTCACTTGCTTCTCTAAGGCTTTCACATTATTTGCCACATTTTTTATCATCTCACCATGCTCATCAATTCTTTGCCAAGTCTTGTTTGCATTCTCCCTAGTTTCTCTCATGAATTTCGTGGTTTCCCCCATAAAAGTACCAAACATATCCTCCATTGATGGCTTTGATGAAGACTCCACAATAGCTCCATCTCTCACATTGAAATTTGGAGGTGGGATGATGGCATTCCTTGTGTTGGCATAAGAAAAGTTCTCATGGTGCCTCAAATTCGGATGATATTGGTTGGAATTGGAGGGACTTTCATAGGCTTGCCTATCGTTCCAACCTCTCTCTCTAAATTGCCTATCCCTTTGATTGTTCATGTAGTGGGCTTCTTCATATTGCTCGTCACGTGGCCCCAATAAAGCTTTTGCCGTCATAAGGGATATCAATTTATCCACCTTGTTGGAGAGTTTAGCATTCTCATCCAAGTCTTGGGTTGAAGCAACTTTCCGGGCTTGCCTTCTCTCGGATGGCCATTGATGTCCGTTCTTTGCCATCTCCTCTAGAAGCACATAACCCTCATCCGTCGTCTTTCCCAATAAAGAACCTCCACCGGCCGAGGCATCCACCATCCCTCTCGTTCGATGGTCCATCCCGTTGTAGAAATAGCAAATCAATTGGTCTCTTGAGAACCCATGTTGAGGACAACTCCGTATGAGATCCTTGAAACGTTCCCAAGCCTCGGCTAAAGACTCATCATCGTCTTGCATGAAAGAAGAAATTTCTCCTCTTATCTTGATGGTCTTGCTTGGAGGGAAGTATTTCATGAGGAAGGCATCTACAAGGTCGGCCCAATTTTCGATCGTCCTTAGATCAAGAGACATGTACCATTGCTTTGCACGATCACGGAGGGAGAATGGGAACAATTGGAGACGGATGTAATCTTGAGGGACACGATTAATCTTAACCGTTCCACTTATCTCTAGGAATTGAGACAAATGGAGGTTAGGATCCTCCTTTGACAATCCTCCAAATTGGTTGTTTTGAACCATCATGATTAGGGTCGGCTTGAGCTCAAAGTTATGAGCATCAACGGGTTCCCGACCCGCTCCTCCATAGGGCCTCGGAATTGGGCGGAAATGATCTCTTAGTACCCTTTGTGGTCGATTTCCCCCATTCCCATTCGGTTCCTCAAATCCATCAACCCCTTGATTCTCGACTTCCTCCTCGACCTCTTCAACAACCGGATTCTCTCTTCGATTCATTCTTCCCAACTCTAGTCTTCTCCTTTCGGCGTTCCTTCTTCGACAATTGACCTCAATCTCCGGATCTAAAGGTAGCACGTCTTGGTGGTTCCTCCTAGATCGTGTGATCATAAACCATGTCTATCAAAAGAACGAACAAGAGTGAGATATACAAATAAGCTCAAGGTAACAAACACAAATATTTTTGGATTTTTGCAAAATAAAGAAAGCAAGTAAATGTCTAAACTAAAACTCTCATAGCCTACACTCTAGAGCTTATAAAAACCTCCCCGGCAGCGGCGCCATAAACTTGATACACGTGATATGCAACACTAAATAAACAACCGCAAGTATACGGCGTCTATTGTAGCGTGATAAGCACGAGGTCGATCCCACGAGAAGGTTAAAGCATAAAAGGGTAGTTTGCTAGTTGAATTCTGAGTAGACGTGATCGAAATTTTGGATAAAATGTTTTACTCTAAGGTTACCTACCAAGTGTCACGAATAAGCAACAAAGAGTAAAGATAAAATCGATCAAATACCAAGCAAATAAGTAAAACGAAAGTGCAACGGATGTAACTCAAAGAAAGAAAGTGGGTTCCAAGGCGATTGTAACACTTAGATGTCCGTTTATGAATGTTATCTCGTTTAGATGGCCATTAAGTTTATCTCATATAGGGTGATCACACAAGAAGAATTAATTAATCTCTCGATCTAATTAACCAAAGGCGCAATGCAACATAGGCTCGTATTTCTACCTCACAAATGTTACACCACCTAAAAGAGCTCCTAAGATCATTCAAATCCCTCTCCGATAATTAATCCTCTCTCGAGCTCATAATAATATCGGGTTGCATGCTTGCATACGATTAAATGAAATAAATCTCTCGATCTTACTCCAATTAACAATAGATAAGCAAATCATCATGGCCAATAACAACATGCTTGACAATGGATAATTAAACATGCAAATAGGAAACAAACACCAATTAAAGCAAGAAATTACTCATAAACATCAATCCAAGTCTTACAATGCCTTAGAACCACAAATGTGTTTAGCTACTAACTAGCATAATGAAATTACAAAATCCAAATGAAATAACTAAATAAAAAGGAAAAGAAAGAGAAAGCTTAGTCTAGAATGTGGTAGGGAATGGAATTTGGGAGCTATTGCATCCTTTCTTCCTTGATTTGATGAAGAGATGAAGAAGTTATGGCCAAAACACCTCCAAGTATGTGTAACTATGTGTGGATTTGGGGGAGAATGTCTTGGGTTTCAAGAATGAGGCCTTATATAGTGTTGGGGAAGGGTTTGGATGGCATATTTGCAAGTTGATCCCTCAAAAATGGAGAAAATACAAGTTTGGCACCGAAAATGGGGTTACTCGGCCGAGTTGGAGTCACTCGGCCGAGTGGAACACTTAAAGAAACGTGTTAGCGATTTTGTTCAGTCCTTACTCGGCCGAGTAAGCTCACTCGGCCGAGTGATGTCCAAATCCAGTGGCTACGTAAATCCTTACTCGGCCGAGTAAGGTCACTCGGCCGAGTGCGCAGTAGAGCTTCAACTTGCAGATTCGGCCGAGTAAGGTCACTTCGGCTAATCCACTCCGTTTTCCGCGACGAATCCAACCGTGCACTCCTCTTTCCGGTGCGATCACTCGTGTTATGTGTTTTGCTCCAAATTCCATCGTTTTACCTACAAAATCAACAAAACACAACCTTTCTCTCATTTCGGCTTAAACAATCATATTCCATGCATAATTCAATAAAATCCATATCAAAATACACTTCACATGTGCCCCTAAAACGCGTAAATTCCACCCGAATCAAAAGCGTAACTCAAATAGTCAAATGTTAAGTTGGGGCTCCATTGTATACTTGTATGTATGAGACTAGCCCATGAATGACTTTGTTTTTTGTTCTTTCCTATTTTATGTTTTTTTTTTCCGTTCTTTTTGGCAAAATATTTTGTGTGCCAATAAAATTTTGATCCAATTTTAATTAATTATGGAACTCACAAGAAGACTGAATGAAAAACATATTTTATATAGAGAAACAAATTAATTCATTTTGTAAGGGGAATAGATAAAAGTATTAAATTGTCTATAACAATATGTTACTATTATTTTTTATTGGGTTAGTATTATGCATTATGTGCATATAATATTTTTATTTATAGTGACTTACATTTTTTAGTATTGTTTTACATTTTTCAATTGTGTGAGTTAGGGGGTGTTTGCAAACTCTATAAACAGCTTAAAAGCACTTCTGAAAAGTAAAAGCTGTGAGAGGGCAGTTTTAAAAAAAGTGATTCTGGAAACTGTTTGTAGTGTTTGAAAACACCCCCTTACACTTTTTGGTAATGGTGTTGCACATTTCTATTGTAGTGTCCTACACTTTACAAATATTTTTATTTATAGTGACTTAGACTTTTTAGTAAAATATTGTGTTGCACTTTTCATATGAACTTACATTTTTTAGTAATATTGTATTGTCTTTTTAGTAAAATATTGTGTTGTACTTTTCATATGAACTTACATTTTTTAGTAATATTGTATTGTACTTTTCAGTTACACTGACTTGCATTTTTTTTATAATATTGTGTTGCATTTTTCAATAGTATTGACTTACACTTTTTAGTAATATTGTATTGCACTTTTCAGTCACATTGACTTACACTTTTTTAGTAATATTGTATTGCACTTTTTAGTTATATTAACTTACACTTTTTAATAATATAATGATGCATTTTTTAGTTATATTGACTTACATTTTTTGTTAATATTGTGTTACACTTTTTAATTATATTGAGTTACACTTTTTATTAATATTGTGTTGCACGTCAAAACCTTATTCCCATTTTCCTTCACACTTTTATTTTATTATATAAAAGAAACTCAATCTATTTTTTTAATTATCATTTTTTTAATTAATAAAAATATAAACTAGAAAACAGTATAAAAAAAGAAAAGAAAAATAAACAACCTAAAAAATATGAAAGAAAATTACAGCTAAAAAAATAGGAAAAAACTATAAAATAGCCGGAAATAAAGTAAAAAAAAAATCATCAGTGCATGCACTCGGGTGTATATAAGAGTAAACTTTTTTTATTAGGTAAAGTCTAGTATGGACTCGATTGCATGTTGTGCAACATGGACTAGGGTGCACAGATTAAAAAGTGCAACACCATTTACCAAAAAGTGTACGTCAGTAGACTGAAAAGTGCAACATGGACTAGGGTGCACAACATGCAATCGAGTGCATAACAGACCAACCCTTTTTATTATACAACATGTAAAAGTATGTACAAATGATTCATATTTACCCACTAAACAATTCAATGATTAATGATCATATCTATTTTCATTCTTCAATTCTATTATTCCCATTTGCATTTCTACTGTGGATCCAAATACTCCCTAAAATGAAATTTTCATATTCAAAGGATGATTTCTTAACTCACTTAACTTTTGAGCATGCCATCAGTCTAGCTAATGGAAGTGCAATATATCATTTGTGTCGAATATATTATTGATTGTTTACTCGATCATGAGAAAGAAATCGAGAGTCTCATTTTCAAGCGAAATACGAGGAGCGAGCAAAATCTAAGAATAAAAAGGAAAACATCTACATACATAAAAGATCTGCATTTTTTAAACCTCATAATGAAGTGGAGCATTTGAAGGTGGATTTTTAGCTTGATATTTAATTTACTCCCTCCTTCCGTTTCATAAAGTTTATTGCATTTCTCATTTTGTATAGAATTAAGAAACATATTTTTTTAACACATTTATCCCTCATTTAATTTTTGTATTTTTCGTCACCTTTTTCCCTTCTTTTCTCACCTTCCTTTTTCACTATTCATTTTGTTTTTCTATCATTAATATATTTAAAATATATATATTAATAGGAGTAGTTTGAGAAGATCATTAGTAAAAACTAGTATTTCACCCGTGCGATGCACGGTCTAAGAGTTTAAGAGTTATATTAATATTAAGTTATTATTCTAAAATATGTATATTGATATATAATATAATGTGGTGTAGATAAATTATTTTTTTATTGTAAAAATTCATTTAAAATTATTATTCTAAAATACATATATTGATATACTTCCTTCATCTCACATGAATGTGAACCCTAAGTATAGTTTTATAAACTTTTATGGATAAAAAAAAAATGAATTGAAAGTATGTGTTCATCTTGAAAATAACGACATATGAGTAAGTGTGAAGATGTTTCTTTTGTGAAGTGTGCAAATTAATATATGAGTAAGTGTGAAGATATTTCTTTTGTGAAGTGTGCAAATTACAGATTTTAAAATATTTATTTATATAAAAAATACACTGAAATTAACTCAACTACACTAAAGAGCTATATATATTGAATGACAACTATATTGACATTTCCCATCAAAACCTTATATTTTTATTTCTATCAACAACTTTGATCATATTTTTATATTACATGGATGTCAATGAGCTAATCAAGAACAAATATACCTTTGAAATCCTCACAGTTTTGATTTTGTGGGGGGTAAATTCCAATCTAATTACAGCCTAAATGTTATTTCCTGCGAGATTTGTAGTTGTTTTAATTGACCAAATCCTTAACATCCATAACTTTTGAAAATTGGGAGTTGTATTTTGCAATGGTGTAAATGGAGCTCATATGACTTTTGAGGTTCCTACAATTTTCTTGATACTTTACTATGATATTAAACTGATGTTAGAGCAAGGATTGATATGTTCTTGTGAGAATATATTTCATTGCAGAAAATTTATATACAGATGCTAACAATAGAAATGTTATCTATTGCTTATGATATCATTGTATCCGAATGAATTTTGGTATCAATCAAGAAAGAAGTACAATCCAATCCAAGAAATCGTTCACGGCCATCGTTGTATTTCCGCCACGGCCGCAACGACTTGTTGCAGCGCCTCCAACCTTCACGCATACAACGTGCTCGATAAAATTCTCAAGAGAAGGAGCCTGCCTCCACCTGGAAAAAAAGTCTGGGAAAAAAGACTTTGGTTTTTTTCCATTAAGAAAAGGTATAAGACAAATCCTATATATTTTATGTTTGGATTTTTAATCTGAAATGAACTCACAAATCGCCTTAGTTAATAAACATTTTTCTTCAAAAAAGGTAGTACAATTTTCAAAACTTTTTTTCGAAAATATTTCTACATTTTCAAAAAGTCAAACGCAGTTCATTCTTATTGCAATTTTTTTGTCAAAAATATTACTGTTACTTTCAGACCAGATGCTTAAAAAAAATGGGTAGTATTTCATAAATTTTGTATAACCATTCATCATCATTAGGAAGACAATAATAGATTATAAAATTATGTGCTCATGTAACTTGAAAAATGACAATGATGGAGAAAGGATTAAAAATGGGCATGCCATAATGAGTTTCATAATTTCTTGTACAGATAGTAGACCTTGTAAGCTCCTTCATTTGTTTATTTTCTCTACAATCAATTGGTGTTCGAGTGCATATGAATGGAGTTAACCAATTAAATGAATCAGCTACACCTCGAAGTATCAAAATGTAGAAGTAATTACACACTATGTGTAGTAATATAACTTTTTCATACCTCTAAGTCATTCAACACATTTCAAACTATGATATTTCTTACTTCAATACGCAGGTATCAACCGAATGTTTAGAGCCCACTGCATTGCGAAAAGGGGGGGCCGCCTGCAGAAAAAATTGAAAATGGAAATGATACATTATAAATAATTGGAATGGAATAAAAAAAAATCATTACTGAAGTTTCTAACATCCTTTTTCAAGGATGGTGAAATGTTTAGTAAATGTTACTACTAAACAGCAACGTGTTTTAGGCCCTGTTGCAGAAGTCAGAAATCGGGATGTTTTTTATTTATTTATTATATATATATATATATATTCTATGTTTAGTTGATTAACTGGGCGCCTATTGGACTAATTCTATATATATTACGGCCCAAAAAATTAGCCACCCACATACAGTAGCCTATAGGCAAAGGTTGAAGATTGCGTTTACAGTATAAAAATTACCAGTATAAAAATTAGAATCAATCCATTATTCATCATATTATTTCAAACGCAATCTGTATTTAAAAGCACATATAACAAAATTACCAGTATAAAAATTACATAAAACCCATGTATTCTAATACTCCTATGTGAACACAGTTTCAAGAAAGAACTTTTGCAGTTCAATAAAATTCTCAATTTAATGAATTCAATAGATACTATCAAATTATATCACTAAAAATATACTCCATATGTTAATTTAAAGAATAGTTAGTATTCAGAAAGTAATACTCTGTATATCATAATAAAAGCAAACACATAGAAGATTAAACTTGATAATCCAGGGTCGATTATAACGATGATGAGTCTAAATCCAATGGTAACAAAAAGGGTCAGTCAATGACTAAACTTGTCTATCAAGCCCAACTCTATCAAACAGGAAACCTGAACCTTCTAAAAAAAAAATTAACCTGAATATTGGAGCCGAAGACTTGTGAATCCGCCGCTTTAGACGCTGTCAAAGTTTCAGAGGAGAAACTGAGTGGCATCGTTTCAGAGTTGAACACCAGCGACAATGGCTACATGCCTCCTCCCACTCCTGCTTTCTTTGACCATGAGTGCTTCACATTCCACCAAAATTATTTCAATAAAAAATTATCTCCAATATATTTTTTCTCTATGTATAAATTCAAGAATAAGGAAGTAGCAGAACTCCAAGACGCTGATTTTGGACTCTTCTCTAAATTAATAAAAAAGAAAAAAAAATGGTGTTCTTTATGCTCTGTTTCAAAATCGACAAAACACAGAAGAAAAAACAAAAATGTACCCCTAAACCTAAAATTGAATTTAAAACACCCATCAACTATTTAGATCTGAAATTCAGAAATACGGGAAAGCATACTCACCGCTACTAACTATATCTCCATATTCCATTGAGAGGCGATGTCAATCCAACTTCAACGAAACTTCAGAGATTTTGACCGCCTTATTTTCTCCAATCAAAACAGAATACAAAAAAAAAATATGCCTTCGTCATCTCTTCTGCAACGGCGGCGGCCCACGACTTTGTCTCCGGCAGCGGCGCGCGACATAGAAACAGTCGATAGCAGCAGCAGATCTGTATTCAGGGTCGCGATCTGGAGTGCGCCGACGTGCTGCGAACCGTCCAACGAAGGAGTGTTCTACCGTCAAGGGGCGCCGTGAATGTCGGGCACAGATTGCAGAAGGGACTGGGGAGACACACAGCCGGAAGAGGCAGAAAGGTTGCAGAAAGAACGCTAGCCCAATCCCCTAGAATTCGAATGGTTTTATTATCTATTTAAACTAAATATATTAATACTAATAAATTGGGGTGAGTGGATTAATAGTTGATTTAACAATATTTTATTATTGTGGAATTTGGGCGGGAAATTGTAGCAGAAGCTACTAAGCTGTTTTTATATATATATAGATAAAAAAAATGATAAACTTTTTAAAACAAAATTTAAATCAAATGTGACAAACTATATGAAAAGGAGGAAGTATAAGAAAATGAAATGAGTGTGTATATAATTTGGGTAGGGCTGCTGTGTACTCAAGTACACGGTGTACTTGAGTCCAGCTATTGATTCGGGTGGAATTTACACGTTTTTTATGCACATATGAAGCTCATTTTGATTGTGATTTCATTGATTTATTGGTCGATTATTGATGTTTTGGTCAAAATAAGAGAAAGGTGGTGTTTTGTCGTTTTTGTAGGAAAAATGACTATTTTGGAAGGTAAAAATACATACCTAATTTTTAGTGAAGTCAATGAAGGAAGAAACCGAGTTCGTGGGTAAAACGAGTCAAATTTATTCAAGGAAATAATTTGGGGCAATATGTAGCTTGAGCCCCAAGCCAGTGACCGAGAGAAGAAAAGGAAATTTGAAGAAAAAGGAAAGAGAGAAGATTTGGAAATTTGAAGAAAAAGGAAAGAGAGAAGATTTGGAAATTGAAGAGAGAAAATGAAATTATATTTTTGGAAATAATTTTTTCTAGAAGTTTTAGCCCTAATTTTCAAGTTATAAATAAACCCTCTAATCATACTTTGAGGGGAGGAGAAAAAAAGAAGAAGAAGAAGGAGGGAGGCATACGTTTGGAGAATCCGCTCACGAGGAGAACACCATCCATTAGACTAAGCTTTCTATTTTTCTCTCTTTTTATTTAGTTATTTTCATTTGGTTTTGTTAATTTGATTATGTTGTTGATTGGCTAGACAACTTGTGGTTCTAAGGCATTGTAGAGATTTGGATTGATGTTTATGAGTAAATTCTTGCTTTAATTGGTGTTTATTTCTTATTTGCATATTCAACTATCCATTGCAAAGCATGTTGTTAGTGGCCATAATGATTTGCTTGATTCATTGTTAATTGGGGTAGTATCGAGAGATTTATTCCATTTAATCGTATGCGAATGTGCAACCCGGTATTATTATTGTTACGATTGTCAATGATATTCGACTCCGATTAGACGTCTCCAATCACAAGCAAAATAATCGACCAATATTCAATCCAACGAAAGCATGGCAATTCACAAATATAAACGAAAATGAAAAACAGAGCACAAGAAGATTTAAGTGGTTCGATCAACGTGATCTACATCCACTGGACACACGACTTCAATTTGATTAGTATAAGAGATGTTTACAAACACTCATCACTCGGAAAGGGATTTATCCTCACTTCGCTCGTGAACTCTCAACTCTCAAAACGAATGCTCGTACGCGTCAAGAATTACAATTACAAGTAATGGGGTATTTATAGGCTGCCAAGGATGATTGCAGCGTGCATGGAACGTGTGAGGATTGCCACGTGGATTCTGTTACAACCATGTAACAAACTCACACTTCTCGCGTGACCCAATCTGAATTGACCTCCTTGCCCTTCACTTGTTTTCGCAAGACAAGACGACTCCATACTTAGCCAAAAATTAACCCTGCTAACAGAACTCAACTAGTCTGGTCAGACCTCTACTTGTCTGGTCTTCCCAACTCGTCTTGTCCTTCGCAACACCCATCTCATCTGTTTGGACTCCTCCAACTCATCTGATCTGGTCTGAGTTAACTTGCCTGACTCCACCAGCTGATACGCCCAACAGCTGAGTCCTTCAGAAGACTTCTATCAACTAAGTATCTCGACTGATCTGCCCAACAGACGAGTACAGTAGTAGAGTAGAATCTACCTGATCTTCACAAGACAAGTAGCACTCGTCTAGTCTAGGAGGATTTGAGATAAACCTCACAATTCTCCACCTTTAGCTCAAAATCTCCACCTTGAACTAACAGCTCCGATCTATCCTTCTCAAAGGACAGATTCTACTACTAATCTGCCGCCACCAGACTAGTAGCCTTCTCCGCAGAGGTCACTAATGCAAACCAACTGACCTAAGACATAAACCAAACTTCTCCTTTGGTAACGCCTTAGTAAATGCATCAGCAGGGTTCTCCTCAGTAGCTATCTTAACCACTTGGACGCTCCCCTTCTCCACAATGTCTCTCACAAAGTACAGTTTCACATCAATGTGCTTGGTTCTCTCGTGATACCCCTGATGCTTTGCGAGATGAATTGCGCTTTGATTATCACAGAAGACAGTCACACTGTTCTGAGATAAACCAAATTCCTTAAGAATCCCTTTCAGCCACATGCTTTCCTTAACTGCCTCAGTCAAGGCCACGTACTCCGCTTCAGTAGTAGACAATGCAACTACGGATTGATGAATAGACCTCCACGACACTGTCGTACCAAATAGAGTGAACACATATCCTGTTAAGGATTTTCGAGTGTCAACATTGGCTGCGTAATCTGCATCCACGTATCCCACAAGTGCATCCCCCTCACTTGGCATCTTCTGAAATTTCAGACCCGTCTGTGCTGATCCCAGAACATATCTCATAACCCACTTAACCGTTTCCCAATGGCTTAAGCCTGGATCACTCATATATCTGCTGATCACACTCATAGCATGAGTCAAGTCTGGCCTACAACACACCATAGCATACATTAAACTCCCTACAGCACTGGCATAAGGTATCTTGCTCATCTGAGTTCGCTCTTGGCTGTTCCTGGGACTCATCTGATTGGACAATCGATGATGTTGGCCAATATGAGTAGAGACAGTCTTTGCCTTATGCATTCTGAACCTCTCTAACACCTTCTGCAGATAAGTAGGCTGACCCGTCTAGTCTACTGATCTCCATCCCAAGAATCACTTTGGTTTCACCAAGATCTTTCATCTCAAACTCCCGTTTGAGGATCTCCTTAACTTGATTAACACTGTCAATAGACTCGCCTGCTATTAACATGTCATCAACATACAACAGAAGATAGGTAACACCAGTCCCAACCCGTCTGAAATAGACACATCTGTCGTACAAGCTCCTTGTAAAACCAGCTGAGCAAATGTACTCATCAAATCTCAAGTACCATTGTCTAGGGCTTTGTTTGAGGCCATAGAGGGACTTCTTCAATAGACAGACCTTGTCTTCCCCTTCTTCTATGTCCAACCCTTCTGGTAGCTTCATGTAGATCCTCTCGTCTAGAGATCCATGTAAGAAAGCTGTGGTCACATCCATCTGATGTAGCTCCAATTCATATTGAGCGACCATAGCTAACAAGATTCTGATGCTACAATGCTTCACAACAGGTGAGAATATTTCATTGAAATCAATACCTTCTTTCTGTGTAAATCCCTTAGCTACAAGCCTCGCCTTGTATCTAAGTCTGCCACCCCTCTGAGCCTCCACCTTCTTTTTATAGATCCACTTGCACCCAACCAACTTCTTGTTCTTGGGCCTCTGAACAATCTCCCATGTCTGGTTCTTGTTCAAAGAAAGCAGCTCCTCCTCCATAGCAACAATCCACTTCTCCTTGTCGTGGCAGCTAATGGCTTCTGAATAAGACTTTGGCTCCAGAGACTCCACCTCAAGAGCTGCACATAATGCAAATGAGACTATGTCAGCTTGACCGTACCTCTGAGGTGGGTGGACTTCTCGTCTGGTTCTGTCCCGTGCCAGCTGATAATGTTGAAGATCATTCTCGCCTTGAGGATCGCCCTCCTCATCTGGATCAATATCATCTCCAACTGGTCTTGTGGAGTCAACTTGCTCCACCTCGACTTGTGTCTCGTCTGGTTGGTTATCAGCTGCACTAGTACTCGTACTAGTCTGTTCTGATAGAGGCATCCGACTCTCATCAAACGTAACATCTCTACTGATTATACATTTCTGCATCCCAGCTTCGAGGCACCATAACCTGTATCCTTTCACGCCAGAAGGATACCCAACAAACACGCATCGCAATGCTCGAGGCTCAAGCTTATCTTGCTTGACATGAGCATAAGCTTGACATCCAAATACCTTCAAATGATTGTAATCGGCTGCACGTCCAGACCACAATTCCTCTGGGGTTTTGTACTGCACAGCCGAGGACGGACTTCTGTTTATCAAGTAGGCTGCAGTAGACACTGCCTCTCCCCAAAACACCTTTGGCAGACAAGACGAGTTCAACATACACCTGACTCTCTCAAGTAGTGTCTGGTTCATCCTCTCAGCTACTCCGTTTTGCTGAGGGGTCCCTGGCACAGTCCTATGCCGTACTATTCCCTTCGATTTGCAGAACGCATTGAACTCGTCTGATAGGTACTCCAGACCATTATCAGTTCTCAAATGTTTGAGAGTCTTGCCTGTGACATTTTCACATTCAATGAGCCATTCCTTGAATTTCTCAAATGCTTCTGACTTCGACTTGAGAATAGACACCCACACCTTTCTTGAGTAGTCGTCTATGATAGACAAGAAGTATTTTCCACCAGACCTCGTCTGATTCCTCGCTGGCCCCCATAGATCAGAATGGACATAGTCCATGATCCCATTGGTAGAGTGAACACCCTTACCAAACTTAAGTCTCTTGGACTTACCAAGAATACAAGACTCACACAAGTCGAGTTGAGTGATCTTGTCTTTGCCAAGTAGACCTTGCTTAGACAGCTCCACTAGACCCTTCTCGCCTACGTGAGCTAGTCTTTTGTGCCACAACATCGAGTTGTCTTGCACCTCCGCTACATCTGATCTACCAGCTACTGTTTCTCCCTTAAGAAAGTAGAGATCACTCCTTCTCTCACCTTTCAGGACAGTCAGCTCCCCTTTTGACACACTGAGCTCTCCATCAGCCGACTGGAATTTATAGCCCATAGAATCCAACATCCCAAGTGAGATCAAATTTCTCTTGAGTTCAGGTACGTACCTAACACTCTTGAGTATTCTTACTACCCCATCGAACATCTTCAGGTGAACACTACCTTCTCCAACTACTTTGCAAGTGTGATCATTCCCAAGCAGAACAGAACCGCCCTTCTGTTGCTTGAAGTCATGAAACCAATCTCGTCTTGGAGTCATATGGAAAGAACACCCTGAATCAAGGATCC
Organism: Galeopsis tetrahit; assembly: GCA_963675135.1. Lineage (NCBI taxonomy): Eukaryota > Viridiplantae > Streptophyta > Magnoliopsida > Lamiales > Lamiaceae > Galeopsis > Galeopsis tetrahit. The sequence continues at coordinate 85,820,137 of OY776121.1, forward strand.
ATGCTTGCTGTTCTGTAGAGGATGTGATGGTTAGCGCTTGAGCAGACTCATAGCCTTCTTGCTCCTTCTCAACTTGAGTCTGATTAGCTTGATTCTTGTCATTAGAGGTATTGGCACCAGATTTCCTCAAGAACTGCTTGTATTTGTGACAAGCATTCTTATAGTGCCCAGGCTTGTTGCAATGGTAGCACACTGCTTCACCTTGATTGGACACAACTGATTTTCCCTTATCAGCTCCTTTGGGTTGACTAGACCCCTTCTTGGCACCAGATCGCTTCTGGCCACCTCTGATTGCCAATCCTTCTCCGCTACTGACCTTGTCTACTTGAGACGTCTTGTTGTGCAGCAGCTTGGACTTGACAGCCAGCATTACATCCTCCAATGTAATACTTTCCTTCCTACCATACAGGATGGTGTCCTTTAAGATTTCAAAGGACTTAGGGAGAGCACTCAATAGAATCAGAGCCTTATCCTCTTCCTCTAACTTGACATCTAAATTCTCTAGATCATCAAGAATTCTATTGAACTCATCAAGCTGATCCGGAATGGGTTTGTCATCCACCATTCTGAAGGCATACAGCTTCTGTTTCGAATAGAGACGGTTAGCTAAGGTTTTAACCATGTAAAGTTTACCTAGCTTGTCCCAGACCTCTTTCGCGGATTTCTCTTTAGCCACCTCTCTCAGAACCTTATCACCAAGGCAGAGTAGAATAGTGCTTCGAGCTTTCCTGAGCATCTTGCTCCTTTCAGCAGCAACGGAGGCAGATTCCTCAGCTGGGGCTGTAGACTCTTCGAGCACGTCGAACAAGCCTTGCTGTTCTAGGAGAGCCTGCATCTTGACTCTCCACAGCCCAAAGTCACCCGTGCCTGAGAACTTCTCAATATTATACTTGGTCGAATTCTCCATCTTCGATCTGGCAATTGATTAATGGTTGACAATCGATTCCTCTCGTTTCTGATTCCCACAGACGGCGCCAATTGTTACGATTGTCAATGATATTCGACTCCGATTAGACGTCTCCAATCACAAGCAAAATAATCGACCAATATTCAATCCAACGAAAGCATGGCAATTCACAAATATAAACGAAAACGAAAAACAGAGCACAAGAAGATTTAAGTGGTTCGATCAACGTGATCTACATCCACTGGACACACGACTTCAATTTGATTAGTATAAGAGATGTTTACAAACACTCATCACTCGGAAAGGGATTTATCCTCACTTCGCTCGTGAACTCTCAACTCTCAAAACGAATGCTCGTACGCGTCAAGAATTACAATTACAAGTAATGGGGTATTTATAGGCTGCCAAGGATGATTGCAGCGTGCATGGAACGTGTGAGGATTGCCACGTGGATTCTGTTACAACCATGTAACAAACTCACACTTCTCGCGTGACCCAATCTGAATTGACCTCCTTGCCCTTCACTTGTTTTCGCAAGACAAGACGACTCCATACTTAGCCAAAAATTAACCCTGCTAACAGAACTCAACTAGTCTGGTCAGACCTCTACTTGTCTGGTCTTCCCAACTCGTCTTGTCCTTCGCAATACCCATCTCATCTGTTTGGACTCCTCCAACTCATCTGATCTGGTCTGAGTTAACTTGCCTGACTCCACCAGCTGATACGTCCAACAGCTGAGTCCTTCAGAAGACTTCTATCAACTAAGTATCTCGACTGATCTGCCCAACAGACGAGTACAGTAGTAGAGTAGAATCTACCTGATCTTCACAAGACGAGTAGCACTCGTCTAGTCTAGGAGGATTTGAGATAAACCTCACAATTATGATCTCGAGAGAGGATTAATTATCGGAGAGAGAATCGAATGGTCTTAGGAGCTATTTTAGATGGTGTAATGTTTGTGATGTAGACATACGAGCTTATATTACATTGCGTCTTTGGATTAATTTGTATCGAGAGATCGATTAGTTCTTCTTGTGTGATCACCCTATTTGAGATAACCTTAATGGCCATTTAAACGAGATAACTCTTATAAACGGACGTCTAAATACTACAATTGCCTTGGAACCCACCTTTTCTCTTTGAGTTTACATCCATTTTACTTTCGTTTTGTGATTTGTATGCCATTTGATCGATTTTATCTTTGCTCTTTGTTGCTTATTCGTGACACTTGGTAGGTAACTTTAGAGTAAAACATTTTATTCAAAATTTCGATCACGTCTACTTAGAATTCGACTAGCAAACTCCACTTTTATGCTTTAACCTTCTCGTGGGATCGACCTCGTGCTTATCACGCTACGATAGACGCCGTATACTTGCGGTTGTTTATTTAGTGTTGCATAACACGTGTATCAAGTTTATGGCGCCGTTGCCGGGGAGGTTTTTATAAGCTCTAGAGTGTAGGCTAAGAGAGTTTTAGTTTAGACATTTACTTGCTTTCTTTATTTGCAAAAATCCAAAAATATTTGTGTTTGTTACCTTGATCTTACTTGCAATTCTCACTCTCGTTTGCTCTTTTGATAGACATGGTTTATGATCACACGATCTAGAAGGAATCAACAAGAAGTACTACCTTTAGATCCGGAGATTGAGGCCAATTGTCGAAGAAGGAACGCCGAAAGGAGAAGACTAGAGTTGGAAAGAATGAATCGAAGAGAGAATCCGGTTGTAGAAGAGGTCGAGGAGGAGGTTGAGAATCAAGGGGTTGATGGATTTGAGGAACCGAATGGGAATGGGGGAAATCGACCACAAAGGGTACTAAGAGATCATTTCCGCCCAATTCCGAGGCCATATGGAGGAGCGGGTCGAGAACCCGTAGATGCTCACAATTTCGAACTCAAGCCGGCCTTGATCATGATGGTTCAAAACAACCAATTTGGAGGGTTGTCAAAGGAGGATCCTAACCTCCATTTATCTCAATTCCTAGAGATAAGTGGAACGGTTAAGATTAATCGTGTCCCTCAATATTACATCCGTCTCCAATTGTTCCCATTCTCCCTCCGTGATCGTGCAAAGCAATGGTACATGTCTCTTGATCTAAGGACGATCGAAAATTGGGCCGACCTTGTAGATGCTTTCCTCATGAAATACTTCCCTCCAAGCAAGACCATCAAGATAAGAGGAGAAATTTCTTCTTTCATGCAAGACGATGATGAGTCTTTAGCCGAGGCTTGGGAGCGTTTCAAGGATCTCATACGGAGTTGTCCTCAACATGGGTTCTCAAGAGATCAATTGATTTGCTATTTCTACAACGGGATGGACCATCGAACGAGAGGGATGGTGGACGCCTCGGCCGGTGGAGGTTCTTTGCTTGGAAAGACGACGGATGAAGGCTATGTGCTTCTAGAGGAGATGGCAAAGAATGGACACCAATGGCCATCCGAAAGAAGGCAAGGCCGGAAAGTTGCTTCCACTAAGGAGTTGGATGATTTGGCTACTTTATCCAACAAGATGGATAAGTTGACTTCGATGATGGCGGCCAAGTCACTAATGGGACCTAGTGATGAACAATATGAAGAGGCCCATTATATGAACAATCAAAGGGATCGTCATTTTCGAGAAAGAGGTTGGAATGAGAGGCAACCTCCTAATCCGAATCAATATCATCCCGGATTGAGGCAACATGAGAACTTTTCCTATGCCAACACAAGGAATGCCATTGTCCCACCTCCAAATTTTAATGTTAGAGATGGAGCTATTGTGGAGTCTTCATCAAAGCCGTCAATGGAGGATATGTTTGGTGCTTTTATGGGGGAAACTACGAAATTCATGAGAGAGACTAGAGAGAATGCAAACATAACTCGGCAAAGATTTGAGGAACAAGGAGAAATGATCAAGAATATGGCAAAACCACATGAAAGTCATAGAAAAGCAAGTGAGCCAACTTGATAATGCCATTGGAAAGCAACACGTTCCGGGGCAATTCCCCTCTAACACGGAGCTAAATCCCAAGGAGCAATGCAAAGCCATAAGGTTAAGAAGTGGGACGAGCTACGAAGGGCCCAAGATGCCGTTAGAGGAGGAAGTGGTAATGGCACCCGAGGGTGTTGACAAAGATGATGGCTTAGTGAAAGAAAATGAAGGGGAGAAGAAGAGTGGGGAGGCAATCCCTCCTTTGTTTAGTAAAAATGTAATGCCCCTCCCATATCCGCAAAGGATGAAGAAGAAGAAGAACTTGGATAGCAAGTTTGTCAAGTTTGCGGAGATGTTCAAGAAACTCCATATCAACATCCCTTTCGCCGAAGCTCTTGAACAAATACCACATTATTTCAAATTCTTGAAGGAGATAATGTCAAGCAAGAGGGAAATGGAGGCATATGAGACGGTGCACTTAGCCGAACATTGTAGCTCCGTAATTCAAGCTAAGTTACCTCCAAAGCTTAGGGATCCCGGATCCTTCACTTTATAATGCACTATTGGAGATGGAGGTACATTAAGAGCTCTATGTGATTCGGGAGCAAGCATCAACCTCATGCCATTGTCACTCTTCAAGTCACTTGGTTTAGGAGAGCTCACACCAACCACAATGAACCTCCAATTGGCGGATAGGTCTATGACATACCCTTTGGGTATAGCGGAGGATGTATTGGTCAAAATCGACAAATTTCTTTTTCCGGTAGACTTTGTGGTTTTGGATATGGAGGAAGACAAAAACATTCCATTGATATTGGGAAGGCCATTTTTGGCAACCGGATGGGTTATTCTTGATATGAGGAATGGAGAGTTGGAGCTTCGAATGAATCAAGAGATAGTTACGATTGACATGTTTAGAGCTATCAAACTCCGAAATGATGGGAATGAAAAGTATGGGTATTCCAATGAGTAAGGTCACTCGGCCGTGTGCGCAGTAACACCCAAAGTCGCAGATTCGGCCGAGTAAGGTCACTCGGCCGAGTTGCCTTGCACCTCGATTTCGGCCTTTTCTCGTTTCGTGCATAACTTTCGCCTCGGGTGTCGGATTGACTTGATTCCTTCGGCTAATCCACTCCGTTTTCCGCGACGAATCCAACCGTGCACTCCTCTTTCCGGTGCGATCACTCGTGGTATGTGTTTTGCTCCAAATTCCATCGTTTTACCTACAAAATCAACAAAACACAACCTTTCTCTCATTTCGGCTTAAACAATCATATTCCATGCATAATTCAATAAAATCCATATCAAAATACACTTCACATGTGCCCCTAAAACGCGTAAATTCCACCCGAATCAAAAGCGTAACTCAAATAGTCAAATGTTAAGTTGGGGCTCCATTGTATACTTGTATGTATGAGACTAGCCCATGAATGACTTTGTTTTTTGTTCTTTCCTATTTTATGTTTTTTTTTTTCCGTTCTTTTTGGCAAAATATTTTGTGTGCCAATAAAATTTTGATCCAATTTTAATTAATTATGGAACTCACAAGAAGACTGAATGAAAAACATATTTTATATAGAGAAACAAATTAATTCATTTTGTAAGGGGAATAGATAAAAGTATTAAATTGTCTATAACAATATGTTACTATTATTTTTTATTGGGTTAGTATTATGCATTATGTGCATATAATATTTTTATTTATAGTGACTTACATTTTTTAGTATTGTTTTACATTTTTCAATTGTGTGAGTTAGGGGGTGTTTGCAAACTCTATAAACAGCTTAAAAGCACTTCTGAAAAGTAAAAGCTGTGAGAGGGCAGTTTTAAAAAAAGTGATTCTGGAAACTGTTTGTAGTGTTTGAAAACACCCCCTTACACTTTTTGGTAATGGTGTTGCACATTTCTATTGTAGTGTCCTACACTTTACAAATATTTTTATTTATAGTGACTTAGATTTTTTAGTAAAATATTGTGTTGCACTTTTCATATGAACTTACATTTTTTAGTAATATTGTATTGTCTTTTTAGTAAAATATTGTGTTGTACTTTTCATATGAACTTACATTTTTTAGTAATATTGTATTGTACTTTTCAGTTACACTGACTTGCATTTTTTTTATAATATTGTGTTGCATTTTTCAATAGTATTGACTTACACTTTTTAGTAATATTGTATTGCACTTTTCAGTCACATTGACTTACACTTTTTTAGTAATATTGTATTGCACTTTTTAGTTATATTAACTTACACTTTTTAATAATATAATGATGCATTTTTTAGTTATATTGACTTACATTTTTTGTTAATATTGTGTTACACTTTTTAATTATATTGAGTTACACTTTTTATTAATATTGTGTTGCACGTCAAAACCTTATTCCCATTTTCCTTCACACTTTTATTTTATTATATAAAAGAAACTCAATCTATTTTTTTAATTATCATTTTTTTAATTAATAAAAATATAAACTAGAAAACAGTATAAAAAAAGAAAAGAAAAATAAACAACCTAAAAAATATGAAAGAAAATTACAGCTAAAAAAATAGGAAAAAACTATAAAATAGCCGGAAATAAAGTAAAAAAAAAATCATCAGTGCATGCACTCGGGTGTATATAAGAGTAAACTTTTTTTATTAGGTAAAGTCTAGTATGGACTCGATTGCATGTTGTGCAACATGGACTAGGGTGCACAGATTAAAAAGTGCAACACCATTTACCAAAAAGTGTACGTCAGTAGACTGAAAAGTGCAACATGGACTAGGGTGCACAACATGCAATCGAGTGCATAACAAACCAACCCTTTTTATTATACAACATGTAAAAGTATGTACAAATGATTCATATTTACCCACTAAACAATTCAATGATTAATGATCATATCTATTTTCATTCTTCAATTCTATTATTCCCATTTGCATTTCTACTGTGGATCCAAATACTCCCTAAAATGAAATTTTCATATTCAAAGGATGATTTCTTAACTCACTTAACTTTTGAGCATGCCATCAGTCTAGCTAATGGAAGTGCAATATATCATTTGTGTCGAATATATTATTGATTGTTTACTCGATCATGAGAAAGAAATCGAGAGTCTCATTTTCAAGCGAAATACGAGGAGCGAGCAAAATCTAAGAATAAAAAGGAAAACATCTACATACATAAAAGATCTGCATTTTTTAAACCTCATAATGAAGTGGAGCATTTGAAGGTGGTTTTTTAGCTTGATATTTAATTTACTCCCTCCTTCCGTTTCATAAAGTTTATTGCATTTCTCATTTTGTATAGAATTAAGAAACATATTTTTTTAACACATTTATCCCTCATTTAATTTTTGTATTTTTCGTCACCTTTTTCCCTTCTTTTCTCACCTTCCTTTTTCACTATTCATTTTGTTTTTCTATCATTAATATATTTAAAATATATATATTAATAGGAGTAGTTTGAGAAGATCATTAGTAAAAACTAGTATTTCACCCGTGCGATGCACGGTCTAAGAGTTTAAGAGTTATATTAATATTAAGTTATTATTCTAAAATATGTATATTGATATATAATATAATGTGGTGTAGATAAATTATTTTTTATTGTAAAAATTCATTTAAAATTATTATTCTAAAATACATATATTGATATACTTCCTTCATCTCACATGAATGTGAACCCTAAGTATAGTTTTATAAACTTTTATGGATAAAAAAAAAATGAATTGAAAGTATGTGTTCATCTTGAAAATAACGACATATGAGTAAGTGTGAAGATGTTTCTTTTGTGAAGTGTGCAAATTAATATATGAGTAAGTGTGAAGATATTTCTTTTGTGAAGTGTGCAAATTACAGATTTTAAAATATTTATTTATATAAAAAATACACTGAAATTAACTCAACTACACTAAAGAGCTATATATATTGAATGACAACTATATTGACATTTCCCATCAAAACCTTATATTTTTATTTCTATCAACAACTTTGATCATATTTTTATATTACATGGATGTCAATGAGCTAATCAAGAACAAATATACCTTTGAAATCCTCACAGTTTTGATTTTGTGGGGGGTAAATTCCAATCTAATTACAGCCTAAATGTTATTTCCTGCGAGATTTGTAGTTGTTTTAATTGACCAAATCCTTAACATCCATAACTTTTGAAAATTGGGAGTTGTATTTTGCAATGGTGTAAATGGAGCTCATATGACTTTTGAGGTTCCTACAATTTTCTTGATACTTTACTATGATATTAAACTGATGTTAGAGCAAGGATTGATATGTTCTTGTGAGAATATATTTCATTGCAGAAAATTTATATACAGATGCTAACAATAGAAATGTTATCTATTGCTTATGATATCATTGTATCCGAATGAATTTTGGTATCAATCAAGAAAGAAGTACAATCCAATCCAAGAAATCGTTCACGGCCATCGTTGTATTTCCGCCACGGCCGCAACGACTTGTTGCAGCGCCTCCAACCTTCACGCATACAACGTGCTCGATAAAATTCTCAAGAGAAGGAGCCTGCCTCCACCTGGAAAAAAAGTCTGGGAAAAAAGACTTTGGTTTTTTTCCATTAAGAAAAGGTATAAGACAAATCCTATATATTTTATGTTTGGATTTTTAATCTGAAATGAACTCACAAATCGCCTTAGTTAATAAACATTTTTCTTCAAAAAAGGTAGTACAATTTTCAAAACTTTTTTTCGAAAATATTTCTACATTTTCAAAAAGTCAAACGCAGTTCATTCTTATTGCAATTTTTTTGTCAAAAATATTACTGTTACTTTCAGACCAGATGCTTAAAAAAAATGGGTAGTATTTCATAAATTTTGTATAACCATTCATCATCATTAGGAAGACAATAATAGATTATAAAATTATGTGCTCATGTAACTTGAAAAATGACAATGATGGAGAAAGGATTAAAAATGGGCATGCCATAATGAGTTTCATAATTTCTTGTACAGATAGTAGACCTTGTAAGCTCCTTCATTTGTTTATTTTCTCTACAATCAATTGGTGTTCGAGTGCATATGAATGGAGTTAACCAATTAAATGAATCAGCTACACCTCGAAGTATCAAAATGTAGAAGTAATTACACACTATGTGTAGTAATATAACTTTTTCATACCTCTAAGTCATTCAACACATTTCAAACTATGATATTTCTTACTTCAATACGCAGGTATCAACCGAATGTTTAGAGCCCACTGCATTGCGAAAAGGGGGGGCCGCCTGCAGAAAAAATTGAAAATGGAAATGATACATTATAAATAATTGGAATGGAATAAAAAAAAATCATTACTGAAGTTTCTAACATCCTTTTTCAAGGATGGTGAAATGTTTAGTAAATGTTACTACTAAACAGCAACGTGTTTTAGGCCCTGTTGCAGAAGTCAGAAATCGGGATGTTTTTTATTTATTTATTATATATATATATATATTCTATGTTTAGTTGATTAACTGGGCGCCTATTGGACTAATTCTATATATATTACGGCCCAAAAAATTAGCCACCCACATACAGTAGCCTATAGGCAAAGGTTGAAGATTGCGTTTACAGTATAAAAATTACCAGTATAAAAATTAGAATCAATCCATTATTCATCATATTATTTCAAACGCAATCTGTATTTAAAAGCACATATAATAAAATTACCAGTATAAAAATTACATAAAACCCATGTATTCTAATACTCCTATGTGAACACAGTTTCAAGAAAGAACTTTTGCAGTTCAATAAAATTCTCAATTTAATGAATTCAATAGATACTATCAAATTATATCACTAAAAATATACTCCATATGTTAATTTAAAGAATAGTTAGTATTCAGAAAGTAATACTCTGTATATCATAATAAAAGCAAACACATAGAAGATTAAACTTGATAATCCAGGGTCGATTATAACGATGATGAGTCTAAATCCAATGGTAACAAAAAGGGTCAGTCAATGACTAAACTTGTCTATCAAGCCCAACTCTATCAAACAGGAAACCTGAACCTTCTAAAAAAAAAATTAACCTGAATATTGGAGCCGAAGACTTGTGAATCCGCCGCTTTAGACGCTGTCAAAGTTTCAGAGGAGAAACTGAGTGGCATCGTTTCAGAGTTGAACACCAGCGACAATGGCTACATGCCTCCTCCCACTCCTGCTTTCTTTGACCATGAGTGCTTCACATTCCACCAAAATTATTTCAATAAAAAATTATCTCCAATATATTTTTTCTCTATGTATAAATTCAAGAATAAGGAAGTAGCAGAACTCCAAGACGCTGATTTTGGACTCTTCTCTAAATTAATAAAAAAGAAAAAAAAATGGTGTTCTTTATGCTCTGTTTCAAAATCGACAAAACACAGAAGAAAAAACAAAAATGTACCCCTAAACCTAAAATTGAATTTAAAACACCCATCAACTATTTAGATCTGAAATTCAGAAATACGGGAAAGCATACTCACCGCTACTAACTATATCTCCATATTCCATTGAGAGGCGATGTCAATCCAACTTCAACGAAACTTCAGAGATTTTGACCGCCTTATTTTCTCCAATCAAAACAGAATACAAAAAAAAAATATGCCTTCGTCATCTCTTCTGCAACGGCGGCGGCCCACGACTTTGTCTCCGGCAGCGGCGCGCGACATAGAAACAGTCGATAGCAGCAGCAGATCTGTATTCAGGGTCGCGATCTGGAGTGCGCCGACGTGCTGCGAACCGTCCAACGAAGGAGTGTTCTACCGTCAAGGGGCGCCGTGAATGTCGGGCACAGATTGCAGAAGGGGCTGGGGAGACACACAGCCGGAAGAGGCAGAAAGGTTGCAGAAAGAACGCTAGCCCAATCCCCTAGAATTCGAATGGTTTTATTATCTATTTAAACTAAATATATTAATACTAATAAATTGGGGTGAGTGGATTAATAGTTGATTTAACAATATTTTATTATTGTGGAATTTGGGCGGGAAATTGTAGCAGAAGCTACTAAGCTGTTTTTATATATATATAGATAAAAAAAATGATAAACTTTTTAAAACAAAATTTAAATCAAATGTGACAAACTATATGAAAAGGAGGAAGTATAAGAAAATGAAATGAGTGTGTATATAATTTGGGTAGGGCTGTTGTGTACTCAAGTACACGGTGTACTTGAGTCCAGCTATTGATTCGGGTGGAATTTACACGTTTTTTATGCACATATGAAGCTCATTTTGATTGTGATTTCATTGATTTATTGGTCGATTATTGATGTTTTGGTCAAAATAAGAGAAAGGTGGTGTTTTGTCGTTTTTGTAGGAAAAATGACTATTTTGGAAGGTAAAAATACATACCTAATTTTTAGTGAAGTCAATGAAGGAAGAAACCGAGTTCGTGGGTAAAACGAGTCAAATTTATTCAAGGAAATAATTTGGGGCAATATGTAGCTTGAGCCCCAAGCCAGTGACCGAGAGAAGAAAAGGAAATTTGAAGAAAAAGGAAAGAGAGAAGATTTGGAAATTTGAAGAAAAAGGAAAGAGAGAAGATTTGGAAATTGAAGAGAGAAAATGAAATTATATTTTTGGAAATAATTTTTTCTAGAAGTTTTAGCCCTAATTTTCAAGTTATAAATAAACCCTCTAATCATACTTTGAGGGGAGGAGAAAAAAAGAAGAAGAAGAAGGAGGGAGGCATACGTTTGGAGAATCCGCTCACGAGGAGAACACCATCCATTAGACTAAGCTTTCTATTTTTCTCTCTTTTTATTTAGTTATTTTCATTTGGTTTTGTTAATTTGATTATGTTGTTGATTGGCTAGACAACTTGTGGTTCTAAGGCATTGTAGAGATTTGGATTGATGTTTATGAGTAAATTCTTGCTTTAATTGGTGTTTATTTCTTATTTGCATATTCAACTATCCATTGCAAAGCATGTTGTTAGTGGCCATAATGATTTGCTTGATTCATTGTTAATTGGGGTAGTATCGAGAGATTTATTCCATTTAATCGTATGCGAATGTGCAACCCGGTATTATTATTGTTACGATTGTCAATGATATTCGACTCCGATTAGACGTCTCCAATCACAAGCAAAATAATCGACCAATATTCAATCCAACGAAAGCATGGCAATTCACAAATATAAACGAAAACGAAAAACAGAGCACAAGAAGATTTAAGTGGTTCGATCAACGTGATCTACATCCACTGGACACACGACTTCAATTTGATTAGTATAAGAGATGTTTACAAACACTCATCACTCGGAAAGGGATTTATCCTCACTTCGCTCGTGAACTCTCAACTCTCAAAACGAATGCTCGTACGCGTCAAGAATTACAATTACAAGTAATGGGGTATTTATAGGCTGCCAAGGATGATTGCAGCGTGCATGGAACGTGTGAGGATTGCCACGTGGATTCTGTTACAACCATGTAACAAACTCACACTTCTCGCGTGACCCAATCTGAATTGACCTCCTTGCCCTTCACTTGTTTTCGCAAGACAAGACGACTCCATACTTAGCCAAAAATTAACCCTGCTAACAGAACTCAACTAGTCTGGTCAGACCTCTACTTGTCTGGTCTTCCCAACTCGTCTTGTCCTTCGCAACACCCATCTCATCTGTTTGGACTCCTCCAACTCATCTGATCTGGTCTGAGTTAACTTGCCTGACTCCACCAGCTGATACGCCCAACAGCTGAGTCCTTCAGAAGACTTCTATCAACTAAGTATCTCGACTGATCTGCCCAACAGACGAGTACAGTAGTAGAGTAGAATCTACCTGATCTTCACAAGACGAGTAGCACTCGTCTAGTCTAGGAGGATTTGAGATAAACCTCACAATTCTCCACCTTTAGCTCAAAATCTCCACCTTGAACTAACAGCTCCGATCTATCCTTCTCAAAGGACAGATTCTACTACTAATCTGCCGCCACCAGACTAGTAGCCTTCTCCGCAGAGGTCACTAATGCAAACCAACTGACCTAAGACATAAACCAAACTTCTCCTTTGGTAACGCCTTAGTAAATGCATCAGCAGGGTTCTCCTCAGTAGCTATCTTAACCACTTGGACGCTCCCCTTCTCCACAATGTCTCTCACAAAGTACAGTTTCACATCAATGTGCTTGGTTCTCTCGTGATACCCCTGATGCTTTGCGAGATGAATTGCGCTTTGATTATCACAGAAGACAGTCACACTGTTCTGAGATAAACCAAATTCCTTAAGAATCCCTTTCAGCCACATGCTTTCCTTAACTGCCTCAGTCAAGGCCACGTACTCCGCTTCAGTAGTAGACAATGCAACTACGGATTGATGAATAGACCTCCACGACACTGTCGTACCAAATAGAGTGAACACATATCCTGTTAAGGATTTTCGAGTGTCAACATTGGCTGCGTAATCTGCATCCACGTATCCCACAAGTGCATCCCCCTCACTTGGCATCTTCTGAAATTTCAGACCCGTCTGTGCTGATCCCAGAACATATCTCATAACCCACTTAACCGTTTCCCAATGGCTTAAGCCTGGATCACTCATATATCTGCTGATCACACTCATAGCATGAGTCAAGTCTGGCCTACAACACACCATAGCATACATTAAACTCCCTACAGCACTGGCATAAGGTATCTTGCTCATCTGAGTTCGCTCTTGGCTGTTCCTGGGACTCATCTGATTGGACAATCGATGATGTTGGCCAATATGAGTAGAGACAGTCTTTGCCTTATGCATTCTGAACCTCTCTAACACCTTCTGCAGATAAGTAGGCTGACCCGTCTAGTCTACTGATCTCCATCCCAAGAATCACTTTGGTTTCACCAAGATCTTTCATCTCAAACTCCCGTTTGAGGATCTCCTTAACTTGATTAACATTGTCAATAGACTCGCCTGCTATTAACATGTCATCAACATACAACAGAAGATAGGTAACACCAGTCCCAACCCGTCTGAAATAGACACATCTGTCGTACAAGCTCCTTGTAAAACCAGCTGAGCAAATGTACTCATCAAATCTCAAGTACCATTGTCTAGGGCTTTGTTTGAGGCCATAGAGGGACTTCTTCAATAGACAGACCTTGTCTTCCCCTTCTTCTATGTCCAACCCTTCTGGTAGCTTCATGTAGATCCTCTCGTCTAGAGATCCATGTAAGAAAGCTGTGGTCACATCCATCTGATGTAGCTCCAATTCATATTGAGCGACCATAGCTAACAAGATTCTGATGCTACAATGCTTCACAACAGGTGAGAATATTTCATTGAAATCAATACCTTCTTTCTGTGTAAATCCCTTAGCTACAAGCCTCGCCTTGTATCTAAGTCTGCCACCCCTCTGAGCCTCCACCTTCTTTTTATAGATCCACTTGCACCCAACCAACTTCTTGTTCTTGGGCCTCTGAACAATCTCCCATGTCTGGTTCTTGTTCAAAGAAAGCAGCTCCTCCTCCATAGCAACAATCCACTTCTCCTTGTCGTGGCAGCTAATGGCTTCTGAATAAGACTTTGGCTCCAGAGACTCCACCTCAAGAGCTGCACATAATGCAAATGAGACTATGTCAGCTTGACCGTACCTCTGAGGTGGGTGGACTTCTCGTCTGGTTCTGTCCCGTGCCAGCTGATAATGTTGAAGATCATTCTCGCCTTGAGGATCGCCCTCCTCATCTGGATCAATATCATCTCCAACTGGTCTTGTGGAGTCAACTTGCTCCACCTCGACTTGTGTCTCGTCTGGTTGGTTATCAGCTGCACTAGTACTCGTACTAGTCTGTTCTGATAGAGGCATCCGACTCTCATCAAACGTAACATCTCTACTGATTATACATTTCTGCATCCCAGCTTCGAGGCACCATAACCTGTATCCTTTCACGCCAGAAGGATACCCAACAAACACGCATCGCAATGCTCGAGGCTCAAGCTTATCTTGCTTGACATGAGCATAAGCTTGACATCCAAATACCTTCAAATGATTGTAATCGGCTGCACGTCCAGACCACAATTCCTCTGGGGTTTTGTACTGCACAGCCGAGGACGGACTTCTGTTTATCAAGTAGGCTGCAGTAGACACTGCCTCTCCCCAAAACACCTTTGGCAGACAAGACGAGTTCAACATACACCTGACTCTCTCAAGTAGTGTCTGGTTCATCCTCTCAGCTACTCCGTTTTGCTGAGGGGTCCCTGGCACAGTCCTATGCCGTACTATTCCCTTCGATTTGCAGAACGCATTGAACTCGTCTGATAGGTACTCCAGACCATTATCAGTTCTCAAATGTTTGAGAGTCTTGCCTGTGACATTTTCACATTCAATGAGCCATTCCTTGAATTTCTCAAATGCTTCTGACTTCGACTTGAGAATAGACACCCACACCTTTCTTGAGTAGTCGTCTATGATAGACAAGAAGTATTTTCCACCAGACCTCGTCTGATTCCTCGCTGGCCCCCATAGATCAGAATGGACATAGTCCATGATCCCATTGGTAGAGTGAACACCCTTACCAAACTTAAGTCTCTTGGACTTACCAAGAATACAAGACTCACACAAGTCGAGTTGAGTGATCTTGTCTTTGCCAAGTAGACCTTGCTTAGACAGCTCCACTAGACCCTTCTCGCCTACGTGAGCTAGTCTTTTGTGCCACAACATCGAGTTGTCTTGCACCTCCGCTACATCTGATCTACCAGCTACTGTTTCTCCCTTAAGAAAGTAGAGATCACTCCTTCTCTCACCTTTCAGGACAGTCAGCTCCCCTTTTGACACACTGAGCTCTCCATCAGCCGACTGGAATTTATAGCCCATAGAATCCAACATCCCAAGTGAGATCAAATTTCTCTTGAGTTCAGGTACGTACCTAACACTCTTGAGTATTCTTACTACCCCATCGAACATCTTCAGGTGAACACTACCTTCTCCAACTACTTTGCAAGTGTGATCATTCCCAAGCAGAACAGAACCGCCCTTCTGTTGCTTGAAGTCATGAAACCAATCTCGTCTTGGAGTCATATGGAAAGAACACCCTGAATCAAGGATCCATGCTTGCTGTTCTGTAGAGGATGTGATGGTTAGCGCTTGAGCAGACTCATAGCCTTCTTGCTCCTTCTCAACTTGAGTCTGATTAGCTTGATTCTTGTCATTAGAGGTATTGGCACCAGATTTCCTCAAGAACTGCTTGTATTTGTGACAAGCATTCTTATAGTGCCCAGGCTTGTTGCAATGGTAGCACACTGCTTCACCTTGATTGGACACAACTGATTTTCCCTTATCAGCTCCTTTGGGTTGACTAGACCCCTTCTTGGCACCAGATCGCTTCTGGCCACCTCTGATTGCCAATCCTTCTCCGCTACTGACCTTGTCTACTTGAGACGTCTTGTTGTGCAGCAGCTTGGACTTGACAGCCAGCATTACATCCTCCAATGTAATACTTTCCTTCCTACCATACAGGATGGTGTCCTTTAAGATTTCAAAGGACTTAGGGAGAGCACTCAATAGAATCAGAGCCTTATCCTCTTCCTCTAACTTGACATCTAAATTCTCTAGATCATCAAGAATTCTATTGAACTCATCAAGCTGATCCGGAATGGGTTTGTCATCCACCATTCTGAAGGCATACAGCTTCTGTTTCGAATAGAGACGGTTAGCTAAGGTTTTAACCATGTAAAGTTTACCTAGCTTGTCCCAGACCTCTTTCGCGGATTTCTCTTTAGCCACCTCTCTCAGAACCTTATCACCAAGGCAGAGTAGAATAGTGCTTCGAGCTTTCCTGAGCATCTTGCTCCTTTCAGCAGCAACGGAGGCAGATTCCTCAGCTGGGGCTGTAGACTCTTCGAGCACGTCGAACAAGCCTTGCTGTTCTAGGAGAGCCTGCATCTTGACTCTCCACAGCCCAAAGTCACCCGTGCCTGAGAACTTCTCAATATTATACTTGGTCGAATTCTCCATCTTCGATCTGGCAATTGATTAATGGTTGACAATCGATTCCTCTCGTTTCCGATTCCCACAGACGGCGCCAATTGTTACGATTGTCAATGATATTCGACTCCGATTAGACGTCTCCAATCACAAGCAAAATAATCGACCAATATTCAATCCAACGAAAGCATGGCAATTCACAAATATAAACGAAAACGAAAAACAGAGCACAAGAAGATTTAAGTGGTTCGATCAACGTGATCTACATCCACTGGACACACGACTTCAATTTGATTAGTATAAGAGATGTTTACAAACACTCATCACTCGGAAAGGGATTTATCCTCACTTCGCTCGTGAACTCTCAACTCTCAAAACGAATGCTCGTACGCGTCAAGAATTACAATTACAAGTAATGGGGTATTTATAGGCTGCCAAGGATGATTGCAGCGTGCATGGAACGTGTGAGGATTGCCACGTGGATTCTGTTACAACCATGTAACAAACTCACACTTCTCGCGTGACCCAATCTGAATTGACCTCCTTGCCCTTCACTTGTTTTCGCAAGACAAGACGACTCCATACTTAGCCAAAAATTAACCCTGCTAACAGAACTCAACTAGTCTGGTCAGACCTCTACTTGTCTGGTCTTCCCAACTCGTCTTGTCCTTCGCAATACCCATCTCATCTGTTTGGACTCCTCCAACTCATCTGATCTGGTCTGAGTTAACTTGCCTGACTCCACCAGCTGATACGTCCAACAGCTGAGTCCTTCAGAAGACTTCTATCAACTAAGTATCTCGACTGATCTGCCCAACAGACGAGTACAGTAGTAGAGTAGAATCTACCTGATCTTCACAAGACGAGTAGCACTCGTCTAGTCTAGGAGGATTTGAGATAAACCTCACAATTATGATCTCGAGAGAGGATTAATTATCGGAGAGGGAATCGAATGGTCTTAGGAGCTATTTTAGATGGTGTAATGTTTGTGATGTAGACATACGAGCTTATATTACATTGCGTCTTTGGATTAATTTGTATCGAGAGATCGATTAGTTCTTCTTGTGTGATCACCCTATTTGAGATAACCTTAATGGCCATTTAAACGAGATAACTCTTATAAACGGACGTCTAAATACTACAATTGCCTTGGAACCCACCTTTTCTCTTTGAGTTTACATCCATTTTACTTTCGTTTTGTGATTTGTATGCCATTTGATCGATTTTATCTTTGCTCTTTGTTGCTTATTCGTGACACTTGGTAGGTAACTTTAGAGTAAAACATTTTATTCAAAATTTCGATCACGTCTACTTAGAATTCGACTAGCAAACTCCACTTTTATGCTTTAACCTTCTCGTGGGATCGACCTCGTGCTTATCACGCTACGATAGACGCCGTATACTTGCGGTTGTTTATTTAGTGTTGCATAACACGTGTATCAAGTTTATGGCGCCGTTGCCGGGGAGGTTTTTATAAGCTCTAGAGTGTAGGCTAAGAGAGTTTTAGTTTAGACATTTACTTGCTTTCTTTATTTGCAAAAATCCAAAAATATTTGTGTTTGTTACCTTGATCTTACTTGCAATTCTCACTCTCGTTTGCTCTTTTGATAGACATGGTTTATGATCACACGATCTAGAAGGAATCAACAAGAAGTACTACCTTTAGATCCGGAGATTGAGGCCAATTGTCGAAGAAGGAACGCCGAAAGGAGAAGACTAGAGTTGGAAAGAATGAATCGAAGAGAGAATCCGGTTGTAGAAGAGGTCGAGGAGGAGGTTGAGAATCAAGGGGTTGATGGATTTGAGGAACCGAATGGGAATGGGGGAAATCGACCACAAAGGGTACTAAGAGATCATTTCCGCCCAATTCCGAGGCCATATGGAGGAGCGGGTCGAGAACCCGTAGATGCTCACAATTTCGAACTCAAGCCGGCCTTGATCATGATGGTTCAAAACAACCAATTTGGAGGGTTGTCAAAGGAGGATCCTAACCTCCATTTATCTCAATTCCTAGAGATAAGTGGAACGGTTAAGATTAATCGTGTCCCTCAATATTACATCCGTCTCCAATTGTTCCCATTCTCCCTCCGTGATCGTGCAAAGCAATGGTACATGTCTCTTGATCTAAGGACGATCGAAAATTGGGCCGACCTTGTAGATGCTTTCCTCATGAAATACTTCCCTCCAAGCAAGACCATCAAGATAAGAGGAGAAATTTCTTCTTTCATGCAAGACGATGATGAGTCTTTAGCCGAGGCTTGGGAGCGTTTCAAGGATCTCATACGGAGTTGTCCTCAACATGGGTTCTCAAGAGATCAATTGATTTGCTATTTCTACAACGGGATGGACCATCGAACGAGAGGGATGGTGGACGCCTCGGCCGGTGGAGGTTCTTTGCTTGGAAAGACGACGGATGAAGGCTATGTGCTTCTAGAGGAGATGGCAAAGAATGGACACCAATGGCCATCCGAAAGAAGGCAAGGCCGGAAAGTTGCTTCCACTAAGGAGTTGGATGATTTGGCTACTTTATCCAACAAGATGGATAAGTTGACTTCGATGATGGCGGCCAAGTCACTAATGGGACCTAGTGATGAACAATATGAAGAGGCCCATTATATGAACAATCAAAGGGATCGTCATTTTCGAGAAAGAGGTTGGAATGAGAGGCAACCTCCTAATCCGAATCAATATCATCCCGGATTGAGGCAACATGAGAACTTTTCCTATGCCAACACAAGGAATGCCATTGTCCCACCTCCAAATTTTAATGTTAGAGATGGAGCTATTGTGGAGTCTTCATCAAAGCCGTCAATGGAGGATATGTTTGGTGCTTTTATGGGGGAAACTACGAAATTCATGAGAGAGACTAGAGAGAATGCAAACATAACTCGGCAAAGATTTGAGGAACAAGGAGAAATGATCAAGAATATGGCAAAACCACATGAAAGTCATAGAAAAGCAAGTGAGCCAACTTGATAATGCCATTGGAAAGCAACACGTTCCGGGGCAATTCCCCTCTAACACGGAGCTAAATCCCAAGGAGCAATGCAAAGCCATAAGGTTAAGAAGTGGGACGAGCTACGAAGGGCCCAAGATGCCGTTAGAGGAGGAAGTGGTAATGGCACCCGAGGGTGTTGACAAAGATGATGGCTTAGTGAAAGAAAATGAAGGGGAGAAGAAGAGTGGGGAGGCAATCCCTCCTTTGTTTAGTAAAAATGTAATGCCCCTCCCATATCCGCAAAGGATGAAGAAGAAGAAGAACTTGGATAGCAAGTTTGTCAAGTTTGCGGAGATGTTCAAGAAACTCCATATCAACATCCCTTTCGCCGAAGCTCTTGAACAAATACCACATTATTTCAAATTCTTGAAGGAGATAATGTCAAGCAAGAGGGAAATGGAGGCATATGAGACGGTGCACTTAGCCGAACATTGTAGCTCCGTAATTCAAGCTAAGTTACCTCCAAAGCTTAGGGATCCCGGATCCTTCACTTTATCATGCACTATTGGAGATGGAGGTACATTAAGAGCTCTATGTGATTCGGGAGCAAGCATCAACCTCATGCCATTGTCACTCTTCAAGTCACTTGGTTTAGGAGAGCTCACACCAACCACAATGAACCTCCAATTGGCGGATAGGTCTATGACATACCCTTTGGGTATAGCGGAGGATGTATTGGTCAAAATCGACAAATTTCTTTTTCCGGTAGACTTTGTGGTTTTGGATATGGAGGAAGACAAAAACATTCCATTGATATTGGGAAGGCCATTTTTGGCAACCGGATGGGTTATTCTTGATATGAGGAATGGAGAGTTGGAGCTTCGAATGAATCAAGAGATAGTTACGATTGACATGTTTAGAGCTATCAAACTCCGAAATGATGGGAATGAAAAGTATGGGTATTCCAAGGAAGATCACTCTCCAATGCCCATGAAAGAGAAGATGGAAGAAGAGCCCAAGATCAACATTGTGAAAGAGGACCCCCAAGTGGAAAAGAATGAGTTGAAGATGGGCAAGAAGGCCAAGTTTGGGGGAGTTTCCTTCAAAAACTCCCCCAAATCAAAAAAGACTACTTGTGCAAACTTGGGGATGAATGAGGCATCAACCTCCTATGACATGATTGAAGAGCCGGATGGGCTAGCTAGTGGATGTTTTGACGGATTTAAGAAGATTGTATGGGCAAAGAAGTGCAAGAGCAAGGAGGATGATGGGGTGACTTGATATCCCCCTCAAGGAAGAACCGTCCGGCATAGGACGTTAAAAATAGCGCTTCTTGGGAGGCAACCCAAGGTTTTATTGCTTTCATGTTTTTATTGCTTTAGTAGTTTTGATAGCTTGGTTTATTTTGTAGGTATGGATGATGAATACTATGGATAGCAAGTCTTGGAGAATGAAGAAGAAGCAAAACCAACTTTGGAGTGGAGAAAGCAAGTGTTGCAATGGTGATCTTTGAAGAGCTTTGGATGTGCAAGGAGGGAGGTAACAACTTGTAGCCCCAAACTTAGAATTTATACATAGTAAAATTCTAAGTTTGGGGGAGTTATTTTTCTTTTATTTTTTTACTAGTTGTTACCCTTGCACCGGTTCGTCATTCTACTTGTGTCACATTTTGCACCGGCGCACATTTGGCTTTCACATGATTATATTGTTTAAGTTGGTTTTGATCATATATTGGGTAGTTGAGCTTTGGTGAAATGTGAGCATGAATAGTCATTGGGATCCATTGTTGAGTAGTTGTGGTGATGTCTATTTGCTTTGAATGTAAGCATGATTGATGTTGGATATAGTATCATGATTGTGTTCATATTTGTGATCTTTGATAGCATGAATGCATGATGTGTTGTTGTTTGGGAACAATTGATGAATGTGAGGGTCCTATTGAATAAACCGGTGAGAATTGAGCCTTGAATCGAGCATGTAATCCGGTTTAGTTCATTTGAGAGTGGACCATGTTATTGCTAGTAATCCTAGAACTTGCCTAAGTTCTTGTTTGAAAGCATGATTGTGTGAGATGATGTGATGTGATATAGGCCGTCTTGTTCTAAAAAAAGAGTCACTTAGCCAAAATGTCCCAAAACCAAAGTAATTTTCCGTAGTTAGCCCCTTGAGCCTAATTCCTCATTTTCTTGGCAAACTACAATGTTAACCACTTAGCCTTTTTGAGCCTTTGATACCTATATCTAGTGGGGGATAAAAGACAAAGTGAAAAACATGTGCTTAAATGAATATCTTTGGTGGAAGGAGAAATTGGAGAAGTTGAAAGAAAAAAATAAGAGAAAGATGAAAAGAAAATCAAGGAAAAGAAAAGAGGGACAAAGAGCCCCGAAAGCTTGAAAAGAAAAAATGGTTCAAAAGATGAGGTGATGAATGCTTGAAAAAGAAAGGAAAAATAAAAGTGAGGATGAAGTTTGTAAGCTTTGAAAGTGAAAGCACAAATTGTAAAACAACAAGCTTTGTCCTCCACTAGAAGAGTCACAAATTCCTAAATTCATCCTACCTTGTCCAAAGAGCCAATGTTACATCCTTGATTAAGTCCTATTGATCACATTATCGAGCATTTGAGTGTTGTGAAAAGTAGAAGTTGGGCAAGCATATGGTGATTACATAGCATAACTTGGTTGATGAGTGCATTAATATCCTCAATTTGTTTGTGTGTTTGAGAGAAACACTTTGTCATGTGAGTAGAGGACTCGAGCATCTGAATTATGTTTCCCATTCACAATGTGTTGTGTGTTTGTGCATTCTTTGATCCATGAGTGTGAATTGCAATAATGAGCCTATAACCTTCATTGAGAAATGCACTTTGAGAAAGAGATATCATTACATCTTACTTTGCATGTGTGATTTTCATTGAATATTCCATTGTGATCATTCCACCCTCATTGCTTTAAGTGCTTAGTTGTTTGAGGACAAACAACATTTTAAGTTTGGGGGAGTTTGATTCGGGTGGAATTTACACGTTTTTTATGCACATATGAAGCTCATTTTGATTGTGATTTCATTGATTTATTGGTCGATTATTGATGTTTTGGTCAAAATAAGAGAAAGGTGGTGTTTTGTCGTTTTTGTAGGAAAAATGACTATTTTGGAAGGTAAAAATACATACCTAATTTTTAGTGAAGTCAATGAAGGAAGAAACCGAGTTCGTGGGTAAAACGAGTCAAATTTATTCAAGGAAATAATTTGGGGCAATATGTAGCTTGAGCCCCAAGCCAGTGACCGAGAGAAGAAAAGGAAATTTGAAGAAAAAGGAAAGAGAGAAGATTTGGAAATTTGAAGAAAAAGGAAAGAGAGAAGATTTGGAAATTGAAGAGAGAAAATGAAATTATATTTTTGGAAATAATTTTTTCTAGAAGTTTTAGCCCTAATTTTCAAGTTATAAATAAACCCTCTAATCATACTTTGAGGGGAGGAGAAAAAAAGAAGAAGAAGAAGGAGGGAGGCATACGTTTGGAGAATCCGCTCACGAGGAGAACACCATCCATTAGACTAAGCTTTCTATTTTTCTCTCTTTTTATTTAGTTATTTTCATTTGGTTTTGTTAATTTGATTATGTTGTTGATTGGCTAGACAACTTGTGGTTCTAAGGCATTGTAGAGATTTGGATTGATGTTTATGAGTAAATTCTTGCTTTAATTGGTGTTTATTTCTTATTTGCATATTCAACTATCCATTGCAAAGCATGTTGTTAGTGGCCATAATGATTTGCTTGATTCATTGTTAATTGGGGTAGTATCGAGAGATTTATTCCATTTAATCGTATGCGAATGTGCAACCCGGTATTATTATGATCTCGAGAGAGGATTAATTATCGGAGAGGGAATCGAATGGTCTTAGGAGCTATTTTAGATGGTGTAATGTTTGTGATGTAGACATACGAGCTTATATTACATTGCGTCTTTGGATTAATTTGTATCGAGAGATCGATTAGTTCTTCTTGTGTGATCACCCTATTTGAGATAACCTTAATGGCCATTTAAACGAGATAACTCTTATAAACGGACGTCTAAATACTACAATTGCCTTGGAACCCACCTTTTCTCTTTGAGTTTACATCCATTTTACTTTCGTTTTGTGATTTGTATGCCATTTGATCGATTTTATCTTTGCTCTTTGTTGCTTATTCGTGACACTTGGTAGGTAACTTTAGAGTAAAACATTTTATTCAAAATTTCGATCACGTCTACTTAGAATTCGACTAGCAAACTCCACTTTTATGCTTTAACCTTCTCGTGGGATCGACCTCGTGCTTATCACGCTACGATAGACGCCGTATACTTGCGGTTGTTTATTTAGTGTTGCATAACACGTGTATCAGCTATATAGGAAATATATATTATATATATGATAAATAATAAAATATTCAACAAAACTCATTGTAGTCTAATGGTTTTCCTTAACAACCCGTCCCAGGTTCAATTCCCCCTTCTATTTCAATTCCCCCTTCTAGCAAAAAATTTCGTTATTTTATTTTAACAGTTTTAATATAAATTAATAAATAATAAAATTTGTAAAAAAACCAGGTTCGTTTCCCACTTCTAAAAATTTTCAATATAAATTAATAAATAATAAAATTTGTAAAAAAAACAGGTTCGATTCCCACTTCTAAAAATTTTCGTTATTTTATTTTAACAGTTTTAACATTCACTAGCAACAGTTTTTTTATACATTAAAAAGTACAATTAATAAATAATAAAATTTGTAAAATTAATAATAATTTAAAAAAAAAATTAGGAACAGTTTTTTATACATTATAAATTAATAAATAATAAAATTTGTAAAAAAATTAGCAACAATTTTTTGTTTTTTATACAGTAATAAAAGTACAAGTAAAAAAATAATAAGTGCAAGTAAAAAAATAATAAAACGTGTAAAATTAATAATATTTAAAAAAAAAAATTAGCACCAGTTTTTCTAGATTATGAAAGTGCAAGTACAAATAAACAAAAGGTGTATCATTAGCATACACTTTTCAGTTATAATATCATACACTTTTCAATTATAATATCATACACTTTTCAATTATAATATCATACACTTTTCAATTATAATACCATACACTTTTCATTAATACATATAACTTACACTTTTCATTAATAGAACATACACTTTTTAGTTATAATAACATACACTTTTCATTAATAGATCATACACTTTGCAGTTATAATAACATACAATTTTCATTAAATAAACACACTTTTCATTAATAGATCAT
Source organism: Galeopsis tetrahit (assembly GCA_963675135.1). Lineage (NCBI taxonomy): Eukaryota > Viridiplantae > Streptophyta > Magnoliopsida > Lamiales > Lamiaceae > Galeopsis > Galeopsis tetrahit. Next base: position 85,845,041 of record OY776121.1, read on the forward strand.
ACACTTTACAGTTATAATAACATACACTTTTCATTAATATATAACTTACATTTTTCATTTATAATATCATACACTTTTCAGTTATAATAACATACACTTTTCATTAAAAACAATGTTGCACTTTTCAATATAGTAACATACACTTTTCATTAAAAAAAACAAAGATACACTTTTTAGTCATAATAACACACTTTTTCAAAAAAAAAAAAAAAAAAAAAAAAAAATTCGAAAAAAAAAAAAAAAAAAAAACCAAAAAAATTTTTTTTAAAAAAAAAGTCAAAGTTTGACCGTTGATCGGTCAACGGTGGTCAACGGTCAACATTTGACTAGTAAAAGTCTACTCAAGTACATGGTGTACTTGAGTACATACAAGACTTTGGCATATAATTTACATTATGCAAAATTGCAAATAAATTGTTGACCTTCAGTTCGAGGGTTCACAATGTATATATTCTAAATTTGTTCAATATCCATTCATGTAAACAAAAACAAAAAAATTGAACCGAAAATAGATCATCCACGATTAAATACAAAGTATACATTACATAGGACTGTTTTCTGAAAGCGGCTTGAAAATAATGAGAGGTTTAATTGAAATCAAATCAGTTGTAATATTGTTTCGATTTTTCGGTTCCACACTAGTGGTTAATTCTCAAGATTTGATCTCAACCATTGATTTCTGAATGTTCGGTCAACTGTTTAATTGTCTAACCAATTTATCGATTTATCAAGTTAACAATCGATTATATTTTTATAATTGTAACTAAATCACCATGCATACAACTTCAATTTTATTTTGTAGCCGAAAGCTTCATTTTCAACGTCCATTTCATTTTCAGAATATGATGTATATACACACATAAAGTTAATCAGATGCAGATCAAAAAAGAACAAAATAAAGGAGTAATGGAAATGCTTAAAAAATAGTAATAAAAATAAAGTAAAGTGCTCTTTCAAAAACGATAAAAAGGAAATTGGGGCCATTATTGGCATATGAATGAATGTCCTAAAAAGAGTCAAATGGTGTTGTTGACCACGTTATCATAAATCCAACTTTTGTTACCATTTGCACATTTAAAGTATGATTGCACTAAATCTTGCATCAAATATGGGGAAATTCATATGATTTTTCGATTTAGTTACATCAATTGTTTAATGATGATGAAAAGGCACATTATTTGCCAAAGACATAATGAGTAATGACAAATTGCTAGATTTTAATTTAATTGAGACCACTAACGAGCAAATCAAGTTTGTATTCGGTGAAAATTTAAAGTATAAAACAATAATTTAAATGAAAATTTTAAATGTAAGACAAATAATTAATTGGTTAGAAAGAAAAATTCAAAACAAAACTAGTGAGTAATTAAGTTAATTAATATATTTTGATTCATCTAATTTTTTTGTCTATTTGAAAACAAAGAATTAGTTTGTTACAGATATGTTGTCAGTAATTCAGTAATTCGCGAAAAAATAAATTTAGTCAAAAAATTAACTTATCAATCAGAAATTCATGACAGTCTTTTATTAGTAAATATGACGTTGTTACTCTATAACATTTACTTGTCGCGAACATTCACGCTATAATTTCCATCAATAAATATGGAGGGAACTTTCTAACTAAAAGAGAAGACATCTTGTCGTTAATTTCGTTCTGGTGAAATTCAATTGAAATATTGTTAATGTTTTTTTTTCCAGCCTTCTGTTAAGATTTTCCGTCGTAAATCCGTCTCAAATCAGTGACAAGAGCATTTCGTCGTCAAATTCGCATTTTCACCATTTTATTCAACGAGTGAATCTTTTATGTACCATTTTCTGGCTTTGACTGTATGTGAATCATATTCTTTATTCCATGGGGCAATTGATGAAAAAGTGAGATTCACATACATATATTTAAAAGCGAATTGATTCATCCGTTTCACTTTTCGTGTTTCACTTGGTGTTCAATTCTACTAGATTTCCAACACGTGTTGTCTTAAATGTTATAAGACGTAGATTTCTTTTTAATATGACATATTGAAGTATCAATTATTTATACAGTGAAATAAAATGTAAAACATCAAAATTGAAACAATTAAAATAATAAATTATTTAGATAGTTAGATCATAGAACGAGGGTATCTTGCGTGGATATTTTTTTTGGGTGCACCATGGAATGGGGGGGGCACATAATTGAAGAAAGATTCTCTATGCGGGGGCAAGGTGGGACGACCCACAGAGGAATAAGGATCACGGGTAGGACGGTCATATTTTATTATCTTAATAATAATAAAAGTGGAGTAATATTTTTCAAAATACTTAACAAAAAGAGGGTAAAAGTTGAGGTACTTTTGTGTGAGACAGTCTCTTGCATGATACAAAATTTTTATCTTTAAAATATAATTATGACATATTTGCTTAATGGGTTGGGATAAAATGGGTTTAGATGTGGTAGGATACGTAAACTTTGGCTTAATAAATTTAAGGGGAGGCTAGGTTGTCTAAACCCATGAAATCTAGTTTATAAAAATCGGGTCAAATTATGAATCTGGATCAAAGTGTTTAAAGTTACGAGAAACCAAATATGGAAGAAGATGGGTTTACATATCAAACCCATCACAAAACCACCCTAAACCCATGAAGCAAACATGCTCTTAGAGTGACTGAAACAACCAAAGATTTAAGTTGAAGTAGTATCAGAGGATGTTTTGACTCGATCGGAATGGGCACTCAAGCTCAACGGATATGCATTAGTATGCGTCGTGGGGGAAAAATTGGACCCCCGATCAGTGTGCCTTCATAAACTCACGATATTAAAATTTTATCAATCTAAATGATTTTTTTTTTTTTTTTTGACGGACAATCTAAATGAATTAGAACAAGACTAAAAAAGATGTATACAAACCCGTCCCTCACTGCAGGGGTCACATGACGGGGCCAGACAAATCAACTACCAGGCGAGTCAAATTACCATTTCTAATTCCACTAATCATTAATATTGTAAATGAGAAATCCTGTCTTATATATAAGACCAAATTTTAACTCATACAAATTTTAACTCATACAAATTTTATCCCAATACCTAGTTGTTACAAATTGCTTAATTAGTTACTGTACTTTTTTTTTGGGAACGGCAAAATTTTATTAAAAAGAAACTGGGGTATCAGGAATACCCGCGGACACTTACATTAAACAGATAAAAACTCGACAAAGAAAATAGAGACAAAACAGGAGAACAGAACAAAACAAGAGAAACAAAAACAAAACAAGAGAAACAAAAATAGCCCCAAAGAATCAAGAGATATAGAGCATCGGCTCCCTCCTCCAATCATCAAAAGTATTCCAGGATTGCAACATCCCCTTAGCTTTCAACCACCTAAAGGACACCACCCTTATATTGTCCACTGCCACCCCAGGTTCGAACACAGCTCCATTGAAGATGGAATTGTTTCTATATCTCCAAAGCATCCAAATAGTGCAATGCCACAACAGCTTCCATGCCTGCTTCCATGAAGGTTTTGACGCCTCCTCATGCTTTCTGAAGTGATCTTCTCCACTATATGAAGGCTCGGGCCGGACCCCGAACCAAACATAGATGTCATTCCACACAGCACAAGAGCAGAAACAGCGGAAGAAGAGGTGATCTGTGGTTTCATCGTCCCTGCTACACCACTTACATAGGAGTGAAAAGTTTGGATTATAGGCACCCCTCCTCCTCAGATTGCATAGGGTAGGGACCTTATCCTGGAGCATACGCCATGAGAAGGCACAAGCTTTAATCGGCACGCCCTTCGTCCAAATCGAAGCCAAGTCATCAATTTCGGGATTGAGAACCGTCTGATTATTAAGCATCCGGTCGTAAGCCGATTTCACCGAGTATCTCCCGGATTGCTCCAATTTCCACGTCCAAGTGTCGTCTTTGGAAGCACTAGAAGCAAACCTGTCAATAAGCTTGCAAATATCATTAGTAACACTCCTCTCCCTCTCCAATAAAGGTCTCCTCCAGTTCCAAACTATACTCCTAACCCCATCCACCCATATGACTCTATCCGAGACACTACAATCTTGCTCCTGTTCGAGTCTAAACAATCTGGGATACAAAGATTTAAGGCTCTTACCCCCAACCCACTCGTCTACCCAAAATCTCGAAACTCTCCCATTCCCCACAACCAACGAGCAATTATCCCTAAACCAGCCTTTAGAACCAATACATTTGATTAAGCTAGACCACCAAGGAGACCAAGAGTGGTGACATTTCTTATGAGAAGCAAAAAACTCAACACAAGATAAAAAAGAGCCATATTTAGACGTAACCACCTCCCCCCACAGATTACCCTCATTGTTTAAGAGCAACCAAACCCATTTGCCCAATAAAGCAAGATTAAAAATATCGATATTTCTGATCCCGACGCCCCCTCTGTTTTTATTTCTGCACAAAATATCCCAACTTACCCAAGATATACGTCTTACCGTCGGATCGCCGCTGCTCCATAGAAAACGTCGTTGCATAGCTTGGATTTTCTCAATAACGCATTTAGGGGCACGGGAAAGGGAAAGGGAATAGGTGGGGATAGAAGAAAGGACAGAGTTAATTAGGATCAGTTTACCCCCGAAAGAGATATGTTTCGCAGCCCAGCCGTTTAGGCGCCTATCCAGCGTCTCCAAGACATCCTTCCAGTACTCTGATTTCTTCTTAGTCATAGCTCCTACTTTCAGCCCGAGATACTTAATTGGGAGTTGGGCAATTTTGCAGTTCATAACAACAGCCCATCGCGCCAGATCTACCTCTCTTACGTTAATGCCCGTAAGCGTGCTTTTAGAATAGTTAATTTTCAAACCCGACCAAGCTTCAAACAGCCTCAAGATGCTTTTAAGAACCAAGACATTTCTATCACTCGCCTTACCGAAAAATAGAGTATCATCGGCGAACTGTAGGTGAGAAACCTTAATGCCACTTCTGCCTACCGAAGCTGGGATAAACGTACCTTCGACCACTGCCTTTTTTATCATGAGACTCAAACACTCCCCCACGATGGTGAAGAGAAAAGGGGACAGAGGATCCCCTTGGCGAATGCCCCTTTCCATCGTAAATTCCTTCGTAGGACATCCATTAACCAGGACAGAAACCGAGGCCGTGGTTATGCACTCCTTAATCCATCTGCACCAAACCGGATCAAAACCCATCAACTCCAACATATCCAGTAAGAACCTATGATCCACAGTGTCATATGCTTTCTCAAAATCCACTTTGAAGAGAAAGATCTCTGAATTCTTCTTCTGAGCCTCGTCTACCACCTCATTTGCCACTATAACGCTGTCCAGAATATTCCGGTTGCCTATGAACGCCGATTGATTCTTTGAGATGATAGTGTCCAACACTTTGGACAGTCTTTCCGAGAGCAATTTCGCTACAATTTTATACAAACAACCCACCAAGGAAATTGGTCTAAAATCTCTGATAGATGTCGGGTTGCGAACCTTTGGAATAAGAGTGATGAACGTTGCATTCGTCCCTTTGACGAAACTGGCGTTATTATAGAAGTCCGAGATCGCCTTAAGGAAATCATTCTCCAAGACACTCCAGAAGGATTTGATAAATTTGAAATTGAAACCGTCCGGACCAGGGCTTTTGTTTGAGCCGCATCGCCGGACAGAACGTTTCACTTCTTCTCTAGAAAATTCACCACACAGGACCCGATTGTCGACCCTTTCAATCTTTTGACAGATTATGCCTTTTATTCTCGGTCTGGGAGAGCCGTCTATCCCGAAAGCCTTTTTGAAGAAATTGAAAATGCCGTTTTTGAGCTTTGGGACTCCGTCGTGCCAAACACCATTGATAAAAATCCCTTTCACCTCGTTGATTTTTTGTTTGTATCTCATAATCGAGTGGAAATAGCGGGAATTAGCATCACCCTCCTGCAACCACCTGACTCTAGCTTTTTGAAACACTGTTCTAAGGCGATTGTTCCTTAGGGAATCCAACTTGACAGTGAGGTTCGATCTGGTCAGCGCCAACGTCTCATCTCCTAAACCATCCTCCACCTTACTGTCCAGGGCGTGAATTTGGAGCTCCAAGTCTTTAATCTCTGCCTCGAACAGATACCCTCCTCTTGGTCTCCAATCTCTAATAGACTTCTTCAGCGACTTGAGCTTTTCTTTCACAATATAAGAACCCCACCCCCCCACCGGGTTGTTGTTCCATGACCCAGAAACAATAGCCTTGAAATTATTATCCTCCAGCCACCAATTCAAAGTACGAAACGGCTTGGGGCCCCAGTCCAGGGTGTCCCCTGAATTGAGTAGAATTGGAGCGTGATCCGAAAAATTCCTGTGTAACCCCGACTGAACTACATTCGGCCACTTATCCAGCCAATTCTCCGAGACCAGGAAACGATCAATTCTACTGCAACAAGACCCGTCGTCCTTGAACCATGTATACTTTCTCCGAGTTAACGGGAGGTCAACAAGGTTGTTGTTCGACACAAATTCCGAGAAGGCTTTATCGGCCTTAGGAGAAGGGGATGACCGATAATTCTTTCTCTCCGAGCTATGCAAAATAGAGTTGAAATCTCCGCACACGCACCAGCGCGCCTCCTTCTCCTTGACAAGAAAATTTTGTATGTTAACCCACAACCCCTCTCTCTCTTTGGCCTTACAGGGGGCATAAATATTGACAAAGTTAACCTCAATCTTATCCTCCCCCCATAAACCACGAACCGCAATAGCACCCTCCACGTCCCAGCTCTTAGACAATTCGAAGCAAGAATTTTTCCACAAGCAAAGAATGCCACCAGAATTCCCAGAAGCCCCTTTAAAATACCACCCAAAATCATCATTGCCCCAAAGTTGTTTACACGTACCTCTGTCGATATAGGACATCTTCGTTTCTTGGATACAGATCATATCCACCTTCTCCCTAGCAACCAATTCTCGGATACAATTCTTCTTCCCTAAACTCCCAATACCTCTCGCATTAAGACTCAAAATAATCATAAAACCAAATAAGCCCTCCCCTTACTTCCAAACTTGAGTTCGTTAGAGAGAGGTGAACGCCTCTCTATCCCTCTTCTCGTACTCTATGAACTTCTCTGAAAGGAGCGATGCATCCTCTTTGTTACAAAAACCAAGTGAATCGCATATTTCCAGAGCTGCCGCCGCCTCTAATTCGATCGGAGCACTGACATCCGCCCGAGGAAGAACGACAAAATTCATCCCTGAGCTAGGAATCATAGAATTAGGGTTCTTCCTGGACTTTCCTTTTTTCTTTGAACGTTTCGCCTTAGATCCTTTAAGAATCGAGGCTTCAAGCAATTTCTGGGCCTCCTCAGGATCAAGCTCTTGGATGAAAGCGGGCCTTTTATAGAGTGTACTGTACTGTTGCACTTATTAAGTTGTTATTTCAAATTAATCTTTGGTTGCATTACATGGGTGAATGAGCTTTGGATTTCAAGTGACCATTTTATGATATTTATTAATCTATAGCTCTGAAACAATTTTTTTATAGCTCTAAATTCATACTTATTAAAAAACCACACCCTACAATCCAAACACGACCTTATGATATACATTTTGGAAAATGATTGAGAACTTTTGGCTTTGATATTTTGATAAACTTTTGTTTGGACTGATTGTAAGCTAAATCTAAATTAAATTAAAATTTGATTTTTTTATCCATTATCACTACCTTGTACTAATTTTTAATTTATACTCCCTCCTTCCCGAAGAAACTTGCACCCTTTGACCGGCACACATTTTAAAAAGTGTGTAAGAAAATGTGTAATGATTGATGTTTTGAGAGGTAGTTTTGTAAACTTTTATGAATAAAGTAAAGTAAAAAGTAAATTGATTGTGGAAAAGTAATGACATATGGGTAAATATGAGTATATTTCAAAGGTGAGGGTTGTGAAGATATTTCCTTTTATAGAGTGTGCAAATTGGTATGGGACATCCATATATGGAAAGTGTGCAAATTCCAGTGGGACGGAGGGAGTATTATTTAATGATATTATACCGCCTCAAACGAAACAGTCTTCTTGTGTCTTATATTTTTCTTATAGTTAGGGGTGGGAATGGGTCAGGCTATTCGACGGGGGCCTATTACTCGGCTCGGCTCGTTTAATAAACAAGTCGGACTCAAGCTTTTTTAGAAATAGCTAAATAGGTCGGGCTCAAGTTTTTTCGTAAGCCTTTTAAGCCCAACAGACCGACCTATATAACTTCACACACATATATATATATATATATAATATGTGATTTTCAAATAAATAAATAAATAAGTAAGAAAGATTAGTAATACTAGTTATATTTTTCTTTGTAATAGTTGAAAAAATTAATAGTTGATTTTTTTTTTTTTTGAACATTTGATAAATTTGCTAGATTTAATGAGTTAATTTTTATAATTTGATGATAATAATGTTGTAGATTTTTTTTTTTTTAAATACACTAATAAGACTAAAAGGTCTTTAAAAGGCTTTCAGGTCAAGCCTATTTATTAAAAGGGCGAGACTAAAGGGACCCAAGGATCCTATGAGACACCCACCAAACTTATTTTTTCATCCAAGGGGTAAATTAAAAAAAAAAAACGAAAGATGAGTACACCCACCATTGTATTAATCGACAAACTCTTTAACACCACCCAAAAATCTTTCCCACCACCACCACCATAACATCCGAATTCCAAAAGTACGAAGATGAGTACACCCACCCGTCTCATTTTGCCAGAATCATCCCACCATCACCATAATCTTAAAAAAAAAAAAAACATTCTTTAAGAAACACAAAATTAAAAAATAAGAGATGCTCCGATTTTTTTTTCGGACAAATCAACATTGTCCGAAAAAAAAGAGTTGTTCGCAATTTTTTTCCGGACATATCAACATTGTCCGAAAAGAAAGAGTTGTTCGAAAATTTTAACCAAACAAAGTGAATATGTTCAAAAGTTTTTCCAAAACAAAGTCATCGTGTTCGAAAAAAATTCCAAAATAATTTTCATTTGTCCGAAAAAAAATAATCGGACACAATGTTCGGGAAAAAAAATCGAATAAAGAACTGGATTCGAAAAAAAATTCCGGACAAATTCAAAAACAAAAAAAATCAAAACCCTAATTTTTTGTTTAGATCTGTAACAAAAAATTCAAAACCCTACTTACCTTCGTTTGACCGCGACGACGGCATAGGAGGGGGTGTGGGCGACGACTTTCTTGGAGGGAGGAGGTGGGGGCGGCGGCCGCTTGAAGGAGGAAGGGGTGCGGCCGCCGCGAACAACAACGAAGGGGACGGGGTGTGGCCGCGAACGACCACGAAGGTGACAGGGTGCGGCCGTAATGCGGAGGGGGAGCCAGCGACGAGAGGAGAGGAGAGGAGGGGGATGACGGCGCCGTGGAAGGGAAAGGGAGGTGGTGGGTGTACTTATTTTTTGGAGTGAAAGGTATATAATTAGGGTGTTATGTAGGTTAAGGGTATATTGGGGATTTTCACGTGAGTGTCTTCATCCGTTTTGTGTGTGTTCTCATCGCGTGGGTGTCCTCATCCGTTGTGTGTGTTCTCATCGCGTGAGTGTCCTCATAGTATCGTTGGGTGCCTTTAGCCGCACCCTTATTAAAAAGGCCAGATTTGAGCCTTTATAAAAAGTCTATAACAGGCCATGGACCAGGCTTGGACCTAAAAAATATATAACAGGTCCGACTTTTTTTCTTAAAACCTACCTCATCCCCACCCATAGTTACACTTGTATGCATTAAATTTTAATTTGATCTAATATGTTGGAATAAAAATTCAATTAAATTTTTTAAAAATTCAACAAGAATTTGTCTTTTTAGAATAAAGCATTCCATGGGCTTTCTGACTCGTCGGCCCAATTATCCCTAAAATGGGCCAAGGCCTACAACCTGTAGCCCAGGACCAGTTAGTTTAACAAATAATTCTTCCATCTTGGCTTGAAGAAAAAGAAAAGAAAACCCCCTCTTACATTTAGAGCGAGAGAAGAACAGAGTGATAGACACGCAAATTGTTGAATCTACACTCTCCAATCTCACAAAAATCAAGTCTATTATAAATTCAAAATGTTCAGAAACCAGTACGACACCGACGTCACGACATGGTCGCCGGCGGGGAGGTTATTTCAAGTAGAATACGCCATGGAGGCGGTTAAGCAGGGCTCGGCGGCGATAGGGCTGAGATCGAAGACTCATGTGGTACTCGCGTGTGTCAACAAGGCGAGTTCAGAGCTTTCTTCACACCAGAAGAAGATCTTCAAGGTCGATGACCACATCGGTGTAGCTATCGCCGGGCTCACTGCTGATGGACGAGTGCTTTCCCGATACATGCGCAACGAATGCATTAATTACTCGTATACGTACGAGTCTCCACTCCCCGTTGGTCGCCTTGTTGTTCAGCTTGCGGACAAGGCTCAGGTTTAATTTAATTTTTCGTTTAAACCCTAAGTGTTCAATTTCTTATTTCTTTATTCCGTGCTAGTTTGTTGGTTTGTCTGGTGCATCACTGCTTTGTGTAATTGAGAGGAAGGTTTTAGGATTTAGGGCTTGTTGCGTGGGAATGTTTCAATGAAGATTGTTCCATTTAGATTATAATAATAAAAATATTCGTTGGTGCTATGCGGTGCTGATAAAATTAGTGTAATTGAAGTTTTGATTTTTTTATTCTTTTTATTAAGGGGTAATAGTATGACAATTTCACAATCTATGATTTTTTTTTTTGTGAACGTTCATTGCGTTGATCTACGTAGATAGAATGTATGTAAACAAGTATTTCATCTCTTGACTATATACTGAGAGATGAATGGCGCATTCAGCTTTAGGAACTGAGCTCTGGGTTTTAGAGTAAGTGCAGATAAGGAATTCCTTAATTAAGGTTTTCTCTAAAGGAATATGGGATTATGTGATACTATAAATTAATAGTGATGGACATACAAAAATGAAATTTGACATATAAAGAGAAAAATGAAATTTGACATATACAGAGAAAAATGAATGAAACTAGAAGTTGAATCTTGGTTTTTGACAAATAATTTTGGTGGAAAAAATAAACTTGACGAACTGTTGTGCTACATATGAAATGACGTTGACGTGTTCATATTCCAAGTGTACAATCTTACGTTTCTATACTATATTGCATCTCTTCAGAAAGCTTATTGTGAAAAAATTGTCCTCTTATGCTTTGCTTGTGACTGTAATATAACTGTGTCACAAAGTGCCAGCACAACTGGACCTGTCTCTATGAAAACTAAGAGGGAGTAGCCTTGAAGGATTGGCTGCAATGTGACCAAACCAATGAAATTTTAGAAGCACAATTTTTGTTTACACAGACTAGTCAAGTGTTCAAATCCAACTTATGTGATATTTAGTGGGGAAACAGAGGAATTTGCTAAACTAGGCTTCTTCTCTTTACTGGGTTAACATGGATTCCTCATCCATGCTAATTGTTACCTTGAGCATTTGGGTGACTGCATTATAATAGATATTTGTTGTGTCCCAGTGGTTACATATTGAAACACATAACTCCTGTACACATTTTTTATTACTCAATTTTTTAACTGTTTTCCTCCTGTTTCATGATTAGGTGTGTTCTTTATTACTGGAATTTGGGATATCTGAACAGTTTATCGCTTTTGAAGTCTGTTCTGTTGACTTTATTGTGTTTACCTGGTAGATTTGGTTTGGAAATTTAAAGCAGTAGGGGTTGCAATAAAAAATAAGATGTGGATTGTGGATATGCTGATTATGCTTAAAAAGTTGGTTTAATGTCAATATTGCGTTTGTCAGATCATTGTTGATTCTGTTTATACTTGGTACACACATACAAGTTGGATGATTGCAGTTTTTCTGGCAATGTTTTTGCAAAGAAAGGAGTAGATTTTCCATTGCAATTTTATTGCATTTTGTAACAATTGAAAAATGTAGATGAAATTTTTCTTTATTATTTATCTCTTTTGCATATGGATTATGATGGCCTCAAATTTCACTCTATTTTAACCTTCCATTGAAGTTCAACAAGTTTTTCTAGGTTTTCTTGGGTTACTTGTTATGTGAACTTGCATCTCTCTTACTACTTTTTTTTAGATAAAAAGGATGCTGTTGTCTATTTGCAGGATGAAGGTTTCAGTTCCATATTATTTCTACATGTTGAACAACAGTGATGTTCATTTTGTGGTTGCTTCTCTGAAAATCTTCCATCTGTAGAATACTCACACTTGCCAAATTATTTTATCATAGTTGCTAAGATACCAATTGATGATGACATCAAATTCGACCTTAACTAATCTTCTGTTTTCCATGAAATTTAATGCTACACGCTGTTATGTTTGAGGTTACTGTTGAGACTGTCCCATGAAAGATTTCTCTATTCTTAATGAATTGCTGTCACTTATTGTAGAAGAGTGTGCAAAGTTCTTTATATCCGATACAAGTTTTTCTGGGGATATAGAATTGTATCTACATGCTGTCATATTTTTTCTTGGTTAAAGTCTCATGCTTTTGTGTGCTGTTCCAATTTTCTGATTCTCCTCCATTTTACTTTTGACAAAAACTTGTATGAGATGGATTCATTCATGAAACGGGTTCTCATCACATATACTCCCTCCGTCTCTTGTTTGTGCGTGAGTTTTAAAGAATATTGATAATTTATGTAAAAAATAGACGTGCAAAGTAAAAATTGAAGGACGAATTAGTGTATTGGGGGAATAAATATTTCCATTTATAGAAGTGTGCATATTAAGTGTGGACAGAGGGAGTATATTTAATGATCCATGGGCTTATGACCCTACCCAAATCATGTTTTGAAACAAAGTAAGGTGTAAATACTAAAGTGGGTCTCCGTCTCATACATGAGACCTTCTCTCACAAGACTTCCTCTTTATTATTTCATGTTTCCTTGTGATCAGATTCCTGTTTTACTGCGAGTCAATAAAATATCTGTTTTACTGGGATTTCTTGTATATATCAAATCCAGCATGTAGGTTACGTAAGCGACCATCTAGTTACTGGATGAATCACAGAGAAATCGTTCTCTGGTCTTTCTTACATGAGTAAAACTTGGGTGCTCCAGTTGACAGTGCAACTGGTGCACAACTAATACTGTTCAATGAAAACAACTAGTGGTGTCCAAGTAATGCCTTTTTAAAATGCATTCGAGTTGCACGGTGCAATTGGTGCATATAAGTATTTGTCTTCTTTCATATGTTGATTGAAAAAGCTTCATTTGCTAAGGTCTAGGATATATTACTAAGCATAAGTTTCATCGTTGATTTATAGGTCTGCACTCAGCGCTCATGGAAACGGCCATACGGCGTTGGCCTGCTGGTTGGTGGTCTAGATGAATCGGGAGCTCACCTATATTACAACTGTCCAAGTGGCAACTACTTTGAGTATCAAGCATTTGCAATTGGGTCCCGATCACAGGCTGCAAAGACCTACTTAGAACGTAAGTTTGAGAGCTTTACAGACTCATCACGAGAAGATCTGATCAAGGATGCACTTTTTGCTCTGAGGGAGACGTTGCAAGGTGAAAAACTGACAAGCACGATTTGCACCATCTCTGTACTGGGGTTAGGAGAGTCATTTCAGGTATTGGACCAAGAAACAGTGCAGAAACTGATTAATGAATTTGAAGTAGTAGGTGAAGAAGCACCCCCTGCTGAAGAGGCTGCTGCTGAACCAGATGCAGCTGCACCTGCTGCTGGTGAGGAAAGCACGGCTGATCAAGGTGCGGCTCCAATGGACATTTAGCGTGCTTTTCTATTCTTGTCAAATTCTGAAACTCCTTACATTTGTGATTCCCCAGTGCAACAATTTAAGTTTATCTTGTCTTGTGCGTTGCTTTGTATTTGTATTCCGATGCGGTTTATGAGCGTTCTCGCACTATGGATTTTGTTCATTTAAGCACGTTACTACATTATCTTATAGACTTCTTTTTCAAGTATGCTGATAATCTGAGACGTTACTATGTCATTGGGATGTGTTTCGGTGACACACGATAACTCAGCTTCCTTGAAGTGATTTAAAAAAAAAAAAAAGTGTAAATAGCCATTCTGGAGGTATTGCCTAACACCAAAGGGAAATGTGGATTCCATGTTAATTAAACGAGTTGGTATAGTTACTGCTCAAAGAAGGCATATGTTTGTTCCGGTGAATATGTACACTTGACGAGTTGTCTAAAACAAGTCATGGTGAAGTATGAAGTTGCAGTCACAACCTCATTCGAAGTACAAGCAAGTCAAGTGCATTGCAAATTTTTATTGGGAAAAGGTCTACAGAGAAAATTGTGTGTATTTTTTAAAATTATGGAAGAGAATTTTCGGAATTCAAAGGAACAACACAAGAGAGAGATGCTGGACTTTGGGGAAATTGCAATTGACTTGACACTGAAAATCAAATTAGGTTGAGTAGTAGTATGGACGACACTATCAAAACTTTCTATTTTAATTATAATTTAAAATCTAGTGACATGTAATTGTAAGGCTAATTTCAACAACATGACGTCATTCGGAGGTGGGATAATCGACCTTCTGAAAAAATAATGAAGATAGAGAACTCAAAGAGTTGTGGTATACACAAACTAACGAGTTTAAAGACACAATGATTGATAATAGACAAATAGCTTTAATCACTATGATATACAAAATTGGCAAAATATATGATACTTCGTCCAACCCAGTGAAAACTATCCATAAACTTTTTTTTTGCACGAAGGTTAAAAAATATAATAAAATAAGTATGTGATCTGATTGATAGAGAAAAATATAATGAATGTGAAGCGAAGAGATTGACATGTCCCCCAAACGTACATTTATTTTATAAGATAGTTTTTTGTAGTATTTTCTTAGTATGAAGTTATAAAGACTCCTTATAATAAAAGTGAACCATCCATTTATTTTATAATATTGTAATATTTTGTACTCCAGTATTTTCTAATACCATATGGTCAGAATTCATCATATTCATTGATTCTTTATGAATTTCATGTAGCAAGGTACAAATGTAAATAACATTTTGTAAAAAAATGTAAATATTGTGATATAATGTAATTTATAAAAGTTTTTCATTTTAGGAGTTTGAAAGTTATCCTGAACATAAAATGTGTAAGTTATTATGAAACGAGGGAGTAATAGCTTCTTAGAAGTATATGATTATATCACAAAACTTTCTGAGTATTATGTAAGATGAATAAAAACTTAAAAAGAACATAAAAAGAGTATGATAATTGATTATAGGTTAAATCACTAAATCACAAAATTTTCCATAATGTAAGATAAATAAATTGAAACATAAGGTTTCAACATTGTTTGCAAATGCTAATCTAATAGAGATTGCAGTTGCAGGCTACTAAAATAAAATATTGACTTAGAAAAAAAAGAAGTTGAAATTACAAATTATCCCCATGTAGAGGGATAGCAAGCCCTTTCGCCTGCATTTGTTTATACATCCATTGCCAGTTCTCCGGATTTACCTCACCACCAAGAGACCGAATAACAGAGCCACCGCTACAAGAGCCAATCTTACAGCACTCTTCCAAAGAAAATCCTTTAACCAATCCGTACAAAAATCCACTAGCAAAGAGATCACCAGCACCAGTTGCATCAACGGCCTTCGACTCCCCTATTG
Source organism: Galeopsis tetrahit (assembly GCA_963675135.1). NCBI lineage: Eukaryota > Viridiplantae > Streptophyta > Magnoliopsida > Lamiales > Lamiaceae > Galeopsis > Galeopsis tetrahit. The sequence continues at coordinate 85,860,637 of OY776121.1, forward strand.
CTGGAACTCGTACAACCTACGATACGATTAGTTACTAACTATTTGTCTGATTCTATCCAAAATGGTGTTCCTAATTATTTGTCACTTTGCAAATAACAAAAGGTTAATACTTTTTTTCACCATCCTTTTGTAATTATCATCAAGTAGTAATAAGTAAGGGTATAGAGTAGAATAGTCTTTTGATATTCTAATTAGTAAAAGTTGGTTGTGTGAATGCATACAATGATAATTAGTAAACAATCCGAATCTAAAGAAAAGCCCACTAAACATACCTCTTCTCCATGCATTGCAATGCATCCCTTAGCGCCTAATGTCACTACTGTCCATCGGCAGTATTTCGCCAGAAATTTAAGAGCTGATTCAGGATTCACATTGTCTTCATCACTGCGAATTGAATGGACAAAGTTTATGTATTATTGAGACCCACAAAAGATTCTTTCTCTCTTCGTAGCATTATTGCACAAGATATTATCCATGACGAATAAATGGAGCTTACCTCACGAGTTCTGTGGCTTCGTCCTCATTAGCAAAACAAAGGTCAATGCTTCCAGATTCCAATAACTGTAAAAGTTCTGGCTTGAATTTTCGCACCATCTGCAGAGAAAAAGACAACTTTACGTTTCACCATAATGTTCAACAGCCCAAAAACTTTAAGCTTGCGAAAGGTGTTACCTCAAAACTAGCCAGATCGAGCGAAACACTAACACCTACTTGCTTAGCAATCTTAATGGCGGCTTGAGTTACTTCTAAATTAAAGATTCCGTATCTCATCACGAGCCACTTTAGTAGGTTAACAAGAATTGGCAAGAAGAAGCAAGTTATCAAAAATTGAAAAAGGTAAGCTAACACACTGATGAAGGGCATGTTTTTTTAATTTTAGTTTACCTTTGAACCTCTCAAATCTGATGAAGTCAAATCATTTGCCTGATGAGAAAGAGCATATGATTATAAATTTATCATATTAAAGTTTGAACAAACAATGTAAATAACTTTCTTGAGAGTCATTGCAACAGCATACACACCTGAACTTTAACAGCACTAGAGAGGCATGGACGCATTGTACGGTTACCAACTTCATCAACTAAGCAAACACACTGCACCACAGGTTACAAATTGCATACATAAACCACCTTTTGTCAATTATACAAAGAAGCTCCTGCGAATCAGGGAGCCTACCTGAGCTGTGTGCCCATTTTTCAGCCTCAATCTTGACAAATCAACTTTATAGGAGTTCATGTTATCTATAAACAAGTTTCCTTCATCATCATCCCCACATGCCCCAATTATCCCACAAGTAATACCAAAACCAGCCGCTAAACCTCGAATTGTATTTGCAACACTCCCACCTGCTATCGTTTTCAATGTAAAAGCATCTTGTGCTTTAACCTCCCTCAAAATGGACTTCAACTCATCCGACTCAACCTATATATAATGAATTTTAGTAAATTACAGAACCTCCCCTCTGAATTACAACACAAAACACCATGTTTGCATGAACAATAGATAATTCTCAAGTTGAGAGATACAGAATTCAAAATAAACATAAATATATTTACATTAATGAGAGAAGAATACGAATAGGGGGCAATGATGAAAAACAAATAAATAATAAAAGCAGAGATGGAGAGAAGAGAATTACAGGAAAGGAGCCACCGGCCTCACCGGGGATCCGGGAGAGAAGGGACGAATCAACCCTTGACACGTGGTCAACAAGAGCAGAAGGCTGCAGGCCGAGTATCACGGGAGCCACCGCGTCGCCGGAAATTTGATTAGTGTGGATTTCAATACCCATTAATTGGGAGTGAGAGAGATGGAATGGGGCGAATTAAGTTGTACCGTGATGTGATGACGGCCGCCCCTTTCTACACTCCCCTCCCTTTCTTTCTTTCTTTTGTTTCCTAAACCATCTATTTATAACCACTGCCCCTGCCCACCCCAACCCAACCCAACCCACCCGCCACCCCCGAGTCTGTGACTCACTGTTGATAATCCGTACTAATATTTTTAATAGCCATAGGTCTCATGGGTCGGTAGGTGGGCTGACCGCCACAATCCACACTTTTGCAAGGTAATATGGGCTGACCCGTTATATTGGTGGATTGGAGCAATCTATTTTATTTTATTTTTAGCAATACTTTTAAAATATTCGGTTCAATTACTCATTCAAAACCATTGTTGACGAGGAACACTTATGTATAATATTTTGGTAAAATATTAATATATTTAAGTGAGGTCCAAAAATTGACGGATCTTTTGCAGTCTGATCAGATTAAATGAATCTTTTCAAAAAAATTGCGCCAAAGACAGGTTCCAGATCTATGTTACTAAAGGTAATTATATGTTACTGTCAATACAAATAACACATAAATTGATTTTTCACGTGAAATATTAGTACAATTAATTTAAGAAAGAATAAAAAAACTTGCAGATTTTTTTCAAGTCATACCAAATCAAAAAGATCTTTAACAAAAAAAATCACCAAAAGACAAACATAAAAACTTATTCTTGATCAGTGATACTATAAATACAATTATATGTTACTATATGGGGCAACATGTGTCATTGTAAGGATAAGTAATACATAATTTGATTTTGAGTAAGGTATTGAAAATTGTGTTATTATATAAACTCGTGTGTATTACTTTATATAGAAAGATGCGTTAGTGTATGAATATAATGTCATTATTGTGCGAATGAAATATACAGTTCATCCCCAAAATAAAAAATACGGAGTATAGATTTAGATCCACGCATCTTGAATAGTTCATTCCTAAAATTATAAAATACATAACAATCAACAATTAATTAAAATATATCCATATATGATTTTATCTTATTCGGTTCTTAGTTTTATGTTTGTGTATTTTTGAAAGAATTCCGTCTCATCTAAGGGTGAGAATTAATTCTTGTATATTAATTCCTAACATATTTTTTAGTAAAATAAAAAAAAGTTACATCTGTCAATGTTATTTTAAGCATTAAAAATATGATTCTTTTTACTCATAAAATAGGGGGACAAATAATTGTGGTCGTCCAATATAAAGAGTCAGTTCAGATCTATTTATTTATTTTGAAAAAGATTAAAGGGTGCAAATTGGATATAATGAATCAGATTCAAATAGATATTTGAACATATTTCACAATACTACTCATATACGGAGTACAATATTTCATAAAAGATTTTGTCATTAAGATTTATAAAAACCTGGTCAGGACCGAAAAAACCAGCCAAAATTAAGGAACTAGTAAAACCAATCAAATCAGAATTATTTTTTAATTTTTATTAGAGTTTATTAATTAATTTATAATTTAAGTTTATTTTTTATTTCATATTTTTTAATATCATTTTCACGACTAAAAGATTTAGACTCAAAAACATCTTCTTTTTTGTTACTATTCTAAAATATTTTAATTTGAGAATTTCTTTTGTATTGTCTATAACTCTATTTATTTTAATGTAGATCTTACAATTTTATAAATACATTTTTTTAATTCAATGAGATATTAAAATTTTAAAATATAAAAAAAAATTATAGGAATAATTTTGACGGTTAAACCACCCGTCTAAACGATAGGATGAACCAGACCTATTTTGCAAGCTCAACATATATAGTCTCAAATTGGCATATAACTCTATAATAATAGACAATATATTTGTTCAAAAGGGGCAATTCTAACGCCAAACGCATTCACCTCCCATTTACTAGAACATGTCTTTAAACACCATGCATAAATAATTTTGTCATTTTGAAGTTTGCCTCAAATAGTTGTACTCGTCTTTCCAATCGAAGAAATTCAATGTATTGAATATTTATTGGGTGGGTCTTATCTCACTTTGTTACAGTAAGAGTAATACTTTTACATTTTCAAAGTAATACTTCTAAATATATATATATATATATGAAAATCAAATATATATGATGTATTTACTTTACACGTATAACTATAGTTCATCGTGTTGCACAATTATATACTGTAGTATAGTAACGTGGAAGAAACCCCCTCATTTCAATTAATAATCATAGCCAAAAATTCAAAGTCAAATATAAGTGCAATTAGGTGAATCCCAAAAATTATCAAGTCTCAAAAAGTCAAAAGTCGTGAATCATATTTAACTAATCATTCAATTGCATGGCCTGCTAAATGCTTTCAGTGGAAGTTACCAGTGAATATTTTTAAAATGGAATATTTTATCGTTACAAAATATAAATATCTAATTATCAATTTATACCAAATTTTGGAACGATATAATATCCCGGAGTTAAAGTTAATATCATGCTTTAATACACAATCAACATTGTTCAAGTCAAAGAGAACAACACAACAAGCTTTGTAATATACTGTTCTGTTAATTAACTCACACATTTAATCTAATTCTAATGTCACGTTTCAGTAAAAAATAATTCAATTTTATCCTTTATTTAATTGTACTGTACAATTAGTGAAAAAAAACAAACTCGATTTTGTTGGGGGTCTCTTCACCGCTTTTAGAATCTAGATTATAGATCGGAGAGTTTATTGAAATTATTTCCTAGGGTGGAAAAAGGTAATAATTAAGTATATACTTTTGTCAATTGAATTTGTTGAATAAAGAATAGTGAATGCTAAGGTGTAATCTACTCAGCGTCTGAGCATGGAGGAAGTTTAGACAGAAATCCAAATAAGAAAAAGACAATATACGATCCCCTCACAAAACAAAGCCTGTATTTCTACAGTACCTCATTTTCACTTTCCCATTTCTTCCAACAAACTCTTAATTTACTACTGATAATAGTGTAATGGACTATCTCTATTCAAAATATTGTAGTAGTAAAAGCAAGTAAATGATTTTATTTTTTACTAAGTTTGGGTCAAATTTGTAATTAATAAATAGTAAAATCGCCACTTCAAAAAAAATTGACTACTTATTTTGGTAAATGTACTCTAAAGCACTCTAGTTTAATTAGCAAAAATTTGTAAGGATTGAATAATTTTGTGAAAACACACTCTCTCTCAAATGAAATACTTCTACATAAGAAAATAACATCCCTGCCATGATTATGATTCGAGTATCTTTACAATCACACTTGTTTGTTTTCTTCATAAACTTGCTTATACTTTTGCTTTTGCTCATCTTTTCTTTTAATAGTGTTTCCTTTCCCCCTAAAATCAGTTGCTTTACTTATGTCTACTAATTATTAAAAAAAAAAAAAAAGAAATGTCATGAGTTGATGAGAATTGAAAATAAAATACTATTCAAAATTGAATATTTTATGCAAGAAATAAAATATTAGTACTAATTTAAGAAGAAGAAAAGAAAACGTATGATGATTATCGAACGTGCCACTAGCAGCCGCAGGAGCAGCAAAGGGATACATAAATCCAAAGGAAGATACAGCAAAAAGTGGGCGTGAAACATAATTGTAGGACCCTCACAAATCACAATTATTGTCAAATTCTTATAAAATATTAATAAGATAATAAAAATGTAAATGAAAAATTCTCTTTAGGGTGTGTGTGGGGTGTGGGTGCAAAGCTGAAATCACGGGAGTGACTAATTTTTGGTGTTTGAATAAATAAAACAAGTAGTGAGCCAATCATGCATGTCCAAAGATTCTCTCCCACTAACAATAATGCAATAAGACTAGAGTTTATAAAATACTATCAAAGTATTGGCTATAACCTATTCTACTCCTCCACATCAATTGAGTATGTATATTGCTTCACATGGATCGTGTCCTACTCTACGATCTATGTTATTGTTGGTACTTTGCAAAGTTTGGCAACTTGTTTGAATGCGCTTCAATTGATACTAGTGACATTTTGAACTAAACAAAAATTTTAGAGCAATTTCTTGTTAACTATTGCAAAATGCTCTCTTTAATTAATCAATGAATGAAACAAAACCACTTCTGTTGGGTTGCTAGCACTTATTTGATAATACAAGACAGTCCAACAATAAGATCACTGAAGAAACGTAAGCTCCAACAATAAAGTTCATCATGTGTTGAAATAAAAATTATTCTCAAGATTCATTACAACTAGGCATTTCAAAAACAAGGAGCAATACACTTCTTCCTTGCGGGTGTTCGACAGCATTGTCACCATAATAAAGCACGGTGAAAAACGGAGCCAGGGATCAAAATGTAAATACACCTGAGAACAAGTCCTCAACATTTATTTGTCACAAACAATGAACAATATCAGATATTCGATAAGGGTGAAAGAGGAATCATGGGAAAGGCTTTTAGGATTTATTTTCAGGTAAGATGTTATCGGGAAGAACAAGTTCAGGTGGGGTTTCACGAACAACACCGAGCATTGAGTCGTATTCCTCATCACGACGAGCAAACTTCTTGCGCAGCATCTTTTCAAACTGGATCTCATCAAAGGACTTGACGTTTTCAGCAGCGTGCACCTTTGCAAGGTTGACGTAGTTCGCGGCTGATTGGATGATGAATGCAATCTCTTCGTCAGTCAGTTTCCTGAGGAACTTGGCTGGGTTGCCTGCCCAAATCTGTAATAAACGAGCAACAAGTGATATAATTGTTGTCACACTTTAAGTTGGGGTATGAAACTACAAAAGTGAACCAGTGTTTTTTTATCTAGTCATTATCTAATACTATAATCATCAACTTACTGTCCATAATAATCGTCCCAGAATTTTAAAAAAATAATGTAGTTTTTTTAGTCCTGTGAGTTAACCCTACTCTCTCGACTTCCACGAATTGAAAATAGTCATGTAACTTCCAATTTTTTACATTTTGGTCCAATAACTGTAGTAGGTGAAACATCAAGTTGAAGCTGACATGGTGAAGTCTAATTTTTCCATGACCGATTGGTCAATCGGATGTTTCAACTCTTACAGCCAATCACCAGATCAAAATTTCGAAAAATTGAAAGTTTCAGGACTATTTTCAATTCATGAAAGTTGACGAGACTCAAAAATCAAAACAAGGGTAACTTATAGGACTAAAAAAACTATTTTCCAAAAAAAAAAAAACTATCTTGTAACCCGCTCTCACTACACAAAAATTCCCCCTATTCATTCTGCGTGTAAACAGAAGTTCCAACGGGAAGGCCACTGCACTTACAAGGGGCTAGGGACAGATTGGTTGTATTTGTCAAGCATTTTCTAATCTTTTATTTATCTAAAATTTGACTATAAATATGTTACATAGTTTTAAATACATTATTCTACCATTCTCTAGTAACAGTTACATGAATATATATTCCATAGGACAGTGTTACAAAATCTACAAGGGGATCAATAAAAAAGGAAATCGTACTCATTATTTTCCCTTGTAAGAACCTGGTTCACTGATATGAGATATGTGAACTACATTGATCCTACCCAACAAACCCTAAATGGATCCTAAGTTATAAAAATGGGAGTTCACGTAAACCAACTTCACACAAGTGTTACTCTTTACTTTTTCTTTGAATCTAAGAAAAGTGCACTGTAATAGGGAAAATGTAAAATTACGGTAAATTATATTTAGGTCATTCTCAAAAACTGTGATGATTGCCTCCACAAATATTTATTTAAGTGTTACCAAAATAAGATTCCACATGCATTACCAAAAAAAATGATGTGGAGAATTTGTAAAATAAACTTCAAAAGATATTTGAAATAAGATTTTCAGTTCATGGAACAACAAATCCACAAGCAAGAAGTATTAAACATCTAACGAATGCAAAGTTCAACCAATCTAAAACAGTGAAGAATTGTCAATCACAAATGTTCAATCAGATGGCAATCCTTACTGTTTTAATCAAGTTAAAGGAATATGAGAAGCTCAGGGAAACTCCAGCCAATGAATTCTATTTATCTCCACCGAAGGATCTCAGGAATACGATTTTAAAGATATGAGATTCAAGGCTCAATTGGAACATAAACCAATTCAAAACTAATAGTTTGAATATGCATACATGTAGCTAAAGAATGATAAATCAAGAGATTTGATCTCAATTGTGGTCTTGATATAACGTTATTTGCAGCTATTGAACCAAGATAAAAAGACATATCAGGAAAGATAGACGAGAATAAAAATGTAACAACAATCATATTTTTTAAAATAATAGACATGCAGTGGAAAAATACTGTCCACCTTTCCAGTTTTTGAAAACTCAATACATCCACCCCTTCAAATACCTATAAACCCTACAAATAGCATTTTTTTTCTACATCACACTCTCGCCAATGACTCATTAATGCAAATATAATTTTTTTTATTCCCACTCATTTTATTTCTCACTTTTAACACCTTTTATTCTCACTTTTGCAACCTCCAATAAAACACACTGATTATTATAGTCATTACAATTACAATCGACAATCATAATATAATAATATAAAACATTGCACACTTACACATTAATTTGACATACAGTTAAACCCTGCGTTATTTAAATCTAAAAACAAACACACACCATCATTATTTATCAAGATTTTGAAATTCAGATTCCAAAAATCCTCTAAATCCCAAATCAAACATTAACCTAAAGGAATATGAAAGTCAAAAGGCATACCTCCCCAGAAGGGATCCTTGTATTCTGTCTCACAAGAGATCCTGCAGCAACCATGGAGTGTTTTTCAACAACTACACCATCAAGAAGGATAGCTCCCATTCCAACAAATGCCTCATCCTCGATTGTGCAGCCATGCACAACTGCACTATGACCTGTTTGTTCAAAGTTTAAGTTAATGAAAATAGAAATCAGGATGAAGATCTGATATGCTAATTATGCAAATAATTCCATCTCACATCTGACAATAAGTGTATATAAGACCAGATCGAGAACAGTGCTGAGTTTAAGATGTCAAAGAGAGAACTCACCAATGGTGACATTATTTCCAATAATAGTTGGCAGTACATTCCCGCTTATATTAGTTTTTGCCACATGCACAAGGGAATTGTCCTGTATATTAGTTCCAGATCCAACACAGATGCTGTTCACATCACCTGTGTCCAAGAAATAGGCAAATTAATTGAATTCTATCACAAAAATGCTACTCCGTATTTCTTTTTCATTAAAACTATGCTATCTTTTCAAAATGTTATTTCCTGAAAAAAGGGCTTGACTAGGCCACTAGTCCATTAATAATTAGAACATTAATGCTGACTTTTGGGGATTAAATCTACAAAGCTAGAGATGGCATCTGAGATTTAGTTGGCACTTAGCATGGGAAACTCTAAGAGAATTCAAACTCATAATAGAGAGAACTATTCTAAACATACCATAGTGGTACAGCGGAACTTTGAAAATTGGGAAATGGGGGATAAAAGACGTCCTCTATTTGAGTTACATGCTGATGATAAATGGAAAACTTGGCACAAGCAAAGGGAGTAAACTTCACTCTACTGTTTATTAAAATTTTCAGGAACAACTCATTTTAACATAAAATCTAATTGAGAGAAACCAAATCGGCAGCCCATTATTGTGTGACAACCTGGAAAGGCCAACTGGTTAAGAGAATACTATAAGTAAACAGAGAACTTACACTATTTAGACAAGTTTTGAAAGTCACACTTATTTAAATATTTTAAACAATTTGTCAATGAAAATAACCTTTTAATCACAATATCTTCTCTAATTATCAATTCCCACTGAGTTTATACAGTTACAATATGATTTTCCAGAAGTGGTCAACCTAGATAATAGTGTTCCTAAGGAAACGTGCATTTGAAAACCAAATTAGATGACAAAGTCAATGACAGTAACTGTTGGAGCTTCGCATGCATAATACAGGAAATGTGAAACTGCACTTCATTTTCATCATCATCATTGAAGGAGATAATGTTATTCACCAATATTTGTGATTTATTAATTAGGCACTTACCTCGAAGGACAGACCCATACCATATTGATGATCCTTGTCCAACCTGAACATCCCCAATGACAGAGGCACTTGGTGCAATAAATGAATCCTTATCCACCACCGGAGATTTATCAAGGAGGTTCATCAGGGTCTGATGCCTAGAAACTGGAAAAAAAAAAGACCTATGAGATGAAAAGGCACAAATATAAATTCAAGCAAAGAGGAACAGAATATTAAAGATGTTTGAGTCACAGTATCATAATGAAATGCAGTTGTGTAAAGCATAAAGTAAATAGTAATTCATGCTAAGAGGGGTTCATTTCTGGATGGGAAAGAAGATCCAATGACAATCATGAATTAATGGATATTAATTATCAAAACCACATAATTGTTAATATGACAAAGAACATAACATGTATAACCCAGCCACCCACCCTCCCTCTTCTTTTCTGGAAAAAGCAAGAATACAGAAGAACTAACATCAAAGTGCTCCTTTACTCGATATCCACATTTTCCCATTCAAAGCAGACTTCTGTAGTCAAGACAGATGTTTGGGTGAGGAAACCAAGCCATTCATACGACATCCATTGCTATAACATCAATCTTAGCTTCTTCTTCTTTTTGCACTAGCCTGAAGAAAACTTAATTCCTATATTACTAATTATCAAAAGAAAAGTTACAAAATGTCAGCCTTACTGCGTATTTCACTTCCTCAAGTCCCATCCTATGGAAGTACAGCTGTACAATATATTCACACAAGTAATTCTAGTCATAATTTGTATTGCAAGAGGAATGTGAAAATAGAATCATAGCTAAGGAAGATTTTAGGGTAAGAAATGTGCAAGATCCAAATGTCAATGGACATATATGAGCACGCAAATTTGTAACCAGTCTACACGGAAAATGTGATTATATATGTGTTGCGACACCATCAGTAAATGCCACAAAAATAGTTTATGAATAATTCCCCTCTTATCTATCTATTCTTCAAAAACATCTATACACGTTTTAATCCTTTCCAATTCTTCCTCCTACTCTAAAAGAACATCCCAACAGAAAAACTTGTACCATTAACATCATATTACTAGGATATTATAAACATGATTGTACATATACACCTATAATTTTGGCATGTGAAGTAAGCTTCTTTTTACGAGACAAATGGTATATTAATGGACTACAATGTTTGAAATGCACTAATGCAGACATTCTATATGAATTTTACAACTGATGAAGTCAAGCAAAATTCATTAGTTTCTGTAACACACCAATATTGATGTCAATGAGAGAGAAAGAGATCCTTGGGAACCAGTTGCTCAATCATAATTCTGCTAATTAGTATCAACATGAAAATAACAACCCAAAAGCAACTTTTAAGTCGCTTCAAATTAACTTATTTTCTTGGTATTAGCTTTACACTATCTTAACATAATTACAAGATGAGAATTTGACATTCATTTAGGTTTTATTTGTTCACTGTCTACATCTACCACAAGACTTTATGGCCATTATATTATTTACTCTCTGTTAATTTAAGATAATTTCTTTAACCCCTAAAATTCAATAAGCATCCCAACCACTGTTAAACCAAGAATAATTTAAGGTTCTAAATTCTATCTTCTTCTCTTTACCCCAATCATAATAGATTTCCATAGCACATTCAATTCGCACCTATGAACAGCATTTACATATTCTTTCTTAACCCACGATTGTTCTTCAAATAATCATTCGTCACCAAATGACAAAGAAGAAGATCAACACAACACAACACTGCCCATTCCCCGTTTTCTTTAAATCATAACATTTCCCCTTCTTTTGTGCAAAAACAATTAAAGAAAAAAAAGAAGTTACCATGTTCTTCGATGAAGTGACCTCCTTGGAAAAGGGAACCCACGCGATCTACGGCTTGACCACTTTTTCGAATCCAATGCCCTAAGGTGTAGACTGCTCTTCCTAAGGTCCCCATTTCGATTAAATTGTGCGTATGATCCCCGGATTAGCTGAGATGAAAAGGGCCTCCGATTGACGGAGAGAAGATGGAGGTTTTCAGCTGGGAATTTTACAACGAGTGCGAAGGAGGGTACGATAGGGCAGACAAGGAGAGTGAGTGACGTCGGTCTTGAAGGGTTAGTTTGGGGATAATAAAATAGGAGTAATATGCATTTTTCTGTATTTATTATTACACCCTTTGTTCAGGGGTGATTTGCATACAGTGATGACTTACTTTTTTTTATTAAAGTGAATTTAATAGAATGTGGACTCGCATAAATAAAAAGTATTTTAATGTAAAAATAAGTTTGTAGAAGTTGGAAATCGATAATCGGATGAATTTGAACTGTCTAGTGAGTAGCGAGTACTGAGTAGCGCCTAAAATATGGGTACTTAGACCAATTTTTCACAACAAAGTGTAAAAAGAATTAGGTAAAAATTTGTGTGAGATCGTCTCACGGTTTACGGATCCCTTTTATTTTAAAATTTTGGATAGCATAATATTATTTTTTTTAAATTTTTTATTTGTAAAAAAATTGATAGAATTTAATTAAAAAGTGATAATATTTTTACTCAAACATTATCACTTTTTACGTCAAGAGGGTCACACCCAAGATTAACCTAAAGAATTAATGATGTGTAAAAGAAAATGTAGAGTGTCGTGACAATTGTGAAATAATCATAAATAATTTTCTATCAAATTAACCAATATTATTATAAAATCATGAAATAATCTATCTATCAATACAAATATTAAAAAAATATATAATAATAACAATTCTATATTTATAAAATTAAACCTAAAATAAATTACTGTCGACAGCCCAGACGTACTAGGCTGTAAATAACTGTTTGGGACTCTCTCATATCATTTCATTGCTTTCTTCATACTCTATTCCTCTCGAAGAATCGAGGTTTATTCTGTCATCATTCGGGGTGTTTTATCGCGCGTGTATACATGTATGTATTATCCTTTATTTTGACTATTCACGTCGATTTCGCTCTCGCTAATTTGATCTTGTACTTCATATTTACATATTTGAAATGTTGATTACGAGATAACTGACCGTGAAGAACCCTTCTTGTTATTTGTACAAGGTCTTTCTGTATTAGTCTCGTTTTTTCGAATTAATTGGAGTAATTGGGCCAATTGCAGTAACAGTGACACTGAAAATATTAAATGAGCAGTACATAAATTAACCTGACTATGGGAGTTGTAGAAAGCATTTCATTCAATTTTGAATAATCAGGTAATTCTGAATGCGTTAATGTTTTCCTGTGCTATTTTCTGCTTCTGCCTTATGGGAAGTGATTTTTTTTTTTTACTTTTTTTATTTTGTGTGTGTGTGGGGTGGGTGGGTGGGGGGGTTTCTTTCAAACTGTATGGCACAGTCAGCTGATTCCAAAAGAACTGATAAGAATAATTCATCATTTCATATATTGTTGTTGTGTTTGTGCAAAGTCAGTTTACTTCTGTTAATAATCATTTATGTTACTTTGGATTTTACTGCAGTTTTAAAAGGTGCAGATAATGGAAGAGGTGGGGAGTGATGATGCTGCTCCAGTTTCACCGTTATCTAAGTGGAGGAATGATTTCTCCAGGGCTTTTCAGTGTTATTTAGATAGATCTGCTCCTAATACAGTAAATAGGTGGCTTCTAACACTTGTTGCAGCAGCAATCTACATCTTGCGAGCTTATTATGTGCAGGGTTTTTATGTAATTTCATATGGCCTGGCAATCTACATCTTGAATTTATTGATTGGGTTTATGTCTCCAAAGGTTGACCCAGAGCTAGAAGTGTTAGATGGGCCTTCTTCACCGACGCCAACTATATACTCTAATGAATTTAGACCCTTCGTTCGTCGCCTTCCTGAATTCAAGTTCTGGTGCGATAAATATGGTCTTAGTATGCTAAGTCTTACTCTATTTTGTATGTTTTAGCTTTGAATTTTATGTACGTCTCTCTGGCAACATGCATTGATTTTTTTGATGCTGAATATGTTTCATTATACATTCTTGGGGGTGTTTGTTTATGGATTCCATTGGATTTGAAATCCAGTAGTTGGATTTTATGAATAGTAAAAAGTGAATTTGAATTTTGTATATGTTCAGGAGTATAGATTTTGTAGGAAGTATTTTGAAATTTAGGTGACAGATGATTAATTGAGTATTGTAAATTGTATGTAAAGTAGGGGAGAGTGTGTGTAAAGTGGGGAGAAAGAGTGATGAGTAGGGTATATAACAATAATTAAAAAGTAGGAAATAGCTGATTGATTGTATATCGGTAACTGTGTTTCTTAAACAAAGGTGTATCATATATATTGTAGGTAGAATTATATAGAATTTGAAATCCTATACCAAAATCCGGTTTGATAAACAAGAATTTGGATTTGAAATAAAAATGTGGAGTGCCACACCATAAACAAACATCCCTTTGAGGTATTAGCTGCAATTTTAAGTGTTGTCCATTGTGTGCTATTTATGATATTCTAGCAGCATTATAATGCGCTACAGAATATACAGAAGGAGTGTGAATTGGAGACAGTATATAGCTTCTTTGCTTCTGATATTGATTTTGTATGTGTACTTCTGTGGCTGTGTTAACCTATTGCTGTTCTCTCAATTGTTACTGCCTTGTTTCCTGTCTTTTGGTTTTGTTGTCTGCATAATGTTTTGTTAACATAATAAAGAAGGATCGTTGTGATACTGACAATTGGTTATCACAATCATTAAAAAAATTACATTTGGTTCATGATATGAAATCATAGCAAGCTGTTTTTTAAGATAAAAAGAACTTGCTGATTCTTTTCGGAATTTGATAGCCCTGATAAATGTTTGGCTAAATAGTCAACATAACTGAGCCACAATGTTAACTTCATGTATGAGCAATAACTAATAGGAGTGGACAGCTAAATTTTGATGCAGTGTGAATTTTTCTTGAGAAAGATATATGTACCCGGTACACTTTGGTGGAAATAGTTAAGTCTTTTGGATCTGAATTTTTTTGTCTAAGTGGCTTATACACATACATTTGTGTGTGTGTGTGTGTATAAATGAAACTTTGATGCATTTTTTCTTTTAGCTTTGTTATTTGATTAGACTAATACTTATGTGATTGCCTTATTATTTCAGGTATGCAATTACAAAAGCCTTTTTTGTTGCCTTCCTTATGACCTTCATCTCTATATTTGATGTCCCGGTATTCTGGCCCATTTTATTCTTCTACTGGGTTTTCCTGTTTTTCCTGACGATGAAGAGGCAAATTACTCATATGATCAAACATAGATATGTCCCATTCAGCTCTGGGAAGCAGGTGACCATCCTCTGTTTCATTTAGTATAATATTCATTTGAAATGTTTCAGCAGTTGCATTTATCATTTTCCTTCTTTTACCTCTATAGTAGTACTATTTTTCTCTCTCTTGAATATAATGATTTTCATATGCTTTATGTACATTGAATCAGAGATATGCTGGTAAAAGGTCTGCTGAAAGTACTAGTGGTTCATCGAAAGACTGATGTTGGAGGCACACATCGATGCAGAGGACTCGTAATCTCATGGAAATTTCAAAAAAAAAAAGAAGTGTATTTCATATCAATGTAACTTGATAAATAGATAAGAATGAATCAACACGACTTGTAACTATTGTAGTTGGAATATATTGTATGATATATACTCTATCCTAGTGTTCTATCCAATTAACTTTGGCCAAAATGTATGAGTTGCTCTCTTTTTGGTATCCAATTAACTTTTGGCAAAAGGTATACTATATTTTGTTGCATTTTCTCTGTCAAGGACCAAGATATCTTTGTTTTTTACACATTTTACCGTGTTTATGGCTGACGAGGATAATGGGGACTAATATTTGGATGTTTTCTTCCAGAAAGATCACACCGATGCATCGGAGATGTAATGCAAAGATGAAGTTTGTCATGGAAGGTTTGGAGGTATGCATATCAAATGATTGAATGACATATCATCTACAATTCAATTTGAATCAGTTGAAATATTTGGATCTAAGTATCTAACCATAGATATCTCAACATATCTATCAAACAGGGTCTATGAAGATAAAGCCGGGTTTATATTGAATTGATTTTTCATCCAATTTTTCAAGGAATCAAAGATAGTGGGTGAATCGGACATGTTTATTTTTGTGTTAGTTGTTGTAGGAATGATTAGTGATACAAATTTACCAACTAATGAAATGATGATTTACCTACACTAATGCTTAAAACAGGATGACTCCATGTTGAAGAGCAAACAAGAAATTCAACTGATTCTGTATATTCTGCTGCAGATTCGGACTTTTTTGTCCTTTTCTCTTTGTTTCGAAACCAAGCGATCAAATCCTAAATTCAAGAATTATATGTATACTGTATATATGCCTAGTTTGATACTCTCCCATTAAAATGTTTAATTCAAGATACATTATTTAATATTTGGTCAACTAAATCAATAGGGAAAACTTTGTAAAACATATTAGCCATTATATTAATTTATTAATGTTAGTTATTTTATTAAAAGAAAAAATTGTGCATCAGATATAACCTACAATTGAAGGGACACATGATTAATAATGTTGGAGTGACATTATTGTCATTTTGTTTACATATTCAAAGCTAATGTGTATTGTATTTTAAAAATTAGTAGAGGGAAAATTGAAATTTAATCATTTAATTCTCTTAATACAAAATAATACGATAAATTTTCTCATCTTATCTAGAAAGACAAATAAAATGAATGGAGAGAATATAATATAATAAGGAATCTTCCCCATATAATTTATACATCACCTCTCTACTATTATAACTAATTAATTAACTAATCAATGTATTATAATATTGTAATTTATTGTATGAGTAGATTGTATTAGTCACTTTTAATTAATATGACGATATAAACTTTTAACAACTTTTGAATGCTCACACACCCTACACAAAGGTGATCATAATTTGAAATAATTACAAAATTAATTAAAAAAAAATGTACATAAATTAGTCCTTGACTTAGCAAAAGAGATGCCAAAAGATTCCTTACTCATTTGGTGCAACAACTTCCAACAACCAAACAAAATTGCTAAAAAAAACCACTGCAAATTAATAAAAACATCAATTGGCGTGCTTAAGGCAGTAACGTGTTTACTTATTCTTAAAATATGTATACATCAATTTTAATATAGCTACTTCCCAACGAGCACTTTGATTTGGTAATTTTTACAGCTCATTTATGTGATTGGTTCTGAATGGCCAGCTAAGTCTTACCAAGTATATATATATATAAAAAAAAAGGTTCCAAGGCTTAAGCATTTGAAATTGCAATGAGTGGAAGAATTTATGTTGTGATTTTATTCTTCTGGGCTCTTCTCATCATCGTCACTCCAATGCTCGTTCGATTATCTTCTTCTGCTAATCTCAATTCCAGATCATTAAATATGGGTACGTATATATGTTGGATTATATAATAGAATTATTTTCTTTAATTAAATATATATAGAGCAATTTCGTATATTTTAATTGCAGGTGAAGAAGGAAGGGGAGAGGTTAAGTTATTATTGGCAAGAAGGGCACTTGTGGCAATTACAACAAAGTCGCCGGCACCAGCCCCGTCCGGCGGAGAAGATTCAGTTTCAGATGACTCCGGGAGTAGTTATTATGATCGGAATTTAAATTATCACGAGGAGTCAAGTTCATAGAGTAGTTATTATGATCGGAATTGTAAATAATTAAATATATTAGTGCATAGAAACGGGTTAGGGACTCATGTGTAAGACAGTTTGATGGAGCATAATTTAAATTGTTTTCCTAGCTCCCTTCTTCTCTTGTCATTGTTCTATTCTTCGTCTCGCCGCCGAGCAACACAGTATTATATGTGTACGTAATGCAACAATCTTACATTTCACGTGATCAAATATGGGTTGAGAAAAGAAATCAAAATAGCACTACTAAGTGTAAGATATGATGAACAATTGATGAAACGTATTTACACTAAAATGATAAACATGGTCACTTCATATTAAACAATGTTTTTTAAGACTTCTTTTTTAATTCTATTATAATGAATGATAGAAAATAACAGTGCATTATTTTAAATTATTCATTTACATTTTTTAATATTTTAATTATAAACAAAAAAATCGCAATAGACCAATTAACCCCTTAATTAACAAAATGGTTGGGCCACCTAAAATTAGGGATTACAATATGAGTAAGATTCCATTAGGATATTAGATGTAAAATTGATGATAGTGATAAATTTTGTAAGACAGGAAGCCCATAGTATGGGATTATGAGTATCCTTCAAGTGAAACATTTTTTTGTGTGCAAGTATTATGGAGTACTCCCTCCGTCCACAGTAACTTTCACACTTTTTTTTTTCGGGACATTTCACAATAATTTTAACACCCTTAAAATGGAAAACTATTTATAAACTCCACCACTACTACATATTTGGCCTTGGAGAGCTTTTAGAAAGAGCTCTCCAAGTGGGAGCTGTCCAAGCTAAATTGCACTTGGAGAGCCCAAATATGCACCCTCACAATATTTTTAATTTTACACAAATGTTATTTTTTTTTTCTCCACACAAACACAAAGGTCAATTCATTTTTTTACTTTATACAAAAAATTTTATAAAATTACTCCTCAAAACTTCACTCATTATTACACTTTCTTAATTTACGTGTTCATCTACATATAAAAGTTATTCCAAATGGAGGGAGTAGTATTTTTTACTCATCCTTGTATATAGTTAAACAACGAATAAGCATGAAAATATACATACGATGAATGGAATAATTATGGTAACGAAAAAGGCATCCAACTTAACATCAACTTTTGTGTCTACTATTTATTGTCCACCACATGCATCATGAGAGTCGGGTGGACTTTTAATCATGTTATCTATCGGGCGGGTGGACAATTTTTTTTTAATCAAACTTCGAAGTTCTAACATAGTACAAACTAAGAAAAAAAAAAGGTAACGATCGGACCGATCGAAGTGTTGAAAAATAATTTTATAATTTTTTTTAAGAATAAAGTAATAAATTAAATTAAATTGAGTGTAGAAATAATAACATTTTATATAAATATTATAATAGTAAAATTTATATTTTTTAAAGTGTGCAAAAAAATCGTAAGAAAAAGAAATAAGCCAATAAGGTAAGTGTTGATCAAACGAAAAGGGAAGAAAGTTTTCAGATTTGAGAACATATGAGGACATCGATGTAAACATGTAATTAAGTGTAATCAAATCTTTGGTTCATCAATTCTAATAGTATGACGCATATATTGGGTGGACATTAAAATGATGCATTAGTTATACCGTTAAAATGTTGTTGACTTTGTATCATGATTTCACTACTTCTTCTCATCTTCAATTTCTTACATTCGTCAAGTGTGCATCTTAAAGATAAAAATATATTCTTTGCATTCCAAAAAAATATACTAAATTTCTATTTTCACCTGTTTTATATTAAGTTTGTGTTAATATTCTTACAGTAGTACAAATTATCCTTGTGTTGTGTAATGACATTTTTGTATTGTAGTAACTTATTTTAATCTTATAGTAAAATATATTATGAAACACATTCTTGCGATCCACAAATATTTTGATATACCCGAATTTAACTTTTATTTTACGTATTACTTTAATTAGGCACATTTCAAAGTGTTCTTCTTGGATAATAAATTGCAAGTTATTTGTAATCTAGTGTGTGTATATATACGTGAAAGTATCGTTGGAATGGACTTATGGACCCAACATCTCTTGTTACTGTATATTAATGAGCAGGTCCAGTTTGGACACATACATCTATCACACCACTACCATGCAACTTCAATGGCTTTCAATTCTCAACTAACATTGTAATCAAGGGCGGAGCCAGAGTAAAAAAATGGGGTGGGCTAAAATTGTTTTGGAATTGTGTAGAATGGTGAAAGTACATAAGAAACAAAAATTATGGATTTTAGGATAAGATGTAAATTTATATCAAATCAATTGTGTAAGTAGGTGATGTTGGATGATGAAATTTGAATTTTAAATAACAAACTAGAATAGCTAAAAAATATTGTTTACGTCCAATAACTTCCACTTTATTTTAAAAAATGTCCCAAAAAATATAAAAAAAATAATTTACGTCTCATAATTTCGTAAGTTGCTTAAGTTATATCTCAAAAAAATATAAAAATTTAATTTATGTCTCATATTCGTAAGTTGGTTAATTTATGTTATTTTTCTTCATTGTGCAAATAAAAAATAGTGGCTAATAAAAAATAGTGGCTAGTGATTATTTTTTTATTCACATATAATCATTGTTTTTTTACGCTATACAAATTGAGTTTGACCACATTACGATTTTTGTCGATTTCTCATAATTTTTGTGCACACTTGACAAAAATATTTGTTTTTCAATTAATAATTAATTTTATGAATATTAATCATGATCTTGTTAAAAAAATGAAACAAGCATTTTTTTTTCAATTAATAATTAATTTTATAAATATTAAATCACTACTATTCTCAAATCCGGCACTCCAACTAGAAAGATAATGCAGCAACATAAAAAAAAAAGATTTTCAATTTTATTTTTTAAAATATATATTAAAAAAAAAAAAACCAAAATGGCTGGGTGGGCTATAGCCCACCTTAGCCATCGTTAAGATCCGCCCTTGATTGTAATGTAAAGTAACTAGCTACCAAACAATTAGACTTGTCGTGACACAAATATATTTTGACCCTCCCACAATCTAGTTTTTTTTTTTTAAATAATAAGCAAAAAACTTTTGTGCATTCATGTCATTTTAATCTAATTTTAACTCGTTTTAGTGCGGATATGACACAAAAAATGGAAAGCAGAGTATAAAAAATGAAATAATATTTTTATTCACAGGTGCTGAAATAAATCTGTTGTTACAGCCTTCCGCTGTACGCCCACGATGGCCACTGGGCCTCTGAATCTGCTGAAATAAATCTGACATTGGGCTTCATGGTATTAAAAAAAAGAAAAAAGACCCATTTTGATTTAATCAAATAGTTGGAAACTTGGTTTAGGGGATAACTGTTAACTAGAAAGACTGAAAGAGGCTCGTTGGTTCGTTTTAAGCGTTTTTCAATCCTTCCGTAAAATAAAACCTGAAAAAAAAAAATTGAACCAGACGATTTCATTCTCGTTTTCAGTATACAAATTGCTCCGTAATTAATATTAAATTGAAAAAATATATTTCCCTTCCCATTATATATACATTGTTGGGTTTCGGTGCCGCCGACCGCCACTCGTGCTCAGGGTTATACGAACGGGCTCAGACTCGTGTGGGATTCTATCGGAATGTAGGGGGATAACCAAACACAAAGATGAGTAGCACTTCACCAATCTCACGTCTATCGGAATGTAGGGGGATAACCAAACACAAAGATGGACTTCACCAATCTCACGTCTATCGGAATGTAGGGGGATAACCAAACACAAAGATGGAATGTAGGGGGATAACTAAACACAAAGATGAGTAGCACTTCACCAATCTCACGTCTATCGGAATGTAGGAGAATAACCAAACACAAAGATTGGGTAACACTTCACCAATCTCACGTGTACATCGTGTCGTCTCATTAACAATAGAGAGGGTCACATAGTATAAATGGGAAGGCTGCCAAGAACTAGGGCACCAACAAGTTGGGCCCTTGTGTGTAGGCCCAATGGCCAAAACCACACTTGGCTAAATCCCAACATATATATATATATATATATATATATATATTTTTTACGTTCTATAATAGATTTCTTATACTATTTTAACATATTATGGAACAAAGGGAGTTGATAAAGATTGTGCTGTTCACGAAATGTTACTCTAAAGTCTAAACAATAATGTAATCACACGTGTAAATTAAGCAATCTAGATTTTTATTTATTTAGTGCTTCCATTGTGAAATGAGTGGCAAGAAAGACAAACACAAGAGGAAAAACAAGTACAAAACAAAAAAGGAAAAAGAAAAATGAAAAAAAAAAATATTCAACGTGATGATATGGAAGCTCCACTAATAAAGTGTAGATTTCACACAAACTGGTCCAGGTACTCCTCCACAGTGGTGTATTTCACATGAGGATACAGTTCTGAAGCTTCTGCACCAACCGATGCATCGATTTCAAAATACGTTTGGTCACCTTTCACCAAAATCGAGTGGTTGATCGCAAGTATCACATTCACTGGTATCGGCGATTCTGTAAGCAAATCAAATTCATCCCATTAATCACAACAACACAATTGAACAAAAGTCTCAGATTATTATGAGAGAAATCTAAATCACCTTCGATCTGCTTCAACAGTTTTTCCTCTGTGATATACTCTTTCTCCAGAGTCTTCCCGATCTTTTTCTCCCATAACGCAACAAGCTCATTGAACGAGTAGATGTTCTTAGGAGGCTTGATGAAAACGGTCTTGTTCAATGTCCGGGGATCATCCACCGTTTCGATGGTGTAGGCTGCGATATCCCCTTCCACATTGAACACAGCTGTAGAGATCATATAACAGAGGATGATGAATCTCAATTGATGGCGTTATTTGCAATTTTGCATATCAATGGAATGATTCGGATGAACATTACCTTTAGCGTTTCCGTCGCCGTAGATAACAACTTTGTCTTTAGGCGGCGGAGGTGCGATGGCGCCGGGCTGCACTAGCGTCGGCAGCGAGAAGCCGGCGAAGTAGTTGGACGAAACATAGGTGTAAGGGATGGCCTCTGCTTCAATGGCTCTCCTGATTTTGGACTTGATTTCGAATATAGACTTAACCGGTTCGACCGGGCGGGCCAGATCCGGATCGTTCCCGAATTCAGATGGGAGGAATCTCTGAAGAAATTTCAAATTCAAATGAATTATTCTTCATTTTGAATTGAATTTAGGGGGAAAATGAGATTAGAAATATAATAACCTTAACATTTCCAGCCTCTTTAATGGCGGCAATGATCTTATACTGCTCGGCGATCTGGAGGGAACCAACAGTTGATATAACCACATCCACTTGTTTTATCGCATTCACCAAGCTCGCGTGATCGTTCAAATCACCCTACACGTATCAATTTCAACAATCATCATCATTTTCTACACAAAATTGATTATACAAAAAATAACACAATTTCTTCATATATATTATTAATTACACACAGTGAGAATGGTGACGCCAGAACTTTTGAATCCTTGGATGAGTTTGCCTTTAATAGGATCGGAAATGGTGGTTTCTCTCACTAAAACGAAGGTCGGGTGACCGGATTTTGCGCTCGCTTCGACTATGAATTTACCGATATACCCCGTTCCACCGATGATCAAAATCTTGCTTTTCTCTGCTGCCATTCTGTTGAAACAAGTATGAAGGAAATGAAGATTGTGTAGTGAGCACTAAGCACAACATGGCATGCCTATAAATAACCAATCCCACCACCATATGATAACGACCTCGTGCCTAGAATGTTCCAACACCACAAAGCCATTTCACCAAATCCCAAAGGCACGGTTATTTCCACCCCACATGTTAATTAATACACCCGTTGTTTAAATTGATAAAAGGGTACTACAGTCTTTTTCGTGTGTAATCTTTTAAAAATGGTGTGTACTAATAAATTTATGGGATTCAAATAACCGTTACCAATCCCAAAATCAGGCTCTTTGAAATTTTAGAATCTAAACTTTCGAAAATCTACGTGATCCACATTTACTAATAGAGGTGTAATTAAATCAAATGACGATTTGAGCCTTATATTGAAGGAAAATATATGTTTGAATTTGTTTAGTAAAGTTTGTCACAAACAAACTCAATTGTATCAATTCGTAATGAATAATTTAACTTTAATTGTTCACACTTAATATTTATAATAAATAAATATAATTACATTTATTCAATTAAATTATAAAATTTCGTAGATGTATAGTACTAAATTATTAATGATCTCGATCAAAAATATTACTTGTTATATTATAAAATGATAATTATAAATTATTTGTACGTAAAACCTTTTTTTTAACGAGAGGTTGCCAAGTGAAATTTGAGATTTTTCAAATTTTGGTTTAGTAAAAACTCACGATATGAGGATTTTTTTTTTTCCGTAACAGAGATTATGTAATAGGCTTTGAGATGAAATAATTTATGTTTTTTTTTTTAAGTAATCAATTCAGTTATGTTTGATTTGGGATGGCCTTCATCGCATTTGTTCCTATAGTACATATCTATATTTATACAATTGCATTACCTCTATTTTTCTTCATTTTAATCAGCTATTCTCCCTTTTACTTTTCTTTTCCACACTCTAATTTTCTATTTTACTTTTTTTTCACACTAATTAACTCCATCCACATTTTTTCTTATTTATTCTTTCTATTTTACTTTTTTTTTTCACACTAATTAACCCCATCCACATTTTTTCTTATTTATTCTCGTCACATCCATCATCATTCCTAATCAAACAACATTTCCTTATTTAATTGGGCCAAAACTCTATTATTCGTAGCATGTATAAACCAAAGTAGTGTCTTAATTAATTACGGAGTACGACTTATCTGCAGTCGTTCGATAGTCATAGAGGTAATAAAGCGACACTACGTCAATTTTTTATTTTTTTTCATATTTAAAGAAATTCGAATTTAAATCTATTATCCAATGTAACTGCAATATTATTTATTCCAGTATTTGGAACACCTTTATTCCACTAAAATTGGAAGTAGTTTTAACTTTTGGTTACGTTTGCCAAAAAAAAAAAAGAAAGAAAGAAAGAATACAACGTCTAAATCTGCAGGAATTTAAGCTATGAAAATGAATATTAGGATTCACTTAATATAAAATTAGGTGATTGTTTATAAATAAAGTGAATAGTAACAGTGATGATTAAAGTGTTAAAATAAAATACTTTTTAAAATTAAAATAAGAATAAAAATAATAAAATAAATCAAGAATAATAATTAAGTTGTTAAAAGTTGAAGGAGAAAATGAAAATCCCAAATTGTGGGTGCCTCGTGAATTTTTCGATTTTCTTCCAATAATTTGGGATTGAGTAAAAAAGAATTATGTGATGTCATGGTGATGCGAGTCTGGTATGATTAAGTGTATATGGACGTGATAGTGGTGGTTGTTCATGCGTCCAATGTATGTATATGCATATATAGGCTATAAGAATGCAATTTTACCACAATCGGGGTTTAGTAATTATTGGCAGATGAATTGAGACGTGATTATGGTCAAGGTTGTGCCTATATAATATGGTGGTTGTTTTGGAGGTGAGGGACCGGCACTGATGATGTGAAATAGTGTAGTGGTTTAGTTGAAATTATTACTACTATTATTCTATGCTACAAATGTTACTTTTTAGTTGAAACTAATTTTACATTTAAATTAAATTAAATGTTATTGTATATTTTTACTCTTTTGTGTTCAGTTGCATTGTACAATTGATGCATATAATACAACACTTATTTAAAATAGAAATTAAATTGATACAGTAATAAATTAATAATTGGTGAGTAAATTGTTGAGTAAGAATATGTGTGTATATACTTCCCCAATTCAAAATTAATTATAAAGTCTACAGAAGTGGGTACCCCAGTGTCAAATTTTTTTTTTTTTTTAACTATGTACACCATAATTTTAATTATTTGTAATTTTCGATTATTTTTTTCATAACCTTGTAAAATGTAAACCTTTGTTGTGATATCTAAATCAACATGAATACAATAAAATCAGACCTAACATCTCTCTCCATCCCTTTCTTCCTACCAAAACATTTTGGGGCTGCTTGATAGACTTGATCCGTTTTAATAGTTAATTGTAATAATTGAACAATTTATAAATATTATCCTAACCATTATCAATCATAGCATACTTTTAGTTAAAGAGTCATTAGTAAGCTAATAAATTACATTTCAAAATAATAATACACTCAAATCCAAACCTTAAAATAATTATTTAATGGTGATATTAAAAGTTGTAAATTTTTTAGAGGGAACAACAACATTTTAATCATTATATCTCCCTTTTTTTTTTTGCCATTATACACACGAAATTATTGAGGACACTAACCCGCTTTAGCACATACATGATGAGTAAATAAAAAATACTCCTCTCCTCCTAAACTCTAATGTTTAATAAACTACGGAGTATAATGTTTAATCTATCAACTTCCTCACTATTTTACCATTCACACCCACCTTTCTCTCTCTCCCCCAAACTCGTCGTCGCTCAAACACCTTCCCCCAACCACGTACCGGTGATCAGGTAAATTCGATAGGTTGGATCTGTAGTTTTTTAAAAATTTGTTTTAGGGTTTTGAATTTCAAGGTATAATCACAATTTTGTTCGAAATTTTTTCCCCAATTAAGTTTTTTTCTTCGATGTTTTACTTATTGTCGATTTTTTTATATTAAAATTATGTTCAATATATTTTAGTGAAATCTTTTATATTTTTTGAATATTTTCCTTAAAAGTTTGAGTTTTGGGGTTTTGATGATGGGCGGAACGATTCCGCTGTAAAATGGAATGGTGGGTGTACTCATATATTTTTTTTTTTTATTTCAGCAAAGGGTTTAACATTTCACATACCCTTTAATTGTATACTCCCTCTGTCCATCAAAAGTGTGTTAACTTTTTTTTTTACATGTTAAAAAAAAATCATATTTTAATTATAAAAAAGATATGTAAGGTAACAAATAAAGAATATTGTTGGTAGATATTCAATCTTATTAATAAAATAGAATTAATACTAAAAAGTTAGCTTTTTAAATAGAATAAGGATGTTCTTTTGTAGACAAGAAAAAAAAAAATGATCACACTTTTGGTGGACGGATGGAATATTTTTTTTTGGGTTGGTCTGCTATGGACTCGAGTGCATGTTGTGCACCCTAGTCCATGTTGCACTTTTCAGTTTACTGACTTACACTTTTTGGTAAATGGTGTTGCACTTTTTAATTATTAAAATGTATAAACCATTTACCAAAAAGTGTAAACACTCGAGTGCATACTAGACTTTACCTTATTTTTTTTAGGTGGGCGACTTCAATAACTCCGTGTGTACATATAACCGTGGACTTTTTTTTTTTTTAAAATTAGTGATTTGATCATTTTTTCTGTTAGGGATGGGGTATATACCCCTCCAGCTTTGATAGATGCACTCCCCCGATACAACTACTCCCCTCAAAACACATCAACGATAGATGCACTCCCCCCAAATTATCTATTATACCCTTTATCTTAAAATTCAATGTGATAAATGCACCTCCCCTATAAAACCCTAATTTTCCTCATTTTTCCCTCAAATTGGCCCAAACCCATCTCCTTCACCTCCTTCTTCACGCCGGCACTCTCCCAACGACAAGCTCCGCCATGCCCAGCCGCCGTCGACGTCGCCGTCTCACTCCCCCTTCCTCGCCGTCGCCGTCTCTCTCTCCCTCCCTCCCCATCGCCGCCGCCGTCGCACTCCCCCTCCTTTTTTTTTTTTTCATTTTCTGCACTCCCCCTCCTTTCCCCTCTCGCCGTCGCACTCCCCCTTCCGCCGTCGCGCCGTATGCCCTTCCTCCCCCTCGCGCCGTCTGCTCTTCCTCCCCGTCGCACTCCCTTTTTTTTTTCGTTTTTTCAACAGGCGGCGGCAGCGCCTCCTTTGTCGAGCGACGCCGCCGGCTCTTCCCCCAATCAGCCACGCTCCCGCCGCCTCCCTCCCACTTCCGTCGCCGGCCGCCGCTTCCGTCGTCAACACCTCCAGGTTTATTTGTTTTGTTTTTTTTTATTTTTATTTCAGCAAGTCGACCATAAACATTTTCATCGACCCTCGATGGTCGATGAGAGTGTTTATGGTCGACCCTTTATTGTCCAAATTTTTTATTTTTTATTTTTTAAATTCTTTCGACGAACCAGTGTCGACGGGGATGTGTTTGGTCGACAAATCAGTGTCGACGGGGAGGTGTTTGATCGACAAACCAGTGTTGATGAGAGGGCTTTTGGTCGACACTGATTTGTCGAAAATAAGTTTTTTTTTTAATTTCTAAATTTGGTGGTGATGGTGGTGTTGACTGTTGACGACGGCCGGCTGCCGGAGTGGAGGTGTTGACGACGGTCGGCGGCCGGAGGGGAGGTGTTGACGACGGCCGGCGGCCGGAGGGGAGGTGTTGACGACGGCCGGCGGCCGAAGTGGCGGCGGTGGCTGCCTGCCCTAAAATTAGGGTTAATTCAATTAAATTAGGGTTTTGAATAGGGAGTGTATGTATCTTTAATATTTTACTAAAAGGGTAAATATGGTATTTTATATGAATATTTAATTAATAAAAGTGGGTGGGGAGTGTATCTAACAAAGCTGGAGGGGTATATACCCCAACCCTTTCTGTTATGGACACCACTGGCTAAACGCAAAGGATACCCACGATTAAAACAAAAAAATACCCTTTCTCCTTTAACCTTACTTTTCCTTTTTTTTTTTTTTTTTTTGGTACACCCCCACTCACAGCAGCCCCCATTTTTCTTCTTTCCTTCTCTTCATCAGCTCCGTCCACTCACCGCTCCCCGCTCGCCGTCGCGCCGCCCACTCCTCCAACCAACGCCGCCCGACGTCGCGCCGCCCACTCCGCCAACGCCGTCCTCCACAGCGTGCGTCCCTTCGCCACCGCCTGCAGCCATCTTCCCCTTTCCCCGCGTCCACCCCTCCCCGCCTGGTAAGAATTGGATTTTTTTTTGTATTTTTTGTATTTGTTCGAAAAGAGATTTTTCCCTTTCTGCCATACTTCCATTTCTCTTTCACCAAGTTTGAAGATTCATCGATTTTTCCAATTAAATTTATTAATTTAGTTCAATTTGCCTGGAATAGAAGAGTATTTTACTTGAAATTGAAATAGTGCAATTCTTTTTGGATAGTCTCATTTGGAAGCATGATCTAGCCCTAAATTAAGGGCACGGTTATACGCCTGTTAAGAATTGAGTTTTTTTGTATTTGTCCCAAAATTTTTGTCGAATTCATTTACTTTTTTCGTTTTGTTTGTTTGTTCGAAAAATTATTGTCGAACTTCCAGATTTTTTTTTTGGTTTCATTAGGGTTTAACTAGGGTTGTTTTAATGGTCCCGTCAAAAAAAAGATGGTGGAAATATTCTGCCATTAAATGGAATGGTGAGTGTACTCATCTATAGTTTTTGTTTTTCAAAATTTCAATAAAGGTATATTGGACATTTCAGTACTCAATAGGTGTGTGTGCATATAACCGTGCCCAAATATGTTTCCACCACACGTACTCTAGGGCCCGTTTGATAGGAAAGAGGAAGCCCAGAAATGAAATATAAAAAAAGCCCAGAAAACCCCCCACGTTTACTGTAGCTTGTAGAGTTTATTGTAGCTTTGTAGAAGAGTACACCCCCTCCTACAAATTCATTGTTTCAGAAAGTTGCTTTGCCGCCATAGCCACTCAGTCCGCCGCGCTGCCTTTTCCATCTTACAGAGGATGCCCACCGCATAGGGAAATCTCTGCCGCTGCCTCGAGAACTTTAATTGGCAAAAGTCGCCGCCCCCTGCTCGTCTGTAAAACAGGGGAGGGTAAGTATGATTAGTTGAAACAATTTTGATATATATTTAACTAATAAATTGAGTTGAAAATAATTGATTGTAATCTCTGCAGTGCCTCCAATCGTTTAGTTATACATCAATTTGTAAGCCAGAGTGCCACTGTAATTTTGCAATGTTTTGATAAATATAAAATACGAAGAAAACTAGAAAATGTGAACGTCTCTACCAAAACTGATTGATGAAAACTCCCCATTCCGCTCAGTTCTGGAAAAGTGGACTGACCACTGGTCAAAGTCAGTCGCCCACCCCACTATCTTTTGATTCAAACATTTTTTTCTTTTTGATTGGAGGAGAGAGAGAGGAAGTTGGGATTCATCAGTATTCAATTGTGACCAGAAATCTTGTTGTATGTGCAGTGGTGTTTATCAAAGATTAACGTGGGATTCAAAAAAAATTCCAAAACATCATTGTTAATTTTCTGCTTGGATGTTTGCTGATTAATTTGTGGTTGAAATTCTTGTTATTAAAATTTGTAAGTTCTCACGCCTATCAAGCGGAGTCTTAAAATTTTGTGCATCATTTAAAACTTTTTCATGGACCAGCCTGTTACTATTAAACCCTAAGTCCTAAACCCTCTAATCTATAGGCTCATTTCATCAAACAGTTCCATATTTGCTCTTTACTCTTTCGTCATTGATTCTGTTGCAGGATTATAGATCAATCCATGGATGACATGGACCTCGACCTCGACCTGGACGAGCTCCCGACCAAGGGCCGGAACCGGCCATCTCGGTTCGCGCCTAAGGGCTCTCTTAGACCCAAAACCAAAACTGAACCAACTGAATCACGGCCACCATCAAAAGTGGATGTTGGTGTCGGGCCTGAGTTGAAGCCCAAGTTTGCAACCAAGAAAGAAGATGTTGGTGCGAAGCCTGAAAATGCTAACAATGCAATTGATATTGATGTCGAGGTGAAGCCTGATGTGAAAGAAGAGGCGGGAGATGATTTAATGGATATCGATGCAAGCGGAGTTGATGTTGAGCCTGAAGATGAAGTTGTTAAAGAATTCGATGTTTATTTTACTCCTTCCATTAATCCTCAGACTCAGGTAAGTGACCAATTTATGTCTCTGTGTTTCTTGATGAAATTCAAATGACAACTGAAATTCTTACTATTCTTCAGATGTATGTGTTTCAATATCCGCTTAGGCCACAGTGGCGGCCATATGAATTAGACGAACGATGCGAAGAGGTATGGACAATCTTTTATCTGCAATTGATTTTGTGTTGAAAATCTTTGATGTTATTGTTTTCTCATGATAAAAGAACTCATCTGTAAGCTAAATTGAAAATCATGTTAATATTTCGAGAAGTTGTGGATTATATTTTAGGTGAGAGTGAAACCAGAAACTGCAGAAGTGGAGATTGATTTGTCTATTGATACAGACTCCAAGAATTATGACTCTAACGCTGATCCCAGAGCGCAGATGAAAAAACAGGTTCACCTTTGTGATATCTACTTATTTAAAGTTTTGGGTTTACTTGAAAGTGATCAATTTATTTCATTGCATATAAGTGAGTAATGTGGGTCAATCCATTTTGTGAGCCAAAATTTGGAAGACAAGAAACTTTAATTTGGTCTTAGGCTGATAACTTCCATCTTATTGTCATTTTATGATTCTCAGACCTTCCCCTATTGTTATACAGTATTATTTATGTAGTTGCTCTTTTGTTTCATCAAGGAAATCACTTTAGTCATATCTTTGCATTTGATATCATGCTAGACTCTTTCTACATCATGGAAGCCGCCTTCTACAAGTGGGTGTGCTGTTGGCGTTCTCTCCGGAAATAAGGCACGATCTTTCATCTCCTTTAAGGCCCAGTTTATTTTCTTTTGGATCTTGATGTCTCTCGCTGAAATGAATTTTAATGTTTTTGCTTTATACCCTTTTGTCTTTCATGCAGTTATACTTGAGTCCTATTCATGCAGTAGTACAACTCAGAACATCAATGCGTCATCTCGATTCTAATTCTAAGCAATCTAAAAGGAAGACTGCTGATGCAGTGAAATTAGAAGAGCCCCAAGAAGTAAAACCTT
This sequence comes from Galeopsis tetrahit, assembly GCA_963675135.1. NCBI lineage: Eukaryota > Viridiplantae > Streptophyta > Magnoliopsida > Lamiales > Lamiaceae > Galeopsis > Galeopsis tetrahit. The sequence continues at coordinate 85,892,040 of OY776121.1, forward strand.
CAACATCTAAGAAACAGGTTAGTTGTCTTTCTCTGGCATGCTTGACAAAAAAAATTATCGGTAAGTTATATGATTACAATTGTGGATCATAAAATATATTCTGTTTATAAAGTATTTTTTTCCTCTTTAACCGTATTTGAAATGTCATTACATTTTAATGATGTCAAGAGTTATGAAACAGTGTTCTCATGGTCGTTCTATTTTTATTCCTATATATCTTACCATTAGAGATGTCCTTATTTGTGTCCTCATTATAACATTTTGCTTCTCCACTTAATTCCTTACAGACCAAAACTGTGGAGCAGACCAAGGATGTCGGAGCGGTATGTATATATTGTCTCTCTTCTTTTTCTTGATGATAATATATCTGTGTCATCCTTAATCTATAAGATTAGGTTATTCTTGAAGTAGTTGATTCTCTGTTGACTTTCCATAAAATATATTTCTGATAGCTAAATGGATGTTTACCTGAGTTAACTAATATAGTCATAGTTCACATGTAAGGTGTATGTTAAGGACCTTTGTTGTTTTTCCATATTCAAAATACAAAGTTTCTATTATTAGTACTGTATAGTTGTATGATTTATGTATCTTATTATTTTTTCTATTCCCTTGTTCAAATATGTTGGTGCCACATTTTAGAATTGGGATTTCAAACAAGTCTTCTGCAGACGGCCCCTGGAAAATCACCCTTAGAGTGAAGTAAATGATTAACCTATTCAATCAGCGAAATAAAGGCCTTTTGCACTAGCTAAGTGCTCCTTAATGATCAACCTCATATTTGCTTATTTTAGATGTACTTTTAGAGGTTGGTTTTCTTTTGTTTTCTTTCTACAATTTGTTTGATGGACAATTTGAACCTCATTTACCAATAATTAGAGCCAAAGATTTTACATATACTGCTCACAGGTAGGATTAATTGTTACACATGTAGGTCCTTGTAATTTGCTGCTATTATGGAAGGCTCTCGCTGCCTGTTTTTTCTTAATTAAAATTTCCAGAATATTCTAAAAGTCAAATAGTTTCAGACTTTTCAAATCTATTTTTGTCACTGCTCTTTGTTCCTGTCAGGAATGGGTTCCTCTCAAGTACCATAGTGTGAGGAGTAATCTGGCAGAAGGATACCTACAAAAAGTAATGAAACGAGAAGGGACACAGATTAACTTCTCCATGAGCTCGTATGCATTTACAAGTCTATTTTTCGAATGCTTTAATGGAAGATGTTTCTTAAATTATGCTAGCTTTGAAGAGACTATATATTTGTTTTTAAATCTTTTTTTTCTTCAAATTTGTAGGAATGACTATCTGCATAGCTTGTGTCCTGCCTCCTCCAGTGATAGCCTCAGTTCCAAAGCCCCTCCAAAAAGGTATCCAAATTGAAGATGGAGGATATGGTTTCTGAATTCTGATTTTTGTCTGTTGATTTATTAGCAAGGATAACAATTTGAAATTTGCTGTCTCTAGCCACTTTGGCTATACAGTGCATTAATTGTACTTGTTGTCGCATTCTAAAGGGTCCATTCATTCTAAAACTATTGTCTTGAATAGGTTACAGTTCTATACAGATCTTTTTTCATGACCTTTTTCTTATGTTCATTTGTTTAATTGAATAATGAGGGCTTGTTTTGCTTGAGAGTTGATTCAGAAAACTTCGCTTCTGTATGCCTGATTGCTATAGCATCTCTTAAAAACTCGGAAGGGTGAATGATTCTTCAAATAAAAATAAATTCTTTTACCTGAACCTTATTGAGTTGGATGGATGAAAGACATGACCCTTACCTTCAGTTCTTGGATCTTATTTCAGCCTCCTAAGGTTTTTGGTTTTCACTCTGCAAAGGATTCTAGTGAATAGTGAGAACGTATCATAGAAGTCTGTCATTTATATGCTTCATATTAATATTTTCTTGGATATGGAAATTTCATGTCATCGCATTTCTTGATGTGCATTTTGTGATATTACTTTTTTCCCATCTATCTGTTCATTTGTCCTGCTGCACTATTCTGATAAATGCTGCCATGTTTTTTTTGTTGCTAATTACTGTTAGCATGCCTGTTTTACAGAAATTCCAGCATCATGTCTCATGTTTCCGAGTACATTTTGGGCAATTGTATGCGAGATATCAATGTTGATCTCATATAGTGATGATATTGCAGGTCTTTGCTGGCCTTACCGTTGAAAGAACGATTCCAAACTTGGCTCTGTGAGGTCTGGAACTATTTATCTCGATATCAAAACTGTACATTGCAGATTTTTTTCTATTGTTCAATTTGCTGCTTGTCAGCTTGCTGAATTCATATCTGTTCATAGTTAGGACTATTATGTTACTCTAGGCAGCTATTCTGGTTGTTACTGCAAATCATAATGCGTCCATAACAACGGTTTCAGATATTATTTTTACCTGTGGCAAACTAGGAATACTTATTACTCCCTCCGTTTCACAACGATAATTAAAATAAGGCTCTAGATCCTTTCTAGTTCTTGCCCCCATTTTCTTCTTTGTTTTCCACGTCTGCTCTCTTCTCCTTTGTCATGCACTAATATAAGTATATTATGTTTCCAACAATTGATCGATTTGTGATGTTGGTGGAACAGGGCCCTCAACTTCACAGATTTGACGCTCTTAAGTACCTGGCCCCAGATGAACCTCCTGAAGAAGTTTTAGCTGTCTTGCAGGAACTTGCTCGCTTAGTTCATGGACTCTGGGTTCCTAAAAGTTCTCTGGTCTATGGACCTGAGGGAGGATCCCGTGTTTTAGCTAGGGATTATGTTCTTCTTCTATTTAGCAAGAATGTGATCATTAAAGACTCTGAGTTACATAAAAATACTGTTATGAATAAAGCTATGAAAGAAGTTCTAAATGTAATGGCTACAGAGAGACCCTGCTTTAAAGATTGGAAACTGAAAGAGTCTCCTGATTTGAGTTTCATAAAACTCAATCCCTCTGTTGTAAAGAAACAAGAGGAAGAGTGGGAAAGATTTGGGAAGCATATTATTGAGCATATTGGTATTGGTGGGAAAAAAGGGGCTGCTTCGAAGAATTCTTCAAAGAATAGTGCCACCGACCCCCCCACAGCATCAAAAGGTTCCAACAAACAAGCTACAAAGACGTCAAGCAGTAAAACTGGGATGTCTGAAGAAGTTCGAGAGCAAACACTTAAAGCTGTTCAAAGACTTTTCAAGGATACAAAGGTTTGCAGGTGAGATCATTTCTCTTGTGAAGCTTTTATTTTCAAATTCTTCTAACAATTATAATTGCTTGATTGAAACGAGTGGAAGAACGTGTTGTTGCTGCCATCTTCTCCCACTTAATGCACTGATCACTCTAAAAATTCTTTTTTTGATAACTTATGTGATATGCTGCTGTGTTTCATATTTCCTTCATTTTGAGTTTGAATGCATTCTTACTTTCTTAACGTTGTGCAATTCTGTAATTTTAATATCATTTTGAATCTTCAAATCTCACTGGAATGCCTTGGACACTTTGAAGGTCTATGCTAAATGTATCTCTTTTTTTTTTTGTATGATTGCAAGGATATGTTTAAGTTGACCTGTTTCATGTTATACTTTAGCTTCAGTTGGTAAATAGTAAAATTAAAAAATGAGTTAAACTTCTGTTGCCATGACATAGTTTTTCTTTATTACCCAAAACTTATTCTAAGTTATTATAAATTCCCAAAGAAATTTGTTATATTGCAAAAAGTGATATTTTCTCAAGACTCGGAATTTTAATTCCTGCATTTCTTACTTTTATTGAACCAAACAAATCATGAGGGGAAGTGGGCCTTTATGTGAGATTTAATTTGATCTTTTGTATTTTATGCTATATCAGTTTTCATCAAATAAGACAACAGTTAAGGGACATGGCATTGGAAGTTTCTGGGTCTGCCCGTTCAACGGGATTTGCCCGAGGGGCAGTGGCTGCAGCAAATAGTATTGATGCTTTTCCAGAGGAGCTTCAGGAAATCATCAGTCAAGTAGCTGTTAATATTCACGGAATCTTTGTCCCGATATCCTCTACAGATAATATAAAATTTGATCCATTCAGGTCATATCCATAGTAGATATTAAACTCATTTTACTGAATAATTATTTAATACCATCAAAATTTTATTTCCTGTATTAATGCTCAGTACTTTCCTTTGCAGGAGAGTTGTTATTGATCTTTTTTGTGCTGAAGGATCAAATGCAAAGCTTAAAAAGGCTACCATACACGAGGCTGCAAAATTGAAACTTGAAAGGGAAATAACTCCGGTTGAGTATAACAAGGTAATGAGCTTTTCTATATTGATGAAACTGAAATGACTCGTTATTTAGCCTGGTCATGTTACTCAGGTCAAACTAACTAAAAGTAATAAGTTGCATGTGTGCGTTTGAGTTGAGTTTCTTTTGGGGGTGTTTGCAAAAAGTTGTACAAACTCTTAATCAATTGTTTTACTTTTCAGAATCAATTAGGAGTGTTTTTTTTATCAGATTAAATAAGTTGTCAAAAGCAGAAAAGCTATAACTTACTATCAACTTTTACCGTTAAGCAATTTCTCCATATTTTTTTGCAAACAGCCCCTTTGTGAGGTTCTGAAAATGATTGCCTCTATGATATACTAGTTTTTTCTTATTTTCTTACATGTGGTTTTGTTGCAGGTTTTGCAGGAACTGTGTGTATCTCAAGGCGGTGCTTGGGTCCTCAAGAGTGCTGATGTTAATCCAGAACCATGATGTTTAAGCCGACGAGTTCATACAGTACAGTATGTCATAGTTCACTAAGAAATCATGTAAGTAAAGTAGGGCTGAGTTGGTAACTTGGAACCATTTTTTGAAGCTGCGCGAGATACATACTAGCTTAAGTGAAGGACAGCAGAATTCACATTCTAGCTACAAGGTGCATGAATTAGACATTAGATTGATTGTAAAAAGTTAAACATCAAATCTGCATGATGGAATACTACCTTTTTTTTTTTTTTTTTAAATCTCACCTGATTTCACTGAATGAGTTAGTTTTCAATCCAATAATACTCCTGGCCAGCATGAAAGAGCTCACACCTAAAAAATTTGACATATTTTTGGGCCTGACTGCTTACAAATTGCCAAGTTTATACATATTTATATTTTCTACTTATTAAATACTCCCTCCGTTTTAATTTACTGTTGCTCTTGGGAAAAAAAAGTTCTAAAATCTGTCCTTTTTTTTTAAGAGATATTAATTTGTTTTGTTTTATTTTATTTTTTAACTTTGCTCTTTTCTTTAGGAACATGTTAAGTTATAGGAGTATATTATGACCATAAATGATTCATTAATATGTAAGAGGGTATATTAATTATTTTATAGGAGTACAAATAACCATTTAGTAATAAATGATACTTAATCTATATGAAAAGAAAGAAAAAAACGACCATTAAAGTTGAATGGAGGAATATCCCAAGCCAAACTAAAGCATTCAAATATTTATTTTTATTTCTATATAAAGCCAATTTGTATTTCAAATCTGAATTCAATCATAAAAAGCATAATACAATACAATTTCAAGCAAGATTCCACAAGAGATACAAAACAACATTATGGTTTATATATCTTATTTTGCTTGAAGCTCAATATATATATAATGTTACACTTTTTTGGTATGTTTTGAAATTTTGGATTGCTGAAACTGGAAATTAATGAAAATATAGGCCACGTGACCCTGCAGCTTCACCGACCACGTGTTTTGATGGTACGTAATGGATGATGATTAATCATTAATCCGAGTATTTACTGCAACTTCAGATTCTTCATATACCTGCTGTGCACATTATTAAATATATTAATATTCGATGAGATAAGAGTTAGTAGTACTATTTTTCATTAATTACATTGTGATTGTAAAAAAAATTAATGAAGGGTCAGGTTCAATGATTCTAGACGCTAATGTGAACTGGGATTTATTAATAAAATGTTAGTATAATTTTACTAATTTTTGTTAAACAAATTAAGAATGATAGGGTTTTTGAATTGAGGAAAATAAATACTATATATCATGTGATGATGACCTTATCGTCAAAATTAATTCCAATTAAAAATGATGGGTTTCTATGTGGGAGGGAGGCCATGTGCTATATTTATATTATCTCTACAACAAGAAAGATTAGATTTCATATGGACTCTTCAGTGTAATTAATACAGTAATTTGAGTAATTTACTCCAAGTAAAAATACAATAATATTCAATATATTTTATATGTATACATATACACATTATTTTAAAAACCAGGCTCCTAAAAATTTGTAATTTTTTTTATTGGCATCATAGGAGGACCATATCTTACTTCACATTAATTGATTTACGTAACATTATTTTTTATTTTATGAAGAGGAATTTTGGTTGAAATTAAATTAATTATGAGTATTGAAATATATATAACCTGATGTTTTGATTGAGTATATTGTATCCTCCTGCTCCTACTCGTGTGGTGTAATTGGGAATGGGGACTTGATCAGTCTCAATGTGCATAATGTCCTTCACTAGCACTTGATAATGCCTCCCAACTTCTTCTGCTGATTTCCCACTCACTGCCCTTGCTATGTTGTTCCATCGATCCGGTGTCTCCTTGTCGTAGCGAGCCAACGCCTCCTCGAATTGCTTGTTCTGCTTCGAACTCCAACGCGATGATGACGATGTCATCGAGCTCGATTCCATTACTAGCTTAATTTGTAATGAGAGTGAGTTGCTGATATATTTTATTTTCTCAAGTGATGAGGGTTTATATATAGAGAGAGAGGAGGAGGAGGATTTAATTAAAGGTGATGGAGGGGACAAAATTTCATTTGGAAATAAGGGAAGGGAGGAGGGGGTGTTGGAGGTTTTTTCTTTTTTTAAATAAATATTCTGCTTTTAAGGCTCACAAAATGAACTAAGACCAAGAAGAAGGAATTAGAGGGAATGTATTTTTTTCGGTGAATTAATTTAATAAATTCTTGAGAATCTTTTTTTTCATTTCTTTCTTGGGCTTAATAGCCGCAAAACGAAAAAAAAACACTAATTTAACATTATAATTGCAATTGTGAATGCAATTAAGTAAAGTATACAAACGACATTGTTGAATTCATGATTTCTGTTACAATTATGCAAAAAAGTAGGGTTAATAATGCAATTGAGTAAAATATCATGATTTTTTTTCATAAGTAATTAGCAGATATAAACGACGTGAACGTTCGTATATTGGTCATGACCTAAACTGTTTGAGATATTAAAATCATGAAAAAAAGAAAAAAAAAAAACAGACATTCAATAATTATAGTTAAAATGCAATTAATAAAAGTAGGCAAAAATTTGTATGTGACACCATCTCACGGATCTTTTTCTGTGAGATATATCATTTTAATCCATATTTCAAAAATTTGGGTAGGATAACCCATATTTTTTTCTAAATTTTGATTCGTAAAAAAAGTGATAATGTTTAATTAAAAAGTTATAATATTTTTAACAAAAGTAACTATCATTTTTTGTTCAAACATTATCACTTTTTATATATAAAAGTCGTCTCACAAATCTCATCCGTCTCACCCAATACTAGCCCATAGTGTTTTAAAAAAATATATATGTATATGGCGCAAATTGATGAGATGGAGAATTGTAACCAGCTGGTGAGGATAATTAGATCCCCTTATCGCAAGACCGTATTAGTTAAGATAGATGCGCCAGCTTCAACGAACATACTCATATATCCCATAAATAAGATATATTCTTTCTTCTCTTTTTAGAATGTATATTGTTTTCTTTTGTATTTGTAGACATTTTCACCTTTTGTTTTGCCTAGTGTTTGATGTGCAAATTGTGGGGAAAACTCATCTTTTGCCTTTAGTGTTCCTATACCTTTTTATCACTTTCTTGTCTTTATGTACAAATTTATAGAGTTTCATTAATCTCTTCATAGGTGCAAACCACTATACATTTCGAGTTCATAGTGTACATTTTGAGTTTGCACTACATATTTACAATTCTTAGATAGTGTGCAAATAAATTGTACCTGGAAGTAAGTTTTTTTTCTTTTACACTAAAATGCAAATCGTGTTTACAAATTGAACCTAAAAGTAATTACCCTTGTACTGCTATCGGGTAGGATGTGTGACACAACACACTTTTTGGTAATCCTACGATGGACTGTAAATTAATTAAAATTTCAATAAACTTATAAATTTTAAGTTAAATTTTCAATTCAAACCTTGAATCACATTTTTTTTTTGGAAACGGCCAAAAACTTTTATTACGAGGGTATCAGGAATACCCAAAAACAGAATTACAACAAGAGAGTACAAAAATACAACATCAAAACAGAAGAGAAGAGCCTAGTTATGTGAGACATTGTTTCGGTTCCTGAGCCAATCACTAATTCCACATTCCTTCTTAATCAAAGAATAAGACTTGAGCCCAAACCTTGAATCGCATGCGTAACGTATGTAAACAATTTATTCATTTTATTTTTATACTCTATTTATTTTAGACATTCAATCCTTTAATTTTGGGCTCATCAATATATTATTTGTGTAAATTTTGAAGAGAAAAAATATATAGTGAAAGATAAAATGAATACACGTACAATTTCTATTCACCAGTTTTCTCTCTAAGAAATTTACAATTAATTTATGGTAATAAGATATAGAAATTTCGAGTTTATCACACATCAGTTTATTAAATTGTGTATCTTTAATTAATTTGGTGTACACACAAATATACAATCGAGTGTGTTTTACATGTTAGTATATGAATTTTATTTTTAGATCTAATTTGAAATTTGTCTTAACATCTTAAGTTTAATGCATCCACGAAATGGGCTGAAATGATTATGTGATAATTATATTACTAGTGGGATTGTGAAGGAAAAGTGAAGATTTAACGTTTTAAAGTTGAAAAGATTGGCCAAATTAAAATATATATTCTAGTTGTTTGGAATCAGTCGTATGGGTTTATATATGCATTATCTGCAGATTCTTTCCATTTCCATTGAACAAGCTGAATCGATTCCTTTAATATAATCCTAACGAAATAAAATCTTCATTTGTCTCTTCAAAGTAAAGGGAACATTCATGCATGACCATATTGATTCCCACTCCTTTCCCTTTTATTTATAATTATTTGACTATACCCTTCCTCAACTCAGGGATCTTTTTAATTATAACTTTTAAAATCTAACAAATTAAACAAAATTTTAATTTAAAAAACAGAATAAAAAAGTTAACAGAAGAAGGATTTTTACTCGTTCAGTACGACAGTACCTGTAATTATTTGTATAACAAATTTCAAATGTCTAAAATTTATGCTCCTGGTGCATTTTATTGTAAATTTCTACACTTGTTGTGAATAAAAAGGTAATATAAATTAATTTAATAATTAACTAGAAGTTTAGAATAACTAGCTACACTAGTGAGACGGCTAGTTTTTTTTGGTCACTTGACATATAAAAGGATTTGAGAATAAGTCATGATGAATTTATACTAAGTAAATTTACTACTGTAGTAATTACTTGGATGGTTATGAATTTGTTTTTTTTTTTTTCAAATTAATACTCCATTAATTAGAAAAAATATCTTTCATGACACTATTTTGTTCTTGAAACAAATTAAAGAAATGCATGGGAACTTGCTCAACCTCTAGTCATCGACTCTATGCTTAACTTGGAAGATTAATGTTGTATATCGGTACGTTTTCGGTTACACTCATTGACAAACCAGAATCGACCATATACACTTTCGTCGATAAATTGTTATCGACGAGAGTGTATATATTCGACACTGGTATGTCAAAAATTCTGAATTTTTTAATTTTTATTTTGAATTTCTAAGATATTTTTGATGGTGGGGGTGGTGGTGGCGGGTGACAGAAAGTGGTGGTGTAGGCGGCTACAAGGATTAAAGTTTAAATGTTGAAAGAGGGTGTGGTTAGTAGTGGAGGTGCAGACGTGCAGTGGTATTTTAGATTTTTTATATTATTATTAAATTAATAAACTGAAGAGGGGAGTGTCCTTAACAAAGCTGGAGATGCAAATAGCCGTACCCATGTTTAACTGAGCCCATTTATTATAAATGGAAGACTAAGGGGCCCAATACTGATGGATTCGGGTTAAAACCCGGTTGCAAGTTGGATGAAGGGCAGGCAGGGGTTAACGAACGCATCAGGGTTTTGAGCATTTCCCTCACTTATCTCGAAGGTCCGCCATTTTCAATCGTTGAGCAGGTAATATCAGCTGTTCCTGACTTCACCGAGATCTTTCGAATTTCCAGATGAAGATTCTAAGCTCCTCTTTTTTTTTTTTTTTGCTGTGGGATACTTTTAATTGAATAATTCGGGGTAGAGAGGGATCATAGAAATTTCAAAATACGTTTCTTATATTTGCCGTGCAGAAGTTACAACAAGATCTCGAAATCTACCAAAATCAAACAAACGTTCATCTAAGATATCGATTTTTCTTTTTTATGTTTTGTTAATTTCTCACCTGTTTCGTAGATTCGATTAAAAACGTTATAACAATGTACTTAGCATTTGTTTCTTATATTTAACTTAGCTTATCATTCTTGGCCTTCATCTATTTGCTGTTTGAATTCTTAATTTATGTGGGTTTCTAATTCTTGTTTTAAGAAGAAAGTTTTATGTGCCTAGCTTTGTTAACATGTTATCTTTGTAGCATGATAGCATCTTGTCATCTAACCATAAATTTTGGTCGACTGCAGGTGCACTGATTCACATGGCTAATTAAATAGTTTTGTTGTCCTAGTCACAGTACTGACTTAAAATTAGTGTTAATCTGTAGTTGGAGCTGATATTCTTGGAATTCCTATATTAGCTGTTGCCACCACCTTAGTTGAGGCTAGAGAGAAAGATAAGACATGAATTTGAGACGAATCTTCAGCAGACACACAATTAATGGCATATCAAAGCTCAATAGTAGGGTAATCCCGATACACTCATCTGGTTACAGATGTGTTGCAGCCAGTAGCATCTCCACACCTCCTTCTTTTCATCCATTAGGAGGTTTATCTTTTGTCAACTGTGCTAAAGATTCAAGATTCGATAAATCTTTAAGTAGATGTGTTCACACTTCAGAACATGTAAGTACAGATGACTTGTCGAGTGCTGTGGAATGCGAATCAGAAGCTGATGCTACAGTGAATGAGTTCTTGTCCAGATTTGTTTGGGTGATGCGTAAAAAGCTCTCTGAAGCTTATCCTGATTGTGACAAGAATACAATCAATGGGATGCTTAAGATCATTGTTGAAAACGTTGTATCAGAGATTGAAAAGGGTGGTCTTCAACAGATGACTGGGGCTGTATCATCAATTCCTTCAGAGGATTTAAGTGAGGACTTGTGGAGGACTGTTTGGGAGGTCAGCAATGTAGTGATGCAAGACATGGAAAAAGAGAAGAAAAAAGAGAGAATGAAGAGTTTTCTTCAGTCTGAGGAAGTTAAACAGATGTATCGATTTGCTGGTCAAGTGGGCATTCGTGGTGAGCTTCTGCGAGAGCTCAGGTTTAAGTGGGCCCGTGAAAAAATGGAGCAAAGTGATTTTTATGAGAGCCTAGAACGCCTTTACAAGGAGTCAAAGGAAAGTGATGAATTAGGAAAAGAAAATGCTGGTGGAAAAGGGATTGTGGGGACTGTCTCTCTTCCCAAACGACATGGGAAGATTAAGTACAAGATTTATGGGCTTGATTTATCTGATCAAAAGTGGGCAAAGGTAGCTGATAAAATTCATGAGACTGGAGAAGTTATGTGGCCTCAGGAGGCAAAGCCTATTTCTGGCAAATGCAAAATTGTTACTGAAAAGATCCTCTCCTTACAAGAAGAAGATGATCCTACTCCGCTTTTACGTGAATGGTTAGATCTTTTAGAACCTAGCAGGATTGACTGGATTGCCCTTCTTGATAAATTGAAAGATCATAATTCTCATCTATATTATAAGGTATGAATCTTTGGTCTTTGCTGGAAATTTTATTTGGCAATAATAACATTTGCTTAGTTGCTGATATATAATTATTCAACTCATGAATACTTTTGTTTAACTGGAATTTTTAGCTGGAATTTTTTTCAATACATTGTTATAGTTGCTTGCATAATTTTTGTAAGACACGAGTCATAGAGGTATTTTTGTAACCTTTTTATTGTGTTTTGCTAAAATTAGATACGGGCTACTTGCGCAATCCCGTATATATATATATATATATATATATATATATATACATATTTATTTATTGGAATCATTTCATGATAAAAATATCATTTTGTGAAGCAAAAGTTTTGGTTCTCTTTGATTTAATTGATATAATGTGCCAGTTGAAATTGTGATGAAAATTTTCATCTTTTTTTCCTTTACGAGTTTTATGAAGTAATAAATGGGTCCCTTTGAAAGTAATATCCATCGAGTCCTTGAATCATGAAAAAATAGCTTTTTGTGTGCATCATTTGCTTGTAGTTGGAGAAAGGCCTAGTTGTTGTATGTGTCTCTTTTCTGAATTTGGCTGTATACAATGCATATTATCCTAATGATTGCGTAGAGAAATGGTCGACACACAGAGCAATATACCTAGTTGCTGAAATTCACGTTCCTTTAGTTGCTTAGTGTATTTATTCATCTCAAAATTGAATTTTTCAGAACAATACATTCTTTTAGTTGCTGGTTTATAATTTTTCATCCCAACTTTGTATTTATTTAGGAAAGAGACCCACTCTTAGAAAACTTGGTCCAACTGAATGTTTAACCTTGATAAATTTCAGATTAAATACCAACTTTCTCGAGGTTAATATCCCAACCGATTAACTTTGTTGGTATGTTTTAGATTGCAGAATCTGTACTTAGCGAAGAGTCCTTCCAGGCAAGCATACACGACTATTCAAAACTGGTTGATGCTCTTGCTAAAGAAAATCGTATGGAGGATGTCGAGAGAATTTTAAAGAAGATGAGCGAGAATGGCATTGTACCTGATGTTATCTTGTCAGCATTATTGATTCAAATATATTGCAAATCGGGAAATCTTGATCGAGCAAAAGAATCATTCGACAATTTAAGGGCCCAGGGATTTATGCCAGACATGAAGGCTTATAATTCATTGGTCATAGCCTACGTGAATGCTGGTAGACCAAAAGAAGCTGAGGCTATGTTTAGAGATATGGAAACAAAAGACATCAAGGTCACAAAGGAGACGTATATGGCCTTGCTTCGTGCATTGACCAAGGCTGGAATGGTTGATGGGGCAGATCGTATTTTCACATCTACACTATTTTATAGCTCCCATAACCTCGAATCTTGGACACTAATGATCGATGCATATGCCCGAATTGGTAATCATGATCATGCTAGGAACTGTTTCAATCGAATGATGAAACTTGGGCATAAGCCAGATGATGCATGTATTGCTAGTGTGATTTCTGCATATGAAAAGAAGAATATACTTGATGAAGCCTTGAATCTCCTATTAGAACTTGAGAAAAATGGATTCGAGCCTGGAGTTTCTACGTATACAGTTCTGGTTGATTGGTTCACTAAGTTGGAGCTTTTTGATGAAGCAGAACAGATTTTGGATAAAATTTCTGAGCTGGGGGAGGTTCCCCCCTTTAAGCTCCATATAAGCCTTTGTGACATGTATATTAAATCTGGGGCTGAGAAGAAAGCTCTTCAAGCTTTAGGAGTTCTGGAGTCAAAAATTGAGCAATTGGAGGCTTTGGACTTTGAGAGGATAATAGTTTCACTTAAAAAGGGGGGCTTTCAGCAAGATGCTCAAAGGTTACGAGATTTGATGGGAGCTCGGGGGTTTGTGTTGTCTGACCAAGTGGCGGTATCTCTGATGTCATCTCAAGCTATGGGACATATTACTAAACGTAAGACGGGCACGCTGGGAAGCCGGAAATGATGAAATGTATGCAGTATCATTCCTCAAGTTGCCTAAGAAGGCAAAATGATGATAGATCTAATGGAGATTCATAGTAAGTGGCATTTTTCACGTAGTCGTTTTAGTCGATTAGATTTCTTATCTTTTATTCTTTTGGTTGCCAGATACTCCTCCTGTTCCAATTTAATTGTCGCTTTTGGGCCTTTCACATTGATTAAGAAGGTTGAAAAAAATATACTGTACTAATTTCTCTAGGAAAACCAAAAGTGACATGTTTTGGAGCAATTTTTTCTCTAAACCGACAGTTAAAATTGGAATGTAGGGAGTAATTACTTTGGAGTCTCTGGTGCTTGGTTCTGAAGGTATCCATTGAACATTCTGTTTATCTTTGTGCTTTATATTTTCTTAACTTTTTAAAAAAAATCCCATTTCTTATGTTTGATTTTTGAGACAGTATATGTTCAAAGACCTTAAAAAACGTGTACATTTTAGTAAGTGCGGATGGTTTTTGCTGGGCATAATTCGTAATATCCGTCATAATATGCTGCCTGTCTAGTGATATACATCTTCCTACATTTGTTCACAAGATCTTTGTGACATATATTCAGAGCTTGTTGAGAGTATCATTGCGGTGATTTAAATTGCAGTTGCATGAAACTACCTAAAAAGCATTCACTGCACTACAGATTAGAAGTTTGAATTAATCTTGATGAACAGATCTCTATTCTAATAGTAATCTCCTTGGATAAAGTCATTTAGTCGCTTCGTTTCTCCATTTTGTTGCTCCAGTACAGCTCGAACAATATCCGTGATTGAGATCATGCCTACTATCTTCCCATCTATTACAGGGGCATGCCGTATGTGATTCTCTACAAGCATAAATATTCAATTATTTTTCCTATCATACTCATATTCAATTTGCTTTCACTCTGCACATCTATCTATGAATTTGCTTATTATTCTACGGGTAATTTGAAAAAAATGCCCTATAACTTTGATGATATTATGAAAAGGTCCTGTAACTTTTGAACTATACGAAATTGCCTTATAACTTTAATAAAGTTGGTATAATGCCCAATGACCGGTTGTATCAAGTTATTTGGCATTTTTGTCATGTTTTTTGCTTGACATGGCTTATTATTAAATTGCAACGTCAGCTCTTCCGTTTGTGGGGCAGTTTTATCAATAAATTTGAAGTTACAAACATTTTCATATAATTCAAAAGTTACAGAGCATTTTCATAATATCATCTTTCATAAATATCGTTGAAGTTACAAGGCAATTTTTTCAATTATCCCTTATTCTACTACTATGTTTTGTTCTTGTCTTATACTCTTGAAGTCTTGATTGGTAATTGTAGGATAATACATACCTGTCATTAGCTGCATTGCATGAAGAATGTTTGTATCGGAGCTTACTGATAATAGCTTATCCTGTTCAGGGTTAAAAAAACATTAAGCAAAGAGTCATGAGAGATCGCCAAATGCATGAAGATAAAGAGCATCAACCTGATCAGTCATGATCTCACCAACTTTTGTGTATTTAGATGACCTATCATGTACGATCACCTTCCTCAAATAATCTGTTTTGACATTAAACATAACTCATGATTTTGAATTTCAAGACCACTTGCATCAGGTTGTGATTTGCTTCCACATTTGTCAAATCTTAGTATTTTTCTTCTGGATATTAGTTTAGCATTTATGAACATGTTGAAGTAATAATACCTCGTTCGGTGAAAATTCCTGCTATCAGGTGTTGTTCCCCTGGCTTTAGGACCACCAATGATCCTATGTTGTTCTGTGCCATCTGCATGTTTTTAACTTTTTCAATACCAATATGAGAGGTAAATGAATTATTTACCGAGTCATTGGGGCTAAAGAAAGAAACTTACCTGCTTCACAGCGTCATAGACACTGTCATCTGCTCGACACCAAAGCCAAGACCCTACCTTTTCGTCTCCCTTAGTCAGTAGTACTTGTGCTACAGTTGTATTTTGCAACCCCTTTTCTGGCAATGAGTCTGATTGTGTTACCGTTGCATCATTAATGCCTTCTTGATTCTTTGTTGGACAGGATTTTATCACTGTATCCGAATAGCCCTGATTCTTGATGTGAATATTATTGTGGCAATATCTGAGTACTCGAAAAAGTCCTTGCATCTTAAGTCCTAGAATTTAAAATTATGGTCAAATTAGAGTAATAGTCTTGACTTGTTAATATTTAAAGGATCTTAAGTAAAGATTTCTGTGAAAGTTAATTTTTGTCATTTTTACTGATTTTTTACATTGTCTGCACATTTCCACGAACCTGGAAGTTTATGACGAGAATCACCATAAGTTTGATGCGAAGAATTCACTACTTTGAAAAGTATATACAGGCAGCAGGGCTTGTTTGTTTGTTTGCACACAAGTTTTTTGCAAAAAAGATACGTGAAATGCAATGGATTACGTTTTTGTAATGTATAGTTTGTGTGATTTAAGAGCTTAAATATATATATAGAGAAGCTCGAGAATATAAATATTAATGGTAACGATATTGAAGTTGTACGTGGTACCTTTCACCTGAGAAAGTGCTTCAAAATTGGAATGACTGCTGAAATTAGTGGCAAGAGAAATTGCAAATTTGCAAGCATTTAAAAAAAAAAACAGTTTCGCTTGTTGGGATTAATGGGATTAATCTTGATTGTGTTCTTTCCTTGGATACTTTGTCCAAGTTTAAGTTACTTTAACCTTGATTAATTTGTTAAAGGAAGTACCCATTTTGGGATTGGAATAAACAAAAGAGTCCTACTTGCACCAATGCCTATGGTGCAATTTTAACTTGATTCTAATTGATCAGATCAACAATTTAATTGGAGAATTGAGATTATATGCAAATAACTTAAAATTCAATAGCACATATACATTCAATTGTATATAAAAAAAGGTAGCCCTAATTAATTTGTTAACAAAAGAAGCGTAGATCAACTTATTGTATTCTTCCTATAACTTCGTAAAGGAAAGCATCAACATAAAACACACTGAGTTCAAGCAAACTCGATTCCTTGGAAAGGCTAAAAGTAACATGAAACAAAAACCACCAAAAATTCCCAGTTATAAGATGTCCCAATAGCCTTTTGCTTGACATCAAAAACAAAACCTCAAAACAGCCACTACCTTTTCTTTCTACCCCATCATTTTCCAACATTCATGGCAGATCGAAAGTCGCTGTTTTCACGATTTTGGCCTCCATCCTCTTCACCCCGCAGACCTGCTAAAAAAACCATCGCACCCCCACCACCAACCCCTGCCTCTCCTCCTCGCAGCCGCCGTCCCTCACCCACCACTCAACATCCAACTGCTGAACAACCAAGTACTACAGTCTCTGAACCAAGAAAATCACCCTTAAGCCAAGAACAGCCAACTATTACTTCCACAAACCCCATAGATGAGCCTAAAACAACATCACCGTCTTCCATCAACCCTACAGATGAGCCTAAAACAACATCACCGTCTTCCACAGATGAGCCTAAAATAACCTCACCATCTTCCACAAACTCTAAAGATGAGCCTAAAACATCACCATCTTCCATTAATCCTACAGAGGAGCCTAAAGCAACATCACCATCTTCCACAAATCCTACGGATGAGCCTAAAATAACCTCACCATCTTCCACAAACTCTAAAGATGAGTCTAAAACATCACCATCCTCCATTTACCCTACAGTTGAGCCTAAAACAACATCACCATCTTCCATTAATCCTACAGATGAGCCTAAAACAATATCACCATCTTCCACTAAACCTATAGATGAGCCTAAAACAACATCACCATCGCGTGCAACTACTCAATCTTCTACCCCGTCAAAGCCCGCATCTCCCGATCGTCGGGTGGTTAAATCCCGATCACCTCCTCAGTCTTCGTCTACAGCTCCTCAAGCACAGCGAGTGGGCTCTCAGATCCCCAAACGAGCCTCAAACCCTCGTTTGAAACCACCTTCTCCCCAAGTGGGCGCCTCTAGCTCCCCTAAGAGGACGCAGCCCAAATCCCCATCAAAAGAATTAAGACAACCTTCTCAAGCTATCTCTCCAAAGCCTGCAGCATCTCAACAAGAACCTCAACTGAATTCAGAGGTTGAAACTGATAGTGCTAATGACTTCAATGGAAAAACTTTGGATGAGACAAGCTTGAAGAATGACAAGGTGGGCCTGCCTTCTCAATCATCGGAAATGGGCACTGCAGCAGCAACCTCTGAGCAAAGTCCCAAGGCACCAACACCAAGCAAAAGTTTGAATGCAAAGCCTGGAGAAACTGAAGATGTGAAGGAAGTAGTGCAAGCAACAGACACCGAAGCTGATGAAGAAACAAAGAAGGGAAAATCAGGCTCTGAAGATCAGATCATTGAGAAAACAGAGATCCCCAAGAAACTGGACCAGCTGCAGAGAAACGAGCAACAAGCCCTTCACACAAAGGAGACTTCAGGTAACACCAGAAATTCTCAATCTAAGATAATTAGAAGCACTCATAATAAATCTGCTCTATCAAATGGAGAACATGTTCTGTTGCACAAAAACATCAAGGATAATATGTCAAAGTTTGCCAATCAAATGGCCAATGGAGATCCCAATGGAGTCATTTCTGATAAACATGTAAGCGTGATAACGCTTGCTGGAGAAAATAGAGGGGCATCGATGAAAATGGAGTCTAATTCTTCAAAAAGAGAAGGGGCAGTTCACATTCATCGGGGCTACAAACTCAACCCCGATGAAAGTGCTGAAGCAACCACTGATGGGGAGGGAAGTTCTGATCGTAAAAAGTCAGACGATGCATACTCCACAGATGATCAAGCTACTGAGACATATGTAAACAACAATGCACAAGGAATCAATAACTCCATTGTGTTCAACAGTTCAATTACTGAAGGAAATCCGGGAGTTCACATGGTTGTTACTCATCTTCCAAAGGAACCAAACAAGTCAACAGACAAAGCACATTTCCCAGAAACAAGAAAAGCTGAATTCAACACGACTCGTGCAGAGAAACTTACCTATCAGCCCACGATAAGAAGGAGGTGCCTGAAAGGTCTTTTCTTGGAAACAAGTGATTCTGATCCTGAGAATCCAGAAAAGCCTCGACGCCATGGTTGTCGTGTTGGCTGTGAGAAAAGGGACAAAGAGAACAACGTAGATGTTCTGTAAACATGAAAAATAATATACTACTACACTGCAGATGTCAAATATGTGTACTAGGTCAATGATGTCAACATATAATCATAATAAAGACATCTATTGGAGTATATAAAAAGAGAGAAGAGGCACGAGATGTTCTTGGAAGTGTTATCATGCTGTAATTAACAAAGAATTACTTATAAACACTTGATATGTAAATAAACAAGGGTTAATTGCTAAATAATCACTTATTTTTTCACGTTTGTTCAATTACATTGATACACAAGTTTTTAAACTTGTGGAAAATAATTATGCAGCTTGGTTTTTTACGTGAACAACGAATGTGCAAATATTCCAAGTCCAAATTTTTTTAGGCATCACACAAATTATCAATCTTGAAACCACATTACCAGCAAATTTAACGAAAAGCCTAGTCCGATGAAGGATGACCATATGTGCATACTGCATACCTTCTTTCAGATTAAAAAAAAAGGGAAAGAGATATTTTTTCATATATACAAACACTCTGATAGCTAATATGTTTTCAACACAAAACCCCTACTCACATACTGGTTTTGTGTCAAAGCTGCTTAAACAGATAGCAAAAGCTTGAAAGGCAGAAAGGGGATATCGATAATCCACAGTAAATATATCTTTCCCTATCTTTCCAAATTGCAAGATCACTTTCTCTTGTTCTGAAGCTGGAACATTCTCTGATGGTCCCACAGCAGCTACGAGCTGGAAGTTCTTTACAGAAGCCACCGTAACACGTCCTCTGAAGTTCAAACACCAGCATTGAAGCTGCTCGTGCCATCTGGGAGTCTTGTTTTTAAGAATAAGTGGTTCACTAGCATTGCCTATGGACTCTTTTGATTTCTTTCTAATAAAAGGAGAATCTTGATTTCTAAATGTTTCATCAAGATTAAATGTTGGGGGGGTAGGGGCAACCCCACCTTCTAAAATTGATGAAAAGGGAAGTGTGTTCATAGTGCAACGCATTCTTCTTGGCCCTCTAGTGCGAAGAACGTTGAGCTCGTAAGCTATAGTGGCAATTTTGTAATTGCAAATAGGTAGGCTTGGTGAGACTTTCTTTGTAGAAATTCTTTTCCTTGACCAACCATTAGATTGGATTGCAGAGTTGTAAAGAGGCAGAGAATCATGAATGAAAAACTTGGAGCCAAAAAAGTTGGACCTGATAATATAAATAGATTTGATTAAATGAGAAAATTATAATAATGGGAGAAAAGAAAGCAAGATTTAAGAAGGTACCTCAATTTCCCAGCATAATTATCACTGGACTGAGAGAAATCATTTGCAGCCAAAGATATGTAAAATTCTGTTTTTGTGGCTTTCTTGATCCTTTTTGCTGCTAACAGCAATTTGCTAGCATCCCCTGAAATAGCTGTCATTGAAGCTCAAACATTAAGAACCAGACCTAATGAGATGTGAATTGAGAATCTCAATTATAAAAAAAAGTGAACAAATTTCAGCATATACATTACATACTCATGGGTGTTTTAATATAGTTTGAAATTGCGAAATGGAGAAAAAGTGCTAGAGAAGCCAAAAAAACTCTATTTAAATCAGGAATAATCAAATATAATCTCTCTTATAGATTCATTAATTTTATTAATTATCTAACATTTGTCATTCAGAATAGAAAGAACTGATCATCACTTACCTGGGCTCAATCCAAGGTACAATCTATAAGTTGATGTTGCCCTTTCCCTTCTGATAAAGCACTGAATCTGAGAATCTCTTGGTCCAGGCTAATACAAATTTCCAAGAATTAGAAACAAAGAGACAAATATAATATCAGAATACATTAAGAGTATGTTTGATTTGGGATTTCCAAGAAACAAACACACACCATTACTATTTATCAAGTTTTTTTTAAATCCACTCTAAATCCCAAATCAAACATACCCTTAGAGCATGACAGAGGAACGTCGATTACCTGCTTCAGAGACATAGGGAAAGTGATTAAGCTACATTCTTCAGGAGTCCTAACTACCTCTTGAACTACTTCCCTCCAGGACTTGCAAATTGCAGCACAAACCACAACAGCTCTCCTACCGGGCCATGTAGTCTCATTGGCCTCTACTCTACTAACAATATCAAGAAGCAACTCGGGTGGTAAGCTAGCCCATGGGCTTTGCTCTAGCAATGGGTACAAAGACGACGATGATGCCTCATGGGTAAAATCAGAATATTGTCCGCATTGCTGTTCGATTGCTTGCTTTAGTTTGTAATGTGTGCCATTTTTTCCCTTAGGGTCTCTAAAAATGCATCCTAATGGCATTTTGCCCTCGTACTAACTCTAAAAAAGAAAATTCAGTAATACTTTACACTATTAGAGATGTCAACATGCAAAATTCAGTAATACTTTAAACACATTCAGCTTTTGTTTTTTTTCCAAATTCGCCTCACATCTCACCTGAAAACCAGAGGAATGAACAATTAGGCCCAGTAAGAAGCTGAAAATGTTAAACTGCAGATGAGGAAATTCTTGATATTTGTAAACCTCTCTTTTTCACTAAATGTCACAAAGATCTCGAGGTTTCCATTGTATTCACAAGTATACAAATCCAAAACTCAAGCATATGCATATAAACATTATTCAAGAAGTATATGCTTTGCTATATAAATAAGAAGCACTATGACAATTCTCTCGTCTACCTTAGGTTTCCCA
The DNA here is from genome assembly GCA_963675135.1 of Galeopsis tetrahit. Lineage (NCBI taxonomy): Eukaryota > Viridiplantae > Streptophyta > Magnoliopsida > Lamiales > Lamiaceae > Galeopsis > Galeopsis tetrahit. The sequence continues at coordinate 85,913,731 of OY776121.1, forward strand.
TCAATCAGAAAAATGGGCAGATGATTTTCTTTGTATCTGAAGGGAGAAATAAACATAAACTGTGAATGCAGATGGAGTCATTTTTCACCTAATAAACCAAACCCATGGCGAGATCCAAAGCCTAAAATAAGCCTAATCACGTTTCGTTGTCTCCCTAATACAAAACACAATCACACACACGCACATTTATCCATATATCTACATGAGGCCACAATTTCTCCACAAAAAAAGGGACCCAATGTCTCTGGGGAATTTAAACAAACACATTTCGATGTATCAGAACGGAGCCCAACAATTACTTCACGACTCCCACCATGTCCCCCACTTGGTAATTTCTTATTTTAATCGCAAACACCAAACTTAAATGAATCTCCCCTCATAATATGTGCTAAAGTATTTGGTCCTTTGGGTTTCAGAGGAGCTACCTTAACTTTTTCGGTGTAAGAAAAAGAGACTCAAAAGAAATGCGCGAGGTGCCGCTGCGCCACCGCCACCGCCACTGTCGACAACAGGATGGCCACAAGCGAAGCGATTCTCGGATTCTCCGAACCTCTGTTCTACGTGTCTTCTCTTTTTTGGAATTTTGTTTTTGTGTTTATACTAATGTTTTTTTCTGCTCTTTTTCATGGTCGTTAAATTAACGGTCGGTCGTGTTTATGAAAGAGAGAGAAAGCGAAAGGGTTAGAGCACGAGGGCAGTTCTGAATTTTATTTTTTTAAATATATATTTGAGTGATAAATTGTGTTTCGAAATTTCTTATATTCAATATTTTTTTTAAATTATTTGGATTATTAAAATTGAATTTTTTATCAATTTACTTTTAATGCTTCTATTTTACTTGTGATCAATAATAATCAAGTACGAGTAAATAACAAAAGAGTTTATCAATTTTTAGGGTTTTAAAAATATTAAAACTATCAATCAATTTAGAGTTAAAAAAATTTAAATTTGAAAGATAGAAATTTATCAATCTAAAATTTCAAAGATAGAAAGTACAAATTTAGAACTCACGACATTTTAAGAGCATATTTGACATTTTATAATTCTATTTATTTAAAAACATTTTTTTAAACAAATTTTATTTTTTTCACACGAGTGAAAAAAGAAGAAAAGTAATGAAAAAAATGATGATCCATATAAATAAATAAGGATATAAACAATGTCAAACATGGTTTTAATATTTTCGAGTCTTTCTGATAAAAAAGTGATAGTTTTTTATTTTTCATTTTTAAAATATATAGTAAAAAGGTATATTCCGACCCTGAATCATTTATTAAAAAAAAAATAACTAAGAAAGCAAAAGAAAAAAAATAATGGATGACTATTATCATTTTTATTCCTGAACTTTGGACACGAAAGTTAAAAATTATGATAAAATAAGTAGATGTATAAGAGGTGATTTGATGGAAAGAGATGAAAATATAAAGAAAGTTGTGTAGCTTTCATTAGTATAGACGAAAAAAAAATTATAGCTTTCACCGAGACGGAAAAAGTAATTAAAATTAAACAAAACAAGCTAGAGTCGAGACTCAGAAAAATAAAACATATCAATAAAAATCCACAAATTTAATACATATTTGATTTCTTGTCATTTATAGGATGATAATTTAATTTATTGATCATGCCCATGAAATTCATGTATTATATTTATTTTCAATTGATGGTCTTAAAATTTTCTTTATTTTAGTTTGAAGAAAATGTAAGATGCCAAATTAAACAATATTGTAAATTTTACGAGTCTTTGATTAATGTTACTATGGTCGATCACTTTCCAGGTAAATTCCAAACACGCTTATAGTATTAAATATACATTTGTCAACGCAATTTATATTAATCAATTGAGAAATTTTGTATATAAGTATGTATTATCAGGCCAGTTGATTTATTGTGACAATGGCTAGACTTTTAGCATTAACATACACCGAGAATGTTGCAAATGAAGTCTTTGTGGGGTGCTTCTTAATTATGATGGCGATTTCGATTATGTCTCTGCTCATCTTTGCTTGCGCTGATAAGTCAAGCAAGAAGAAGGGTGACGGCGGAGGTGGCTGCTGCTGTTGCGTTAGTGGTGGTGGAAGCTGCGGGGGTGGCTGCGGTGGCTGTGGTGGTTGAGGACTGTATAATTTGTATTTATCGTGAAAAATGTATTGTGGGGTATTATAGTTTATAGAGTATTGGAGTTCATTGTGAATAAGGGTATTATAGAGTATTGTGGAGTTCATTGTGAATAAAGTGATAGTTGCCGTTGATAAGAAATTGAGTAATTAAGTGATGGTTGAAAGATAATAATTTTTAAAAAGTGTATGAAAGTTGGTGGACAGAGAATATAAGCAAATCAGACTACAAAACATAAATATATTTATCTGATCATAAATTTAATTAATTATTGTAAATTCAGTTAATTAACTATACTTAATTCAGGTGAGTTATGTATAAGATTATAATAATATAGTTAAATGAATAGTATTATAAAAGTTTTTTTTTTTTTTTTTAACGTGGAAATAGTATTATAAAAGATAGTTATAGAAAAAGAGAAGAGTCACCAAACTCGAGAAAATAAAATAAGACCCAAAAGGCCCAAGAGCCAATTCATCCACAACCGAATAAAAAAGGGTTTGGCTATATGCCCCTCCAGCTTTGTTATAGACACTTCCCCTTCAGTTTATTAATTTAATAATGATGTAAAGAATTTAAACTATCATTTAAATAAATTACTAAATGCACCTCTCCTACTAACCACACTACCCTTTCAACATATAAATGCTAACCCTAATTGCAGTCGCCGCCACCACCATTTTTCAGCCATCAACTTCATCCAACCAAAAAAAAAATATCAGAAAAAAAAAAAAGTTCGAAATTTCAATTTTTTTTTTTATAATTTTCAACACACCAAAGTCGACCATATAAACTTTGTCGACGAAAAAAAAATCCATACATGTATTCAGTGCGATGAGAGACTTGACTGCTTGGGAAGGGGGATGGTGGGAGTGGCTTGTTTGGAATGAGAAATGAGGGAGGTGAGTTGTAAGGTTTATAAATTAGGATTTGGAGAGGGTGTCCGCTTGTTTGGAATGGGAAATGAGAGAGGTGAGTTCTAAGGTTTATAAATTAGAGTTTGGGGCTTGTTTGGAATGGGAAATGAGAGAGGTGAGTTCTAAGGTTTATAAATTAGAGTTTGGGGGTGTGTATAGCAAATGAATTTTATAGAAAAATTTGAATTTAAGACAATTTAAAGGAAGTGCATCTAGCATAATTGAATTTGATGGGGAAGGCTAGGGGTGAAAACGGATCGGATATTTCCCGACCGATCCGGAACCGTATCCGGTCGGATACGAATTCGGTATAAAAATTTAGTATCCGGGCGGATACGGATAGTTGACTTCGGATTCGGAATACATAATATCCGACCGTATTCGAGTTTTCCCATATTTTTATCGGATATTATCCGGATAATAAATCCGGATACCCGGATTTTTTTAATATATTTTATTTTATATTAATTTTATTAAAGCTCTATTATAACTTATAATATTATTGGGCCTTATTAAAAACTAAAAAGCCTAAACCCTCACCCCCAGCGTCCGTCCGCCCACTCCTCCTTCCCTTCCCTTTTTGGCCCTGCACGTCCGCCGCCCACTCCTCAGAAATACACTCACCCGACCATTTTTGCTTTTTTGGGGGGCTTTTCATCCGGAAATACAAATGGGGCTTCCAAGAAATAGTTGCTGCATCAACTCTATGGAGCCTTGTGAGGATCGCGAGACTCACAATTTCGATGATTACCAACTGAAATTCAAGTCTCTACTCTACAAAATGGTCTGGGATTTCGGTCTAGGCTGTGTGATTCCCCGGCGGTACTCCGACGGAAAATGCGGTGGCCGAAATTTGGAGAACAATAAGGCTTGGTTGCTGGCGGAGTCTGGTGGGTGTATTTCTGAGGAGCCACACTCTGTTCACTCCTCTTTTAGATTCAGTTTATGCTCCCAAGTCGAGCTTGAAAGAAACGTATGTATGTATGTTGCGAATGTTCCCTTTTTATCCGTGGATTTTTTTATATATTTTATTTTATATTTTATATTAATTTTTATTAAAGCTCTATTATAACTTATAACGTTATTGGGCCTTATTAAAAACATTAAGGAATTATGTTTTAGACTTGTATTTGATGGTGTGCTTTATTCTTCATTAATCATTAGCATTAGTTAAAACTTAAAAGAAACGTATATTCATGCTTGAGTATAATATTATATATGTCTTCTTAGGCGTTATGTTGTGCTGGAGTGGTGATGTTTACGAAGGATATATTTTGATGATTTCATGTTTGTTGATTTTTTATGTGTTTCAATCACATTTTGATGATTTCCATTTGAAATATATTATCCGATTATAGTTATTCGAATCCGGCCCGGATTCGTCCGATATCCGTTCCATATCCGTATACCGAATATTCCGAATTCGTATCCGACTCCGGCTTTTCCGTATCCGACTCCGAATTCGAGAAAAAAATATGGTTTAGGATACGGAATAAGCACTATCCGTCCGTATCCGATCCGTTTTCACCCCTAGGGAAGGCATCCATCGGGGTGTAGCCATAACAAAGCTGGGGTGCATTTAGTCAAACCCATGAAAAAAAAACCCATTGCATACCTAATAGAGAAGGCCCTGGCTATATACCCCTCCATCCTTGTTAAGTATACTCCCCCATCCAATTTATTAATTTAATAATAATGTTAAATATCTATTCTGCCCCTCTAGTAATTTTAGACAGATAGATACACTCCCTATTAGATGAATTGTTGCTTTCCTTAAGTACTAAAAAGATTATCAAAACCAAATAACACAAAAAACTCACGTCTGGAAAGGAGTGGGAGTTGGAGTGTTTAATCAAAAAACTCACACTCATATTGTTGACATCTCTCCAAGAGTAAGGTGTAACATAATGGTTCGAAAATGTGAAGAGAGCTATAAATACGTGAGTTCTTTGTCCTTATATTTTATTTTTGTCTAAGTTTTGAAATGTGGGCATAAAAGTCTAGGGTTTACGGTTTTTTTTAATTGTTTTTGGCTTCGTGCATGTTTTTTGGTATTTTATGACTTAAACTGAGATGAAAATGGTGTGTGGGTATTTTCGCGCGTTTGGCGATGGCGTATTTTTCGTTCGAATTGGTCGACCCTGGTTGGTTGACGGGGACGCTTCTGGTCGACATGACGATGTCGATGAAGTGATGTTTCGTCGACCAACATATGCTGAAAGTTTAATTACATATATAATCGTGCAATTTTCATCCACTAGTAACCGACATAAAGCCTTTTGGTCAACAATGTATTGTCGACTAAAACACTTTTAGTCGACAACACCCTCTCGAAAAAGTGAATAACAATTTCTTTTTTGTATCGACATCTCTTTATCAATGGTGATAAACCCTATCGCCACCCCCTAATCGACCAAGCTGCTCTCCGTTGATGAACCATTGTCGACGAAAAATCGTTTCATCGACCCTGGTTCGTCGCCGACAACAATTCGATTTTTTTGCACCCAACAACAACAACACTACCACCGCACATAAAAAACGAAAGAATACATGTTTTAAAGCATACATCAATACTACAAACTTGCGACTGTCGTTCGCCCAGGTGTCGTGCCGCGACGGACCGCCGTTCGTCGTGCTGCGACCGTTGGCTACGGTGAAGGTGTGGTGGGTGTCGTGCCGTTCCACTACGGTTGCCGGCTATGGTGAAGGTGTGGTTGTGTTAGGCGCTAAAATGGGAGAAGAGAATGTGGAAAGTTTATTTGTCTCGAGAGGTGTATCTATAATTATGTTTAAGATGTGCAAAGGGTATAGTAAGTATTTCACGGGGGAGTACATCTAACATTTTACATTTACAGGAGGGGTACATCTATCCGGGAAGTATACTTAACAGAGCTGGAGGGGTATATAGCCAGGGCCATAGAGAACCCTACTAAATCATTGTCGAGAAAAAATGGGCCTCAATAGCAAGCCCAAATAGAAATAAAAAGGATAATCCAAAGGAACAAGCCCACACCAAATTAGTCCCGAGTCAAATATAATCACATTGCTTGGGTTATTTTCTCCTCCAACAATGTTAGATGCACTCCCCTTTATTTATTAATTGAATATACATTTAAAATACTCAATTTACCTTTAATAGAATATTCTCTAATAAATACAATTTTTTTAAAATTAAACAAACCCCAACCCTAATTATAGAGACAGCAGCTAGCGTAGTTGCCCCACCTCCCGTCACCGTCCAAATAAATTTAGAATTAAAAAATAGAAATCTAAAAAAATTACACTAAATACAAGTAAGTGTCGAAAAAATTCACTATTTTTGACAATATGGTATATTTTCGACAATAGTTTATCGACGAAAAATACTCTTGTCTACAACATTTTATTGAAATATTTAAAAAAAAAAATCGACAATATATGATCGAAAATGTTCACTAATGTTGACAATAATATTTATTTTCGTCCATTTCTTGACAAAAAAATCAAAAAAAGAAAAAGAAAAAAAACCTACCTGTTGAAGAAAGAGGAGGCTTACGGGGGAGAAGGTGGGACGATGGCCGACTTGAGTGGGGTTTAGGCAGGGTGGGTGACGGAAGGTAGTGGAGGACGAGGCGGCGACGTCGCTAGGCAATGGGAGGGGCGTCGCTTGTTGTAGAAATGAAAAAAAAAAAACGAAGGAGGAGGGGACAATAACTAGCCAACTAGGGCACTGGGCGACGGGTTTGATGGGTGGGAGGAAGAAGAAGTGCGGGGAAGAGGTGGAGAAAATTAGAGTTTTAGTGAGGGTGCATTTATCACATAGATTTTTGAGAGAAAATGGTATAATAGATAATTTGGAGAAGTGCATCTATCTTATGTCTGTTTGGGGAGGGGTACATGTGTCAGAGGTAGATATAACATCCACAGATAGGCTAATAACCCACGCCAAATCACATCACATAAATTGATATGAGACGATTTTGTATAAGACTTTCTTTAATCACAATGTCAATGCCCGACAGTTTGAAGTAAAAATCTAATTATGTGTTGTAATATAGATTGGGCCGGGGTGTGCACGCTACATTTAAGTATTTAACCAATAAATTAATACTTCTACATGCAATATTATTTATTTTTAAAATTGTCACTAATTTTAAACTCATATTTTCCTTTACAAGTTACATCTCACAAAATTAGTCAAAATACATTTTTGTTTTTGACCTCATGCCCACTAAATTTACATTTCTAAAAAAGTTAGTCGATTGAATTGTGGATGTGTTGGGGATTTATATTAAAGAAAATGGGGGATTTAGAGGATTGAATTGTTATTGGGAAGCGAGTGGGTTGTGTGTTAATTGGAAAACTGAGAGAGGTGGTTGTGAGTCGACCCGTGAAGAGTAAAGAGCGAATATGGAAAGAAATAATAGTCCACTAGATTCCAAAGGATGGCAAGTGTTGAACCTCAATTGGATAGAAGGTATATGTGTACTCTCTTGGGCTACCAAGTCCCAAAGCACACAGTAACATTAATATACTGTTACTGTATATATATATATGGAAAGAGAGAGAAAGGGGGGAGAGAGAGAGAGAAATGAAGAGTAATTGGCAGAAGTTTTGGTGTAGCTGCTGCATTGCATTTGCATATGACAGAAAGAAAAAGTAAAGACACTAGGTGCTGCCTGGGGAAAAGCATGGGATGCCCTGTCATTCGTTGCAGACCCCCTCACACACACTGTTGCCCCATCTTTTTCCTCACATACATGCATACATCATCAGATACATGCACGCGCCTATTAACTAACTCACCACCCATCCCATTAATGATCTATTCCAATCCAACCTTTGAATCTGTTTTTACCTCTAATGGCCTCTTTTTTTTTTTTAAGGAAAACGTAAAATTGAATTAATTTTGTGATGAAAAATAAAAAGCCTGTACAGGGGTCAAATCCCCCGTCAGAAATCACAATCCACACCCCATTATTAATTATTCGATCGCCTCATTTTCTTTTCTTTTATTAATAATTAAATACTACTCCAACTGTACAAAACCTATAATAAATTTTATATTTTTAAATGAAAAATCTATTCATTAATTTTAATATTACTCTCTCCGTTCATTCAGTTAAGTTAAGTGAAGCTATTCAACTTTTTTTTTTCGTCAGTCCAATGAAAGTTTTTCATCGCTTTTTTTTAATTATTCTCTTTCACATTTCATTATATTATTTCCTCTCTTAATCACATCATATCTAATACATCCACTTATTAATATTTTTTAACCTCCGTGCCCCAGAGCTCATGTGGAGCTTTCTTGGGACGGAGGGAGTACATAATTAACAATTTTACATAAAAAATATTATTACTTTTATTTATTTGCTTTCACATTTAAAATTAATGAGTACTCCTTTCGTCCTTACTCAGTTATTCTTTACTCGTTACTCCACATATTTTTTTTATAATTAAAATATTTTTTTTTTAAAAAAAATATGTATAAAATGAAGTAAACAAAGTTTTACTGAACAGTGGGAGTATGATTCTTTCAGCTTGATTTAAGATTCAATATATTGATTGTTTATATATATAGTAAAAAAGTGAAGGATGTACTAATGTAATCCGGGACGGAGGGAGGGGGTTGCCGGGGGCACTGGCCTCTCCCATTTTCCAAAAAAAAAAAAATTAATAGATTTTTTAAAAGTAGTATTTAATATAAAATTGAAAAAATAATTACAACTAATATTTATATAACAAATTTTAAGTATATTAGTAAAATATGAGTAGTCTATTACTTTTTTCGTTTCATAATATATATTGTTTTGTGTATAATTAAATTATATTTCTCCGTTCCATGAAAGATTGGGAGAGAAATGAAGAAAAATAAAAGAAAATGTGGAATAACTTGTTTGAATTATCAATAAAGAGAGCTGAAAAGTATTAAAAAAAATTGTAGAAATTTGTATATGAGTAATTTAGGGAGAATATGATCAATATGACACGGTTGAAGTATATAACAATTTAAAACATAAAAATTATTAAAATATGCTCTCGTTTATAGACGCGCGGTTTAATAATTATTTTGTAGGTAATGATCTAAATGAATGAAACTTTAATTTACTATTAAAACTTAACTTGATTTATTACCTTGAGACATTGAAGTAATTTAGGAATAAATATTTTCCATATTAAATTAGAATTTAGAAAATTACTACTACTCGATTCATATCATAGGGGTCCTTATTGAGTTTATTTTGAGATGTTGGGTGGGTGTGGAAAGTAAAAAGGAAATAGGAAGAGAGGGGAAAAATGCAATAATGAAGGGTGTGATGGGACCAAATGGCAGGGCGTGGGAGAGGACGAACATGACATTGTCGGTTGTTTTTAGTGTTGAGATCGATTCTTAATCTCTCTCACCTCTGTTGTTTCCCACTCTCTCTCTCTCTCTATTGTGAAATATTAGCTTCATCACAAGCAACCAAGCTGTCTCTTGTTGGATACTTAGTTGGCTGTTGGAACCACTGCAACACCCCCTCCCCTTTTCTAAACCCTACCCTCATCACCTAATTTAAGTTTTTTCTAATTAGCTAGGGTCTCCAACAATTGAGAGGCTTGTAGTACTAGTAGTATGCATAAATTCGAAATTTGTGCTTCATTAGATTCAGTGTCACCGAAAATATATTAGTAATTTAGTTAACAAACACAACCTTTTAGGATATTTGTAGCTAGGGTTTATCATATCAGAAATGTCGTTACCTGGTGGTGGTGGTGAAGAGAGCAAGTCTCCCTTAGCCTACACCCTCCCCAGAAGCTCCGACCCGTTTTCCCCCGGATCCAAGCCCAAACCCGCCCGAGTCAGCTACCGCGAGTGCCTCAAGAACCACGCGGCCAACATCGGCGGCAACGTCACCGACGGATGCGGCGAGTTCATGCCCAGCGGCGACGACGGAACACTCGAAGCCCTAAAGTGCGCGGCCTGCAACTGCCACCGGAACTTCCACCGGAGAGAGCAGCACGGCGAGTCCTCCACCGCGATGGTCCACCCTCTGCAGCTGCCGTCACCGTCGATGAGCCACCACCGGCACTGGAGCCAGGTGGTGAAAATGGGGACGGACTCGTCTAGCGATGAGCTGAATTTCGGGGTGGCGCCTCCGCCGCCGCAGTTTGGGACGAAGAAGCGGTTTAGGACGAAGTTTTCGACGGAGCAGAAGGAGAAAATGCTGGGATTTGCGGAGAAGCTTGGGTGGAGAATTCCGAGAGAAGATGACACGGAAGTGCAGAGGTTTTGTGCAGAAGTTGGTGTGAAAAGACAGGTTTTTAAAGTTTGGATGCATAATAATAAGATCTCCAGTACCTCTTCTAAGAAAACCTCTACTCCTCCCCATCATCCCCAACATGCAATTAATTAATTAATTTGGGGATTTAATTCTTGTTTTAGCTGCTGTGTATCCGCCCTACTTAATTAAGTTAATTATGTTCATATGCATTTTCCCTAATTTGCCTTTGCATATGCATGCTTTCATTTTCTTGTCATTCATTTTTCCGTTTTCTATGTCATGTTCTTCTACTAGCAAATGGTTGCCTGATTATGACTGTCTCGTGGTTTATTTTTGTCTCTAAAGGCTCCTTTACTTAGTGGGTTTATATGTAATTTTACACAATACAACTTGATCAGGTAGAACATAAGAATAACACATTTCATCTAATTTCGAACCTACTTAATTTCAATTTTAGTTGTATACAAGTAGAGATTAAACACCAAGCTTTTGACTGATTGATTTTAATTATTGATCATCTTTAATGTTTGGACTTAAATTTTGAAAAACGAATGTTTTATTAATGGGTGTCGTGTGTTAACTTTAAGTATGCATTTCATTCATGTCATGGCCAATACTTTAGATATGGAAGATATTGCCATTTCAATATCATTTAATGCTTTTACATTGATGACATCTTTTCCCTTAAATACATTACTTTCATCTCTTATTGTACTCCATGATGTCAAAACATTATACAAATCAATTTTAAGTATTTGTTTTATTACTAATTTTATGAAAAGACTGTTTTATATATTAGACTTATTTATAGTATATGCACTAATTAAAAACGGCAACTCTTCAGCAGGGCAATAAATTTCACTGCAGGTTCACAAATGCATGCAAAACTTGCATTGAACAATCATTATTCACGCTATTTTTTTATTAGACATCTTTATGTAGCTAGGTATGGGCGTTTTTTGTGTCTTTTAGAAAGATGCATGATACGCCGGAGTACGTACATCGATAATGAGGAGTACTCTGCCGGAGTAACATTTATAAGTTTGACTCTTATATCAATAAAAAAAAACTCAAAAGTTACTTTCATATCAATCTCAATTTTTTGCTTAGTACATTATCCGCTATCTTTTTAATTATATTATATGATATAGTCTGATTCACCTCTTCGTCTTTGATTTTAACTTGAATGATTTTTTTTTATTTTTTGCAAAATCTGTCTTCGATCTCGTCTAAGCTTGGACTTTAAGAATTATGATGTTAAATCAAGGGTTAAATGTCTTATTTTGAATTAAACGTCACTTTTAAAAACGTTCGGATGAATGACTTTGAATGTCGTGAAGAACACATTCGAATATTCAAGAGTCTTCTATCTAGAATGCATTTGAATCTTCAAGGGTATGTGAAGAAAACTTTTGAATCTTCGACAGCTCTGTGAAGAACGCCTTCAGAAAGAAGGCCGATCGGAGGGGTTTTTTGACACCTGAATTTCGAATCGAATGTAGTTAGTGGATGATTTGCACAAAAAATACCTTTAAAGTCCGATCATTCAAATATTCAATAATTGATGTGCTTGATGAATTTACACACCAAAAGTACCTCTAAATCCACTAAGCAAGCAAGAGTATGAAATTCTAACCACCAAAAATATTAATTACTTGTTTGCTTATAAGTTTTTCATTACTTTTTTAACACAAAGATTAAAAAAAATGATTAAATACTCTCTCCGTTCACAAAATATAGTCTCATTTGTCATATATTCTTTATCCAATAAATGTAGTATCATACATTTATTGAAAACCATCGCCCTTCAACCATCAATTAATTATTCAAATTGTCATTAACTTTATTCACAAACAATTAACTTTATTCACAAACAATTACTTTATTAACAATGGACCTCACAATACCCTATAATATCCTTACTTTATCTATTTTATCTACAGTTTTCTTAAAACTTGTGTCTCATCTCGACGGGACTACATTTGTTGAATAAAGAGAGTAATACATATAGTACAAGTGATATATGATTGATTGAAAGAGAAAAGGTTAAAAAAAAAAGGTTAAGTATAAAAAGTGTTGGCCACGTGAGCAAAAGTGTTTCAACCATGGGTAATTTATCAGGCCAGGACGATGGGTCTACAACCAACACTCCTCTTGGGCATTAATGGAGGATTACGCACGCACATGTCCCTGTACTGTGCACAAGCCTGATATATATTTCAGACCCTGAATTTCATACGCATTAATGGACCTGCAGATGTACGTACCACTCTCATCGCCAATCCCAAATACTCCTATATACTCAATTTTATTGTACACTAATAATTTCTGCCTCAATATCTGCACTAATTGGCCTAGTAGTAACTTTTTTATGGGTTGGTTTACGGAAACCTGGTTCCTAACTTTGAGGCAACAAATATTTCTTTCTTTATCGCAAAATATTAGTGTTTGATTTGTTAAATTAGCATGGATTATGTTTGATTGATTTTTTATTCTCAAAGAATCAGACGTTTGGTTTGATTGATTGTTGTTCGGAATTAAAGTAAGGCCGCGACAATATTTTACTATTTATCACATATGTGAAATTACTAATCACAAGAGAGAGGTGAATTAATTTATCCAACATTATCCCAACCATCAATCCAAATTAACCCGTTTACCTAATTTCACACCAAATTGGACTAGGCACATCGATTTATGGTATAAACGAATGTAAATTATATGTTAATATAAGATTTATATTAAAATAAACACAGTAGAACAAAAAAGTAATAACATAAAAGTTAAAATTCCAAATAATTCAAGTCAAATTATAAAGTTATAGAAAATAAATAAATACTCCCTCCAAATTTCCCACTTTTTTGGGTGTTTAGATTAAGGAATATGATAAAGTATAAGTGATGGGAGAGAAAAATAATTTGCCAAAAAATGGAATGAGAAATTTATTGTGAAACATAAAAAAAAAATGAAAAATGAGTAAAATGGAAAATTTATAGGAGGAGGAGTACAATTTAAAAAAAATAAAAAGGAAAACAGATACGGATCGATTTTAACTTGTTCGACCATAAAAAAAAAACATTTTTCTTAGAGTAGTATCAGATCAATCAGTTCAATTACGAAAACATTGACTTAAATATGCATAATTTCCCTTATTTCAATTTTTGTATAAATTTGCCCCGTATACTTCATTTTCTAGCATGCGTATTGTCATTCCGGCTACTCTTTATATTAAATCTATCGTAGATCCACCGGATTTACCGGCCCTATTTTTTAAGATGCGCCGAAGCTTGACTTGGTTGGGACCGGAGACTGACAAGCGGTACCTGCAATGATGGAATTGGTTTAGCGGAGGAAGGAATTAAACGAGATGAGGCTGTGATATAGCTTACCAAGGAAGCTAAATTAGGAGAGAAGCTCTTCCCAACTTGGACAATTGAAATTACCAAAACAATTCTAGACTGTGTCATGGTTTTGCAAACATCCCCTAAAAAGAAAAAGTGAGATGGGTCAGGCCGATTTAGTTGGGCAATGTTATTTGGGCCAAATCCATTTTTTTTTGGACCGGACTACTTACACCTCCATTTCGGTTTAGAACACATTCTCAATCAGTTTAATAATATAATAAGGACATGTTTGCTTCATGGATTTATGGGGGATTTAGTGATGGATTTGATAGGTAAACCCATCTTCTCTCATGTTTGGTTTCTCATAACTTTAAACACATTGACTCGGGTTTATAATTTGACCCGATTTTATAAATTAGATCCCATGGGTTTAGACAACCAAGCCTCCCCTTGGGTTTAAGAAGCCAAGGTTTACATATCCCACCACATCTAAACCCATCTTATCCTAACCTATAAAGCAAACATAAAAAATCAAAAATACCAATTTAATAATATTACACTACTAAATGCACCCTCACTACTAACTACACCCCTATGAACCCTAAACCTAATTTGTGCAGCAATAGTAGCCGCTGTCGCCGCTACCACCACCAACACCACAAGCACCACCATTTTTCGGTAGAAACCAAATAAAAAAAATTCAGAAATTTTAGAAAAATCTCAACCAAAGTATATATGGTCGACACTTGTTTGTCGAAAAAATATATAAAAAATATTTTGAAAAATTAAGACCACTTTAGGTCGATCAACATAAGCTCTCGTCGACAACAATTTATCGACGAGAGTGTATTTGGTCGACCTAAAGTGGTCGAAATTAAAAAAAATCAAACCTAGGAGGCTGACGGTGGAGCTGTCGCCGTCTGTATCGGGTTTGGGAGGGCGGCGTCTTGCGTGGAGAGGCCGACGGTGGCGTATTGGGTGGGGTGGCCGTCGGCGGCCAGGGGGTTGGTGGGGGCGACGGGAAAAATGACGTAAAAAAAGAAAAAAAGAGGAGAAGAGAGAGGGAGGGGACGACGGTCGTGCGATTTCCGTTTTTTAAATTTTATTTTATTATAATTTATACAGAGAAGGGGAGGGGATGGCAGCGACCGATGGGTTGAGAGGGGGTGGGGCGCCAGTGAGGTGGGGGTAGGTCGGGGCGGTGACAGGTGGAGCGGTTGTGGGCGGCGGCTGGGAAGGGGAGGGTGGGAAAGGTGGAAGGGAAAGGAGAAGGAGAAGGGGAAAAATTAGGATTTGGGGGGGTGTGTTTAGTAAATTGTTTTTTGAGACAAAAGGGTATTTAGGATAATTGGAAGGGTGCATCCATCCTAACAAATTTTAGGGGGTGTGTTCTCAAAGCAAATGGGGGTGTAAATCCCTTTTCTTTTATCATCATCAATAGTGTACTGTTACGTTTAAAAAAGGCCACGGTTAATGCCCCCTCTATTTGTATAAGTTCACCCCAGATTTAAAAAAAATATAGAGACTATACTACCCTTTAATTAATTGAACCCTTATTTGTACACCTACTGAATTCTAGTTGAGTCAACGTTGTGTCACAGTCACGATCAAGTCACCCATATTTTCAGAAAATATAATTTTCGAAAAAAACTTTCGAACTTTACAAAAAATATCGAGAGAAAAAACATGGGAAAAGTTGCAAACTTTTAGCCAAAAATGTCGAAAAAGTTGCTAAAAATTGGAAAAAAAATCCGAAAAAATTGAAAATGAAAATCAAATTGTATCAAATCGAATCCAAAATAATCTCCATGCAGTACAACAAATAATATTTGAACTAGAAGAAATAATTATTTGAGTGAAAAAAAGAGAGGGAGGAACAGAAAATTCAAATACTTAAATGTGAAATGCAGAAATTAACGACGAAAATCAAATCCAGGGCGGAACTATGTATATAGTGGGGGTGGCCATGGCCCCCTCATCTTTTATATTTTATTTTCTACTACTTTATGCACATATTTATTTACTGCAATTAATATCTGCTTAGTTGTGGGTAAGTCCAATACTTATTACTTGAGCTTTGGAGATTTAGTCCAATATTTATTTGGTCAGCAGCAGCCCATCTTATTCATAATTTGCACAAATAAAAAAAAATAAAGATATTTAGAAGAGAATTGAGTTATCTATACAATTTAATTTTCGGGCAACAGTGTAAGCAACTCATCATCAAATTGTGTAATTATACTTCTAGTTTCTTCTAAAAATACTAATTTTTGTATTGATAAATATCTAATATTTTTAATTTGTAATTTCAAATGATTATAAATTTTAGAGTTTGAAGGTTTTGAGCATAATTCCACCATAGTTTTCCGATGATTTACGTACACTCAATTCCAATTGATTTTTTGTAATATGCAAGAGACGTTTTAAATTTTAAAATATGGAGTATTAGTTATATTCCCTTCTATTCATAATACATGTTGTTTCGATCTTTTTTTTTTTACAAATTATATACTCCCTCCGTCCCACAAAAATTTGCACATTTTTCATATATGGATGTTCCATGCCAATTTGCACACTGCATAAAATGAAATATCTTCATAACCCTGACCCTTAAAATATACTCATATTTATCCATATGCAATTACTTTTCCACACTCAATCTACTTTTTATTTTACTTAATTCATAAAAATTTACAAAACTACCCCTAAAAACATCACTCATTACACATTTTCTTACACATTTCGTAAAATGTGTGTCATCCCAAGAGTGCAAATTCCTGGACGGAGGGAGTAATATTTATATATTTTGAGATATTTAATTATGAATATTGCAAATATAAAATATCTGAATTTTCATATCGAACTTATGTTAGTGTTAAACATATTGGTCTCCCCTCACCCACAATCCTGATTCCGCCCTTGATCGAATCCAAAATAATCTCCACGCATGTCTGGGAACTTTAGGCGGTGGTGGAAGGAAGGGGAAGAAAAAAAAGTGACGCGAGTGTGCAACGGTTGGTGTGCAAGGTGCTCGTGGTTCACTGGTGCGTGCGTGGGAGGGTGAGCGAAAACCATGCACGATTTTGGCTAGGAGGGAGTGTGGCGGGGCTAAGAGGCGGTCGACGAAGAGGGGGCGGCGTAGTGCGTCAATCGACGAAGGGGTAGAAAGACGACGGGTAGACCTCCGAGAAAGAGAAAAGAGAGAGGAGGAAGAAGGAAAATGTGGTTGAAAATAATGAGGAATGAAAGGAATAAAATTATAGTTAAAGTTTATTAGATTAAGGATCATTTTAAAAAATAAGTGGGGTGAACTCAACTGTAAGGAAGTGAAAACATCCCAGGGTGGAGTCATAATTGAGGGGGCATTTAGCCGCGGCCTTAAAAAAAAAAAAAAAAAAAAAAGAGGTGTATTGTTATTTGACTGTTAATGGGCAGCGCCCTATTTTGTTTTCTCTTAGTGGGCTCCTCTTTTACCTTGTCATTTGGGCTTTTGTTTTGGTTACATCTTCATCGGGCTCCTTTTTTCATTTTTCTTTAGGTTTGACTATATGCACCTTCATTTCGGAGAGATGCACTCCCCCAATTTATTTATTAATAAAATAATAGAGTGAAAAATCGAAAATACCCTCTATGTAAGTTGTTGGGTGCTAAATGCACCCCCTTACTGGATGCACCCCTTTTATCATTTCTTTCCCTTTTCCCTGAACTACCACTTCTAGCCGCTGCCGACACCATTTCCGGTGACCACCAAGTCAAAAACAAAATCCAGAAATTATAATAAATACTTGAAAAAATCAAAAATATTTTTTAAAATTTTTCGACTAACCAGTGTCAACCCTATACACTTCCGTCGACAACGATTCATCGACGAAAGTATATACAGTCGACGCTGATTGGTCGAAATTTTTTAAAAAAATAAAATAAATAAAATTCGACAGCTTAACGTCAATCAAACACACTCTCGTCGACAAATTGTTGTCGACGAGAGTGTGTTTGATCGCATTAAGCTGTCGAAAATAAAAATAAAAATAAAAAAAGGTTTATGCAGATTTTTTCTGCAGAAAACCCTAACAAAAAAAAATGCCAAATCGAGATCGAGGGAGGGGGAGGGAGAACGAATGAACAAACCTGAACGGAGTGGCTGACATCTTGGACAAACAAGGAGGCGGCGACGAGCGGGAGGCCGCCGAACAAGGAAGAGAGAAGACAAATACAAAAAAAAAGGTGCGGGGTGCGGACGGGTCGCGACGGCCCAAGGCAGTGGCTGGGCCGCCGCGACGAGGGCGGGGCCAACGCGTCGGCTGGATAGGGGAAGGGGGCGGCCGGACGGGGTTGCGGGGAGAGGGAAAAAAATACAGAAATTTGGGGGAGAGGGAGGGGGCGTCGGGCTCGATGTGGGTGTGTGGGCATGGCGAAGGGGGCGGCGACGGGCTCGCGGTGGCCGTGGGGGTGTGGCGATGGGGGCGGCGTCGAGGGCGGTGGCCGTGTGGCCATGGCGAAGGGGGCGGCCGCTGTGTGAGAGGGGTAAGATTTTTTTTTATTATTATCATTTTTTTTAACGACAGAGGAGAAAATGAAGATGGAGGGAATTAGGGTTTGGGGGGTGTGGGTACTAATAGGAACTTTAAGGGGACAAGGGCAATTAAGACATTTGAGGGTGGGTGCATCTATCTTAGACTAATTTTAGGCGGGGTGCATCAATCGGGGAGTGCATCTCTCCGAAATGGAGGTGCATATAGTCAAACCCTTTTTCTTTTTAACAAGGGTTGGGGTATATACCCCTCCAGCTTTGTTTAATACACGCCCTCGATTTACACACATCCCTCAAAACACATTTGAGATAGATGCACTCCCCTCAAATTACCTATTATACCCCTTTCTCTTAAAAATCTAAGATAAATACACACCCCTCATTCTATCTTCCTCATTTCAAACCCTAACCCCTCTTCCCCAACACCAACCGCCGCCGCCGCTCCATGCCCAACCGCTGCCACCGTCGTCGCCGCTCGTACTCTCCCTCGCCGTCGTCGCTCGCACTCTCCCTCGCCTTCGCCGTCGCACTCCCCCTCCCTCCTCCTCCTCTCGCCGTCGCACTTCCCGTCCCTCCTCCTCGCGCCGCCTGTGCCCCCCGCCGCCCATCACTCCCCCTCTTCTTTGTTTTTTTTTTTTTTTAATTTCTATTCTGTAAATTTGAATCCGGCCATAGAGGTCGGCCACACAGCGCCGCCGTGACGCGCCACCCGCAGCCGCGATTCTTCACCTTCGTCTCATCCCGACACCGCCGCCTCACCCCCTCTCCCTTCTTCCCCGTTTCTTCACGCTCATGTACGTCGTTTTTCTTTCTTTTTTTTTTCTTTTTAAATTTTCGACCAAAAATACTTTGGTCGACAATAAAGGGTTGATGAGAGTGTTTATGGGCAACCCTCTATTGTCGAAAATTTCAATTTTTTATTTTTTAAATTCTTTCGACATCGACGGGGAGGTGTTTGATTGACAAATCAGTATCGACGGGGAGGTGTTTGATCGACAAAACCAGTGTTGACGAGAGTGTTTTTGGTCGACACTGATTTGTCGACCATAAGTTTTTTTAATTTTTAAATTTTTTTGGGGGTAGTGGCTGTCGAATAGGGGTGTAAACGAGCCGAGTCGAGCCGAGTAGTGCTGAGCTCGAAACTCGACTCGACTTTGTCGAGCCTAAAATTTTAAAGATCGAGCTCGACTCGATGATTAGTGTGAAAATTGCTTGAAATTTATAGATTTAATTTACATAATTTTATAGGATTTTGTGCATTATTTACACTAATTTGACTCATTGCTCTTGATTTGGAGAAATGTGGTGTTTTGTTTATTTTATAGGAAAATGAGTATTTTTGAAATAAAACACGCCTCAATTATTTTGTGACGTCAATTGGAGGAATGAAACGAGAATAAATTGAGAAGAATATAAGGGGAATGGGCTCAAGAAGATTGGGAAAAAAATATAAATTGAGAGGCCCAATCACGCCCAACTCGCCGAATTAAATACATGCCAAATGATGGCCCATTTTGATGGCGTGAATTCAAAGAAGAAAGCAAGCAATTGATTTTTGAACACAGGCCTATTTCACTGTTGAATCTTCTGCTATCTCAGTGGCGAAATGAATTATCAAAGCAAGAAGAATTGTTTTGTATTCTATTCGCGGGGCCCATTAATTAAAAAGTTGTTATTTTTCAAAAGCAACTCTTGAGTGCCAGTATTTGGGGAGAGAGACCATTGGGGGAGGAAACCCTCTCCTCTCCCACACTTCCACCACTCCACTCATTAGATAGTTAGCTTGTTCTTTTATCTCTTAGATAGATTTTGATTTAGAATTTTAATTTAATGTTAGTTTTGGAGGATTTGAAGACCAGAGGTGATATTTTTCTATTATTGTTATTTTAATTTGGTAATTTCAATTTCATCAATGTCTTGTAGTTTAATTTACAATTTTATTCTAGTTGTTAATTTAGACATGAGTTAATCCTTAATTACCTTGGGTGTTGATATTTTAATGAGAATTTAGTGTAATTGTGGATTAATTGCATTATTAGTTTATAATTTATGTTTTTAGAGTTGTACTTTGATTGATTCATTTGGTTGATCAACCCTATTAGCGAGCATGTTCGATTATATTTATTGCAACGAGAGTTGGGTAGCATGATTGGGAGTGTGAGTGTGAGCTTTGGTCAATTGAATAGAAGTTAATTAGTAATTAACTAACCGAGAGGGGGATTAATGGCTAGACCGACAACTTTAGACACTAAACAAATAGAGGTCGTCTAGGAGTTTGGTGAGAGGGCGTTTAATAAGCATTAGTAACTGTGTTGAAAGTGCTTATGCAACACTATGTTAGGAGCTTATGGTATTTAGTTAGATCCTATAATTGCTAATCAATGCACGTTGTTTACCTATGCCTTTCGAGGGGGTTTGCACACATTTGTGATAGCCTTTAGCTTGACCTAAATTCGTAGTAAAATCATGTAATTGGTTCACTAGTTCACTTAATTGCTCACAAAACGGAAACACCCGAGACAATACTCTCATCTTGCACTTTCCAACGAAAGTTAGATAGCTTGTTATTTCTTGTCACTAGTTCTCATTACTTTAGTTAATCTAGTTTAATACCTTTGTTCTTATTCCTGAAAATCCAAACAACATCATTTAGTTACTACAATAGCATGATAACTTTCAACTTTAGGGACTCATTTTCGTTCAATTAAGTCCTTGGAACGAAAATCTACTTGGGACACTTATCTTGCTACTAACGAACCCATATGCTTGTGGGGATCGTATAGTTGTTAAAAGTGCAAAAATTCGATCCAAGTCACTCGATAAACTCGAGCTCGGCTCGATTACCTATATAATTTTCAAAATTAATTTTAAAACATATTTTTTTCTAAAATAAACTCGAGCTCGACTCGATTACTCGTATATAAATATAATTTATATATTAATGGCAAAATAGTAAATATTGTTCAAGCTCGATTAGGCTCGCGAGCCTTTCGAGCCGAGTATTTATGAGCTCGAACTCGAACTCGGTAGCTACTCGAGTAGCTCGAAACTCGACTCGATTAACTTCGAGTCGATTTCGATCTTTTTCCGAGTCGAGCACGAGTAGCTCGCGAGTAGGCTCGACTCATTTACACCCCTACTGTCGAAGGTGGAGACGGTGGTTGCGGCGTATTCTAGGGTTAGGGCTAGGACTAGGACTAGGACTGTGTTTAAATTGTTGGGAGTGTATGTATCTTAACCCTTTTAGTAAAAGGGCAAAAATGTTATTTTACATGAATATTTAATTAATAAAAATGAAGGGGGAGTGTATCTAACAAAGTTGGAGGGGTATATACCCCAACCTTTTTAATAATACAGTAATACTCATTTACCTTGTCTTTAGTAGAGATGTTTATCTAGGTCGTGTTAAATGGACTCACTCGATTAACCCTAAAAAATGTAGAATTAGTGTTAATAGATCGTAGGACCATTTAAATTCAAACTTTTTTTAATCAGAACGGTTAGTCCGTCGAGCTAAACGGGACATCCAGCCAATCCGAGATGCTATATATATTTTTTATTTTTTTATAATGTGTGTATACATTTAAATTTTGACCCAATGAATGATCCATGATAATTTAAAAAATAAATATCTAAAACAAACAATATCCCACTCCCATACCTCAAGTTCTTACCCCGTTCAGCACCATTAGTTAAATACTTAAATACCCTAATTTGATAAGGCATTATGGTATAATCGACAACTCTCATTCCTATTCTTAACTAATTATTTATTTTGCTATTTTATTTGATTGTTGGATGTGTGGTTGTTGGTTACGACACACGTGACTTTTAATTTTAAAATTCAATTATTATATTTTAAAAATGATGTAGTCCGTTAGTAGGCCGTTTAACTTGTGGTCCGCAAGAGTTATGATTAGGTCTCAACTATCGATTGACCGATTAAAAACGAATCGATTAAGACCGATAAACATCTTTAGTCTTAATTTATGATGTACCACTAATAATCAATTAACAAACGTTAACCCCATCTCACAGACACGAAAAATCCTTTGGGGGAGTGTGAATTTTATGGTAAAACAAATCGAAAGAGAATAAAATTGATAGAGAATACCTGAACAATTTTATTCATAACCATAAGGCCCTCGTCATCAAGAAATTAAAAAAATACTACTGAAAATAATTGTCCCAATTGGGTGGCTAGGCTGAGGCCCTCTATCAGAAAACTTAGGTCGACGGACGAGTCTTGTCCACGTTAAACATGTGACGCTGACACGATACACTCCAATCTCTATATCCAACCAATTAATTTATCAATCCTAATACAAAAAAATCATATCCCCAATAATAAAACAAACAAACAAACAAAACAGAGCGCCCTTTCCTTTCCTTTCCTTTTAAAAACAGAGATTTAATCATATCATTCTCCTCTCCTCAATCATCAACAGCCCAGGATTAGAAAGATGAGTTTCAGGGATGAAGGCGGGGAAGATGGGAGGGGGGATTTGAGGAAGCCTTTTTTGCATACTGGCAGTTGGTATAGAATGGGTTCAACCCAATCTAGTATCATGGGTTCTTCTCAAGCTATTAGGGATGGTTCCATTTCTGTATTGGCCTGCGTCTTGATTGTCGCTTTGGGTCCTATCCAGTTTGGTTACACTGTAATCCTCCCTAAATCTTTCTTTCTTAATTCTGCTTCTTTAATAATTGCAACACCTTCATATGAATCCCCACAAATGCTTCTTATATGATTGGTTTTATGGTGATTCTTTGTGTGTGTGGATTCCAGTTGAATTACTTGTTTGAAACTGTTTACTTATTTGGGGCCTTGAATGGGAATTCATTTTTAAAAACTGTAGCCTTATTATTCTCTAAAACTCAACT
The DNA here is from genome assembly GCA_963675135.1 of Galeopsis tetrahit. Lineage (NCBI taxonomy): Eukaryota > Viridiplantae > Streptophyta > Magnoliopsida > Lamiales > Lamiaceae > Galeopsis > Galeopsis tetrahit. The sequence continues at coordinate 85,936,766 of OY776121.1, forward strand.
CATGCCTATTAATTCATCAATTCTAAGTATCTTGGATAACATACATGTTTGGGACAAATTCTTGTATGCACAACTTGCAACTTAATTGAGTAATACTGCAGAGCTTATAAACTAATACCACGACATTTTCATACACTTCTGCGTGTAAAATGTTGTGGTATTTGTTTATAAATGTAATGGCATTACTCGATCAGTGATGTGATATTATAAATTGCAGTGTGCAAGTGTTACTCCAACTTTGGACTATTGAAATTAGTATTTGGTAGTGTGATGGATTTCTGGAGTTTATATGTGGCTGATTTATTGACTTAGAATTATTTAAACTATATCCCACCGGAGTTCTTAGATCCGATTTTGCTGCTAATTTAGTGTTCAATTTCTTGATTATCCAGTGTGGTTATTCATCCCCAACACAGTCTGATATTACCAGAGATCTCAACCTAACTGTATCACAGGTTCAAAGAATATATATTACTTCGCATTATTATTGTACAAATATTTGCCATTTCGTGTATTAATTTAAAATACTGCAACAGTTCTCCTTATTTGGTTCTTTATCGAATGTTGGAGCTATGGTTGGAGCAATAACTAGTGGTCAAATTGCTGAGTACATTGGACGAAAGGGGGTATAAGTTGTTCAGTATTATTTATTTTCTTGATCATAGTTATTTATACTTGAATCTTAAGTTTTGATCATTTTTGCTAATGGCAGGCTTTAATGATCGCAGCAGTACCTAATATCATTGGTTGGCTCGCAATATCATTTGCCAGGGTTAGATTTTCCTGTCTTTTTGTCCCATTAATTTTCATTTGGGAAAATAGTGTTTTTAGTCCTATAAGTTAATCCCTATTTTGGTTTCACTCCTTTCAATTTTCACGAATTGAAAATAGTCACATATCTTCCAATTTTTGAAGTTTTGGTAAGGTAGTCAGCTATAGTAAGGACTAAAATCAAAATTAGGATAATAAATTACACAGGGATACAGGATTAAAAAAACTATTTCCCTTTTTCAATGACAGATTTACTATCCTCTTATCAACCACTTTTCATTTACTGATAGGACTTCTCGTTTCTCTACATGGGAAGACTGTTGGAAGGATTTGGTGTTGGTATAATTTCTTACACGGTTAGTTCAATGCAGTTATATAGTTGTTTTAGCAGTGAAATGATATATGCAAAACATAATTTTGTTTTACTCCCTTCTCTATTTTTGTTCTATAGGTGCCTGTATACATAGCAGAGATAGCGCCTCAAAATCTCAGAGGGGGTTTAGGCTCGGTGAACCAGGTTTACTAAGTGTACTATTATATCAACTTATCAAGTTAAAAAGTTTTTTTTGGTCCTGTAACTTGTCTACTGTTCAATTTCGATTTCAAAAATATCAACTTTTTCGATTTAGTCTGAATATTAAAAAAATTGTTCAATTTTGGCTCAATATAATTAGATTATTGAAAGCAGTGTCGTTTTATGTCACACAAATATCTAATTTCGCTCTCATAACTTATCTACTGTCCAAATTTAACCTCAAATTAAATCCTCAAGTGTCATAAAACATCAACGTTTTCAAAAATTCGTCAGTTTTGGGCCTAAATTAGACAAAAAAAATTTTAAAAATATTGGGAAGGTTAACATTTCTGGGACGAAAATTAGACAGTAGTCGAGTTATGGGATCAAAAAACTTTTAACTCCTGTTATATCTGTGATATTAACTTGTTCCACTAACTGAATTTTACTTGCTCCAATGATGTAGCTTTCTGTGACAATTGGAATCTTGCTGTCATACCTTCTGGGACTATTTGTAAATTGGAGAGTGCTCGCGGTTCTAGGTGATTCCCAATGGAACTTTTGATGTTAGATATTTGATTTTGTTGAATTCCCATTATCCACTTTATACTATTCTCAGTATACTAGGGAATGTACTCCTATTCTTTTGCAATTTGAAATAATGGATCATAGGAATAATTGCATAAGGAGTTTTAATATATGATCTTTAATTAGTTTGTCTGAAAATAAAATATGAATGCATTCATCAAAGCAAAACTTTTCTACATAATGTTTAAAGATACAATTTCGTTTACTTTCGACTTCTTCTCCAAATCCCACCACCACCTTTGACTATCAAAGGTTTGATTTTGTTACTAAATTGTATTCTTATTTTTATTTTCACAGGAATTTTGCCTTGTCTGATATTGATACCCGGTCTTTTTTTCATCCCGGAATCCCCACGGTGGTTGGTGAGGTTACAAAGAAGTCATCTATTATGATTTTTTAAAACACATACAATTACTAATATGCATCTCCCATGTAAAAAAATAGGCTAAAATGGGAATGAACGATGATTTTGAAGCTTCTCTGCAAGTTCTTCGTGGATTTGACACTGATATTACCGTCGAAGTAAATGAAATCAAGGTTAGTTGTTGTAATCATAAGTCCATGTTTATCTTGTACACTCTGATCCTTTTCTTGAAAAAAGTTAGATTTCATATATCGATTATTTGGGTTGCAGAGATCTGTAGCTTCAACTAGCAGAAGAACAGCTATTAGTTTTGCTGATCTTAAACTGAGAAGATATTGGCTGCCACTGATGGTGCATAACTCTTTGCAAGGCTTCTGATATTTCTTTAAGAGTTATATATCTAGTACACTTTTCTTATTGTGTGTTTCTCATTCAGATCGGAATTGGGTTACTTGTTCTCCAACAGCTATCCGGAGCTAATGGTGTTATATTCTATTCAACTACTATATTTGAATCTGCTGGTGAGTATACATAACTCGAGATTGCACTTGATTGTCTATTAGCATACATTTTGGGCGTATTTGATTTGGGATTTAGAGTAATTTAAAATTTGAATTTCAAAATCTTGATAAATTATAATGGTGTGTGTTTGTTTTGAGATTTAAACAGGGTAGAATTTAACTTTTTATGTTAATCGATGTGTAAGAGTGTGATGTTGTATTATATTATTGTTGATTGTAATGATTGATTGCGTAATGATTAGTGTGTTTATTGGAAGTTGCAAAAATGAGAACAAAAAGGTGTGAAAAGTGATAAATAAAATAAAAGTGAGAATTAGAACTGAATTTAGATTGAAATCCCAAATTAAACATACCCTATAAAGGTGCAATATTTTCTTTTAGCTTCTGTTAAAGGGCTTTTATAAATGTACAGGAATCTCGTCAAGCAATGCTGCAACAGTTGGTGTCGGTATTATTCAGGTGAAGCTCGTCCTAATTTGACACTGTCTTTCTATGTTTTTTAATATATTTTGCTGATTTGTTCAAAGAAATTGTGCTAGTTTATTTTCCTTGGTTTTTAATTCTTCAAAGATCTAAAACATGGCCATGGTTTAGGTGATTGCTACTGCAGTTTCGACATGGTTGGTGGACAAAACTGGGCGTAGGATTCTATTAACCGTAAGTTAAACAATACTCCCCTTGTTTCATAATAATTGTTTGTTTTGTTGGTTAAATTTTATTTTTAATTAACTGTCACTTTAGCTATTTCTCTGCCCTTCTTCCAAATCTACCCTCATCCGTACCCCTAAAAGGTCTCTTATTTTTAATCAAGGACGAAAATATCGGTATCGGTGGAAATATCGGTACCTTAAATTTACGGATATATCGGTGGAAATATCGATATCGAATATCGATATCGGTAAAAAAATAGAAAATTAATGGAAATTTTATTAAAATGATGGAAATTTAACATGAAATTTAGAGAATATTATAACTAACTTTAATACATAAATTTATACTAAAATCACAACAAAATAATTTTTTAATGACAAACATATCAATAACAATTAACAAAATACAAAATCAGTAAAGCGATACAATAATTGTTCATAATTATTTAACACAAGACAAACTCTACAAAGTAACATATTTGAATGACTTATAAGTGATTTGAAAAGACAATTCAATTCAAAGGTTTTACCCATTAACCTAAAATTCAACAACTTTGTCAAGAAAAACAAGCAATTCGATATTTTTCGATATTCCACCGATATATCGCCGATATATCCCGATATTTCAGAAATTTTGTACTAGATTCAAACGATATTTCCCGATATTTTAGAAAAAATCTCGTTCACGTAGATATCCATATCGAAATTTCGGCGAAATATCGCGATTTTTTTGTCCTTGTTTTTAATTAGGGATATCTTTTAGGATTTATATAAGGTTTACTGAGGGTGAATTTGTCAAAATTTTATGTTCCTTAATTTGATAGAAATTTTCTAAAATGATACTTTGTACTTATTATAAAATGGAGGGAGTATATTTTAAGGCCTACGATTTATTAGATCAATTAATGAGGATATAAGCATTTGTTAATTTCAGGTATCCTCCTCTGGCATGGCTGTCAGTCTCCTACTTGTTTCCGTTTCGTTCTTTCTTAAGGTAGACATCATGTACACGTATTTTATACATAATAAACTAACAGGTTGCACGTACCATGCTGTAGTTTTCTCCTGATATAGTGATGTTTCTTGTTTTGCAATCCTAATTTGTTGTAGGGCTTCGTAAACGAAGATTCTTCACTCTATGGGATATTGGGAATTCTATCAGTAGTTGGGGTAGTGGTAAGTTGTCTTATAAATCTGCACAATTTAATAGTGTGATTAAAGAACTTTCATTTGCTCAAATTTCTAACATTGTTTAAATGAATTTCGTGGCTATAGTGCATGATTGTCTCTCTTTCACTCGGAATGGGGCCCATTCCGTGGCTTATAATGTCCGAGGTATCGTCTTAATTTCTTCTCGTTGCATAAAATGAAATAATACTCCGTATATAGTGACTCCGATTTTGGTGTCTCAGATTTTTCCACCAAAAATCAAAGGGCTAGCGGGGAGTGTGGCGACTTTGCTTAACTGGTCTACCTCCTTTGTTATAACTATGACTGCACCCTTGCTACTAAATTGGAGCAGTGGAGGTACGTATTATTTTTCATGTCGACACTCTTTTGTGCGTACCTTTTCTAATGCTAGTAATTGACGTATAAACAATGACCAATTAACCAAAAAGAATGCTCCCATTGAGTTTCATCAAGGCATAATGCATCAAAAGATTCCTAAACTATTTTTTATTTTAACTGCAGGAACTTTCGCACTTTACACGGTCACGAGTGCCTTGACTGTGGCATTTGTTGCAATTTGGGTCCCAGAAACAAAGGGCAAAACTTTAGAGGAAATACAGTCCTCCTTCAGATAAGAATTGTATCTTCATTTTCCCTAGTTTTCACTTCCTTAGTAACATTATTTGGCCATTTTTGTGATGCTGCAAATGACAATTTGTAATAAAGCTTCTCTTTTTCTACCCTTATTTCATGTTTCCTCAAGATTCATATTAGAATTTTATGTGAACTCCAGTTCACTTGTTGAAAAATCAATTAATTTTTGACATTTTGTATGCCCAACGGTGATATTAAAAAAAAAGGGAGTTCACGCGAACTCGAATTTACACAAGTCTTGCTCATTAGTTTGTGCATATCATGGTCGGTATATCAGTCCGATTTTTTTTTTTTAAATCAATTTTGGTTAAAATGTAAAAAAAGAAAGAAAAAAAGCAATTGTCACAAAAAAGTTACTCCTTTTTGTGTAGAAGCAATTTTTATATTAAAAATAGGGGGGAAAATATGAGTTCATATAATGAAAAAAAGTGCGTGTATGTGTATTGAGGACATTTTTTTGGTTGGATCATGCTAATATAAATAAAGAAATCGAATAAAAATGTGTGCTTTCATATGAATTAATACTTTCAGTCTGTCATGCATGTCGACATAAATTGTAAAATACCTGGAGTTGAATTGAGCTGATTATATTATATTATTGCTCGAGTTTTATTTACTAAATACGGAGTAAATAATACATAGTACAATTGTTGTATGTAATTGAAATGATTGAATGATATAAATTATAATTTAAATATATTAAAGTGTAAGAACAACTAATTATTTGCATTGAAAATTCTAATAGTTGATTTATAGATGTAGGGTCAAAACTGATTTTCAAAATCCTGAACTGAACAAATTTTAAATTTCACCTAATTTTTAAAACTCAAAACAAACATCACGACATTGTTTAGGAGTGGCTACAACGTGTTTGATGTTGAGGAATAGTTTATTTTGCTTCTCTATCCACAAATTATTTATAATGGTCTATTTCTATTTTGCAAGAAAATGTCAATTCCATTCTAATAATTAGTCAAGGGAAGCAGCAGCGCAGATAGATGTTGTCAAAACACTCAATTGCAAGCAAATAACAAATGCCCAGACAATGCAGTTATTATTCTACTACAAGTTAAGTAATCATTCACCAATAATATCAAATAAGACTTAATCAGGCCAGCAAGGAGTAATATAAAATCAAATACTCTCTTATCTTTAGATTTAAATGACAGTCACATCCAGAGGGGCCACCAATTTAAATATGTAAAAAGACAGTTGATGTATCCATTAAATAGCTGGCTACCAGATGATGTCTTCAGATATTCCATCCTATACTCACTACATTTCACCTAACAATCACACACACAAGATCCTTACATGTGGCTGCTGTTACTGCATATCAGGTTAAATGCACCGATAAAAGGGACATAACACACCATATGCCAAACTTAATGCTGGAACTGGGCTTCAAAAACAGATCTATACTAATTGGCTTTTGCTTACACACCTACAGAGGGGCAGGCATTTACACAGCTACTAGAGAATTACAAGCACTGTTAGTGTATTATTTCTCTAATTTTGGAATATGTTCGTTGAGAAATAGTGGAATGATTGAGGATAAATGATTATAGGGGAGGAGATAGAGTTAATCAAAATGACTAATTGACCTCGTACAAGGTATGGTACGTCAATTCACCATCTTTTATTCTCATTAACCACCACAATTACCCTACTCTCAGTCCCATTGAAGGCTAATGAACCAAGAGCCCACTTAAGCATAATTGGGGGAGTACGGAAAAGGAATTAGCAGTGACTGTTCAAATATGTGAAAACATTAAATGTGTTTGCATTCAATGAAGATCAGCAACATGGATGTATCAACGAGAAATAACATTTAATGCAGATGAACCTTTTGAATTAAACATGGAAAAGTGCAGACAAGCCATATAATAAAAAATTCATGGTGTCAATAAACTACATTCCACAGCATATCATCAAGTTATTCTTCACTAGCATAACCAAAGATTGGATACACCTACTAGAGCAATTCAGGGATCAGAAATTAAAGGAAAAGGACAAGGCCAAAGTTTCTCATCGCATTACACATGAAGAGAAATAACAGAGTACAACACGAACAGAAATAAAACAGGGGCAAATGGATAGACTAAAAATGCGAAAAATCCCAATAGGTGATAGTCTAATATGCTAAGAAACTACTTTCACAGGATACCTGTCGATGCAATCATCCCACGGACTGCTTGCAGATGGTTTAACGTAGCGAAGTGCCTCCCAAACCGCACTATTACATTTGAAACCACTCCCGAAAGCAATCTGCCACACCCTGTTGCCTCTCCGCATTCTCCCCTTGGCTTCAGTGTAAGCCAACTCGTACCAAATGGAACTCGATGAAGTGTTGCCAAAACGATGTAGAGTCATCCTTGAAGGTTCCACGTGAAAAGGAAGCAACTGCAGATTCTTTTCCAACTCATCAATCACAGCTCTTCCCCCAGCATGTATGCAGAAATGATCAAATGCCAACTTAAAATCTGGGATATAAGGCTTCACATTCTTCTTGAACAACTTCTTGATCACCAATGTGGCAAAGAACAAGAGCTGCTCACTAATGGGAAGAACAAGAGGCCCCAATGTGGTGATGTTTGTCTTAAGAGCCCCACCAGCAATAGCCATGAGATCTTTTGATAAAGAAACCCCGGTTTTTCCCACATCGTCCTGCTCTTGATACACACAACGGAAAGCTTTATCATCAGCCCCTTTATGTGTTCTCACCACATGAACAAGCTTGTACTTGGCCCTTCTTTTATCTTTAGCTTTATTTGATAACAAAACAGCCGAACCTCCAACTCTAAACAAACAATTAGGTATCAGCATCGATTTCTTGTTCCCGAAATACCAGTTCTGTGTAATATTCTCAGTACTAACCACAACCGCGTATGTATTCCTATGGACCTGTAACATATCCTTGGCTAAATCAATTGCAATTACACCAGCACTACACCCCATTCCACCCAAATTGAAACTCCTGATATTCCCCCTCAATTTGTACTTATTCACAATCATAGCAGACAACGAGGGTGTGGGATTGAATAAGCTACAATTCACAACCAAAATCCCGATTTCCTTGGGTTTCACATTTGTATTCGCGAACAAATTATCCAGTGATCCAAACATTACCTGCTCCGCCTCCTCCCTGGCCGCCGCCATCGACGGCCGCGGTGGAATAAAATGCATGGCTTCCGGCACATAAGTCTCATCCCCGAGCCCTGATCTTTCGAGTATTTTCCTTTGGAATTCAAGTGACGATTCGTCGAAATCCCCTGTCAATTGAGAATGCTTCATAAATCGATCGTAGGACGCCTTAAATTCCTCCGGAGGGCGATAACACGAATAATCGACCAAATAAACGGGTCGCGGACGGGTCATGATGTAAACTGTAGATCCGAAAACGAGGATAGCGGAACAAGTTATAAATGAAACGAGATTGTACTGCAAATGAAGCCACAATTGACGGATTTCATCGGGATTCATTTGAGAAGCTTCAACGATAATGATAGCCATGATTGGAACTAAGCAGAGAGTTAATAAATGAGAGATCAAGTAATGGTAACCCAGTTTAACGTACTTCAAATTGACGCTCTGGAGGAAGTCCGGCAGCCGTCGGCTTTGGTGGATCCGGACGCCGACAGCTGCATCGGCTTCTTGGGACGACCTGCCTCCCGGTCCGCCGCCGTCCATGGCCGGAAATAGGGGGAAATGGTACAGTTACTCCCAAGAGCGGATGAGCTGGTTTTAGAGAGAGAATCCACACACACAGCAGAGGCGAAGAAATAAGAGTTAAGAGAGGCTTTTTAAATTAAACACAGGAGAAATTTGACTTTCTTGGGGGGAGAATGTGTACGAATTTAATTTTGGAGTGCCAATAATGATATTTCACTTTTTACAGGCCCTAAAAATATTGCTCGAAATTATACTTTTTATGGAGTATTTTTATTTTCTTTCTTTATCATTGTGATGAAATCATGAAATGGTCAATGGGCGAGATTAGAAGAAAAATAAAATTATTTTATATTTACTGATTTCAAGCCCCGTCCCAATTTATTTGCATCAAACGCTGAACGAACTCTAAAAAAAAAAAGAGTAATAAATAACTATATACCGAAAATACATTTGAAATGCACACTTAAATATTTAATATTATTATTTGGGAGCTCCTCAAAAAAATAAAAAAATATTTGGGAGAATATTTTTTTTTTTCGAGAATGATGTATTTTTTCGTTATTTGATATACACTCAATTCAGTGTATTTTTGTATTTTGGATATAAATTTTATTTGATATCTTGTTAAGTATTCTAGTTCAATTAAGGATATTATTTTATGCTAATCGACTCTAGCAAACTAGTTCTAAGCAAACATTAGATGAACATTTCCATGTGGGTGATTCTTTTGTGCCTATGTATTTAAGGCATTGTCTTACTGCATTGGGCTAGTGGGCCTGCTTATCTGGTTGGGCCTAAATTGCCACTTCACTAACTATGTGACACGAGGCGCCAACAATGGCCACAGATAAATGACCCCTACATATTATGTCTTCACCCCACTCAAATTTATATTTTAAACTAATAGGTAAAAAACCTATACTACCCTTGTGTGATGAGTTCATCTCCACCCCTAAACAAAAAAATAAACATACTTTTTGCATCCCTCTTCCACCCAAAACATACGGAGTAGTATTTATTTGTAATTGATTATTCTTCATGTTATTATTGTTTTATTTGACCATAATGTTGCATAATTGTGTAGTTGTAATGAATATATGTGTAGTGTATTTCGTTTCCGAATTTAAAAAAAAAATCGTGTTTTGCAAAAACTCGGCACTGGTTCGCCGAGTTCTGTGAGATTTTTCGGAAAAAAATTCCACGTTTTCAATCAAAACTCGACCAATTTTTTCACATTTTGATTCAAGACCAACTATTCCACGTTTTGATACAAAACTCGGCCAACTTTTCCACGTTAACATTCAAAACTCGGCCAACCAGTGCCAAATCGGTACAAAACTCAATTTTTGACGTTTCGTCTCATGTCCCGTTTTATGCCAAAACCAAGTTTATTCAACGATTGAAAGCCAAAATCATTCTCAATAACATTCAAACTTTAACATATAAATCAAAAAATAACATTCAAGCTTTAAAATCTAAACTACACTTGCATTTATTCATGGTAGAGCACAGCGACGGTACGCGACGACAACACGTCGACGGAGCTTCAGGCGGCAGATGGAGGGGGTGAAGTCAAAAAATATTTTTAATGTGTATTTTTGTATTGGTAAGGGAGAAGGTTATTTGTGGTATTTTATGGAGGGGTGAACTCATATTTAAAGGGTGAAGACATTATAAATAGGGAGCATTTATCCATGGCCGCCAACAATTTGGTAAAAAATGTGTAAAATTAATTAATTAGAGTCTGGCTATTTACAACTCCATTTAAGTTGAATGCACTCCCCCCTATTAATGCACTCCATTTATCCATTTTTTTTTCTTGAAACTTAACTTGCATTAGGGTAAATTAAACACCAATTGAGAAGGTCATCCACAAAGTTTGGAGACTCGACTCAACTATGAAGGTTCCCATACCAACGGAAATTCCTTGCAAATTCATGTGCTAGTTTATTGGCATTTCGTGGAACATGAGAAACTTAAAAATAACATTGTGACTCAAGAAGTTACTTCCCCATCTTGCACCAAACGGAGTATCCCCAATATCCTCCATGTTCTTCAGCAGCTCATCAACCACTCGTTTGGCATCAGTTTCAACAATGACATTCATGAACCCAAGATATTGAGCCCAACACAATGCTTCTCTAACTCCCTAAGCCTCGCCCTCCTCAGCTGTCATCGGCCCTGAAAATAACATCGTTTTAGCAGCATCGAACTCGCCTTCCTCATCACGAATGACCATTCCACTCCCGTCTTGCAAGCCTCCTCGAAAAAAGCTGCGTCCACATTAATTTCGAAACACCCTAAATCAGGTCGATGCCAATTCGTGCATACATGCCATCTTTTAAAACAATTTACTACACACACTCCACCCCAAAATCTTAATTTTGTATTTCTCCATTCTTCATTTTCTTCTTTTCCACCCCATTTTTTCTTCTCAATTCCCTTTCTCCTTTCTCACCCAATCACCACTGTCGTCGCCTTCTGCCGCTTACCTCCGCCCGTCGCCGCACCCTCTTTCTCTTTTCTCTCTTCCCTCATCCACTCCATTCTCTCTCTTCCCTTCACCCATCCACCGCCCCCATCCACCCCAAACCCCACCTCTGCCCTCCCTCCCTTCCCCTCCTCTCTCCTCTCTCCCTCTTTATTTTTTTTCGTGTGCCCACCCAACTCTATATATATATATATCTAAAATGAAATAAACTAAATATTAAAAATTTATAAAATCATACTCAAAATAAACAACTAAATAATTAAATCAATGATAATTTTATGTTCAAAATTAACGATAACTATTACATAAAAATTATATTTACACGGTTTCCACCAAAAGTTCCACTACTCCTTCATTATATTATATTATATGTATAAATTTAGGGACAGGGCGAGACAGGACAGAGCAGGGCAATAAAAATGTAAACACATGGCAACCCTGTGCGCGGGGCGAGGCTGACCTGCCCCGTTTTTAGAATGGGGCAGGGTAAGGCGAGTTCAAATCACTCGGGGTAGGGCGGGGCGGGACGGGTCATTTTGCTATCCCTAACTCCAAGCCCCCCAAACCCTATACTTGCACTGCCAACATGTATGCTTCTCTCTCTTTCTTTTTTTTTTAAATTTTCGACACACCAGTGTCAACAATATACACTCCCGTCGATAAATTGTTGTCGACGGGAGTATATGGTCGACTTAAATTGTCGAAAAAAAAATTATTTTTTTTTTAATAATTTTCGTCACACTAGGAGTGGACCATATACACTCTCGTCCTAGTGTGTTGAAAATTATAAAAAAATATTCGGAGGTTTTGAAGTTTTTTTTTTTCTTTGTGAATTAATGAGTTTTTTTTTTGGTTGGATGACGAAAGTGTAGTGGCGGCGATCGAAAAGAAGTGGTGGTGGCTGCAATTAGGGTTTTTATCTAATCGTTGAAAATGAGAGTGAAGATAATTGTAGGAGTGCATTTAATAGTTACTCCCTCCGTCCCATTATTTGCACACTTTTCTTATTGGGACATTTCAAAATTATTTGCACAATCTTAATATGGAAATACCCCACAAATTAATACCCTCCCAACATCATTTTATTTTCAAAATTGACACACATTTTTTACCTATAATATTTTACTTTACATCTCATCAAATCACCTAAAATACACCTCATTTATTTTACATCACCCATCACTTTATTTCATTTTCTTAAAAATCGATACAATCAAAATGTGCAAAAAAATGTTGGGATGGAGATAGTATATTTTATTTAAGGGTATTTTATGTTTTTTACACTATTATTTAATTAATAAATTGAAAAGGGTGTGCAACTCTGCATATAGTGAGACCCATAAATATATTACAAATTGATAAAAACAATAGGAGTACTGTATATAAGTTTGAAGAATGAGTAAAATAAAATCAAATTACAAAATAACCCGTTCTGCTTTAATTAAGATGAAAATTATTACTACAATTTAGAATTGATGAAATGTTGATATGAAGTTCCGTCAAGTGCTTTCCTAACATGATCAAAGTTGCTGATTTGATCAGAGAGGGGCCCACTATGTATCTTAACCTGGAGACTCGTAAGGTTCCTCGTCGGCAACTTTAAGAATTCTTGAACATCTACTAATTTCTGCGTTAACAATACTATCACAATCACAATTCTGTTAATATTTATAGAATAATAAAAAAAAAAATCAAGAACTCACCGTACGATTGGTAAGTATATCCTCGTAGTATAACAAAATGTGTCGAGTGCTTTTGAATCGCTCCAAGGCTTTTGTTACCATCTGCTCTGACGATCTTAGATTTGATACAAGTACACTCACGTTGAGACTCGGTTTATATTTTGCTAGTACTTTTGCCTGCAATTCATATAGTTGTTCAATTTCATTATTCTCACTTTCCTTGTCTAATTTTATTATCCCCATACTCTTCTTTTTTGAAACAATACTATTCATATTATTTTATCTCCATCCTTTTACCATCACTTATTTACCCACTTTGTCATTCACTTTATTCATAAACAATCATTTATTTACAAATGACCCCACAATACCCTATCATACCCTCAACTTATTTACTTTATGAATAAACTAATGAATATTCATAAAAAAGTATACTAAACAATACTCCCTCCGTCTCCGAAAAGTTTGCGGGGAATCTTGTGCACATGGTTTAAGAAAAAAGTATAATGATAAAAGTGTTGAGGGGTAATTTTGTAAATTTTTATATACTCTATAAAGTAAATAAAATAGGTGGGTTGAGTGTATGGTTGGTCCTAAAAGTAATGACATGAAAGGTAAATATGTGTATATTGTGAAGGTAGAGATTGTGATGATTATTTCTATTTTGGGTATGCAAACTTTTGGGGAACAAAAAAAAAAAAAAAAAGTATAAAAACTTTTCGGAGGGAGTACCTCATATGGTGAATGAACGTGAGACTTGTGGGTCCCATTCAACAGTTTGGCATCCTTGTCATATGAATTAGCAGCAAGTGAAATCATCCTGCGAAGAAGATTTCTTCTAAATAGAAATATTAAGGACACTCCTCTTCTGTTCAAATACTCTCTTATCTCTTCATGATACTCTGTCAACCCCTTCAAACAAAATATTCAATAGTCAGTCTCTCGGACGACATTGACTGAAATGTGACACTAATTTTAGTTGCGATTGAAAAGTTGATGTCACCTGATTTAGCATCCATTTGAAACCAACAGCAGCTGAGCACTCATTCTTTGAAGCACTACTTGACCAATCAAGATTGTAAACTTGATCAAGTATCTTATAAATAACAGAGGCATTATTCCGCCTCGTTCGTGCCCCGAAAATTTCTCCGTTAGAGCTCAAGTTGATGTGACTGTTGAGCAGCGTCTCGAACCATCCACTCCCCGATCTTTGCATCGATACGATCGCAAAGTATAGCACCGGATTGCATGCACATTCCTGTCTAAATATTAATCACAACTTGTTGTTATGTAAACCAGTTTTACACTACAACTATTTCACAACTAATACTGCACTGCAGTACTATAGTATGAGTGTATTTTGAAACACAACTAACTCCTTTTAAAATCATTTATTTTTAAAGTTTTCTCTCACAGCTTTTGAAAAAAAAATGATTTTGAAAGTAGTTTGTAGAATTTGCAAACAACCATATAACAACTTATAAGATATTTTATAGTGAAACAATTAAGAGTGAGTCAGCCAATATTTTTCAGTGAAAACAATAAATACAACTTTACGATAAACTGATTTACATAAAACTTTGTCAAATTAGACGAAGAGAGAGAATTTAACCTGCTAAAAGTTTGAGGTTGAGGAAAATGTAAATAAGGCAAGTCTTGTTCTTGTATTGGAGTATCTCTACAAAGCTGAGTCCGATGATCCATTGTTTGGATTTTGCGATGATTAAATTGTGGGAATTTATTGGTTTGGTTTAAACAGACTGTAAAGATGTAGAATGCAGAAATTATGGACAAAACTAAGATAACCATTATTCGCAATATCATGGGGGACCTTTTAGACGCCTTTGTAACCAATATTGCATCCTGCAGCATATAAAACACTTTATTGTTATTATAACTATATAATTATTCATATATGCTGCTAATTTGAACAACTACTG
Organism: Galeopsis tetrahit; assembly: GCA_963675135.1. Classification (NCBI taxonomy): domain Eukaryota; kingdom Viridiplantae; phylum Streptophyta; class Magnoliopsida; order Lamiales; family Lamiaceae; genus Galeopsis; species Galeopsis tetrahit. The sequence goes on from OY776121.1 coordinate 85,951,783, forward strand.
TACGTACCTGTGGTTTCGATCTCAAAACATCCATGAATGTTGACAACACAACAGAACAGAACAAAGCAAATTATTTTAAGAAAAGAGGTTTAATTTGAATTGGTTGTTGAGTAGGTTTTGAGAAAGTGTGCAAGATTAGAAAAATAAGGAGAAAGAATTGGTCTGAGTGAGCTACTATATATTTAAATTTAAAACCAAGTCAGATCATAAAAAATATATGTGAAAAATGGGTCACATAATTTATGAAACTTATACAATTAATTTAGCCTAAAATTACATTGTTGATTGTGCAATAAATTGCAAATAAAATCGCAATCTTTTTCAAAATTTCAGTTTAATCTCAAATTTTGAGTTTTAATAAATAAAACTACACTTTAATTTCTTTTTTTTCAAGTCGAGCTCACGGACAAATTGTGCTTTGCTCGAAAATGACGTGACATTCTACTTAAAAAACCAACAATTTTTTTCAAATTGCAATCTAATCTCAACTCTTAAATTTTACTCCCTCCGATCCAAAAAGTTTGTCGCATTTGGACTTTAAATTTGTTTCAAAAAGTTTGTCGCTTTTTCTAATTTTACCAATGATCTTCCTAAATTGCCCATATTCTTTTGAAAATATATTAATTACGATTTTTTTTGGAAAGGTCAAAGAAATGGTGGAAAAGGAAGGTGGAAAAATAAAAGGAAAAAGAGAAGAAAAGGGGAGAAAATAGTGAGGGGTAAATTTGTCAAAAAATTATGTTCATTAATTCTATACAAAATGAGAAATGCTACAAACTTTATGAAATGGAGGGAGTAGTAAATAAAATCTCATTTTAACAATCTTTTGCTTTTTTTTTTACGCGACAATTTTATGCTGGCACATTTTGAGTGGATAGCAAATTGTATTTTTTTAACCCAAAATGTCCTTAGTGAGATTTTATTTACTAAAATATAATTTTGTTACTAAAAAAAATTGCATTTCTGGGTAAACTAAAAGTTGTGTTGTAAGTAAATAAACTTAATAAATAAATAGTTAATTTTAAATAAATACATCATCTTTAGTCTCAGTCAGTTAGAGACGGACCCATGTAGGGACCAATGGCCCCTCATTGATTTTTTGTTTTTTTATATGTATATTTCTTCCATTTTATGATTATTCGTACACTTTTTTTTATTGAAACGTCTCAAGATTTTGTCCACACTTATAATACGTAAATAATCTATAAAATTAATATTTTTACTACATTATTTTATTTTCAAAATTATCACTTATTTTGGGGTCCACATTCTTCCCTACACCTCACTAAATTACCTTTAAACCTCTCAAAATACTCTCCTACGTACATTATTTTATTTTTAAAATTGTCACTCATTTTGGGTCTACAATCTTTCGTACAACTCACTAGATTCCCTCTAAACTACACTAAATCAACCAAAATGATTCTCATTTATTTGACCTCACACCTTACTAAATTCCCTTTAAATCTCACTACATCACTCAAAACACTACTCACTTATTTGACCCCACACATCACTAAAAATTCACATTTCTTAAAAAATGAGTTTGTTAAGATATACAAGTCATCACGAGATAGGGGAGGAATATTTTAAATTCTACATTTTTCTATATAACATAAGTCGTTAAATTTAAATTAATAAAATGAGGTCTACTGAAAATTTTATAATGAATTTTTGTTTGTAAATATAATAGTACAATATTATTTTGTATTTATAGTAATGTAAATTGGGCCCCCAATCTAAAATTCCTACGTTCGTCACTGGTCTCAGTATCAATTTAATCACGACCTTTATAATTATTGTAAAAAATCTCAATCTTTCATCGTATTGCAATTTGATACATATTTTTTTCTCTCCAGTTAACAATTGATGGCGTGGCTTGCCGGAGCTCGCCATGTCAGATTACACTTTTTTTTTTCACGTCATATTGCACTTTATAAAAATAAAACTCCCGCGTAAAGGTGGTGTATTTTTATAAAGTTTTTTTTTTTTTAATAAAGTGTAATCTGATGTGGAAAAAAAAGTGTAATCTGACGTGGCGAGCTCCGGCAAGCCACATCATCAATTGTTGACCGGAGAAAAATAATGTGTATTGAATTGCAACACGATGAAAAGTTGATACTCCATTTTTTATAATAATCGTAAAGGTGTCGTGATTAAATTGATATTGAGACTAAAATTATGTAATGTTAAAACTAGATTAATCATTAATATGATAATGTAAAAATTATTATAATAACAATTTAAAATTTTACTTAGAAAATAAAATTAGAAAATATCACTGTGATATCCTAATTAAGTAGTGCCCAAGCAAACCAAATTAAAAAATAGACCCCACGCAGCACCCAATTTTAATTCGAATGTTTTTTTCTTTTTAAATTTTGGGCGCGGCTAAAGGCACCCGCATTTCCTATGAGTACACCCACGGAGATTTTTTTTTATCATGAGGGTGATACGAAAAGACGTTTTTACCCCTCCTGTAGTTTTAAAAAAAACGCTCGATGAGTACACCCATCTATTCCGGTTCACACGGAATTCATCATTTCACATCCGAATCATTCCGGACCATCAACCCCAAAACATAAAAAATCCTAAAAATTCAAAAAAAAATTACCAAAACAAAATTGAGATGTTCGAAAATTTTACCAAAACAAACCCATTCGAAAAAAAATTCAAAACAACTTAGATTTGTTCGAAAAAAAAAATCGAACATCTTGTTCGAAATTTTTTCCAAAACAAACGCAATATGTTCGAAATTTTTTCCAAAGCACGATATGTTCAAAAATAATTCTCGAACTACTAAAAACCCTAATTTTCCTAAATTTTCAAAACACTAATTTTCTGTAAAAATTGTAAAAAAAAAAAAAACTTACGTTGGGTTGGGTGTCGGCGACGTGTGTGGGTGCGATGAAGGGGAGGGGGAGGGGTTGCGGCCGCGAACGGCCGCGAAGGGGAGGGGGAGGAGTTGCAGCCGCGAACGGCCGCGATGAAGGGGAGGGTTGCGGCCGCGAACGACCGCGATGAAGGGGAGGGGAAGGGTTGCGGCCGCGATGAAGGGGAGGGGGAGGGTTGCGGCCGCGAACGACCGAGATGAAGGGGAGGGGCTACGGCTGCGAATCGGAGGAAATCTTCGAGAAGCTTCTCCATCAGATCCGAGTACTCACCGTCGCGAAGAGTGTCGCGAGTCTACGGGAGGTGGAGGAGATCGTCGAGCGGACCATGAGTGGGAGGGGGAGGGGCTGTGGGAGGTGGCGGCGGACCATGAGTGAAGAGAGAAATGGAGGTGGGTGTCTAATTGAGAAAGAGAGAATAGAAAGAGAGAATATGGTTTTAATTGAGGGGAGGGTAATTTTGAGATTTTCAGGTGGGTGTTCTCATCCATTTTGTGTGTGTACTCCTCGCGTGGGTGTACTCATAGGAAATTCGGGTGCCTTTAGCCGCGCCCTTAAATTCTACATTGAAGGATGACATAAATTTTAAGAAATACATTAGGGTTGGGGTATATACCCCTCCAGCTTTGTTAGATACACTCCCCTTCCCATTTTATTAATTAAATATGCATGTAAAATACCATATTTGTCCTTTTAGTAAAATGTGTAAAATGTTATAGATACATACACCCTCCTTTCTTAAAACCCTAAACCTAATTTTATACAAAACCCTAAACCTAATTTTGCAGCCGCCGCCGCAACTTCCGACAGTCTCCACATCCACCGCCGCCGCAACCTCCGGCGTCACCCATCCAAAATATATTCAGAAACTTAAAAAAAAAATTAGATTTTTTTCGACCAACCAGTGTCGATCGACACTGGTTGGTCGACCGAAGAATATATCATCGACTAATTATAGTCGACGAAAAAGACCCTCTTCGGCAACATTGTATCGAAAAATAAAAAAAAATTAATTTTGGACAAGAAATGTCGACCAAAAATATTGTGGTCGACAAATCGACGTCGACCATAATTTTTTTGGTCGATATTTCTTATCCAAAATTAAAAAAAAAGAAAAAAAAAAAGAGAAAGAAAAGGGAATTTTTTTTACCGGAGCTTACTGTGGGGATGGTTGTCAGGGAGAGAGGAGGGCGGTGGGGAGGAGGAGGCGGCGGCGCCGCTAGGCGAGAGGGGCGGCACCGCGCGATTGCAGAAAAAAAAAAAAAAAAAAACTTACTTGTTTCAGGGCGGCGGAGGCGGAGGGAGGAGGAGTCGGGGGAGAAGGTGGATACAACGGTTTGGGTGTAGGAGGAGGCGGCGACGGCGTTAGGCGAAGGGGCGCCGCCGCCGCTGTTGCAGACATGGAAAAGAAAAAAAAAAGATAAAAATGAGGTGGGCGGCGCTTACAGGCGGGCGACGCCGGAGGCGAGCGGCGCTAGCAGGAGGGTGGTGCTGGAGGCGGGCGACGCCGGAGGCGAGCGGCGCTAGCAGGAGGGTGGTGCTGGAGGCGGGCGACGCCGGAGGCGAGCGGCGCTAGCAGGCGGGCGGTGCCGGAGGCGGGTGGCTTGGGCGGCGATGGGAGAAATTGATGGGGAAGGAGGGAAGAAAACGAGAAGGTTGGGGAAGAATGAAGGGAATTTAGGGTTTTTATGGGGGTGTGCATTTATCATACCAATTATTAAGATTAAGGGGTATAATAGACAATTTGGGGGGAGTGCATCTATCTCAAATGTACTTTAAGGGGAGTATATGTATCGGGGGAGTGTATCTAACAAAGCTGGAGGGGTATATACCCCAACCCAATACATTATCTTCTCCTGTTGGTAACGATCAGTGGAATTGTTTGGGCCAAGGCCCATGATTTGCATTAATTCAAGCCCTAACTTATTTGCGCCCCAGGATTTGCATTAATTCAAGGCCTAAGTTATTTGCACCTAAGTACACTCACCAAAAAAATTCCATAAAAAAATAAAGTTACACGTCAAATATTATATAACCTTTTATCAATTTAAAAAAAATGAATGAAACAGAACTGAAGCAATCATGAACAAAAATAGAACAAGTTTGAGAACCATCTAGTCATCCATGTCCGATGAAATAAGATTCATATGCAGTAATACTTGAAAAAAAAAGTAACTTGAGTTTATAAAAGATTTTGTGAACTTATTTTCTTTATCAATTAATAAAGAAAATTGTATAAGACGGTTTTATACATACTGATACGAGTTTTCGTCATATATGTATTATAGGACCCGTGATAAAAGATAGGTCCACATCATCTTTCTTAAAGCAGTTTCCAACCTAAAAAATCTTGCATAATAATATTAAAAAGGAAGTTGCTTGAATGGTGATAAATTAATCTGCTAGTTTTGTGTCGTTGCTTCATGCATGATGGAGAAACAAAGTTGTGACTGACGTGATATGTTGTAACATGGTTAATTTGCATGTTCACTCTAGCTAGAGGGCCAATATATGGCCAAAATATCATTTTTGTCATTTTGAAATATACTCATCAAGTTAACAATTTAATATGAGAACTTGTATAGACAAATGAAAAATTGATTCATTTATATTAAATTTATAATTATTTCCTGTGGGCAAGAAGTTTGATTATCTGAAGTTCAGATACTATAAAAATATTTCATCACATCAAAAAGTTAGAACCTGAAGATAGAGAATTATTTAAGGTAAAATATAACACGTTTTTATTGTATTTTACAACACTTGAGCAAAGATAAAATCTAAAAATTGTGTGAGAACATAAAATATGGGGAGGGCCAATATAATAATTGAGTAGGAACATAGGATATAAGACTGAGTCAACCACTACAATATTTCAGAAATATCACTATCAGAGGTTCTACATCCATGGAAAAATAATTACGAATTTAATGGCCGCCCTATATTATTAGGTTTACGTGGAAAATCAATCAAATTATAGCAACATGTCAAAGAAAAAATAATTAAGCAGAAAATTCAAACACTCGGCTTTTTTCTCTCTATGATTAATGTATTATGTAGAGGGATTCTAGTCATTCATAAACTAAACTTCGAGAGATATATATTAATTATTTCATCTCATTTAGTAAGATTATTTTTTAACATAAAATGAACAAACTCAAGTTCACTGATATTTGATTCCATAAAACATGAACAATTTTGTTAGTTAGCTCGTGAATTCACTAGTATAAATTACTGTATAATTTAGTTATAAATATACAATTTTCACACTTAAAAAACATTTCATATAATTCATAAAAAATTAAATTAAAAATACGGTTATATTGTCAGCTAATTAACAGTGGGCGGTTTACGCGTGGTTTGTAGGATTTTGCGGACACTTGTTCTTCACTTGTTCGTTGGCCCTATTCTAAGCAGGCCCACATTGCAAATTAATTTTGGATAACCATATATGCAAATTCCTAATTTATCCTCTAGGATCGGGACATGAGCTTTGACATAGAAATTTCCTTATTTTTCCCTCCAAATTATGTCAATCATTGAATAACGACACTTTGAGTTCTCACGTAAAATTAAACTATATACTATAATTACGAGAATAATTTTGAATATACATAATGAATTTGGGGAATATTTTCTATTTTATTTGTTGGTGCTACTAAATTACAACTTCACTTGTTTGAAAAATGGATGAACACGCATATTAAGAAGGTGTAATAATGAGTAAAATTTTGATGATAATTTTGTAAAATTTTATGTATAAAATAAATAAATGAGTCGATTTTTATGCATGCATTTATAAAAAGTTTTTTATTTTAAGGGTATGAAAGTAATTGTGTAACGTAAGGAAAGGAGTAGTATTTATTATGTATAATTTCATAGTCACTATAGTATTATGCAATTTACGAGGATGCTCAACTGCTCAAGTCATGAAAGTAACGTCACTTGAGCTAGTTGATCGTGTTCTAATTCCTCTCCATCTATACTTTGGTTTTATATATAGCTGTATAAATGTGATAAGACACGTGTGACCCATAATTTAATAAATAATCAATAATTTTATTCTTTGAATTAAGAGAGAGAGAGAGAAACGGAGACTTGGTCATAAGGAGATTTGTAGTGCCAAACAGCTGAAATGAAATTAGGTGACATGAGTGTTTGTATTTATTCCTACGAATTTGGGCAGTCTACATTCCACAGGTAATAAAACACAGAAAAAATTAAAAGGAAAAAAAAAATCGAGTTAGGGAATTTTCCTTATCTCTAAATGTATAATGCGGGGATGATACATAATATTGTACAAACAGAAAAAGTTGGCATACTTTCACTTATAATAACACATGATTTACTAGAAGAAATTGAATGAAATGTATACTGAATTGAGAAATATAAAATTGTTGAATATGAATTAGATCATGGTCACTTTGACTTTAACTTTCTATACAAGGTAGATATATTGAGATATTTATAATTATGTCAAGTTGATAAGCTACTAGATAGATAGGAGAGTCGCTTTCTGAGTTGAAGTTCCTCCACCTTTCCTGGTTATGGCTGGATCCACCACGCATTCCCCTTATTAACTTCCACCACCACCACCACAACAACCGTGTCCGACGACTCAACTCACTCCTCTCTTCCCATTCATAAAAACAGCATTTGTTATCGGCGGTTGTGGCCGTTGAGTATCAACTTTCCGCCATTAATACTCTGCTTTTATTATCCTAAAACACACACACACACACAAACTCTGTATTCAAATGAGGAACCAATGCGAGTAGTTGAGTCACTTTCGTATTGATTTCCAAACCCATTTTTGCAGAAATGCAAGTGTCAATCGCATACATGGAAACCCTCCTCAAGTTTTTCATTTTTCTCACTCTCTTGATTCTCAACTCGGTGGCAACTCAGCCTCTGCCGCAAGCCGAGTGGCGGGCTCTACTCGCCCTCCGTTCGTCTCTCAAAATCTCAGCCAAATCGTGGCATAAAAAAGTAAATCCCTGCACGAATTGGACTGGGATAGAGTGCGGAAAAGGGCGTGTAGTCGGAATTAAATTATCCCAGTTAAGAAGAAGTGTTGAAGGAAAAGCTAATCCGGGTTTTGATGTTGATTCTTTACCCATTTTCGATTCACTAAAATCTTTCAATTCATCAGGGTTCATGCTGCGCGGGACGATTCCAGAATGGTTAGGCCAAAAGCTCAGTAATCTTGAATTTCTTGATCTCAGTTCTAGTTCAATCCATGGCCCAATTCCTTCATCACTGGGAAGTTTGAGTAAGCTTAAAACCTTACAATTGTCAAATAATTCGATTACTGGGAATTTGCCCACTGCATTAGGGAATTTACTTTCATTATCAGTTCTTAATCTTGCACAAAATTCATTAACAGGACAGATTCCTAGTGATATTTCAGCTCTTGGAAATCTTAGTCATCTTGACTTTTCGTCCAATTATTTCTCAGGAATAATTCCCCCTGGTTTTGGCACACTTTCTAGCCTTAAGTTGTTGAATTTGAGTCATAATAGTCTGAGGTCATCAATCCCTCCTCAACTCGGAAATCTTTCCGAGTTAATAGAACTCGATCTTGGATCGAATTCTTTGTTTGCTTCGTTGCCCTTAGAACTAGGAAGACTGCAAAGTTTGAGGAGAATGTTGATTGGGAATAATGAGCTAGAGGGTTCTTTATCAGATGACTTGTTTAATAGCCTCACTCATTTGGAAGACTTAGTTCTCTGTAGAAATTCTTTTGATGATAAACTCCCTGATGCTTTATGGTCCATGTCTAGTTTAAAATATCTTGATTTGTCTGGGAATAATCTCACCGGTGAATTCCCAAATCGTACTGTTCATTTCAATGTCACAAATGCAGTATTCAACTTCTCAGACAATGAGTTTTATGGAAACCTAAGTTATGGATTTGTAACCTTAGGCATCATCGATTTTTCGAATAACTATTTAAGGGGTTCGCCTCCTAATGATAGTAGAACCCGGTTTCTTGTTTCGGATAATTGCTTTCTGAGTTTATCAAACCAGAGAGATCAAGAAGTGTGTTCTAAGTTTTATGAGGATAGACATGTACCTTATGGGAATGATAAGCTTAAACCTCCAATGGTACAACCTGTCAAATCCCGAAAAAGATTGGCTTATGTTATGATTGGTGTTTTTGGTGGGATTGGATTCATTATCATAGTTTTAGCAGGAATGTTGTTGCTTATCAAAGCATGTAAATTTGGCCATCAAAGAGAGAGTGCAAATGTGGGAGCTTTTGAAGAGGGAGGAAGAGTCGAGCCGTCTCCTAAGGCTTTCGTTGACTTGTCTACCCTCGGAGAATCATTTACGTATGAGCAAATGGTCGTAGCCACGAGCAATTTCAGTACGGGGAACCTACTTAAGCAGGGACATTCTGGGGATATATTCCGGGGGACGTTAGAGGGTGGGACCCCTGTAGTGATCAAGAGGGTCGATAGGAACGAGTCATTCATGTCGGAGTTGGAATTATTCAGCACGGTGGCGCACGGGAGGTTGGTTCGTCTCGTGGGACACTGCTTAGAGGACGAAAACGAGAAGTTTTTGGTGTATAAATACATGCCAAATGGAGATTTAGCGAATGCGTTGTATAGAGTAACCAACGAAGAGGAAGGTCTGAAGTCGTTGGATTGGATTACGAGATTGAAGATCGCTATAGGAGCTGCTGAGGCCTTGTCGTACTTTCACCATGAATGCTCTCCTCCTCTTGTCCATAGGTATTACTCCATTAAACAATACCTTAAAATATTCTTACAAAAGTAATATTAGTGTGAACATGATTCATGTGAACTTCATCTCATTTTTAATCCATTTAACGTACAAAAAGTTCATACATGAAGTTGTATATATGATCCATGTAGAATTAGTTGGATTGGGTGATTTGGGTCCATGAAGTTCACAGATCACGTTCATACAAGTTTTTGTCTTCTTACAACTATTGCTTTTGTTTAGAATGTATGTATTATTGAAAAGGGAAAGAAGTGGTTCATTAACTTGAGTTTTTGTTGCCTTATGAAGAGATATTCAAGCTAGCAGTATCCTGCTTGATGACAAATTTGAGGTGCGGCTTGGAAGTTTAAGCAATGTTTGTGCTGCAGAGACTGGTAATTATCCGAATATGGTTGCAAGGCTGCTTCGAATGCCACAGTAAGTTATTTAAGTTTGATCGAGTTTTGAGCTTGACACTACTCGACTCAGCTCATTTTTATACTCCTAATCACATTCACACCTCCTTTTGTTAGCATCCTCTAACTCAAACATCTTTTTTTTTTCTTGACAATGTGCAGGACATCCAGAAAGCGACCTTCTGGTAAGAACCCTGCAACATCTTCTTATATCGCATTTCCACACTGCATATGTGTCATTCATCTAGGTGGTGTAACAATAATAATATGTTTCAGTGTAACTGAAGATCCCATAAGACTTTGTATATCGTGTTTCTTCTTAATGTTTGTAAAACTATTGGCATTATAATTGTTCAAAAAATTGGCAGGATCATCATCCATTACAGGCGCGTACGATGTGTATTGTTTCGGGAAAGTCTTGCTGGAGCTTGTCACCGGAAACCTTGGACTCAGCACATTAAGTGACGCCGACGCAAAGCAATGGCTCGACAACAATCTCCCTAGCATCAACATGTATGAAAAGGACATAGTGATAAGGATTGTTGACCGATCTCTTATGATAGACGAGGATCTTCTAGAAGAAGTATGGGCCGTTGCAGTTGTCGCAAAGTCCTGCCTCAACCCTAAAGCCTCTCGTCGTCCTACAATGAGACACGTACTCAAAGCTTTGGAAAATCCATTCAAGGTCGTTAGACAGGAGAACTTCAGTTCAGGGTCAAGGCAATCGTGGACTGCTGCCATGTTTGGTAGCTGGAACCATAGCTCGTCGGGCAGTTCAAACAGGTCTAGCCAAACGAATAGGGAGATCGTCGGTGGGTTAAGACAGGCAGAGAGAGTGGGGTCACGTGGGAGTGGGACGAACGAGCATTCGTCGTCACATAAAAGATCATCCAGCGATGTTTTTCCGGTGGAGATGCTAGATGTGGAGAGACGAGATGGTATTAATTAAGAACAGTTTGATTCCACTGTGCCACTTTTAGTATTTCACTTTTATTTCATTCTCTTGGATCATTATCTAGAGAATCCAGAGACATGAAGTAAAACACAAAAGTGTGATTTTATTCATGTTAAGAGTGTTATGTTAAGTTTGGTGCCTTAGGAAACAAGCTGGTATAGTTTTTGGTATATTGGTGCTTGAATTTTTGTGTAAATTGTATGATTAGTGTTGTGATTTGTACAGTTGTCTGCAGAGATTGGGTGGATATTGAGTTAAATTAATTTCTTGGTTGGGTGTATAAAAATAATCCGCCTTTGAAGAGTTTATCGTTTATAGAGTATTTATTTAAAATTTACAATTCAATACATGATGTAATTCGATGTATCACACTTAAAAACATGTTTTTTTCCCCAAAGTTGGTGCCATGGGCATTTCACATGTCCTTGTGGCAAATTCGAATGTCATCACATCAGCTTAAGTGTTCGTTGAAAATCGATCTTATATATTGAATAATAACAAATAATTCATTTGTGTTATCAGATAATTTTTTTTTTTTTTTTTAAGTGCAACACTAAACATTCAAATTTTGGATATCTAGTTATATAAAGGTACAAAATGTGGTAGACACAAATTTATTGGTTAGTTTAAAACACCGCTCTAATTGTCTCTGCGTTAAAGTGGGATAGACTCTAACTCTCTCTGCTGTTATACTTCTAGAAACTTTTATTAGTGTGTTATTGCGTTATAATCGCTCCTATTTTCTTTCGTGTAAACATTTAAAAGGTTGAGGATTTTTATACTCAATTAACCCATTATTTTATATAATTAAATGTTTAATTAATAAACTTACCAATTTCCCTTAAAAAAAAGAAAAAGAAAAATTACCAATTTGGCGCGTATATTTATTTGATATTTTTCTGCGTCACTCGCCCTCTCAGCGCCGATCTTTCTTTTCCGGTGAAGGAACGACGTCGGAGGAAGGTTCCTGCGGTCAAACAGTGGAAGTACTTTGTATATCAATTAGCAGTCGAATGTTTCTTTGATATTCATTTGGGTATACATTCATTCAGTACTCTTTAATTATACTTGGCATGTTGAAATCCCTCGCATATGTTTTTTTTTTTGCCTAATTTTAATGTGCTCTAGGGTTAGGCTTACTAATACACCCAATATTCATTATCCTGATTGATTATTTTGGTTTTGAGTGTAATACTAATTTTGTGTTTATTAGTTGGTATGCAAACATGATGCATTGTTCATATGATGACTTACCATGGTTAGAATCGTAGATAAGAATGTAGAATTACTATTGTCATTACATTGTGCATTATTATTTGTAGAAATGGAGAGTGGTGAGAGTAGCAGCATGGTAAAAAAACAGACAGGACTCGAAGGGCTTCTTGGGGTGACGATGAATCATGTCATTCAATAATCAAAATTTGACAAATCTCGTGAGAATATGCTGCTAGAAAATGCAGAAGATTTCGGTGTATCTTTCTTCTTACTAGATAAAATAATAGCGAATTTCTGGAGTGGAGGAGAGAGAAATCATTATCGAACAATTTGTGTGCATTGTTGAATGGTATTAATTGTTTTATTAAGAAGTATTAACTTAATAATATTAAAAGTTGGACTTTTCTTGGTTGGTGTGGGTCCGATCGAGTCAATACAAGTTTTATTTTTGGACCTTCAAAAATAAGTTGGGTAAAGTAGCTAGGTTTAAAAAATTATGGTTACATTTCATTTTGTTTTATTTTGCATGCAATTTTAAATGACGTTTTATTGATCTGTATATCAATTATAATTATGATGAATTGGAACCATAATTTTAATTTGTACTATGAAAGTAAATAAAAAAAATCTAAAATTTGACGTCGATCTCATTTGATATACGTACAATTCAATTCACATGTTACCGTTGTCTATAAAATAATAATTAATCTACATTTTTAGCAATTAATTTGGCAAGAGCAATAACTAACATTCACATGTTATGTTATTCAAATTTGTTTTATTGGAAATACGGAGTAGTATTAAACAGAGAAACTTTCGATCAATTCACATGCTGCCATTGACTATAAAATAATAATTAATCTACATTTTAGCAATTAATTTGGCAAGAGCGATAACTAACATTCACATGTTATGTTATTCAAATTTGTTTTATTAGAAATGCTACATACTTAGGACTCGAATGGATTCTTGGGGTGACGATGGATCATGTCATTCAATAATCAAAATTTGACAAATTCCGAGAGAATGTGCTGCTAGAAAATGCAGAAGATTTCGGTGTATCTTTCTTTTTACTAGATAAAATAATAACGAATTTCTGGAGTGGAGGAGAGAGAAATCATTGTCGAACAATTTGTGTGCATTGTTGAATGGTATTAATTGTTTTATTAAGAAGTATTAACTTAATAATATTAAAAGTTGGACTTTTCTTGGTTGGTGTGGGTCCGATTGAGTCAATACAAGTTTTATTTTTGGACCTTCAAAAATAAGTTGGGTAAAGTAGCTAGGTTTAAAAAATTATGGTTACATTTCATTTTGTTTTATTTTGCATGCAATTTTAAATGACGTTTTATTGATCTGTATATCAATTATAATTAAGATGAATTGGAACCATAATTTTAATTTGTACGATGAAAGTAAATAAAAAAATTTAAAATTTGACGTCGATCTCATTTGATATACGTACAATTCAATTCAGTTGACTATAAAATAATAATTAATCTACATTTTTAGCAATTAATTTGGCAAGAGCAATAACTAACATTCACATGTTATGTTATTCAAATTTGTTTTATTAGAAATACGGAGTAGTATTAAACAGAGAAACTTTCGATCAATTCACATGCTGCCGTTGACTATAAAATAATAATTAATCTACATTTTTAGCAATTAATTTGGCAAGAGCGATAACTAACATTCACATGTTATGTTATTCAAATTTGTTTTATTAGAAATGCTACATACTTAGGACTCGAAAGGCTTCTTAGGGTGACGATGAATCATGTCATTCAATAATCAAAATTTGACAAATCCCGTGAGAATATGCTGCTAGAAAATGCAGAAGATTTCGGTGTATCTTTCTTCTTACCAGATAAAATAATAGCGAATTTCTGGAGTGGAGGAGAGAGAAGTCATTGTCGAACAATTTGTGTGCATTGTTGAATGGTATTAATTGTTTTATTAAGAAGTATTAACTTAATAATATTAAAAGTTGGAGTATTTATTTTACTATAAGATATTAGTCAGAAAACAAGTGAAGGGTAAAATTAGTTCACAAATAACCTCTGAAAAAAATGAGTAAAATTTCATTACAGTATAAAATATTTGTGGTTGAGCTAGATATTAGGTAGGGTGGGTTGTACAAGTAACACCTCAGTAAATTCAATTTTACGTGAACTCTTTTTTTTAGTGTCACTGTTATATATACGAACTATAAATGTTATGCGTACGTACTATCACTATTTAAATGAATGTATTATTTTTTAAACAGTGACGCTTCATATGCATAATAATGATAGTACGTACGAACAAGAGTAATACTTTAAAAATAAAAATAAAAAGGTGAACTCAAAGTCATAAAAGTTTTTGCTTGATTGTGCTGTTGTACCACACAAACGTATTTTCCATGGAAGGCAAAAGAAAAACAAAATGCAGCCATAGATGAATTGTATTACGCTCAATTTGGCACATTACAAATTGAGCTCTGAAATGTATTTGAACAACATCTCAGATGTGATACTTTTAAAAATGGAGTTTTTTTTTGGGGGGATAAATCCAAAGAATTCATAATAATGATGAGAATGAGCATAATACATGCATCCCTCCACAAAATTAATAAAAAAAAAGCAGAAAAAACATTCTTCTCAATGTAGTACAACCAAATAAAATAATATTTAGAACCATCATAAAATAAAAAAGGCCTCATGAATGAAAAGATTATAAATCACCCATTTAGGTGGAGAGAATTTTGAAAATGAAGGTGGTGTATTGCAAGCACTATGAAATGGAGTAGAATCACTTTAAGAAATTCTAAAATTGAGCCTCATATGAGTTGCTGTACATTTCAAGCTTACTAATGCAAAACTAACTGCACTTCACATATCATCACAAAAAATTACAATTTCACAACTCAATTTCCATATTTTTTGCCGAAAGAAGAGCGTCTTCATAAGGTGAGGATATCGAATTCATGGGGCATAAAATCTTCACTTGGTCTATAGTACTTGTCCGGAGAATACAGGCTTAAATTTGTCACTTGGCTTGTATAAAGACAAGCAAATCTCTCCACCTGCCAAAAATGAAACCCGCCCACGGCCCACGTTAATTTACAAATAAATAAATAACACTAATATAGTTTGAGTGATGTTTTTATTTTAGTTTCTCACCTGATGTGCAAAGCGAGAATTCTGATATCCAGTTTTCATCAGCTGTCCCCATACTTTGTGGAACTGAAAAAAGAAATAAACCCATAAAATTATATAGAAGTGATTGCAATTCATGAAGCTAGAGATAAGGCTATTGTGCTTGTTGATGTTCACTTCTCACCTTTTTATGGCATTCTCGCTGCGTATTTTGATGACATAGCCGCGCTTGCTCCTTCTGAGACTGTCATATGCATAAAATTCACGATATTAAGCTAATACACCACTAATGAAGGGTTAATTGCAAAATAAATCATCATCTTTTCACGTTTTCTCAATTACAATATACTGGAGTATGTTTTTACACATTTGCAATTCTAGACACATGACTATATTCTGATAAGTCCTGTTGACATGACAATGTATGAAATTGCAAAAAAAAAAAACTGATTAAACTGAAACAATAAAAAAATTCTGAATTTATTTGCAATTTTTTCAAAGATTTTTTGGCTGCCACGTCAGCATAAGTTTCCGGAAAATAGTTATATGATTTGCAAAATTTAAAATGTCAGTATCAGAATGCAAATTTTAAAAACATATGTTGTAATTGAAAAAACGTGAAAATGTTGTGATTTTTTATGCAATTAACCCTTAATGATAGCCAAGACCATACTTCCAGCAGCTGCACAACATTTTAGAGAAGATGAAACCAGTAAAAGATACAAGTGGAAAAGCTTTTGTGAAGTTGACAGCCCAAAGAAGTAAAAAATAAATGTCAAACATCATTAACTTGGTTTTTAGATATTCAATAAAAACAGGTATTGCAAATCTATATGTTAACGAATTGATTGTAAAATATACCAACCTCCAATTTGCCAATCTCAGCAAGTAGGTCTTCATCATTCACAACATTCGCACCATCAAACCTGATCATAAATATATAGCATGAGGAAAGATACCTAAGCGTAATGCCCAAATTCTGCACATATTTATTTTCTTTATGAATTTAAAACTTCAATCAAACGTTCATATAAACACAAATCCATTCTACCCAGGGCACTTAGCTCAAATTCTTCAATGTGAATGGTAATGAGAATCACTTAATGGTTAATGACAATGAGAAGGATGATTACATTGTTAGTGTTTTGCTCTAATCTTGGAATAAAAAATACACCATCTGTCCATTTTTATAATTCACATTTCTTAAAAAGGAAATACTACTCACACATTTATTTATACTTTATCTCCACCCTCAAACTTCCACTTTTTACATAAACAATCAGTTTTCCTTAAAACTCGTGCCCAACTCAAATGGAAAATATAAAAAATGGATGGAGGGAGTAGTAAATTTATATGGAATTGTAAAGAGGCCCTTTATGATAAGCGACCGTATAAATAAAATGAAAAGATTAATCCTTGCCAACTTGATCTTGTTGCATGAATTCAGTTTTTCATTCATTTAATTATATGGAATAGGTAGGTTTTGGGAGTGCAGCAGGAGAATCCCATATAGCCCTAACCACTTGTATGCTCTCAATGACCATTAAACGAAAGTAATTCCAAATGCCAAAGTTTGTTGTTTCAAAATGAATAGATTAATTACCTGAGGGACCACTTCAGATGATGGATCTGGTCCTCGATATGGTCACGCTTATTCCTCAATATTTGAAGTTGCTACAGAGCATTAAGCATTAAACACTTCAGATGATGGATATCATTGATCAAAATCCATAATCTAAGAGGACGGAAATGTAGCAGATATGGTAGGAAGCTTAACAATATCCAGCAATCACTTTCTCGCTGCATTTTTACTCCAATCATATAAATGCCACTTAAGCATCGAAGAACGAGAGTTCCCAAAGAGAAACAATATTTACATACCTTCCGGGTATCCCTTAGAGTCCAGAGAAGTTCAGCTTCCTTCTCAAGCTCCGGAACGACAAGCATTGTTCTCCAACCTACAAAAATATTTCAGAATTAAACATAATGTATCAGCATGACATTTGTTAAAACACCATAATCATCTGAAGTAAATTGTTGTGTGTTTGTTTCGTTTTGTGTATCAGCTTGTGTTCTGGTTGTAAGGGATTGAAGTACACCTTGTACTCCACTTAATTAATTTCACCTTCGCTGTTCAAAATATAAAATTCAAACTCCAACACCAGTTTGGTTCTATGTCATAAGCAATTTCTCAGTGCCAATATATTCTGGAGGATAATATTTTATAGTTTGGAGTTGATTATAATGTCCGCAAGAAAAAAATCATTAAAAGCAGATCTGAAGGTTTCAGAATTGCCAGATACCAGGAGAATAAAATCTAGCATTTAAGAAAAAATGGAGATATTAGTTACAAAAAGCAAAATACCTTTTGTGAACATTCTAGACTAAACAAGCATGTCATGAATCAATATGAATAAATAAACCCCAAAATTACATTACAGTGAATAAGAAGTATAAGCTTAAGACATACCAAGCACTTTTTTGCTGCGCAGAATATCTCCATAGATGTGATCTCCAACATAAAGCACCTAGAATCAGATGTCAATTTTTGCAACCATTTAGCCACCAAAACCAAAAACAAACCAAGGGCCACAATATCACGTAACAGAAAGAAAAACTTATATTAAAAAAACAAAAAATTTAGCCGTCATGAAGCGTTATCATCTTTTAATTCGAATTATAATCAAGGGTGTGCTTAGAATGTTGGGTAGAATCATTTCAACTTTTCTAAACTAGATTCTTATCTGAAATCACTCAAAAGTTGTGGGAAAACAATGGAGAAAGTAGGGGCAGGAACAAATGGATGTTCCTACTAAGGCCAAGAGTACCTGAGAGCTTGATTCGATGGACAGCAATTTGTGCAGATGGCCAACATTTCCTCCCTGAAAATGTAATATTAGATGGCTAGTAAACAGAATTGACCGACAAATTAACCATTGGAAGAATTATAAAAACCGGATTTGGGATAAGAAATATAACTCTAGTTCTACTTTGGGATTTTAGTACGTTAATCCCTACAAATACCTATAAACCCTAAAAAAAAACATTTTTTTCTTGCACATCACTCTCTCCAGTGACTCATTAATGCAAATATGTTTTTTTTAATTCACTCTCATTTTATTTATCACTTTTCACACCTTTTATTCTAACTGTTGCAAGTTCCAATAAAGCACACTAACTATTACACCATCATTCAATCATTACAATTACAACAAACAATAACATAATAATAGAACATCACACTTTTAAAAACCGATTTGACATAAAGTTAAATCCTACCTCATTTAAATCTCAAAACAAACACACACCATTACAATTTATCAAGATTTTGAAATTCACTAGAGATTTCAAAATCCTCTAAATCCTAAATCAAGCATACCCTATGTAATTCTTCTATTCTTTTAAACAATGGGATTACCTGGAAAACTTGGCAGCTTTTGTCTAGGATCTTCAATGGCAACCTCAACGAACTATCCACCTGGTTAATTAACAAAAAAAAATGTTGGCCCTGAGTAGTAGTACACAATAACCTATTTTGCAAAAGACCAAGAATGTGCAAACTAACCTGAGGCATAGGAGTTCCATTATCTGTATTAAGAAGCATACCCGACTCGGGATCAACTTCGAAAAGATTAGTACGGTTTTCATCATGGAAGAAACCTGGTTTTGCACTGTTCAAAAAGAGTTGTGACATGTGGTTGTTAGAAGAGTTTACGCAATAGCCAGGAGAAATGTTAGCTCATTAAACAGTCAAAAGAATTTAGCACAATTTTAGAGGGGATTAAGGCGAGTAATAAAACCAATAATACATATAGCACGCATTTTAACGGCAGAATACAAAGTACAAGAAAAGTTTCTGAAGCAAGCCACACTACATCCTAATCCCTATAAATTGCCACATTAACTGATCACATCAAGTTAAGTTATCCAGGTAAAAGGAAAAAGAAAATAAATGGATAAGAGCTTATGACCTCCCAGTAATAACAACATCGAAATACTGAAGCCAATCAAAATTCAAAGCAGAGGAACCATCCACTGCTCTTGGCCCACAGAGGAAGTTCATAACAATATTCGTATAATCCCATAAGCTGCAGCACAAAAGAAAAGTTCTTGGTCAGATTTGAACATGATATAAACGCATCTGGCAGAATCAAATAGAATTTCAGAATATGCAGAGCATCTGAAAGCCTGTGATCCCCGGGCAGTAAGAGGTAAATGTAAGAAAAATAAGCAGTTGTTCTAAATTAAAGCAACACGTATTTGAGCATAAATAGAGTGATGTTTGATAACTTTAAAAATTACTTACTAACATCATTTGTTCATCTTATTTTCAATCAGTATAAGCAGAGTGTTCCCACCCTACAACAACTGGGGCCCACAACTAAGGAGCATGAAGGGTTAAGGTAATCACTAAGATAGGCCTAATTCACAGACTGCAGGAAACGGGAGCTGAACTGAGAAAGCAGGAGCACAAACTACTGCCTCAGTTTCGCAATAAGAGTCTTTTTAGAGATTTACAATAATATTAAGGAACAAAATTTAGACATTTTTACCCTGATTTAAAGGAAAAAGTAATTTATGGTATATGAAAGATATGAGAGATAATTGAAGAGTTAACAGTATGAGATGAAGAATGAAAAATATCCTTAATTAAAAAATACTAAGAGATCTTTTAGATGTGGCTAGTCAAGTGATAAATGCCATTTGAATCATTTGCAGGTCCCTGCATTGAATCATTCTGTTTACAAGTGAGAATAAGAGAAAAGGGGAGTCATCTTTACACCACCAACTCTCCTCTTATTCATTGTTTTCATATTGGCATGTTTCCCACTCTCGTTTTATATTATTTATTTCTCGTTATTCAGTTCTGCATTCCAACATCTTCATCAACTCCCTAATCCTTTCATCTGTGTTATTAGTACAATGTTTCATAATATATTCTCTATTTGACTCCTTAAAAGTTTGGCTGAGGGATTCATTACCTGTTAGTCACCAGAAATGTAGCACGCCCAGAATCTCGGAGCATCTTTAGCATGGGAACAATTGATGCGTCATCATTGATATATCTGATTAGATAAGCATATTTGGATAGTCAAAATTTATGGGTGGTAAAATCAGGGTTATAACTTGACACCATTAAAGAAAGCAGTAGTTGGGCAATAGTTTATAGAGATTAAAAGGACGTAAATTAAACGATGAGAATCTAAATTATAAGAAGTCATTATTTAGGTAATGAAAGTGAGCAGAGAATAAACAAGAGATTTGGTTGAAAGACGCGAACAAAGCTCTTGCTAAGATCAATATGTGTCCATACTAGGTTATTTGAATATCCAGCACAATAGTAGATATTAAGTAATATATAACCAACGGCAGCTCAAAAGTTAAGACCATACTCATATGTTTGTTCCACTATCAGTATCATGACCACACTCATTGTAATTAACATTATTAAACCAAGCTCAACATATGGACATTCTTTCACATATATTCAAAAGCATTTATTAGCCTCTGCATGCCATCAAATGAAATAGCAAGGAATATCATTAAAATAAGAACCTAAGATATGGTAGGATAATAATCACCAATATGCACTAAATTCCCTACCTATAATGATTAATGGATAACATCCGCATTACATAGCACCTAAGCTATTTAGATGAGCAAGAAAACCCGAACATCGAATGAAACAGGTTTTGCTTTGGGTTCACACCACACTCTTAAAATAAGTCGTATTAAACTTTTGAAAAATATAGAAGAACAAGTTGCTAATAACAGGGTGATCTAACAACTCTGGGAAGAACTCGTGGGTAATTTACCATTTCCCATCATCTTAAATAATTAATTAAATGAAATTCATGAATCCAGGTATTAATCGATCTCTATCATTGAAATGGTGTAACATAAAAGAAAACCCGAACATATGGCATCCCAAAAGTGAGAGAGAGAGAAATAAGAGCAGCTTATGGAGGCACAGTTCGTAAAGGTGGTGAGACCAATAGAATAGACAAAACATATTAGGATTAACAGAGTCCAGAGAGTGATTGTGGTGAAAAATGTCAAGATAATAGTAACTGATGGACATCATAAGGGCTTAGAAACTTCTATAAAGATAACATGGTAGGCATCTTGAGAATTAATAAGGACTTCTGTCCTCAAGGCTACTAAAGATTATGTTAGGTAATAGTGCCTCAGCTTCATGCATGCATTTTTTATCTATTGTTTAAGGTGGCAAATTCAGCAAAAATGCATAAGAAAACCATTTATTTGAAATCAGAAACCACTTTACTCATAAGAAATATTGATGAGTTCATATATTCGATTCTAGTTCACAGAAAATAAAACACCGTACTCTGCACTTAGAAAAGCAATCGCGTGATCATTTTGAATACCTCATAGGATCTATTGCGACCATCTTCTTTAATGTCCCATCACGATGGCACAGATCAACTGCAGCTCGGACATCTTTATACATGCGAGAGTAACTGCAACATCGTCGTAAAGCAAGGATAAGTATATGATAGAATGCAATCCACGCATTTAACTCTATGAAGGCTAATAACAAATATTAATATCAGCATATTAAATAGATGGTTTCAGTTATATAGTTTCTCCTGCCCAGCCTAAGAACCTCATAATGGGTGGATTTTACTGGTGGACCAAATTGGATAGTTCTTCCTCTTTTTTTTTTTTTTTTTTTTTTTGTGGGGTAGGGAAAAACAAGAAAATCATTGTTAAGTATCTTTTTTTAAATCATATAAGTAATTGTTCAAACAAAACAAAACACACTTATCAAGAGGTGCAGTTGTGTAGCCGTGCCACATTGCTTCTAAATAAGCTTATTTTGCAAAATGAGGGGGATTGTGTATCAATGCTACATAACATTTATTAAAAGAAAAATAACACCATTTTCGCAAATAGGTATAGTAGCCACTGCTGGTTGTAGCTTCAAAATGAAGAAAGAAATTTCAAATGATTGAACCATGCATATAAACATGGGGAATGAAATGAGGCTAAACAAAACATCCATAAAAAATATATACTATAATTTTCCTACAGTAGTGGAGACACTTTACATCATTGTTTGGACTTTTTGCAGCATTGTATGATCAGGAGAATTAAGGGGACAAACTATTCGGAAATAAGGGTTAATTGCATTGATCTTTTCACGTTTTTTCAATTAAAACATATGTTTTTAAAATTGACGAACATTTTAAATTTTACATTGGCTATTTTTCGGCAACTTGTGCGGGCGGGCGTGGCAGCCAGATTTTTTTTTGTAAATTGCAAATAAATTCACTACCCTTTTTATTGTTGCAATTTAATCACAATTTTTTTTTTTTTTTTGCAATCTCATATACTACCACATAGGCAGGACTTGTCAGAAAATTGTCATGTGATAGAATTGCAACAATTTGAAAAGTCGTGTATTGAATTGAAAATCTTTAAAATGTGTGTTGTAATTGATAAAATGTGAAAAGGTCGTGATTTATTTTGCAATTAACCCTCTAAATAGTAAATAATGATTCAGACCAACAAACTGTTGTAACTATCTTACTCTGCTGGAATTTTTCCTGGGTTGTTATCCTTAAAATCAACAAGTTGCGCAAATAAGTACGCTTCAGCCAGAGAGAATAGGGTATCAATTAGAGCATATTCCGGCTCATCGAATGAATCACGAATTAATGCACTTCCATATGTGGCAACTTTGTCTTCCTTCGACAGCTCTCTGAATCCATGATAAGCTACCTTTACATATTTGTGTCGATCCATCTATTGCCCAGTAAGATAAACAAATTTACATTTCGTTAGATAAAAATACAATTGGAAATGAGCAAATTGCAGAAGAATTTTTGGAACGGAACTGAGAGCTGATCATTTTTTAATTGAACAGCACAAACCTTTAATATATTGCCTCTCTTTTTATCTAGAACTAGTCCTCTGACCATGTAAGTCCAATCAAACAACCAGTCCAGCAGCTAAAAAAAAGCAGTTGAGTTATTGCTAAAGATTTGGGGCTGTATAGCTAAAGAATTAATATCGAGCACAAATTGCCAGCAAGAAACATAATTAATTTTTGCACATTTACTCCAAATTGGTTTGAAATACCCCAATTCAGTATTAGATGTCATGTGTTTGGCCAAAATGTGCGAAAATTAAAAAATAATGGCCTAAAAAACTAAATATCAATAATACTCAAATCAACTGCTTGCAATTCCAAACCACTTCTGCTAATGGAGAAAAACACCAACCTCAGTAGGGTATCCCAAATCATGAACCAGCTTTTTGACTGTGCCTTCATAGGCAAGTGATTCAAATGTCTCTGGTTTGTACTGAGCTAAAGTATAATCCATATCGAATCCAACAGCAACAATGCTACGCATGTTCAGAGATCTATTGCAAAAGATTTGTTTTCCTATATCAATCTTTTGTCCTCCTTCTGGTGATGACCACACACAAGGGGGTTTATCACCCCCACAGTCGCTAATCTTCTCAAACTGCATTGTTTTACTATCCATGGTATTTCTGGTAATAAGATGACTATTACTCAACACTGTTCAAAAAATAGAAATTAGACCATAATTAAATATATGTATTAGAATCATAAAGAATAAATCACCCAGACCATGCCATTATATTTCACATTTGTATTCTGAAAGTTGTAAGTTAGACAAAATACCTAATCAGTGGAAAAACCAATCAGTTAAGCATTCAAAAAAAAATTGAACCAAGAAAATGATCACTTTGCACAAACAAATATTATTTGCAAACAAGAAAAGCATTGAAGAGGATGCCGATGGAAGCGACAGCTCTGATATAATTGCTTAGGAATGTGGGATACTAGTAGGCAGTTCTTACTCAGTCAACCAAACCTATATTTCTATGCATATCATGTTATTCAGTTCAGCATGATCCATAAAGACAGACATTACAAGACCATTCTTATGGGGTATGATGTGTCAAGAAAAGAGACTAACCAATTGTATGGTTTGCTTAGCAGATACCTCTACCTGAGGTTTAAAGTATCTTCTTACCAACACACAAGACAAGTTCATACAGTATCATCCATCCTATATCATGCCACATAAAAGGAACATACATTCCTATGTCCATAGTTCTGGCGGAGATTAAGGACCTCAAGATCAATGACATTTTAATTTGTAATTCCAAATTTGTAATCTCTCAATTCCAAATGCAATAAATCTGTAATTTTCTCTTTCCCTTGTCTTTCTTTTTCTTTTTTATAGATAGTCAGCCATCCATGGTCGATGTAAAGAAGTGGACGCATGGAGAAAAAGAAATAATGAAATTGCTCTTTTAAAAAAAAAAAAAGATAAAAGATAAAGCTTCATCAAATGAATCTATCATGCATGTCGAACACCAAGGGACAAGATAGCATGCAACTCAGAATTTGATCAAAACACTATAAAACGAAAAAATAAGAGTCAAAATTTACACCCATTCACTATCAGTGATAAACCCCTGAAAGTCAATTAACACGCAATTGCTCTCTTGATACGCACTCACACATACAGAGTATATAATTACCTCTGTCAAAACAAACCTTCCGGCTTCTGAGGAACTTGTCGGAGATTGGAGAACAAACACCTCGAGAATGAAAATGCAAAAACCTCGATGGAAATGGGGCAAAGGAGGGGGGAGAAAATAAGGAGACGCAAAACGAAAATGAGCGCCCTCTGGCAAAAAGCATCTTCGTATTATATAGTCATTTTGCTATACCACAAGGAATGACTAGAAACAGCACCAATTGCCAAAAACGAATCGGATCCAATACCCCTTGTTTCAGCAGGAACTCAGCTGGAGGCATTAATTGGAAAGATTCACCTCCAATTCGACCCCTAGTTCGTACTTTTACGCGAATAAACGGAGAATTTTTCGTATATTATTTCAATTCGGAGGAATCAAATTCGCATTTCCACCAACTCGAGAACTGGTTCGCAACACGTGGCGGTGGCGCTAGTGGTGGCGCCGCCTTTAAACGTGAATTGATGAGGTGGTGCGGAATCTTAGCTTTTCTTGCGATTTTTTTAATGGTTTTGTTCAATTTTGGCGAATATTTTCTCTGCGGAGTAGTAACTGAAAAACTGACAGGTTGAGGAGGAGATGAAGAGTGATGAAGACGCTTGTGCGTATTTTAGCAGCAGATGGAGACAACAGGGTAATTTCCTGCCTGGAAATATATTTTTCATTTAAAAATGGAAAGTAGTTTTTAATTTTTAAGGTCACAGATGAAAATGATTTCTCTAGCTTTTTATTTTTCTATTTGTGTATTTATATTCCTTTTTTATTCTCATATACTTTGTACATTCCCACTGTCCATGTAGACAGGCATAAATAAAGGATATGCTAAAATAATTTGAGTTATGGGAATAAATTCATTTTTGGTATTTCAGTCTACAATTCATTATTTAAATATAAAGGGAAAAAATAATCAACTTTCAAAAATAATCATTTCATTAAAAATTCATGTAGTGGACTATATAATGGTGATGTTATTTGCATTTCAGTTGTACAATTTCGTTAGGATCATCTCTCCTCCAACCTAGAGTTTGACAACTACTATATGAGTTTGAGCACACGGAAAATCATTAATGTGCAAATTTTCTCCTTGGGTGATTTATTGCGCTTTTAATTCCTTTGAAGACATGGGATGTTCGGATCATGACGTCGTTAATGTTAATGGTAGTTTCGGGTGGTAAACTTGTTACTTGAGGGTACAGTCCGTCAAAGTAACTAATTAACTTCTCTTTATCTTTAGTTTTGTTAGTTAGATTAAGTCACAATTAACTATTGGTAACTATTCAAGAGTAGTTATTCTTTCTCTTATATAAATATGACCTCAAGGTCACCTTTCAAGTTAATGAAACTATTATAATTACTATCACATGGTATCAGTCTAATACAGCGAAAATCTTTTTCTTCTTCTTTCTCCTCTCTATCATCTTCTCTTTCCATGGCAGATCATCCGGCACCCACCACCTCCTCGGCCACCTCTGTCTTCGATTCCACCATAACCCTACATGTCATGACCCATCTTATCACCGTTAAACTCAAAGCCACAAATTACCCTATGTGGTACGCTCAAATCCACCCCTTACTAACCACTCAAAAGTTCCTCTCGTTCGTCAATGGTACCTCTCCGTATCCCCCACCTACCATCACCAAAGATGGTCGTTCGGAACCGAATCCCGACCACGCGTCTTGGGTTGCTCGTGATCAGATTGTTTGTGTCTTCTTGGTTTCCACTCTAACAGAAGAAACCATGGCAGTTATCGTTGGATGCAGTTTCTCGGCAGAGATTTGGTTAAGATTAGCTACAGCCTTCAATCAACCTTCCAAGGTCCGCGAAATTCGCCTCAAAGATGAGCTTCAAACCATCAAGAAAGGTCACCGTTCAGTTGCCGAATACAGCATCCTCTTCAAAAATATATGCGATCAAC
This sequence comes from Galeopsis tetrahit, assembly GCA_963675135.1. Classification (NCBI taxonomy): domain Eukaryota; kingdom Viridiplantae; phylum Streptophyta; class Magnoliopsida; order Lamiales; family Lamiaceae; genus Galeopsis; species Galeopsis tetrahit. The sequence continues at coordinate 85,978,591 of OY776121.1, forward strand.
TTTCATCCATGGGATGTGTTCTTGATGACACTGATAAATTCCACTGGTTTCTTCGTGGTCTTGGCCCAAATTTTCATGGTTTTTCTACCTCTCAAATAAAACTCTCACCTCTTCCCTGCTTTTCTGATCTTCTCACCATGGCTGAATCTCATGATCTCTTCACAATTCCTCCACTTCCTCTCCGGTGGTTCCCTCGTTTTTTGCTCAAACTGCTTGCCCTTCGCGTCGTGGTCGAGGGCTTCTAGGTCGCTCTCATTCTCCTGGTCGCTTTTAGGGCCGCTTTGGCAGCAGAGGTCATGGTCGCTACTCGTCGTGCTGTCAAATTTGTAAGTTCGATGATCACATTGCTGACTCGTGTCCCCAGCGCTACACCGCCCCTCCCGCTCGCCAATCCAACTGTGCTGAGTCCATCCCTACTTACTCTTCCGTTAGTCTCTCCAATGTTTCAGACTGGTACCTTGACACTAGATCCTCAACCCATTTGGTCTCCTCGCCTACAGCTCTTGACTCCTCGTCTCTTTATACAGGTTCTGATCGTGTAGTGGTCGGCAACGACAATGCCTTGTCGATCACCCACACTGGTTCCATATCCTTCTCTCTCTCTCTCTCTCTCTCTCTCTCTCTCTCTCTCTCTCTCTCTCTCTCTCTCTCTCTCTCTCTCTCTCTCTCTCTCTCTCTCTCTCTCTCTCTCTCTCTCTCTCTCTCTCTCTCTCTCTCTCTCTCTAATGTGCTTGTTGTACCAAATATTACAAAAAATTTATTATTCGTTAGTCAGCTTACATCTAATCACCATATATGTGTCTTATTCACTAACTCTTCCTTTAAAATTCAGAATCAAACTACAGGGATGGTGCTCGCTCAAGGGCACTGTGAAAATGGTCTTTATATTCTGGACAGACAATCTCGACCTATTGTATCTGCTTTGCATATTAGAAATAACATTAAGGCCTCCTATGAACTTTGGCATAATCGTCTTGGGCATACTCATTTTAGTAATGTAAAACTACTCGCTAGCCTAGGACACATTTCTGTTACTTATATTCTTCCTACTCCTTTATCTTGTACTCCTTGTCAAATTGCTAAAAGTTCTCGATTACCCTTTACTATGAATAAATCTCATGCTCATGCTTTGCTCGATCTTGTGCACTGTGACTTATGGGGTCCTTCCCCTACCTCCTCTTGTGATGGCTACATATACTATACCATTTTTGTTGATGATTTCTCTCGTTTTGTATGGTTTTATCCTCTAAAGCAAAAATCTGACTTCTATTCTATTTTTGTTCATTTTAAACAATTGGTTGAAAATCGATTATCCTTAAAAATAAAATGTTTTCACTCCGATGGGGGCACTGAATTCACTAATAAAACACATGCAAACATTATTCTCGCAAAATGACATTCTTCATACTATGTCTTGCCCTTATACCCCTATGCAGAATGGCCGAGCAGAAAGAAAACATCGGCATATCATTAAAACAGGTTTATCTCTCTTTTTTCACTCCTCGGTACCAACCCAATATTGGGTTGAGGCCTTTGGCACTATCGTATATCTCATTAATCGTCTCCCTTCTTCGGTGCTAAATAACAAATCCCCATATGAGCTTATCTTCTCCTCTCCTCCTCGCTTTGACAATCTATATGTTTTTTGTTGTCAGGTTTTTCCTTATCTTCGTGATTATGCAGCGACCAAACTCTCTCCTCGCAGTATCCCTTGCGTTTTCATTGGCTACAACTCTCGTCACCAAGGATTCTGCTTCCTGGATCCATCCACTGCTCGCATATACATAACTCACCATGCCTAGTTTAACAAGCATAAGTTCCCTTTGAAAACCCTGGATCGTTGCTCGTCCTCGCCATCCTCTCTAGATGTCTCCATCTTTATGGACCCATCCCCTTCCTCGCCGTCCTCTGTCTGCATTTCCGCAAATGACATTCCTCCTCCTTCTCCCCCAGCTCCGCCACCCGACCCTCCTGCTCGTCCTCTCCCATTTCCTCCTGCTCGTTCCACTCCACATCGTCAGGACATTCCTCGCCCAACTCATGTAATGCGAACACGATCAAAAGATGACATCTTCAAACCAAAACATCCCATCAATACTTCCTTCATCGCCACTAATGCCTTGCTCACCTCCATTCACTCCACCAAAGAACCTAAAGGTTTTAAATCCGCTTCTAAATCCCCTGAATGGACTGCAACCATGATTATCGAGCTTCGTGCCCTCCACTCTAGCAACACGTAGACTCTTGTTCCTCGCCCTCACTCTGAAAATATCATTGGCTCTAAATGGGTGTTCAGAATAAAGTTTCTCTCTGATGGAAGTATTGATCACCGTAAAGCCCGCCTCGTCGCTCAAGGATTTTAGCAACTTCCTGGTTTTGACTATGATCATACCTTCAGTCCCGTCGTTAAGGCTTCCACTGTTCGCATTATCCTATCTCTTGTCGTTCTCAAACAGTGGCCTCTTCGCCAGCTTGATGTCAATAATGTCTTTCTTCATGGCCTCCTAACCAAACTTACCTATATGGAGCAACCTCCTGGTCACATTGACCCTACTCGCCCAGACTATGTTTGTCGATTAAACAAAGCCATGTACGGTCTAAAATAGGCACCCAGGGCCTGGTTTCTTCACTTTATAACTTTTCTTTTATCCTTAGGATTTACTGAAAGTGAATCTGACACGTCTCTTTTTCTTTTCCATTAGGCGACCACTACTCTTTACCTCCTCGTTTATATTGATGACATTATCATCACAGGTAACACCAATGCCTTTATTACTCGCCTTATTACTCGAATCCAGAAGGAGTTCGTCATCAAAGACCTCGGTAAGCTTACTTATTTTCTTGGCTTAGAAATTACTTATACCGCTACTGGTCTCTTTCTCAGCCAATCGAAATATGCTCGCGACATCATCACTCGTGCCAATATGCTCGACTCCAAACCTGTCTCTACTCCTCTCTCCTCAACCGAAAATCTCTGCACCCTCGGCACTCCTCATTCCGACATCACTCAATATCGTTCCTTGGTCGACGCTCTTCAATACCTTACGATCACGCGACCTAATCTCTCCTTCGCTGTCAATACTGTCAGTCAGTTTCAAGCATCTCCAACTATCGATCACTTCCAGACGGTCAAGCGTATTCTGCGATATGTCAATGGCACTCTTCAATACGGCCTTAACTTCCCACACGGCCAAAACCAGTTCCTCGCCTACTCTGATGCTGATTGGAATCGATGCCTAGATACTCGTCGATCCACGTATGGGCATTCAATCTTCCTTGGACCCAACTTTGTCTCGTAGAGTGCTAAAAAGCAGCCAACTGTCTCCAGATCAAGATGTAAGTCTAAGTACTGTGCAATGGCATACACTGCTTCCGAGATAATCTAGATCACCTCTCTTCTTCGTGAACTTCGAACCTCGCCCACTGATCCTCCTCGCCTTCTATGCGACAACAAAAGTGCACCGTTTCTAAGTCAAAATCTTGTGGCGCACAAAAGAGCCAAGCATATTGACATTGATGATCATTTCGTGCGAGAGCTCGTTGTTGCTGGTCGCCTATCTACCCAGTTTGTTTCGTTAAATTTGCAAATCGCAAACATCTTCACAAAAGCACTTCCTCGGCCATTGTTTGAATTCTTTAGATCTAAGCTTCGAGTATGTCCCGTTCGTTTAACTTTTCTTTTATCCTTAGGATTTACTGAAAGTGAATCTGACACGTCTCTTTTTCTTTTCCATTAGGCGACCACTACTCTTTACCTCCTCGTTTATATTGATGACATTATCATCACAGGTAACACCAATGCCTTTATTACTCGCCTTATTACTCGAATCCAGAAGGAGTTCGTCATCAAAGACCTCGGTAAGCTTACTTATTTTCTTGGCTTAGAAATTACTTATACCGCTACTGGTCTCTTTCTCAGCCAATCGAAATATGCTCGCGACATCATCACTCGTGCCAATATGCTCGACTCCAAACCTGTCTCTACTCCTCTCTCCTCAACCGAAAATCTCTGCACCCTCGGCACTCCTCATTCCGACATCACTCAATATCGTTCCTTGGTCGACGCTCTTCAATACCTTACGATCACGCGACCTAATCTCTCATTCGCTGTCAATACTGTCAGTCAGTTTCAAGCATCTCCAACTATCGATCACTTCCAGACGGTCAAGCGTATTCTGCGATATGTCAATGGCACTCTTCAATACGGCCTCAACTTCCCACACGGCCAAAACCAGTTCCTCGCCTACTCTGATGCTGATTGGAATCGATGCCTAGATACTCGTCGATCCACGTATGGGCATTCAATCTTCCTTGGACCCAACTTTGTCTCGTGGAGTGCTAAAAAGCAGCCAACTGTCTCCAGATCAAGATGTAAGTCTAAGTACTGTGCAATGGCATACACTGCTTCCGAGATAATCTAGATCACCTCTCTTCTTCGTGAACTTCGAACCTCGCCCACTGATCCTCCTCGCCTTCTATGCGACAACAAAAGTGCACCGTTTCTAAGTCAAAATCTTGTGGCGCACAAAAGAGCCAAGCATATTGACATTGATGATCATTTCGTGCGAGAGCTCGTTGTTGCTGGTCGCCTATCTACCCAGTTTGTTTCGTTAAATTTGCAAATCGCAAACATCTTCACAAAAGCACTTTCTCGGCCATTGTTTGAATTCTTTAGATCTAAGCTTCGAGTATGTCCCGTTCGTTTAGCTTGAGGGGGGTGTCAACATAACTAATTTAACTTCTTTTTATCTTTATTTTTGTTAGTTAGATTAAGTCTCAACTAACTCTTGATAACTACCCAAGAATAATTATTATTCTCTTATATAAATATGACCTCAAGGTCACCTTTGAAGTTAATGAAACTATTCTAATTATTATCACATAGACTGTATTTATATTAACTGGGTTCAGATTGGAGATATAATTCATATTTGTGGTAAACTTGAAAGGAGACCGATGGAATATGAGAGTTTTAAATCTAAATCGTAATTTTTAGAATTTTAAAAGATTGAGAATGATCTCAAGGTATTCTGATCACTCTTCTTTGAGTTGATTATGTTCGCATGGGTTGAGGTTTATAAACGAAAATTAAATTTATGATTTATCTTGTCAAATTTTTTTTTTTTTTTTTTATTTATGCTAATACACTGGGACTCATTTTGTGAAATCTTTTTAAAAATTGAATCTATATATAATATATCCTAAATATTTTACTACTATTATTTTTAAAAATCATTTATTAATTACTCCTTTCTTCCGGGGTAATCTTCACATATTTGAGAATACACTTTTTTAATAGTAAAATTGAGTAATGTGAAACAACTATAGACCATATAAAACAATGAAAAGAAATTTAACACATGGGGATGTAGCTCAAATGGTAGAGCGCTCGCTTTGCATGCGAGAGGCACGGGGTTCGATCCCCCGCATCTCCAATTATTTTTTTGTTTTTCAACCTGAATTTTAAAATACGTTATAGAAAATATTAGTGATTATCAATTTCAATCGGGGATGTAGCTCAAATGGTAGAGCGCTCGCTTTGCATGCGAGAGGCACGGGGTTCGATCCCCCGCATCTCCAACTTTTTTTACTTCGTTTTTTAATTTTTTTTTTTCAAAAAATAAAAATAAAATCCTTTATTACGGATTGCCGGACCATCTCAACCGTCAGCCACATAACCACCATGTCACCGCTCATGGCCTCCCTCAGCAACCCCTCCGCCTCCCGTCCGCCATTGAAGTCTCCTCTATACTCACCCGAAATCAGCACAATCTCCCGCCGGAACGTCGCCGTTTTGCTCTCGTCAATCATCGTTCCCGTCTTCCCTTCTCTCCAACAACCACCCATCGCCTCAGCATTTTCAATCGGCATCTGTACTCTCCTTTTATCTCACTCTCATTGCATTTACTACCCTAATTTAGTTCTTCAATTGCTTATTGTGTATGCGTGTGAATAGCAGGACCAAAGGAATGGCTGAAAGAGCAAAAGAAGAAGTCCGCTAAATTTCTCTTGGCTCCTGTTGATGCTTCGCGCAACATTCTTCATTCAACCTACCTCTTATTAAGTATCTTTTTTCTTTATCCCCGATGATTATCATCTAGTGTTTCGTTTCTTTACTTAATTTTGAGTTCTATTCGACTAGTAATGTGATGTAATTTATCTGTGAGTAGTGAAAAGTGAAGCAGATTTTAGTGATGATGACTTCAATGAAGTTCAGAAGCTGTTGATCTCTGCAGCAAGGGATTGTGTTCCTCAGGATCGGAATTCTTTTGTCGAATTCCAATCCAACACTGGAGTTGAGGTAAGAATTTATAATAGTTTGCAATTGTTTTGAAACTTGAACAACAGTACCAAAAGTGCATTGTATATATTTATGAGCACACTGTTCCTAGTTATTCGTTCTTTCTGTAACAAACATGCTTAATTTAATAGCTTAAACAGTGTAATGAAGGTTAAATTGCTATCTTCACCTATGGAAGGGTTAGAAATATATTTCTCTGTTTTTTTTTTTTTTTTTTTCAATCAGTCTAGCCATTTCCTTCTGTTATGTTGCTAAGTTGAAACTTGAAAGTCCAAGAGGTTATAAGCTATTATTTGTAGGTTGTGCTGAAACATAGAATATACTACTCCGTATTATGTTGTTTGGTATGCTAGAATTAGCCTAATATAAAAACTAATGATGCTTAACTAAAACTTTCTGAACTAGACCAAATTTCAGCAGAATTTCATCTATAATGTTGTTTTTTCCAACTGGGGAGTGTCCTGTATATCTGAGACTCTAAATACTGTAGCAAGTAGTAATTTTAAACTTAATGAGTAGAGGCAAGTGGAGAAACAACAGAAGTTGTTTTTCAAATTTTCTTGCTTTAGAATGGTTTATAAATTTGTCTCTGAAGTCTGGATTATAAATTTTAGGTGTGCACATTCCGGTTAGTTGTGAAAAATGCGACATCCTTGCTTGATGATCAAGATCCAATCAAGTTAGAAGCTGAATCTAAGCTCAATGATCTCATAAGGTATGTCTACTTTGATCAGTTAATGGGTCTAACTAGAGATGTAGTCAAACCGAACTGTTGGCAAACTACTAGGATCTCGACTCAAAAAATATTTGTTTGAGTTTGTTTATTAAATTTTGTGAGTCAAGCTCGAGCCTCAATTCGAGCTCGATAATTTAAGCGAGCCGAATTCGAGCCTGATGATATTTGATTTGAAAGCTCGAGAACCACTCGTTAGGGAGCTTGCAAACCTGTTGCGAACTGGCTCATTTATTAGCTCGCTAACCTGTTCACTGACAGGCTCGTGTAGGGTCACGAACGAGTTCGAATAATGAGCTTCCATTATTATTTTTTAGATTTGATCAATTTTATTAAAGTATTAATGGTCATGTTTTTCTTTTAGATTTATAAACTTTTATTTATTTTTTTAGATTTATGGACATGTTTCTTTATTTTAGTTTCAAGTGTTTAAATTAAGTTTTTTAGTTAGTAAAACTGAAGTTTAGACATTTTTAAATGTTTTTAACAAGCTTGTTACCTTGCTAACAAGCTTTTTGTGAGGCGATCTCGAGCTAAGCTTGTTTAACTTGTTAACGAGATTTATCGAGCCGAGCTCAAACTAGGATCATTTACCTCGTTACTGAGATTTTTCAAAGTCGATCTCAAACTATTCTCTGGAGCTGAGCTCAAGCTCTACCATTAGAGTTTGAACCAAACTCGGGCCGAACTCTTGCCTAATTTTTTTCAAATGAACCAAGCTTGAGCCTGATGCTCGGTTCAGCTCGATTACATCCCTAGATCTAGCTTGCTTTGTTCTTAGTTACTCATGGAAAGAGACTGGCAACTGCATTCTGATTATTAGTTTAAGAAGATTCATTGTCTAATCCGTTCATTTCTGGCTGCAGTTCATTTTCTTCTCTTAACGATATGGCGAGGGAAAGGGGGAGTCAACTTTCTTTAAAGAGGTATGAAAAGAAACTGTTGGATTAACCATCATGCCTTCCCTGTGAACTGTTCACGATATGCCTTCCCTAAACCCTGAACTAACATTCAAATTAATGCAACTAATCAGGAGTTTGCAATTTAAATTATCATATATTTGTATGATCATGACACCAGGTGTGGTTTACTTTGTGCAGTAGACAGAAAGTTGCAGATGCACTTAATGATGTGATATCTTCACTAAACAACTTTGAGCAGGGTATCAAGGACTGTCTCCAAGTTTAATCAATTCAATTCTGGCAGGTTTTAACACAACTTCTTTGGAGATGTAAAGTAATGAAGTGCATTTTTTCCAACATTGTTGATTACATTTTTCCTGTGAACTGTTCTTTTAATATCATATTAATTTAGTTGCTGGGACATTATATGGACAACCAGAGCCATCAAAGATTATGTTTAATTTGTCTATGAAAGGAATGAATTACTTACTTCTACTTCACCTTCCTTTGATGAATCCATGCTCCCTAGCCTCACAATATCACTTAAGGTCAGTATAATGAATTATAAATGTTAAGCCATAGCAATGCCACCCTATACTCATTTATAATGATCAACTTTATTTATTTATTAACATTTGTATTCATCATCTGTATGGAGCTATATATATTTTTAACTACAACATCTTTTAGTTGATTAAAAGTGAGATATCTAACTTCAATATAAGTTGATGATAATATATAGTGATTTTATGAATGAATTACAAAACCAGCTTTTCTTTTATACAACTACTTAGTGATATGTGATTAAATTCCAAAGAGTGTATAGGCATATAAAGCTATTATCTTGAAATTAGATATTAGTATTAGCATACAACTTTCACTATGAAATGGATTTTTCCTGTTGAAAGTCGTCCCGAGCTTTTTGGAGGTTGTCCATTAATTATTAATATTACTTTAAACAATTGGTTGTGTGTTGCCATGACAGGAAAGCTTCCGTATATTGCTGGTAATTTAGAGTTGTAATCGGATCTAGTTAGAGATTAGAGTTTCACACTATAAGTATATGTAACTTGTGTTAACTCTATCTACTTGTAATCTGAATAAGGGATCCCTCATCCCTTATATCTTTCATTTCATCAATAAAATTTGTGTTTCCTATAAAAAAAAATGATGCTATAGGCAAAGGAAACTCACCAAACACACACACACACTTTGCCTGATATGTTGTAGCTTTACTATGATATTTGCAACTTGAAGTGTTTTTCACAACTCTTGTATATAAAACTTGATCATGTCAAAACATATAGTATAAGAACAAGGTCATGGAATAAATTGTGGAGCTGGGAATTTCCGTAAACAGATCCATGGTTAGGGATGTTGCACATTCCCTTCGTTGCATCCTTGGAAATTTTCTCAAGATTGAAATTCTGACAGAGTTGCAACTACTAGGTGATTATGGACTTTATTGTCTGAGCCAGCCTAAATGCTCTACATTCTTATGTTGCCCTTCTAAACCTGTAATTGATACTAAGAACCTATGTGTATAATATATAAGTGCATAGTATAACATAACATCGGCAACATGAACTTATGAACTCTTTTGATTTGGTGAACCAGAGGCCTGTAACAAATACAAGCGACCACAGGGTGTCCCGTCATCTGGGTGAGTTTGGACCGATCTGGGCAAACTGAGTAGCTTGTTGAACAAATTCAATGGATCTTGCAATAATCCAAAATGAGCATCTGGATCACCAATCTGTGATAGCTTAACATCTGCGAATCCTAGAGATGGCAGCAGTTCGTCTGGCCAATCACAGAAGAAATGGAAGGTGGAGCTGGATAATGTCGTTGCTTGCTTGTTCATGAAGTCTGCTAAGAGCACTGTTTTGGTAAGATTGCATTTTTCAGCAATAATTTTAAGTACTTTCATGGCATTGGTGTGAGTAAGATAGTAAAGAATTCCCTCTAAAATCCAAACTGTGCTCTTGTTTGGCTCGAATCCTGATATTTGGAGCTTTTCGATCCAGTCGTCTTCTGTTAGGTCAGCTGCCACTCTAGTCAATGATTTTGCTGTCATGATGGAATGATGATGCTCGTCTTTTGAGCTTGCTGCTGCCTCGAATATAGTGGCTTTTGCGTGCAAAACATCGGGAAAATCAATCTCGAAAACACTGCTTTCTTTTAAGCAGCTTAGACGATGCGATCTTGCATCCATTCCTGCAGGTACGAAAAATTATTTTCAAATTTAGAGTTGTTATTTTGATCTTTACCTCTTTGTCTACATGTCTGAACAAGTTATAGAAATATCAAAATATGATAATGCCCTTTGTGGACGGAGATGGTCATGTTAGTTATTCCATTGAAATTGTGGTTTTCAATTGTGATCCCTGTAATAGGAATAGGATAGGAGGTACATCAGTGACTTGGGGCCTTGGGGTCTAGTTGTAGCAAAAATAAATATCTGAATAATAGTTAAAAACAGTAAAGAAGCAGACATAATAAATTTGGTCCTTTATCCTCGAAAATGAACGAGGTTAATCATTTTTTATCTCTAAAGTTCACTTTTTTCTAGTTTTTTTTTTTAAATGTAATTATCAAATTAAAAAAAATATGGGAGTAAAGTGTACTTTCAGGACCAAACTTAATATTGAATTAGCGAGAGAAGGAGAGGGACCAAAATGATAATGAATGTGACAAAAGTTAGATTATACTGCAAAATATCTTAATCTTTAAATATTTCTTTGCCATTTAATATACACTCTCATCTAAACCATAAACTCTTAGGTCAAAGCAGAAATAGATTTGCTGATTAAAGATAAATTTTGGGACAAGATAACAATGGTGAGTTCTTTTTTGTATTTCACAGATGAATGTCATGGGGCTCTGACGCTCTGTCCATACATTGCTTAAATAATTTTGGATTTAATGTTTCTAACTTTTTAATCATGTTTGTTATAAACATGTAGTTCTTAATTCTTATATGTAACTTACTTTAACAACTGGGGTGGCTATTTAATGAACACCAATGCAATTTCTGGCAACTGACCAACTCCCCTTGGAATTGATAAACTCAAGATGCAATTTTATTTGACTACTTCCCTTTTCTTTATTTGGTTACCCAAGCCCCTCCAATACTCATATGCTTCATTAAAAAAAAAACAGAACAGAACCTAAAATGGTTTTATTTGCAATTTTTTTCTTTACTTGAATTGATGTTTGAGTTTTGAATTTTTTAATGATTGGATCCATTGAGCTGCGATCAATTATATAAGTTTGAATCTTATCATATGAGGATATGCACCAACTATTTCAAAATTTTATATTTAGATTTACAATTTTGAAAATTTTATTTTGCAGCGGTCTGTTCAAACTTGTGTTTTTATACCCTAGCGATTTAGCCCGAAACCTACTATGGCCCCCAATTTAGAATCTCTACTTTATTTTCCCAATATATTCAATTAGTTGATATGGAATATATGCCATTCGTGACATATCACTTTTCTTTCCAGTTCATTTCTCTGCCTAAGTTAAGTTAGATAAATACATGACCAACTACTCACTCAAATTGAAACAATAGAATCACCTATAATTTTTACACATGCATCAAGATTTTATTGCAGTAATTATGTTGAGTTTACTATTGCAGGTAAAATTCGGACTTACCTGCACCTAGAAGAACAACCTGTGCTCCTCCCCCATCAAAAGAACTCAAAGCTGCTTCAAGCTTTGAATCGAACCAAAGCGTTCTAACTGCAAGAATCACCCCAGAAATCTCCTTTGCATTGTTCACCCGATCTTTGATAATCTTCTCGTAAATGTTCTTCAGGTACGTCTCACCCGCGAATAACTCCGCCAAGGGGTCATTGATCACCCACTTCCACAGCGCTCTCCCAGCCGCCGTCTGGCACGCTGACCGCCTCAGGAAATCCCAATCGCTCTCAATGCCCGCATGAAGAGCTCTCAGAGTCTCACTACTCAGCAGCTCAGGCAACTTCAGTTCGGGCCAAGGTTTGTCTTCCGGAAGCCCGTTTTCTCGATTCGACATATTTTTAACACGAATGATCGTAGATAACGGGCCGAAGATATATAAATGTGAGAGAGGGAATTGTTGGTTGAGATAAGGAAAGAGAGCCACACACAAAACCAACCAAGTGCATGTACTATATAATCAGCCTCATTTTGTGTAGGGAAGGTGAGAGTCCACGAATACCACCAATTCATATCCATAATCCTTTTTTTTCCCTCTCTAACATGTCCCTTTTACTAGTTGCAAAAAAAGGTACATCTAAAATGTGGTGGCTCCCACTTTCATCTTCAACTTAACGTTTCACCTTAAAAACACTACGTAAGTACTTCTTTTTCTACTTATATTTATTGCACTTGCTTGCATACTGTTGAACTTGAATGCATTCATATAACATATTGGTCCCCGTGGCTATCTAGTCTATCTCTGATTATTTAGCTTGGACTCGTCTGGTTGAATTATTGGAGGGACTAATATGTTTTAATAAAATGATTATATTGTTTACAAAAATGCACAAAATACAAACCGACTGTGAGGTAAAATTGATTTGCATAGTTTTTTTTGTCATGAATGAATGCTTGATTAAACAGATCTAACAATTCATAAGATAAAAAACATGTCCAACAATATCATTTTCACTTAACTAGAATAGTTTAAAGAAAATATTCGGTTTTTTCAGCAATATCTCTTATTTAAATTAAATGAATATTGACTGATTATTATTATTACTAGTTACTAACTTCTAGGATAAAACACATTATATAAACTATTTAAATTTTAATTGGAGGGATCAAATATCTATAGTTATATGTATTTGCTGATATATATGTGTGTTTTTTTTCGCCTTTTACTGATATTATATGTAAGAAAAAATGAGTAACAATTTTAATTGGCTCATCAAAATAGTTAGAAAATTTTATAAATTATTATATTTATTTAATAATGAATTAAGAATGATATCATAGAACCATTACATGCCGACGCTAACAATTTTATAATTAGGCGTTCTTATTGATTAAAAATAAAAGAAAATTAAAAAATAAAGGCGAACCCCCAATGAACACCTAATAAAAAACTGAGTTCACAATCGCAATTAGGATATAAAGAATACCCCACTTTCATATGAAATTAAAAAAAAAAAGAATTACCTTTAAAAAAAAAAAATCTACCCATTTTGTAGTGAAAACAACTGTATACTTTTGTTAGAAAAAAAAATCGACTCACATGACCCACCTCATCCAGTTAAATAAGCTTAATTGTTATAAACATTAATGTGAAAAATGTAAATTAAAATCAAGCTATCCAATTATATAATACATGAACTAGATCACAGAGTTTAGGATATTAATAGATTGAGGCAGGCAGGTACTTCAATGGGGGTAGGGCGACCCGTTGCGAGACGCGGGGCAAAACAACCATATTATAAATAAAATTATTATTTTTACAAAAATAATACTGGAATATATTTTTAATATATAACATAACATTAAAATTTTAATTGAAAAAAAAGATAATGATATTAACTCATGTTTATGAATTTCTTTTCATATTTTAAGATTTGTAAGCATAAACTTTTTCTTTTTCACTTATTTTGCAACCGATCCACGAGCTCAAAATTTAAATTTAAGTTTTTATCTTTTTGTTCTTTAAACCCAAAAAATCACAAAAAAAAAATAAAAAAAATTGATTGTAGAATTGGCGAGGAAAAAGGTATGACCGTGGTATACTAGATTGGACGAAAATACCTCCTTCAAGTCACACGTGACATACATATCTATATAATGATAATCTAGAGAAATTTGGTTGAAAAGTAGTTCAATAATTTATGTGTTTAAAATTGGATAAAATCTAATTAAAGGTTAGAGCACCACTATGTACCTAAGCCGTGAAGTTTTTAATTCGAGTCATTTACTTTATTTTTTATTTATAAACAATTATTTTATTAGTAAATTTAATCTTAAAATACTCTCAATTTATCTCATTTATATATAAATTAATCAAAATTTATGAAAAATAATGATTGATGAAATGAGCTTCGAAGCAGGTAAGTATTAAAATAAGAAGTGTAACATCACTTCAAAAAAAAAAAAAAAAAGAATAGAATCAAACATCACTTAAAAAAAAAAAGGAATAGAATCAAACATATTATGTTTCTTCCTTCCCTTGATTTAGGATGTTAGATGTTAAAGACAATTTGCAACATCCAACGGAGAGACGCCATTCAACTATCCAAAATGGACGGCTCAGATTCTTCAACTCTGTGAAAAAACAGCAAAAACTCCAAAATAACAATCTCAGCAACTTATTACTCCACTTTTTAATTCACCTCGATTGCATATGGGCTCCGACCAAATCGCTGCAAATTGATTTTTTATTTTTCTTTCATCAAGAAAAAAGAAGGCGCATATTGAGCCAAAAGTCGAATAGGCCAAAATAAGATGCTGACAGGCATGCCAGCACAAACTGCGAGATTTTCTTGAAAAGCTCCTTTCTTGTTTAGGGAGTGAGTGCAAGAACACACATACATACACGCTCACTGTGTGTGTGTGAGAGAGAGAAAGAGGGAGATGGCTGATGATGTGCCATGTTGTGGGCCTAAATTTTTTGTGCTTGTAATTGCAGTGATAGGATTAGTGCTATTTGCAGGGCTAATGGCTGGCCTCACTCTTGGATTGATGTCACTTGGGCTTGTTGATCTTGAAGTTATTAGCAAATCAGGCCGCCCCCAAGATCGTAAACATGCCTGTATTTATCTCTCTCTCTCTTTCTACTGTTGAGCTTCTAAATTTTGGGAACTTGGGTTTCTGTTTGTTTGTTTTTTTCAATGATTTTATGTTTTTAGTCTTGATAATTTGGGTATTTACAGGCTGTTGTGTTCATTTGCTTAGAAGTTAGTATTTGTATTTATGTTGTTGTTTGATTGATTTTTTTTTTACTAAAATTATGTGAGATACATATATGATGTTTTCCCTTCTTGAAAATGTTGATAATTGAAATCACAGCATACACTACATAGTTAATACCTTTTATTCAACTAATCATAGCATATACGTAGATATATATGATTGAAAAGGGGCTAAGAATTTGACCCCCCTAGGTCAGTTACAAATCTGATGATTCTTTGCCTTTATCATACAATCACTGTTCATTTTGTAACTTGTCTCCTAATTATGAATTATAGCATGAGTAGTAATACACAGAAAAAGAAAAGAACTTTGTAGTAAATCATTGAGTAGAAGTAAGGCTAAGTTAAGGGCCTAACTTGAAGAAAGTTCATGAGGAAAGTAGGTAAGATTATCATCAAGTTGAAGGTTTTGAATATTCTTGCAATGTATCTAAAATTGTGATACAGTTATAATTTGTCTCAGCAAAACATGGAATGATTCATGCTAAAAAAATTTGGATCATCAATGCACGTATTTATGCGTACACACATTAATATTAAGAAATACTGAATCTTTTCAGACCTGAACATTGCCGTACAGTGCAAACAATAGATTGTTTTGGATCTTTTGTGACTTGTTTATCTATGAGCTCTTACTGTAGTTATGTTGTTGGGATGTAATTCTCTATTTGTTAGGTATCGGTTTTTTTGGAGCAAGAATCATTTTAATTAGGATAATGTAAACTCAGTCATGTGAAGTATGTGCATAACTTTCTGATGCTTCTGTTTACTTTTTTTCTCCCCTTTATGTTTGATGGTAAGTTGGGTTGATAACTCACAATTCTTTTTTGCAGCTAAAATACTACCAGTGGTGAAGAATCAACATCTCTTGCTATGCACACTCTTGATTGGAAATTCTTTAGCAATGGAGGTTTGTTGAATATATCGGTGATGATTCTATCTTCTTTTCCAGTATAGAATACCAAACACTATGTATCTTTTGCTTGTAGTCGCTTCCCATATTCTTGGACAAGCTCGTGCCTCCATGGGCAGCAGTCCTGGTATCCGTCACACTCATCCTCATGTTCGGTGAGGTACTTAATCTGCAACTTAAATGATCATCGTTGGGTTAGTGGTTGTTTACTCTAGTCGTATGATTTAAACTATCGTTTCTTATTGAAGATAATGCCTCAAGCAATCTGTACACGCTATGGCTTAACTGTTGGAGCAACTGTGGCACCATTTGTTCAACTTCTTCTTTGGGTGTTTTTCCCTATAGCCTACCCAATTAGTAAGGTAAGTCTGTAAATGGAATGACAACTTAATGTTTATTGTTTTCGCTTTGAAAGGCATGATAACATGCGAAATGAAAAATTGCTACTTACTTATTTTCTACATTTAACTAGTTTTCATGATGTTGCAAGAACATGAAGAATTTATGGTGATATTTGATTTGGGTTTAATGTGGATTTTGAAAAGTGGTTTTGAATATCTAGTGGATTTTGAAATCCTGGTAAACTGTAATGATGTGTATTTTCTTTGGGATTTTAAGTAGGGTGAGATTCAATTTTATGTCAAATCAATGTGTAAGAGTGAATGATGTTGTATTATTAAATTGTTGTTGCGTGTGATTGTAATGATTGAATGTGGGTTATGATTTAAATATATTACTCCGTAAAGTGTAAGGAGATAAAATTGATTGTATTGAAAAGTATGATATTAGGTGTTGTATTGTGGTTTTTCAAACGGATTTCAAGATCCCAAAGTATGCCATATTTGGATTTTTCCAAATTCCAAAACCGGTTTAGAAATCCCAAATCAAGCATCACCATATGGATATATATCATCAGAACATAGGATTTTATTTTCTTTTAAGGAAATTCTGCATGAAGTGGAAGCTTCATCTTGTGTTTCAATCACAAAATCCTCAAACTGCTGCTTTTTTTATTAGCATTTCTTTTTTTCGTCTTACCTCTGATAATTCAATTTTTTTTCTTTTTCTTTTTTGTAGTTCCTGGATTGGATGCTGGGTAAGGGGCATGCTGCACTGTTGCGCAGAGCTGAGCTGAAAACATTTGTTGATTTCCATGGAAACGAGGTGAATTATTGATTGAGTCACTGAGTCTGCAATTTGATTTTTTTTGTGCAAATTTATTTCTAGAGCTGTCACCCAAGGCTGAATTTGGCATATTATTTCGTGTTGATAGGCTGGGAAAGGTGGAGATTTGACGCACGACGAGACGACAATAATTGCGGGGGCACTAGAAATGACTGAGAAGACTGCTAAAGATGCCATGACCCCTATAGCCAAGGCATTTTCCATTGATCTTGATGGAACTCTTAATTTGTGAGTTTATTATTTGCTATAAAATTCAATTATTAAACCCTATTTTTTTCCTTTTCTCTAATTTTGTTTTGGCTCTCTAATCCTTAACAGGGAGACGTTGAATGCTATAATGACAATGGGCCACAGTAGAGTTCCTGTGTACTATAAGAATCCAAATAATATCATTGGAATCATTTTGGTAAGTTTTTTATGTTCTTTTCCAAAAAATACAATGTTGCAATGAATCGTGTTGTTCTAATACCTTGATTAATTGTAAATGTTGATGATGCCGTCGTAATTGTTTGTTGATATCCGTCTTTTACCATATACAGGTTAAAAATCTTTTGGCAGTTGACCCGGAGGATTCAGTTCCCTTAAGAAAAATGTTAATGAGAAAGATTCCTCGGTGAGGATAAACTTTTGTATATATTCTCAATTGCATGTTTTGGGTGAAGGATTTTTTTTGTCCTTTAACTTTTTCCTCAATTTTAAGTTTAATCCCTTAAATTTACCAAATTAAACTATATCATCCTTTTACTGGCTAAAACAGGTTAACAAAATTCATCTTTTTCGTCCTTTTATATGGTATAAAAGGACGAAGGAGTTTAATTTGGTAAAGTTGAAGAACGAATTTCAAAGTCGAAAAAGTTAGCAGACTAAAATCAAAACATTTACTAGTTTTTTTAATAGCTGTTACTGATATCCGTGCTAATTTTTCTTATCTGACTATTTGCATATACGTTATGTTCATTTGTGTGCCGTTCGACCATCATTGTGTTGTTTGATGATTGTCAGGGTGTCAGAAAACATGCCCCTTTATGATATACTGAACGAGTTTCAGAAGGGTCACAGCCACATTGCTGTCGTGTATAAGGATTCAAATGAAACTAAAGAGATGTTGCAGAAAATGAAAGAAGGTACCAGCATTTACAATCTGCTTAACGATGTTCTATATTTTTCATTTACTCAAAAAATTAACGAAAAGAGAGGGGTTTGCCTTCTTTGGTTTCTTCTAATCCCATTTACTACTTATTGCTCTTTTCAGCATTTTCCGAAATAAGTTGATTTACTGCTTTGTTTTTATAGTAGGATTTGAGTTTTGAATCTCCAGTATCCTCATTTTAGGTGATTGTATATGATCAATTGTATGCATTTGCTTTGACCGCCATTTGCCTATGTTTATGCTAATTGAATCAATCTTGAGATTGTCGATTTCAACTCAATTCTAAGTTTTGATGGTGAAAATGCATTTGATGTGATGTTTTTCGAAATGCAGATAATGAGAACTTTGCAATAAAATCCATCCCACGCGGTGCAAACTCAAACATGAGCCAGGCCGATGATCAGGTGAAGAAAAGTCCTGCTTTCAAAAAAAAACACAGGGGCTGTTCATTTTGCATTTTAGATTTAGATGCATCTCCAATTCCCGAGTTTCCGCCCGAACAAGAAGTAGTCGGTGTTATCAGCATGGAAGATGTCATCGAGGAGCTTCTCCAGGTAGCCACTCCTATATTTGAGTTTAATCATCAAGAAAAATGATTAATTGCATAAAAAAATCATGACCTTTGTCACCTCTTTTTTTAAATAACGTGTGTTTTTTAAATTTTGTGATTCGACACGAACTTTTTAAGTCAACAAGTTGAAAGGTCATTTATCGAATTGCAAATTTAGAAACATATGTTGTCATTGAAAACACATGAAAAATGATGTCGTCAATGCTCAATCCGATATGATACTCGTGTTTCATATCTCTCGTCGTCTGGCTTATGTTTTTCCTATTGCGGCGTTTACTCAGGAGGAGATACTGGACGAAACAGACGAATATGTCAACATACACAACAGGTATAAGTTATATTTTCAGTCATATATAATCTCTCCAAAGTTGATTGAAACTTCATACTAAAATGTGAAAATGTAAATGGAATACTATTATGTGTTGCAGGATTAAGATAAACATGAATGCTTCTTCGGCCCCCGAGTCGAACACTTTTCAATCTATACGTCCGGCTTGAGTCGTCTCGTACTTCCACAATAGCGTATATATCACGACATATAGCTTATGAACAAATTTTATAATCGAAACAGGATGCTAAAGACCAAAAATTGGTTTTAGTCATACCTTACAGATCAATAGTGGTTTAGCCAAATTCTAGTTTAAGTTGTTTTGTATTTGCTTGAAGATTCACCGTAAAGCTCTGTGTTTTTCCCTGCATTCTATTGTTTTGCTAGCCCATATATTACAACTTGCTATTTTCTTTTTTATTATATCTTATTAAGGTAGTGAACGGCTATAGATATCTCAATATTTTTTGATCATTTGATATGCACATTTAAATTTATTTTTGTACTCCGTATGTTGAGTAAATTTTCTAATTCAAATGTAATTAAACATGTATTTTGAACTAATTTACACTAAAAAAAAAAAAGCCTCTTCTCCACCAAGTGTTTGAAGAAAGGTCAATGAGCTCCACAACCCTCAACAATCTAAAGGGACTCGACAGTCAAAGATAGACTATGCTATGCCCTACCAACCAACATATTAGTAAAATAATAAATATTTTAGTGGCATCCTACTAATCACTCACTATCTAACTTTACTCATATTAATATAATCTCCCTATTATTTCATATCCAAAGTTGGGACTTGTAGTTGTGGTGTAAATGAGTCGAGTGGTACTGAATTTAAAATTTGACTTAATTGTTATATTCGAAACGTAAAATTTAACTCGATTAGTTGAATATAAATATAATTAATGTTAAAATAATAAACAGCATTCAAGCTCGATTGATTCACAAACTTTTTGAATAGAGTATTTATAAACTCAGTTTACTCGAGTAGCTCGAAACTCATTTATACGTGTAAAACTATATACATTATTTAGTTTAACCCTTTACATCAGCCGTGGAGAAGGAGAAAGTAAAACACGCTACTCTGTTAGAAAAAAACGAGTTTACACCATGGCGGCGTCTCTGCAGTTCAACTGCAAACCATTCAATCCTCCACTACTTCACTCCAAATCCGCCCCTAAATTCTCCACTTTCCGCTGCTCCGCGGCTGCGCCGTCTAAGAGCTACACTATCACCCTCCTTCCCGGCGACGGCATTGGCCCTGAAGTCATCGCCGTCGCCAGAAATGCCCTCCAATTGGTCGCCTCTCTCGAAGGTATAACAAATCAATTATGTTAGAAAATGCTCCCTTATCTTTCTTAATCTAATATTTTGTAACGGAATTTGGTTGCAGGGTTTGAATTTAAGTTCAAGGAAGTGCCAATGGGTGGCGCCGCCTTGGACTTGACCGGAGTGCCTTTGCCGGAGGAGACCCTTTCCACTGCCAAGGATTCCGATACCGTTCTTCTTGGAGCTATCGGCGGGTAAACACTGTGTGATTGATTCAACATTTTGAGCTTTAATTGTACTCCATATTTTTATCTTATTTAATCAAGCTACTTTATAAATTTGATGTGAAGGTATAAGTGGGATAATAATGAGAAACATTTGAAGCCTGAGACTGGGCTGCTTCAGCTTCGGGCAGGTCTTCAAGTGTTTGCCAACTTGAGGCCCGCTACTGTTTTACCTCAGGTAAAATGTTTAAGGTAAATTTTATATTTTTTCTGGTAATTTTTTAGGATGACATTGTTACCAATGGTTATTTGGAATCAATTAGATGGATGGGATCAATTTCAAGTTTGCCTATATATATGTATATATTGTGCATTTGTTTCTCGTGTCATTGCAATTTCTCAATAATATCTTTAGGTGATAGGTGGTATCATCAAATATCTCCTAAATGATACTCATTTTAATATCTTAAGTCTAGTTACATTTTGAGTGTGTGTATTTTTTTAAATATTTATGGAAAGGCAATGCCTTCTCTGACCATACATTAATAACAGAATGCATCTAAAGGTCCCTAAAGTATCAACTTTTATTTCAAAGTTCCGTCCTCAATGTATCTTTTATTTTAAAAAACCCCTTAAGTATTGAAATTTGATTATACACAGCTCCTCTAAACAGCAATTGAGATAGAAATGAAGAGATTGTTCTTGTCCCACTCTTTTTTTTTTGGTCTCCAGTTTAAGAAAATTTGGCTTCCCCCCACAATTTCATGCTTTAGCTCTGTCCATTTTCTTTTCGTTCGGATTCTAAAGAAGTATCTGTTGCCAACCCAATTTCACGCTCCACTCTTTTTCTGTCTTCAGTTAAAAGAAAAAAAATGGTTCCCCACCACAATTTCTTGCTTTAGCCTTTTCCAATTTCTTTTCTTTTGGGTTCTGAGGAAGTATTTGTTGTCATCTTAATTTCATGCTCTCACTGGAAAAGAGTGAAGAGAAGTATTTTGTTTGATATATTGTCATCCAAATTTCATTGCTCTCACCGGGAAATAAGGAAAAGTCTTCGAAATCGCAAACCGGGGAGAGGGAAGGAAGCTATTAAGTTGAAGTTTTCTTAAGGGAAGAGTAAGTTTAAGGGTGAAAATTTTCTTAACCAATCGTAGTAAGAGGCGAGTGCAATCCCAACATTAATGGACTGTTAGAATAGGACCTTAGGAAATCAAATTTCAATATTTTAGGGGGGGCCTTTTGAAACAAAAAAAATACTTAATGTACCTTTTGACAGTATTATTACTCTGTTTTTTTTTAGTCATAGTCTCCTCACATTGTTTAGAGAGCTCTTTTGAAGATTAGCGTTACTGGTTGTAGGGATTCTAACATGTTTATTTGTAAATGGTATTTCACGTTCTGATGATTGGCTCAGCTCATATAGTCACATCTAGCAATAAGAAATAATTGGCATAATGCATCAACAGATCCCTAAACTCAAAGCCTTTTTTTTTCCCCCCGATAGGTCCTTAACCTATTTTTTGTTTTAAAAATCCCTTCAAATATTGGAATTTTATTTCACAAGCTCCCTCAAGATGAAAATTGAATGTTTTTTTTTTATTCATCTTAATGGTCTTGTTGCATAATATATTCACTAATTTTCTTAATATCCATATGTCTCTTGTGCAAGCCATTGTAACCCTAATTCTTCAGGTGATGGGTACCTAAAATGACTTGAGAAAATTACTTTTGTATATAATTAATGTTACTAAATTAAGTGGAACTGTATGTTCTTTAACAGAATCGTTAAGGTGACTCGATAAGTTCGGTCAATTATTGCATTGAGGGAGCTCATGAAATAAAATTTCAATACTTGATGGGCCTTTAAAATAAAAAATAGTTTCGAGGTTGACAGTTTGGGTACCTTTTGATGCATTATGCCTATGAAAAATGAATCTCCAGGATCTTGCCTCCTTAGTATGGCAACAGCTAAGAACAGTTAAAGGAAGTCCATGTCTCATTATCAGCATCTTACTAATGGAACAAAAAAAACAGTTTCTAATCAGAAAATATGTCTCCATAAATTGGATACTCGTTTACTATAAATATAATAGTCTGCTCTGCATTTGTATCAGTTAGTGGATGCTTCAACTTTGAAGAAAGATGTTGCTGAAGGTGTGGACTTGATGGTTGTAAGAGAACTAACCGGAGGTTAGTGCAGTGATCTGGAAAATAATATTAAACATTTCCACTACATTTTGTAATATTTTCATTGAGTACTTTGAGATCCTGTGTTTGCTCTTAATAAAAAATGTATTTAAATTAGGTATATATTTTGGCAAGCCAAGGGGATTTAGCACAAATGAAGATGGTGAAGAAATTGGATTTAATACTGAGGTCTATGCCACTCATGAGGTAGCTTCTAACATCTTTTTTCAACTGCTTAATATGAGCTCCCTATATCAGGTGCTGCTAGTCATCTCTTTTTTCTTTTTCCTAAAACAACTCAATTTCTGATGCCTTTTGTCTCCAGTGACTTTAGGGTAATGTTTGATTTGGGATTTCAAAATCTAAATCTGGTTCTACTTTAGGATTTTGGAATCCGGTTTTTAAGAACTCAATATATCCACCCCTACAAATACCTATAAATACCATTTTTTTCTACACCACACTCGCAGGCTCGCTCCAATGACCCATTAGTGTTAATATGGTTTTTTATTCTCACACTTATTTTATTTATAACTTTTCACACCTTTTATTTTCACTTTAGCAACTTCTAATAAAACACACTAATTATTATTCAATCATGACAACTAAAATCAACAATAACCAGTATCTGAAATAATCATATGAATTTCCACTTTTGATTATTTTTTGAGATTGAACTGTTTCTGGTTCTAGTTTTCATTGATCTGAATATTTTTTCCCAGATTGACCGCATTGCTCGAGTTGCATTTGAAACTGCTCGCAAACGTCGCGGGAAACTTTGTTCTGTTGACAAAGCTAACGTTTTGGAGGTAAGTTACTCTTATGCATTGATTTGATATAAAGTTAAATCCCACCCTACTCAAAGTCTCAAAACAAAAACACACCTTACTATTTATTAGGATTTAAAAATCCCCTAGATTTTAAAAACCGGTCTTCAAAAACCACTTAAAACCCAAAACAAACATCACCTTGTGGAAAATTGTTTTTTTAAGTCATGCAAGTTACTCATAGTTTGTTTTCAGTTCATTCCTGTGGGCTCTCACGCATTGAAAATAGTCCTATAACTTTCAATTTTGGCATTTTAGTCCGGTAGCTGGCTATAGGAAGTGAAACATCCAGATGATCAATTAGACTCTGCCATGTGGACAAATCGGATCTTCCTATGTCAGCGTCAACCAGATGTTACACCTCCTACAACCGGTTAGCAGACTAAAATATCTAACAATTGAAAGTTACCGGACTATTTTCAATTTGTGAAAAAAAAAAAGTGAAACCAAAAATAGGGATAACTTACTGGACTGGACTTAAAAGTTAACAGCTATTTTCCTTTTTCGTTTTCATTTGCTATAATATTTTGGCTCATTGCGTTGCAATTATCCGTACGTTTTAAATAATTTCAGGACAAATTTAAGTTGAAACTGAGAAATGTTAACATATTAACCTTATGTGGCCAGGCTTCCATGCTATGGAGAAAAAGAGTTACAAAAATAGCCTCAGAATATCCTGATGTTGAACTCTCGCACATGTATGTCGATAATGCAGCCATGCAGCTTGTGCGAAACCCGAAGCAGGTTCAGTCTTTGGTTTTTCCCACTTCTTGTAAAAAGACATAAAAGACCTTGTAAACATTTCTCTGTTGTGATTGCAGTTTGATACTATAGTTACAAATAACATATTTGGGGATATTCTATCTGATGAAGCATCAATGATTACTGGAAGTATAGGGATGCTTCCATCTGCAAGTCTTGGTAAATCGGTATGAGCAAATAACTCTTCCTCTCATTAAATTACTAAAGATAATAGGCTAATTAAATAAATCACTACATTTGCATTAATGGCAGTCCAATCTAGACAACTGGATAATAGTAAATCAATCACCAGCAATTTTTTTTTTTGCAATTGAGTCCTCCAGGCACAGCCCCCTCTTGCCCGAAGCTGACATGTCCCTTAAATTACATGGCTGCCATCCCAGATTTGCTATTATTCAATTGATAACTGAGATGATGACTATGGGGAAGCTGGCCTGGAAGTTTGAATTTTCAAAATTTATTTAAATTGGTGATTCATTTGCTATTATCCATTTATCTAGATTAGACTGCAATTAATGCAAATGTCGAAATTTTAGCCGCAATTAAGCCAATATAATAGTACTTTTTTCTTACTGTACTTTTAACATCTGGAAACTGGTTTTGTAGGGACCTGGGTTATTCGAACCGATACATGGTTCAGCTCCTGACATCGCTGGGCAGGTTGGTTCAACGCTTCTATCCCTATCTTTGAAAAGATAGGAAAGTATGTTCTTGAATGAATTTGTTACGATTGAAAATAAAAATTTCAGGACAAAGCAAATCCTTTAGCAACAGTGCTGAGTGCTGCCATGCTTTTGAAGTATGGGCTGGGACTAGAAAAGGCTGCTCAGAGGATTGAGGCTGCAGTCTTGGATACTCTTGATAGAGGATTTCGTACGGGGGATATATACTCACCTGGACTGGTATGGCTCTTCATTTATAGTAACTCTTTGTTTGATTTTTGGAATAATGCATCTAAAATTCTAAATGTCCTTGTAGTGTCCACATTTATTTCCAAAAGTTCTTAAAATATTTTTATCTTAAAAAGTTCTTAAAAGTATTGAAATGTGATTTCACAAGGTCCTTTTTTAACATTTCATCAAAGCTTCTGTTATTAATTTGTAAGTCAATTCAATTTTAATAAAAGCATAGGTTTCAAAAGGCATCAGTTTAATAAAAGAAGTTTTCAGGGACAAAAAAAAATATAGAGATATTTTTATTTTCTTTTTTGATACTCTAGGGACCTCTATATGCATTATGCATAGATTTTTTTGTCCTACCACAATTTTGCAATTGTATCAGTTTCTGGTATATGAGTGGGAACACGTTTGATCTCAACCATTTTTGTACTTAATGATTTAAAAAAATTAACATCACAATGCTGACTAAACTATCTGCTACAACTTTCACAAGTCACAACAAAAGCATACTATAAAATAAGTTGTTGACTCTTCGTTCCTCAGAAACTAGTCGGGTGCAAGGAGATGGGCGAAGAAGTGTTGAAGTCGATCGACAGTAAAGTTGCAAGTGCTGTGTGAGTAGATATCCAGGCATAGAACCCTTGAATGAATGATACTTGTTAGTCTTTCCTCACATTTTTCTCAACAGATCTTATTTATTGGATCACAGCCACAGGAACCTGAGAAACATTATAAGGCTAAGTAGTTTTTCTTTGGATGTGGCTTTTGACACTCAATAAATTGTTTTGTACACCGTGCCTTGTTTGATTGTACGGACAATTAAAAAATGTTATATATGTAAGGTCACCCTTTTTCTTTTAACATTTTTGCAAGTGGTTTAAGATTGATTTGAACTCATGATCATTGCTTATAATCTATTATATCACCCGTACAATTTTTTAACTTTGTTCTTCTTCACTTTTCTTTGAGGTTGGAGAGATTAATTTTTGTACTTGTCTGACCTGGCTTAATCTTTCCAAACTGGCTAAATTTGATCTCAACTATTGTAGGGCTTTGTAAAAGAAATCACACCAAATGCAATTCTTTTTCATCTCTTTGTAATGAGATCAACGATGAAGAACACGTTGAAAAAAAGAAAGATCATATGACTCTGATATGCCGATATATCCAACAAGGTGGTTGTAAATTCAAATCTTAAAAGAGGTCATGTTTGACAAATTAGATTAAATCTATATTAACTCTATATCATCTCTTATTTGTTTTTTGATAATTTAGATTAAGGGTAGATTATATTTTAAAATTGAGTTAATTCTAAATAAATACACCACCTTTCATCTCAATATCAATTTAATCACGATCTTTACTATTTTTTTTTAAAACCCCAACCTTTCATCGTGTTGCAATTAGATACACATTTTTTTCTCCAGTCAACAATTGATGATGTGGCTTATCGGAGCTCGCCACGTCATATTACACATATTTTTTTTTTTCCTAATAAAGATTACACTTTATAAAAATATAAAATTTTATAAAAATAAAATTGCAGCGTCTGCTTCTCAAACTAAATCAAGTTTTCTTCTACCATTCTCAAACTAAATCAAGTTTTCTTCTTCCATTCTCAAACTAAATCAAGTTATTCTCTCCTAACCATAAAAATTAAATAAAAATAAAAATAAAACTCTCGACATCTTCGGCGTTTGCTTCTCAAACTCAATAGAGATCTTGTTATGTGCGTCTCTCTCACTTCTCAAACTCAATCAATCAAGTTCTTCTCTTCAAATCCTAAAAATCAAAATCATAAAGGGTAGAACATTTTTGTTGCAATAATCATTAATTTCTAAAATATTTTCCTCTCTCATAAAGCATATAAATTGTAGTTCTCGAACTAGTTTAACAAAACCACCAAATCAACAATGATCATTGATTAGATGCGTGAGTTTTTTTTTTTGCTTTTGTATGATTTTTATAAGAGAATAACTTGATTTAGTTTGAGAAGCAGAGAAGACGCATGAAATTTTGTTTTTATAAAATTTTATGGTTAGGAGAGAATAACTTGAGTAGAAGAAAACTTGATTTAGTTTGAGAAGCGGAGGAGACGCTGCAATTTTATTTTTATTTTTATAAAATTTTATATTTTTATAAAGTGTAATCTTTATAGGGAAAATAAAAAAAATATGTGTAATATGACATGGCGAGCTCCGATAAGCCACATCATCAATTGTTGACTGGAGAAAAAAAATGTGTATCTAATTGCAACACGATGAAAGGTTGGGGTTTTAAAAAAAAATCGTAAAGATCGTGATTAAATTGATAAAAAATGTGTATCTAATTGCAACACGATGAAAGGTTGGGGTTTTAAAAAAAAATCGTAAAGATCGTGATTAAATTGATATTGAGATGAAAGGTGGTGTATTTATTTAAAATTAATCCTTTAAAATTTATAAAGTTTAGTTATCATTCTAATATTAGATAATCAATTTTTATTATCAAACATGCTAAGAGAGTTTTAGTATCCAAGAACATGGCTACCAAATTTCATGACAACTAATTTAGTGTCGTTGTACAATCCAACCAATTGGTCTATGTTTTATGATAGTATAATAGGTTAAGTTATGATTCAAGACATCGAAAAGAAATTTCATTTAAAAAAAATGGAGTGTGTGCACATGAGCACATCACCCAATAAATAAACGTTAGAATTGAATTTCTTGATCGGTTAAGTCCTCGCTTAATTTAACAAGATTGATATGAGGTTAAAAAAATTATTTACTTATTGAGTGTCACTACCCAACCCCAAATTCTCTTAGTACACACTCCATAAATTTTAAGATAAAAATAGATATATGTGAAATGACAATGTCTTCTAAATCTAAGTTAAGAGAGTTGTTTGGCCTCATAACCGTACACTAAATAACTCGTTCGATCAGAGTGATTGTACATTAAACATCATGCTCAATCAGAATCTCCATACACTAAAATTTGAATGCGCTTTGAAAATTTTGAAGTGTGCTTAAATGATTTTTAAGTGTAAGTAGTAACACTCTTACTTATTCAGTCTACATTAAAAATATTATTTATTTAGTTCACATTTTTTCTATAATGTAAATTTCTTAAAATTAAACCTTTATATAAATTTAATTTAATTTATAGCGCGTGAGTACGTTTATCTTTTGCAATAGTTTAATTGGGATTTTCTTAGGATAGTTTTTGTATCGCCTGGACTATTAATAGTTTGGATGTCAAATTGCATCGCTCTATATCGCCCTCTGTGTCGCCCTAACTTGATACCTGTTGCCTTTTTTTAATATTTTAAAATAATTATTTAAATTTTATTTTATTATTTACTATTTTATCCTTCATTAAAATTAATAATATTAATATTTAAATTAAACAATACAAACGTAAAATTAGAGTTCTTTTTAACAAATAAAATTATTATTTCTTAAAATCAAAAAATATAATTATATTGAATTGAAAACCCTATCTTAATTGCAAAAGTATGATAGCCGCTCCCCAATCTTCCTTCACACAGAGAAACGTCGCTCCCCCAATCTTCCTTCACAGAGAAATGCCACCACCCTCAGCCGGCCTCCTATTGGGAAGCCCTCCAAAAAAATCTCAATCCCGCTATTGAGGTCAGGTATGAGCCGGCGGCGGGAGTGAAGAAGGTGGTGTTAGGGCTTAATAGATTGGTTAGGGATGAGCCGGCGGCGGGAGTGAAGAAGGTGGGGCTGGTTGACGGCGCGTTGGAGGAGGGGTACGGTGGTGGACGGGAGGATAAGGCTGGCGGAGAGAGGAGATCGAGGGCGGCGGTGGCGAACATATTGCAGAAGTCGGAGAGGAGTGCGGCGGTGAGGATGGCGGCGCTGGCGGTTAGGATATTTGAAGTGATTGTGTGTGTGATTTCGTTTTCAGTTATGGCGGCGGATAAAACTCAAGGGTGGAGCGGCGATTCCTTTGATCGGTACAGAGAGTATAGGTATCATATCTCTCTCTTTTTTTTTCTTCTTAATTCTTATATTTTCCTATGATTAGATTATACTGTATAATTAGGATTTACTGTATATTTCCAGCCTATGTCAAGAGTTTAGAAAGCATGTTTTGAGCCCCTGCTGTACTTGTCTACCTTCAGATTTTTCTTTCTTTTTTCCTTGTCATACAATTCTGTAAAAACTCTCATGCTGGGCACTACTTGTATCCTGCACTTTATCATTTATGGAATTTCTATTAACCGACCAAAAAAAAGGGTTAGAATAAGTTTTCAAGTCAAAAGGGCAAGGAAGAGTGGAAAATAGATTTGTGAATATAATGCGTTTGCATTGTGCTCTGTTTAGACAGTTTTAGTGTTTTTTTAGCAATTTTGTTTATGCAGTTGGGGAATTTGGTTTGGTGTTAGCCTTAGTAGTTGTCTGTACTATAGATAAGGCAGTCGACTGATGAATGACATCTTCAACAGGGGTCCCATCCATTCACATGATTTTGAATCACTTGATTTGAATGGAACATGTGATTTTTTAATAATTCAAGATATTGACTGAACCTTTAATAAGAAAACTATTTCATGGTGGGAATAAATTTATTGGTGATCCTTGTAATAGTTCAAATTGTTATATATAAACTAGTGATGTATCCTACCTGTGAGCGGAGAGAGTTTGTTTCTCTGGATCTTTCAATTTCAAATAATAGGTTGCATAACAATATATCATTTAAGTCTATAAGGTTAGTGGTTGGGGCTATAATTGAGATCCTTTAGCAATGAATCATGCGTCTGTGTGCACTTGTTTACTGTAATAATTTGTTGTGATAATTTGTTGTGTCTTCTACGTTGAGGATATTCACCTGCAATGTGTGTGATTAATCAAGTTTTAGTTTGATTTAAGTCTGATGTGATGATTGAGATATACTTCTCAACTCTTTGCTGCCTTTCTAGGACAAAGGACTTTGGATTCCAAAGGGCGGTGGACATTTGAGCAATGGAGCTGCACTTTTTTTAATACAAAGCCATTTGTTAATCACAATAACAATCAGAACAACAAACATGATAATATATAACTCTGGAAGAAACATTCTATCTCCATGTCTATGAACCCAACACTTTATGTGGGGATTCGAAGCTTGGTGGTGAAGGTATATTTTCGTTGATGCTTTGATTTTGGCTAGCAGATCTGCACCACATCAGGAGAGGTGAAAGAAAATAAATTATGGGGTGAGGTTACAATGGGATAAATTTCTATTAATACCAGGTATCAAACGATACAAGAATTTGGTGGTGGATGATCGAGACCAATCTATCAAAGTCTTGATATTAATTTCTAGATTAATATTTTTAGAATTTATTTTATGATCTTTTCTCCATTTACATTATTACTAGCAGCAAAAAAAAATAGGTTTAGATGCGTAGTTGAATTTGATGAAGTTGTTTGAATTTCTTAAGTTATGCTAAGTTTGGTGTTAATTTTCAATGAAAATTTGTATGATTTGCATCATAAGTTTGGTGTTATTCATTGATGAATGTGCATTAACGAAAACACATGATTGTTGAAATTGTCTTATTTAAAAGTGTTGTTACCTTAATCATTTTCAAATTAAATATTTTTAAGACGATGTATTCCATCATGCCATCAGCAACTAACGCTTATTCAAGTACTCTTGTAATCAATTTGGTACGGTCTCACGAATCTCAGGATAATCAATTTGGTACGGTCTCACGGGTCTCATTCTGAGAAATGATAGTGGTACGGTCTCACGGGTCTCATTCTGAGAAATGATAGTTCAAAAATTCATTTAAAAAATTTGAAATATGAATTACAACGGATTTGTTTCAAAAAAAAAAAACGCGAGTCAATCTCAATCTCAATCTCATTCTTATTAAATTATAATTAGTAGTCACTCAGGATAAACATTTTTTTTGTTAATGGTAAATTAAATCACCCTAATTTCACTTAATTATAATTTAATATAATTTTTTAGATAATTACAAATAAATCACCAACTTTAAATATTGTTGCAATTTAATTTTTTTAACAGTTTCATTTATGTTCATATCTAATATAATTTAAATTTTTACGGACATGATGACACATTCTTAATGATTTATCTTTTTATTCGATCTAATGTAAAAAATGTTGAATTTTGACACAAATAAATAAGACTGCCAAAAAATTCAATTTGCAACAATATTTTTAATTTGTAATTTATTTAAAAGAGGTTTAGATTAGATGGTAAGTAAGCAAAAAATATTAAGCTTCATTTGAGGTGATTATATACTACCATTTATTTATTTTACTTTCAATTTATATTAAGTTCAATAAAATTTTTATTGTAACTTTAAAATGTGCATATTATTAATGACAATAATTTAAATGGTTCACATATTAACATAAATAAACACTTATCTTATTAAAAATGAGATGGTCTCACGGTGATATTGTTCATAAATTAGTACAAATAAACACTTATTTTTTTCAAAGTGTTAAAACGTCAATCTCAAACTATGTTTTGAAAAGCATAATTTTTGTAAAATCAGAATTAAAAAACTTTAGGAAATGTGAATGGAACTATAGGAAAACGTCATGCTCAAACCATCGATTAGTTCTCAAAAATATGTGTCCATATAATGTTGCTTATGAACATTGACCTAAAGTCCGATTTGTACAATGAAACTAGATTGATTGTTACAAGACTTGAAAATCACATTATCGATGACACATTTTTATTTTGGAAGGAATGTTGGTAGTAAAGTTTTTATTCTGAGAATAATATTGAGTGTTTCGATGACACGACTCCCATAAAGTTTCGAATGAGATAATTTCTCATTCTATTGTCTTTTGTAATGACGATAAATAAAAGTTAAATGTCAGTCTCTTTTCATGGTATGTGTGTAGTGTGTACCTTCCGAAACATGTTCATACATAGACAATTGTATGTTGCAGCCTCTAGAGTTAAGACTTGATTGAAAAATATTTACCTAGATTCAAATGAAAAAATACGTAAACGTACAGCAAATGTTGTCTACAAGAAAGTTTTCCACAATTTGTAATTTTGTACATTAAATAAAATTATAGGAGTAATACTCTATTCTATTCTACTATATTCTACTCTATTATCATTATATCATTTTATTTTTTATCTTTTAATGGAATAACAAATTTACAAATTTATACTACGGAAGTACATGTTTCAAATATTTTTTTAATTGATAAATTAAAATATATTATAAATGTATTTGAATTGTGATGAGAGGAAACTGAAGTGGAGAATTTTATGGGTATTAGCCCATTTAATTAAGGCCACGGATAAATGCCCCCCTATTTATTATGTGTTCACCCTCAAGATGACTTCACACCCCAAAATATGAGTTCACCCTCCATAAAATACCACATATAACCTTTTCCTCTTCCCCCACAATTAATATACAATACAAAATATTTCCAGTTCACCCACAATTAAAAAAAATACCCTCTTAGAGCGAAATCGTGCAATTCCTGTTGTTATTAGAAAGATTTAGACTTTTAGTTGTTCAATATATGTGTAATGTATTTCGTTTCCGAGTTTTTTTTTTACAAAAATCGCGTTTTACAAAAACTCAGCACTGGTTCGCCGAGTTTTATGAGATTTTTCGAAAAAAAGTTCCACGTTATGAATCAAAACTCGGCCAACTTTTCCACGTTTTGATTCAAAACTCGGCGACCGAGTTTTAATTCATAACGTGGAAAAGTTGGCCGAGTTTTGATTCATAACGTGGAAAAGTTGGCCGAGTTTTGAATCAAAACGTGGAAAAGTTGACCGAGTTTTGATTCATAACGTGAAACTTTTTTTCGAAAAATCTCACAAAACTCGGCGAACCAGTGCTGAGTTTTTGTAAAATGCGATTTTTGTAAAAAAAAACTCGAAAATGAAATACACTACACATATATCTGTTACAACTACACAATCATGCAACAATACGGTCAAATAAAACAATAATAACATGAAATATAATCAATTACAAAAGAATAATATATTTTTGGTGGGGGAGAAATGCAAGAAATGTTTTTTTTTTATAGGTGGGTGAACTCAGCACATAGGGGTAATATAGTCTTTCTATGTATTAGTTCAAAATATAAATGGAGGGTGGGGGTGAACACATAATATGTGGGGGTTAATTTATCCGTGGCCTTTAATTAAAAGTGAAGAATATTTTGGGCCAGCATTTAATTAAGAGCACGGTTATACACACACACGAAGTTATTGAGGACACCCACTCGCTTAGCACACTCATCGCGGAATGAGTACACGCCCCGTGAAAAGTCAAAAATACGCTATTCCACCTTAAATACCCTATTCTTTACATTTCATTCATATTATCAGCACACCCAACCTACCTACCCTTTCTGCATCTTCTTCTTCCTCCGCCCTATCCCCAACGTTCGCCGCCCCCTCCCCCACAGCGCCGCCCCTCAAGAAGGACGCGGCCGATCTGCCGCTGAAAAAGAAGGACGCGGCCGCCGTCCCGCCCCTCTTCGCCGCTGGCCGCTTCTTCCCCTTCCAGCCACGCCGTCCGTCAAAGCCACCGCCCCGTTCGGTAAGTTTGGATTTTGATCGGACTTTTTGTTGCTCTTTCCAAATTGTTCGTTTTTTTTTTTTTTTTGTTGATTATAGATCCATTTTTTTCCCTTTCCTTCTTCAATCCAGATCCGGAAAGATAAGATTTGGATTCTTCCACCATTTTTTCCGATTTTTTTCCCATTTGGAATATTATTGTCAAGTTTTTTTTTTTTGTTGAAATATGTGTAATTTTTCGAGATTTGAGACTGTTAGCAATTTTTATTTTCGAAATTTGTTGTCTAAGATTAAATGGAGTTTGTTTGATATTTTTTGTGATTAATGAAGTTTGTTGAGTTTGCTGTTTAAGAATGGAGTTTGTTGCCATTTTTATTTGCTTGAGAGGGCCAACCGAAGGAATTCTGGGGTTAAAACTGGAGTGGGTGTACTTATCACAGATTGTAAGAAGGGTAGAATTGACATTTTACAAGCTACTAATTTGTAAAAAAAAAAAATGGTGGGGGTCCTCAACAATATCGTGTGTGCGTATAACCGTGGCCTTAATTGTAAGTGAGCAGCCCAATAGTTTTATCAAAGAAAACAACCAAATTGAATTGTGCATGTGCAATTATTTGTCAAACCCATTTCTTGAACCTAAACCCTCGCACAAGGAAAAAAACCCTCCCTCGTTCCTTCCGCCGCTGCAACGAAGCCTCCGCCGTCTCTTCTGTCGTCGTTACCAGCGTCCGTTGCATTTGTCTCTGTTAGCGTTGAACGAAGCCTCCGCCGCCGCCACTGTCACCGTTACGAGCGTGAAACACCAGGTTTGATTTAGACTCGAGTTTCATCTTAGTAAAAGTAATTTGTATATATAAACGATGTCATTTGGGGTAATTTTTTTTTGTCTTGAATATCTTGACATTTAATTTTTAATCTGCATTTTGACCATTTTTTATAATTGTAGAAAATACGTGGTTAACATACATGCCTATCCATGGTATTGGGGCAGCAAGCTGCCTTTCAGTCATCTAAATCAGTGTCTGCATATCCGGTGGAATAATTCGCGTTCCAAGGCATCGTCGCCTAGTCTTATGAAAATCTCCACATGTGCTGGTAAGAATTCTCTGATATTTCTGGTGGTATTTAGAGATTAAATCTAACGTTATATTTGGTTGATTTCTACGTGTGAGTTTAATATTGGTAGAAGCTTAATTTATGCAGCAGAAATAACCTATTTACTTGATTTAGAGCTTGGTTTAATTTATTGGTGGATGAACGTCAGATGTAGGATTGGTCCTTTTAGATAAGTACTTATGTGTTCAGTGTGTGAACTTTGGGTTTAGATATTGTGCTTGATTTCTGCAAAGATCAACGTTCGAAGCTTTTAGACAAGTTGAATTCTTAATTCTGCAAACTGGAATGACTGTGTCCGGGGAGGCCTATTACAGATATCAAAAGAACATAAATAAAAGTCATAAATGCATAAAAAAGATATCCGTGGAATTCATCATTAACATCCAACTCAGTCAAGGTGAATTGTCATTTTTAAAGTCAATGACCATTTGATTTATTTCACGCATTGATTTAATAAGATCTTCCGTCGATAGCATGCCTTCTGTGTCTATCTCTGCCGTCCACAATGACACCTTACACTTAATGACTCGCACTCCAACATCCAAACAATGCTCAACAAACTTACTCAATGCATCGTCAGTTTCGATATTGATTAGGAGTTCTTCATTAATCGTCGGCTGTGGTACTGAAAACGAAAATGGGTCTAATGTGGGTTCAATCTCGATATCTTCATTAATTGTGGAGGTATCTGGTGGTAGTACTGACAATGAAAATGAGTCTATTGTGGGATCAATCTCGATGTCTTCATATTGTGATAACATTGTCCCTATTCCAAATATAGTCAAATTGACTATATTCACTTCATCTTGCACGGGTTCGAATGATGGAACATGCCTCTTTTTGTCGCCATAATAAAGACAACCCCAAATTGCAACTGTGTTTCTATACAAAAAAAACAAGTAATAATTTTAACAATTATTATTTGAACACATTGTGTGAAAATTATAAATACTTCAAACATAGAACACATGATTACCTATTGTAAAGTCTATTTTCTTTGGAAGTATACAACTTCAGTGCTAGTCTTCTGCGAGTGGAAACCGACTCAGTCTGAAAATTTAAACATGGATAGTTGAGATTAACATTGCATATTTTATACAAAAAATTAAGCAGAGTTGAATACCTCAGTTAATGCTCTATTTACGCTTAACGGAATCATCATCAAGAGGCACACATATAGGCCGCAATCATAACTATGTAGAATAGAAAACAACAAATATTAAGAAAGTACAATTGAACGGTGAATTTAAATGATCAACCCATAAATGTTTACCCATTTGGTTGTGTTGGAATAGTTGTAGAGTACCGATATGTAAAACTCGTATGCCAATTTGAATTTTTAAATGATCCATCTCCCCA
Source organism: Galeopsis tetrahit (assembly GCA_963675135.1). Classification (NCBI taxonomy): domain Eukaryota; kingdom Viridiplantae; phylum Streptophyta; class Magnoliopsida; order Lamiales; family Lamiaceae; genus Galeopsis; species Galeopsis tetrahit. The sequence goes on from OY776121.1 coordinate 86,014,793, forward strand.
TAATTTGCTCACGCTCTCCATCCTTGTCACCTATTTTACAAAAAATTTTAAGGACTATTGTATTGGTCACAATCATGAGATTAATTTATATGTCATTCTTACTGCTTTCTCAATCATGAGTCGTCTTATTGTGTCCTGTTCTCTACTTCTTAGCGTGTCAAAAATTTCAATTATTCTTCTGTCAATGTCTACCTTGCACATTATGAAATGATTGGAGTCTTCATGAATAATTGGGATAGAAATTGTGGAGCATTGTGATGACAAACGCTTGAAATGACCACGGCGGCCAAATACAATCTTGTTTATTTCTTCGTCAGTGTGGACCTCCTCTATTGCCATTTTCTGCAGTTAAAAACGATAATTATGTTGTTAAGGTGATATAAAACTATCCATATGTTTATGCTCAATTTCAATGAATTACATGCATACCGCAAACCAAGTAGGGATATTCCAATTGCAGCTTTCACTGGGTGAAAATTGTCTCTCACACCAAGTAAGGTACGCAACACAATTAATAATCTACATGAATTTTACTTTATCAATACATTTAGGTCAAAAAATATTTGATTGTACCGTAGAAATTCTACAGTGTTCATGTCTATGCTTACTTCCTCATATAACCAGTTTTCTTTGTCCAAGGTTTGAAGCTCTCCACGCGTAAGACTTCTATTATCATAATCTACCAATATTTCCCTTCAAAAAAGTAGCTTGTAATAAGTAGAATACATACAATCAATTTAAAAATATCAATAAATAATTCACACATACCTTTTATCTAAATTCTTACTGAAAAAATTATCCATTACTTTCTTATTATGGGTCTCAGGCATAATATCGCAAATGGAGAGGAAAATATCTTTGACATCGTCCTTTTTCAACGAATCATTCTTATTGATGTTTGTATTAGGCACGTCTGAATTGCTTTCCTGTGAAACATTCTCATACTTATATTTTTTATTCCTCGGCCTTGTAGTAGGTGACTTTCCTGCAAATGTATTCTTCTCACGTTTTTGCTTTCCTTGTGCAGATTTCTGGTTAGGGGAAATTGATTTGCCTTCCTCCTTCTCATTACATTTGCTCTGATTTCCTTGTGTGGTTTGTTGGTCGGGAAAAAATGGTGTGCCTTCCTCTGACTTAGTTGAGTTTTTTTTATCAAAGTTCTTCAAACTGTCCTTGGCAGTTTTCTCTTTTTCTTGTGTGGTTTGTTGGTTAGTCAAACTGTCCTTGGCAGGTTGTTGGTTAGGAAAAAATGGTGTGCCATTCTCTGACTTAGTTGATTGTTGGTTGGGAAAAAATGGTTTGCCATCCTCTGACTTAGTTGATTGTTTGTTGGGAAAAAATGGTTTGCCATCCTCTGACTTAGTTGATTGTTTGTTGGGAAAAAATGGTTTGCCTTCCTCTGACTTAGTTGAGTTTTTTTTATCAAAGTTCTTGAAACTATCCTTAGTTTCATCAGGTTTGACGATTTTTACTTTCCGTATCAATCTCTGTACACTGCTCATCCTCCCACATAGCATGTCAACTCGTTCTGTTATGCATTCTAGAAGCTCATGTGAATCCGATGCATTTGTTCCACCTATATGTGCCTGAGTAATAGCGCCTTCCAATTCACACATTTGTTTATTCAATAGTTCAGTGTGGTAAGCGATTAATTGTAGTGGCGTATGATCAAGTGGATTGGCTTGTGCGGTGTCTGAGGATTGATTATTCGGTTCTTGAGGTTTTGTTGTTCCAATATTCGAGGTTCCTTCTTTGTCCAGCCTAACCTGTATCAAAATAAAATAATCAATGTTTGACTAAATTTAAATGTGATCTTCCATTAACATATTAACTTCTATTAATTGTACACTCAATGAAATAAAATCAAATTCATTGCCTCATGTCTTATGTGAGAAGACTCCCATAGCAAAATATTTGACATTTCTTCTTGGGTCCACTGTTCCACGTATGAACATGTTGATACTATATTTTTTTTATATTTTGGGCACGTGCGAGCTAATTCTGTTATGAATATAATCTGCATACAAACAAAATAGTATTGTCAGTGCATATTTTTTTTTTCGGTCAAGGGGGTATTATATATATATATATATATATATATAACAGGTGGTTATAAAATATACCACAATTACAAATAAAGTATTTTACAAAGATGATAAGGGCATGAAGTAGAAGCTAAACATGAAGGCATCATAATCTCATAATCAAATTACCACAGGGGCATAAACACATGTCCATATTATTGTGGATAATGAAGATATTTGTATATGAATTTTAAAACATTAGTACCTGAAGCAAGAAAATACATCCGGTCACCTTCGTCATATTTTTTGTCTTGTATTTTTCAACACCCTCCACAAGCTTTTCCAAGACAAGTTCACTCCAATTGTATGTATGTATATCATCTATGTTTACTAGGTATTCCAAATTTGAGAAGTCCAATGAATCTCCATAAGTCGGAAGAAGTATAGTAGCACACAAAAACATCATATATAAAATCTTAAAACAAGGCCCATGTTCTGCGCTTTCTTTAATTTTTTCTTCCAATTCAGCCAGTTTTATAGTTGCTCCATTAGATTTCATGAACAAAATTTTGTACGAATTCATCCCAATATTCGAGCCCCCTAAATTTGAAATATTTTTACCAGAACTAGGTATACCGAGTGAGGACTTTACAATGTCCACTGTTACATTAATTTTGTTTCCATTTATATTTAGAACGCGAGTAGATGTATCAAAATTTTGTAACAACCAGAGCATCCAATGAAGATCAATTTTGTAAACTTGGAGCTTCAAAATTGAAGAAAATCCCATTGATGCAACTGCCCTTTTTTGCTCCTCGTTTAATGAGGAATTTACCGCATATAGTTTAGGAAGCGAAGTTCTGTGATCTACTTTTGTCCTTCTTTCAGCGGATTTTCTATAGGTATCAGGTGCAGAATCCATGCTGAACATGGTTGGTCCCGTTGGAGATTGCATATTTTCGAAGTTCCTTTTGTTTGACTTGATAACTTTTGGTGTGAACATGTTGATCTGTTATACACGTATCATAGCTGTAAATATTCGTAATTCAAAGAATGTTCTTTTTTTTTTTTAGTGCACGACAGGGTAGCCGAAAAATAATAATCGAAAACGATATTAAATCTCGAAAAATAAATTAAAAAAAATATCAATATTATAAGGAAGGGCTCATGCCCGAAAAATCGATGTAAATGGAACGATGGCAGTACCTTTCTGCGACGAGGCGAATGGGACGGTGGCAGCGAACGCGTCGCGGATATGGACAGGGGCGACGCACCGGCTGGACGAAGGCGGCGATTTTATTTTTTTCAGAATCGAAGCCGACTCAAGTGAGAGGAGGGAGAGGGAGAGTCACGACGCAGTGGAGGGAAGGGGGGCGCCGATGACGGAGGAGAGACTGACGACGCAGGGGATGGAGTGGAGGTTTGGCGCCGGTAAATGTTGAAGGAGGGAGAGAAGACGAAACAATAATTAGGGTTTTTGGAAAAATTAGGAGGGTGTGGAGTTGTTCATGCGAAAATTAACCAAGTGATCAAAAGTTATTATAGATGTAAAAAATTATCCTAAATTTGAAATTGGGTAAGATTTCATCTAAAAATAAAGAAATATATTATAAAATATGGAAATTAAAATCTTATAACAAAGATTTGATCTAAAAATAAATAAAATATAAAAATTAAAATCTTGATAAGGATTTAAAATATTTCAACTAAATACCTATTAAAATATTTTGTGGAAAATTAATTCTAGATTTGAAATTTATTAGGATTTGATGAAGAAATATATTATAGAATATGAATATTAAAATATTGTTGATAAGAATTTAAAATATTTCAACCAAAAATCTATAAAAATATTACGTTGATTTAAAAATGAGGAAATACGAGGTAATGTTGATAAGGATTTGAATTATTTCAACCAAATATAACTATAACGTTCTATTTTTATTTATTTAATTAATTTGGTACACAAAATTTGATATTTGACCAAATTAACATTATCTTGTTTGGGTACTACTTGTGTCAAACAATTTTGTATAAACGTCACTTTTACCGACCCAAAAAAAACATTAACATTTATTTTTATTTATTAATATATATAAACTTATTTTAAAAGTCAATATCAATCTACAAAATTCAATAAATATAATATTTGGATGCATGAACGGTATTTGATTTGTTTCATACACTTGTTCTAATATGACACCATCAAATAATATGGAAAAAATCATATCCCAAAACATATATATTCAGGTTAATATTAAATTTAAAAAAAAACAAAAAAAATTCGTGCACAAATAAAATAAAAACAAATGTCACATGACAAAAATAAAAACAAATGTCACATGACAGTTAAGGACCATCATCGCCTTTCTTGAGATCTGACTTATTCTGAGGCTCAAAATTGTTCTTCTTATCTGGGCATCTCCCAATTTTATGTCCTAGATTTCTGATTTAAAAAAAAAAAATCGTTAGTTCACATTAAAAAAAAAGACTTAATAATATGATTACTAAATAAAATACAAAAATAATTAAAATGTAATTAAAATGACGTGCAAAGTGACATACCCACAACATCCACATCTCTGCTTTTTATTTCGAGGTGCTCCTCGTGACTTAATTTTCGTCGGATTACCGACACCATAATTTTGGGACTGCCTAATGGGGTCTCGAACTTCATTCTCCTCACCAATTGTTTTAGGAATTTCAGGAATCTTCGAGCAACTTTCTGTCACATCAGGTAGAGTGTTTTTGGAATTTCGTATTACCTTCAAAATTTCTTCACTGCCTATTTCAGATTGAGAAGCATCCAGACATAAACCAACACTCTCCCTATGCAATCGCATGAACCTTTGACGTTGGGGGTCAGTAGCTGAAAATAAATTTGTGAGGTATACACAAAGTTTATTTCCAATTGTTGTAGTCCAACGTTCGCGGATGCAAGGGGTAGGAATCTTCGTGAGACCCATTTGTTTGAAGCCACAGAATAAGTGGCGACAAGGAAATCCCATTGACTCCAACATCTTACATTCACAATTAAATACTTCACGTGCTTCATCTATTTCCACGGACCACTGCCAACCATCCAACCAATCATATTTTTTAAAGATGAATTTTTTAACCCCACTCCCCAAAGTACTGGCTTCTGTAAGGACAAGTGTTTGTTCTCTAGCGATTTCTTTATGAACCAAGTTACGTACGTTTGTACTGTAAACTGCAGACGCATGATCCACAAATGAACGTAATGCAACATGGTTGGCTGATTTTTTGGCCAATTCTGACTCACATTGGACTTTGTATGCAGCCAACCTAAGATTATGGAGTTCGTTAAAAAAATGTTTCAAGAACTCACATAAATTGTATCCTTTCTTACCGTTAGCTTTGAACCGAGAGTTCATCGACTCAGCTCTTTGGTTGCTTCTCATCATTCCAGTGAAATGACCTCTACAATATGCTTCGGCCCACATTTTCCTTTTGGAATATGCCTCCAACACCCAACAATTTTCTGAAACCCCATGCTCTTCAGTTATCCTTTTCCAAGTCTGCTCAAATTGGTCAATAGACAAATTTTTCACCGTCAGTTTTGAAAATTCATTGCAAAACTCAGGCACATTAATATGTTTTCTACAGTTTCTCACTAAGTGCCAGTTGCAAAGCCTGTGCTTCGTTTCAGGAAACACAAACTTTATCGCCTTGCGCATCGCTCCATCTTCATCAGTAACCACAGACAATGGTGCCTGCCCACCCATTAATCTGATGAACGTTTGCAGCAACCAAAAGTATGATTCATAGGTCTCATTCTGAATCAAAGCACACCCAAAAACACAAGTCTTCATGTTATTATCAACTCCTGATAGAATCACAAAAGGGAAATTGTATGTGTTTGTTTTGTACGTGCTATCAAAAACCAGTGCATCACCGAACAACTTGTATTGTTCACGCCCAATCCCATCACTCCAAAACAACTTGTTTAATGATCCATCCTCATTGAGTGTTTTCTCATAAACGAAATCTTTGTCCCCAAATTTCATACCATCCAAGAGATAAAGAGCCGTAGTAGCATCTCCGTGTTGAACAAAATCCCTCCGCTCCTTAGCCACATAATTATGCACATCCTTATTTGTAAATGACAAGTTTGAAGGTCCTTCAACAAGCTTCAAGTAATCTAATATTTGATTTGTTTTAATTCCGGCAGCACTAAGTGAGCTTATCAAACTTTTATTTCCTGGAGATATGTACCTACCAATGAAAAAAAAAAACTTATCAATAAACATAAGTTGCAATTTGAAGTAAACGAAAAAATTACGAGTAAAATAAATACAAAGCAGGGAATAAGTATATGATAATGCAACATGGAAACATAAATCTTGTACCTTCTAGACGTTTTAGAGGTTTTCGTCGTTTCTAGGTCGTGATTGTGTTCAGATACAAATGTGGTGACCCTATAGATTCCATTTTGTAGAGCGATCCGAAAACAAGCTTTGCATCCACATTTTGTATCCGGTTTCGACTTGCGAATGGTTTTCAGTCCTTCTTTACGAGGTTTACGAAATCCGGCCAAAGAACATTCCCACTTCATATTTTTTATAATGTTATCTATACGATATGTGTGGCATTTTCGAGTTTTAAATCCCTTTTGTCTCCCATATGCCATGTAAAATGAATTAGCTTTTTCCGTCGAAGCAAAAGTCATTTCCTGAATAGTATTGTCACATATAGGAGCATGTTCGTAATTGGCATACTCGACATCCTCACCTGAACTTTTGTTCTCTTCAGAGGACGAATCATCCAATTCCATATCTTCATGTTCAAGCTCTTCAGAGGATGAATCATCCAATTCCATATCTTCATGTTCAATGCTTGAACACATTGTCGTACATTGTAAATATAAACGGTAAGAAAATGTAAAAAAAAGTCAAATTAGGTAAAATTAATGTCAAATTAATATCTTGAATACTGAATTCGAAACAAAAATTTGTATAAAAAATTCAACTGAATTAATAAAACCATACTATTTTTAAGTCCTATTTAGCTCAAACACTGACAAAAAAACCTAGATTTCTAATGAGGAATTTTTGAATGAGATCGTGCGCTGTCGAATCTTTAGCATTCTTTCAAACATATACGAGCTAGTTATGTTCATTCTGATGAATCTCCAATAATATTCATGACTGACAATCACCATCATACGCATGAATGATCATACACTGTACATAACAGAAATTAGGCCTCTATACCTACGTACCCTTAAAAAAAAAAAGAAAAAAAAAAAGAAATTAGGCCTACCACATGTAGCTGCTTTAATTACGGGTTTAAAGATGACTATTATTGGAGACATTTGAGTCATGTAAGCATTATCGAATTAGCTTTGGCGAAGATGAACTAGGGTGTTCCGTATACAACTGCAAACCGAGAGGTTTCGAATAAAAGAAGAAAACAATACTGAATTCGAAACAGAAATTTGTATAAAAAATTCAACTAAACTAATAATTTAACCTAGAATTCAATAAATATTTTTACTAAAATTAAATAAATTAATCGCGATTAGTACACCCACCCCCATTTCATGAAAGAGTCATCTTCCACCATCACCACAGTTTCTCGTAATACTTAAACTCAATCAATGTGAAAAAACTATAATTTTCGAAAATAATAATCGAAAACCTGGAAAAATAAATTAAAAAAAATATCAATATTCTAAGGAACGGTGGCATATCTGGATTTTGATGAAGGCTCATGCCCGAAAAATCGATGTAAATGGAACGACGACAGTACCTTTCTGCGACGAGGCGAATGGAACGGCGGCGGCGAACGCGTCGCGGATATGGACGGGGGCGACGCACCGGCCGAACGAAGGCTACGATTTTCTTTTCTTCAGAATCGAAGCCGACTCAGGTGAGAGGAGGGAGAGGGAGAGTCACGACGCGGTGGAAGGAAGGGGAGCGTCGATGACGGAGGAGAGGCTGACGACGCAGGGGATGGAATGGAGGGTTGGCGCCGGTAAATGTTGAAGGAGGGAGAGGAGCCGGAATAATAATTAGGGTTTTTGGAAAAAATAGGAGGGTGTGGAGTTGTCCATGCGGAAATTAGCCAAGTGATCAAAGTTTTTATAGATGTAAAAAATCTAAAAATAAAGAAATAAATTATAAAATATAAAAATTAAATTGATAAGGATTTATAATTATATATTTAATCATATATTTCATTTAATCATGTGAGGATAAATTTGTAATTTTATAATTATATATTTAAAATTATCAAATTTAATTTAAAATTGTGATAGGGCGACAAAAAACGATAGTAAGTGCAATACAAGGCGATGGATTCTGCGACGCCAAGTGCAACAGGTAGCAGGTCATCAAATATAAGCCATTAGATTTCAGATCTGATGGCTCAGATTACTGGACTATTAATAGTCCAGGCGACACTGGACTGTCCTTAGAAGGCCCCTAGTTTAATTACATTGTTTATTTACGTTGTGCTTAAGAATATTCTTTATACCTAAATGATTACATTATTCTTTTAGGGCCGCACTTATGTGCAATATTTCACGTGAAATATTAGTATATTTAATGAATGGTCAAAATTCGCGGATTTGTAGCGGGTTTGACCGGTCAAACGAATATTTCTTTAAAAATCGCGCAAAAGTCGCGCGCAGGAGGCTAACATGATAACGAGTTTCAGGTCTGTGTTACTATAAAAGTAATTATATGTTACTGTAAGACCAAATATGTGTTACTATAAGTACAAATAACACATAAATTGACTTTTCACAGTAAATATTAATACAAATTAATTTAAGGAAGGATAAAATAGAAAATTTTGCTCTTAATCCGTGTTACTATAAATACAATTATATGTTACTATATGGACAAATACGTGTTACTGTAAGGACAAGTAACAAACAATTGACTTTTGAGTAACACATATTTGACCTTAAAGTAACACAAAAAAATGTGTTACTATATAAAAACAAGTGTATTACTGTATTAAGAACTCATGTGTTACTGTATAAATAAAACGCCATTATTGAGAGTGAATGAGATACCCACATTAAAAAAGACGTGAAAACACGAAAAACACAACCATGTTGAATAATTTATCGATCCTTACAAATAAAAAGACATAATTATCAACAATTAATTGAAATAAATCTGTGTGTGGTATTATTGTTGATTTTTTCTCATTCAGAAATTTATTCAAAAAATAAATAATGATTTTTCTCTTTCGTGATTAGCAGATCAGTTTTTTTTTTTTTTTTTTTTAATGAAAGTTGCGCAGAAGAGAAGAAAATAAAGTACAGAAGAGAAGGAGGAAGAAAGCACATAAGAGAAGAAGTAAGAAATCGCAGAAGAGAAATGAGGAAGAAGAAGCTACCAGGGAAGACAGCGCAGAAGAGAAGGGAGGAAGAAGAAGCTACCGGAAAAAAAGGAAGAAGAGCGACTGATTACCGATAAAAACATAAGAATTAGTGAAATTGCACCATAAGACTATGGTGAAATATTGTATACTGTATAAGTTTTTGTCATTCTTTTAACCACATCAATTTTTTCAAACCAAAATATATATATTAACTGCACGAACAAAATAAAGACTTAAGTCAAGATTAGCCTCATATATATGAATCTGTCAACAAAAATTCAAACTTTTTAGACTCATACTAATACAATCAACCATAATTGCCAAATTAACTGAAAAAAAAATGTCGGCTGAGAACAAATTCTTTTTTCTTTTTTTTTTTGAAAGAAGAGAACAAATTCTTTTGCAGCTATCAGGATAAAAAAGAATGGTTGCTTTCTTTCATATTCTTGAACACTGATAAAAAATAAATAAAAAGCCTAATTTACAAAAAAACTTCACCAAATCAGGTGGAGTTGGCATCAATTACAAAACAACCCTCAAGAGAGATGCCGTTTTTTTAACTTCATTCCTCCGTCGATTCATCGAAAAACTTCTTACCTTGGAGGGATATCCAGATTAAATCTTTGTTAATTAAAATAAATCTGAAGTGATGTGCTTTTATCGGAACTCGCAAATTCTGCTTTGGATCTTACTTCACTTCTACTATTATACTGTTACAAGTTCATCATATAGCTGCCACTCCAAGCATTCGTACTTCAGCTGAGGTATTCTTTTACTTTTTCTAATTTTTGTTAGCTGAAAACTCATTTAAAGTTGATTTCTTGGAAGTAAATTCGTGGGTTTAGGCTTTTGAGAAAATAGAAAATGGCCATTGCAAGATTTGGGCGGCAAGTGCGCTCTTATAAGTCATATGGGTTCTGTATAAAGCTATCTGCAGTTGTAACCTTGGGGATGTGTTTTGTATTTGTATGGTCTATTTTTTCAAATTTTTCTGTGACTTCTCAAAGGGAAACTTTTGATGATATTGAGGTGCCTGTATCTGCATTAAGCACTAATTCTCGGATTCATTCTAACAATATTGAACCCAAAAAAGAAGAAGAAAAAGATAAGCAGAGATTTAATTCTAGATTGGGTGATAAAGACAAGAAAATCATTAATGGGTCTGTGCCATTGAAGTCTGATAAAAAGCCGGATGTGAAAGCTGGGGATGGAAATTCGAAAGGGGGTGGTGAAAAGAAAAATCAAGAAAATGAGGGATCTGAGGTGAAAAAAGAAAAAGAGGGGGATGAAGGGAATGATAAAGAAGGTGATGATGTTGATAATGATGGCAATGCAAATGAAGGTGGGGAGGAAGATGCTAATTTTATTAATACTGAAGAGTTGGATCAGGAAGTTGCTGAGGAAGATTCAAGAAAATCGAAAAAGAAGAACTTGGGTCCGTTGTTTGATCCTAATAAAGGCTATTCTTGGAAATTATGCAACACGAGAAGCAAACATAACTACATTCCTTGTATTGACATTGAAAGTGGCACAAAAAAGTTGCAGAGTTATAGGCACCATGAGAGGAGTTGCCCGAAATCAGCTTTTATGTGCCTCGTTCCCCTTCCTCCCGATGGTTATGGGACTCCAGTGCATTGGCCCGAAAGCAAAACGAAGGTATGTTTACGTATTTTAATCTTAGATATGAATGTGTGTAGAAAGTATGTATTGTTGATTCTAAGTTTTTTGCAGATATTGTATAAAAATGTGGAGCACCCAAAATTAGCTGCGTATACTAAGACACACGATTGGTTAGTAGAATCTGGAGAATATATCACTTTTCCGCAGGATCAATCTGTATTCAAAGGTGGAATTCATCACTATATAGAATCCATAGAAGAGGTGAGTTCCCCTTTCTATTTCATGTGGTATGATGAGTTCATATTTATCTCATAGTGCCTCTAAGATAAGTATAGCTCCACTTTATTGTTCTTGCAAGAGCAAAAAAATGTCACAAATGAGTTTGTTCTTCCATGTTTGAAAGGATAATCTTTAGATTTGTCTAATTGATTCACAAAATTCAGTTATAAGTTGTTGAATTATAGTCCATTGGTATTCATATTCGTTCACATCATTTACACTTCCATTGTTATGCATATTCGTTCAAATAATCTGCATTAGCTTTATAATTGGTGTAAAAGTTAGATTACGCCATGGGAAAAACTTATACGCATCAGTTTCACCGTGCAACAAATAAAATTTTGACCAAGGTTTACTCATTCACAAAAAAAGTGGAAACATATAATGAGAAGTATTAGTTCATACAAAAGAAAGTATTAGCTTGTAGGCTGAACAGTGTTAGCACTTTTTAATATGCAACTAATATTTTTCATCATGTGAGCTGATACTTTTCATCACATGAACTAATACTTTTCTATCGCTTTTTTCCAATGATTCGCGAAGAAATATAAAAATAGCTTGATTGGAAATTTTGAGTCAAAATTGCACTAGTTGCACGGTGCAACTGGTTTGCCGAAGTGTTTCTCTTACAACATATGTTTCTGTTTGTTGTCCTTTACAAATGACATCATTGTATCTTCGGTATTTACGAAATTTGGTGTTATCTAGATGGTGCCAGACATTGAATGGGGAAAAAACATTCGTGTTGTTTTAGACATGGGAAGTAAAGATTCGAACTTTGGGGCTTCTCTACTGGAGAAGGATGTCTTGGCTCTTACACTTGGCTTGAAAGATGACCTGGTAGACCTAGCACAAGTTGCCCTTGAGCGTGGTTTCCCTGCAGTAGTTAGCCCTTTTGCAACTCGGAGACTTCCATTTCCTAGTGGAGTCTTTGATGTAATTCATTGTGGCGAATGTGGCGTCTCTTGGCAAATAAATGGTCCGTGCTACCATTGTTAGCTTTTATTCATCTTGCTTTTGCTTTACCACCATATTTAAGGAGTTAAAAAGTTTTTTTGGTCCCATAACTTGTCAACTGTCCAATTTTGGTGAAAATAGTCGATCTTTTCGATTTAATCCCAATACAAAAATTGTCCAATTTTGGCCCCATAACTTGTCTTATGTCCAAATTTGGTCCCAAATAAAATCCTCACGTGACATAAAATGACAGAGTTTTCAAAATTTCCGGCAAATGGGGATAAAATTGGACAATTATTTTTGCTTTTACATTGGGACTAAATCGAAAAGGTGAACTTTTTTGGGACCAAAATTGAGCAGTAGACGAGTTATGACCACCAAAAAACTTTTTTAACTCCCATTTTAAGCTTAGATCATGAAGATAGTAACTTAAGTAATTGCAGGCGGTAAGCTTATCTTGGAGATGAATCGTTTATTGAGGCCTGGAGGCTATTTCATAATGTCGACTAAGCATAACAGTATTGAAGCTGAAGAAGGTTTGCTCTCTTAATTGCCACAAGTACCAGCACTCATATTGAAATCTTTGATTGGTCTTTAGCTAACTATTCATGTTGTGCACCCCCTTTTTGCCTATAATATTACCTTCAGAACTTCAGCTAGTTGATACTCCCTCCGTCCCATAATACCTTTCACACTTTCCTTTTTAGGATGTCCACGATACGTTTCACATCCTTAAAATGAAAAACTCTTTATAAACTCATCCCTCACAATATCCTCAATTTTACACAAATGTCATTACTTTTTCTCCACACCTACACAAAAGTCAACTCATTTCTTTACTTTATACATAAAGATTTACAAAACTGTCCCTCAAAACTCTACTCATTATTACACTTTCTTAATAATTGTGCCCACTTACTTATGAAAGGTATTCCAGGACGGAGGGAGTACATGTTTTCTGAACGTATCTTCATTTTTTCACTTTTTGCAGCATTGTCCAAGTTGACAGCATCGATATGCTGGAACATCTTGGCTGATAAAACTGATGATGTCAGTGACATACTAGTCAAGATATATCAAAAGCCAGAAACAAATGACATATATGAACTCAGAAGGAAAAAAGTTCCTCTTCTCTGCAAGGACAATGTGAAGCCAGATGCTGCCTGGTGAGAAATATGATCATGTATTCTCTTTTGAGTGTTTCGAGACATCAAAATTCACAGGAAATTTAAACAATTACCATTCTGAAAGATTATATCCATTAAGTAAAAAAGGTTATATCCATCTCCATCTACTTGTTGATAGCTTGAGTGTTACAGGTATATTCCACTGAAAGATTGCCTGTATCCCATTCCTGAAGCCATAGAAGAACGTGGCACAGAGTGGCCTGCAGAATGGCCAAAGAGGCTTCATAATTATCCTGAATGGATGAGCAATAAAGACAGATTGATTGCCGACAGCCACCACTGGAAAGCTATTGTCAACAATTCTTATCTAGGAGGAATTGGCATCGATTGGTCAACTATCAGGAATGTAATGGACATGAAAGCCGTAAATGGAGGGTATGTCTGTCTTTTGTCACCACCAACTATTACAGTACTACTTGATTGATAATAATAATAATACAGTATAGCATTAGTGGCACAATTAATTAGATTCTTGAAAATATAAAAGGTTTGTTAATGTAGGCCAAAATAATGAATTATTTAAGAAGCTTGTAATTGCAAGAAGATGATTAATAGTGTTTATTCAGGGTGCTGGTGGAATAAAACGGTAAATTTTTGTTGATATCAGCAAAGTGACAAATAATTAAGAACACCATTTTGGATAAAATCAGACAGATTAATGAGCAAAATGGGAATTTTTAATAATTGGAAAGTTCTGACTTGTTTTACATTTTACAGATTTGCAGCTGCACTTTCTGATCAGAAGGTTTGGGTGATGAATGTGGTTCCGGTGCATGCACCAGATACACTTCCCATAATTTTTGAGCGAGGGCTTTTTGGTATTTACCATGATTGGTGTGAATCTTTTGCTACTTACCCAAGATCTTATGACCTCCTCCATGCTGATCATCTCTTCTCAAGGCTAAAGAACAGGTCCGTCGTAAATCCCTTTCATCGTTTACCTACTTGGGTATTTTTGTTGATCTTCGGAAATGACTAATCTTGATTTGCAATGTGAACTCTATGGGGATCTTTTGTTTTTTTTGAATGAGAATGGTAATGAGATTAAAAGATGATCAATTCACCTTCATCATACTTCTTCGTACGAGGTAATAAGACTCAAAATAAGTTAATTGGTACTCCATTTTGATTATCTATCTCCTCCCCAATAATGATTCCACTATTTCTCAAACAACAATTATTTTTTGTGACTTGTCCCAGCTTATTCTAAAGTTAGAGCAAAACACTAACAATGCAACCATCACTCTCATTGTAACTCTCTATTTGATGATTCTCATTACTATTTTCACATTGAAGAATTTGAACCAAGCGCCCCCTAAGTTAAATTGTACCATTATGCTTGAAAACAGGCTTCTTACTTGTTTTGTTCCTAGGTGTACAAAACATATCCCTATTGAGTTTATGTTTTACAAAAACTATTGTTTCCAAATTAGGATATGTTTATCACATATAGAGTTGAAAAGGTTTTCCTGTCTTTCATTATTTCTTCATCTCCAAAGATTGATGGCACAATTTCTATAAGTAGGCAGTTCATGTATTGCTATAGTTTTTGTAGAGATTTATTTCCACATAAATGTTTAGTATAGGAGGATTGAATGTTAAGTTTTGTTAGTGGCTCTTCAGCTTCATGTTGATCAATACATGCATTTTCTATGCTGCCTTAAGATTCTATGTAATATTATCTGTTAGAGACTATTATTGAAATCTCCTTTCCTCTTGTCCTTCAATTTATACACTTTCAATATTTACTTAAAAAAATCTCTAATTCTTGACATGATAGCTTTTACCTGTCTGAAATATATTCTTGATGAATCAATCTTCAATTGTTTTCCTCGATTTCCTCATCAGATGTAAGCAAGCAATTGTAATTGTCGTTGAGATGGACCGGATACTAAGGCCTGGTGGTTGGGTAATAATCCGAGATAAAGTAGAAATTCTTAATCCTCTAGAAGAAATCTTGAAAAGCCTACACTGGGAGATTCGGTTGACTTTTGCACAAGATCGGGAAGGTATCCTCTGTGCACAAAAAACTGTGTGGCGTCCGTAATACTTCTGTGATGCTCACATTGTACATCTTATGGTCTTACTGATAAATGTGGTATATCCTGATTCCTCCCCCGCCAATTTTTGGATCGAACGTGATCGTGAATTTTTCTTCATATTGTATTCGTTTTATCACAAAAACTTATACGAGATAGCCCATGCATGAAACGTGATACTTCTGTATATTTTTTTGATACTCACTTTTCAAAAGTATCACAAAAACAAGCAAAAGTATCACATCTCATATATGAGACGATCTCTCATTCAAGGACTTTCCTCTCGCTTTATAGAGTGGAATAGATTAAAATTCATCATCAGGTGTTGTATTCTGAATTGCAGAATTTACTGAGAGGTTAAATTGAGTTATTCTGTATAGCAAGATGTATGTATCTTCTTCATTACAGCTTTGTTTTCTCTTCTGTAATAGTAGTATTTTTTTTAAAGTTTCTATTAGCTTGGTTGTTAACAATTCGCTCGAGTCGAGTGAAAGTGTTGCTTCATGATTGTAGTTTCTGAAAGAATGGAAAGATTCCTGAGTTTGCAATCCTACAATTCACAGTGGAAATTTTCTACACTATATGTGTTGGAGATATAGAATTGAATTAGATGGATTTGGTAAACTTAAAAATTCAACACAAAGTCTTGTGCGCTATGAAACAAGGCAATTGTAGTATATACTGTATTCAAAATTTCAAAGGGTCACTTGTTCGCAGCCCAACGGATAAGTTGTGGGATTTTCAGCAGCAGCATGGGCATAAATAGGGGTGGGTGTAAATAAATGGGTTGGTCTGCTATGGACTCGAGTGCACATCTCTAGTCCATGTTGCACTTTTCAGTTGTACTGACTTGCACTTTTTCATGACTTACAATTTTTGGTAAAATGGTGTTGTACTTTTCAATTATTAAACTGTATAATATTGTGTTGCACTTTTCAGTTTAATAACTTACATTTTTCATTAAAAATTGTGATAGTGACTTCCACTTTTTAATAAAATTGTGTTGCACTTTTCAGTAAAAAAATTGTTGCACTTTTCAGTTATAAACTCTTACACTTTTCAGTTATATTGACTTACACTTTTCATTAATATTGTGATGCTCTTTTCAGTAATACCGACTTGCACATTTTAGAAATATCGTATTTCACTTTTAGTTAATACTAACTTATACTTTTAGGGCTTGTTTGATTTGCTAGATAGGATAAATATATAGAATATGATATATATATTAGGATAGGATTTAGTGGGACAATTTGAAAAATTGATTTAAAATTTATGTTTGGATTGATGGATTAAATTTTAAAGTTTATATGATAATTTATAATCAAGTTGTTTGGATTGTGGGATAAAATTGAAAAATATTATTATACAATTTAATAATTGAAAAGTGCAACACCATTTTACCAAAAAAATGTAAATCATGAAAAAGTGCAAGTCAATACAACTGAAAAGTAAAGTGCAACATGGACTAGAGTGCACAACATGCACTCAAGTGTATAGACTAAACCTAAATAAATTGAGTTGAGTTGAATAATGTCAAGTTTTAACTCGACTCGATTAAAAAAAATTGAATTCGAGATTTGACTCGAACTCAACTTGATAGCTCACATTAACATTAATTACAGACTTATTAGATATACTCCCTCCTTTATTAGAGGTGATATGATTGAGAGATAAAATAATATAATGAAATATGAGAGAGTGTAACTTTCACCGGAACGGAAGGTAGTACGTAATATCAATATGGGAGGTGAAAACAAAACAAGCTAGTATTAGATAATCGATTCAAGATCATTCTTGAGTTTGATTCGATATAAATATTAAATAAGTTTAAACATACATTTATATTCGGTACAATTTAAAATTTGGTTCGAGCTCAATAAGTAAAATAAGATAAAATTTTATTCAAACTCAACTCATTTAATTATCAAAAAAGAATTGTAAAAAAAAAGAAAAAAACTGAGGATGGAGAATGAAAAGGTAGAGGGAGGGGTAAGAAAAAGAAAGATAGAGGTGTTGATAAAACATTTCATACATAAAATATAGCTAATTAAAAAAAATAAAAATTCACAAGTAAAATATAACCATTAATTTTTTTTAAATTATCTTAATTAAACATACTTCATATAAAAATATTTCACATAAATATTACTTACAAATAAATAAGTAAATTTTGGTGAGGCACCATAAATCAAATAGGTAATTTTAAGGAGGAAGTGATGGAATATTAAAAATGAAAATAAAATTGGGGGGTGAGCTAATCTAATTTGAGGAACCCCAAAACCCAGTGGTCTCCCGATCGTAAGATTCATAAACCTCAGCAAATGCCGCCGCCGTTGTTATTCTTGTAAGTAATTTTCGGCCACCTTCAAACTCGGTTTCCCTACAATGTCACCCGCTCTCCCGTCAACTCGCCTCCTTCTCCTCACTCTCTTCTCAGTCTCCGCCACCGCCTACTTTTTCTACAAATCGCGTAATCGCCGCCGTCTCCTCAATACTCTTACGGATGCCGACAGCACCCATATTCCTCTTTCTTCCCAAAGAGGCAAACTCTTCTTCTTATCTGAAACCAACACTTCCAAAACCCTAGCCCAGCGCCTCCACGCGCTTTTAACCCTGAACAACATTCCATTTGATCTTATTGATCCAAAAGACTATGAGCCTGAGGATTTATGCAAGGAAACCCTAGTTTTGATCGTTGCCTCCACTTGGGAGAATGGCGGCCCTCCTCAGAATGGGGATTTTATGGTGAATTGGTTAGCCGAGAGTGCTGATGATTTTCGTGTTGGGGCCCTTGTTCTGAACAAATGTAAGTACGCCGTTTTTGGGGTGGGAAGTGGGAGTTATGGAGATACGTTTAATGCAGTGGCAAGAGGTGTTAAAACTAAACTGCAGAAACTCGGGGCGAGTGAGTTGGTGGAGTTGGGGGAGGGGGATGTGGATACAGGGGATTTAGATGAGACGTTTAATCGATGGAGTGAGAAGATTATTAGGGTTTTGAATGGTAATTTGGGGGAGAACGACCTACATTTGGAAAATTATGTAGTTGGGAGTGAAAGTGAAGGTGAGTTCAGTGAGGGCGACGATGAGTCAGTGGAAGAGAATGAGGGTGAGTCGGATGTTGTTGATCTCGAGGACATTGCAGGAAAAGGCCCTTCAAGAAAATCAACAATGGCGGCTACTGCTAATGGTGAAGTGAATGGAAAGGTGTTAAATGGGGAGAAAGAAATGGTGACTCCTGTTATACGGGCAAATCTAGAAAAGCAGGTAAACTTATCAAGATATTCTTAATGTCATATGCTTACTTTCACTCTTTTGTTTTACTAAATTCGGAACAGCTAGATCAATCCCATTTACTACTGTTTCCTATAATCTTGATAGTTGTTTACTGTGATCCCTTCTCGAAGGATTTAGATTGCCAATCCTGCTTATGTCTGTTTGTCCTTCTGGTGGTTCTAAGATTTTTCCTAGGATTGCTCTGAAACCATGTTATTTTTGTCAATAACTTCTTGTAATTATACGTGATAATGTTCTGTAGTCTGTACTATATGTTTCATCATTTACTGTAATTTTATCATGCATAAATCACACTCAAGAAGCTACCCCCATTTGGATGAATTCCATTTCTGCTAATTATGGGTGAACAGTTAAAAACCATATCACATTCAGAAACAAAAAGATCTCCTTTGTCCTTACCTAGGCTAACAACTCTTAATGGAAACTAATGAGGTACCAAAAGCTTTATGAGTATGGCAGCTATAAAATGGTCAACTTAATTCCTTGCTACTATGCATATGGTTTAGATGTATTTTTTGTCTCTTTATTTCCTAGATGTTTTGTCTTAACTAGCTAATATTCTCGGCAGGGGTATAAAGTTATCGGGTCTCACAGTGGGGTTAAACTCTGTAGATGGACCAAGTCTCAGCTCAGAGGGCGTGGAGGTTGTTACAAGCACTCGTTTTATGGCATTGAGAGTCACAGGTATGACTACTCTTTTTTGTGTTATGGGCTAATGTCAGTTATCTTTGGGGAGCTTCATAATCTTGGATTGTGATTGTATGTTATGACATGTTTATCATCAATAATCCAACCTTTTGCCCATATATGAAAATTTCAGGCATTTAATGTTCTCGAGTTCCAAAGCAACTCAGGGGGCGCTTGGTTCAATTTTTTTTGATGGGAATGATAATGAGAATTATTAAATAGTGAATTACAATGAAAATGATGGTTACATTGTTAGTGTTTTGCTCTAATCTTGGAATAGTTAGGGATAAACCGTGATTTTTGGTTGAGGAGAAGTGATTATAGAAAGGGAAGTACTTAATCAAAATGGGTTAATGATTAACAACTTATTTTGAATCTCATTACCTCGTACGAAGTATGATGAAGGCGAATTTATCATCTTTTATTCTCATTAACCATCACATTTACCCATGTTCATTTTCATTACCATTCCCATTGAAGAATTTTGAACCAAGCACACCCTTAATTGTTAGAGCTTTTTATGAGAAAAAAAACTTTTAAAAGGAAAAAGGCTTTATGATTCCCTTTCTTTAAGTACCATAAATATGATGGCAGCCTTACTAATGCCTGCTATAATCAATTCTAGTATGGATGGGCTTTTATTACTTTGATACAGTTTAGCTTTCTTCTCTATTTGAAACTTTAATTGTTTACACTCCTCTCTAGGTGCATGGAGGCAACCCCAAGTTTAGCATGTGCTAATAAATGCGTGTTTTGTTGGAGACATCACACGAATCCTGTAGGGAAAAGTTGGACGTGGAAGATGGATGATCCCTTGGTGATCGTCAATACTGCAATTGATCTACACACAAAAATGATAAAGCAAATGAAAGGAGTTCCTGGCAAGTTTGATTTGTTTTACTTGCTTCAAGTTCATTATTTTACTATGTTCTGATAAATGGCTTTAACAAGCCCGCTTGGTTGTAAGGCACCCTAATGAGATAACAGTCATAACAATTTGGAAAAATGATTGCTAAAATAGGATGCTTTCTATGCACAAAATATAGTGTTTGAAGTAGGGATGCCTACTTGATTGCTAAAATAGGATGCTTTCTATGCACCCTAATGATACATATTTTTTTGGCTAGTAATATTGCTTATATCTGACTGATTTATTTAAATTGATGCAGGGGTAAAGGCAGAGCTTCTTCTAGAAGGTCTTTCTCCTAGACATTGTGCCTTGTCACTTGTTGGTGAACCTATCATGTATCCAGAGATAAACTCACTTGTAGATGAGTTACACAGGAGACGAATCTCGACCTTCCTTGTGACAAATGCACAGTTTCCTGATAAAATCAAGTTGCTCAAACCTATCACTCAGGTGCGCACTTAACATTATCTTCTGCTGTCTATTAGTGAGTATCAGAAAACACATTTGGTGATGTAAACGAACCGAATCAAAGCAAATATCACTGTATTTGATTCATTTTCATGACACTAATCGAATATTCATATTCGATTGTTATTCGAATATAAAATTTTATTTGTTTAAATTCGAAATTGATATTCAAATTATTTGACACCATTCAAGTATTCAATTATAATTTTTCTTGGACAGAGTTTGTTTAATTGTTCTTCTAAACACACAGCCTGACTAATTATTTTTTCAAAAAGAAAATTTGTATAATAGTAATCTAAATAATATGGGGGAATATTCGACATATTTAACATACATTTACCTAATAAACACCCAACAAAGGATAATGTTGGAATTTGAGTCTTCTTATTGTTTGCATATGAAATCTTACACCCCCTCTCCTATTTGGATCACACATCATGCAGTTGTATGTGAGTGTAGATGCTGCAACAAAGGATAGCTTGAAGGCAATTGATAGACCACTCTTTGGGGACTTCTGGGAGAGATTTCTTGTAAGTAATTTCTTTAAACAGTTGGCCTTTTCCATTTTAGGACTATCTATCTTAATGTCATTATTTAGCATTTCTGACTGTATTACAAGGAATCCTAGAAGCAAAGAAGACACTGTCAATCAACTGTTTCACTTTCTGTATGGTCAATTAATCATATCTTGTCCTCAGAATGTGTGCTTTATACAAAGATTATGCTTCATCCATTTCTTGGCATTTTGATTTGTTTGTACCTCTTACATTCAAAGTGAATGGGAATTACCTCTCCATTCCTTGACAGATTCTACAGCTTCTGTTTGAAAATCATTGATATGTAATCAACCATCAAGGGGTATGTTTGATTTGGGATTAGAAAACTGGATTTGGGATTTCAAAACATAAATACAGTTCTACTTTGGTATTTTAGAATCCAGCCCTACAAATATTGATTTTTCTCCATGACAATATCCTATGACTCATTAATGCAAATATGATTTTTTTTTATTCCCACTCTTTTTATTCATCACTTTTTACATATTTTTTCTCACTTTTGCAACTTCCAATAAAACACCCTAACCATTACACAATCATCCAATTATTACAATTGCAATCAACAATAATATAATAGTACAATATCACATACTCTTGCACATCAATTTTACATAAAGTTAAACCCTACCCTAGTTAAATCTCAGAAAGAAAGAAAAAAACCATTACTATTATCAGAATTTTGAAATCCACTAAATTCCAAATCAAATTCTGTTCTTAGCTCAACACATTTACCAACGTTACCAATCAAGGAACATCTGTCTAGTATGTTTCTTGTCATAACATTAGTTGAAAGATGCTAAAAGTCACACAATTATTTATTTTACTGATCATATTCTGACTTTAGTTAATCTGTTTTTTTTCTGTCATTCTTGATTGAAAAATCAATACTTGTCTAAGTTTAGCAATTGTAAATAATGTCAGGATTCTCTGAAAGCTCTGAGGGAGAAGGATCAACGAACTGTTTACCGGTTGACGTTGGTCAAAGGATGGAATACAGAAGATCTAGATGCTTATTCTAACCTATTTGATATTGGAAGTCCTGATTTTGTGGAAATTAAAGGGGTCACATACTGTGGATCGTAAGATTTCCATGCTTACATTTTCCCGTGCATTTTAATTTAATTTTATGTAGAGTATTTCTGACCTGCCAACATGGGGACTCTGATATAGGTCAGCAACTTCAAAGTTAACAATGGAAAATGTTCCGTGGCATTATGATGTGAAGGAGTTTTCAGAAGCCTTGGCTCAAAAGAGCAATGGGGCATACGAGGTTGCTTGTGAACACGTGCACTCATGCTGTGTTCTTTTGGCCAAAGTTGATAAATTTAAAATCGATGGACAATGGCATACTTGGATTGACTACGACAAGTTTCACGACCTGGTTTGTCTCCACTTACTTTTATTCATACATGTTATAGTAGAATCTATATACAGTAGAACCTCTTTTAATTCTCAATAAATTAATAAACTCTATAAAAGAATAATTCTCTCCTGTTCTGACTTGGGCCAGTTAAAAAAAAATCATGTACTCACATGGTGCTTTATGCATTTGATCAGTCTTGGATGATTTTTGGATACCCTTTATTTTCATTCATGTATTATTCATGGATATATTTAATTTGTTACAATGTATTGGTAGGCACATGAATATATTTAATTAGACAAACATGAATCTATTTAATTTTAATATATTGAAACATTATGTAAAATTATATTTGCTGAAATCGAGAAAACACTCTTTACATCAATAATTTAATTATTTATTGATATATTAATCTCTCTCCAAATTAATAAAATTTCATGGTCCCAAGGTTATTAACTCATAGAAGTTTTACTGTTTATATATACAAACATATATCCTCACGGTTTTGTTATGGAGCTAGATGATGAGCCACCTGCATAAAAACACTTGTACCTGTTATAGGGTACAAGTGTTTTATGCAGATGGTGGGCATGGGTTCCATAGGAAACCTACCATCAGTTTCCATATCATTCCTCTATATGTGTGTGTGTGTGTATATATATATATATATATACACGTGAATACTTTATGAAAATTTATTTGTCATTAATTGGTGTGTTTTGCGTGTAAAACTGAAGGTGGCAGCCGGGGAACCATTCACAAGTAAGGATTACATGGCTCCTACACCATCGTGGGCAGTCTATGGAGCAGAGGAAGGTGGCTTTGATCCCCTCCAATCCCGCTATAAAAAACAGCGCAATCACAAATCTACTCGCTGACCAGGTTTGTTTTTAATTCCTTTTCTATTAGCTCAATTGCCACCAATTTTATTATTTATAATTATGGTTATTGGTTATAACTATTTTTTCTTTATCTGATCAATTTATCACGCAATTCACGCCTTTTTATTTTTCAAGGATATGCTCATGTTGTTTTGTCTTTCAATAGTCTTGGCATATTATGAGGTTTTGAAATAATCATAAGTCCTTCGTTTGGTGTTCTTGTCCTAACAGAAAGAAAGGTAGGAAAGAAGTTGTACCTCAATCTCTAAACGAGGTTTCAACGTACATGTTTGACGACTTCAGTGAAGCCGGTGCTGAACATGACTAAAGGGACATGTACCACATCTGTGTATTAACCTTCGGATTGAAGCCAAAGAAATATACATATTGGTATGGATTTTTGAAAGATGCAGTTTTGTCACTAAGCGGATTGGTATAAGTTGATAAATATTTATAATGATTGGTGGAATTAGAAATGACAATTATGTAACAAATATAATAGAGATTGCCCCCCTTTACTAAATCTCTTTCTCAGATGTTGTTGGTTTTCATGTTATTATAGACAAATTCTTCTGTGGGACTATTCGCTTTCATGTCTAGTAAATTTCCAACTCCTGCAAATAAAGATTCGAATATTAGGATATGGATCTAAAACTTAAAAGTAAAGGGAGTGTGGGTTTTTAGTCTTGTAAGTTGCCATCATTTTACTTGCAATCTTTTCGAATAGCCCAAATTGATTTTACTCCGGTATATTTACAAAAAATTAAAGTTGTATAGTAAAACAACTAATGTTGTCAAAACTAAGTGTACTATTCAATTAAACAACGGGTACAATTTTAGATTCCTTGGCAACAAGAACTATATCGAGCATAGGTATGCAATGATGCAGCGATTTCTTGGCAACAAGAAGAAAATTTGTCAAACCGATCATTCGTTTTATACTTTATAGAGAAGAAAACTTACTGCTTTTGCTGAATGGATCCAATTTATCTTTATCAAATTTAGTTTTGTCAAATTGAATATTGACATTAGTGCTAAACTTATATATTATTATATAAAATTGAATGCTAATATTTTATAATTTCATTGAATAATTGTAAAGGTTTACAATAGAAGTATAAGATAAACATAAATATTTACACCAAATATTTTATGAATAAGAATAAACATAATATTAATAGATAGATACATATCTAACTCGTATAGACATTGGTGCTAAATCAAATATTGATAAATATAGAGAATATGAAATTCTAATTTTTCATTGAATAATTATAAAAATTTACAAGAGAGAGTATTTATAGATACAATGTGTATCTACATCTAAAAGATAAACATAAATATTTGATGTAAATATTTAAGGGATAAGGATAAATATAATATTAATAGATAGATACATATTTTATTTTTAATATTATATTCCTAATAATATTAACTCATATCGACATTGGTGCTAAATCAAATAGTATAATATAGATACTATGAAATTATAAATTCATTGAATAATTATAAAGGTTTACAATAGAAGTATTTATAGATATATACAGTGTATCTACATCTAAAAGATAAACATAAATATTTACATCAAATATTTAAGGGATAAGAATAAACATAACATTATATCATATCTTAATTAATAGATAGATTCATATCTTATTAATATTATATTCCTAATACGCCCCCACAACAAGAAACCATTGGTGATTACATTCTTGTTTATGAGAGGTTGAATACGAGGACGTGATCAACAGATGACACATGAGCTACTATAATAATCGAGACGAAGAACGCCCAACGAACGAACCAGTTATGATGAGCGGTTTTGTGCGTATGACACAAGAGGATCTGCACCTTTATAGGTGAGATGAACGATTTTCTTGCTATTTTTGGTGAGCAAAGCAGTAGAGGAGAAGAATGTGGTCTCATTCTTGATAAATTATTAATTTGTTGGGGTAAGTTGTTGTAGAAGAGAGCAAACTTGCTAGGGCGTATGCAACAATTCGAGAAAAATAAAAATATTCATCTTCTTAGGTTTGAAAGAACGTGATCTCGTTCTTGATGAACTTTTAATACGTTGGGGGGTAAGTTATTGCAGATGAGAGTGAATCCTCTTGAGCGTCTGCAACAACTCGAGGAGAATAATTTTTTTTTATCTTTTTAGGTTTGAAAGAACATGATCTCGTTCTTGATGAGTTTTTAATACGTTGGGGGGTAAGTTGTTGCAGATGAAAGCGAACCCTCTTAAGCTTTTACAGAGGAGAAGAAGAAGATTTATCTTCTTGAATTTGACCCTCTTAAGCTTTTACAGAGGAGAAGAAGAAGATTTATCTTCTTGAATTTGACACAATCGTACAAGATTTATCTTCTTGAATTTGACACAATCGTACGTAAAGAAGACAAATTATCTTTGGGTGTACGACACAAATGGGAAGAAAACATGACCCCTTGCGTTAGCCTGGGGCTCGTCATAGACAAGGCGTGATTATAAGGATCGAAAAAAAAAAAAAAAAACTTTTAAGGATTGACTATTAAATTCTATTAAGGTTCTCAACTTTTAACTTAAATGTGAAGTTGTAAGCTGTACTTTGTATTATTGGGTACACCATGTACGTAAAGTGTGCAATAACACTCATTTTTTACCTAAAATAAAATAAAAAATTATTTATGCTAAGGTCTCAAATAGACTCAAGTGATGTATGCACTCGAGTTGACTCAATCAACTTCATTTGTATATGTTGAAAAGTGTAAGTCATATAATCAAAAAAGTGTAACACAATTTTATAATTGAAAAGTGCAACATACGAGTAATTTTTAATGAAAATTGTAAGTCACTATAACTAAAAAGAGTAATTTTTAATGAAAATTGTAAGTCACTATAACTAAAAAGTGAAACGCAATATTACTGAAAAATATAAAATAATATTTATGAAAATTGTAAGTCACTATAACTAAAAAGTGAAACGCAATATTACTGAAAAATGTAAAATAATATTTTATTAAAAAGTGTAAGTCATTATAACTGAAAAGTGTAATACAATATTTAATGAAAAATGTAATTTATTATAAGTGAAAAATGAAACACAATATTACATAAAAGTGCAAGTCCATATCAAAAATTTTAATGAAAAATGCAAGTTATTAATAACTGAAATGTATAACACAATATTAATAAAAATTGTAAGTTACTATAAAAGAAAATATTATTATAAAGTGTAAAACACTACAATTGAAAAGTGTAACACCATATAACTAAAAAATGCAATATAACATAATCAAAAAGTGTACTGAAAAATATTATTGAAAAAGTGTAAGTCATTACAATTGATCAAAAAGTGTACTGAAAAATATTATTGAAAAAGTGTAAGTCATTACAATTGAAAAGTGCAACACCATAAAAAAAAATTAATTAACAAAAAAAAAAGTTGACCCAGTCAACTCGAGTTCTTATATGGACTCAAGTCTACATGAGACCAACTCATTATTTATTTATGAATGGTCGATTTTTTATATTTGGTTGATATGGCTGAATTTAATTGGGGGAATTACTCTAAAGGACAATTCACCTATAGACCAAGACACCAATCGCTGCGTTCAGATCCGGCCGGCAGGGCCTCGTTCACATCCAGTCACATCTTATTCAACCTCTGTTTTCGTCATACGTACACACTCGCCTCCATCACCCCCTAGGAACAACTAGGGGTGGGTAAATATACCGAAATTTCGATATACGAACTTATCATACCGAAAAAATATCGAAATTATCGAAATTTCAGTACGATAACGGTATGGAATATGATCATACCGCGGTATTTCAGTATTCGGTATGAAACGGTATATCGGTATACCGAAATGCCGAAACCTTAATAAAATAATAATTATATAATATAATTTATAATTTTATATTAGTTTTAAATTAAAAATAACTTTAATTATTAAAATTTAAATAAAATAAACCTAAATAATTAATTTCGATATAAAATCATACTTCAATATTTTCGGTATGAATTGGTATATTGGTATTTCGATATGAAATGATGGTTCAATATTTTCGATATGAATCGATATACCGATATGGTACGATATGCCGGTATACCGTGCCAAAAATTTGGTATACCGAAATTACGGTACAGTATCGGTACGAATATTTACATACCAGAATTTTGGTATGATAACGGTATGAATATTTTCAATACCGAATTTTTCGGTATGATAACGGTATGGGCGGTATACCGTACCGAACCACCCCTAGGAACAACACAAACATCGCCCCCTCGTACACGCTCCCCATCGGAAGCAAACCCCGCCCCGAATCACTCCGATCATCCGCCATCGTCTGCGCCGGAATATGCGCCATCACACTTGCGTACTTAAACGAACCCCCCGTTTCAAGCTGAGCTGACAACATAACCACCCGAGGGCCACCGCTTCTTGCCACTCTACAGATGGCGTTGACGGTGAAGAAACCCCAACCCGGTGGAAGCGATGAGGAGGTTCGGAGAGACGATTAGAGGAGTTGTCCCGTCAAATACGCAGTGGACTGGGAGGTGGGTTTGACATCTGAGTGGGGCTAGAGTTTGAAATGAATATGTGGGAATGGTGTTTTTATATAGGGTATTATAGGTATTTTAACACTAATTTTATTCTTAATTATAATGTTGAATTTTTTATATTCATAATTGTAACAGGGTCTTGAATTTTTACTCTCAAAATAAATAACTCAATTTAATTAACAATATTCACTTGTTATCTAACTTTAAATTCTATAGAGCGAAGAGTGAATACAAATTTTATAATGTTATGCACTAGTTATTTTGAATTTTAAAATTTAAAATTTTCTATTGTTTTTTTTTTCGTTATTTCAAAGTTAACTCTAGAGTTAGGGTTAGTGAGGATTAATCAAACATTATTAATGATCCATTTAAAGTGAACTTTTTAACATAGTTCGTTCCGTACTTCCGTTTAACGATTTCAGTAAAACTGTTTAATATTTCTAGATCGCAAAATTCAATGGTCTCACGTACAACTTGTCTGATTCAAAAAGAGATCCTCCAATTAAATTAAGAATTAATTATAAAACAAGACATAAATAATTATGGATGAACGAATTTAATGACACAATTCGATTCATAAATATATTAAAAGTATCCTAATAAAAGTAGATCCATCAGTATTTATTAATTCGATTTTTTCAATATTAAAGTTATAGCAACTAAACTAAATTCATTACCAAATTAATTTTTAAAAAAAAATTAAAAATCGATTTCGATTTTTTTTAAATTTTGTTTTAAAAAATTGTCAACCGGGCAGATTTGACTTGAATTAAAGATGCGGCAAAAAGTTAAAATTCCGCCCAAATCCCAATTTTGAACTCCAACCTGACCGCGTATATTTGATTCGATTCAGTTTTCGATTTCATATCTCCCTATAAATACGCACCAACTGCTGCATTGCCTTTATCTATTCTTCATTGCGCCCTCTGTAAAGAAGAACAAACCCTAGGAGAATTTTGGTTCAGCGTCTCAGATCTATTATTCATTCTTAATCGAGGTGATTCAACAGCATTCGCTGTTTCTTTCTAGTAACTAGTTGCTATTCCTTTATACGGAGTATATATAATAGTTGCGGTGTTTTTACATCCTTTTGTGTGTTTTGCCAGATGAAAGGGGGAAAATCGAAGGCTAATTCGGTGAAAGGTGACAGCAGGTGCGCGATATATACTCGTCGTGTTTTATTATATTTAACCTTTTTTTTCTCCACAAAATTTTGTGAAGATTTTCGAGGTGTTATTTGCGCAGCATATGAAGTTAGAATTATTCTGTGTCTTGTTTATCAATTGTATTACTTCGGCTTTGGTTTTTTTTTTTTTAAAATCCGTGTTTAAACTTATTCAGAGTTGAGTCTCCGCTGAATGATTAAACTAATTCAGAGTTGAGAATTTGAGATCCGCTGAACGTTTAAATTAAGATCCGCTCAATGATTAAACTAACTCAGAGTTGAGAATTTGAGATCCGGTGATTGTTAATTAAACGATTATATTTTATCGCTGCAATTAATATTCTAAGAATTTAATTATATGCTTCTCCTTTATCTCGGTCCATTAATTTTCCTTTTTTTAACCGAGTAATTCTGTTTTATCTATTTTTCTCTATGATAGCTGCGCAAATGCCTATTTTTCAAACGTTTTATTGTTGTCATCATTTGCAGATATTGCTCGAATTCATTAGTTTCTTACATTTTCAGTCCATTTTGTTTCCTCTTTTAAGTGTCACACTTATAAATCATTAGATAGGCTAGCTTTGTGTATATTTCAATGTATTTCATGTATTTGGTTCTTCCTGGATTTTATTTGTTACAATTAATCAGTTAAAATTAATTTTGAACGGAATATCAGGCTTGCTGTGAAGAAGCAGACTAAGAAGGAGAAGAATGCAGCAAAGGATCCGAATAAACCAAAGAGGCCTCTAAGTGCTTTCTTCGTTTTCATGTATGCTTTGTTTGTTTGAGTTTCATACTACTCTTTTGTTATCAGTCTGTTTCCATAACTAAGAGTTCTAACTTATAGCATGTTGTTTATTCTTCAGGGAAGACTTTAGGAAGCAATACAAGGAAGAAAACCCTAACAACAAATCTGTAGCTTCGGTGGGTGGCTAATCTTTCATTTCATATCTCAGTCTGATTAATGTTTTAGTTCTCTTGATCATGATGTCTGATATAGTGAATTGGGATAAAAATAGGTCGGTAAAGCTGGTGGTGCGAAGTGGAAGTCAATGAGTGATGAGGTAATTTTTTCGAAAGACTAGTTTGATCATTTATTTGGGTTTTAGTCGTATATAATTGCAATATCTTTTGACGATGCAAAATTAGGAAAAAGCTCCATTTGTTGCAAAGGCAGAAAAGCGGAAGGCTGAATATGAGACGAAAATGGAAGAATACACCACAAATTTGGTAACCATTTCTTTACTAGTTACCCATAAACATCCACCTCTCTATTGTTATCACTCCAATTGTTGAAATGGTTTTTATCTATGGTAATAGGCTGGTGGTGGTGGAGGTGATGAGTCTGATAAGTCATCATCAGATAAGTCCAAATCTGATGAGGTCAATAATGGGGAAGTAGAAGACGAAAGTGGAGAGGTGAGTATTTGGTGAGTTTTAATCTTTAGTTACTTATAGAATGTCTGCAACCTTGTTAACGACTTCAGCTTAATTTGAATTTGTAGGAAGAAGATGATTAGACGATGAGATATTTTGAAAAGGAGGTTGATCAGCTTAGTATCAACGTATTGACCAATGCTTCCCCGCCCCACCACATATAGATTTTTGATTTAGTCTCATGAAATTCTAGTTTCTGAAAATGAGATACTATATCGTTGTAGCTTACTTCTCTTTAATTTGTTAGCTCGTAAAGCTCTACTCTAGTGGAGTAATTAGATATTGATTGTGAAAATCATTTCGAATTATTTTTTTTAGTTCATATGTTACTTACATTTGATGATTTCTTTTGTTTCGCATAGCTTGATTTGCTCTCTACATTCAAAAGCTAGTTCTATTTTAATACTTGTACAATATTGTACAATACTAGTATGTTTTTATAAAAATCTAGGGTTCCAATTAGAATGGAAAAGAATACGTACGTCTCTTCTCTTCACTCTTCATTTACGTCCACTCACCAACCAACAATTTTCATATTAATTTTTCCATTTCACTTGAAACCCTATTTTCGTACTTTTACCATTTCACTAATCCTCTCAGATATACAAGGTCTAGATATACTTCATTAGAATGTTATATTCACCTGGTACTAGCAAACAAACTTTGCAAAAATACATTTTGGCGAGGGCTATAGAGATGCTCGAGCTCGAGTTGAATTTTAGATTGCACCGAACAAAAATGTACGTGTAAGCTTATTTGATATTTATGTTGAATAGAACTCAAACGAGAGCTTTTATTGAATAATCTCGAATTGAGTATTGAATAGCTTAATTGATTCTTGAAAAAATTACTAATGAATCATACTTTTTTTTTTTTTATCAGTAAAATAAACTTTTATTGCACAAATTGGCTATAAGGTGTAGCCATCCCCAGATTCTGCCAAATCACCCATACGGTAATGAATCATACCCAATCTCCACTTCAGTGTTTTCGACAACGGTCTAACGTAGCAAACATAAGATATCTAACGGAAACTGTATTAATCACTCAACCACCTCAATTTAGGCCAGCAAAGCAAACTGTATTACTATTCAATCACAATTTTAATACTAGTATTTAATTAATGGTCGTATTTCACCTAATTCCATACAACAATTGGCCAAATCCATTAGTTGCACCAATCACATAGATTTAGGATACCACTTAATTTCTCACGGCCTTATTCTTGAGTTTCCGACCACAAAAGAACATTCTTTTAATATTATGTAATTGCAAAATTAGTGCACTGATTAAATATTTAAATGTCAATATACGTTAATAATTTAACTTAGAAGAAGTATTGTAGGAGATAGAACATGAATAAATTGAACCGTCCTATACAAAGTTTTGTCTTTAAACTAAACAATAAGTAAATGTAGAATTAATTATATTGCAAAAATAAAAATCATGATCTTTCACTTAATTACAATCAATCTATGTAGTTGTAAATAAACATCAATTTTAAATTAGTCTTTGGAGCTGTTGGAAAGAAAAATTAAGTTTAGTGAAATGGGGTGATTTAATTTAAATTGGACTAAAAATATAGTCCTTGTAGAGAAACACGACACGTTATCAGTATAACGAAAGACGCCGACCTCGTAAGATCCAAAGTTTGGATAAGGTCCATAAATATCTCTAATTCTTTATTATCATTTATCTCTCCTTGTGCCCAAGAAACAGTCTGCATGTACAATAGTAGTAATGTATTTACACCTGTCAGAAATAATAAAATAAAAACTAATGTATACTCATTCTTCATTAATTTTATACGTATTTATTTAATAGTATATGCTTCTTGCTGAATAGTCAATTCACACGTCAAACGGTTCCCAGATAATTATAGTGGCTGCTAATATATAATCTCCTTAATTCCTCTTCAGCTTCTGGATATTTCTTCAAAGTTGCACTGGAAACTTAACAAATAAATCAACACTCTATGTATGTTGATATAAATCCAAAAAAAGGTGTCGCACTATTTGAGTTTGTAAATTGTAAGATTCCGTTTCTTCAATTTTTTCTGGCCTAGAAAATCTTTTTACCAAAGTATTACTAACTATTTGTATGTCGATTTTTTCATGTGACATGTGTATATTCTAGATTTATTTTGAGCCTCTGGTTTGCTTCAGAGAAGAGAATGAATGCATTTTGGAGTATATTATAAGGGATTTTTGGGGTAATTTTTTTTTTTTTTTCGTTGCTATGTATAGCTACAAACTTCCACTTTCTCTTCACTCTGTTTTCCCCCTTTTCGTTGGGAGTAATTTCTAGGGATTGCCCTAATATTTGGTTTGCCTTTTCCATTTCGAGTGATGTTTCATATTCTTCCATTTAGAGTTTCAATTGAGTTCAATTTACGAGTTGAATCAGAATTCAGAAATTAGGCTTGTAATTTCTGTTCCTCTCATATGCGAGAAAAATTTCTCAAATTGAAGAAATAATTATTGCTATGAATTCCTGCAAGAGGTCAGGTTTTAGTTTCTCGTTTCAATTTAATTCCTGTCAATCTGAGATGTTATGTCAACGATCGGCATAGCTAGTTTGTTCAACATATTCAAATCTCTTTATATTCCGGTTAATTTTCTGAACAATAATTATTATCATGTTTATTCAGATCTGGGTTCCTCAGTTCATTCGCATCAATGTCCTTGAAACAATCTTGTGCAGAATAAGTTACTAAGGATGGAGAATTCTCACGAGTTTCACAGCAACGGAAATCTAACCGATCAGAGCCTGCAGATCATCAGGCATCCGTCGTACCAATCTTCCGGAAGATTCTCTCTCCATTGGTTCGATACACGAGTTTTCTATGTTAGAATCAGCAATTTCATAGTCGATGATTCAACCCCAGAATATCTCACCCTAAACCACATACCCATGAGCCCAGACACTGTCCTTGAAGTGAATGGAGTTCGTTGCCCCATCGATTCAGAAGGGGTTTCATGCATTCTTAGACGAGACAGGGTTGATAAGAAATCAGAAGAGGCCACATATGTTAGTACAGATGGTATTAGATTCACAGGAAGTGTGAAATTTGAGGTGTTTGATAAGGAGGATCTTGTGATCTCTGGGGACTTGGAAATGTTGAGCAGCAATGGATATGTTGCTGAATCGAACAATTCAGTGAGAAAATGGAATATGAATTGTGAATCAGTGATTAATGCTGGTACTGGATTTCTGAAAGGGAAACAGATGATGGGTTCTGAATCTTCGTCGCCTACCATTGAAGTTTATGTGGCAGGTTGCTTCTCAGGGACTCCCATTATATTAACCCAGACTTTGCAACTTAGTCCCCGAAAGAAGCATAGAAAGGGCATGCTAGACTCGATTCCGGAGAATGGTGCTTCTGAATCCCATGAAGATGCTGCCTCTGGGCATGATCTGCAGGTAATAAAGTTTGATTTATGGTGTTTTTTCTGATATATGCAAAATCTGTTGTTTTGCTTGCTTCCACTTGCTTGATCAGAAGCCTCTTTTACCGCACATTTATTACACTAACACTCCCTGTGCTTTCTGAATTAGTTTAGATTTATTAAATTTGAATCATCAATTTCCCTATTATTATCATGTCTATTGAACGTTAAGGACTTAAGTTCTAGATTAGTGATAGTAAGAGTCTGTTTGGCTAAGTTGTTTCAAGAGCTTAAAGATGTAACTTTTAAGTAATTTATACGTTGTTAAAGAGGTTGGCTAATAAAACTTATATGTTCTTTGATAATTAGAGAGTTTTTTTAATGTTAATATAAAATCATTTGGAGAGTAGGGGTGTGAGGTGGGTTGAAAGCTTATAAGCTCAGCCAACACCCTCTAACTCTAAGCTAAAATTGATTCTCAATGTTGTCTTAATTGGAGGAAGTTTCCATTGAGACAGACACCTGTAATGTATCTTCTGTTTGATTATCTAGAGAGCATTGTTCTTGATAGTGAAAAGTGATTAAAACACTTCAATAATTACTTCTTATCAATAATGAAAAAGGAATAAAAATACACAGGGGGCAGCCTTCCTAACCAGATTAAGGCACTTTTCCATAAGTTTCAAATTTTTAATTATTCTTTAGGGCAGCTCCAATGGAGATAAATTGCATTAGGAAAAAGGTCATTGAGGAGTCTTGGGTAAAAGAGATATGAAAAATTGAAGTAACAAAGTTCTTAACTTGGAGAAAAGTTAACCGAGAGAGAGAGACCCTTAAAAAAGGTGATATTTGTTGGTAAATGGTTGGGGAAGAAAACGTATAAATGGTTATGAGTTTTAACTTTTGATGTGTTGTTGATGTGGCGATGACATGTCGATTTAATTTATCTAAACTGAGAGAGGTGATTGAAGATGCCCTAAGATACTTGATTTTCTGGATAAGTTTCCGGCTCCGTAAAACAAATTATGATAATATGAGACGTACTCCTGATTGATCTTATCTTCCACTATGGATGTTTGCTTGCTCCTCTAGTGAAACATGTTTTGTTGTTTGGACTAAATGGACTGAATCGAGGCTAACTGTAGGAATATAATCTTATCCTCAACGTGCCATGAGGTATGGGCAGGCACATTTATTGAAGAGATAGAGTGATCTTTTCATTTTAATTGTCTCATATGTTGATATTTTTTCTGCTGAAAACTGACATGCATGATGGGCCTTCATCACAAGAACTAGGTAGGTAACCTCAATCTGGGGACCCCCTTGGTCTCTTGGGGGCATTTTAGTTTTAAGATATGCCAGTTGAATCTGCATTGAGTGTTCTTTCGCCATTCACTCACAAACACCCATTCATTCGGGTATGTGTGGAATAAGGATATTTAAATATATCACAGTGTTCTATACACATGTTATACTTGACTTATTATATTGAAATGAGACCATGATATCTAAAAGATACGGAGTAATAAGTTGGCAACCTAACGGTGATAAATTTATGGAGATTTCTGGCCCTCATTGGAAATTTGATTACCAAACACGATTTTCAGTTGCTCAAATATGCTGGCTGCTGGATATATCCTGCGTTATTAATTAATTTAAAAAAAAAAATCTATATTCACATTGTCTTGGTGTATATACTACAAATCTCAATAGTGAGACTTGTTTTGGCCTTTCAGCTCTCAGAATACAGCAGATACAAACCAGAAAACGAGCACGAATATGACATGTACTGGAGACAAACAGAATTTATTGAAGGTGAAGATGGGGAGCTTTCGTGGTTCAATGCCGGGGTTAGAGTGGGTGTCGGGATCGGCCTCGGAATATGCCTGGGAGTGGGAATCGGAGTTGGTTTGCTGGTTCGTACTTACCAGGGCACCACACGGACCTTCAAGAGACGGCTTATGTAGTGGGTATAATGGTCATTAAGCATGCAATTTTATTCCAAATCGGAATTTTCTTATTTTTGAACTTTTAACTATGTTCATGAATATATAGAAAAAATAATAATAATATTTCGAGAGAGTGTGAATATTCATGGTGTGCGAGTGAAGAGTTGCTACTTTTTTTTTTCTTTTGTTTATAGGAATATGAGAGTGAGTGATGGATATTCATTATTCAGTGGACAGATGTTGTAGACTCCGCCTCTCTGTAAGTAACATGTTTTTTCTGTTCTAATACCCATACATTAAACTTGAGCTCTACTACTTGCAAAATAATGAGTATTTTAGCCTATCTGTTTGGATTGAGATGTGATACTAACTCTAATTAAAATACACGTTTTAGTTAAAGTTAGTATCACATTTCAGTCAAATGCTATCAAACATGAGAGAATGTGTGTTTACTTACTAAACCCAACTCTTAATCCTTCAAGCAAACCAAACCTTACTGTATATAAAAACAAGTAAACTTTTGTTCCCAGCTTTTTAGTCACCATATTTTTATTATCTTTTTTCCATTTTATGTTTTTTAGTCACCATATTGTAGAAAAGATATTGCATTTTGCTTATTTTGTAAGAATATTTATGAGAATTCTCAAGTATTAAATGAAACGAATGAAATGTTAAATAACCTCAACGTAGATGGGATGGAAGGGAAAAAAAAAGGTAGGAATAGGAATATAAGTAAAATAGACTAAAGCATCAAACTAAAAATTGTAAAATATTCGAGTCCAATTCAATAACATATCATTTTCATGATAACAATATTTGAATTTTATGCAAAATATAATTGCATGATAGATAATAAAAGAGAAATTATAGAAGCATATATTATAACAATGCAATTAATTGATTGAAGTTATTGTAGCTCCATGCATTTGCCTCGAAAACTAGTGCTTCGTTAGAGCATCAGGTACTTGATCCTGCGAGCATATACAAACACAAAATTAACTTTTAAATTATACATTATTTATTTCAAGATTGCACAAATTAAAAACAACACACATTTTCATGAACAGTGTTGATTAATTTCAAGGTGAAAAAAGTGACATTTTAATACCTTTCTTAAGAAATATAATTTGGCAAAGGAACTCTCCCAGACTCTATGAGTTCTATGTCATCAAGAAGCACTTGGTAGTGAATCTCCACTTCTTCCTCGGTCTTTCCACCACCCACTGCCTCGGCTATTTTTTGCCATCGATCCGGAGTGTCCTGGTTATACACGACCAAGGAAGTTTCAAATAGCTTGTCTTGATGCCATGTCCAACGCGCCCTAGACTCAACGAGATCCTGGTAGTGAGTCTTCACCTCCTCCGCTGTCTTTCCAAAACCCACTACCTTGGCCACTTTCTGCCAACTATCAGGAGTGTCCTTGTCGTATACAATCAAGGCAGTTTCAAATACTTTGTTTTGAGGCAATGTCCAACTCGAGCTAGACTCCATTTGATCGTCTTAGTAACCTATTGTAGGCAACTATGATATGCAGATATGTGAGACAATGGGTGATCTAGATATATATATATTGCTTGAACCAGTGGTAGGTTAGGGGGAGTTGGAGGTCATTGCTCTATTTCCATTACAAGAATAGTATAAGTGTTTAATTGCGGTTCAAATTTTTTTTATCTGAAAACGTGATTTCAACACTAGAGATAATGAAGATAAGAATAAAATAACAATAAAAATAAAAGGCACGGCTTGCGGATAAGTAACTTTTTTATAAATAGAAATAAAATCTCTAAATTTAAACTTTTTGCTTCTTGCACAACGTGAAATTACATCTATCAAATTACTTTATTATTAATTGATTGAACTGTTTGTTGTAGGTGCTTTTGTCGGGATGATTCGGATGTGGACTATTCGTTAGCACGGTACAAACATATATGATTAACGGGGTTTATTGCGTGTTTAAATAGGATTTAGTATGATGATCTAAAGATAAATAAGCAAAAACACACAAGAAGTAGCTTCTTAGAGAAGCTAAAGCTTTGAGGAGCTTGGGAGGTGTATTGTTTAGGGTTTTGGTAGGAATAATCAACTTATCTCACAAATGAGCCATTCTTAGGCATTATATACTAGTTTCTTGGGCTGCCCGGCCTTTACACGTGGCACACCCTTAATGGACCTCCTTTTCTGCCCGAAAAGGTGATGGGACGATGCATTTAATGCTAAACCGCCTCTGGTGGTCGTCCTCGCCGAGATGCCGAGGAGCTAGAAAACCTGCTCGTCTGGAAAACCTGCTCATCCGGCCATCTTCAAGAATGGTGGTCGCACTAGCCGTGCCGACCACGCTCTTTATTTTCCCCCCAGACTCGTAACACTTATCTTATTCTAACTAACTTTATATGTGCTCGCCAACATCTTTGGGCGAGCACTTAATTACATTAAATACATTACATTTATTACATATTGTTGGCTAGTCGTCGCACGACTTGGTTGACTGGTCGTCGCCACGCGAGCTGGTGAGTAGGACTGACTTGTCAAAGTTTGACTTCTTTGACTGGGTATAACATTTGCCCCCTGGTCGTCTTTCTTCGTGTTTGTTGAAATAGGAAGGCGGGCAATGTGATCGTCTTCTTGGAAGGCAGACTTGTCCTCGACAAGAAAATCAAAATCGAATCTTGATGACGAAAGTTGGAGGCGGTCGCCTCATTTCCCACGCCGAGCACGCTTTTCGAAGCGTCTTGATGACGAATTGATGTGACATGTGTCAGGCGCGTAGTCGGCGCCCGAAAATTTGAATTGTGCGCGTGGGCGCGTGCCGACCTCAAAGGTCGCGCGTGAGGCCACTTTCTTGCCTCGATTTTGGGGAAGACCCCAGAATTTTGGGAAAATTTCAATTTTGACCCCGTTTTCTTGCACATAGGTCCCTGAACACTTTTGCCTATAAATAGGACCTCAAACCTCTTGGAATCACTTTTCTCATTTTGCAACTTACGAATTTCTTCTCGAGTTCCTTCCAAGCCGTCTCTTCGAGTTTCTCCGGCGACTTTGGGTGGTTTTCGATCGGCAAAAAGGTAAATAACATACATTTTCTTCTTTAGAACTTCTTTCTCCCCTATTTCTATAGAAAAAATGGAGTCTGGTGGTGGCTCCGGTGGTGGTCCGCCGTCGTTGGACGGTGGTGCTGTTCCTTCCGACGAGGGTCCTCGCCTGGACCTGGTAGAGAGGGTGGTCTCCTCGGGTTCTGTAGTCCACTCCCCTGACCCCCTTAACGTTGGAGTTCCCAACCTTCCAGCCGACTGTTGGGGAGAAATGTTGGAAGTGGTCGGCGTAGCGGTCGCCAACGAGATTGATGAGTCTTCAAGGGAGGATGCCGGCAATGATGCCGAGGACGATGTTGAGGAGGTCGATTCAGATCTGGGCGACCTCGAATTGGATGTTGAAATGGGCGAGCAGCTTGACTCGGCCCGTGTCACAGAGACACTGACGAATACCCTCCGCGAGGAGTACAAAGAAGTTGTTCGCTATGCGGCGAGCATCAAAGATATTCTGAGCAGGCGAGAAGACCTCGATGGCGATGAGTTGTTTCGGGAAAGTT
The DNA here is from genome assembly GCA_963675135.1 of Galeopsis tetrahit. Lineage (NCBI taxonomy): Eukaryota > Viridiplantae > Streptophyta > Magnoliopsida > Lamiales > Lamiaceae > Galeopsis > Galeopsis tetrahit. Next base: position 86,054,497 of record OY776121.1, read on the forward strand.
ACTATCAGTACACTCTTGATTACCCGCCTAGAGAGATTCCTCGCACGTACCGAGAAGCGTATCAATCAAGGTATGCAGCCAGTGAGTATGCGAGCACTGTCTCCTCGTCCCAGCTGACAAACTCTCGGAAAAAATATCAACTGCCTTCAGACGTTTGCTTCTTCGTTCCTCGCGAAGATGAAAGGGCCGACCAGCCACCTGAGGGGATGGTCGCCGTTAACATTGGAATGATGGAGGCTGGACTGAGGTTCCCACTGCACCCCGGAATTACTAACTTCCTCCACTTTCTTGGGGTGACACCTTCTCAAGTGTTGCCGAATGGATGGTTAAACCTGATCGGACTCCTCATCATGTTCGGCCTAGAGGCCGTCGAGAACGGTTGTCGGAACACTTGGCTCAGTCCACGAGAGATCAATTATCTCCTCCAGGCGGTCGAAGCCGAGAAGAAGGTGGGCCATGGCTGGTATTATGTGAAGGGCCGTGATCGCTTCAAATTGGTCGAAGGGGTCCCAAACAAAATAAGAGACTGGAAAACCAACTGGTGGTGGGTTGCCGGGGACTGGAAAAGTGCCGAGAAGCCTGATGGATCCTCTGCTCGCATTCCCATTGCGACCGACTACCAAAGAATTCGTGGTAAGTCTTTTTATTTGTGCTCGTTCTTGTCTATACTGAATAACTCCTCACTTTTGTAGGTGAAACTGTTCGTGCGAAAACCGCCGAGCACCGTCTATCGCCTTTATTTCAATACCATATCTGTTGCGTAGCTCGTCATCGCTACTTGGAGAGGTCTTGCCGTTTTCTGAACAAGGAGTGTATGCGAGAGCGAGCAGGTCTCAGAGTACCTCCTCATCACTTCACTCGAGAGTTTCCTCCAGGTATAAAATTGTTTCCAAGTCTCGAGTGAAATTTCTTTTCTTCTTCGTAAGAACTGACTCTTCGTTCCTTACTAGTTGTTCCCCAGAAAATCATCACCTATCTTCCTCCGACCGTCGAACTCGAACAAGTGATGGTGAACAAAACTTTGCGAGCAGCGATGGCCAGCCGTGAGTGCGCAATCGTTGAAGGCGCCAACAAAAGGAAAGATCGGCCGGAGGCCATGGATGCTCCTCCAAAGAAGGTCGCTAAAACGGTTCGAGGGGTAATCGCCCTCCTCCCGCCGAGCAAAGAGTCTCGCCGGGGAGGACTCCACCGAGGGGGAATCCGCCACCCCCCAAACTGCCATCCCCTCCTCGCAGGACGAAAAGGACGAGGGAAGTAGCTACGAGCTCGTCGGCCGAGCAAAGGGCCCCCGGGGACATCACACTACTCTGCTGGAATGCCGAACGGGTTGCCAAGTAAGCTTTTAAACAAGTGCTTTTAAATATTTCTTAGAAGTATCTTTTCTGATCGTCTTTGTTCTTTCTCAGGATTATCGAGCACCCGGTTGCCGAACCTTTCAATGAGGATCTCCTCAACTATTACCGGTCGCGGGACCCAGCCGACGACGACGCGCTAAGCCAAGTTGTGATCAAGGCAATGAAGAATTTTCCCCGTTCGCTAACCATAAAGTACATCGACGAGGTTGAGCACCACAATTCTGCCGAGAACGCGAGATTGATCGCCGTCGAAGCTAGTCGCTTCTCTTACGCGGCTGAGAAGCTTTCCCTCCAGATATTTGATCATCGAAAAACCAACGAGGAGAAAAGGGCGGCGATCGCCCGACTGACCAAGGCTAATGCTGTTCTTGAGAAAAAGGTGGCCGATTCTGAGGCCCAACTCGATGCTGTTCGGAAGAAAGATCAAGAAGATCTCCAAATGATCGAAGATCTCTGTGCTCGCCTCAAGAGTTCCGAGGACGCGCTCGCTGCTGCCCGCGAAGAGGTGACCACCCTGCAAACTCGTCTCATTTCTGTTGAGGACGATTTAGCCACTCTTCGGCGGGAGCTGGTCGCTGTGAAGAAAGAGCGAGATGAACAGGCTTACCTCGCTGGATCTGGGGCCGTTTATGCGGTAGCACTCACTACCCACGAACTTGTTCGTCATTTCAAAGAGATTCATCCAGAAGTGGACTTGACCGAGCTCGGCGGTTTTATTGACAATCTTCTCATGGAGGAAGAACCTGTCGTAGGCTCAACTCTCCCCCTGCTCGATCTGATGGGCATGGGCCTCATGTTTCCTCGCCTCTTGGCGCTTCCGGTATACTTTAAGAGTCCGCCCGTACTCTCCCTAGTTCAACAGGGCGAGCAGAGTGCTACTGTCGAGGAAGGGGCTGTTGGCGAGCAGGGTGCTACTTCCGAGGAAGGGGCTGCTGGCGAGGAAGATGCTGCAGAGGTTTGAGATCAACCATAAACCTGCTCGGCAATTCCTTATTTCTTTACTTTTTGCAACTGTAGCCACTAGGGCCTTTTTGTAGTGCTCGGCCATAGAGGCCTCTTTTGTAATCTCAGCCTATTAAGGTTTTTCAATGAATGGAACTTTTTTGCTTATGATGTGTTCGTTTATTTTGAGTGATCGTCGTCGTCACTTATTTGCAAGCATCACTTTAAGAAAGAGTACTTGTCTTTTAGAGTTAACCATTCGTCGGTTGAACTCGTTTGTTTTTCAAAGTAGTGATCGTCGTCATCACTACCTTGCAAGCATCGTTTAAGAAAGAGTACTTGTCTTTTATAGTTAACCATTCGACGGTTGAACTCGTTTGTTTTTCAAGTAGTGATCGTCGTCGTCACTACCTTGCAAGCATCGTTAAGAAAGAGTAATTGTCTTTTAGAGTTAACCATTCGACGGTTGAACTCTTTCCTTAGTTGGCTACGCAGAGCCTTATCTAAAAATTCTAAAATTTTTCTAACACTTTGATGAAACTTAGAAATTGACATACATTGATATGAATCTAGATACAAACTATACACATGCATAAAATTTGAAATACTTACTGATAATATTTCTTGAGATTGATCGCATTCCACGGGTACTTGCTCGGCTTGTCGTCCAGATCTTCTAGCTCGTAAGATCCGTTTGAAAGCGTGCGCGTTATACGCTACGGGCCCTCCCAAGTCGGGCCAAGTATACCTATGGACTGTTCCGTTGCCCGTCGAAGTACGAGTTGGCCAATAGTGAATTGCCGAGCACGTACTTTGGTGTTATAGTAGCGTTCTGATCTTTGTTTGTAGACCACATTCTTCTTGTCCACTGTAAGTCTTCGCTATTCAAGGAAATCCAAATCGGCGAGTTGTGCGTTGTTGTTCAACTGCTCGTCATAGTTAGCCACACGAAAGGTGGCGACCTGTCCTTCTGCTGGTATGACAGCCTCTGTTCCGAACGTGAGCGCGAACGGAGTTTCTCCTGTGGAGTTTCTCATGGTCGTCTGATATGCCCATAGCACCATGTGCAGCTCGTCGGCCCACTTGCCCTTCAATCCATCCAGCTTTGCCTTCAAAGTGTGCTTAATTATCTTATTTATGGCCTCTACCTAACCATTTGATTGTGGATGATAAGGCGTTGAGAAAAGCTTCTTGATGTTCCATTTTGAGCAGAACTCCAGCATGTCTTGACTGTTGAACTGCCGTCCGTTGTCCGTCACGATAGCTTGTGGTAGGCCAAACCTGCAAATTATATTCTTCCAGATGAAGTTTGTCATTTGAGCGGACGTGATGGTCTTCAGCGCCTTTGCCTCCGTCCATTTGGTGAAGTAGTCGACTGCTACAACGACGAACGTTACTCCCCCTACAGCTGGTGGGAAAGGTCTTATGATGTCGATCCCCCACTTCGCGAAAGGCCAAGAACTATACACCGAGGTGAGCTCGTCTGGTGGTGAGTGTATGGCGGGAGCGAAAGCTTGACATCTCTTGCACGTCTGCGCCTAGTGGATTGCGTCCTTCTTCAGGGTAGGCCAAAAGTAGCCCTGTCTCATGATCTTTAAAGCGAGTGCTTGCCCCCCTGTGTGATTTCCACATACTCCATCGTGGATTTCATGCATGACGATCTTTGCTTGATCTTCTCCAAGGCATTTTTCAACAAAGGCATTGAAAAACCTCGTTTGTACAGCTGGTCGCCAAAAATAGTGTATCTGGCCGACCTCAACTGCAGCCTGGTCGCCTTTACCTTATCTTCCGGGAGCTCGCCGGTCTTGATATACCTCGTGATCGGCGTTATCCAGTCCTCGTCGCTGGTCGCTTCAACCTGCAAAATTTGACTTCTGCTCACTGATGGGGAAGAAATTTTAGTGATCGTCGCTTCTAAAAATATTGCCTCCCCCTCTGAAGTGGCCAGTCGAGCTAGGGCGTCTACTTGCGTATTCTCCTCTCTAGGGATTTGCTCGATGTGTATTTGGTCGAATTGCTCGAGAAATCCTCTCACCAAATCTTGATACTTCAACATCTGGTCGCCGCGAGCCTCGTACTCGCCTGTAATTTGACATACCACCATCTTGGAGTCAGAAAAAAATTTCAGCTTTTTGGCGCCTACGGCCATTGCCATCTTGATTCCAGCGACCAAAGCCTCGTACTCTGCCTCGTTGTTGGTCGCCTGATACTCGAACTCGATCGCCGAAGCAAAAGTTTGTCCGGACGGGCTGGTGAGGACGATTCCTGCCCCCGCTTTGGTGCTCGTCGATGAGCCATCGACGAGCAGTACCCAAGGAAGTTCGATTTCCTTGTCAAGGTCATTCGGGAAAGTGAGTTCCACTATGAATTCTGCCAACACTTGTCCCTTGATCGCTGTTCTGGGCGCGTAGGTGAGCCCAAATTGTCCGATTTCCATCGACCATTTCAAAAGCCTTCTAGTGGTATTCGGGCGATGCACTGCTTGCCGAAGAGGAAAGGTCGTCAGGACGACCACCTCGTGGTCGAACAGGTACTGCCTCAATTTTCTCACGCTCATGACTAAAGTGTACGCCAATTTTTCCATCGGAGTATATCTCAACTCCGCATCTCTCAGTGATTGACTTACATAGTATATTGGCAGATGTGTGCTCCCCTCTGCTCGGACGAGCACTGAACTGATCGCACAGTCAGTGGCCGCCAAGTAGAGATACAAAATTTCGCCCGGGACTGGCTTAGATAGGACCTTCGGATCCAATAGATATTCCTTCAGCTTTTCGAAAGCCTTCTCACACTCGTCGATCCATTCGAACCTCCCTTTTTTCAAAGCATCGAAAAATGGTTTGCAATGATCGCCCGTTCGTGCAATGAATCTGTTCAGCGATGCTAGGCATCCTGTCAACCTCTGTACTTCTTTTACATTCCTTGGGCTTTGCATGTCGATGACCGCTTGAATTTTACTTGGATTCGCTCCGATGCCCCTCTGGCTAACCAAGTGCCCCAGAAATTTTCCAGAGCCAACTCTAAAACTGCACTTCTTTGGATTCAACTTCATATTATACTCTTTCAGAATATCGAATGTCATGGCGAGGTGGTGTAGGTGATCTTCTTTCCGCAGGCTTTTGACAACGATGTCGTCGATATAAACCTCCACCATCTCGCCGATGTGTTTCTCAAACATCTTGTTTACCAGTCTTTGGTACGTTGCCCCCACATTTTTCAAACCAAAGGGCATTCTCTTCCAGCAATACATGTCGATTGCCGTCATGAAAGTTGTATGTCGCTGGTCGTCGGGATGCATCGCAATCTGATGGTACCCTGCGAAAGCGTCCATAAAAGTAAGCATTTTGTGCCCCGCTGTATTGTCTACCAGATGATCGATGTGTGGCATCGGAAAATGATCTTTAGGACAGGCATCGTTCAGATCTGTGAAGTCTATACACAATTGCTACGACCCGGTCGTCATACGGACGAGCACTGGATTTGCCAACCACTTGGGATCAATGTTCAATCTATGTTCAATCTGGCCCAAACTTTCTTCGTTTTTGAGTGATGGGTCTTTTTGTCGGATCAATGTTCAATCTATGACAGGTATGATTCATATCGATGCCTGATTGGGTGTGAGATTGCTCGTTTTTGTACTCATTATTGCTATGTTATCGTAGCATTTTGATGTGATTTTGGTCGTAATTGATAGAAATGGTGCTATTAACCTTGTTGTTAAGGAATGTGTTCAAAGTGTTGGAAACAAGGTGAAATAGTCCGTTTTAGAAGGAAAACGAGCATCGGCGCGTGGGAATTGAAGTTCGGTTGGAGGACAAGAAGGAAAGCCAAGGAAAAGTGTTAGAAAAATCAAAGTAGCAGAAGTCACTCGGCCGGCCGAGTGGGATCACACTGGCGGCCGAGTGAGAAAAACTTCCAGAAACTTTCTGGAACTGCCTTGTCACTCGGCCGGCCGAGTGATTTCACACTGGCGGCCGAGTGACTTAACACTGGCGTCCGAGGGATTTAACACTGGCGGCCGTTTGACTTCTGGAACCAATTTTGGTTCTGGAAGTTCCCCTCACTCGGTTGACCGAGTCAACTCACGATTTTCGGGGTTTTTTGAGAATTTTGAAGAACTTCAAGGACCAAAGTGCTAATTTCGTCTCACACACTCTTGGAAGCTTTAAATAGCTTCAAAAACTCAGTTTGTAGAGACTTTTGGCCCTCATTTATTACAACTCTTGAAACCGTCATCTTAATCTCCATTTCCACATTTATTGCTCATTTAATTCATAGTTTAGCTTCAAGATAGAGTACTTAGCGTAGGTTTTTGAAGAAGAAGGCTCCACACTTTTGTAATAGCTAGGTATTTTGAAGAAACAACAAGGTGACTTCAAACCATTCTCTCATTTTCTATATAATTCCATATTTAATGTTTATCTTGAGTTCTTTTTATGTTTTAGCCATGGGTGTTTCTCAAAACACCATGGGCTAAGTTTATTTATGCTTTGGGTGTTCTAAAACCATGTGAATATTGAGTTTGGAATTGTTTAAGCTTTGTTATTGTTAAGATTAGATTTTTTGCTTCTTTTAATGGGTATTATTGGTACTTTGTATGTTAACTTCTATTAATCCATATTTAGATGCATGTTTAGCGTAGACGAGAGTTACATGGACATGTCTATATTTATGGTGTGAGTTGTTGGTATGCAAATGTGTTAGTTATACTTTTAATTCGTCGAGAGAGAGTTAATCGTATTAGGACCCCATTAAAGGACATTAATTACTTGAATGGTTGTTTGAGTAGTTGGTGAGGATTAGGAAGAAAACCTTATTACCGGGTTTGGGAACACCTTAGAATTAAGGCTATATGACCCGAAGGGAAATGGTTGTCATCCTAGCATTTAGGTGCTCTTAGCAAATATTGATTAAAGCAATTAACAAAGTAAAAGTAATTCCTCTCTATTTCACTAGGTGGAGAACACCCGAAGCATTCTCTCACTCTTGCACTTCTTCGAATTAAATTCGTAGTTGTTCTTTGTTTTAATTGTTAAATTCTTGCTTAGTAGTAATTTTCTTTGTTTAGTTGTGGTAATTTCTCTTATTGGTGCTTTTCTCACTTTTAGTAGTATAAATCACTTGTTAGTTTCTAGGTTGGTAGTTGATTTAATTTCTAGCATCTTGGTAGTAACTTAGCTTTAATTTTAGAAATCCATAAACCCGAAACCGTAGTTACATTAGCTATTACAACACAAAACTCTAGGGATCCATTGCACAAACTCACCTCCTAGGTCGAAACTACTTGGTCGAATACTTCCATTACTACTACGAACCCTTATGCTTGAGGGGAAGTAGTTAGTCAACACTTAGTGACCAAAAATTCGTTCAAGTCAATGCCCACCATATCTTCGTGCGACCATGCGAATGCCCCGATGTTTGCTTTTAAAAAAGCGATCATTTCTGCCCTCAATTGTTTTGGCAAATTTGACCCTACAAATACTTCGAGCTCTGGGCGAGCATCATTTAAGTGGATTGTTTCAAGGTCCACCGCTGGAGTTGCCCGTTCTTTGGGTTCTTTCCAACGAGGATCCTCGATTCCGAAATCTAGCTCAATACCTAACCTAGGTTCCAAATCTGGAACCCGGTCGTCGACCACCTCAGGAGGTACCTGGTCGTCAATTTGATCATGCTCGTCGATCTCCATTGGAGTGTGCTCGTCCATCCCTACTTGGTGGTCGTCACGGATCTGACTTGACTCCCCAATTTCTATTTTTCGATATTTGTAGGGAAATCCCTCCAAGTAGTTCAATCTTGTCTTTTTGTTAGGACACATAATATACTTTCCAACCATAGGATGCTCTTTAGAATGTCGCTTGGCAAAACGGACAAGACACTCCCTCGCCCGGACCTGATCACCCTTGACGGTTATAACTCATGTCGGTGTTGGAAATTTAATACAGTAATAGTAAGTAGAGGCGATCGCCTTAAATTCATCGAAGAAAGGTCGGCCGAGGAAAGCATTATAGGACGAGGGCATATCGACGATCTTGAAGTCGAGCTGCCTCGTGTAGTGCATTGCTGGCTCTTTCGTCGAAGCCGGCTCCAATGATAGCCTAATCCTTCCCAGCGGATGGGAGCGGGTGTCACCAAAACCCACTATTATATCGTCGCAAGGCTCGACGTATTCAGTATATCCACCGAGGGCATCCAAGGTATGCTTGAAAAGGACATTGGTATATGCCCCGGTGTCGACCATCAGGTGATGGACATTCGTTCCCATAATCTTCCCGGAGATAACCAAAGAGTCGTTGTTTGGCTGTACCACGCCGTTCAGGTCGTCCTTTGAGAAAGTGACCTGGTGGGATGGGGGCTTCTCGGCAGCCGGGGCAATGCACACTTGGTGAACGTTGTTAAGTGCTCGCATCTCGCTCTGCTGTCGGCGAACAGACAGAGCAGTTCCAGGATGGGTGCCCCCAAGGGGACCTTCTATCACTTCAAACTCCCCGCCGACAAAATCGACGTCGCCTGGAGGACCGTTCGGAATTGGGGGGAGTAGCTTCTGGCAATTGATCTGTTGGCGCAAATCCTGGTCGCCCTCGCCGTCGTCGCGGCGCTTCTTCCCACGGTTGTCGCCATGTCCACCAACGGGTTTGATAAACTCGGCGAGCTTGCCTTCGTTGTACAGCTTGTACAGATTTTTCAACAGATCACGGCACTCGTTTGTGTGGTGGCCGATTGAATTGTGGTAGTTGCAGAATTTGTTTCTATCCAAATTGCTCTCATTTGTATGCATCACCTTCGCCGGAGGGAGCATATTCCTTGCCCCGATCGCATCGAGAATGGCCCTTGGAGCAAGTGCAAGGGTCTCCTTAAACTGAGTGATCTCTGGGGCCTCTTCAAAAGGCCTGAAATTTGATGGGCGAGGACTGTTGCCCTGCGTTACCACCCTCTTCGGCTGGGAAGATTCCCCAGTTGCGGCACTCTTCTTAGGCCACGCTCTTTTGGCCGCCTCAGGCTGCTCGTTAGCCTTAGCGGTGTCCAAAATTTCTTCCATCTGGATGAGGTTTCCAGCCCTATTACGGAAATCCGCATAGGATATTGGGAAAAGAGTATTCATAGATTCCCAAATCTTGGAACCTATCCTCAGACCGGAGACGGCTGAAATCAGCTTGGTCTCATCATTTACGGGCTCCCCGTCGATTACCAACCTATCGAATCTCTCGATGAAGTCCTTCGATGACTCAGTTGGGCTTTGGCGAACGTTCGCCAGACGTTGCTTGGGCGCTGGGCGAGCAGCAATGGAGCCGTAGTAGGTCAGAAATTGCTACCCCAGCTCAATGAAAGAGCTTACGGATCCGGCCCCCAATGTTGTGTACCAACGATGAGCCCGATCTCCTAAAGTTAAAGAGAAGTTTCTGCATTGGGTAACCTCTGTTGCCCCTATTGAGGCAATATAATTCGAGTACTTTGACAAGTGCACCCTTGGGTCGGACAAGCCATCGTACGCCGTCATAGCAGGCATCTGAATCTTCCTCTGAATGGGGGCGGTGAGGATCATGATACTTAGGGGCGAGGTGGGCAGAGTGACCGACGGGATGTTGCCTTGTTTTGATGCGGCCACCTCTGCTCGCAAATTTTGAACCTCCAGCTTCAACTGTTTCTGGATTTCAGCAAATTGTGCGATCTGCCCTTCCTCGGCAGTTTGTGGTCGCGGCACATCATGCTCGTCATGATGGCTTCGATGCGATGAGGTCGGCCGATCAGATCGGTTCCGGTGTGATCGCTCAGGAGAGTGATGGATAGACCTCTTGGGTCGATAACTGTGATAGCTCTTCCCTGGTGCTCGCTTGTCCCCCACGCGATCTAAAGCGGAGACTCTATCTCCCTGTCCTCTTTTTTGGTGATCGCCCTTGCCTAGGTGACCACCCAAATCAAAGTGTACCGGGCGAGGAGCTCTACCATCTTTGTAGACCACCCTGTCAAAGACTGAATTCTGCGATTCTCCCACGTGAGAGTGGTCGCAGGCCTTTTCTTTCCCTTCTCGGCGGGGACGAACCGAGATTGAGTGATACGAGTGCTCGGCCTCGTCGCCCTTGCCGGCCTTAGAGATTCTGGGGAATTTACTTTCTCAAGTTCCTCGGCCTCGTTCTTCCTACTCTTTTCATTGAGGAAGTCAGTTAAATCCCTCAGATTCTGGGGATCGTTCATAATCGCCTAGAGATTAATGTTGTTGGGATATGAATATCCCTAGTTTAGTTTTGATAAACCAAATCAAACATGTAATAGGATAAGTTGTATTGTATAGACAACTTTATTATACATCTTGTAATAGATAGGACTCCGGTTAGAAGATAAGACTTGTCAATGCTCAAGAAGAGAAGAGAATACCAAGACCAGAAGTCTCCTGATAAGATGAGTTGAACTCATCTTATAGGATAAGAAGAGTAAGAGCAAGATGAGTATACACAAGCAGAGTAGAAGTCTTCTTACCAGCAGAGTAGAAGTCTTCTTACCAGCAGAGTGAAGTCTACTTACCAGCAGAGTAGCAGTCTTCTTACCAGCAGAGTAGAAGTCTTCTTACCAGCAGAGTAGAAGTCTTCTTACCAGCAGAGTGAAGTCTTCTTTCCAGTAGAGTAGAAGTCTTCTTACCAGCAGAGTAGAAGTCTTCTTACCAGTAGAGTAGAAGTTTTCTTACCAGCAGAGTAGAAGTCTTCTTACCAGCAGAGTGAAGTCTTCTTACTAGCAGGGTAGAAGTCTTTTTACCAGCAGAGTAGAAGTCTTCTTACCAGCAGAGTGAAGTCTTCTTACCAGCAGGGTAGAAGTCTTTTTACCAGCAGAGTAGAAGTCTTCTTACCAGCAGAGTGAAGTCTTCTTACAAGCAGAGTAGAAGTCTTCTTACCAGCAGAGTAGAAGTCTTCTTACACAATTAAAGGAAGGCCAATCAAGGATTGACAATATTCGTGCACAAGAAAGGAAAGTCAAAGATATCATTGAAATTACATGACAATGGTAATATTCAATCATATCATATCAAGAGATTGCCAATTCCTAAATTAGTGGAGATTTGAATGCAATCATCCAACGGTAACATTCAAATCTCAACACTATATAAATGAGTCCATACATCATTGGGAGTGTGAAGAGGTGTGAGATGCAGAGGTAGAGCAAAGTTCTTAAAGTCCAGAAATAAGAAGAGCTCAAGAAGATCGTTCATGAAGATTCAACACGCATCACCTCATCCCAAGTGAGTGAACTCATAACATCTAAACCAGTGCAGCCACTTATATATCCATAGCTTAGAGAGAATTTCTCAATCCTAGCATGAGGCTAAAACAGATTGTAAGGGAAATTCTCACTTAGTTCATATACACAAAACCCACCTTCTACCATAAAACCCTAGAAGTCAAGTTGAGTGTTCATCACTGTAAAGAGTCCAAGTGCTCTATAATCACTTGTGGAGTGAAGTGCAAGTGCTTCCAATCACTTGTGGAGACCGCAACAGTTAAGGAACTAGCTCAGATCTCAAAGTCCTACCCTTGGGACTATAAAGGACAAGCCCTTGTAATTTTTAGTAAATTAAAGTGATTAAACATCACGTTAGGACGTGAGAGTGGACGTAGGAACGTATATCCGAACCACTATAAATTACTGTGTTATTTACATTCTGCACTTTATTTTTCAAGTCTTTTCATACATATTTGTGCATAAAATGTTTTACACACTGTATTTAATAAATAGACGAGTATAATATTTATGTGCACACTACAATTCCGCACTTAACTCCGATAGGTAATTAATCAGCCGACTAACTAGTCCTAGGCCCCTAGTGAAATCAGCGGACTAGTTACTTTGAAGAGTTAGTATATTTTCCACACCATCAGCAGACATCAAGTCAGCTGATCTTACACTCGTCTCAGGGACCAACAAGTGGTATCAGAGCCGTGTGTTCAAAAGGCCATTGCTTTGATTTTTTGATTTTCGAAAATCTGCACTTTTTCTGTTGTTTTCAGAATTTAGCGTGTGAGTACACTTTTTAAGTGGAATTGATGTTTTGAATCGAACTCACTGCTTTGCAATGATGTGTAATGCTTTTTGACCAAATTCCATCGTTTGAGCCATCAAAAACACGTTTTTCTGTTTTCAATGGTCACCTGAATAGATCTGTTTTTTAAAAACTGTTTTGCATGCATTTTGTTTTCATAAAAATAATACTTGCATGTATTTGGATAATTTTGTGATAAGAACAGGTCAACAACTAAGGGGGAACTTCAGCTTAGCTGAGTTCTAGCCCTATCTGGATTTACACGCGTATGAGCAAGAAGAGGAGATCAAGATGATCAAGTTGTTAGAAGACCTGAAGGCAAGAAGAGCTTAATTGGAAGTCGTCTGATTTGCAACATATCAGCTGAAGAGTAGAAAAGAAGACCTTTGTAATAGCTGATTAGGTGAGTCTGTGCTTGTAAAGTGCAATATTAATAAAACTCATCTTTTTAACTTTTGGAGATAACATCTAGTTATCTCATCTGATGACAACTTCTAATTGTCCTCATACAAAAGCCTTATGTTTTTACTCTTCTGCACTATTATATGGACTCTAGCACTGTCTGTTCTTTATTGCTTCAGTTAGTGTTAGATGATTTGGTTATATCAAAAAGGGGGAAATTGTTGGGATATGAATATCCCTAGTTTAGTTTTGATAAACCAAATCAAACATGTAATAGGATAAGTTGTATTGTATAAACAACTTTATTATACATCTTGTAATAGATAGGACTCTGGTTAGAAGAGAAGACTTGTCAATGCTCAAGAAGAGAAGAGAAGATCAAGACCAGAAGTCTCCTGATAAGATGAGTTGAACTCATCTTATAGGATAAGAAGAGTAAGAGCAAGATGAGTATACACAAGCAGAGTAGAAGTCTTCTTACCAGCAGAGTAGAAGTCTTCTTACCAGCAGAGTAGCAGTCTTCTTACCAGCAGAGTAGCAGTCTTCTTACCAGTAGAGTAGAAGTCTTCTTACCAGCAGAGTGAAGTCTTCTTACCAGCAGAGTAGAAGTCTTCTTACCAGCAGAGTGAAGTCTTCTTACCAGCAGAGTAGAAGTCTTCTTACCAGCAGAGTAGAAGTCTTCTTACCAGCAGAGTGAAGTTTTCTTACCAGCAGGGTAGAAGTCTTCTTACCAACAGAGTAGAAGTCTTCTTACCAACAGAGTAGAAGTCTTCTTACCAGCAGAGTAGAAGTCTTCTTACACAATTAAAGGAAGGCCAATCAAGGATTGACAAGATTCGTGCACAAGAAAGGAAAGTCAAAGATATCATTGAAATTACATGACAATGGTAATATTCAATCATATCATATCAAGAGATTGCCAATTCCTAAATTAGTGGAGATTTGAATGCTATCATCCAACGGTAACATTCAAATCTCAACACTATATAAATGAGTCCATACATCATTGGGAGTGTGAAGAGGTGTGAGATGCAGAGGTAGAGCAAAGTTCTTAAAGTCCAGAAATAAGAAGAGCTCAAGAAGATCGTTCATGAAGATTCAACACGCATCACCTCATGCCCAGTGAGTGAACTCATAACATCTAAGCCAGTGCAGCCACTTATATATATCCATAGCTTAGAGAGAATTTTCCAATCCTAGCATGAGGCTAAAACAGATTGTAAGGGAAATTCTCACCTAGTTCATATACACAAAACCCACCTTCTACCATAAAACCCTAGAAGTCAAGTTGAGTGTTCGTCACTGTAAAGAGTCCAAGTGCTCTATAATCACTTGTGGAGTGCAAGTGCAAGTGCTTCCAATCACTTGTGGAGACCGCAGCAGTTAAGGAACTGGCTCAGATCTTAAAGTCCTACCCTTGGGACTATAAAGGACAAGCCCTTGTAATTTTTGGTAAATTAAAGGGATTAAACATCACGTTAGGACGTGAGAGTGGACGTAGGAACATATATCCGAACCACTATAAATTGCTGTGTTATTTACATTCTGCACTTTATTTTTCAAGTCTTTTCATACATATTTGTGCATAAAATGTTTTACACACTGTATTTAATAAATAGACGAGTATAATATTTATGGGCACACTACAATTCCGCACTTAACTCCGATAGGTAATTAATCAGCCGACTAACTAGTCCTAGGCCCCTAGTGAAATCAGCGGACTAGTTACTTTGAAGAGTTAGTATATTTTCCACACCATCAGCAGACATCAAGTCAGCTGATCTTACACTCGTCTCAGGGACCAACAAATGTTCACGTTTGGATTGACCGGAGCCGGTGGAGGGGGTTCGTTCCCTTCAGGCGGTGGGAATCGTGGGATTCCATCACGTTCAGAGTGATGAGATGTCATTTGTAGTGATTCTGAGATCGGTTACAAAGATAAGAAAAAACTGTTCTAGACTATGAAGATCTTAAACACAAGATCCGAGTTCTTACGCAGAAGAACGTGCTAAAACTACAAATTTGTGAAAGACAAACACAAAAAGTGCTAGAAACAGTAAATCAGGGAGATCAAACTCCAAAATATGCCTAAATATTACAAATACTCAAGAACGTAAGAAATACGTAAACGATGTTCTAAAAGGTATTTCTACCGATTAAAACGTGAAATAAAGAGTTTTCGAGCCGATCGTTCGATGATCGGTTGAAGATTTGATGATGAACACGCAAAAGGTCCCCTCCTTCTAGCGCCAAATATTGTAGGTGCTTTTGTCGGGATGATTCGAATGTGGACTATTCGTTAGCACGGTACAAACATATATGATTAACGGGGTTTATTGCGTGTTTAAATAGGATTTAGTATGATGATCTAAAGATAAATAAGCAAGAACACACAAGAAGTAGATTCTTAGAGAAGCTAAAGCTTTGAGGAGCTTGGGAGGTGTATTGCTTAGGGTTTTAGTAGGAATAATCAACTTATCTCACAAATGAGCCATTCTTAGGCATTATATACTAGTTTCTTGGGCTGCCCGGCCTTTACACGTGGCACACCCTTAATGGACCTCTTTTTCTGCCCGAAAAGGTGATGGGACGGCGCATTTAATGCTAAACCGCCTCTGGTGGTCGTTCTCGCCGAGATGCCGAGGAGCTGGAAAACTTGCTCGTCCGGAAAACCTGCTCGTCCGGCCATCTTCAAGAATGGTGGTCGCACTAGTCGTGCCGACCACGCTCTGTATTTTCCCCCCAGACTCGTAACACTTATCTTATTCTAGCTAACTTTATATGTGCTCGCCAACATCTTTGGGCGAGCACTTAATTACATTAAATACATTACATTTATTACATATTGTTGGCTAGTCGTCGCACGACTTGGTTGACTGGTCGTCGCCACGCGAGCTGGTGACTAGGATTGACTTGTCAAAGATTGACTTCTTTGACTGGGTATAACACTGCTAACTCAAAATAATAATAGTAGGGGTAAAAATTCAGTACCCCTGGAGTTATGATCACATGGCCGGACCTAAAAGAACGCTTATGGGCGTGGAGCCTGCCTCACACAAAGCCCTACAATGCCATGGTTGAGAAAGGGTTATAAAAATTAAGTAGTGTTGTTCATACCAACAAAGTGCATCTTTTCTAGTGCTCACTTTGAAAGAACTCTAAGATTAAGCGTGTTTGACCTAAAGCAATTCATGATGGGTTCAGGGTACATGTGAGTGAGGACAAGCAACGTTAAAAAAAAAAACTCATGTTGGTTTGTGAGGACTATAAATTTAATAGTTTGATTGGATTTCAAATGTATAAAGTGTTGGTAGGAACAAAGCCGGGGAACTAAGTTGACAGTCCAGGAATTAGCTAATCACATGCAATAAAAGAAAACTACTTTGGAAGGATAGGAATGATAGCAAGTTCAGGTTCGAGAATGCTTGGTTTTTGGAAAAATCGTTTGATCAAGTGATGGTAAAAATCTGGGAAAAAGGTATTGTAGGTGCAAGCTTGCCGCATACATTGAGAAATTGTAGCACCAAACTGAGAGAGTGGGCATCTGGAACAGTGGTACAAGTTAATAAGCGCATCCAAATGATCACTCAACAACTGAACACGTTAGAAGTTGGTGATGATACGGAGTTGGAGAAGGAGTTGGAAATATTATACAGCCAACAAGAGGCAATGTGGCATCAAAGGGCAAGAGTGAACTGGATGACATTGGGGGACAGAAATACAACTTATTTCCACAATAAAGCCACGGCCAGGAGGAATATAAATGGAATTGAAGGACTATTGGATGATCAAGGAGCTTGGTGCACTCTGAAACCGGATATTGAAAGAATTGTGACAAATTTTTATACAAAACTCTTCTCTTCAGATGAGCCGTCTGATGAAGATGTGAGAAGGATAACAACAAATACGACCCCGATTGTAACAAGAAGAATGAATGAAATGCTTGCAGCTAGATACACGAGGGAGGAAGTGAACAAAGCTGTTTTCGAGCTTCATCCATCAAAGGCCCCGGGTCCGGATGGATTCCCAACTAGCTTCTTCCAACACACTTGGAAAATTACGGGGGAGGGCACTACGGCAGCCATTTTGAAAATACTAAATGAGGACGGAGATATCAAGGAGTGGAATGACACTTGGATCACACTCATACCCAAGAAGGACAGCCCAAGGAACATCTCGGAGTTTAGACCAATCAGCCTAAGTAATGTCTCATACAGAATCTTGGCTAGAGTAATCACAAATCGATTGAAACAAGTCTTACCAAACTTGGTGGATGAGAGTCAAAGTGCCTTCGTTAAAGGTAGACTAATCTCGGATAATGTCGTAATTGCATATGAGTGTGTGCATTGGCTCAGGAGAAACAAGAGTAGGAAAGGGTATGCAGCCCTTAAATTAGACATGAGCAAGGCCTACGACAGGATCGAATGGAATTACTTGGATAAACAGCTCTTGTGCCAAGGCTTCGATGACAAATTCAGGAAGCTAATAATGAAATGTGTGTCAACTGTTACTTACGCCTTCAAGATCAATGACACCATAATGGGGAAAGTGACACCCACACGAGGGTTAAGGCAAGGAGACCCTCTCTCCCCCTTCCTGTTCGTTTTGTGTGCGCAGGGCCTCTCCTCACTGATTAAGGCTAAAACAGTAACAAAAGAACTCACTGGAGTATCGATAGCAAGGGCTGCACCAATGATTACGCATCTTCTCTTCGCGGATGATAGTCTTGTGTTTTTCAAAGCGAATGCAGAGAATGGAAAGTGCTTAAAGAACATACTAAGGGATTATGAAAGGGCATCGGGGCAAGTGATTAATTTTGAAAAATCCGCGATCACCTTCAGCCCAGGCACAGAGCAAAGAGAAAAGAGTGTGATCAAGACCCTACTAAATATCCGAATTCAGCAAGGCCACAACATTTACCTAGGAATGCCTACATTTTCGCTTCAAGGAAAGAAGATGCAATTCTCATACCTTGTGGATAAGATGCAGAAGCAAGTGGACGATTGGAAAAATAAAGACTTCTCCGAGGGGGGCAAAGAGGTCCTTATCAAATCCGTTCTACAGGTCATACCGACATACGTGATGTCTTGCTTCAGACTACCTGTTCATGTGTGTATGTCATTGGAGAAAATATGTGCAAACTTCTGGTGGGGAATGAAAGAGAAAGGATATAGAATGCATTGGCAAAAATTGGAGAAAATGTGTAGAAGTAAGAATGAGGGAGGCTTGGGATTCAGGAGGATGGTGGAGTTTAATAAGGCTCTTCTAGCAAAACAAGTTTGGAGAATGTTAACACAACCAGACTCGCTTGTTAGTAGACTATTTAAGGCACGATATTTCAAACACTCGGACATTATGGAAGTCGGTGTCTCAAGTAGCTCGTCATTCGTTTGGCGCTCTCTATGCTGGAGTAGAGAAATTTTGAAGGAAGGTATTCGATGGACAATAGGGGATGGTAAGAATATACGGTTGTACAAAGATGCGTGGGTTCACGGATTAGAGGAGGGATTGATCAAGTCTAGAATTACAGCGGCACCTAACATATCGTACTTCATAAATGATCGGTCATTATGGAAAGAGGACATGATGCATCAAGTATTCTGGCCATTCGAGGTGGAAGCAATATTGAAAACACCAATAGGGGAGAAGGGAGATAGGGATGCAAGGTATTGGAAATGGGGCAAGCATGGACATTACACTGTAAAGTCGGGTTACGCACGGACGATGGCCACGGCCATAGACAATTCAAAGGGCTCGACGTCATCGGATATCATCAATACGAGATGGTGGGAACAAGTCTGGAATCTGAATGTACCGCCTAAGGTGCGTATTTTCACCTGGAAAATGTGTCGAGATTTCATTTCCACAGAGGCAAACTTATGGAGGCATCATGTGCCGATCGAACCAATATGTGGCTTATGTGGATACCATATGGCGGCTACCACTCACGCACTCTTCTTTTGCCCTAAGGTAAGATCAATTTGGAAGAAATATGGTCTATGGAATGTGATCAAGAAGGGTAGGCACATGAACACGATCGACTTTTTATTCTTTATGCACCTTGAGGGTAGTGGTATGTCTATGGAAACAATTGTGATGGTGGCTTGGGCAATATGGAAGGAGCGATGCATAGTCACGCACGAAGAGAGACGGGATCAACTCACTCTGGAGATCAGCATAACGAACAGGGCTCTAATCTACCTAGAGGAATTTCAAAGGCAAAAAGCGCAACAAAACATTGGGAAGGACCGAAATCTGAAGGAAGGCTCTGGGACGCGTACGGAAGGAGAGTATGAATGGGTGATTGAAGTAGATGGGGCGTGTCACGAACAGGAGGAAAGGTATGGAGTGGGCTGGATAATTCGAGACAGCAGGGGGAATATAATATATACAGGGGGAGAAAATAGGACCACAAGGAAACTCCCTAAGTGTGGAACTAAAGGCTATTGAAGTAGGCCTTAAAATAGCGAAGGAGAAATATATGGATCACATACTGATGAAGACGGACTCGCTGCAAGCAAGGAACATTGTGAACAAGAAGATCAGACTAATGGGACCGGGAGGTGATACAGTTAACAGAATTGAGGAATTGGTCAATAATTTTGTAGTGTGCAAAATTGACCACATTTCTAGGAAATTCATTGATGAGGCCCATCAATTGGCACAAAAAGCAGCATACTCTACCATCTTACAAGCTTAAGATGGAGCAGAAGGCAAGCAGGACATCGAAGCAAAATAAAGAATTGATCGAATGATTTGGGAGAAGAGCCTGCGATGTTATCTACTTTCAAAAAAAAAAAAACTACTTTGTACATAAGTTAGCATCTAAGTTGGTTAACTGAGTATTTAGATGAAGAACAAGTCTTCAATATATAGTTGTTGGTTCCAAGTGGAAGAAGGTCTGGAGGGATGAATAGACCTTCTGTATAAAGAAATTCTACACTTAACAAAACCTTTTTAGCCATTGTCAGAATTTTAGAAAATAACCAAAATAAATTTTTACGTACTCTAGTTGTAGACTACAAAGTCGACTATTGGATTTGAACAACTTAGAAACTTTGAATTTCATTTCAGGCGCCCATTTAAGGCGCCTCTGCTGATCAAAGTTAAGTATCCACTTTTGAAATGGTGCAATTTTAACAACTTGATAATTTCTTAAAGAGTAAACAACTAAGTACTTAGTCTACAACCGAGGTTTTTCACAAGTAAATTAATTTGTCAAGTATGCAAGTAAATAATGAAATAAGAATGATACATGCACATCAATATATAGTTGGTTGAGAGGTTTTAATAATCGTCATACGTCCATTGTTACACACTCATATGTCAATTTTCACTAGATCGGATTATTGATTACATCTTGTTAAGCATCTTAGCAGCATCAGTCTAAAAAATAATATTGTAGATCTCTCTTCAAGATTTGCATTCTCCTTATCATTCATTGAGCCTGAAGATTGGGCACTGTTACTGCTCTCCTTCTTACTTCTTAGATAGCAGCTTCACATAGTCTCTGGTAAATCCATCCTTGAAATTCGGTTTCGTTTGCAAGCATTTCATATCTATCAGCCATTGATGATGATTGTTCTCCGTTGGGATCTCAACAAGTCAAAACCATCAGTTGTTAACTATTACTTTTCTTCCTCTATTTTCTTCTCTTCCTTCTTTATCTTGATTATCCCCAAGTATTTTCTTCTCTTCCTTCTTTATCTTGCTGCATAATACCAACAGTAATAAAGAGCAAAACTCAGGGGCAAAAAGAGAATCCAGGTGGAGTTGAACCACCAACCTCTCAATGCACCAAGGCAATTGAGCGCTCTACCCGTTTTGAGCTTTTTGGATCCATACCAACCAAAACCAAATCATTATTTCTATATATTACTAGTAAAATAACCTTTTACAGAAACCAGACATCATTTTATATATTGGAAACCCTAATCAGATTCTGTTAAAATATTGAACCCTTCATCATATCATTATTCTGAATCAACATGTTACAAAAAACATCTCCTTTATTTTGAGACATGCAAACCTGATACTTACCTGCCAAGATTTTCCCCCAAAACAACCCACGTCTGATAAGAGGTATTTAAAATAATACAATTCAAAATTTATTTGTGCTAAATAGACAACCATTTATGCAATTAACCAGACTTTGTATATAATGTGAAATATTTTTCCAAGATTATTAATTGAAATCTAAAATTTAAATTTTATTAAATGTAAAATCAATATATAAATTCAAAAGATACACACAGGCAGATGTAAAAATGACAAATTTTGAACAAGCTATTAACATTCCGAGCTAAAAAGACCCAGATTGGATTGGAGAGTCAATTTTGTGACAAAAGATTTACAGTGGACTTGCTTTTCATTTATGTATATCAATAAGGATCCAATTTCAAAAGAAACCAAATTAGTGGAATAAGAAAATAAAATGTCTATATTGTTGAATGAGAGATTCAGCTGTAGACCCTACTTGTTTCATTGCACAAAGTTCATCTGAAACAAGTTGGTTATGACACAAGAGAATGAGTCATATGAACTTCAGGACTTTATATGGGCTATCAAGAATATTAATGAGTTCACCATCAGAATTCGAAGGGTAAAAGAATCAATTACACAACTTCACAATTATAAAACCAATAAGACTCTGACCACGGTCATACTGCTTCACTGTATAAGAAAAGAAGCCAATAAAAACTAGAGGATAACACTAAAACAAAGAAGAAGAATCAAAGGAACATATCATTTTGACAACCGAGTTTACAACCTAATGTACTGAACAAGATTCTTCCCCTTGGTATTGAACATTGGATGGAAATGGCAACTGAAGAAGTAAAACTATTGAATTGCAGCTGAAGTATTAGAGTAATCCAGATCAGGAACGTACCATCAAAGCAGAGGAATAAAACATGGTCAAAAACATCTTTCCATCCCTGCAGGTAACTAAAAAATAGGAATAATAGCATCTATTGAAACCTTCTTGACTCCATCATCTCCTGCAGTGAGCATACTTCAGGTTCGATTGGAACCTTCCAGACTTCCATCAACTCCAGCAACCAACATATGCCAATTCACGCAAAATATAATTCACCCCAACAACAGATCAATTACAAACAACATGCCCTTTGTCCACTACTACATTACACGAAGAAGTTCCCAAAAACACGGGCTGAACGTGACAACATTGCCATTTATCAATATAAAAATTGGGAATGAAGAAAACAGAAAATTTCAGTCTGGTATAACACCAAAAATGTAAAGCACCCTGCATTGTTAAACTATTGGCACCTGTTAATTCAAGATCAAGTACATTTGCTGAGCTCAATTACAAACAACATGCCCTTTGTCCACTACTACATTACACGAAAAAGTTCCCAAAAAACACGGGCTGAACGTGACATTGCCAATTATCAATATAAAAATTGGGAATGAAGAAAACAGAAAATGTCAGTCTGGTATAACACCAAAAATGTAAAGCACCCTGCATTGTTAAACTATTGGCACCTGTTAATTCAAGATCAAGTACATTCGCTGAGAACAAAAGTATCAAAGATTCTAGCCGCTCCAGTAGGATACATGAATACATCTCATTTGCAGAAACCCTTTATGATCTCCGATTAGATTCGAGTGAACATAGGACTCAAAATTGCATATAGGTGTAGGTAATTTTATGAATTGGAAGTAAACTGCGTATGTTACATATAACTTCTTTCATCGATATTGAATTGTAACAAGATAATGAACAAATCTAGCTCCCTCTTGTGATTCTGCAGGAAGCAATTAACAATTATGCATGGGAAAGTTATACCTTATTGCAGTTGGTGGTACTGAAAACCACTGTATTAAAGCTTGCTCGTCTTGATTTGGTGTTCATTTGAACGAACGACTCAACAGCGCATGCTTGATACATTTGTCGAATGCTGAACTGTAGTGCAATGAGAGAGAGAGAAGGGGGCACACACAAGGGGAGAGACGGGAAAATCCACATGCTATTGGTGACAACTCAGATTGGATTCAAGTGAATATAGGATTCAAAATTGCATATATGCGTCTGTAATTTTATAAATTGGAAGTAACAGCATATGTTAGCCAACAACTCTTATCGATATTGAATTGTAACAAAATAAAATTTAAGACGGCAGCTCATTACTCATATACGAACTTAATGAACGAATCTGGCATCTCTTGTGATTCTGCAGAAACCAATTAAGAATTATGCATGAAAAGGTTATACCTTATCGAAGTTGGTAGAATTGAATTCCTCTGTATTAAGGCTTGATGACAGACTTCTCCCTGCTTATCGTGATATGGTCTTTATTTGAAAGACTCATTAGCGCATGTTTGATACATTTGCCGAATACTGAACTGTATGTGCAGAGAGAGGAGAGAGGGGAGGGGAGAGGAGAGAGAGAGAGAGAAGGCCACACACAAAGAGGGAGAGTCGGGCAAATCCCCGTACCATCTCCCCCCAAAACAAAAAATAGAATATTATTGAGTAGCGACCAGCCATGCGAGCGCACCCATCATGGCAATGGTCCATAGACACAACTCTTGTTTTCTAACTTTTCCCTCACATCACTTTTACACGTCGAAGCAAACGCAAATAAACAAAGATTCAACTACGCTTTGTACATTTTTTTTAACATTACCCGAGCCTTACATAATAAGCTTCGAGAAATCGTTCCAGATAATCCAGAACAGAGGAGAATCACCATTAGCTTAACCGGATCATTTGAGTGTGCACCAATCCTAATCCCAAACCTAAATGTTCAAACATAACGAAATACAATCAATAATTGTATCAGAAATCAATATATATTTATATATATATATATTCGTCAGATGTATCATAAGAACATGCGTAAACGAATCGATCAAGGAAGAGAGAAAAGTTTCTTAACAAGAAGAAACAGAGAATTTAATAACATTGATCGAAGTAAAACTAACAGAGAACTACACGTACCACGTCGATCTGTAAAAATACAGATGCAGATATGCCAATATGCCATAACTATTCAAACCGGCCGACAATCGGCAGATTAAACAGCTGGATCATCGATCAGAAGCCCCGGCGTCAAATAGGCCGACAATTGTTAAAAGAATTCAGCTATACGGCAGATAAAACAGCTGCAAATCGAAACGTCCAGGATCCAAAACCAGAACGAAGATCATCTCTCGACATTTTGACAGAAAAAACAAAAGGATAAGCTGGAAAAATTTAAGCAGATACACGAAAAACTGAGGCAAAGAGAAACCACCATAGATTCGCAAGGTGTGTGAGGGGTTTTTATAACGAGGGTGAGGTGATCCAAGGGCTGAAATAGAGTCAGTTGAGAATATTTCGACGGTCAGAAATTCGTGTATGACGTGGAATTTTATACTCCACAAATTTGACCATACAGGTCAATGTCCATCCGTATCGGCCTACAAGAAAGATAGGCCCAAAATTGAAAACTCCAAATTAATGGGTTGGGGGTAATTAATGGGTTGGGGGTATATACCCCTCCGGCTTTGTTTAATACATTCCCCTTCATTTTTTTAATTCAATATATACATGAAATACTAATTTTGCCCCTTTTACTAAATCATGTTAGATATATACACTCTCCCTACAATTTAAAACACAACCCTAACTAACTCTAACCCTAGAATTCGACAGTCGTCGTTGCTGTTACCGAAACCGCCACCACCACCACCACATAAATTTTTTATAAAAAAAATCACACTCCCGTCGACACTGGTTTGTCGACCAAAAATACTTCGGTCGACACTAGTTTGTGTCGACCAAAAATACTCTGATCGACACCAATTTGTCGACCAAATTTCAAAAGAATTTTTTTTTAAAAAATTGAAAATTTCGACCATTATTGATTGCCCAAAAATACTCTTATCGACAACCTATTATCGACGAGAGCTTTTTGGGCAATCAATAATGGTCGGAAAAAAAAAAAAAAAACTGGGGGTGGGCGCGACGGTCCGAGCGCTGGAGTATTTTTGGTAGGATCGCGACGGTCGAGGGATAGCCAGAGCGGCGGCATCGAGCGGAGCAAAAGAGAAGAATAAAAAAATGAGGAAGAAGATGGACGGAGGCAAGGGGGTGGAAGGGGAGTGAGAGGGAAGTGCGACGGCGAGAGGGAGTGAGGGGGAAGTGCGACAGCGAGGGGTTGGAGGGGGAGGGGGAGAGCAACGACGAGAGGGAGTGCAGAAAAGAAAGAAAAACGGGGAGGGGAAGAGAGAGGCGAAGTTGGGGAAGAAGTGGAAAGTAGGGTTAAGGTTATAGGGTTGTGTATCTATAACATTTATAAGGGGTAAATATGGTATTTTATATATATATATATATATATTGAATTAATAAATGAAAGGGTGTATTAAACAAATCTGGAGGGGTATATGACTATTTACACTTTCAATTACTATGAATGCACTCCTCCTTTTAATTTAATAATATAATAATTGTGTAAAAAATTAAAAATATTCTTCGTAAACAACAAAAATTAAATTCACTCATGCCCAGTGGGACTCGAACCCACAATCGCCTGATTAGAAGTCAGACGCCTTATCCATTAAGCCATGGGCGCTTATTATATTAATAAACACAATTAGTTTATATTTATTACTTAAATTATCTCAATAAAATTCAAATTAAAAATTAGCAGAGATAAACAAATCCAAAAGGAGGGGAAGAGAAAAGAGAATCCAGGTGGAGTCGAACCACCAACCTCTCAATGCATCAAGGCAATTGAGCGCTCTACGCGTTTTGAGCTTTTTGGATCCACACCAACCAAAACCAAATCATATTTCTACTAATGAAATAGCACAACGAAAGAAAGCAGCCAGCGAATGCCTGAATAATTTTGACCTAAATAGACCACCGTTATTATGAGTTTAATACCCTAACACCATACATCTACAACCCGCCACTAAGAGCATCTCCAATGGTATACTCAATTTCAGGTACAAAATTATCTCACACCTATTAATTTATAAGTCTACTTCTCAATCATTCATCTAATTCATTCAATATCTCTTACTCCATTTCATTAAACTACTTCATTTCATTAAACTAATTAGGGAGTATAAAATTATCAAGTTTAAGAGATGCATACATACGCTTTCAAAAAAAAGAGAGATATTCAAACATACAAGCCAGAGCTAAAATCAACAAGCCATGAGCATTTCAACCTAAGGGAAAATTTATAGTTGGACAAGGGAGTATAATTTTTCAAACTTATGCATGGCGTAACTATAAAAAATAAAATAAAAACGCATAGCAGCAGTGTTTTACTTTTCTGGAAAAAAAATCTACTCAGCGTTAAAACGGGGTCGATAAAAAAGAAAGGCAATAAAGAAAAGAAAGTCAGGTGGAAGAATAGTCGCGGTAACTAAATGATCTTGGATTCTCACACTGCTGCATTCTGTTCTTCACACACTACAGTATTTATTTATCATAGTTCTATTAAAATTTTCAACAGAACAATCCAGGAACTATATAGTTAAATCGGCGATTATCTGAAAAGAAAACGCCTCCTCAAAGCGTTTGCTACTTTTTTGTTTAAATTATTTCACGTATTTGTACAGAGAACTACGTAAATAAATTTAATCATTTAAAAAAAATAGAGTGAAACACTATAATGCTATTTTTTACAGCGCGTGCATGCATAAGTTAGAAAATTTACAAAAAACAATAATCCTTCGCAGCAAGGTGTTTTGGGACAACCTGAAATGAATTTTACATGATCGTTTGACTGTATTTTGTGAGGACTTTCAAGTGTGGCTGTATTTTACACCCAATAAACTGATAAAAAACCATGCACACTGCCCCACTATATAAGGAGGAAAAAAGCTAATAATAACAACTACAAGGAAAGAATAAAAAAACATATCATTATATGACAGAATGGTTTAAAGTTTAAACCCCAAATGCAATTGTATTACTGAACAAGATGCTTCCCCTTGTGATTGAGCTTGGATGGAAATAGCAATTGATGAAGTAAAAATGTTGAATGGCGTATGAAGAATTAGAATAATCCAAAGGAGAAGGATAAAACTTGGTTAAGAACATAATACCATCCTTGCCGACTACTGATAAATCTGAACATCATTTCCAGCAGTGAGCATGTTTCAGTTTGATTCGAAGCTTCCAGGTTTTCATTATCTCCAACAACGAGCATGCTTCAATCGTGAACATCCCTAAGTTGGCTAGGCAAAATATGTCTTTTCTCCACTACAAGAACTTCCCCCCAACCAATATGAGCTAAACTTGAAATTACCATTTATCAATAGTACATTGCAAACACTTCACTAAAGAAAATAGACAACTTCGATCCAGCAATGACACCAAAAAATATATAATATTCTGCATTGTTAAATGATTGGCACCTGCTAATTCAAGATCAAGTAAATTTGCTGATGAGAACAAGCCACCAATAAGAGTTAATAGAGTCAAACCGCACCAATTGCATTGCAATGATAAACTTTGACATCTCATTTGCAGGAACCTTTGTAATATTACGATGCCCATGTCATTGATAACAACTCTGATTTGATTCAAGTGAATATAGGATTCAAAATTGCATATGCGTCTGTAATTTTATAAATTGGAAGCAACAGCATATGTTAGCCAACAACCCTTATCGATATTGAATTGTAACAAAATAAAATTTAAGATTAAGACGGCAACTCATTACTCATATACGAACTTAATGAACGAATCTAGCATTTCTTGTAATTCTGCAGAAACTAATTAAGAATTATGCATGAAAAGGTTATACCTTATCGAAGTTGGTAGAATTGAATTCCTCTGTATTAAGGCTTGATGACATACTTCTCCCTGCTTATCGTGATTTGGTCTTTATTTGAAAGACTCATTAGCGCATGTTTGATACATTTGCCGATACTGAACTGTATGTGCAGAGAGACGAAAGAGGGGAGGGGAGGGGAGAGGAGAGAGAGAAGGCCACACACAAAGAGGGAGAGTCGGGCAAATCCCCGTACCATCTCCCCCCAAAACAACAAAAAAAAAGAATATTATTGAGCAGCGACCAGCCATGCGAGCGCACCCGTCATGGCAATGGTCTGTCGACACACGACTCTTTTTCTTTCCTCACATTCACTCCTACTTACATCTCACAAATAAAATGGTTTATCACTTTTTACGATACTGCTCCCTCACATCTCTCCTACACTAATAAACAAAGATGTATACGTTGGAGTACAACTTTTAACCATTACCCGAGCCTTACATATAAGCTTCGAGACATATTTCCCGATAATCCGGAACAAAGGAGAACCGCCATCAGCTCAGCTGAACCGTATCAGTTGTGTGCACGAATCTTCGTCCCAGACCTAGATGATTGAGCATAACGATAAATAATTAATAATTGTAACGACAAACAATAAATAATTGTATCAGATATCAATTTTTCTTTTAAAGAAAGCTCAATCACAAGATGTATCAGAAAAACCTCCTCAGGAGCCCCGTACGCGAATCGGTCAAAGGAAAATATTATCTCTGAGATATAAAATCACGGTTTTACCAAAGAATTTTATGAGTATAGATCGGAGTAAAACTAACAAAGAAGTACACATACCACGTCGATCTGTCAAATACAGAAGCAGATATGTCATATGTATTCATTGATCAGGAGCCACGGCGTGGAATCGGCCGACAACAGGAAAAAATCAGCTGAACGGCAGATTAGACAGCTGAAAAATCAGCTGCGAATCAAAACGTCCAAGCTCCAAATCCAGAACGAAGATCATATCGCGACAACTTGACAGAAGAAAATCAAAGGATAAGCTGGAAAAAAAAACAGATCTACAAGAAAACTGAGGCAGAGAGGAAAACCGCCTTAGCGAAGAAAAATGAGATACAGGGGTAACCAAGGAGTGGTATGGAATTTTTATACTGAGGGTGAGGTGATCCAACGGCTGAAAGAGAGTTAGTTGAGAATATTTCGACGGTCAGATATTCGAATATGACGTGGAATTGAAAATGGCGTGGAATTTAAGGCGGTAAAATCGGACTTTGAGAAAGATTCTAGATGAGTTTTCTTTGAGGGTGGCAGCTGGCCAACGTGTTTCACCATGTTGCTAATGCTTATCTGTTTATTTTGCAATTTAGTCCTTGGGCTTTCGTAATACTTCTTACGTTCGTCTATAAGTTTCCCATTTTGGCACATAGATTAAGAAAAATGATTAAATAATAGATATAGTACAAGTGATGTGATTGAAAGAAGGAGACAAATAGAGAGAAAAAGTACTCCCTCCGTCTCACAAAGATAGCCACGTATTCCTTTTTTGGATATCCCAAATTATAGCCACATTTCCTCTTTTACTTTAGCATTAAATGTTTTATTGTCAATTTTACCCCTAATTGATAAGAGTAATTAATGCTTAGCAGATTTTGAAGTATGAGACTCTAAGGGCAAAATTGACACATTAGCTAAATTTGACTACATTTATTGATTTTTCTTAATCTGTGTGTAAAGTCAAATGTGGCTATGTTTGTGGGACGGAGGGATTAAGATATAAAGTGATGTATAATACTCCCTCCATCCAATTTCATTATTCCCACTTTCCTTTTTTTGATTGTCCAATTTTATTATTCTTATACCCTTTTTGGAAATAATAATATTCATATTAATTTATCTTCACCCTCCTATCATCACTTATTTACCCACTTTGCCACTTACTTTATTTATAAACAATCATTTTATGGACCCCGCAACATCCCATCATACCCCCAATTTATCTACTTTATACATAAACTAATCAATATTCATTGACAAAGTGGGATAGCTCAAGTGGTTAGAGCACCACTACCTAGGCCTTAGGTCCTGGGTTCGAGTCATGGGGAGGGGAAAAAGGGATGGGTATTTAACTTTCATAAAAAAAAATTAATCAATATTCATTAAAACTCGTGACCGGAGAAGTGTTTAGAGGGTCACATGTCCCACATAGAAAGCCTACAAAACATTTAAAGGATTCCTTAGTTCAACTATGTATAGGGGGTACACTCCCCAAAGGGCCACACGCGCGCGCCCGTCCGGCTTCGGATTCGGAAATTGGTTTTTGGTGCCCGCCTATCTTTTTGCAGACCCAAAAACTCTGAAAGCCCAACTCAAGAATTGGATCGGATCGACCTATTCGGTTACGGTTTGGCCCATTTCGAAATGCTTCAAAGAACCTTCCAGAATTCTCTGGAATTCCTCAAACTTGGTCTTCAAGACTTGACTTTCTCCACGTTTGCGAATTTTTCGCACCTCAACCCACGAATTCTGCAACCACCTAGGGTTTCCTGCCTATAAATATCAGGCTCTCCCTCATAATTCTTTACGCTGATTTTCGCCCCCTTCTGCTCTCCTCTCTTTGTCGGATTTAGTTCCGTGTGTTGCCGGCATATTTCTTCCGTGTGTGTGTTCAGTTCGTACTTAGTACGTTCGCCGAGGCTTCGTATACAGTGGTGCTACTGTGTACGAAGTAGAAGTCGTTTTACCTTTGGGGACATAACGCCGTTACCAGTCGAGCACTACCTGGGCGTATTCTGTTCTGCAGGAAAAGGGTTTTCCCTTGACTCGACTTGCGTATAGTCACCAACAATCGCAGAACGGAATATTATTAATCTACTTTCGGACTTAATTAATTAAATTATTTTCGGACCTAATTAATACGCTGCAATGTCGAAATCGAATGATAACATGGATGTTGACCCCACTGATACAGAGGTCGTTCACGGTGCTGAGAATATTGGCAATGATGCCAATAAGGAAACGTCGCCTGATCGACCAGTTTCATACAGCTCTGGTGTGAAATCTCAAGGAAGACAAAATGATCATGCTGAAAAGGTTAGAAACACAAGCAATCATTTTGCTGGAATTCCTCCTTTTGAGAATCCTATGTTAAACTTAGCGCTAAATGGGAGGCAACCCATTCTTTAATTGCTTTCTTTGTGTTTTATTTTATTTTATTTAGTTTTTGTGCTTTGTTCCTTTTGTTGAGTATTGCTTTGTAGGTTGAGTGGTGTGTTTGTGTTGAAGGATGGGAGATGTTCATGGAAAATTCAAGGGTAAAAGTTGGAGTGCTTTGGTGCAAAAAAGTTCAAGAGACAAACGGTTGCAGTGACTTACATTCTTAGTGAGCTCACTTGGTGGATATTATCCTAGGTAACACACTCAATCCCAAACTTTGCATTCAACTAGATAGTTTCATTTAAGTTTGGGGGGTCGATTTTGTGTGTTTACCTTCATTTTTTTTTTTACACCGTTTGTCCTAATGTTTTGAGATTTGGTGGATGAAATATCTTGTGGATTGTTGGTATTTGAGGCATAATTGATGGTGATTGTTGGCTTTTGAAGTTTGGTTGAGTTTTGTGGTATTGATTGATGTTTGTTTCTTCACTTGATTATGGGAAGATTGTGCTTGATTTGGTGCTCTCAATTCATGATTAGACAAGCTTGTGAGCTTTAGAGCATTTAGACTTTCATATTTTATGGTCTAATTTCTTTCTTGTGAATATCATTCATGCTTGTGTACTCTAGAACTTGCCAATTGTCTTGTTTGAGGCTACTTTTGTGTAAGATTTTTGAAAGTGATATAAGGCCATCTTTGTTTTGAATAGTCACTTGGCCAAATTTTCCATACCAAATGAAATTTCTCCGTAGTTAGCCACTTTGAGCTTATTGACCTATATTTTTTGGCAACCTACAAATTTAGCATATTTGTCTATCTCGTATGAGCCTAATTTTTCCTATGAACTAGTGGAGCTTGAATGTTGACAAATGTGGTTGAATTGAGGTGAAATATGAATTTGGTGGATTTGTTTGGTTGGAAAGTGAAGAAAAAAAAAAAAGATGAATTGAGAGTTGTGCATAAAAAAAAAAAAAAAGATTGAGTTGATGAGAAAAGAAAAATTGAAAAAGAACACTCTCTTGTGTACAAGCATTTGGTAGAGCTTCAATTCAAAAGTGTTGGTTGGTTGGTGGTGAAGAATGTGTTTAAAAAGAAAAGAAGAAAGTAAATTGTGTGAGATAGAGAACTTTGAGTTGCAACTTGATCAATTGCAACTTTCCTTCTTGCTTCACTAGTTACTAGTCACTTTATCCAAATCTTTCATACCTTAACCAAAGAGCCTACATTACAACCAAATGTAAAGTCCTTATTGATTCTTTGATTGAACATTTTCATGTGGTGGAGAACATAGACTTTTGGCAAGCATATGGTGGTGCACTTGTGTGATTTGATGTTGAGAGCATACATTTCCTTGATATACACTTTGAGTGATGAGAGATACACTTACTAGTGAGGAAATTGAGAATTGAGCACTGAATCTTACATTGATTTGATCATAACTTGTGAACTTGTTTGTAGATTTTTGTACCTCTTGGCTTGACTAGATTGAGGAAAGTTGACAATCACTCATTCCATTTTGATTGAATTTCTTCGCAATCCTCCCACTTGTTCTATATTTCTTTCGTTGCTCGGGGACGAGCAACACTTTAAGTTTGGGGGGGTTGATTGGGTGTGAGATTGCTCGTATTTGTTCTCATTATTGCTATATTATTGTAGCTTTTTGATGTGATTTTGGTCGTAATTGATAGAAATGGTGCTACTAACCTTGTTGTCAAGAAATGTGTTCAAAGTGTAGGAAACAAGGTGAAATAGTCCATTTTAGAAGGAAAATGAGCATTGGCGCATGGGAATTGATGTTCGGTTGAAGGACGAGCAAGGAAAGCCAAGAAAAATAGAAGAAAAAGTACAAGGAGCAGAAACCAAACGGGTGGTCGAGTGAGCCCACACTGGCGGCCGAGTGAGGTCGAGTTACAGAAGATTTCGAGGGAATTCATCCCACACTGGCGGCCGAGTGAAATGATTTCACACTGGCGGCCGAGTGAGCCCACACTGGCACCCGTTTGGGATCTGGAACCCAGTTTTGTACTGTAATCCATTTCCACTCGGGCGGTCGAGTGAACTCACTCGGTTGGCCGTTTGAACTTACAGTTTTTAGAGAATTTCGCGAATTTTGAAGAACTTCAAGGACCCAAATGCTAATTTTGTCTCACACACTCTTCCAAGCTATAAATAGCTCCTCAATTAGATTGTTTAGGAGGTTTTTGCCTCACTTTTACACACTCAAACCCTAACTCATATTTTCACACACACAACATGGGGTAGCTTAGGTTTGAGGAGCTTCTCTCCTCAAACACCCTTAGATAGTTTTTATGCTTATAGTTTATAATCATTTGGGTATTTCATTTTCATGTAAGAATGGAAGAATTTCATGACTCTCAAGGTGCTATTTTTCTTTTATTTAAGTTTTGTTTGGTAAATTTCATTTTCATGTTTTATTTTGTTGTTTTAGCCATGGGTGTTTTCTCAAACACCATGGGCTAAGTATTTTATGTTTTGGGTGTTTGAAACCATGTGAATATTGAGTGTTTAAATTGTTTATGCTTCGATTATTGTTGATATTTGGATTATTACTTCTCTTATTGAGTTGTATTGGTGCTTTGTGAATTAACTTCTATTAATCCATATTTTGAGGCATGTTTAGCGTAGACGAGAGTTACATGAACATGTTTAAATTTATGGTGTGAGTTGTTGGTATACAAATGCGTTTATTATACTTTTAATTCATCGAGAGAGAGTTAATTGTATTAGAATCCCATTAGGAGACATTAATTACTTGAATGGTTATTTGGGTAGTTGGTGAAGATTAGGAAGATGTCTTATTACCGGGTTTGGGAACACCTTAATTAGACGTAAGGCTATAGTACCCAAAGGAAAATGATTTTCATCCTAGCATCTTGATGCTCTTAGCAAGTTTAAAATGAAGCATAAAAACGATATAAACAATCTCACTCGATTTCGCTAGGTAGAGAACACCCGAAGCATTCCCACACTTGCATTTCTTCGAATTTCATTCGTAGTTGTTATTTGCTTTTAATTTTCATTTCCTTGTTTTATTGATTAGCAGTTCATTTAATTATTAGGATTGTGTTTAGTTAAATGTATTGTCTTTAAATTATAATTTAGCTTTAACTTTGCATCAAACTCTCGAAACCGTAGCTACATTCAGGGGCGGACCCAGAAGGAACAATTAGGGGGGGCCAAGTTTAATAATAAAATTTTAAAATAATCAAATTTAAATTATGCATTATCAAGTTCATATATACTCATTCCGTCCGCGTATAAGCTTCTCGTTACTTTTTGATACATAGATTAAAAAAAGTAATTAAATGATAGATATAATACAAATGATGTGATTGAGAGAAGAAGAGAGATAGAGAGAAAAAATAAGATATAAAATGAAGTGTAAGAATAAAAATTTAAAAGTATTTACCGGTATGAGAAGCATATATGTGGATGGATTGAAATAGTAAAATGAAAAGTTTATAGGCGTACGGAGGGAGTAATATATAATTATCATAATTTTTTTAAATTATAATATTAAACTTTAAAATTTAGAATGACTTTCTTTCATGACATGAAAATTATTTATAAGCAACTCTATCTTGAACATCTTCACAATCTTATTTTTATTTATTTTTTAACTTCAAACAAAATTCTAAAAATATATCAATTAATAATTAATTAATTAATTTTAAACATCAATTATGAATTAAATTTGTGAGGAATAATTAAAACAAATTAACAAATAATATAAACAAAAATTTAAATAGCAAACCCTTTGACTGTTACTATTGCGGCGCCGTGTCTCCAGTGGGGGAGTTCTTCAAATTTTAAAAGGAATTACTAGTACTGTATATAAGAATTTTGGTGGGTGTTTAGGTTATTATTTAAGAAAGCCCATGCAAATTTCAGGGGGGACCAACTAAAATAAAATAAAATAAATCGCATACAATTATATGTATATGGTGCCTCTTGAATGAAATGTAGGGGGGCCATGGCCCTCCTCACTTAAGGCATAGGTCCACCTCAGGCTACATTAGTTATGACAACGTACAACTCTAGGGACCCATTGCACTAGCCCACCTCCCGTGGTTCGATACTACTTGGTCGAAATACTTACTGGTATACTACTACGATTCGATACTACTTGGTCGAAATACTTACTGGTATACTACTACGATCCCTTATACTTGAGGGGAAGTAGTTAGTCAAAACTTATTGACCTAAAAATTTCGTTCAAGTCATAGGCATTAGCCGTGTAGAAGTGCACTGCTCCTGGATCGTGCACTTGTGGACTTCCTGAAAGTTTTTTAGTATGCACGGTGTAGTAGGCTTTGGTCGTGCAGAGCCAGCAGAGGTGCACGGCGCCTGGGTCGTGCACGTGTAAATTACATAACTATGAATTGAATTTGTGCATAATTAAAATTTTGAAATTATATTTATATTTTTAAATAATTATAAATATAAATTATTTATGATAAATTATTTATGATAAATTATTTGTGATATTTTATTGTTAAATTATATTCTTATAAACAAAATTAAAATTTCCATATTTAAAACATTCTCCTTAATTAATGGAATACACCACCAAATTAAAAAAAATATATAACATAAGGATAAAAATGTAATTTTAAAATTATATATTTTAATTAATTAAATTAATTATAAAAATACAAACGTACAACATCATACGATACATACAATTAATGTTTTCAACACAAAGTACGAAAGGTAACAAGTCATTAAATTTAAGCCTTTAAATTTGATTTTTAATGGTTCACATTTAAGGTAGTCATACGTAGGGCTGAGCAAAAACCGAAAAAAACCGAAAAACCGAACCGAACCGAAAAATGAATTCGGTTCGGTTTTTCGGTTTTTCTGTTTCGGTTCGGTGAGCATTTTTTATATATTTCGGTATTCGGTTCGGTTTCGGTTTTATGAAGTAATAATTCGGTTAACCGAAAACCGAACCGAATTTGGGTTAGATTACTGTTTTTTTCATTTACTGTATTTTTCATTTATTTCATTTATAGTGTTTTTTCATTTTTTTTCATTCACAGATTAAATGTGTACGTCTACGGTGGATAGATTAAATGTTAAATATGTTTTTTCATTCTAATATTAATAAAATGTGTTTTTCATCCACAGATTCTTTTCATTCACAAATTAATAAAATGTGTTTTTCATTTTTTTTTTCATTTACTGTGTTTTTAATAAATTAAATGTTAAATGTGTTAGATTAATAAAATGTGATAGATTAATAAAATGTGTTTTTTCATTTTTTTCCTAAATGTTAGATATATTTCGGTTTTTATTTCGGTTTTCGGTTTTTTACCGAAACCGAACCGATTAATTCGGTTCGGTTATTTTCGGTTTTACTCCACTATGGTTCGATTTCGGTTAATTATAATGAAATTCGGTTCGATTTCGGTTCGGTTCGGTTGCGTTGTACACCCATATATATATATGTTCTATAACTATTCATGAATATCTCCCTCCCTCTCTATTACATGAGTAGTATATAGATCATATCATGATCAATTCCACATAAGATAAACATATTAATTATTTAATAAACATAGCTCGTGGTATCACTAAACCTTGTTATGAATGAAGTGTAAACCCGGTGTGTTGGGTTCCAAAGGATCATTATAGCAGGTACATTGGGCCGGTTGATAAGTTGGAAGATTAAGTTCATAAAGTATTCTGCATAAGTTGTGGGTATAGTGGAGAGATTGACAATCTCTTTCGCAGTCTGTTTGCGATGTACAATCCCCAACTATGAAATATGCAAATTGCTCAGTAATAGGAGCAGGAGTTGCTATTAAGTTGAACAATATCATGTAGTGAATAACAACAATCATAAGTACACATTTCAGTGTGTGAAAAGTCATTTCCTTGATTTTTAATTGTCGGTAGAACTATATTTTTCTTCGAATTCTCTTGTTATTTATACATAAATAAAACTAGTTTGTTATATTTGTCATACATTTTCACCACATTTTTAATGAGGATTATACGTATATAAATTTTAGTAATTTTTTTTTTCCAATGATGGTTATTCATCATGATTTCTTTCTATAAGTCAAATAAATTGATTCGACAATTTGAAAAGAGGTTCGAGATTTTATTCACATGATTTTATTTTTATTTCTTGCTATAAGCATTTGATGTTGTAGATTTAGTATAATGATTTTGATGACTACTGATTTATTGATGCATCATGAATGTGATTTTTTTAATTTTTTCACAACTTCAAACTCAATTAGTTCGACTGACTCAATTTCGGGCTAATTTCCACAGAGTATATGACTCAATATATCCCTTAAAGCAAATTAATTAATTAAATTCGGATATATGTCCCTAGCTCGTTACTCTGTGGATTCATATACTCTAAATTTTGTTGCACACACATATATATTATGAATATTCAGTATTTGGTTTATTTCAATATTTCCATGTAATTTAATAGAGAGTCACTGTCTATATATCGATCTATGTAATACAGTAAATAATTCGGATGAAAACATTAATTCTCATATTTATATATATATATATATATATGCAAAAAAATAAATAAAAAATCCCACATTAAAATACGGGATACTAGTACTACTAGGCCTAGCTAACCTATAATGCTAAAAAGAGCTACAAGCTAATGAAGAAATTTATAATTATATAAAATTAACTTTAATTTTATATGTAAGAAATTTTTTGTTTAAATTTTTATTTCTAAGTGTACGTATTTATTTTATTAATGATTTTTTTTTATAATTGAAATATAATAATTAACGAATTCTCATGACAAAGGCAATGCATATACATGGAGATTCTTAAATTATTTAACAGAAAAATAGCATTAATAAGAAAATGGCTTTTACTTCGTTTTAGCTTCCCAAGTCAATTTCACCCATATAATTGTTAATTACTACAATTGATTAATTATTAAATAATTTAATTGGTTCATGCATAATGTGGATATATATAATGAATCAACTTACTTTTTGCTTTTTCAATTTTCAAAATTCAAGGAAACGTATTTTAATTTGTGGCCCAAAAAATAATAAGTACTAATTAAAAATAAATGACAATAATTAGGTCTAACATACATATTTATTAGTAATTAATTATAATAAATAAATAACAATAATTTAACTTTATAAATATTTTTTAGAGACAAATTTATATTCATAAAACATAATATGAAATATATATATAGTAATTTAAATAAAAAATTATATTGATATCAACACATTTAAAAGTAAAATATAAATGATTCTACATATATATACTTGTTGTGTATTAAACATCAAATTAAAAAATAGAGGTCCGCCTCACGCGATTAGTCACAAACTTGATTATTTTTAACAATAGTTCAACCTTTGTCAATTTATGGAAAAAAAAAAACATTTATCTTTCCTATTCGATATTAAAAATCACATACAAGATAGTATATAATAAGCCAATAATCATCAAAATCAATATACTAAATTTACAAGAAAGTATTTGTTAGAAACACGTGTATTTAGCAAGAAATCAAAATATAAAATCATGTGAATAAAATCTTGAATCTTCTAAGATTGTCGAGTTAATTTGTAGAAATATAATAAATTAAAAAAAATACTAATATTATATACGTAGGTAGGGGTACTGCTCTAACCACTTGAGCTATCCCATTTTGTCATCAAAATTTCTTTATATTGTGCAAATTTCTTTATCAAAATTTATGTAGTGCTAATTAATAATTGGGAAAACAAGTCTTAAATTGTAATAAATTTGAATTATAATGCCAATTAAATTAAAAATTTACAAAGTACGTTTCCGATCTAACATTAACAATTAATTATCTTAATGTTGAATGCTAACAATAGTATACCAATTAATTAACCTGCAGTTTCCGATCTAACATTAACAATTAATTATCTTAATGTTGAATGCTAACAATAGTATACCAATTAATTAACCTGCAGTTTCGTAGATTTATGTTTCTTCCTATTGATTAGGGCTGAAAATCAAACCAAGCTATTCGATACTCGATTCGAGATCGTTCGGTAAAAGCTCGTTTGAACTCGGTTCGACATAGATATCAAACAAGCTTGAACATATATTTACGTTCGGTATGGTCCAAAGCTCGGCTCGAGCTCGAGCTCGATAAGTAAAAAAAGATAAATTTAGTGTAAAAATGTCAAACTACTCGAGCTCGGCTCGTGTTCGGCTCGAATAAAGCTCGTTCAAGCTCGGCTCGTTTAATTATCAAAGAAGCTCAAACACTAATTTCAAAGCTCGATAATATTTCAAACAAGCTTGAACAACATCGCGTTCGGCTCGACTCGACTCATTTACAGCCCTACTATTGATATTAATAAACCATGATATGAAATGAAACATACGGTAATTTAAATAAAATAAAAATCATATTGATATCAACATATTTAAAAGTGAAAAATAATTTCATTTTTTCTTCAATTGAAATATTAATTTATGGCATATATTAAATATTAATTTACAAGATCAAACTTTTAAATGAGATAAAATTCTGATAAATAAATAAGTAAAGTGAGCACTTAAAGTATTAGTGGACGGATGGAGTAATATCAATAATTCAATACTCCCTCCGTCCCGGAAGTGTTTGCACCACAAAGTGGACACACTTTTTAAGAAAAAAGTGTAATGAGTGGAGTGTTGAGGGGTAATTTTGTAAAGTTATATGAATAAAGTAAAAAGGTGATTGGAAAGAGAGTAAAAGTAATGGCATTTTGTGTAAATATGTGAATATTGTGAGGGTGGGGTTTATGAATAAGTTTCCTTTTATGGGTGTGCAAACAATTGTGGGACGGACAAATAAGGTAAGTGTGCAAACAGTTGTGGGACGGAGGGAGTATAAATTTATAAAAACTGCAGAAACATATATACACTTAGAATTAAAATTTTATTGCGATGAGGTGAAATAGGATGAATATGGGTAAAACATCATTTCAATCACGTACGATGATGGTGTGGGTAAAGTGAACTTGGGTATGGGTAAAAAGAAATAAACTCGTCCGTTTCTCAATTACTTTCATTTTTAAGACATTTTACAATTACTTTTACACCCTTAAAATGGAAAATCCTTTATAAATTATACGCTCACAATATCCTTAAATTTATACAAATGTTAGTATTATTTTTTCTCCACACTTGCACAAACGTCAACTCATTTCTTACTTTATACATAAAGATACAAAATTACCCTTTAAAATTCTCACTAAATTTACTTTTCTTATTCTGAGCGTCATTTCATATACTA
Source organism: Galeopsis tetrahit (assembly GCA_963675135.1). Lineage (NCBI taxonomy): Eukaryota > Viridiplantae > Streptophyta > Magnoliopsida > Lamiales > Lamiaceae > Galeopsis > Galeopsis tetrahit. Next base: position 86,094,422 of record OY776121.1, read on the forward strand.
TGAAGAAACTCCATGTGCATTTAATTTGCCTTGAATGAATCGAGATATCAGAGAAATTAATTAATGTAGCAAACTTGAATATATCAGATGCAAAGTTGAGTAACAACTGCACACACAGATATTATTGAGTTTAAAGAAAAATTGAACCATTATAAATTTCATGAATATCTCTCTTATGTTACATGAATAATATATAGATCATATCATGATCAATTTCACATAACAAAAGTAATAAACATATTGATTATTTAATAAAATTTGCAAATGAATGTTGCTTGTTGTAGTTGTAGCTCGTGGTATCGTACTAAACTTTGTTATGGATGTAAAATCGACGTCTTCGGTTCTCAAGGATCATTATAGCAAATACATTGGGCCGTTACCAAATTTGGAATGTCGTAAAGTAGTGTGCACGCGTTGTGAATATAGCGAAGAGATCGACAATCTCTTTCGCAGTATGTTTGCGATATACACTCCCCAACCAAGAAATATTGTTTTTCAAGAGGAATAGAAATAGGAGTTGCTATTAAGTTGAACAAGATCATGTAGTGAATAACTACAATCATAAGTACACATTTCATTTTCTGAAAAGCCATTTCCTTGTCGATGAACTATATGTATCTCCCAATTCTCGTGTTATTTATATATATAAAAAAAAATTAGTTTGTCATAACTGTCATACGTTTTCACCATGTTTTTAATGAGAATACGTTTTCACCATGTTTTTAATGAGAATTCTACGTATATAATAAATTTTAGTATTTTTTTTTTCAATGATGGTTATTCATCGTGATTTCTTTCTATAAGTCAAATAAATTGACTCGACAATTTGAAAAGATGTTCAAGCTTTTATTCACATGATTTTGTTTTTATTTCTTGCTATAAGCATTTGAGCTCGTAGATTTAGTATATTAATTTTGATTACTATTGATTTATTATTTTTATTTTACGTAAATCGATTAGAAAAGGTTTTCCATAATTAATTGACAAAGTCTTCGTTCCTATAATCCTATATATATCTGATTTTATTTAGTGTGCATTGCCTTTGTTACTTGTTATTTTTACGGATGAATCTAAAGGAGATGGATTAAAGTTACAAAATTTTTGTTTAAATTTTTATTTCTAAGTGTATATCTCTGTTTTTATAAATTTATATTAAATTATTGATATTATAATACTCACATTCTCTCTCTCTCTTTTTTTGAGACAGAGGGATCATTAATGATTTACTAGCTATTTCTTTTTTTATCATTCTGGATATATATACATAATCAGCTAGTAGTATCCCTCCCATATTTATTCAGAATTCGTTAATTATTATATTTAAATAAAAAAAATTGATCATTAATAATTTACTATTTTTTGATTGGTTTGATCCGTTTTAGCATTCTGAATATATATACATAATTAGGTTAGCTAGATAGTAGTTATATATAGTATCCCATATTTAAATTTATTATTTCATTTATATATTTTTTTCACTCAATTGACATTAATTTATGACATATATTAAATATAAATTTATAAGATTGAACTTTTAAATGAGATGAAATTTTGATTAAAAAAAAAAAAAAGCACGTAAAGTATTAGTGGGCGGATGGAGTAATATCAATTATTCAATAAATAAATTTATAAAAACTACTGCAGAGATATATATACACTTAGAATTAAAAATTTAAACAAAATCTTTAATTTCTTACATATAAATAACATTAATTAATGAATTCTGTGGGAGTAGTTCATTTGGATCATTTCGAGAAATATTATTTAGCTATATAATTAAAATATATAAAAATAGGACAGTGCGGCATTAATTTATTTCATTTTAGCCCCACAAGTAAATTTCACCCATATTCCATATTCAATTTAATTATTATAATTGAATTAATACATAATAATTTAATTGGTTCATAACGTGATGTGAATAATCAACTAAATTTTTTTTGCTTTCCAAAAAAATAATACTACAAATAAAAATGACAATAAGTTAGGCCTAACATATATATTCGCAAATGACCAAGACCATTTTTTTTTCTTTTGTAAATTTCTACAACTTGTGAAATTAATCACTACTTTAATAGTTAATACACACATATATTTGTATGCATTTACTAATATTCAGGTTTCCTTAAATAAAGTTTGTTAGGTTTTACTACTTATAATTAAATAGACATATTAATATTGGAGAGTTGAATTATTATATGATCTTTTTATCGGTTGAATTAACAAGTTTCGTAGAGATTTATATGCTTCTTCACTCATCGCGTTTGGACTCGTTTTTACGTATGGTATCACTTAAATCCACATATAGTTAATACACATATATTACGTATATATGTAACAATGCACTGGAGGAGGAGTTCTGTTCATTTGGAGAATTAATTATGTAAAATAAATAAAATTTAATTATTACATCATATATACAGTATATAATATAACTCACACTACACATTTTCAGAAAGTCTTGTGCAGATAACTCATCTCTGTTGTTTCTCCATAAACTGTAAGCATGCATTTATTTCGTTCTTTCAATTTAATTACATAATTTAATAAAAAAAATACTCCGTAAATAAAAATGAAACAAGTAGCGTAGCACATAATTGAAATTCAAAATGCTAATTCGCAAAGATGCAAAAAATAATATTAAATAAATAAAAACATGGGGTAATAATAGCTAACCTAATTATATATATATATATATATATATATATATATATTCCAAAATGCTAAAAAAAAAAAGCAAATTAACCAATTAAGAAACAGTAAATTATTAATGAATACTCATCTCAAGAGAGAATTAATGTTCCCATCCGAATTAATTATTACATGGAAATTAAATGATCCAAAGTCTCATATATATTCTGAATTATATATATATATGTAAAAAAAAAATAAAAAAAATCCCACATTAAAATACTAGTACTACTAGGCCTAGCAAACCTAATTTTATGTATATATATAATGCTAAAAAGAGCAAGCTAATCAAGAAATAGTAAATTATTAATGATCTCTCGATCTAAAATAAAAAAGAAAAAGAAAAAAAAGAGAATCTGTGGCATGCAATTATTACATGGATTGTGATATCTCTTGCATCTAAAAAAATTAAAAGAGGGAATTATTTATTACATGGATAGTGACTCTATTAATTACATGAAAGTGAAATAATCCAATATTTTGTTTCATTCGTAATTAACTAAGTCAACATAATTACACCATATATTAATAATAAAATATAAATTAAAATATTGGCGAAAATGCTAAAAAGAGCACAAAACCAATCAAGAAATAGTAAATCATTTAATAATTAAATTGTAGTAGTAGTAATTAATTAATTAATAATTATATGGGTGAAATTGACTTGAGATCGATCGAGGATAAAATGCTTACTATTTCCTATTAATGCCGCTATATATTCTTCTATTTTTATGTAAGATAAATATAAGAATTGTCTTGTCACAAACCTATATTCAAAATTCATCAATTATTTTATTTAAAAAATAAAATAAAAATTCATTTGTTAATTTGGTCTATATATACAGCCATAACTTGGGCAACAAACACACCCTTTGCCTTTGCCTTTGCCTTTGCACACAAATATAATATTCTTGAGTTCATAATTTGATACTAGCAAAATGAAGGTGTTTGTAGTGTTCTTCTCATTTGCTGCAATAGTAGTCCTACTACTCTCTCAATCTGCTCATGGAAAATGCGATTTCGAAGCAGTTTTCGTCTTCGGAGACTCCAACTCCGACACTGGAGGTTACTTTGCTGCTTTTCCTCCTCAATACTATTCATTCGGAATCACTTACTTCAACGAGCCCGTTGGACGGATGTCAGACGGTCGCCTCATCGTCGATTTCTTAGGTATCTTTTTTTTTTTTTTTTAAATCCAATTTTCTTTTTTAAAGGCTAATAGCATGAAACTTGCAGCACAAGCACTGGGGCTACCGTTTCTGAGTCCGTATCTGCAATCCCTCGACTCTGATTTCAGACACGGTGCCAACTTTGCTGTGTCGTCTGCTGGTGTAGTTCGCCGAACTGATCAAGGAGGTAGCCCCTTCACTCTTCCCGTTCAGCTCAGCCAGTTCAAACAGTTCAAACGAAAAGTCGACCAAAGTAACTCTTCCGGTACGTACGTCTTATTACATTAGTAATTTGACCTTAATATTATATATGTTTTCAAATAATAACATTTTTCGATTGGTACGTAGGAACCCCGCTTCCAGAACCCGAAGTTTTCGAAAAATCCCTCTACATTATATACATTGATCAAAATGATTTCACTTTTTATTTTAGCTCAGGGTTGACCGATGACTTCTTACAGCAAGTGGTTTTAGGCATTGCTAATACCACACAGGTAATTAATTAATTAGTCATATATCATGTTCTAAATTAAAACCAAAAAAAAAACTTATGTTTAATTCAATTGATGTGCAGGAGGTTTACAAAATGGGGGGTCGAACGATCCTGGTGTTTAATCTGGCCCCGATGGGTTGCTACCCGTACGTGTTGTCACAACCTCACAACGCTTCGGACATAGACTCGTCTGGATGTCTGATGTCTTGCAACAACGCTGTGGACGACTACAACGGGATGCTGAAGGCTGAACTGGACAACGTTAGGCAACAAATGCCCGTCGACGCCAAGCTGATACTCGTCGACACACACTCCGTTCTCCTCCAAGTCTTTCGAAACCCTACTACCTATGGTGAATACATTGTACTTGTAAACCCTAATTAAATTGATGAATATATATTCTAATATTTTTTAATTAAATTTATTAGGGTTTGAAAATGCAACAAGTGCATGCTACATTAATTTTGGGGTACAATCAATTTGTAGTAATCCCCAAAATTATGTCAATTGGGATGGAATTCATCTCACTGAAGCTGCAAACAAGGTTGTCGCTGATGCATTACTAGTCAACAATGGGTCCTACTTTGACCCACCATTTTCTATCCTAGGTTGACCAGTACTGATTTATGTGTAATAATCTACCTACCTACCTTTAATATTCTGCAGTACCTACGTCTTATGACATCATTTCGGAAATATATTATCGTTTCTTCTCAATTTATTTTATTTTTAGTTTTTACGACTTTACCAATCCCACATTAGGTTTAATTTATTCGCATTTCAACATTAATAAAATAAAATATAATTAAAATGAAATTATAAATTAAAATATGGGATATATACTACTGGCCACATGACCCATCACATTATTGCAGATTTATTCGGATGGTCAACATTAATAAAAAAAAAAAAATTTAAATATGGGATACTGTAGCTAGCTAACCTAATTATGTATATATATTCAGAATGCTAAAAAAGATCAAACCAATCAAGAATAGTAAATTATTAATGATCAATTTTTTTTTAAATATAATAATTAATGAATTTGGGAGGGATACTACTAGCTAGCTATTATTACAGTATGTATATATATCCAGAATGCTAAAAAAAAAAAAAAATCATATTAATGATCTCAAAAAAAAGAGAGAATATGTGTAATGTTCACATCCGAATTCATTGCCAATTCAATTATTATATTGAAATGAAATAATCCAAATTCTCATAAAAGTTAGTACTTATATATGCAACAAAAATTTGGAATCCACAAATTCCATACCTAAAATAGCAAAAACACTTTTAAATAATCTCCTTAAAATATCACAATATTACAACAAATAACACTACTTTTTTACACTAAAAAGTAATTTTATTATTTATAAAAGTGAAAAGTCTTTACTACCCAACTTTATCTTACACAATACTAATAAATAATTCATTCCTTAAAATTCATGTATATATATGAGACGGAGGGAGTAATAAATTTTAATTATACTGCCAACTAAATTAAAAATCTACACCGTACGTTTCCGATTAACATATATTAACAATTCTCTTAATGTTGAATGCTAACAATAATATACCAATTAATTAACCTGCAGTTTCGTAGATTTATGTTTCTTCCTATTGATATTCATAAAGTCTAGTATATACTCGAGTGCATGTTGTGCACCCTAGTCCATGTTGCACTTTTCAGTTTTACTGACTTACATTTTTGGATAAATGGTGTTGCACTTTTCAATTATTATACTAAAAATATTATTATACAGTTTAATAATTGAAAAGTGCAATACCATTTATCAAAAAGTATAAATCAGTAAAATTGAAAAGTGAGGGTGCACAACATGCACTCGAGTGCATACTAGACCAACCCATTCATATTAATAAACCATGATATGAAATGAAACATACGGTAATTTAAATAAAAAAAATCATATTGATATCAACACATTTAAAAGTAAAAAATAATTTCACTGTCATTTTTTATTTCAATCGAAATATTAATTTATGGCATATATTAAATATTAATTTACAAAATTGAACTTTTAAATGAGATAAAATTCTAACAAATAAATAAATAAAGTGAGCACGTAAAGTATTAGTTTACGGATGGAGTAATTAATTAATATCAATAATTCAATACTCCGTATAAATTTATAAAAACTGCATAGACATATATACACTTAGAATTAAAATTTTAAACAAAATCTTTAATTTCTTACATATATGCCACTTGTTTTTTCTTTTTCATTGATGGCTGTTTTTAGATTTCAAAATATACTAATTTATTACGATGAGGTGAAATAGGATGAATATGGGTAAAACATCATTTCAATCACGTACGATGATGGTGTGGGTAAAGTGAACTTGGGTATGGGTAAAAGAAAAAAAAAATCCTCTATTTCTCAATTACTTTCACACTTTTATTTTTAAGACATTTTATAATTACTTTCACACCCTTTATAATTACTTTCACACAAATGTCTTCAAATTTATACAAATGTTAGTATTATTTTTTCTCCACACTTGCACAAACGTCAACTCAAGATACAAAATTACCCTTTAAAATTCTCACTAAATTTACTTTTCTTATTCTGAGCGTCATTTCATATACTATGAAGAAACTCCATGTGCATTTAATTTGCCTTGAATGAATCGAGATATCAGAGAAATTAATTAATGTAGCAAACTTGAATATATAGTAAAAGTGAATACTCCGTATATCAGATGCAAAGTTGAGTAACAAATGCACACACAAATATTATTGAGTTTAAAGAAAAATTGAACCATTATAAATTTCATGAATATCTCTCTTAATTCTATTACATGAATAATATATAATTGGGTTCGATCGATCAGTGCCCAATTTATGTGTATCGCAATTTATTATTCGATATTAATTGTGTGGATATTGTTGGGTATTAATTAACATAAAATTAGAATTAAATAGAGGTCCCTCGTGGGATTAATTAGTCACAAACTTGATTATTTTTTATGTTGCAATCCTCTTTTTAAAAATAGTTCAACCTCTTCTCGTTTATACTCCCTCCATTCCCTTTAACTTTACATTTTAAGGATGACACAATTTTTAAAAAATATAGTATTTTACATAAATTCATGTGTGATGCATGTGTGAGATCAGAAGTTTCACTTTTGCTAATTTTTTAACACGCGTTGTCCTAATATATATATAAAACCTTAATTCTTTTTTAATATGACACATGTCAATTATTCATTAAAAATATAAAAAAAATATATAAATTGAATTGAAATTAATATGCCACAGCTTCAATTCTCGTTTCTCTCTTTTAATTTTGTAGATGAGACATCACAATCCATGTACATAATAATTCCATGCCATCGATCGATCGATTTTTTTTTTCCTACTAGTATCTCATATTTTAATTTATTATTTCATTTATATTTTATGTATATTATTAATGCTGTTATGTTGACCTTGCAAATGAAACAATAATTAATGTGGGTCTTTTTTTTTTATATTCAAAATACATATGAGAGTTTGGATAATTTCATTTTCATGTATAACTAACTATGCATCAAATTGCAAAAATATATATACTAAAATTATATAGGTAGGCTCCTCATTTAAATTGTGGTGAAAAAAAAATATACTACTAAAATATATTTCAGTAATTAATAGAGTCATTATCAGTTCATGTAATAAATAATTCTGATGAGAACATTAATTCTCTGCTGAGATGATATATGAGACTTTTGGATTATTTCAATATTATTTCCATGTAATTAATATATAGAAAGTCACTATATATCGATATATCCATGTAATAAATAAGTTACTATTTAATTTGTTGATTGGGTGGTTGGCCTTTATTAGCAATTCCGGGCAGTATATATATACATAATTAGATCGATATATAGAAAGTGACTCTATTAATTACATGGAAATATTGAAATAATCCAAATACTGAATATTCATAATATATAATTTAGAATATATGAATCCACAGAGTAACGAGCTAGGGACATATATATCCGAATTTAATTAGCCTAAAAATTAGCCCAAAAAGTGAACCTCACAAACTCGTTCAATCCAAAAATTAGAGCTTGTGATTTTCACGTGCAAAAATTAACCTTAAAAATGAACCTCATGTACTCTTTCAGCTAGCCAAAAAAATGGAGTTCACAAGACTTTAACATGTGAAATATACAAGTCCAAAAAATGGACCTTTCCGAAATTTGGTCTGAAATTATGAAAAAACAAGTTTAATTTTGTTAGCATGTAAATTTATAAAATTGCAGTCCCAACCCTTTTTGCTACGTCCAAAGTTCAGCCCAAAATATGGGCTCCCGTGACTTTCACGCGCGAAATTAGCCCGAAATTGAGTCAATCGAACTAATTGAGTCTGAAGTTGCGGAAAAAATAAAAAAAATCACATTCATGATGCATCAATAAATCAATAGTCATCAAAATCATTATACTAAATCTACAACATCAAATGTTTATTGCAAGAAATAAAAATAAAATCATGTGATTAAAATCTCCAACCTCTTTTCAATTTGTCGAATCAATTTATTTGACTTATAGAAAGAAATCATGATGAATAACCATCATTGGAAAAAAAAAAAGGTACTAAAATTTATATACGTAGAATCCTCATTAAAAATGTGGTGAAAATGTATGACAAATATAACAAACTAGTTTTATTTATGTGTAAATAACAAGAGAATTCGAAGAAAAATATAGTTCTACCGACAATTAAAAATCAAGGAAATGACTTTTCACACACTGAAATGTGTACTTATGATTGTTGTTATTCACTACATGATATTGTTCAACTTAATAGCAACTCCCGCTCCTATTATTGATCAATTTGCATATTTCATAGTTGGGGATTGTACATCGCAAACAGACTGCGAAAGAGATTGTCAATCTCTCCACTATACCCACAGTTTATGCAGAATACTTGATGAACTTAATCTTCCAATTTATCAACCGGCCCAATGTACCTGCTATAATGATCCTTTGGAACCCAACACACCGAGTTTACACTTCATTCATAACAAGGTTTAGTGATACCACGAGCTATGTGTTGGTCCCAAAGTTGAGTTAATAATATTGAGTAAGCTAGTGAAAATGTCTAGAGGGGAGGGGTGAATAGACTTTTCAAAAATCTTTCAATATATCAGAATACACAATGCGGAATAATCAGATTACTAATGAGCCCAATTAAGTTTATACTCAACTTTTATCTTGATCTTTATCTTTGTTAATTCTACTGATCTTAGTTAAACAGATATCAAACAGATATTAAACAGAATAGTAAAGAACACAGAATTTTATAGTGGTTCGACAAATGTCTACATCCACTCTCACAACTCCAGTTGTGAAGTTTTATTACTCTTCTTTGAGCTTCTTGTGGCTTAGAGTCCCAAGATTAAGACTTTGATATTTTCGATTATACCACCAGGTATATCTTCGATCTACTAGTAATTTTCCAAGTAACTAGCACACTTGTTTTACAAAATACAAACTCAAACTTGAAAAGTAAAACTTCTCTTTGAATAGCCTTTGATTCTTCTCTTCAATTCAGTGGCTTCTTCTTCTTCAATCTCCTTCAACTCTGTGAGTTCTTGTTTGTAGACTTGCTCTTGAATTCTCTAAGATCAGTAATTGCTTCAGTCGTCTTTAGTAGTAGGAGATCACACAGTATTTATAGAACTTAGTATGACAGTTAGCAGTTTGTGAACTAACTTTCAACTAACTCTAAAACTGTTTTTGTAACTTCTTCTTGTAACCGACTTTGTAACTTCTTTTTAAGTCAGCATCTCTTCAAATATATTCAGTTACACTTTAAATAAGCTTTCCAAACTTATTCTTTACTTTCACCAAATCAGCACAGTAACTTACTGTTCTGATTTTTACTCTTCGGATTTTACTCTGCTGATTTTACTCTTCTGATTCAATCAGCACAGTAACCAAAAACCTTTCAAAACTTCTCCAGATTTCTTCTAAGCTCTTCTTCAACTCTTCTTTGAAGTCTTCTTAGTCTGAAGTAGTCCTCTGAGTCTTCATTAGTCTTCTGATCTTCTCCTAATCTATTCCTAATCTAGTGTTCTGATTTTACTGTTCTGAGCTTTACAATGCTGAAAACAATAGAACACAACTTTACATGTATAAAACCTATCTATACATCAACTGAACTATATACAGATGAGTATATCTAAGTCCTACACTATAAGCTGTCTATACAATACAAAACATCAGCTTAGTTCCTAACAGTTCATATATCAGATCAGTAAACCAATAAGATCAGTAACTCATAAGATCAGTAACTCATGTAAGTTCAAAAACTTTTATATAAGATCAGTAAATATCTAAGATCAGTAACTTACACATAAGATCAGTAAGCACATCAGATCAGTAAGTACATCAGATCAGTAACTCAGATTTTCAAATATCTCATATAAGATCACTAAAAATATTCTCAGTTTCCACACTAAGATCAGTAATCTTATTTCACATAACTCAGTTAAGATCAGTAATTTTATTCTTACTATTACTAAATAAGATCAGTAAACTTATTTCAGTTAGCATTAAGATCAGTAATCTCAATTTAAGTTTCTCATCAGATTAGTAAGCTTATGTTGGTCCCAAGTTGAGTTAATAACGAGTAAGCTAGTGAAAATGTCTAGAGGGGGGTGAATAGACTTTTCAAAATTCTTTCGATATATCAGAATTACACTGTGCGGAATACGAAATTATCAATGAGCCCAATTCAAGATTATACTCAACTTAATTCGAGAACTCTGTTCTATACTCAACTAGTCTAGATCAGTTAAGTAATTCAACCAATTAAGCAATTTAAACAATCAAAACTGTAAAGTAAATCAAACACGAGATTTATAGTGGTTCGACAACTTGTCTACATCCACTCTCACAAACCCAGTTGTGATGTTTCCACTAAACTCTTCCAATCGAGTACAAGTGTATGTTCCTGTCTTTAAAGTCCCAAGAAGAAGACTTAGATCTTCAACAGACTATACCTCCAGATATGTCTACGATCTTACTAGAAATTTTACAAGTATCTAGCACCTTGAAAATAACAAAACAAAAACTAAAAACTTCTCTGTTCTTCAGTAGTAGCCTTCTTGATTCTTCACTTGTCTTCTGGCTATCTTTCTGAACTTCAATCAACTCTGAGAGTAAACTTCAAATATATCTTTGATAATGCTTCACTTGAGTATGAACGTCAGTGTTTCAGTAGTTCTCAATTGATCACCATCATGAAGTATTTATAGACTTCAATCTTCAAGAACTTAGTAAGTTGTAACCAACTTTTCTTGATAACTACCTTCAACTGAATCTTCTTATCAATCCACGCGTTTCTGTTATGAATTAGTTATTCCATAACTAACTTCTATATCTTTATCTTTAATACGCGTTTCTGTAACTAACTCCAAGTTGACTTGTCTTGTGTAGTCTTCTTATCTTGAGTAGTAGACTTCGACTCTTCTTGTCTGGTCTTCCTTCTTCAAACAGTAAAGTAGACTATACTAATCTTATCCAGACTATTACATTACATTAAGCTTTTATAATACAAGCTTAGTCAACTTATAAACTATACAATGAATCTAATCTATTACATATAAAAATCATGAGCTCTATACAACATTTACATAGCTCAGTAACAATCTAACATATATGAAGTACTTATAAATCGTACTTATCTTTTAAATACTTTTCTTTTAAACTGTACTTGTCTTTTGAATTCTACTGATCTGTACAAGATGACTTCAACTCAACTAGACTAGATTAGTCAACACTTAGAAAATATTCAAGTCTTCTTTTGGCTTATCAAAACTTTATCTTTTATCTTTTGTTCATCATTTAGGACTTGTTCTAGGATTCATATCCCAACAATTTCCCCCTTTTTGATGAAGCCAAAACTACTTGAATCTTTTCTCATAAGTAGACTAGTTAAGTAGTTACCTTGTCTTTTAATCATCAAATAGTACTTTATCTTTTCATTCATTCAGAAATAAGATCAGTAGATATTACAAATACTTCCAAAATATCAAAATATCAGAGCAAAAACAACTAAAACAAACAACTAATCTGAAAGATTACCTCCTTCTGGGTTAGGAACACAGAATGCATCGAGGAGTCTTTTGTGAATTAAGCTAATCTGATCTTCATCTTCAATCTTCTCCTTGTCAAGTAGCTCTTCTTCAAATTTCTTGATCTGATTACGATCTACTCTCTTTCCTGAGCTTGTCATAGGAGTCTTCCATCTTGAAAAGATTGGTACTAAAATGTTGAAATTTGTAGCAGCAGATATCCTTAATATCAGATTCCAAAGCATTTGATTCTGACCTTCCATAAACTTATCAAACATCGAGTATAATTCATCCGAATTTTCAGAATCTCCATACTTTCTGATTATCCAGTGATCAAGTTCCCATTGTCTCTTTACCTTGAGCCAATCTTGACGATGCTCTCTGTCAATAAAGTAATCAATGAACTGATCTTCCATTTTCTCTTCATCTTCCTTCAGCTTCTGCAAATTCTCAATGTGTTTTTCTATCTTCTTTTTGCTTGCATAATGCATCTCGTCATCTGCAATTCTTTGTTTCTTTTCAACTACAGCAGCAGCAGTAGGTTCTTCAATACTCAGCTTCCTCTTAACTCGTCTAGTCTGAATCTCTGCTTCAGGAGACGATGCAACAGCTTTACCTTTCTCTAATCTTTTCAGCTTTTCTGTTTCAGCTTGCTCTAGATCTGCCTTCTTCACTAATCTGCCTCTTTTAGGCCTTCTTAGTTCTTCAATTGCAGTAGCAGCATCTTTCATCTCCGGTTCAGCACTAGCAGACTTCGTAACTTCAACTAGACTGGTCTCTTCCCCCTTTTTGGCTTCATCACTTGCCTTAAGAGTAAAAAGAGAAGTAAAGCGAGTCATTTCTTCTTTCAAAGCTTCCTTCATAGCTTCAGCAGCTGACTCAATGTGCTTCTGATGCAATTCCGCATTGCTCATCTTGTCTAAGCGTGCAGTAACTAGTTCCAACTTCTGTGTACAGGAAACTAGTTCATCCTTCAGTTGAGTAGCCGTCTGTCTTAGAAGGGTATTTTGTTCAGTCAGCTCATGTAGAACAGCCCGAGAACGCACCAACTGGTCTTGTGCTTCCCTTCTCTGTTCATCAGCAATGGAAACCTTAACACTGTAGAGTCTTTCCATTTTACTTGACTCTTCAGCTAATGATCGAGCAAACGAGATTGATCTCCTTTCTGAACTCTCAATCTGTTTCTTCAGAAAATCATCAACTTGAGCAAATAACTCTTCTCGGAAAGTCGAGTCCATCTTGTTGATTTCACCAATAAACAAGTCTCTGGATTGGTCAACAAGTGACTGATTTTGTGTAATCAGCACATCCTTCATTTTCAAGTTCAAGAATTCCTCTATAGCAGTGTGAACAACACTTCTCAGATCAGTCTTTAAATCATTCAGAAATCTGTCTGGCATAGCTTGAGTCGAACTGGAAGTTCCGACAACATTATCAACTGCCTTGAGTTCTTCTTCATCAAACATCTCAGCATCCAAAAACTCATCATCTTCTTTTCCAATCATGAATGAGTCGACTTCATCTTCATCACTATGAACAATTTCTTCCAACTGTTCTGAAGTCTGGACTGCTATCTCAGCTACTTCTAGCTTGATCTCTTCTTCAACTAGATCAGTCTGAGTTCCAACGTCAAAAGCAAACACATCCTCAATAACACCATCTGGAATGTTCAAAAGCTTCTTGACGAGATCAACCAAGGCTTTGCGCGGGAATAGTTCGGAGTGATCCTTAACTCCACTATTTTCTTTCTGTTCCATCTCCCAATCCATGAAATTGGAGATACCGCCTTTGCCTTGAATGACTTCAAACAAATCATCCGTAGACGACTTCTTCAATGCGAACCATGTGCAAATCCGGACTAACTTTTCAAACTGCTCGGATTCATAGTCGACTTCTATAGTTGAGAGCGTCCTCTTCAGATTTCTGGTCATTCGGGCACGAATTCTCTTCTCTCGTAGACACATCGGATAATACACGAGGGATTCAAATCTAACAACAGACGGGTCCTGAGTAGATGGGGTCTCCAACTCAGCTGTTGCAGTGGCAACTGGCGTTTTGTCTGAAGTAGATGGGTTGGGGGGTTCACCATATTCTGGTGAGGGAGAGGGAGTGAAAGCAATGGTTTCAACGGGCTGTAATGTGGCTTGGTCAGGTATGACAACTGTAGGAGTATCAGTTGTATCACTTATAGGAGTGTATAGGGGAAGACTGGCTCTCAGCGGTCGTGCTGCCAGTGCTTGCGAGGTTGGGGGTACAGGTCGAGGCCTAGATCGATGTGATCTAGCCTTGGTTCGGATAGACGTAGACGGGAGAGAGAGAGGAATTGAAACAGATTGAGTAGAGGTACCAACCTGTATACTCGACTCGACTGGACGAGTGGGCGACTCAACTCTCACGAGAGTGTACATCTCAGGTATTTGTTCACTCGACTCCTTCTCCTGAGTCGACTCTTCATCTGACTGAGTCTTCTCTGAGTCGGCTGTACTAGACTCTGCCTCTTCAGACTTGTCTTGAGAAGAACTGGATGAATCGGCATACGGCAACACTTCTGACTCATCAATTTGAACCTGCCTTGGGGCAGCTGGCCTTGCAGCAGCCTGCTTCCTCATTGCTTCAATTTTTAAATAAAACTTAAGAGGATGAAACGGCTTTCCTTTGCTCCAATCATTCTTGTTTGGCAGCAAAAATGGAAGTAATATACTCAGCTTGTTTCCATATCCGACTGCTTGAGATACCACCCAATGTCTGGTATCAGCATCCACCTTTACACTTCGTTCGAAGTACATTATCCTGTCAGCTATCAATTTGAACCAATTAACCTCAGTGATTCCATCATAGATAACTGCCATGATCCTTGTTTTGGCTTGAGTGACCGAGTCATGAGACCCAGTGGCACATAGAAGCATCTTGCTTGCTATGTCCAGCAAAGTGCGATATTTCTCCAAGAGATCACCCTTCTTGGCAGTAGTAGCTTTACCATCTGGCTTGAGCCTCATTTTCTTTCCACAGAAGATGCTCAAATACTTCATCTCCTGCCCTTCAGCATACCTTTCCACATCAATCGTTCCGATGGGTAGCCTTAATCTTTCGAACATCACTTCCCTAGTGATTTCCACTCGATGCCCATCAATAAAAGATTCTAACACTCCTCCTTGTCTATTGACGTTGGCATAAAATTCCAGAACCTCTTCTTCCAACACAACCTGTGGAAATGCCTCTAGATAGGGCTGTAGACCGCATCTGATGCATTTGGTCAAGATTTCCATGTTTCCTTCCTTGTGATTGCCTTTGAAAAATAGTGATGGTTCAACATGCACCTTGTTATCATTTATATATCTTCCGAGATCAAATGGTGCCTGCATGTTGGAACTTACATCGAGAATCGATCGAATAGACATGGTGAATGATTTGCTATGAGCACAAACAAATGGATTATGCAGTAAATTACTGTTAGCAAGAAGTAGAGAGGTTATGAAACGTGAGGCAAGACGTGTGCAAGAGTTGGTTTTTGTTTAAAACATAATTTGATCCAACGGCCAATATAGAAGAATTAGATCCAACGGTGAAGACCTTTGGCATTCAGTTACGGAACCGAGAAAAAAATGTGAATTGATTATGTGCAAATTGAAATCCGCCTTTCTTATTTGCAAAATAAAAGAGTGTATTCATCTGACCTATTTTGGTCGTGTTTTGGCATGAATTGAATATGTACACCTCATTAACTAGTGGTGTATAACTCCAATTCTAGGATTTCCACATTTTAACACAATCACATTTCTTTGACATTATTAATTTGTTTCGAGTAAACACTTTTAACACATATCCTATTTAACTCAATGAAAACTTAGCTTGTCTGTTCGAGTCCATCCAGAACAGATGAGTAGGACTAAGCTTCATAAGGCGAGTAGGTTCAATGGCACAAGACGAGTAGTCTTATGTTCACCAGATGAGTTCCCCCTTCGACTATGCGTATCTGTCTGAATGTCGAACAGCTTTATGTACCTGTCTTCTTTAGTACGACAGATAGTCGAGTAGAATTTATATGACGAATATTAATTTAAATCAATGATCAAGGTTCAAACAAGATGACTGTTACCAAACTAAAGAGTCAACATAAGGATCTTTAAGAAATCAAAGATTCCCCCTTAAATGTTTATTCCCTTAGTATTACCCTCAGCTTTACCAGCTTCCTCATCGGGTTGTTTGGTCAACTTGTCTGACCTTGTATACCTGTTTGTTGCGTGAGTAGACGAGTGCTCTAGTCTAGTGATCTTGTCTCCATACTTCGTTTGATGTACCTGTCTGGTTAGTACACAGCTATAGGCAAGTAGGATCTAAATCAATTAGCCCTAAACTAATGCATAATTCACGAAATCGTGCCTCAGCTAATGGTTTTGTAAAAATATCAGCTCTTTGAAAATCAGTATGAATCTTTTCCATGCGAATATCCTTCTTTTCTACATGATCACGTATGAAATGGTGTTTCACATCAACATGCTTACAACGTGTGTGTAATACAGGATTTTGTGTAATGGCAATTGCACTATTACTATCACAGAATATAGGAACATTTGATTCACAAATATTATAATCTCTAAGCTGTTGAATAAGCCATAATAATTGACTACAACAACTACCAGCAGCCATGTACTCGGCTTCAGTAGTAGAGGTAGCAACACTTGTCTGCTTTTTCGAAAACCATGAAATGAGTTTTGTGCCTAAGAATTGACAAGAACCAAATGTAGATTTCCTATCTATTCTACAACCACCAAAATCAGAATCAGAGTAGCCACTTAGAGATAAATCATCATTTGAAGGATACCATATACCACGATTGATGGTTCCTTTCAAATATTTCAGAATCCTTTTAGTGGTTTCCATATGACTTTCTTTTGGATTGGCTTGAAAACGAGCACATACACCAACAGAAAATGCAATATCAGGTCTACTAGCAGTCAAGTACAGCAATGAACCAATTAGACCACGGTAATGAGTTTGATCAGTACACTTACCTTGTTCGTCTGGGTCCATTCTGTATGTAGGTAGCATAGGTACGCCAGCAGACTTGCATGTCTTAATACCATACTTGTCTAGAAGATTTCTAGTATACTTTGCTTGATTTATGAAAATCCCTTCAGGGGTCTGTTTTACTTGAAGTCCAAGAAAGTAATTCATTTCACCCATCATAGACATCTCAAATTTACTTTGCATGAGTGTTGAGAAACTTTCACTCAGCTCTTTGTTAGGTGAGCCAAAAATGATGTCATCTACGTAAATTTGGACGAGTAAAATGTCTTTCCCTTCTTGTCTTCTGAACAATGTTCAGGCTCTTGGAGCTTGCTTTAGTCCATATAAGGCCTTCTTTAATTTGTATACCTGATTACCTTTGACTTCGAAACCTGGGGGTTGTTCAACATATACTTCTTCCACAAGAATACCGTTAAGAAATGCACTTTTAACATCCATTTGATATACAGTAAATTTCATGTAAGCAGCATATGCAAGGAACAATCGAATGGCTTCTAGTCTAGCAACAGGAGCATATGTTTCATCATAATCTATGCCTTCAGCTTGTGAATAGCCTTGGGCGACTAGTCTAGCCTTATTACGAACAACTACATCATTCTCATCTTTCTTATTCTTGAAAATCCATCGAGTTCCAACTACATTATGATGTTTCGGTCTATCGACAAGTTCCCAGACGTCGTTTCGAACAAACTGATTCAACTCGTCTTGCATAGCGATGATCCAATTACTATCAGCTAAGGCCTCTTTGATGGTTTTAGGCTCGATAGATGAGAGGAAACAACACCAGCAAAACAGAGATGGGCTAGATTGTTCTTGCGACTCAAAGAGTTGTCGTCTAGTCTTCACACCAACAGTAGAGTCACCAATAATATTTTCAGTATTATGCGCAGATTTCCATGTATTTCTGTTTTTTAACAATAGTACTGTCATCTATATCATGTACAGCATCATGCATGTCAACATCATTATCATCAGAAGTTTTAATGGGAGTAGACGAGTCGACTAGTTTAGGTATGTCAACTGGTCTAGTAGAGTTACCTTGAGCACTCACCTTCTTCTGGTCATCTGACTCGAGAGCGTTCATGAATGGATTGTATGCTTGAACGGATTCATATACCTCTGAGTCTTTGTCAGTTTCGACAGTTAGCTCAGTAGCTTTCTCACCGATCTTGTTGGTAGACGGGTCCTGTTGAGATTCTTCGAAAACCACATGTGGTGTTTCTTCCACACAAAGGGTTGAGTAGTTGAATACTCTAAATGCTTTGCTAGTCGAGGAGTATCCTAAGAATATCCCCTCGTCTGCTTTAGCATCGAATGCATTCAACTTGCTTTTCCCATTGTTATGGATGAAACACTTGCATCCAAATATATGAAAATATGAAACTCTGGGTTTTCTACCTTTCCATACCTCATAGGGCGTCTTACCTAGTGCTTTATTGATAGCACTTCTATTTTGTGAGTGGCATGCAGTGTTGATAGCTTCTGCCCAAAATTTCTGAGGCGTATTATACTCTGTCAGCATGGTCCTGCAGGCCTCCTTAAGAGTTCTGTTCCTTCGTTCTGCTACTCCATTTTGCTGTGGTGTCCTAGCTGCACTAGTAAGGTGCTGGATGCCACGCTTAGAACAAAATTCTTTAATATAGCAGTTAATGAATTCAGTACCCTTGTCACTACGTATCTTGACAATTGACTGATTCTTCTCAACCTGTAACTTCTTCAACAGATCAGGCAAAAGTGTTTGTGTATCACTCTTCTTGTGTAAGAAGACTACCCAAGTGAACTTAGAATAGTCGTCTACCACAACAAGTGTGTACCTTCTACCGTTCAAAGTTGGAGGAGTTATTGGGCCATGTAAGTCCATATGTAGAAGTTCAAGAACTCTACTGGTTGAGAGGGATGGAATAGACTTGAAAGAACCCTTCACCTGTTTACCTTTTTGACAGGACGTGCATACATGTGACTTATAGTAGACTTCATTGGGAATACCTTCCACAAGGTAGTCTCTGGCTATCTTATTAAGAACCTTAAAGTTTAGATGACAAAGGCGTCTATGCCAGAGCCAGCCAAGTTCTTTAGGATTCTTAGTAAGTAGACAGGTGTCCCTCGGACAACTGTTCCAGTTCACTATGTACACACTTCCTTGTCTAATGCCGACTAGTAGGACTGTGTGTGTTTTCTTGTCGATGATTTCACATTTCTGACTCTTGAACTGCACCTTGTATCCACGATCACAAAATTGTGAAACAGAGAGTAAATTATATTTCAAGCCTTCAACATAAGAAACATCTTGAATCTCTATGTCTCCATTTCGAACATAACCAAATCCTTTAGTAACAGCAATGGAGCTATCACCAAATATCACTTTTGGTCCTTCTTGCTCATGGTAGCTTGATAAGAGAGTCTTAGTACCAGTCATGTGGTGCGAACAACCACTGTCTATGTACCAAGTTTCTCCTGTTGAGCCACCTTTCTTGTATAGATCGAGTCGACCTTGCAATAGATGATAATACATAATTTAGGTACCCTCTTTGTTTAGTGGGGTCCTTGGGGGTTAGTCGAGTTCAATGGAATCCAAATGTACATTGGAGTCCTGAACAAGTTTGACCTTCTAAGCTTTCGACCATATTTGTTACAAAATAAGACCTTGTTGTCCTTATCTGGCCTATCAGTCGAGTTCGGGTCTACTCTTTGGAGATAGCCTTTTGACTTAATCTCTACTTGAGCAGGCACTTGTCTATGATAGTCAGAGTAGGGTTTATATGCATTAGGTCCATACGGTTTATAGACATGTTTAGGTCTTTCTTCTCCTTTGATATCATATGACAAAGGTGGAGGATATAGAACAGCTTGTGTACGATATTTTGGACCTTTCTGTCTAGGTCTAGACGAGTAGAGTTGAGACTGCCTTATGAAAGGAGGTCTAGACTCTTGTCGTCTAGTCTGTACTTGTCTAGTACTAGTCTCCTCAGGATACCAGTCCTCGTATCTGACCTGATTTGGTCGTCCACGATTCCTAGTCCTTTGAAGATTAGTTCTAGGTTGAACAGGCTTGTTGTTACCATTCTTTTTACCTCCCTTGGTAATTGGAATGTTAACTCGAGCTTGTCTTGGTACAGTACCTTTTGATGGAGTGTCAATATCGTATATCAATGGTTCTTTTCCTTTATCATTAGTCAAAGAGCTTGAGATGAAAATAGTAGGGTTCTTAGGAACTAGAGTAGACGAGCTTGATGTCTCAGCACCTATGCCTGTCTTGTCAGCTGGAGCCCTATACCTATCTGACAATTCAAGGTTAACCTTAGACGAGTTAACCAGGTCAGTAAGTTTAAGGTCTAGAGTGACAATCTCGGTTTCTAAGAACTTATTACGTTCTTCAAGTTTTTTGAGCTTACTTTGTAAGACATTGAATTCATGTTTCTCAGTCGCATGTGTCTTAAGTAGGTCTTGATACAACTTGTCAGTCAATGTATACTTGTCTTTGAGTTGTCTCAACTCTTCTTGCAAGCGTTCATTTAGGACTGTTATATTAGGATCTACTTTAGACTGAGCTTCCTTAAGATCAATGATTTCTTGTCTTAAGGTGATGTTTTCGTCACTGACTTCAATGAATGCCTTGTTGGCAAGTAGGAGGTCGTCTTCAACTGCACTAGTAGAGTGCTGAAGACTACTCCCTACTTGGCTACTGGCAGTGTCACTTTCATCAGAGTCTGATTCATCACATGATTGAAAGGAAGTAACAGATGATACCTCTTGGTCGATTTTAGCCATGAAGCATAGACCATCATCAACTATGAATGCTTCATCGTGATCTGGTTCAGACGGGTAGCTAGATGAGGATGATGGCAACTCGTCTGAGTCAGAGTCAGAGTCATTATTGGCCATCATTGCCTTTTTACCACGGTTGTATCTTCTTTCCCTTCGTGCTTTGCGTTCTTCTCGATCATCAGTACTCAGGTCCGGACATTCATATATGTAATGACCTGGTTTCTCACAGTTATAGCACAAAAGATCATTAGTAGCCTTTTTAATAGGAGAGTTGTTCCTTCGTTTATCACGTCTATCAGAACGAGTAATCTTCCTACTATCAGACTCTCTATCTTGTCTGTTACCTTTCGAGACTTCGTCTCTCCTTTCGGACGAGTTTCGGTCTCGTCTGGTTTCAGATGAGTTCTTAGAAGCAGACCCTCTATGCTCTCTATAGAACTTCTTATATCTTCCAAATCGTTTATTCAGCCTATCAAACTTTCTAACCATGAGGCTTACCTGATCCTTCAGGCTAAGATCAGTATCTATCTCGTCTTTAACAGAAGCAGACCTAGTCTTAGTCTTAGACCTGTCTATCTTAGACGAACTAGCCTTAAAAGCAACGTTCTTAGATACAGCATGTTCTCTGTCACTACTTACTATGGGTTCATCTTCGTCTAGATCAAACTCATGAGCCTTTAGAGTTTGAAACATAGTCTCTGCTGTCCATACGTCTATATCTTGGGTATTCTTAACAAGAATTTTTACCATCTTCCATCGACTATCAAGGCTTTTGAGAATCCTAAGATTGATTTCACGTGGAGTATAAGATTTACCAAGGACTTCCAAGTCATTCATGATTTTGGTAAAACGAGTATCCAACTGGTCTATTGTTTCACCAGCTTTCATATGAAATGATTCGAATCTTTGGACTGCAGTGGAAAGCTTGCTTTCTTTGATTAGGGATGTCCCTTCACAAATGATAGCTAAGCGGTCCCACATTTCTTTGGCAGTTTTACATTTTAACACTTTTCCCAGATACTCATTAGGAAGAGTGTGTAAGATGTAATTCTTGGCCAAGCTATCCAAATTATTCTGTCTCATTTCTTCAGATGTAAGTTCTGACCTTGGTTTCTTGACGAGAGTACCCACGGGTTGATTTGCGTCGAGGGCAGCAGTGTTTGGGATCATGGTCACAATTGGACCTTCAGTGATGACAGAGATCATTAAGTCATGAGTGGAGCTGAAGATGGCTTCCATCCTTAGCTTCCAATAGTCGTAATCCTGTACCTGGAACTTAGGTAGTTTGTTGGCGCTTATCTCAAAAGACATGATAACAAGAAATAAGTGCTAAGTAGAGTTATGATCAAGAACAACAGATAAGTCAAGAACAGGGAGCACGAAACACAGATGATACAAGAATATGATCAAGAACACGTATACAAGAACAGTCAAGGACCAAGACTTCACCCTAAGTCTTGAGTCGGTTATCAAGAAACAGCAGTTCGTAAACTACTGCTCTGATACCACTTGTTGGTCCCAAGTTGAGTTAATAACGAGTAAGCTAGTGAAAATGTCTAGAGGGGGGTGAATAGACTTTTCAAAATTCTTTCGATATATCAGAATTACACTGTGCGGAATACGAAATTATCAATGAGCCCAATTCAAGATTATACTCAACTTAATTCGAGAACTCTGTTCTATACTCAACTAGTCTAGATCAGTTAAGTAATTCAACCAATTAAGCAATTTAAACAATCAAAACTGTAAAGTAAATCAAACACGAGATTTATAGTGGTTCGACAACTTGTCTACATCCACTCTCACAAACCCAGTTGTGATGTTTCCACTAAACTCTTCCAATCGAGTACAAGTGTATGTTCCTGTCTTTAAAGTCCCAAGAAGAAGACTTAGATCTTCAACAGACTATACCTCCAGATATGTCTACGATCTTACTAGAAATTTTACAAGTATCTAGCACCTTGAAAATAACAAAACAAAAACTAAAAACTTCTCTGTTCTTCAGTAGTAGCCTTCTTGATTCTTCACTTGTCGTCTGGCTATCTTTCTGAACTTCAATCAACTCTGAGAGTAAACTTCAAATATATCTTTGATAATGCTTCACTTGAGTATGAACGTCAGTGTTTCAGTAGTTCTCAATTGATCACCATCATGAAGTATTTATAGACTTCAATCTTCAAGAACTTAGTAAGTTGTAACCAACTTTTCTTGATAACTACCTTCAACTGAATCTTCTTATCAATCCACGCGTTTCTGTTATGAATTAGTTATTCCATAACTAACTTCTATATCTTTATCTTTAATACGCGTTTCTGTAACTAACTCCAAGTTGACTTGTCTTGTGTAGTCTTCTTATCTTGAGTAGTAGACTTCGACTCTTCTTGTCTGGTCTTCCTTCTTCAAACAGTAAAGTAGACTATACTAATCTTATCCAGACTATTACATTACATTAAGCTTTTATAATACAAGCTTAGTCAACTTATAAACTATACAATGAATCTAATCTATTACATATAAAAATCATGAGCTCTATACAACATTTACATAGCTCAGTAACAATCTAACATATATGAAGTACTTATAAATCGTACTTATCTTTTAAATACTTTTCTTTTAAACTGTACTTGTCTTTTGAATTCTACTGATCTGTACAAGATGACTTCAACTCAACTAGACTAGATTAGTCAACACTTAGAAAATATTCAAGTCTTCTTTTGGCTTATCAAAACTTTATCTTTTATCTTTTGTTCATCATTTAGGACTTGTTCTAGGATTCATATCCCAACAGCTTAGATTCAGATGACTTAGTTAAGATGACTTAGAACCACATATATTACTAACTTTAAGTTGCTTTTGGCCATCAAAACATACTTTCATCAACTAGAACATTGTTTATAGGATTCATATCCCAACAATTTCCCCCTTTTTGATGAAGCCAAAACTACTTAAATGTTAATAAATCAGTAGTTAAGTATGTAGTCAATCATAACAGTTCATCAATTCAAAATTCCAGATTCATATTCAAATAATATCAGATATTACAAATAATCACAGAATATGAACAACAAAAAATATAGAAATAAAGATTAAGGATAGAAATGTTATCTTCTGAGCTTGTCCTTCATCTTCATTCTGCATCTTCAAATTCTGAATGCCACATACATTCTTGCCTTGATATCCATCACGTGTTGATGGTCAGTGATTCCTTCTTCCTTGATAATCTCAGCAATAATGTTGTTAATTTCCTTGTAATCAGGTTCTCCACTTTCCAGTCTTGGAGGTTCCCAATTAGGTTCTTCTGGGCACAAAATCTTTGTTCCAGCACGATTAGCAACTTGTGCTATGTCTTCCCAGAATTCTTGATCAATGTTCAGCATAAATTCTTCAAAATCAATAAATTCTGCTTCTTTGCTCGAATGATCACCAAACTTCTTTACAATGAAGTTAGCAATCTGCCACTTCTTCTTCAAATTCTTCTAGTATTCCATATGTTCAGTCAACACAATGAAATCCACAAAGTTTTCATCTTGAAAATCTTTGTCAAACAGTCCTTCAGCTTTCTTCTTAGCATTCATCTTTTTCTTCAAGGCTGTGACTCGATTATCAAATCTTGTCTTCAAGAACTTGATATCCTTTTCTTTCTTCTTTTTCAAGTTTTCCTCTTCACTTGTCATAACAGCTTTCATTTTGCTCTTTGATCTAGTCATTCTTTCAACTTCTTCCTCTTGTTGTTCTTCATCAGATAAAACTAGCTTCCTTTTCCTCTGACTTGAACTTCCTGCAACTTCAGGTCTTTTCTCAACAATCTCTTGACCATGTTGCTTCTGTTGCTTTCTTTGCTTCAGCTTTTCATTCAAAATATGAATTTCAGCTCTTAATTCATCCTGACTTACAACTAGCTGAGCTTGTTGTGACTGTGTTTGTTCCATTACTTGTCTTGTCCTGTCTTCCCCCTTTTTGGCTTCATCATGCCACTCCTTCAGGGAAGATATGTGTTGTTCCAGCTTCTTATGCAACACCTGAGACAAATTTTTCTCTTGTACTCTATGAAGGTCAAATATCTTGGACATTGTATACTCACCTTCTCATAAGATTGTTCAGACTGCATCTTGTTCATCCTGTCAGTAGCTTCCTGAAACATTTGAACAGCAGCTTCCAACTTTGCTTGAAGTTCAGCATTCTGCTTTTTCAATTTTTCAAATTCAGAAACATCAGATTCCTTCTCAACATGATCTGTTCTGATCTGTTCTTGCACATCCTCAATAGGATCAGTAGATTGAATAGGAATGCTTTCCAATTCTTCAACATTTATATCCTGAGTGTCAACAGCATCAGTTTCCTCAATCACAACAGTTTCTTCGAGTACAACAGTGTTCTCAAACACTTCTGTTGCATTGATAATGTCTTCATCAATATCCATAAAATCATTTTCAGCAGCAGTTTCATCAACACCCTTCTCTTCACTAAACAAATCTTCATCAGAGACAGGAGTTGCAATCTTCTCAACAGTGTACTTGATCCCTGTTAATCTCTCAACAAGAAGTACAACAGATTCTGGAGTGACTAACTCAAGAAAAGAGTTAACACCAGCTGCTTGCATCTGTTCTGCTTCCCAATCATCAAAGATTGAAGCACCTCCCATTCCTTCCATGATAGCTAAACATTCCTTCAAAGTACTCCTCTTAAGATACACCCAAGTGCCTATCTTAAGGAGTTTCTCAAACTCAACAGAGCTCTCATCCAATCCAGGAAATTGTTTCAACAGTGCAATCCTTAAATCAATCCTGATTCTATCTTCCTTATCACAAATAGTGTACTCCATCAAATCAGCAGGTTTGGGAGTAATAAATTCAGTTTCAGGAGAAGATGAAATATCAATTGGTTCAGAAGAAGGTTCAAATTCATGTTCAGTAGAGTGAGCATGAACCTGTAAAGGGGATTGATGTGGTGAAGGTTGATGTGAAGTTTGTTGTTGAGGGGTAGGAATTGAAGTAGGTTCAAAGGTAGTGAGTTGGGGTGATGAATGGGGAGTGTTCTGAGTCTCAGAAAAGTAGTGATCAGATCCTCCAGAACATGAAGGTTGAGGATTTTGGGGTTCAGGTTGGCTTGGTTCAGAGTCAGAAGGGGTAGGGGAGACAACAACCAACTTCCTCCTAACACTCCTTGACTTAGTCCTCTTATGAACAACAATTGGACTAGGAACACTAACCTCTTGCTCATCTGAGCTTGATTGCACCACAGTTTCCACAAAACGAACTGTTGGTTCCGAGGCAGCAGTAGCAGACCTTCCTCTCCTTAAAGTAGTACTGCTCGGATCATGCTTAGATTTTGATCGAACCTCAGTTTGATCATCCTCCGATTGGTACATTGAAGCTCCAGACTCCTCTGCTTCAATTTCTTGAGAGTGTTCCAAGGGGTTCTCTTGTTCAAATTGAACAGACTCCTTCTTCATCAAGAATTTCCCATGATGGAATTTCTTGGGATTACTCCAATAAGGCTTTTTTCACCAGCTGAGGCAGCAAGAAACTCAGCTTGCTTCCAAACCCTAACTTTGATTTCAGTGAGAATTCCAAAGTGTCCTCATCAAATAAGACCTTCTCCTTTTCAGTCATTAGTCTTTCCAGGAAGAATCCTTGCCAATCACCTTCCACTCTGTCGATGATTGCAGCCATAATTCTAATTTTAAAACTCGATAAGGCATCCTGGCTATGATGTTGCCCTAACAAGCATTTTCCTGCAATATCCATTAAAAACTGTAACCCAGTAGGAAGTACATCCTTCTTCAAATTCGTCAAGGTCTCTGTTTCAACTCCTGACCATCTTCCTACGCACTCCTTTTCCTCTCCAGCTTTGTAGGTCATAATATCTACTGGACCTTGTGGTAAGTCCAACATTACTTCGAGAATGTCCCTCGTAATGGTGACTTTGTGTCCAGCAAGCATGGAGTGAACACCATTTTTGTCTCCTTGGAGTTGCAAATAGAATTCTACAGCCTCCGGTTCGTAGACATTAGCGGGAAATGACTCCAGAAACTTCCGTAATCCGCATTCTTCACACGTAGTTAAGATAGCTTGATTTTCTGCACTGTGTCTGCCATTGAAGTAGACAGCGTTCTCCACGAAAATTCCTTTCTTTCGCATCCATAAATTCGAATCAAAAGTTCCTGCAACTTGGTTAGCTTCATTGATAATATTGACAGTTGCCATTTGAGAATTTTGTAGAAATCAAATTTTGCAGAAGTTATGAAGTTAAGATATTTCCAGAAATGAACTCGTAAGAATGAGGAAGATGAAGTGTGATTGTTTTTGTTATAATTCAAAACCAATCTAGGGCTAGGATTGAATTAGATTATTATAAAGAATGGTTGGGATTAAATCTTGAAATTCGAGTTAAACAATAACTGTTCACATTCTAATAACATTCTCAATTTTTGGAGCCAACTAGTGTTTGATAAATACACCACAATTTTTAGGTTAGAAATAGAAGAGTGTATTAATCTTCTCTATTAGTAATCTAAAAATTTGAACAATTTTTGACTTAGAGTAATCTAAACCAAAAGACTGTTCTGATGCAAATCAGCACAGTAGTTTCCAAAACAATTTCACTTCATTTTCTTACAAGTATATAAAGAAAATTTCACTTATCTGGATCAGCTGAGTACTGTGATCAGCTGAGTAACCTTTTTAGAAATCAGATCAGTAGATGAATCAGCACAGTAGATTTCAGATCAGTAGATGGGTCAGCACAGTAATCCTCAGATCAGTACCCAAATTCCCTGATTTCATCTTTTTGATATCAGCACAGTAATCCTCAGATCAGTACTGTGTCCGATCAGTAGATTTCTTGTAGACAGATTAGTAGTAAACAAGTCTTTCTGTAGACAGATTAGTCAGTAATCAGATTAGTTCTGTAGAATAACTGATTTGTAATCAGATCAGTACTGTAGACAAAGAAACTTTGTAATCAGCACAGTTCTGTAGACAAGTCAATGTATTAATCAAAATATATCTGTAGACTGTTATAGCCTGTAATCAGATCAGATTAGTAGACTTTTCAAATTTGTAATCAGATCAGTTCCCCCTTCAATGGAGAATTCTTCTTCTGTGCCTGTTTCACCTTGGTAGAAGTGTTAGTTCATGAGATATAAGTGTAAAACAGTACAGATTAGTAACAATATGTTTTAATTTAATGATCACATCAAGATTTATGCTAAAGTGACTTAGTGATCTGAGTCAACAAAAGGATCTTTAAGAAATCACAGATTCCCCCTTAATGTGTGTTCTCAGTGTCCCTCAGCTTTACCAGCTTCCTCATTGGGATGAAGGTCACTTTAGTAACCTTGTTACCTGTTTTAGTGATCTGGCATTGGATTGTCTCTTCTGACTGTTGAATTTTGATGTACTGCTCTTACTTTCTGCTGTATCTTCCTCTTGGTATAAGATCAGTACCTGAAATGTTAGTACATATCTCTATACACATGTAATTTAGGTACCCACTATTTATTGGGATCCTTGAGTGTTAGTAGCAGTAAGAGGCACCCAAATAAACATTGAAGTTTTGAATAAATGAGACCTCTTCAGTTTTCTTCCATATTTATCACAAAACAGTACTTTATTAACCAATTCAGAATTATCAGCAGACTTAGGATCTATTTTTCTGAGATAGCCTTTCCTTGGTTCTATCCCTTTTTCAGTAAGATCAGTATGTCTGTAATAGTTTGAATATGGTCTAAAAGCATGTGGACCATAAGGCTTATAAATTTGCTTTGGTCTTTTCTCTCCATAGATATCATAAGATAAAGGAGGAGGATAAAGAACAGGTTTGTTATGATAATGAGGCACAAATCTCCTAGGTTTAGTTGAATACAGCTGAGACTGCCTTATAAAAGGAGGTCTAGGCTGTTCCCAACTTGCCTGTGCTTGTCTTGACCTACTGTTCTGAGTTTGTCTCTTCTGATTCCAGGACTGATCTGATCTGGTCAGAGAAGTATAACTCTTCTGGTATGGTCTTGACTGTACTGGTCTTAATACATTCTTTATTTTACCATTCTTGGTAGTAGGAGGGATGTATTTAGACTGTACTTTGAGTTTTGGTTCATCATCATAAGTCATAGGTTCTTTTCCTTTATCTAGTTGCAAAGAACTTGTACTAGCTCCATTAGTGTTCTTAAATTCTGAAGTAGATGGACTAGGCAGATCAGTACCTATTCCTCTTTTATCATTTGGAGCTCTATATCTGTCTGAGATTGTTTGATTAATCTTAGTAGAGTTAATCATCCCAGATAGCTTTCGATCTAGGCTCACTACTTCAGATTCTAAGAATCTATTGCGCTCTTCAAGTTTTTCACATTTAATCTTTAAATCATTGAATTCATTAGTCTCTTTGGCTTGAGTTTTAAGCATACCCTGATATAGTTTGTCAATGGATGCATACTTTTCTTGGAGTTGGGACAACTCTTCTGATAGCCTTGCATTTATGACAGCTATATTAGGATCTACTTTTGACTGAGCTTCTTTTAGATTAATGATTTCTTGTTTTAAAGATATATTCTCATCACTAATTTCAATGAATGCTTTGTTAGCTTGTAGAAGGTCATCTTCAGTCACTCCTTGGGAATGATGAAGACTACTTCCTACACTGCTAACAGCAGCATCACTTTCATCAGTGTCAGAATTGTCACAAGATTGAAATGAGTGAACAGATGATACCTCATCATTTATTTTGGCCATCATTGCCAGTCCATCATCTGCTATGAAGGCTTCATCTTCATTGCTAGAAGGGTAGTCAGATGAAGTCGATGGTAACTCTTCTGATTCCGAATCAGAGTCATTGTAAGCCATCATTGCCTTCTTACCCTTAGCATATTTTCGATCTCTTCTGACTTTCCTTTCTTCTCGATCTTCAGAACTCAGATCAGGACATTCATAAGCATAATGACCTGGCTTATCACAGTTATAGCAAACAGGATTGTTAGAAGTTCTTTTAGGAGGAGAATGCTTTCTGTTCCTGTCATGCTTGTCAATTGAGTTCCTGTCTTTCTTATCAGAATACTTTCTGTCTTTCTTTTCAGATGAGTTCCTGTCTCTCCTGTTTTCATTAGAGATCTCATCCCTTCTTTCAGAAGAGTTTTGGTCCCTTCTGTTCACAGAAGAGTCCCTGTTATTAGAACCCTTAGATTCCTTATAGAACCTCTTGTACCTGCCATATCTCTTGTTCAGTTTATCAAATCTTTTGATCATAAGGCTCATCTGATCTTTCAGACTTAGATCAGAACCATCTAGTTCATCTTTTATGCTTGAAGCCTTTGTTTTAGATGATCTAGACCCCTTTGAAGTAGAGGCTTTGAAAGCTATGTCTTTAGAGACATCCTTATCCTTATGTATCACAGAAATATGATCTTCTTCATCTAACTCGAACTCATGAGCCTTAAGTGTTTGAAACATAGTTTCTGCTGGCCAAGAATCAATGTCTTGTGTGGTTTTAATGATCATCTTGACCATTTTCCACCTTTCATCCAATGCTTTCAAGATTCTCAGGTTAATCTCTCTTTCAGTATAAGTTTTTCCCAATACATCAAGATCATTCATAATTTTGGTAAATCGAGTATCTAACTCATCAATTGATTCTCCTGGCTTCATTTTAAATGATTCAAACTTTTGGACAGCAGTGGATAACTTGCTTTCCTTGATCAGTGTAGTACCTTCACAAAGAATAGCCAGTTTGTCCCACATCTGTTTTGCAGTCTTACATTTTAATACTTTACCAAGATACTCATTTGGTAAGGTATGTAAAATATAGTTCTTGGCAAGACTATCCAAATTGTTTTGTTTCATTTCTTCTGAAGTCAGTTCTGACCTGGGTTTGGGGACCAGTGCACCAACTGGTTTAGATGGATCCAGAACAGCAGTGTTTTCCACCATGATGACAATTGGTCCTTCAGTCACCACAGACACCATCAGATCATGGGTTGAGCTAAAGATGGCCTCCATCCTAAGCTTCCAGTAGTCATAATCTGCAATCTTGAACTTAGGCAGCTTGTTCACATTAGTGTCATCCATGTTTGTTTAGACAAATAGGATCAGTAGTATAGCAGATAGATTTCAAGTATTCAGATAGTAACAAGTATCAAGAAATAACAGTAAGATCAGTAAAATATCCCTCAAGATCTGTAAGGTTATCAAGAAACAGCAGTCCAATGAACTACTGCTCTGATACCACTTGTTGGTCCCAAAGTTGAGTTAATAATATTGAGTAAGCTAGTGAAAATGTCTAGAGGGGAGGGGTGAATAGACTTTTCAAAAATCTTTCAATATATCAGAATACACAATGCGGAATAATCAGATTACTAATGAGCCCAATTAAGTTTATACTCAACTTTTATCTTGATCTTTATCTTTGTTAATTCTACTGATCTTAGTTAAACAGATATCAAACAGATATTAAACAGAATAGTAAAGAACACAAAATTTTATAGTGGTTCGACAAATGTCTACATCCACTCTCACAACTCCAGTTGTGAAGTTTTATTACTCTTCTTTGAGCTTCTTGTGGCTTAGAGTCCCAAGATTAAGACTTTGATCTTTTCGATTATACCACCAGGTATATCTTCGATCTACTAGTAATTTTCCAAGTAACTAGCACACTTGTTTTACAAAATACAAACTCAAACTTGAAAAGTAAAACTTCTCTTTGAATAGCCTTTGATTCTTCTCTTCAATTCAGTGGCTTCTTCTTCTTCAATCTCCTTCAACTCTGTGAGTTCTTGTTTGTAGACTTGCTCTTGAATTCTCTAAGATCAGTAATTGCTTCAGTCGTCTTTAGTAGTAGGAGATCACACAGTATTTATAGAACTTAGTATGACAGTTAGCAGTTTGTGAACTAACTTTCAACTAACTCTAAAACTGTTTTTGTAACTTCTTCTTGTAACCGACTTTGTAACTTCTTTTTAAGTCAGCATCTCTTCAAATATATTCAGTTACACTTTAAATAAGCTTTCCAAACTTATTCTTTACTTTCACCAAATCAGCACAGTAACTTACTGTTCTGATTTTTACTCTTCGGATTTTACTCTACTGATTTTACTCTTCTGATTCAATTAGCACAGTAACCAAAAACCTTTCAAAACTTCTCCAGATTTCTTCTAAGCTCTTCTTCAACTCTTCTTTGAAGTCTTCTTAGTCTGAAGTAGTCCTCTGAGTCTTCATTAGTCTTCTGATCTTCTCCTAATCTATTCCTAATCTAGTGTTCTGATTTTACTGTTCTGAGCTTTACAATGCTGAAAACAATAGAACACAACTTTACATGTATAAAACCTATCTATACATCAACTGAACTATATACAGATGAGTATATCTAAGTCCTACACTATAAGCTGTCTATACAATACAAAACATCAGCTTAGTTCCTAACAGTTCATATATCAGATCAGTAAACCAATAAGATCAGTAACTCATAAGATCAGTAACTCATGTAAGTTCAAAAACTTTTATATAAGATCAGTAAATATCTAAGATCAGTAACTTACACATAAGATCAGTAAGCACATCAGATCAGTAAGTACATCAGATCAGTAACTCAGATTTTCAAATATCTCATATAAGATCACTAAAAATATTCTCAGTTTCCACACTAAGATCAGTAATCTTATTTCACATAACTCAGTTAAGATCAGTAATTTTATTCTTACTATTACTAAATAAGATCAGTAGACTTATTTCAGTTAGCATTAAAATCAGTAATCTCAATTTAAGTTTCTCATCAGATTAGTAAGCTTAGATTCAGATGACTTAGTTAAGATGACTTAGAACCACATATATTACTAACTTTAAGTTGCTTTTGGCCATCAAAACATACTTTCATCAACTAGAACATTGTTTATAGGATTCATATCCCAACACTATGTTTATTAAATAATTAAGTTCATGATATGATCTATATACTACTCATGTAATAGAGAGGGAGGGAGATATTCATGAATAGTTATAGAACATATATATATGTATCAAGAGAATTTTTATACCACTGAATTTATAATGGTTCAACTTTACATCACAATTAAATTACACTCTTGGTTCATGATATTGGGAAGAACTGATATTTTAAAAAAAATTGAAAATATCGATAAATATCAGTAAACAATAACAATATCGAGGCTACTATCGGTAAAATATCGATAAAATATTGATAAATTTCGAAAAACATCATACTAAATAACATAGTACATTATATAAATTTATCACTGATATAAAATGTATTCAAATTATTTTGTTGATTTTATTTACTAAAGGTTTGTTATTAAATTTTTTTAATTTTTAAAATTTACCGTATCGATATCGATATATCTATAAATTGAGGTCTCGATATTTTCACCGATACCGATATTTTCATCCTTGTGGAGAAGTAAGTGATTGATTCAACAAACAGTATCATTCATATTGACAAGTCACTTTTTGTAAAAAAAAAAAAAGAAAAAAGTGAACTAGAAGATGTTCTCTTTTTTTACAAAAGAAAAAAGTCACCAAAAGTGAACTAGAAGATATTCTCAGTCTTCCCTTTTACCTAGACAGTCCTCATTCTCATACTCTTTCACCTGGGTTCCCCATCCTCAAACTCTTCCCTTCCACTGATTAGTGTGAAAATTGCTTGAAATTCATGGATTTATTTTGCTTAATTTGATATGATTTCGTGCATTATTTACACTAAATTGACTAATTGCACTTGATTTGGAGAAATGGTGTAGTTTGCAATTTTTTGTAGGTAAAACGAGGTGTTTTGAATCAAATCACGAAAAATTAAGACGTTGGATCGAGTCCATGAGTTGACCACATGAAAGGAGGTGAAGTGAGGGTCGAACCGAGATAAGAATCGAGCCGATCGGACACCCGGATTAAAAGATATGAGCAAAACAAGAGATGAGTCACACCATTCAAGGGAAGGGCTCGACCAAGCCCAATGCACGAGAAGAGCCACCTCGTCACAGAGGCTGGGCCGAGCCCCACTTGCACGGGCGAGCTCCTGAAGAGAGAAGTAAGGCCGTGAGAATCAAAAGTTGGGCCATTTCAACAAAAGGGAGCAGCCCACATGCAACCAAGCAGGCAGCTGAAATTAATTGCAAAGCCCATGATCAGCAGCCCATTTGCATTAGTGAAGAATTAATGAAGCCCATTTGCAATTAATTCATTTAATTTGTTCACGTGAATGGCGATGCTGCCATTTAAAAGTCTATGGGCCATTCCAATTTGGCAACATTTCAAGCTTTTGGGCCCATTCATGAATGCTGGAATTAATGGCTTTGGCCCATGTAATTATTTCAATTCGGCTAACCGACACAGAAGCCGATTGGGAGCAGCGCTAGGGATGGTAAAATGACCTGCCCCGAAATCGCTCCGCCCTGCCCTGCCCCGAGAGATTTGGACCTGCCCTGCCTTGCCCCATTCGGAGAGAATGGGGCAAGTCAGCCCCGCCCCGCGTGTAGAGCAGGGCAGACATGGATTTACATATTTATTGTTCTGCTCTGCCCCGCCCTGTACCGAATTTAAATATATATATATATATATATAATTTAATTAAGTAAACTAACCCTAATTTATACCAATATCTATTTTAGTTTAGTTTAATGATGAATTTTAATGTTTTGTTTATATCATTTTAAATAATTTATATACATATAAAATGAGACTTGGGGCAGGGCAGGACGGGGCGAGACTCAAAAATGTTGCCCCATATCAAGCGTGGGGCAGGGCGGGGCAGGGCAGATACCCGCGCGGGGCAGGGCATAAAATGATGCCCCGTAGCAGATCATGGGGCAGGGCAGGGCGGATGCATATATGCGCGGGGCAGGTTTGAATATTGAGATACCCGCCCTGCTCTGCCCCATTGCCATCCCTAAGCAGCGCACGAAACAGAGCAGCTGCCCATTGGGGAACCTCCACCCCTTCCACCTCACTCAATACACTTAATTTAGTTTATTAGCTAGTTTTAAATGTAGTTTTTCATTTTCTTGCAAACAACACAAGACTTGAGGTGATAACCTTCTTTATATTAATGTTTGGTTGTTTATCTTTTATGTGCTTGTTTTATTTTATTAATTTAGTTATTAGCTAGATTTGTTGGTGTTTGGGTGTTTGGATTTATGATGGAATTATATTTTTAGTTTGATTTAGGTTGTTTAATTATATTGGTGGTGTATTGATTAAATTAATGGGTTTTGCATGATCATTTGCTTGAATTCAATTATTAGATTATATTTTGACGCATGATTAGTGCAACGAGAGTTGGTTAGTCTTGACGATAGTATAATCGAGGGTTGGAAGTCGAGTGAATTGAGTTTATATTGGATTATCGCAACGAGAGTTGGGTAATTTTCATTAGAACCCCATTAATTTACACTAATTACTTGAATGTGAGTTTGGGTAATTGGTGAGGAGACCATAGGAGCTTGGTTTCTAGTATTCAGGTGAAAAAACATGATTAGGGCTTAGATTAGATTAATTTAGATAGAGTAGAACCCCCTAATTGTGTGATTACCGGGTAAGAACGACTCTATCCTTCCTCCCGATCTTAGGTGATTTATTAGATACATTCTTAGTGATTGCTCTTATCATACACTAACCAATGAATTAAACGTCCAAGTTAAACTTTAATTGATTTCCACATAATGAAGAACACCCGAACACTACTTCTCTTTATTTGATCTTGATCATCATTTTACTTGCTTTTCATAGTTAGTGTTTATCTCGTCGATTTTTGCATTTAGTTTTAGTAGCTCACCCCATGCTCTTTCACTATAATTACGTGACGACATATATCACTAAGGCTACGCAAGCAAACTAGTCCCGTGGTTCGATAATTTAACCGGGCACTTACTTTTACTACGAGGATATCCTCTTATACTTGAGAGGTGAGTATTGAAAAATACGTGTCAAGTTTTTGGCGCCGTTGCCGGGGATTAGTTTTACTTTTTGTGTAACTTAGTGTTAGTTTAGCGTAATTACTAGTGATTTTTTTTATTTGTTCTATATTATCTTGTGCTTTTGATATTTTGATCATTTGTGCAGTTGAGCTTAATTGGAAGATGGACGGATATAACCAATATTCATTGAATCAATCATTTGATCAATATGATATGGTTTATCCTCCTTATCAAGAAGAAGTTTGTTATGATAGTTAGGGGAACTACGATTACAATAGTCAAATGCAACATGTTCCCACCCATTATCAAGATGATGAAAGGAATGCTTACTTGGAAAATTTGCTAGTCACTTTCATAACTCAATCCAATCAAGTTGTTGCTCATAACAATGCAAGATTGGAAAAGATGGATGAGCAAATGGTCTCACTTGCAAATCGAATGAAGAATATAACGTTCCAAATGAGTCAAATGACTTCTTCAAGTGGGGCTAGTTATGAAGGGTCAAGCATGTCTATTGATGAAGAAGATGGCTCAAGTGAAGAGGAGGATGAAGGTGGCGCTCTTATTGAAGATAAGGATGAAGATGAAGAGAAATATTCATTTGAGGACATGAGCTCGAGAGAGTTAGCTCTTAAGCTTACCAAAGATGAGAATGTTTTGGATACTCATTCTCAGACTCTTTCACCTGGGTTCCCCATCCTCAGACTCTTCCCTTCCACCTACCTTGAAAGTCATCATACCTATCTCCCAGTTTATCAACGTTTCTCTTAGAGTTAAAAGAAATGACATACCTAAAACGAGATCGGTTGAACTACGAAGTTGTTGGTCCTTGGTGGAGTATAACACAAGTGTATGGGGGGGGGGGAATGCACTTGTGTATGCAAATTTCTTTCCTTTTTGATAAATTGGTCCTATCAGGCAGGTTGTCTCACAACTGGCCTAAGTGTGAACTTTAATAGATACTTGTCCTACTGATTACTATTAAGTGATCAGTTGGCTAAATATCTAAAAGAGTTGCTAAGTGCGGAATGTGGTTGGCCTTTACTTAAAGAAATACTCCAAGTTAATTTCTGAAAATACAGGTTATCAGGGACTTTGTCCAAAACAAATTTTCTTACTTACTGAGTTATGAGTCTTTGAAATATGATTGAATAGAGTGAAGTTAAGAATGCAGTAAGTAAATGAGACACAAATTTATAGTGGTTCAGAGACTCAAGCTCCTACATCCACTTTCCCTGATTGAACAGGATAATTCCTTCTCAATGGAATTAGCTTGTTTTATAGTGCCAAGGTGCACTGATCAACAACACTCTCTTAGTGTTTTGATCCCTAGGATAACTTGAGTCCTAGTGCTCAATCTCACTGAGTTAAGACTGTGTTTCACACTAACAGTCCTTAACTCCTCACTTCTACAACAAACACTCTCTTCACTAAATGAGATAAGGTTTGAGGTTTGGTTCCAACTAATAGAGATATCCTTTACAATAAGAACAGTGTAAAGGCTTAGGATATCTCAATGCTAAGCTAGGATGTTTACAAGAATTTGGCTTAGCTAACTTGAAGTGATTCAGGAAACTTGGAATTCTAGAGAACAACTTGGTTTCCTTTTGTAAGCTTGATGATAGTTTGATAGCTTGTAGTTGGATTCTGAATTCCTTTGATCACTTCTGTATTTATAGACAATTTGAACAGCTAACCGTTGGAGGGATTAGTAATTCAAATATGTCTATTTGCAGCACCATTGAAACGGCTATGAAGCTTGACATCCTTTTATCCACTGTGTAAAAGAGGTCTTCAATGGTTGCTTGAATGAATGTGTTGACTTCTGACAAAGGCGGCTGGGAAGACTTGTGTCAGTTTCCAATTTTGCACATTGTCCTAGGTTGATTTGTGGCAAACTTTACACACATTCAACGGTCAGATGGGACAAGCTCCCTGAACACTCCTGCTGCAGTTTAGAATGTTCCAACACTCATTCAATGCTTCACTCTTTAATGCTCTAAGTCTTTAATGCTTGGTTCAGGCATGATTGGCAATAAATGCTTCATTGAATATGTCTTCTGTAAGCTTTTGACACTTAATCCACTTGATTATTTGTACTTCAACTGTCTTGTTCATTTGTATTTAAGAGCACAGCTTCAGTATACTTGAACTCTTCAGCCAGGTTGTCCATTTGATCAGTTTGTCTTGAATAGATCAGCAGCTTTGTCCTATAGACCTATCAAGCTGCCTAACATTTCAGCTTTGGACAACTATCCTGATTACTAATATCTCATAACATTTCTGAGATTTTAACTTAAGCAACCTATACATTAAGTGTTCTGGGACAACTTGCCTGAACAATGACTTGAGCATATCTCAACTAACTTGTACATCATCAATCAGGGGTTTTGGTATCTTAGATCAAAATCATTTTATTCCCAACAATTTCCCCCTTTTTGATGATGCCAAAACCTATTACAAAGGGACCTTGACTTAAACTAAAGATTACCTTCAGGGAGAGTGAACTGGTCAACTTGCCTGAAAGAAACTGTTAGCACAATAAATCAAGTAATATATGTCAGGATAGGTTAGTTGAGATAATGAGTTGTTATCTCTTTGATAGAAACATAGTGATCCTTTTATAGATGTGATAAACCATTACAGGACTGAAAATCAAAGGACTCACTAATCTAAAAAATAACAACAGAATCAGTAATCATAAAAACAAGAGTAGGGAAGGAATAAACTTATTCATCAAAGAGTTCCATCATCTTGGGGAGCAATGCCATATTGAGCCCAGACCCTCTTCTTCAGCTCCCAAACATCCTTGTTGGAGCCTCTAGGGCCTATCTTCATCTTCTCCATCTTCATGATGTTGATGAACTCCTCCAGAATCTTCCCTTCATCAATCAAGTTCCCATTGAACTTGGGAGGCATGTACAGAATTGGACCAGGGGCCTTGAACTCCACTCTTGCCATCTCAGCTGCTGCAAACAGCTTTTGGTAGAGGTCCCTGTGGTTCTCAAACATGAACTGAACAAAGATTTCCTCCACACTCTCACCAAGCCATTTTCCAATGACATAGAAGTCATAAACAAAACTTCTCTTGGCCTCCTCCCATGCATCATTCAGTGAGATTGGAACCCACTTATCATGGTGAGGGTACTGAGTGTCCCATCTTTGCATCATTTGAGGTTTGAGCCTCCTGTATGAAGCCCTCCTTCTTGGAGCTTTGAAGTTTGCCCTTCTCCCATCTCTTGCTTTGTTGGCCTCAACCAACTGATCCATTTTTTCTTTAGCTTTCAATAGAGCTAGCTTTTCCTGAGTTTCTGGATCTTTCCCAAATCCTTCTTCAAATAATTTGGAAGGATCATCAGCAAGCTTGGGCACTACTTCTTCAGGCTCTTTGTCCTGTACTTCCTCTTCAACTTCTTCAATAGCAGGCATCAGGACTGCTTTCTTCATTCTCTTTGATTTCTTTGCTGGAGCAGATTCCTCAGTTTGAAATTCTGATGGCAAAGTCAGGCTGGATGGGAATTCATTGAAGGTTTCCAGTTCCTTCCTCTTTCTTTCAGATGACCTTGTCACCTTCCCCCTCACTTCAGCAACCTTCTCTTGAGGTTCAAGTCCTGTAGACTCACCACCTGGCCTTTGAAGCTTTCTTGCCTGACTTTCCATAGCTGACACCATGGATTCCTTGACAGCAATTTGAATCTGCTCTTCCTCAGTTAAATCTTCAACATTCATTGGGCCTTTGCCTTTCCCAATGTCTTCTACTGCTTCCTCCTCATCTTCAGGGGCCTTCTCCTTTCCCTTGGATTCACCAATTACCAAGGTTCCCTTTGCCCTTGCTCTCTGTCTTTCCCCCTTTTTGGCATTATCAAAACATTGGGGCTTCAACTCACTCATAGTGACAGAGAGATGTGAGTGGGAATGGGTGAGGGACTTCAATTCCTGCAGTAGATAAACATTCTCATCATGAATGTTTTGCATTTTATCATCTGCCATGCTCAAAAAGGTGTGAACAGGCTTCATCTTCTGGGAAACTATGGCATCCAATGTGGCTTTCAGTGATTGATCAAGTTTGGCCTGAAGTTGTTCAGTGAGGTTGGCCACAACTTGATCAGATACTTTGGCCATGAGTTCAACAGTGAACTTCTCAGCAGCTTCCTTCACCATTGCAGCTTTCAACTCTGCTGCCTTCTTTCTCTGTGCTGCTGTTCTCTGCCTTAAAGCATCCTTGATGGTCTTTCTCAGTGCCTTTACATTGTGCTTGTACAAAGTTTTGAGACCTTGCTGCTCTTTCTTCACAGATCTAGTGAATATACCCATAGCATCTTTGGCTTTTGTTACCTCAGTTGAAACTGTTTGCAGTCCAGTTTCAACTCCACAAAGTCTTGCATCAATAGTAGGTAAAATCACTTCTTCAGACCCTGTGAGCCTCATCTCCACAGAGGCTAGAGTCTTCCCTTGGCCATCTAGGGTATCAGTAGTGGTTGCATGAGCCTTCTCAACTTCCCTGACCAGTGTGTCCAACTTCCCTGACTGTTTTTCAATGATGGATGCAGTCTGAGTAGCCATCTGAAAGTGAGCTTCAGAGGTGTTGGCTTGTTCAAAGTAAATTTGGTTAAGTGTGGACACATTTGCTGATACTGCTTGAAGATCAGTGGCAGCTTCAACTGGTATATCTGTCAGGGAGGCATCTGCAAAAATCTGTTCAAGGGTAACAGCAACTGAATCTGCAAAACTAATAGGGTTAGTAAAAACTCCCTCATCACCCTCTATTTCTTTTACTCCCATAAGGTCTGATACATCAGCACCTTTTCTCTCATTTTCAACTTTATTCTTTTCTTCTTCCTTTTCAAG
Source organism: Galeopsis tetrahit (assembly GCA_963675135.1). Lineage (NCBI taxonomy): Eukaryota > Viridiplantae > Streptophyta > Magnoliopsida > Lamiales > Lamiaceae > Galeopsis > Galeopsis tetrahit. Next base: position 86,135,424 of record OY776121.1, read on the forward strand.
AGATAAACTCACATTTACTGGAGAATCAGGCCTCCTTTCACCAAGGGATTCATCAAGTTCAGATTTGACTTGAAGAATAGCCTGACTCTCATATTGGGCTGCACCCAATATTTCTACTTCCTCTCCCTCTATTTGTGGTGCACTCAAAGAACCAGTGATCACACACTCCTCACCATCACCTCCCTCTGATTTTTTAGCACTCACAGCCTTTTCAATTCCTTCAAAACCTGACACCTCTATATCCTCAACAGGATCCACAGAGGGCAGTTGTTGGGAGATCACAGTGCCTGGGCATCCCAAGTCCACTGAGTCATCCTGAATGACTAAAGGCTGGTCAATGTCCAACTTGCCTGACATTGATGAGGCTTTAGCCAAACCAGCTTCTCCTATGGAAGTCTCAGCATTGTCAAGCTGTGCCTCAGGTTCAAAGGAACCATCCCTGGCCAATGCATCTTGGACTGAGTCACCATCTTTGGTCAACTCCTCTGAATGATCAGAGTCCTGGATAGAATGAAAAGTCAAGTAATGTACCTGAGCTGAGTTGATACCAGGGGGATTGGGATTGGTGTGATCATCATCATCATCATCATCATCAGATGGACTATCAGGGTGCTTGAGTCCTTGAGCAATTCTTTCTTTCTCAGTTTGCACTTTTTCTGAGACAATTGTGCAAAACAGAGCCTCAGTGGTTAACACACTGGATTTCCTCACATTTGCAAAGTTTAAGAGCCTGTTCTCTTCAACTTGCCACCAGCTTGCTCCTTTGTCCTGAATAGCTTGAGCTATTTCCACCATAGTTCTATCCTTGATCTCAACAAGAGCTCTGAGATCATAGAACTGTTGCTGCAGTCTAGGATAGTCCTTCAACCCTGGGTAAAGTGCATCCACATTAGCCTTGGCAATATGCCTTAGCATCCCTTCATAAGTGTACTCTTCACCACTCTCATCTTCAGAAGAGATGGATTCAGGAGGGTTGGAATGGGATTCAGGTATGTTGGGTTCAGAAGGGTTGGGGTCAGGAGAAATCAAAGCAAGGTGGGATTCAGGTGCTTTTGAGAGCATTGTGCCTGAAGAGGTAATTGGAATGGCTGGAATGGGTGGGAAACCAACTTGATCACCTTCTTGAAGGGCAGTTTCAAGAAGTTTGGTGTAAGAGAGGAGTCTTGGATCAAGTGGGGAAAAGGGTATGTCTTCAAGATTGACCAAATCAGCCAGTACATCAATACCTGATCTATCAGGTGCACCTTCAGGGGAGTACACCTTTTTGGCAATGATTGGTGCATCTTCAGGAGTCCTGCACTCCTCTTCTTCTTGCCTTGGAGATATTCTTTGAGATTGAATATCAGGAGAGTTGGCTTCAGGGCTGTTGGGTTTGGACTTGGAATTAGACTTGCTGGCCTGTCTAATCTCCTTGAAGAACTCTTTCTTTTGCTTTTCTTCCTCCATCAACCTTTGCTTCTCAGAGGTCTTGATGATTCTTCTTTTTCTTTCATACCTTGTTGGCTGATCAAGGTCTCTGAATTCAGTTATGCACTCAGGCTGTAGGGGGACAATTTCTCTGAATACTTCACCCTCTTCAGGAGGGTTGACTCCTTCCTCAGCAACCTTCTCTATTTCCTCAGAAGTGGCTCCTCCACTTCTTGGCTGACTCTCTTGGGAAGATTCATGCAAAATCTTCTTCATCTTCTTCATTTTTGGTTGAGCTTTGGGTGATTGAGCCTTCCTCTTCCTTGGAGAGGCTCTTGTTGCTGGTATTGTTGTGATGGCCTTCTTTGAAGCTGCATCCTGCTTCCTCTTCTCTGTCTTAGAAGACAGCTTCCTAAACATAACCTTTTGAGCTGGAAAAGGTTTTGGCTTAGCTTGGAGGTGGGTGTAATGTGCAAATCTTTCCAAGAGTAGGCTTGCTCTTGTGCAGAACTGGAGTTTTCCTTCAACCACCACCTTGTGGTGTTTCACCTCCTTGAACTTGAATTTTTCATTCATCATTTTGTCAAGAATGAATTTCTTCCAGTTGAACTTGACTCTCTTCTCAGCAGAGTCAATCACAGCAGCCATCACTCTTAATTTGGGCATACTTATTTGTTCAACACTCCCTGAGTGGCTCAATAGGCTCTTAACAACACAATCAAACAGATGTCTAAACACTGGCTTTAATGTGTTTTTGTTTTGAGCACTTACAACCCTTTTTGGTTCTATCATCCAAGAGTAATAGAACTCCTGATCCTCTTCTTCCTTGTACAATTCAGGGTTCATACCTTCAGAAGGTAGCCCAAAGCTAGCTTCTAAGTCTTCTGCAGTGAAGATGATTGTATGCTGAGTTTCTTCTTCTTCATCTTCTTCAGCATATGTGAGCTTTGTGCACACATCCCCCTTCTTGCCCTTCCATCTTAGATGGGCAAAGAATTCTGCCATACATGAATTTAGGCATGAGTCAGGCTTGGTGCCAAGAAATTTTTCTAGGCCTGCTTCCCTAAGCCATTGGAGTACTGGCTCAACCTCCTTGTCTAGGCTGTCAAAAGCAACCAGCTTTTCAAACCATAAGGAGTTTGGATTACTGAGATAAGAGAAATCAATGTCCAGGGAGGAATCATTGAAATCTACAAGTTCTTCTCTCTTGAGTTTTGGTGCCATGGATAGATTTGAGAGAAGGAAGGTTTTTGGAGAAAAGTTGCAGGTTTAAAGGTTTTGAGACTTCAAAGGGTTTGGGAATTATGAGTGCGTAGGGATGGTGGTGAAAATTGAGAGGTTTATATATGGAGGGAATTTATTAACCGTTGGTTAATGGAATGTAACAGTGGGTAATTGGAAAAACCGTTTGAATAAGGTGGGGTAGTGGACTCTCAATGGTTCGATGGAGTTTTGAATGAAATTTAATGGTTTGGATGAAGGCTCAAGAATTTATGCAATCTTATCAAGATTTTTGCATTAAATGCTGATTTGCCTTTTGGAGGTTTAAAATCTTTATAACACACTCCATCCTAAAATGGCCTACTCTTAGACCAAGAAACCTCTTAAATGTCTAATCAATGCTAATAATAGCAATAATTATCCATTTAATTTGGACAAACATCCTGAGATGTGCTTTGGTTTCTGTGTTGACCAAATTGCCTGATTACTTTGCCTGAGTGGGTCCCAAAGTTGCTGACTGGGTCCCACTTGGACAAATCCCCTGACCAACATTGCTGATCACTCCAGGGACAACCTTGCTGACAACTTCAATGAGGTTGGTCAACTTTGCTGAAGTTCCACTTTGATGAATTTCCTCCTTCATATGAGTTTTACTCTCCTCATTTGTCCATCTTGCCTGGATCAAGTAACCCTAATTCAGCTGACAGTTCCAAGAACCTTGCTTCAGCTAGAGGTTTGGTCAGAATATCAGCTTTTTGCTTATCAGTGTGAATTTTGACAAGCTTGATATCTTTCTTCTCCACATGATCCCTTATGAAATGATGCTTGATGTCCACATGCTTGCATCTGGTGTGGAGCACTGGGTTCTGTGAGATGGCAATTGCACTATTGTTGTCACAGAATATGGGCACTTCATTTGTGACTACTTTGTAATCTCTTAATTGTTGCGTGAGCCATAGAATCTGAGCACAGCAACTTCCAGCAGCTACATACTCAGCTTCAGTTGTTGAAGTTGCAACTGTATTTTGCTTCTTGGAGAACCATGAGATAAGCTTGCTGCCCAAAAATTGACAAGTTCCTGAGGTGGATTTTCTGTCAATTCTACATCCTCCATAGTCTGCATCTGAATATCCAGTAAGCTCAATGTTATCATCAGCTGGATACCATAGCCCAAGATTCTCAGATCCCTTGAGATATCTTAGAATCCTCTTGGCAGCATCTAGATGGCTCTTCTTTGGATTGGCTTGAAATCTTGCACACACTCCAACTGCAAATGTGATATCAGGCCTGCTTGCAGTGAGATATAGCAGTGATCCTATGATTCCTCTGTAGTTAGTGGAGTTTGTTGACTCTCCACCTTCATCAGGATCCATTTTCCAGTTAGTATTCATAGGAATTCTGACTGGTTTGCTTGTAGCACATCCAAATTTCTTGATCATGTCCCTAGTGTACTTGGCCTGATTGATGAATATTCCCTTCTTTGATTGAGTGACTTGAAGTCCTAAGAAGAAATTCATCAATCCCATCATGGACATCTCAAATTTGCTTTGCATGAGTTTAGAGAACTTCTCACACAATTTTTCATTTGGAGATCCAAATATAATGTCATCCACATAGATTTGGACTAGCAAAATATCATCTCCTTCACAGATTCTGAACAAGGTTCTGTCAACAGTGCCTTTGACAAAACCATGATCTAGAAGAAACTGTGATAAGGTGTCATACCAAGCTCTTGGAGCTTGCTTTAAGCCATAGAGGGCTTTCTTTAATCTGTACACCTTGTCTCCTTCTTCAAAGCCTGGGGGCTGTTCCACATACACTTCTTCTTTGAGCACCCCATTGAGAAATGCACTCTTCACATCCATTTGATACACCTTGAATCTCATGTGAGCTGCATATGCTAGGAAGAGTCTGATTGCCTCAAGTCTGGCCACTGGAGCAAAAGTCTCATCATAATCAATCCCTTCAGATTGACAATATCCTTTGGCCACCAATCTTGCTTTGTTTCTTACAATGATGTCATTTTCATTTTTCTTGTTTTTGAACACCCATTTAGTCCCAATGACATCTTGATGAGTTGGCCTGTCTACCAGCTCCCAAACTTCATTTCTGGTAAACTGATTCAGCTCTTCTTGCATGGCTATGATCCAGTTGGTGTCTTGTAGTGCTTCCTCAATGTCTTTAGGTTCCTGTTCTGAAAGAAAACAACAAAACAGAGCACTTTCTCCATGAAGTCTTCTAGTTTTGATCCCTTCACTTGGATTACCAAGTATCAGGCTAGATGGGTGGTCATGCAACCAAGTCCTTCTAGACCTGATCCTTTCAGGAGGATTGTCCTCATCTGAAGTTGGATCACTAGATTCATTAAATTCAGGAAAGTTAATTGAAGGATCAAGTTCAGGATCATATTCAGGGGTGTTGTCCTCATTGTCAGATAAGTTGACATTTTCATTGGTTCCCCCTTGAATAGTGGATCCATTAACTACCTCAGCATTGCCTGCTTCTTCATTGGTAGTTGTTACCTGGTTTTGAACTGGGATGGGATCAGTCAGTTCAATTTCTCCTTCAGGGTGGTTGTCTACTGGTTGATTGCTATCAGGTAGGTTGTCCAGTTTTTGATTTTCATGAAGTTCAGGCTGGGCAACATCCACAAATACTGTTTCCTTGCTTTGAAGCCTTAATCTGGTTGTTCTTTGTGTTATCTCATCAATATTCAGGTTTCTATCCCTGAACTCATTAATAGATTCATCAAACACAACATGAGGTGTTTCTTCCACAATAAGAGTTTTGCAATTGTAAACTCTGTAAGCCTTGCTGATTTGTGAATATCCAACAAATATTCCTTCATCAGCTTTGCTATCAAAAGCTTTCAATTTCTCTTTCCCATTATTATGAATGAAACACTTACAACCAAATATGTGAAAATAAGCAACAGTGGGCAATCTACCTTTCCATATTTGATATGGGGTTTTACCTTGTCCTTTGGTGATTAAGGACCTGTTTTGAGTGTGACATGCAGTGCTAATGGCTTCAGCCCAGAACCTTTTAGGCAGTTTGGATTCAGCAATCAAGGTTCTAGCTGCCTCCTTCAAGGTCCTGTTCCTTCTTTCAGCAACCCCATTTTGTTGAGGTGTTCTTGCTGCTGAAGTTTCATGTGTGATGCCATTCTTGCTACAGTACTCATTGATGTATGAGTTTATGAACTCAGTGCCTTTGTCAGATCTGATCTTAACAATACTTAGGTCCTTTTCATTGCTCAATCTCATCATTAATTCAGGTAGTTTGACTTGGGTCTCCTTTTTGTTCAGCAAGAATACTACCCAAGTGTACCTGGAAAAATCATCAACAACAACTAAAGCATATTTTCTTCCATTTAAACTTACTGGGATTATTGGCCCAAATAAATCCATATGTAGTAGTTGAAGGACTCTCTCAGTTGAGATGACAGGTTTTCCTTTGAATGAGGCTTTGATCTGCTTTCCTTCCTGACATGGCTGGCATATATGTTCTTTGGTGAACACTTGATTTGGCAGCCCCTTAACTAGAAAGTTTCTTGCAATCTTGTTGATGGTTTTGAAGTTCAGGTGATTCAGTCTCTTGTGCCATAGCCAGCTTTGCTCATTTGTGCTTTTGGCAACAAGACAGACTGCTTCAGGGGTTTTGCTCCAATCTGCAAAATAAACATTTCCCTTTCTCACCCCTGTTAGTAGCACCTGTTGTGTTGACTTGTTTTTGATAGTACATTCATTTGGTGCAAATTCAACACAATATCCTTTGTCACAGATTTGACTTATAGACAGCAAGTTATATTTTAGGCCTAGAACATATGAGACATCAGTAATTTTAACACTCCCAATGTTTAATGTACCATAGCCTCTTGTGATTCCTTGAGAGCTGTCTCCAAAGGTTACTGAAGGACCATCTTTTTCTATGAAGTCTGAGAGAAGCTCCTTGTTTCCAGTCATGTGCCTTGAACATCCACTGTCCAGGTACCATGCTGTTTTCTTGTTGATGCTTCTCTTCCTTTTGGGGTCCTTGCAGTCCTGCAAAGTCAAAATTTAGGTACCCTTTGAGTGTTGGGTCCTAGAGGGTTAGCTGTACCTTTTGGAACCCAAATCTGCCTGATAACTCTGATTGATTCAAAGTGACTGACTTGGTTTCCATTTACATCTACATACACAGTTTGACCCTTAAATGCCTTGGGTGATTTTTGTGTATAAGTGTTAGCTTTGTAGAGTTCAGGAGAGTTGGTAAATTTCTTTGGGACATTTCTCCTGAAGTTACTAAGCTTAGGTGCAGCTGGGTAAGACTTTTGAGGATAGGTTTTTGGATGGCCTTTTCCATTTGGCAAGTAAGGTCCAGGCTTCCTGAATGTTTTATACCTATCAGAGGGTATTGGCCTTAATCCATTTAGTTGAGGTTGCCTCATTTGAGTTGGCCTCTTCTGAACAGGTTTTGGACAACTCCTCTGATGATGATTCAGATAGGTTGGCCTTCCATTGGTTCTACCTTTCTGAACCTCATTCCTCCTGTAAGCAATGCCTTTAACCTTTTCCAAAGGTGTGGGTTTAGGTACATTGTTTACCTGAGTTGGTATAAAAATTCCTTTTCCCTTATCCTTGATCAGTGGTTGATTTACTTCAATTTCATTTTGTTGTGCCACTGATCTTACAAAAGTCATCTTAGAATTACTTGAAGAAGCAATACTAAGACCAGGTGAGGGTTCAAATGGATTATAGCCTAATCCATCCCTTTGAGCAAATGGTCTTTGAAACCCTTGAATTTCCTCTATTGCCTTAGCAGATTTGTTCAAGGCAGACATTTTCATTTTCAAGCTCCCCTCACTTAATTTTAGAGTATCAAATTCTCTTGAGAGATTTTCAAATTTAGCTTGTAGAGTTCTAGACTCAAAATCCCTTTTCTTTAGAGCCTGATTTTGTTCATCAATCAGCTTTTGTTGTTCAGAGACTTTGAGAGACATTTCTTCATGTTCTCTCATAATCTGTTGATACAACTCAGTTGATTTAATGTCAACTTCAGATTCAGGAGGATTGGACATTTTGACTTTAGACCTCAACTGTTCATTTTCTCTCAGAGCCATATTGCATACTTCTTGCATTCTGGTGAAATCTTCCAACAACTTTTCAAAGTCCAGATGGATTTCACTAGATTCATGTGTGTTAATTGACAAGTTGGAAGTTGAACATACCTCTTCATCTTCAAGTGCCATTTGACAGTCCTCATCACTGTCACTGTTGGAGAACAATCCATCATCAGAAGAGTAGACACTCTCCTCACTTGCTGAATCTCCAGCTACCATAGCCTTCCTGTTGTTCAGCCTTTTATCTCTTTTGTTTTGTCTTTCCTTTCTTTCTTTTGCACTGAGGTCAGGACATTCATACTGAAAGTGACCCTTCTTCTGGCAGTTGTAACACACATCTTCATCATCATTCTTTGAGGACTCCTTCCTTCTTGATGATGATGGCTCACCTTTGCTGAATTTCTTCCTATCAGTATATCTGTCTTCTTTCTTTTCCTCAGAGACTTTGTCCTCTGATTTATGTTCAGGAGAACTGAATCTCCTTCTGGTTCTGTTATCTTGGTAGAACTTCTTGTATCTACCAAATCTGGAGTTGAGCTTCTCAAATCTTCTAGCCATGAGTGCCAACTCCTCCTTTATTTCAGATTTTGAAACAGACTGAGAGGATCTTTGAGTAGTCTTCTTTTCTGTTTCAGCAGCTTTGAAGGCAACACCTTTGTTTGAAGAGGATGGCTTTTCATGCACCTTCTTCCTATTGAGATCAAACTCATATGCTTTGAGTTCAGAGAATACTTGCTGCATTGGCATGTTGTCAAGATTGCTAGTGTTTTGCATCATGACAGAGTATATGTCCCACTTGGATGTGAGACTTCTCAAGATTTTCAAAGCAACCTCTCTTTTGGCATAGAACTTGCCAAGAGAGTTTATTTCATTCATGATGTCAGTGAACCTGCCATCAAGATGATCAATAGTTTCATTGGCCTCCATAGAGAATTGTTCATATTTTTGGATAGCCACTTGAAGCTTGTTCTCCTTGATCTTTTGGGTACCTTCACACATAAGTGCTAAGGTATCCCAAATCTCTTTAGCTGATGTGCAGTGGTACACTCTCCCCATCACTGCATCTGGAATTGTCTGGTACAATGTGTTCATTGCAATGTAGTTCAGGTTGTGCCTTTTTCTTTCTTCAGCTGTAAGGTCATCTTCATCTTTTGGCAGCAACTCCCTTGGATCAGCTTTTTGAGCATCAGTGAGCTTGGGATTTGCTTTAGTGAATGTGAATGGCCCTCTAGTGATGACTTTAAGCATCTCATCATGCTGGCAAGCAAGATGTGCTCTCATCCTGATCTTCCAGAAATCATAGTTCTCAATTGAGAACATTGGCAGTTTGTGATGAGAAATATGATTGACTTGGTTTGGACCCATATTGTTGATGGTGTTGACAGCATCTCCTGGAACTGCATTGTTAGCCATTTCAACAAATGTAATAGAAGATGAGCACAGATAAGTTTTTCAGAAATTTTGGATCAGTTCAGTGACCACAGAAAATGTGATTTTTGAAAATCAGTTGGATTTTCAGAAGCAGTGGTCTTTGAACCCCTGCTCTGATACCACTTGTTGGTCCTTGGTGGAGTATAACACAAGTGTATGGGGGGGGAATGCACTTGTGTATGCAAATTTCTTTCCTTTTTGATAAATTGGTCCTATCAGGCAGGTTGTCTCACAACTGGCCTGAGTGTGAACTTTAATAGATACTTGTCCTACTGATTACTATTAAGTGATCAGTTGGCTAAATATCTAAAAGAGTTGCTAAGTGCGGAATGTGGTTGGCCTTTACTTAAAGAAATACTCCAAGTTAATTTCTGAAAATACAGGTTATCAGGGACTTTGTCCAAAACAAATTTTCTTACTTACTGAGTTATGAGTCTTTGAAATATGATTGAATAGAGTGAAGTTAAGAATGCAGTAAGTAAATGAGACACAAATTTATAGTGGTTCAGAGACTCAAGCTCCTACATCCACTTTCCCTGATTGAACAGGATAATTCCTTCTCAATGGAATTAGCTTGTTTTATAGTGCCAAGGTGCACTGATCAACAACACTCTCTTAGTGTTTTGATCCCTAGGATAACTTGAGTCCTAGTGCTCAATCTCACTGAGTTAAGACTGTGTTTCACACTAACAGTCCTTAACTCCTCACTTCTACAACAAACACTCTCTTCACTAAATGAGATAAGGTTTGAGGTTTGGTTCCAACTAATAGAGATATCCTTTACAATAAGAACAGTGTAAAGGCTTAGGATATCTCAATGCTAAGCTAGGATGTTTACAAGAATTTGGCTTAGCTAACTTGAAGTGATTCAGGAAACTTGGAATTCTAGAGAACAACTTGGTTTCCTTTTGTAAGCTTGATGATAGTTTGATAGCTTGTAGTTGGATTCTGAATTCCTTTGATCACTTCTGTATTTATAGACAATTTGAACAGCTAACCGTTGGAGGGATTAGTAATTCAAATATGTCTATTTGCAGCACCATTGAAACGGCTATGAAGCTTGACATCCTTTTATCCACTGTGTAAAAGAGGTCTTCAATGGTTGCTTGAATGAATGTGTTGACTTCTGACAAAGGCGGCTGGGAAGACTTGTGTCAGTTTCCAATTTTGCACATTGTCCTAGGTTGATTTGTGGCAAACTTTACACACATTCAACGGTCAGATGGGACAAGCTCCCTGAACACTCCTGCTGCAGTTTAGAATGTTCCAACACTCATTCAATGCTTCACTCTTTAATGCTCTAAGTCTTTAATGCTTGGTTCAGGCATGATTGGCAATAAATGCTTCATTGAATATGTCTTCTGTAAGCTTTTGACACTTAATCCACTTGATTATTTGTACTTCAACTGTCTTGTTCATTTGTATTTAAGAGCACAGCTTCAGTATACTTGAACTCTTCAGCCAGGTTGTCCATTTGATCAGTTTGTCTTGAATAGATCAGCAGCTTTGTCCTATAGACCTATCAAGCTGCCTAACATTTCAGCTTTGGACAACTATCCTGATTACTAATATCTCATAACATTTCTGAGATTTTAACTTAAGCAACCTATACATTAAGTGTTCTGGGACAACTTGCCTGAACAATGACTTGAGCATATCTCAACTAACTTGTACATCATCAATTAGGGGTTTTGGTATCTTAGATCAAAATCATTTTATTCCCAACAGAAGTCGACCATGTTTTCATGGTGAAAATCCCTTTCAACCGATCTCGATCTCGTTTTAGGTATGCCATTTCTCTTAACTCTAAGAGAAAACGTTGATAAACTGATATGCCATTTCTCTTAACTCTAAGAGAGAAACGGTGGGAGATAGGTCTGATGACGGTGAAAGGGAAGATAATGACTTTCAAGACGGAGCCTACATCGTCTCTCTTCAAAGGGAAGAGTCTGAGAGGACTATCCAGGTGAAAGAATGAGGTGAAGAGGTGAATCATTTACTTTTGGTGACTTTTTAGTTCACTTTTGGTGACTTTTTTCTTTTTTTACAAAAAGTGGCTCCATGTATTTGACAATATGAATGATACTTGTTTGTTGAATCAATGAAAACGGTTCTCCATGAAGAATCTTTATAAATATATTTCTTTCTTTTTCCCTAAAAATCTTTATAAATATATTTCTATATTTACTTTATTCTTATGTAGAAATTGATGCATTTACTACATTTACTCATTTTTTGATAGGTGGAAATACTTTGAGTTGGCTCGTATTTACAGTCTAAGACTTGTTTGCTTTAATTAATAGATATGATAGATAATAAGTAATTATCCCTCATTTATAAAGCAATTAGTCCCGACCCCTATTTTTTTTTTTTAACCAGCTAGGTCAACAATCTATCACGAATCGGTGCCACATGAATCTTAACACCGAATAATTGGGATAAAATTATTCATCCCTCACAATCCAACAAATCAATTTATTACATCATATAACTCATCAGAGTGCACATTTTCAAAAAGTCTTTTGCAGATATATAACTCATCTCTTTCTTTTGCAATGACGATAAATGAATTGATTATTTAATAAACATTGAAACAATTAATAATCATTGTAACAAATACATTGGGGCTGATCAACGAGTTCAGGACGAGTGAATTGTTCAAGTTCACATATGCTATGGGCATAGCCAATCGATCGACATTCATTGTCGCAGTATGGATGTTCTATACACGGCCCGAGATCCATAGAAAGTGGTGGAGGAGTCACAGCCGAAGCTGCTGCCATTTTAACTGAAATTAACCGACACTCATTGTTACTTTTGAACACATAGATTATTTCAAACTTGAAAAAATTGCAAAGAGATTTCCTAAATAATTAAAACTTGCAAAAATAATGACAAAAATATAAAAATGCAGTTTTCACCCCTAAACAATAATTTTACCACATCATGGAAAAACCACGTGTTTTACAAGGTGTGTCGATTCCATTTGAAAAAGTGTACTCGGTCGCTCGAATCAGACTTCAACGTTGAAAAGTATAAAAAATTGAATTATATATATTACATGTACGTAAATAAGAATAATTGGGATATAAATTTAAAATATATTTATAAAATAAAGTATAAAAAATTTATAGGCGAACGAACAAAATAACAAAAACTGAATATATATATATATATATATATATATAATGAAATTGGAGTCTGACAATATAAATACCTGGAAACATTCCACCTGTTATTAAGCTTAATAACAATGTGTGAATAACTACAATCATAAACACACATTTCAACGTGTAAAAAGCCATTTTTGTTGATAAATAATATGTGTATATATCAATCTCCCTATTGAAAGTGAAAACTTGTTATATATAGAATATATCATATAATTTAATTAACCACATTATATAAAAAAAAAATCGTTGTACGTTTCCGATTAACATTAACAATTAATTTTCTTAATGTTGAATGCTAACAATAGTACACCAATTAATTAACCTGCAGTTTCGTAGATTTATGTTTCTTCCTATTGATATTAATAAACCATGATATGAAATGAAACATACGTTAATTTAAATAAATAAAATCATATTGATATCAACACATTTAAAAGTAAAATATAATTTCATTGTCATTTTTTAATTTCAATTGAAATATTAATTTATGGCATATATTAATTTACAAGATCGAACTTTTAAATGAGATAAAATTATGACAAATAAATATTAATTTATGGCATATATTAATTTCAAGTTGCTCATTTATCTTTCACGACTTCGCAGGGTCTTGGTCAAGAAACTTTTGAGACTAGATTTGATCTGGCCGACGGATCTACAATCACAACAAAAAGTGTGTGCCAATCGGTGCCCGTGATTTTAGACGAAGTCGGCCATGTTTTCATGGTCGACTTTCGTAGTTCTCTCGAATTATGTTTCAACGATCTCATTTTAGGTATGTCATTTCTCTTAGAGTTTATAAACTTCTGATGACTTTCAAGGTGGAAGGAAAGATAGCCCTCATCGTCTCTCTTCTTCAAAGGGATGAGGACTGTCTAGGGAAGAGTTTGAGGATGAGAACTGTTCAGGTGAAAGGGAAGACTGAGAACATTTTCTCGTTCACTTTTTCGGTGACTTTTTTCTTTTTTACAAAAAATGACTCCATGTACTTGTCAATATGAATGATACTGGATCAATGAAAAAAAGAACAAAGAAGTCAGCTTTGTGTCCAACTTTTTTTTGTTAAATTTTATTTCTAAGGGGCAATTTGCAATTATTGATGACGTAATTAATTATGACGTCTTATCGACTCAATCGCTTGTCGGATACAGTTGCAATGAACTAGATTTGTAGGGTTTAGTTTTTGTGAAATTTTAATATCAATTTATTTTTTGTCGGCTTCAATATTTTGCCATTTTTTCGTGTTCATCATATTTATAGAAATAAATCATAACCATCAAATTGAAATAAATATTAAACTTATATCTCCTCATTAAAAATGTGATGGAAATATGTGACGGCTTTAACAAGTTAGTTTTTTAATTACTGTGCAAAAAAGTAAATAGGTAGCTTTGGAGTGACGGGTGAAGTATGTAATTAAAATTTTCAGAAATTATTGAAGCCCAATTTGTCGGGCTAAGAATGCCCAATAATTTGGGCCTAGAATATAAGACTATGATAGACCAATTGTTTTGGGCCTGACATTTTTATGGAGAATATAATATTTTTTTGGCCCAAAACACCACATTTTTAATGAGGAGTTTACGTATATAATTAATTTTAGTATTTTTTTTTATTTGTTTTATTTCTATAAATTAACTGGACAATGAGAAGGTTCAAGATTTTATACTCATAATTTTATATTTTGATTTCTTGCTATATATACATGATGTTTTATTTTGATTTTATATTTTATTTTGTTTAATATATTTCAAAAAAAAATAAAAAATTCATTAATAAAATAAACACGTACATTTAGAAATAAAAATTTAAACAAAAAATTTCTTACATATAAAATAAAGTTTTAATTAATAAATTGTCATCCCATCATGCATAAAGTTTCAAAAGGAGAGCAAGCAAGTTCATTGCCTATTACTAAAACAGCAAAACGTATAAACGAAATAAAGCATGTCCATGTGAAAATTGCAGTAGAGCTATCAGCTGTACCTTTTGCATGTTTGATCGATACTCTCTCCATCCGTTTATAAGTTTTTCATTATGGAGTTTTAATTCGTTCGTTTATAAGTTTTCCATACATTTTTTTAACAATTAATTATGTTTAATTTTTAAATTTTACACTTTAATATATATTTAAATTTTATATTTATCGCTATCTTTCTCAATCACATCACTTGTACTATATATATATATATCTTAATTCATTATTATTTATCGCTATATTATGTTTTATGAATATAAATTTGTCGTCTAAAAAATATTTATAAGGTTGAATTATTGTTTCTTATTTGTTATAATTACTAATAAATATGTATGTTAGACCTAACTTGTTGTCATTTATTTTTAGTACTTATTAATTTTTGGGCCAAATTAAAATGAGGGAGAGTATTATGAATTAATATATAAGAATTAATTCTTCATCTCTCTACAAGTTTGACTTTTAGACATTACAAAATTCTTTCAATAGTTCGTTTAATTAATTGAGTCACAACTACATTGAAATCGTTTTTTTAATTGTCTATAAATCTTCATTAGTAATCCCATGTGAGTGATATTTTGATGAACTGGACAGAAAATGAGAGAAAATCTGGAAAAAAATATGCAAAACAGAGACAGACTTAAAAATGAAAATTTAAATAAAAATCTCTTGCATACAAAAGTAAGAGTGAGGAGGGAGTACTATCATGAACCAAGAGTGTAATTTAATTGTGATGTAAAATTGAAACATTATAAAATTCAGTGGTATAAAAATTCTCTCGATACATATATACTCATACGACACCATACGACACTTTGAGTATATGTAGAAGTTCCCTACAAAGTTATTGGACAATTTGTAAGCTTATACATTTTTTTTCTTCCTTTTCCTTATAACATTCATAATTCGAATTCATAATAATTATTTTAAAAAAGAGTACCAATACACGCATTCAAAATATTTTAAACACACACCATAATTTTTAAAACAAACATAGACATGTAAAATAAATTTTACACCACATATATATATATATATATATATATGAGGTAAATTTATTTATTTGTTATTTAATTTTGTTGACCTTGAATTTAGTGTTTTAAATTTTTTCCCTCAGCAATTAGTCCATTATGATTATTTTTTAAAAACAAAATTTCATCATTTTACCGGCAACATGTCGCCCAACAAGTTCAAATGACATGATATTGTTTATTTTTTAATTTTAGACATGAACAAATAATTGAGAAATCTAAACAAAATATATCACTAAAATCTTTAGAAGAGTCACTAAATCTTTAAAAAAATATTAAATAAAAAATCAATTAAAAAATCGAAAAAAATATTAGAAAATTAATAAAATCTGAAAAAAGTCAACTAAATGAAAAAATCAGTTAAAAATAAAAAATCAATTAAAGAAAAATAAAATCTGAAAAATTATTCTAAAAGATCAAATAATTATTCAAAATTTGAATAAAAAATAAACTAAATAAAATCAAAAGTTGATTTTTTTTTTTTAGTTTTTTCATGTTTTTAATCTGTTAATTGATTTTTTTTTTTTACATATTTTTTGAAGATTTAATTGATTTTTTATAGTAATATATTTGAAAATTTATTTTAATTTGCACTTTCTGCCAAATATAAAAAAGAAACAAACGATATTTATTATTTATTGATGTGCTACTAGAAATAAATGAGATTTATGTAATCATGCAAATTAATTTTTAATAAATTTTATTGATGTGTGCTTAATAAACTTTAAGCATATTTTAATTTGTGATATTCTGTTTTGGTTCAACTTTCCTAGTAGGATAAAACGTGAGTCGCCATCAACCGGCAGCCGTCAGTGGCTGAACCGCCTTCCGCCGCGGCACCTGCCGCCGACGTTGCCACAGTTGAACTCCTTCCGCGCTGCGATCGTTTGCTCATGGTTCGCACAGCCGCCGTCCCTCAAACCTAACAGCCTCCGACCGCCGTCCTTGCTCGCTCACGACAACCGGTATTAAATCCTTTCAATGTCAGATTTTTTATTTTAATCTCAGTTAATTGTTACTGGTCTTTGCTGTAGGATTCTGGATTTGCTTGTGGTTTTATTTTATTGGAATTAGCAATTTACTGCTAAAAATCACCCTAATGTTTTATTATCTGTTGAACTAATTGATCCAAATTCCAAACAGATAAAAAGAATTAAGTTCAATAGTTAAGTCAAATAACTATATCAAACAGATGTTATATTATGTTATTAACAGTAGGCAAATAGGGGAAAGTCAAAAGGTTTGAATCCTTTACAACTGTCCTAGTGAGAGTTGGCTATCACAATAGAAATATGAAGCAAATAACTTTTGGTGTTATGAAATTTTGTATTCAATATTGGATGTATGCGTGTGTCTGAGTTTGTATGCTTACTGTTTCCTAGACAAAAGTTCAAGAGTTAGATAATTGGAAGACATAATTTGATGCATCTTTTGGCTTTTTTCTGTGTGATTGGTTAGTATATATTGGATGTATCTTTTAGCTTTTTGATTGACAAACTTCATACGTATATTTATTCGTATCTAGTATTTGACATTTGTCACTACTGCGTCTTCATATACTAATACGCCCAAGATATAGTTGGAAACTGGAATAATATAACATGGTTCTATACCAGCATCATATTTACAGTGAGCCTTTTTCATTTAAAAAAAAATTAATACGTTGGTTATACGGAAATTGAAAATACGACTTTTTTTTTTCTACAGTTGTGATTGATTTTGGAGGGTAAAAAGCACGGCTCTCAGAATAGTTTACAGAGTCAACTAATGGATGCAAGTACCATACTGGGTAACAACGACATAGATGACGTGAAATGGCTTTGTTCTTTAACTGAGGCTGAACTTGTAAGCTTAGTTGTTACACTTAAATCTTGACTATTCAATTAATTCTTTTTTGCTAGAATTTCATTGTCTTAATATGTTTCTATTATTATGATTATCCTTCAATTAGGACCTGTTGACAGGCTTAAAGAATATGGTGAACCTGCGTGCCAAGAAGATTGGTCATGAAGCTTTGACAAAGAAATTCGACTTGAAAATGCTTCGAGCTCTCAGTATGTGATATGCAATCTATATCACTCCACATATTTATTGATTCCAGATATATGGCTTATTTTTCATGTTAGTTATGTTCTTTTTGATTGCTCTGGCCCATATCCCACTAGCACAGAATAATAAATATAGAATCTTTTAGGTTATTGTAGAAAAGATTGAAATTTTGTTCAACGGTGTTGCTTTTTGAAGTCTAATTTGTTTCATAATGTTTCTCACAAGGGCTTTACCACAACCGAAAGAGTGATGTATTTGGTCTTGAGTGCATTGAGAATGGCTTTCTTTTCCAGCTTTCTGCTAGGTTTCTTCTATTGCAAATGTTCCATTATAGACCAGCATATAATCAACTCTATTTTTCCAGTAGGGTAGTCTTATCCTACCTACAATTGGGTGAATGGGAGATTGGTTGAGTGTGGTGTCGATGCAACACGGTGTTCACAATTTTGTTTATTTATTGACTTCAATTTATTTGATGGGGCCAAACAATATGAAAAACCTTCTATGGGGGTGTTTGCAAACTCTACTCACACCTTAGACACACTTCTGAAAATCCAAAGCTGCGAGTGGGCAGCTTTTTAAAAAAAGTGGTCCTGCCCCCACCACTTTAGTTTGCAAACACCCCCTATGCCTAAGGACTACTTGAGAATTATAATAAATGTAAACATAGTTGCAAGATATTGATTCAATAGCATGTTTGAGAGTGACTATTGGAAGCGTCAGGGTTTGTACACGGGACAATTTGTCTAATTTTTTTTTTGGAAACAGTAAAATTTTATTCAAGGGTATCAGGAATACCCAAAACAGTACAACAAGAACGAAACAAATTACATTCAAATTGCTAAGAACATAAGATTGGTTCCCTTTTCCAATTTTCTAACGAGACCCATCCGCTTAAAATAGAACACGCCTTTGCCCACTGATATGAGATAAGCCTGATGTCTTCAAAGATAGACACAACATCAAATATAATGCCACTAAAGCAAGCAGCATTCCTGCCTTTCCATAATATCCAGATTGCACTGTGCCAAACTAATTGCCAAGCTAGCTTCCATTCCTTTTTAGCCTTGTCCCTGTGAGTGATAAAGTACAAGTACAACTTCATTTCTTTTGGAAAAGCATAGTGTACCCAATCCTGATGGAAATGTCATGAATGTGAAGTGTAGTGTACTAGGATTGAATGGTTAGCATCCATCGCATATCATGTGGTGCACAATTATTGTTAACGATCATGTATTTATGTCTTTGCTATATTTTGTAAAGTGCATTTTTACATTCCTTTAGGTCACATATTTATTTATTATATTTGTTATTTTAGTTGCTTTTCTTATTATGTCTTGCAACTTTTTTGTTATTCTTATGTTCAACAAGCTGCTATTTGATTCAGCGTATTTACAGGTTCCAGCTTCATGGAACATTTGAAAGAGCAGCTTAAAGATCTGCCAGTGACTTCAGGCTCTGCCACTTACTTAGAGAAACAAAATCTCAGTAGCATTTTTGCTAGTATGACCATTGAAGATTTATATCCATATATCTGTTCTGATCAGCGCAAGAAAATCACAGACATGTAAGTGAATTCTTTAGCATTCTTTCAATGTTCGACATGCTTCATATTAATCGAATATGAGTTGATGAATCTCGATAAATGGAAAGATTTAAAAATAAAATTTGACATGTCAATTTGAAATTCCATTTAAAGGTAAAGGAGTGGAGGGACATGAATTCCAAATTTGAGTAATGTGGGAAGCATGGAATCGCAGATTATTGCGTGAACTTCTTTTATTTCAAAAACCAACATCTACCTTCTCTTTTTTCCAATGCACATCAGTATCATTAAGTAAATACTTATCCACTCATGCATGAACTCTTAAAATTCTTGTTACCATTTTGACGTTCATAACTGGAGTTATTTCTAATTGAATTGGCCATACTTGGCATTCTATTTTTAAACTATGTATGTATATGCATGCATATTTTTGAGTTCAAATGATTTTACACAAGGGAAGTAGGCATATTTGAATGTCTGTCCTCACAAGGTACTTGCAAGAGATGGTATTTTAAACTATATATATGAGAATATGTACTGTAGGCAGATGTTTCAATATTTTAATGAGAAGTATATAACCTTAAATATTAATCTTTATTTGGTTGCATAGTTGAGACATGAGAGTAATATTCAGAAGACTATGGTCTATCCAGAAGTTGCAGAGACAAAACGCAACTTAAACTGTAGAGTGACAACAACAAAAACAACCTAATAATTAGTTGAATCAAGATTTATTTTATAAGATGCTAATAAATTTTGTAACACTCAAAAGCAGTCAGTGTGCTGCATCTGTCTGTGCCCACTAAATTATCTATTTACGAGCTCTTGTGTCCATGGTGTTGTCATTTTTTTTTTCCTTTTCCGTTGCCTGCAATTTGTTCATTAATGCTTTATTTTGACATTCAATTCTTTGACTGGCTCATGCCTAGTAGTATCATCAGGTTTTTTAATTATATTTTAAAAGATATTATATCTGTTGCAGGTTTTCCGAGGATATGCCTCCCTCCCGAAAGCGGAAAACCCGTAAGTGATTTAATTATGCAGACTTACATCAATGTTGTCATACAAAGGGATTCATAACTAGTAGTACTAGTCCATTTTGATATTTTCTCCTAGTTTGTACATTTAACCATAGTCAAGAGACTGGTCAGGCCTTGTATCATCAATATCTTTTTAAAAAAGGAAGCAACTTTCGTATGTCTTTGTGGACCTATTCATTCTATTATTTTGTTAATTTTTTTTTGGCGTAACTGAGAAATTTTTGTGGCATGTGGGTATGAAAAGGGCCTGATAGGGCTAAAAGCCTAAAACTGTTCGTGTTCATCATACATGCCTATGTGGATAAATTGATTTGATAATTTTCTGGATGGGAGAAATGCATTATTCAGTTATTCTGGATTCATACAAGTATGATTGGTGTGTAGGGATGAAGATAGAATGGTTATTCTTGAACTACTGATTTCAGATCACAGGATTAGTATATTTTCCTTTTCATTTGTACCCCTTTTCCAATTGTGTTTAGATCATTTGCACCCTATGTTGTACTAATAAACATGCTTGACTTTTCAACCCTTTTAACACGTATTTTATATTCCCTCCGTCCCTTAAAAACTTGCACTCTCACAATATACACATATTTATCTTTTAAATCATTTGCTTTTGAGGTCTACCATACATTTTTTCCCTAAACTTCGTGGTACAAAATGCAAGTTTTTCAGGGATGGAGTCAGTATTTTGAAATCGTATGAATCCAAATTGTGGGTGATACTCAAAGCATGAAAAAGGCCTTTTTGTTCACGTGGGCAGACCAAAGTACCTATACTTACTTTGGAATGTAGATTAGAGATTACTTGGTAGGGAACTAGGGATTTATGCTGTCCCGCCAAAAGTAAACCAAGTTTTTAATAATTTAATATCTTACTATGTAAATGTAAAAAATCCAAAATATATTTATGTGTATATAAATGAATTTAGGGGTGTTTTCAAACACTACAAACAGTTTTCAGAATTATTTTTTTTAAAGCTGCCCTTTCACAGCTTTTACTTTTTAAAAGTACTTTTAAGCTGTTTATAGAGTTTGTGATTGTATCATATTATAAACATCTCACATGACATATGTAAATAAAACTAATATAAAATGAAATAGAAGAAGGAATTAGAGAAACACCACTTTATGTCTAAAATTGAAACAGCTTCTACTACCACGTACGCAAGAAGTAGTGGCTGCTTTTCACTATTGAATCCTTTTTGTGTTTTTTCTATTTTCAATCCTCGTCTACAAATTCAAACCCCTAAAGGGAAAAAAAAGTGTTTTCTTAATGGTTAAGGAGCAATTATTCAATGCTTTCAAGAAGCATCCGGGCATGCAACTTAAAATAAAAGGCTCGAAAAACGTTACAAAATTATGGTAACATTTCAGTTTTTTTATTAAGATCAATAAAACATTATTTATTGTAATATTTTATTGTGCATAAGATTCTGAATTTTACATATAAACTTTCAAATATATCCTTATTTATATGATTTTGAAATTAAAAAATTTCATATTTTCTTCCCCGTTACAATAATTCAAAGATTCATTAGGGTAATTTGAGCACATTGTTTTAGAAGGGAGGGAGTCTCAGATTAATGTAACAAACAATCAAGGAATATGAACTACTTCTTTATAAAAGAAAACGCACTTCTTTGGTTACCACATTAAGTTAAACGTTGTTATGAATTCACGTGTCATTCAAATGGAGCAAGTCAAGCTTGTTTGGACCTTTTGCTTTACTTATTGGTTTTGTAACCTAAATATTTGGAGTGCTTTCTAACATTAGTTCGGTCAGACATTCATCTTTTGGCTATACTGCTTAATAATATTAGTTTAAAATTTTATAAGTTGGAGTCGAACTCAACAATTAAATTGAAATTCCATCGGATTCAAATATCCTTCCGCTGCTAAAATGTTAGTAAGCCTAACTAGACTTGCTCATCTTATTCTAAATCGTCTGTTCCAATTACTATATTGGTTCAATTTCATTATTCTCATTTTTTTTATTGTTAAATTGTATTATAATCATTCTATTTTGAAAGGAATATTTACACAACTCTATTTTAAACCTTCCCTCATCACTTATTTAGTTTAATTATTATTAACTTAATTTATAAATAATTAATTTTCACAATATTTCATCACACCCCAACTCTTTATATACTCCCTCCGATTCAAAAAGATTGTCGTATTTGGACTTAAAATTTGTTTCAAAAAGTTTGTCGCTTTTCCTATTTTTATCAATGATATGCCTAAACTACCCCTATTGACTTCTACTATATTTTTTTATTTTTAAAAATACATTAATGATTCTATATTTCTTTCCCATTCCCTCAAAAAGGTAAGTGTGACATTTTTTTTCTCCATAAATCTTATCTCTCGATATAACATTTCAGAGGGATTGATTATTGGGATTTTCATGAAATA
Organism: Galeopsis tetrahit; assembly: GCA_963675135.1. Lineage (NCBI taxonomy): Eukaryota > Viridiplantae > Streptophyta > Magnoliopsida > Lamiales > Lamiaceae > Galeopsis > Galeopsis tetrahit. The sequence goes on from OY776121.1 coordinate 86,157,818, forward strand.
ATTTTTTGTCTAAGCATAACATTTCAAAGTGATCAATTATGGGGATTTACATAAAACAAAAAAATCTCCATAAATTGGTGGCAAATGTTCAAACTTTGTTATAATTTGAATTTGACTGATCATCTATTCACGGTTTTTGAGTAATTGTGGGGATTTGTAAAGATACTAACAAAATTAGAATTACAATTGTGTAATTATAAATTCATTTCTTCATTATATGAAGCAATATCCAATTCTACAAGAAATTTTTTAAGAGGCACCATTGATTCGGGTGGAATTTACACTATTTAGATGCATATTTGAAGCTCATTTGATGTTGATTTCATTGAATTATACATTGAATATGATTGTTTAAGCCGAAATGAGAGAAAGGTTGTGTTTTGTCGATTTTGTAGGAAATACGATGGAATTTGGAGCAAAACACCAACCATACTTTACTGGATCAGGAAGAGGAGTGCACGGTTGGATTCGTCTCGAAAAATGGAGTGGAATGGAAAAAAGAATCGAGTCAATCGGAGGTCGGAAGCTCGAGATACGAAGAGACAAAAATACATGCCCGGGTAGAAACGACCCGGGCGGGTCACTTCGACCCGGGCAGAGCCAAAAATGAAGTAGTTTCGTATTTTGCCCGGGTGAAACCCACCCGGCCGGGTGGTTTCGACCCGGGCAAGGCCCAAAAGTGTGTTTGTTCGTGTTTTGGCCGGGTGGCATGCCCGGGTGGGAGCCACCCGGCCGGGTCACTTCATTTTCGGGGTTTTTGGCCCATTTTCTCCATATTTCAAGGGCCTAATTGCAAAATTAATTCAAGACTTCTACCCCAACTATAAATAGACCAAATTTGAGTTTTAAAAGGGGAGTCTCTTACTCCTTTTACAAGCAATTCCACACACACATTCACATAGTTGTAGGTGTTCTTCATTTTTAGTTTAGATTCTTCATTAAATTAGATAGATTAGTGGTTTTTACTTCAAATCAAGCTACGATTATCATCGGGCATCGTCTATTACATCGTTTTGTAGCTACATTTTCATGATCAAGGTGATATTAATCTATTTTGCAATTTATTTTGGTATTTTCTTAATTTCTTCAATCTCTTGTTATTCTACTATGAGTTTGATGTTATTAGTTGTTTTAACCATGGAATTCTCTTCTAGAACCATGGGCTAAGCTCTTATTGCCTTGGGTGTGAATGTTTTGATGGGTGTTTAGTGTAATTGTAGATTAATTGCATGATTAGCTTAGGAATTGGGTGTATATGTTTCTAGTGTTGTAATTTTCATGATTCAATTGATTAATTCACCCTATTAGCTAGCATTGTTAGTTTTGTCGACTTCAACGACCGTATTGGGTTGCATGATTAAGAATGTGTGTGTGAGCTTGAATTAATCGATTAGAACTAACATAGTAATTAGCTACACCGACCGGGGGTTGATTGCTTAGATCGACGACACTAGACACTAGTCAATTAGAGGTCGTCTAGGAGATTGGTGAGAGGGCGTCTCATAAGCATTAGTAACCGTGTTGAACGTGTTTATGAGACACTATCCTAGGAGCTTATGGTACTAATTAGATCCTATAATTGCTAATTAATGCACGTGTTCACCTAAGCCTCACAAGGGATTGGTCTACACATATATGTGATAGCCTTTAGCATAATTCAAGACATTAGGCTTAATTATTGTGATTAGTTCGTTAATTCATTAGTGATCCCACATAAGGAAAACACCCGAAGCAATTCTTCCACTTGCACTTTCATCTTTTTGAGAGTTAGTTTAGTTGCTTGCTTATTGTTTATTTTTCTTATTGATATTTGTTTTATTTTCTCGTTTAGCTTCTATAACACCATTTTGACTTATAGTTTTGGGGCTCCACGCTCTCCTAATTAGGTCCTTGGAGCGAATATCTACTTGGTATACTTATCATACTACTAACGAACCCATACGCTTGTGGGGATCGTATAGTTGTAAAAAGTGTGCAAAAATACATACAAGTCAATGGCGCCGCTGCCGGGGATTTAAGCGAGTGTTGTTAGTGAAACTTAGAGTTTGTTGAGTGTTATTGATAGTAGCATTTCTTTTTGTTATTTTGTTTTTGTTCATCTTTGTGGGCTTTGACATTTTCCTTTTGTAGGTGCATGATCACAAGATCACGTGGAGGAAATCTTGAACCATTAGACCTTGAGATCGAAGCACACGCAAGAAGAAGGAATCGAAGTAGAAACCGTCAAAGAGTCATAGAAGAACCACTTGAGATGGAAAACATTGAAGAGATGAATCCTCCACCGAATGGAGAAGATGAGCTTCAAAGGGAGAATCGTCAAGTTGGAAATCAAGTTGGAGGGAATCCACTTCAAAACCCAAATCCACCACCAAATCTCCAATTTCCCAATCCACAATATCCACCCCAAAACCTCTTTCCATATCAAGGATACAATCCTTATCCTTATCCACCTCCACAACAAGCCTACTATCCACCACCTCAACCTCATCCATATCCACTCAATCAACACCCATACCCTCCACTTTACCAATATCCTCCACCTCAACAAATCCAAGAAGAATACGTTCCTCCACCTCAACATATAGAAGAACCTCAACGTGTGTACCATGGAAGGCCAATGAGGGAATATTTTGAGCCTCAACCTAGGGAGCATTACGATGGGTTGGCAAGACCAAGGGTGGAGGCAAACAACTTCGAGATTAGTGCCTCTTTATTAAGGATGTTGAGGGAGAGACAATTTGAAGGAAGGACGGAGGAAGGATTTGAGGAAGACCCGAATGAACATCTTGCTCAATTCTTGGAGATAGCCGACACTCTCAAGCAAAATGGAGTGTCGGAAGATGCTAAAAAGATGAGGCTATTTCCGTTTACATTGTCGGGGAAAGCAAAAGCTTGGCTACAATCAAGCATTCCCGCCGGAGAAGTGAGGACTTGGGAAGATTTGAAGAAAAGATTTCTATTGAAGTACTACCCACCTTCAAAGACGATGGAAGCCAAGCAAAAGATCTCGACGTTCAAACAAGGTCCAAATGAGGGAATTAAAGAAGCATGGGAAAGATTTACGAGTCTTCTCATCACATGCCCCCATCATGGTTTCCCAATAGAACAAACAACATGTTGGTTCGTTGGTGGGTTACGATTGGAAGATCAACACCATATTGATGCTTGTGCGGGGGGTTCAATTTGGATGAAATCGGTGGAGGAGATCAATGACATAATAGAGGGGATAGCAAGCAATACTTTCAAGACGAGAGTAGACCGTGGAGCACAAAATCGGGTAGCCCAAGTGGATGCTAATGATAGCATAAGAGCAATGATGTCTACACTCATTGAAAAGGTAAATGTTTTATCTCAAACAAGAGATAATCATTTATCCTTTGTGCAAGAAGATCCTCAAATGGGATATATGGAAGAAGTGCAATACATGGGTCAACAAGGACATCCACAAAATTTTCAAGGGAATCGACAATATCAAGGCCAACCACCGTATCAAAATCGTGGTCAAGGATATCAAGCTCCTCCTCAAAACCGATTCCAAGGGCAATCTTCATCATCTCAAGGTCAAGGGGGACCATCCCCTCAATACCAAGCCCCTCAAAACCCGAATTTTCGGAGGAATGAGAATTTGTCATATTCGAATCCTAAAGGTGCTATTCAATATCCTCCCGGATTTGATCCCGGAGCAAAACTACCAAGTGGAGAAGGGAAATCCTCCACGGATGAGCTTCTTGCACACCTCATGAAGAGGATGGATATGAGTGATAAGAGATTTGAAACAATTGAGAAGAAAGTCGAAGCAACCGAGTCCATCCTTGCTCAACTCTTGAGTAATCAAAAAGCGATGGAATTCCAAATGGGACAATTGGAAACTTCCATTGGATCTCAACATACAAAGGGTAAATTGCCCTCAAATACCGAGGTAAACCCACGTGAGCATTGTAATGCTATTACAATTTCAAGTGGTGAACATTATGGAGTTTCTTCAATTGAATTGGAAGATGGTGAAGTGTTGAAGGCAAAAGAAAAGGAGGAAGAAGAAAAGAAGAGGATAGAGAAAGTTGGAAGTGAAGAGGTTGCTCCAAGAATTCCAAAGTGGAGAATTGCAAAAGATTTGAAGAAGAAGAAGCTTGAGGTACCTTGTGATAAATGGGGGGTGCCCATTACATATGAGCCACTTCCATACCCGGGAAGATACATGAAGAAAATAGATGAGAAGTTTGGGAAGTTTTTGGATATCTTCAAGAAAATCCACATTGATCTTCCACTTTCGGATGCTTTAGAGCAAGTACCTCATTACATGAAGTTTCTAAAGGATGCAATAGCAAACAAGAAGAAACTAGTGGATGATGAGAAGATCAAGTTGACCGAAGAGTGTAGTGCCATCCTTCAACGAACTCCTCCCGAAAAGCTCAAGGATCCGGGTAGTTTCACTCTCCCATGTGAGATTGGTGATGGTCCCATGATGAAAGCTCTTTGTGATTTGGGAGCTAGCATCAATTTGATGCCACTTTCAATCTTCAAGCGTTTGGGACTTGGAGAAGTAGTGCCCACATCAATTACTCTCCAATTAGCGGATCGTTCCATCACACATCCTAAAGGGATCATTGAAGATGTATTGGTGAAGATTGACAAGTTCATCATTCCGGCCGACTTCGTGGTGTTAGATATGAAAGAAGATGCAAATATTCCATTGATTCTTGGGAGGCCGTTTCTTGCCACGGGGGGAGCAAACATCAATTTGATAAAAGGGGAGGTAACATTGGAGGTGAATGGAGAGAAAGTGATTTTCTCCAAGTATGGCTCAATTGAGAGGTCCCCAAGAAAGAAGGAACCCCCCTCCATCAAAGAATGTGACATTTATGTGAAAGAGCCATTACCAAAAGTTCCATTGAAAGATCCGGGAGATGATAACAAATTGAAGCAAACTCCCAAACTTGAGCAAAACTCAAGTTTGGGGGAGTTTTATAAGGAGAAAAGTTTTGATAAGTTCCTTGAGGGTAGTGAAGATGAAGAGGGAAGAAGAAAGAGTTCAAAGGAGAGAAAGATTGAGAAGGGATTTGAAATTGGAGATACGGTGGTATGGGGCACCTTGGGAGTGATGGAAGTCCTTGGAAAGATGAAGCTCAAAGAACGAAAAATGTTGGTCATGAAGAAATTGGTCTATGGAGGAGGCATTGCGTTGGAAAGTGAGGAGGATGAAGTGTTCATCACCGATGAGCACAATGTCAAGCACTATCACCCTCCATTCAAAGAAAGGGAAGTATGAACTTGTTAAGTTCCGTCCGGCATAGGACGTTAAACCTAGCGCTAAATGGGAGGCAACCCATTTTTACTTGCTTTATTTCAATTTTGTTCATTTTATTTGCTTTGTTAGTTTAGTTTGATGTGTTTGTGAGTTTTGATGTAGTTGGAGAAGCTTGGATCGAATGGACAAGTGGATTGAAAGTGGAACTTTGTGCTAAGAAGAAGGTGTAGCTATAGCAATCGTAAGAGGTACGCCCACCCCAATTCTTAGGAATTGCATAGCAATTACTAAGTTTGGGGGGGGTAGTGGAATTTATATTCTTGTTCATGACATTGATTGCTTAGCTACTCTTAGTGTTAATTGAGGGAATAGTGGCCCATATGTGTAGATTTGTATGGTTAGCACTTGGTGGCAATATCAATGCAACACTATTTTTCCAAACTTTTAATTGCTTTGCAATGAAAAAGTTTGGGGGGGTATGTTCGTTTTTACATTTTCTATTGACACCAATGTGTATTCTTGTGTATGTGTGTAATTTGAACTTAAATGATCATTGAGACACATTTGATGGTGATTTGTTGTGAATTTGATTCCTTGAATGTGTACATGATTGGAATAAATCATCTTGTTTGTGTTGTTGTCATCTTGTTGCCTATGGATGTTTTACATGCACAATGAGTTATGTGTGGTGGTGATTGATGAATGTTTGAGTCTTGAATGAACCGGTGAGAGTTGAACTTTGAACCGAGCATTAATCCGGTTTATTTCATTTGTGAGTGAATCAATTCATTGCTTGCTTTTCTAGAACTTGCCCAAGTTCTTGCTTGAAATCATGCTTGTGTGATACTTTGAGATATGATGTAGGCCATCTTTCGTACTACACGTCACTTAGCCAAAATTTTCCCAATAACCAAAGTAATATTCCGTAGTTAGCCCATTTGAGCTTGATTTCCCATTTTCTTGGCAACCTACAATGTTTAACCACTTAGCCTTTTGAGCCTTTGATATCTAAATCTAGTGGAGAATAAAAAGAAAGTGGTAAAACATGTGCTTTAGTGCCTTTGGTTTGAAGAGAAAATTGGCAAAGTTGTGAAAAGAAAAAAAAAGAGATGGAAGTGAAAAGAAAATAATTGAGAAAGAAAAGAGGGACAATGAGCCCCAAGAGCTTAAAAAGAAAAGAAATTTTCTACAAAAAGATGAGGAGATGATTGCTTGTGAGAAATTTGAATGAAAAGTGAGAATGAAGGTGTGTAAACCTTATGAGCATAAGCTTGATGTGTTGAAAAACAACTTTCGTTCTCCACTAGACGAGTCACTTCCTCCATATTCATCATACCCCGTCCAAAGAGCCAACGTTACGTCCTTGGTTAAGACCTATTGATCTCATAGTTGAACATGTTTGTGGTGGAAAGATGGTAGAGCTTGGGCAAGCTTATGGTAATTGCAATGCATGATTTGATTGATGAGTGTCTATTGTCCTTAATTTGTTTGAGTGTTTGAGAGAAACACTATATCTTGTGAGTTGAACTTGAGCATTTGGATATTGTCATCACCATCACTTGTTATTGCATGTTGAGCATGTGTGAGGTAATTAGTTTGATTTTCAATATTGAACTTGTGATCATTTTTGAGAATGTATCTTGAGGAAGAAGAATTCATTTCATGTCATTTGATACGTGGGATCTTTCATTGATCATCTAGTTGTAAATTTCCCCTCACATTGTAATTCTTTCGTTGCTCGAGGACGAGCAACACTTTAAGTTTGGGGGAGTTGATTCGGGTGGAATTTACACTATTTAGATGCATATTTGAAGCTCATTTGATGTTGATTTCATTGAATTATACATTGAATATGATTGTTTAAGCCGAAATGAGAGAAAGGTTGTGTTTTGTCGATTTTGTAGGAAATACGATGGAATTTGGAGCAAAACACCAACCATACTTTACTGGATCAGGAAGAGGAGTGCACGGTTGGATTCGTCTCGAAAAATGGAGTGGAATGGAAAAAAGAATCGAGTCAATCGGAGGTCGGAAGCTCGAGATACGAAGAGACAAAAATACATGCCCGGGTAGAAACGACCCGGGCGGGTCACTTCGACCCGGGCAGAGCCAAAAATGAAGTAGTTTCGTATTTTGCCCGGGTGAAACCCACCCGGCCGGGTGGTTTCGACCCGGGCAAGGCCCAAAAGTGTGTTTGTTCGTGTTTTGGCCGGGTGGCATGCCCGGGTGGGAGCCACCCGGCCGGGTCACTTCATTTTCGGGGTTTTTGGCCCATTTTCTCCATATTTCAAGGGCCTAATTGCAAAATTAATTCAAGACTTCTACCCCAACTATAAATAGACCAAATTTGAGTTTTAAAAGGGGAGTCTCTTACTCCTTTTACAAGCAATTCCACACACACATTCACATAGTTGTAGGTGTTCTTCATTTTTAGTTTAGATTCTTCATTAAATTAGATAGATTAGTGGTTTTTACTTCAAATCAAGCTACGATTATCATCGGGCATCGTCTATTACATCGTTTTGTAGCTACATTTTCATGATCAAGGTGATATTAATCTATTTTGCAATTTATTTTGGTATTTTCTTAATTTCTTCAATCTCTTGTTATTCTACTATGAGTTTGATGTTATTAGTTGTTTTAACCATGGAATTCTCTTCTAGAACCATGGGCTAAGCTCTTATTGCCTTGGGTGTGAATGTTTTGATGGGTGTTTAGTGTAATTGTAGATTAATTGCATGATTAGCTTAGGAATTGGGTGTATATGTTTCTAGTGTTGTAATTTTCATGATTCAATTGATTAATTCACCCTATTAGCTAGCATTGTTAGTTTTGTCGACTTCAACGACCGTATTGGGTTGCATGATTAAGAATGTGTGTGTGAGCTTGAATTAATCGATTAGAACTAACATAGTAATTAGCTACACCGACCGGGGGTTGATTGCTTAGATCGACGACACTAGACACTAGTCAATTAGAGGTCGTCTAGGAGATTGGTGAGAGGGCGTCTCATAAGCATTAGTAACCGTGTTGAACGTGTTTATGAGACACTATCCTAGGAGCTTATGGTACTAATTAGATCCTATAATTGCTAATTAATGCACGTGTTCACCTAAGCCTCACAAGGGATTGGTCTACACATATATGTGATAGCCTTTAGCATAATTCAAGACATTAGGCTTAATTATTGTGATTAGTTCGTTAATTCATTAGTGATCCCACATAAGGAAAACACCCGAAGCAATTCTTCCACTTGCACTTTCATCTTTTTGAGAGTTAGTTTAGTTGCTTGCTTATTGTTTATTTTTCTTATTGATATTTGTTTTATTTTCTCGTTTAGCTTCTATAACACCATTTTGACTTATAGTTTTGGGGCTCCACGCTCTCCTAATTAGGTCCTTGGAACGAATATCTACTTGGTATACTTATCATACTACTAACGAACCCATACGCTTGTGGGGATCGTATAGTTGTAAAAAGTGTGCAAAAATACATACAAGTCAATGGCGCCGCTGCCGGGGATTTAAGCGAGTGTTGTTAGTGAAACTTAGAGTTTGTTGAGTGTTATTGATAGTAGCATTTCTTTTTGTTATTTTGTTTTTGTTCATCTTTGTGGGCTTTGACATTTTCCTTTTGTAGGTGCATGATCACAAGATCACGTGGAGGAAATCTTGAACCATTAGACCTTGAGATCGAAGCACACGCAAGAAGAAGGAATCGAAGTAGAAACCGTCAAAGAGTCATAGAAGAACCACTTGAGATGGAAAACATTGAAGAGATGAATCCTCCACCGAATGGAGAAGATGAGCTTCAAAGGGAGAATCGTCAAGTTGGAAATCAAGTTGGAGGGAATCCACTTCAAAACCCAAATCCACCACCAAATCTCCAATTTCCCAATCCACAATATCCACCCCAAAACCTCTTTCCATATCAAGGATACAATCCTTATCCTTATCCACCTCCACAACAAGCCTACTATCCACCACCTCAACCTCATCCATATCCACTCAATCAACACCCATACCCTCCACTTTACCAATATCCTCCACCTCAACAAATCCAAGAAGAATACGTTCCTCCACCTCAACATATAGAAGAACCTCAACGTGTGTACCATGGAAGGCCAATGAGGGAATATTTTGAGCCTCAACCTAGGGAGCATTACGATGGGTTGGCAAGACCAAGGGTGGAGGCAAACAACTTCGAGATTAGTGCCTCTTTATTAAGGATGTTGAGGGAGAGACAATTTGAAGGAAGGACGGAGGAAGGATTTGAGGAAGACCCGAATGAACATCTTGCTCAATTCTTGGAGATAGCCGACACTCTCAAGCAAAATGGAGTGTCGGAAGATGCTAAAAAGATGAGGCTATTTCCGTTTACATTGTCGGGGAAAGCAAAAGCTTGGCTACAATCAAGCATTCCCGCCGGAGAAGTGAGGACTTGGGAAGATTTGAAGAAAAGATTTCTATTGAAGTACTACCCACCTTCAAAGACGATGGAAGCCAAGCAAAAGATCTCGACGTTCAAACAAGGTCCAAATGAGGGAATTAAAGAAGCATGGGAAAGATTTACGAGTCTTCTCATCACATGCCCCCATCATGGTTTCCCAATAGAACAAACAACATGTTGGTTCGTTGGTGGGTTACGATTGGAAGATCAACACCATATTGATGCTTGTGCGGGGGGTTCAATTTGGATGAAATCGGTGGAGGAGATCAATGACATAATAGAGGGGATAGCAAGCAATACTTTCAAGACGAGAGTAGACCGTGGAGCACAAAATCGGGTAGCCCAAGTGGATGCTAATGATAGCATAAGAGCAATGATGTCTACACTCATTGAAAAGGTAAATGTTTTATCTCAAACAAGAGATAATCATTTATCCTTTGTGCAAGAAGATCCTCAAATGGGATATATGGAAGAAGTGCAATACATGGGTCAACAAGGACATCCACAAAATTTTCAAGGGAATCGACAATATCAAGGCCAACCACCGTATCAAAATCGTGGTCAAGGATATCAAGCTCCTCCTCAAAACCGATTCCAAGGGCAATCTTCATCATCTCAAGGTCAAGGGGGACCATCCCCTCAATACCAAGCCCCTCAAAACCCGAATTTTCGGAGGAATGAGAATTTGTCATATTCGAATCCTAAAGGTGCTATTCAATATCCTCCCGGATTTGATCCCGGAGCAAAACTACCAAGTGGAGAAGGGAAATCCTCCACGGATGAGCTTCTTGCACACCTCATGAAGAGGATGGATATGAGTGATAAGAGATTTGAAACAATTGAGAAGAAAGTCGAAGCAACCGAGTCCATCCTTGCTCAACTCTTGAGTAATCAAAAAGCGATGGAATTCCAAATGGGACAATTGGAAACTTCCATTGGATCTCAACATACAAAGGGTAAATTGCCCTCAAATACCGAGGTAAACCCACGTGAGCATTGTAATGCTATTACAATTTCAAGTGGTGAACATTATGGAGTTTCTTCAATTGAATTGGAAGATGGTGAAGTGTTGAAGGCAAAAGAAAAGGAGGAAGAAGAAAAGAAGAGGATAGAGAAAGTTGGAAGTGAAGAGGTTGCTCCAAGAATTCCAAAGTGGAGAATTGCAAAAGATTTGAAGAAGAAGAAGCTTGAGGTACCTTGTGATAAATGGGGGGTGCCCATTACATATGAGCCACTTCCATACCCGGGAAGATACATGAAGAAAATAGATGAGAAGTTTGGGAAGTTTTTGGATATCTTCAAGAAAATCCACATTGATCTTCCACTTTCGGATGCTTTAGAGCAAGTACCTCATTACATGAAGTTTCTAAAGGATGCAATAGCAAACAAGAAGAAACTAGTGGATGATGAGAAGATCAAGTTGACCGAAGAGTGTAGTGCCATCCTTCAACGAACTCCTCCCGAAAAGCTCAAGGATCCGGGTAGTTTCACTCTCCCATGTGAGATTGGTGATGGTCCCATGATGAAAGCTCTTTGTGATTTGGGAGCTAGCATCAATTTGATGCCACTTTCAATCTTCAAGCGTTTGGGACTTGGAGAAGTAGTGCCCACATCAATTACTCTCCAATTAGCGGATCGTTCCATCACACATCCTAAAGGGATCATTGAAGATGTATTGGTGAAGATTGACAAGTTCATCATTCCGGCCGACTTCGTGGTGTTAGATATGAAAGAAGATGCAAATATTCCATTGATTCTTGGGAGGCCGTTTCTTGCCACGGGGGGAGCAAACATCAATTTGATAAAAGGGGAGGTAACATTGGAGGTGAATGGAGAGAAAGTGATTTTCTCCAAGTATGGCTCAATTGAGAGGTCCCCAAGAAAGAAGGAACCCCCCTCCATCAAAGAATGTGACATTTATGTGAAAGAGCCATTACCAAAAGTTCCATTGAAAGATCCGGGAGATGATAACAAATTGAAGCAAACTCCCAAACTTGAGCAAAACTCAAGTTTGGGGGAGTTTTATAAGGAGAAAAGTTTTGATAAGTTCCTTGAGGGTAGTGAAGATGAAGAGGGAAGAAGAAAGAGTTCAAAGGAGAGAAAGATTGAGAAGGGATTTGAAATTGGAGATACGGTGGTATGGGGCACCTTGGGAGTGATGGAAGTCCTTGGAAAGATGAAGCTCAAAGAACGAAAAATGTTGGTCATGAAGAAATTGGTCTATGGAGGAGGCATTGCGTTGGAAAGTGAGGAGGATGAAGTGTTCATCACCGATGAGCACAATGTCAAGCACTATCACCCTCCATTCAAAGAAAGGGAAGTATGAACTTGTTAAGTTCCGTCCGGCATAGGACGTTAAACCTAGCGCTAAATGGGAGGCAACCCATTTTTACTTGCTTTATTTCAATTTTGTTCATTTTATTTGCTTTGTTAGTTTAGTTTGATGTGTTTGTGAGTTTTGATGTAGTTGGAGAAGCTTGGATCGAATGGACAAGTGGATTGAAAGTGGAACTTTGTGCTAAGAAGAAGGTGTAGCTATAGCAATCGTAAGAGGTACGCCCACCCCAATTCTTAGGAATTGCATAGCAATTACTAAGTTTGGGGGGGGTAGTGGAATTTATATTCTTGTTCATGACATTGATTGCTTAGCTACTCTTAGTGTTAATTGAGGGAATAGTGGCCCATATGTGTAGATTTGTATGGTTAGCACTTGGTGGCAATATCAATGCAACACTATTTTTCCAAACTTTTAATTGCTTTGCAATGAAAAAGTTTGGGGGGGTATGTTCGTTTTTACATTTTCTATTGACACCAATGTGTATTCTTGTGTATGTGTGTAATTTGAACTTAAATGATCATTGAGACACATTTGATGGTGATTTGTTGTGAATTTGATTCCTTGAATGTGTACATGATTGGAATAAATCATCTTGTTTGTGTTGTTGTCATCTTGTTGCCTATGGATGTTTTACATGCACAATGAGTTATGTGTGGTGGTGATTGATGAATGTTTGAGTCTTGAATGAACCGGTGAGAGTTGAACTTTGAACCGAGCATTAATCCGGTTTATTTCATTTGTGAGTGAATCAATTCATTGCTTGCTTTTCTAGAACTTGCCCAAGTTCTTGCTTGAAATCATGCTTGTGTGATACTTTGAGATATGATGTAGGCCATCTTTCGTACTACACGTCACTTAGCCAAAATTTTCCCAATAACCAAAGTAATATTCCGTAGTTAGCCCATTTGAGCTTGATTTCCCATTTTCTTGGCAACCTACAATGTTTAACCACTTAGCCTTTTGAGCCTTTGATATCTAAATCTAGTGGAGAATAAAAAGAAAGTGGTAAAACATGTGCTTTAGTGCCTTTGGTTTGAAGAGAAAATTGGCAAAGTTGTGAAAAGAAAAAAAAAGAGATGGAAGTGAAAAGAAAATAATTGAGAAAGAAAAGAGGGACAATGAGCCCCAAGAGCTTAAAAAGAAAAGAAATTTTCTACAAAAAGATGAGGAGATGATTGCTTGTGAGAAATTTGAATGAAAAGTGAGAATGAAGGTGTGTAAACCTTATGAGCATAAGCTTGATGTGTTGAAAAACAACTTTCGTTCTCCACTAGACGAGTCACTTCCTCCATATTCATCATACCCCGTCCAAAGAGCCAACGTTACGTCCTTGGTTAAGACCTATTGATCTCATAGTTGAACATGTTTGTGGTGGAAAGATGGTAGAGCTTGGGCAAGCTTATGGTAATTGCAATGCATGATTTGATTGATGAGTGTCTATTGTCCTTAATTTGTTTGAGTGTTTGAGAGAAACACTATATCTTGTGAGTTGAACTTGAGCATTTGGATATTGTCATCACCATCACTTGTTATTGCATGTTGAGCATGTGTGAGGTAATTAGTTTGATTTTCAATATTGAACTTGTGATCATTTTTGAGAATGTATCTTGAGGAAGAAGAATTCATTTCATGTCATTTGATACGTGGGATCTTTCATTGATCATCTAGTTGTAAATTTCCCCTCACATTGTAATTCTTTCGTTGCTCGAGGACGAGCAACACTTTAAGTTTGGGGGAGTTGATTCGGGTGGAATTTACACTATTTAGATGCATATTTGAAGCTCATTTGATGTTGATTTCATTGAATTATACATTGAATATGATTGTTTAAGCCGAAATGAGAGAAAGGTTGTGTTTTGTCGATTTTGTAGGAAATACGATGGAATTTGGAGCAAAACACCAACCATACTTTACTGGATCAGGAAGAGGAGTGCACGGTTGGATTCGTCTCGAAAAATGGAGTGGAATGGAAAAAAGAATCGAGTCAATCGGAGGTCGGAAGCTCGAGATACGAAGAGACAAAAATACATGCCCGGGTAGAAACGACCCGGGCGGGTCACTTCGACCCGGGCAGAGCCAAAAATGAAGTAGTTTCGTATTTTGCCCGGGTGAAACCCACCCGGCCGGGTGGTTTCGACCCGGGCAAGGCCCAAAAGTGTGTTTGTTCGTGTTTTGGCCGGGTGGCATGCCCGGGTGGGAGCCACCCGGCCGGGTCACTTCATTTTCGGGGTTTTTGGCCCATTTTCTCCATATTTCAAGGGCCTAATTGCAAAATTAATTCAAGACTTCTACCCCAACTATAAATAGACCAAATTTGAGTTTTAAAAGGGGAGTCTCTTACTCCTTTTACAAGCAATTCCACACACACATTCACATAGTTGTAGGTGTTCTTCATTTTTAGTTTAGATTCTTCATTAAATTAGATAGATTAGTGGTTTTTACTTCAAATCAAGCTACGATTATCATCGGGCATCGTCTATTACATCGTTTTGTAGCTACATTTTCATGATCAAGGTGATATTAATCTATTTTGCAATTTATTTTGGTATTTTCTTAATTTCTTCAATCTCTTGTTATTCTACTATGAGTTTGATGTTATTAGTTGTTTTAACCATGGAATTCTCTTCTAGAACCATGGGCTAAGCTCTTATTGCCTTGGGTGTGAATGTTTTGATGGGTGTTTAGTGTAATTGTAGATTAATTGCATGATTAGCTTAGGAATTGGGTGTATATGTTTCTAGTGTTGTAATTTTCATGATTCAATTGATTAATTCACCCTATTAGCTAGCATTGTTAGTTTTGTCGACTTCAACGACCGTATTGGGTTGCATGATTAAGAATGTGTGTGTGAGCTTGAATTAATCGATTAGAACTAACATAGTAATTAGCTACACCGACCGGGGGTTGATTGCTTAGATCGACGACACTAGACACTAGTCAATTAGAGGTCGTCTAGGAGATTGGTGAGAGGGCGTCTCATAAGCATTAGTAACCGTGTTGAACGTGTTTATGAGACACTATCCTAGGAGCTTATGGTACTAATTAGATCCTATAATTGCTAATTAATGCACGTGTTCACCTAAGCCTCACAAGGGATTGGTCTACACATATATGTGATAGCCTTTAGCATAATTCAAGACATTAGGCTTAATTATTGTGATTAGTTCGTTAATTCATTAGTGATCCCACATAAGGAAAACACCCGAAGCAATTCTTCCACTTGCACTTTCATCTTTTTGAGAGTTAGTTTAGTTGCTTGCTTATTGTTTATTTTTCTTATTGATATTTGTTTTATTTTCTCGTTTAGCTTCTATAACACCATTTTGACTTATAGTTTTGGGGCTCCACGCTCTCCTAATTAGGTCCTTGGAACGAATATCTACTTGGTATACTTATCATACTACTAACGAACCCATACGCTTGTGGGGATCGTATAGTTGTAAAAAGTGTGCAAAAATACATACAAGTCAACCATGGATATGGATGATGTGAAGAAGAATATAGTTATAAAGACCGAAGAAGATAAAGATTCAAAAAAAATCAAGCATGATTTTGATTTGAATAAATTATACCTAGATGAAGAAGATCTCCATGACAATCCAGAAATTGCTAAATTTATTGCAGAGATGTTGAAGATTTATTTTCCCAAATATTTCTAGAATGTAATTTTTATATTTCTGAATTTATGTTTTTACATATGTTGTTCTTTGAATAATTGTTCAAATGTGAAATTTGAATATTAATGAATCATTATTTGGAATTTGAGATCTAATTTTTCATGTTTTTCTTGTCATTCAATTTCTCATTTTCTATGTCACATTCTTCTTCTAGCTCTAACAAATATTTGTATAATTAGAGGTTCCGACATGAAATTTAAAAAAAAAAAAATATATATATATATATATATATATATATATATATATATACGGAGTATATATATATAATGTAATTCTAAACTTGAGATATTATATTCATTACATTTTGTACAAGGTCCAAATCACAAGTTATTTGTGTGGGAAGACGACCTTGCCTTTCCAATGCGTCTTTATTCACGTGTGGAATCTTATACTTGTTGGACCCTCTAATTTTCATTATCTCTTGCATACATAGTCGTAGGGTCATGAACACACGATTCACCTTTCTCGCGGGGAATTCATCAAATGACTTATACACTGCATGTACAAGATCTTCAACACTCTTTGGACTTTCTTTATGTTGTAATGATTGTATCGCACTAAAAAACCCAAGATCCAAGATATTTAAATCTGGTGAGTTTGGTGGTTGATACATTAGCCTAATATCAAAACCACTATGTGATGCAGCCATTTGAAAGTCTCTATCACTTGGATCAACATGAGTCCTTGCATTGTCTTGTTGGATAAGATTTTCCCCAAATCTTCTCTTGGCCAATTAGCTTGAATTTGAGGTATAACCTTTTCGATCAAATATTCTTTTATAGTTTCTCTCTTGACCGATGTAATTGGCTTCATTTCCAATGTGCCTGCATCTCTATTTCTACTTCTTCTTTGAGCTGGTTGCATGGTCACAAATGGAAAAACTCCTATCTTTCCTGAAAAAGTTTCATCTCCATTATCATCAAACCTTGGACGCGCCATAGCAACTAAAAACATAACTTTCGCAATGAAGTTCTTGCTTTGGCAAGTGCGCAAAGGTTCTTACTCAACCGAAAGTAGATAATATGATTTACTTTTTTTTGTCATGTAAAACCACTTTTCGTCAATATGCACAATGTTGTGCATATTAATGAACGTTGGTTCATGAGCCAAGGTGTTAGGGTCCAACATAGATATGCAAAATTGCAAACAGGCTATTTTATGTTCTTCTTTAAGATATGGTTTGATGGAATTTGAGTGACGCCGAATAAGACCTCGTTTTACAGCCCGATATAACGTCGAGTAGCTAATGTTCAAGCTTTCAGCAAGAGACCTCAAAGTTGTCCTCTTGTTTAAAGGAATTTCAGCTACTCGAGTTAAATCAACATGAACATTTTTTCGTCCACTGTTTTTGTATTTATTAGATACATTAACCTCATGTCCCTGTAAACTTTCTTTTCCTCGTTTCCAAATTCGTTGCACTGTCCGAACATGTATTGAAAATTCTGTTGAAACTTCTTTCAACGAACCTCGTGGTAATTTACCATTCACGCTCCTCTCTAATAAATTATTATAAATGGCCCATCTTTGTCAATTTGATAACCTTTTGTTGACTAAGGACTCTTGAGAGGCCTCAAAAGTTCCTGTACATATAAGATTGAAAAAAAAAAAAAAAAGAACAACGATGCAATTAGATGATTGTTACTCCATCCATTGAACTAAATTTAAATGAGTTTGACACTGGGCAAAGAAAAGAAAATGCCAAATAAATTTATAAAATGAATTACCATTATCACCATTCAAGTCATTTTCATCTTCACCATCCAATAGATCTTCATCATCTTCGTGCAAATGTTCAATCTCCAACTCAATTAATGAAGACTCAAACTCCTGATTTGGTTCCTCGTTCAAATCAAGCAACAATGTTCCTACTCTAGATGGCCTAACTATGATTTGAAACACATTCTCATGGTCACTCTCAAAATTTGCAGGAATTTCATTTAAATCTAGTGAAATTTCAGAGTTCATTTGAATCTCTCTACGGTTTGTCCATTTTAGTTTTAATAATCGTTGATTTATTTATATGCAAACACAGTTTAAAGTTTTAGCTCCAAGTAAAAAAAAATCAATTTTCAATGGCTCCAAATAAAATTTTGAATTTCAGTTCAAATTGGCTCCAAATTAAAATTTTGATAGACAATGAAAATTTATCATTAGGAAAGAAGATTGCATGTGGGTGGAGATAGAGAGGAAATGGGAGATAAAAAGAATGAATAAGGAAAAGGGAGTAATATTTGCAGGGAATGGAGATTGATGCGTATATGATAATGAATGGCCGGAAGGAAATGTCAAAGATGGGTGGAAAAAGGAAGGAGGAGAAAAAAAAAGAAAAAAAAAAGGAAAGGAGACAAATTAATGAGAGGCAAATGTGTCAAAAAAATATGTTCCTTAATTCAATACAAAACGAGAAATGCGACAATCTTTTTGAATCGGAGGGAGTATAAACTTAGCAATTTTCATTAAAACTCATGTCCATATATATGAAACACAATAAATTTAGTTTGAGGGAGTATTTGAATTGAAACACAATAAATTCTACCCTTCCTTCAGCAAAGGACAACAATTATGGGGAACTAATTAATATTAATGTATTTTGTTGTAAAATATATACTATAAATATTATTCCTTTCACCCAGTAAAATTTTGTTCTACAAAGTATATGTTTATTGGGCAATTCTTACCATAGTCACATTTTACAAAGTGACTACATAGTCACTTTGTCGAATCGCGCCACGTGGCGTCGTAAACGTCGTAACGACCTGCTACCTGTTATACGGGTTTAAATTATTTATATCATTTTTTAAATTGTATTTTGTTATTTACTATATTATCCTTCTTTTATTTAAATTATTTTTAAAATATATACATATATATATTAGATAAAATTACTGTTCTAACCTTTTGTAATACAATTATTCTTATTTTAAAAATTAATGAAATCAATCCAAATAATAATTAAAAAATAGATTTGTTAAATTAGTAATTAGGTCTTTTGTCTTCCTCAATTCAGTCCGCATATTCTTAAGAGTTTTCACAAATTCGTGATCCTTGTCCCTTGATTCGCCATTAACAAGCAGGTTTGAAGCATTAGGTTGGAAGTAAGAATGAATTTTTATCATTGATTCTAATTCTCCACTCTACAATCGAACTCGCTCACGAAGGGGCTTTTCTTCGAGGGTCGCTCAATTAAATCCGTCTGATCCTTGATTCAATCCATTATCAGGTTTGAAACAAGAATGAGTTTTTCTCACTCATTCTGCTTCTCCAATCTACAATAAAGCTCACTCCAAGAAGCAACAAGGGGCTTTTAGAATGTAGTCATTTCAAATTATTCTTTTTGCATCAAGATTACTAATAAGGATACCTTTTTTAAATATTACAGCCTAAAAACAACGTGAAATACATCTCTTGAAATTTAGAAAAAAAGAATAATAATACCCCGTTTAAATATTGCGGCCTAAAAACAACATAAAATACATGTTTTAAAATTTAGATAAAAACATGTTAGGTTGTAAAATTTTCGAACACGTTAAATTTGGGGTTAACCATGTCGTTCTATTTTTAAAAACATGTTTAGGTTGTAAAATGATGATATCGGGAAACTTAAGTTTCATATTTGACACACGAAAACAAGATAACGACCCGTGTGACATTATAACGGAACGAAGGTCGTTACCGTCACTAACGACACCTTACCGACCATTCTACTAGATCCATGTGATATTTTATACGAGTATTGTGTAGAACATGGATATCAACGTATAATATGTGTTGAATACTCCGATAAACGAGAGAACAGCCCATATCGACTTCTAGACCGTGCACAACTAAATTTTGGAAATAATTGTAATTCTTACAAATAATTATAAATATCAATTATATATGGTAAGTTATGGGTAATGCACGAATTCTAGACCGTGCACACTCTAATTTTGGAAATAATTATAAATTATTTATGGTAAATTATTGATAATTATAAATTGATAAATCATATCCTTATTTACAAAACAAAAACTTCCATGTTTGACACATTCTCTTTAATAGAAAATGCAAATTTATGACACATTACGACAATACATACCGTAAATTTTACAAAAGGTAACAGGTCATCAAATTTAAGCCTTTAGATTAGATTTTTAATGGGTTAGATTAACTGACTACGTACGGTAGTCATTACAACACCTTACGACACCTTAACTACATGTAGAAGGTTTCATGTTTATCAACAATATTCTTTATAAAAACACGTGTATAAATAGGAATGAGTAAAGTTTTATTGGACACCCCTAGGCTCGAACACTAGATCCGCCACTACCCATGTTCCAAAATTGACTAATGTTCTTAAAGAATCTACTCCCCTATTTATTCCATCACATCTCTCTCCACCACCTTTTCCCCAAACCATTAATCAACAACAAAACACACCTCAAACTTAGCCATGCCGAACTTACTCCACTTCTCATGCCTTTTCTTCATTGTCATCTCCAATTTCACTCAAATCTCAAGTAACTCTCCACAATTCATATTATTATTAACTGCTTTTCATTATTTTTTTCTAACTTTTTAATTTTTTCTTTCTAGAAGCAGAGTCGTTCCTCGGAATAAACTACGGCCAAGTGGCCGACAATCTCCCGCCGCCGGAAGCGACGGCGAGGCTCCTCCAATCCACCGCAATCGAGAAGGTCCGTTTATACGGGTCGGACCCCGCCGCCATCAAGGCTTTCGCCAACACTGGAATCGGACTCATGATCGGAGCACCCAACTCCGACATTCCGGGTCTGGCATCCGACCCGAATTTCGCCAAAACCTGGATCGACACTAACGTCATTCCCTTCTACCCCGCTTCCAAAATCATAGTCATCAACGTCGGTAACGAAGTGATGTCGTACAACGACCCGAATCTGATGAAGCAGCTTCTCCCGGCGATGCAGAATCTCCAGAATGCCCTCGATTCCGCTTCCTTGGGCGGCAAAATCAAGGTCTCAACCGTCCATTCCATGG
Organism: Galeopsis tetrahit; assembly: GCA_963675135.1. Lineage (NCBI taxonomy): Eukaryota > Viridiplantae > Streptophyta > Magnoliopsida > Lamiales > Lamiaceae > Galeopsis > Galeopsis tetrahit. Next base: position 86,178,525 of record OY776121.1, read on the forward strand.
CCGTGCTCCGGCAGTCGGATCCGCCGTCTTCCGGAAGCTTCGATCCGAGTATTGGGGATTTATTGAAGGGGTTACTGAGTTTTAACAGTGCGACGGGCTCGCCGTTTGCGATTAACCCGTACCCGTATTTTGCGTACCGGAGCGACCCGAGGCCGGAGACACTGGCGTTCTGCTTGTTCCAGCCTAACTCGGGTCGGGTTGATTCGGGGTCCAAGATTAAGTATACCAACATGTTTGATGCCCAGGTTAGTTTTACAGCAGTTGCGTTTTCTAATTTACGATTTAATTCTATGAACAAAAGTGTTGATACCTTGCGTAGGTGATAATGATACTTCCTTGTCCATATAATTTACATTAATTTCTCTATAATCACTATCTTTGTCGAAAGAAAGAATATAATTGACTAATCATCAAAGTCATAATACGAGACTAAATTAAACTTTTGTCGGCAATAATGCCCCTTTTTAAGTTTGATTCGTTTTTTTAAAATGACACAATTAAAATGGTGATTTCACATGCCTTTTTAATATTTTTGCAATATTTAGAGTTAATATCAAGAATTGTGATGTTAAGTGTGTGACTTAGGTATTTCAATTGACAATGAGCTAATTACAACATTAAAGATGTATAAATTGAAATTTTAAAAAAGTATTCATCACTTCAAATGAGCTGATCTTATGTTTTTTGGTGGATAAAATTGTGGGATAATTAAGTAAATAATGATATGCGCGCGCAGGTGGATGCAATTAGATCTGCAATAGACGCAATGGGGTTCAAGGGGGTGGAGATAGTGGTTGCAGAGACAGGGTGGCCATACAAGGGAGACAACGAGGAGGTGGGCCCCAGCCCGGAGAACGCCAAGGCTTATAACGCCAACTTGATTGCACACTTGAGGTCCATGGTTGGAACCCCTTTGATGCCGGGCAAGTCTGTCGACACTTATCTTTTTGCAATGTACGATGAAGATCTAAAGCCCGGCCCCACTTCCGAAAGATCCTTCGGCCTTTTCAAGCCCGATTCGACCATCGCTTATGATGTTGGACTTTCTAAGACTACCCAGGTTAGTTAGACCTAACACTATCACTTCATTTTCGCATGCCTTGGTTTAGCTACACGACTTCATTTAGTTAATTGTTACTATGTGTAGTGGATTATCGAGAGATAAGAAATAGAAAACGTAGAGAGATATAAAAGAGAAAAGGTAGGGAAGGATAGTGAACATTAACGAAAAAAAGAAAATGAGTAACTTTCATTGAGACGACTAAAATGACAAAATAGTTAACTTTCAAAGGGATAGTGATTATTTTTTTATAGTAGAAAAAAAAGGGAGCTTTTTCGGTTTTGTGTGAGATAGAACTCACTCATAAGACTTAGGGATACTTTAGAATATAAACCTCAATTTGCTTCAAAATATGTATGTGACCGTCTAATAAGAAATTTTACATTAGAGTAATGGATTAATACTTGACGTCGTTGTGAATAGGTGGGAACCATTTGGATTAGAATTGTGGAAAATGGTTCTTAGTTAATTAATTAATTTCATATTTTGCAAGTTTACTTTCTTTATTTAGCAATTTAATTATGTTAGATGCATGATGATATGTTAGATGCATGATGACAAGATTGATTAAACTAGCTAGAGACCTTTTTTTAAAAAGAGAAACTAACTATATGCAAGAGTCTAATAAGTAATTTTACCTACATGTAGATTCCGTCTCCGTCAACCCCAACGACTCCGTCATCAACACCAACAACTCCGTCAACGACTCCTTCAACACCCATATCAAAGACAGGGAGTTGGTGCGTGGCAAAGGCAGATGCATCAGACGCAGAATTGCAAGCGGATTTGGATTACGCGTGCGGACAAGGAATTGATTGTAGTCCCATACAACCAGGGGGAGCTTGTTTTGAGCCTAGCACTCTGTCTTCTCACGCCACCTATGCTATGAATCTCCTCTATCAAATGTCCAATAACAATCCTTCCACTTGTGATTTCTCACACTCTGCTACTCTCACATCTACAAACCCCAGTAAGTTTTTATTTATTATCAGTGAATTCTATACATTTATTTTTACGTAAACACTTTAGAGTAATTTATGGTATACGAAAGATAAGAGATAATTGGTCAATTTTTGTGAAGTTTGATCGAGTTGGGTGAATTTGTGATGCAGGTTACGACACATGCAACTATCCTGGTTGAAGAGTGAAGGGACAACATATTCGTGGTTTCTTCTTTTAATTAAGAAGTGGGTTCAAGTATATATATATTGTATTTGTAGCGTGGAACGTGTAAAAGTAGACAAGGAATCCCATCTCCATCTACCCCAATGCCTTTTTGTGTAAATGCATCTCATTTTGTGCATTCTATTTACTTTGTATTTCTAGTTTAGTGTTTATAAAATCGCTTCATGTTATTCAAGTTTTAGTGATATGTCGGTATATTGAGAAACATATATGTAAATCATACCGTATAACTGTTTCGAAACAACTATATGGTAAACTAATTAATAGTTTTAATACTATATAAATATACACACAAAATGTAAATTAGGGAAATTTTGATTTTACATAAAACTTGTCTATCTTAAGACTCAGTCCATCATCTACCTCATTATTTTTAATACCTACAATTAATTGTAGTGTATATACTCCTTTTACATGTGATTATTTGTACACTTTCTTTTTTCTCGGATTGTTTGTAAATTATTTGTACACTCTTAATATGAAAATAATATATAAAATTAATATTTTTACAATATTATTATATTTTCAAAATTGTCACTTATTTTAATTTCATATTTACCTTATATCTCACTAAATTTACTTTACGTCTCACTAAATTTCCAAAGATACTTATTTGTTTGGGCTGTGGCGTTGTTGCCATAATTTGCCCGTTCGCCTTTTTTTATTAATTCATTTAAGAGTTATTTACAAACTCTATTAATAATTTAGAAATACTTATTAGAAATTAAAATTAAATTTAGAAATACTTATTAGAAATTAAAATTATGAGGTTAGTTAAAAAAAAAAAGGTAATTTTAACCCTCCAAATTGAATTTTGCAAACACCGGAACACCCTTTATACATGTTCAATTCCCGCAATGATATTTTTGCTCATTTCCACTACTATTCGTTTAGTAATAACTATAAAACTTTAAAAGCTTTCATAATCAATAATCCATTGTCGTCCAGTGGTTAGGATATCTGGCTTTCACCCAGGAGACCCGGGTTCAATTCCCGGCAATGGAACTTTTTTTATTTTAGAATCCAGTCCTTATTTTACTTTTTGAATATATATATCCACACCAAGCCTCAGCCGTAGGATTAAATGGAATAACCGGCCAAAAAGCATCGACTTTTAAATATAAAATTCCTTTTTTTTTTTTTTTTTATAAAGAATATATCTCTCCACATTAATTATTTTTTTCCATTTTACATAGTTTCCATTTAGAATATACTATCTCTCCACATCAACTCACAGCCGTAGGATTAATGGGATCACCGGCCAAAAAGCCACGAGAAGCACAGAATCATATCCGCATGCTTCTTGCACAAAAATACAGTATACAGCAGGTCCGTTGCATCACGTGACCTCTCAAATTTTCTTTTCCATTTAATCAGCAGAGCACGTGACATCTTCGTCTCCAACCCCCTTTCCTGCATTTTATATTTCTGATTTCACACAGATTCTGAGTCTGCTATTTTACTTTCTGCTCTTACCTAGACTCATCGCGGATTAACTCAATCAGGTATTCCTTTTCGGATTTTATTTTGTGGCGCCTTTAATTTCGAGAATCTTCTTGATTGATTAAGGCTATGAACTTTTGATTCTTCGATGGAGCTGAAAAATGAGTTTTAAAAAAATTGAGTTATATTGTGCACCTGTTTTAATTGGAGCAGTTTTCTATTAATGTATGAGCTATAACTTTTTTTTTCCTGCGATTTACGTGTGTGACATTTTGTTGGAGATTGTGCAGATGGCTTCACCTACTCTAATCTGCGAAACTAAGCAATGGAAGGATTTGACGGTAAATTAATTTTCTATGTTTATAGCTTTACTTATTCTGATACGATGATGGTCTTGATGTGGTTCACGCATGCATTTCCAGGCAAATGTTGAGGACATTAAGAAGACTCATTTGCGTGAATTGATGAGCGACACAAAGAGATGCCAGTCTATGATGGTGTATGATACTTGACATGAAAATTGGTTTCTATCTTCATGCTTTGAAGTGTAAAATTATAAATGTTGAGTAATTTTTTCCCCTTCATCGTGTCAGTGAGTTTGATGGGATGTTGTTGGATTACTCGAGGCAACGTGCCACTCTTGATACCTTGAATAAGCTCACCAAATTAGCAGAGGTTAGTTAGTTGTGAACCTCCTTTTAGGGAATGACCTCTAAAATGTATTTTTTGTATATAGCTAAACCCATAATCTGATTTCTGGTATCATTTCTGGTGATGCAGGCTGCAAATCTGAAAGAAAAGATAAACCGGATGTTTAAAGGAGAGCGTGTAAGTTGATATTGCCCATTGAACTTATTGATGTATAATCTCACTAAGATGTTTATCAGGATTATTATTATAGCATTTTCATGTTACTTTTACTTGCATATTCTCTAGAAATGTTTCCAAGTTTTGTAAATGTGCACCCCACCAGATTTGCATAAACAGACATAGAAGAACATATCTCTATGCCCTTGTCCTTGTTTCCTTTATCTGGTAATTGGCTGTGAATTGATCAATCAGAAAGGGTTATCCCATATCCATGTGCATTCAACCAGACCATGTAGTTCTCAAAATTTCCATTATATTTTTTAAGATCTAAGAGTTGAATACTTCAAGCATTATGCCATTATCCCACCATTTGAGCCTTTGCTTTGGTACATAACCTTTGTGATGCGATATTAATTGACACTCTTCAAGTGAGTGCAAACTCCCAAGAAAGAAATTGGATTAAGTACCTATTGATATGGTCCAGATTGACATTTTTGAGTAAGTGCAAACTCCCAAGTAAGAAATTGGACTAAGAAGGAATATTACAGAGGGAAGACGACCAACACAATTTCTATTTTTGATGATTCCCTTATCCCATCTTATATACTTGGGCTTTGTTTTTTTTTTTCACCATCCTATATCTTCTTAGAAGGTTGGGTTTGGGTTAAATATATTAGGGGCTTCTCTTTGGACTCTTATAATGTTAAGAGATGTATTACTTTGAACTCATACAATCATCCTTTAAGCATTGAAGGAGACCAAACTCAATCATCTAATGCTTACTCTGACATTTTTTCATTCAGTTTTTATTCTTTCCATTTTTTGGTGTCATCAGATAAACACCACAGAGAATCGCTCTGTCCTTCACATAGCTCTTCGTGCTCCAAGGGGTTCCGTCATAAATAGTGATGGAAAGAATGTGGTATCAGATGTTTGGCAAGTGCTTGATAAGATCAAGGATTTCTCCGAGAGGGTCCGCAGTGGTGCCTGGGTAATCCTTATCATCAAGTATGTAGTAACTTTTGGTGGCAGTATTATGCTTTTTGTTAACTTGATCGGGAAAAATTAACAGGTTGGAGCAACTGGGAAGGCTTTGAAAGATGTCATTGCGATTGGAATTGGGGGCAGTTTCCTAGGCCCGCTTTTTGTTCATACAGCACTTCAAACAGGTTGTTATGTTGCTAAAGAACATTTTTACATTGCTTTGTTTTTATTATTAAGCATTTTGTTTTAGAATCACTATGTTCGTGCAATATTTACCTTACACATAATCTCGTATTTGCAGACCCAGAAGCTGCTGAATTTGCAAGAGGCCGCCAGCTGCATTTGTAAGATGGCATAATCCTTGGTGATTGCATCTTTCTGTTTATCTGGCCTTCCTTCCTTTGACTGATTGTATTACGATCCCACATCGAATCCACAAGCAATTTGGATGGATACTTATGCAGGGAGTCAATCCTCCACTCTTGAGCCTAGCTTTTGGGTGGAGTTGGGGCTTCCGGCTTGAGTGTCTAACAGATTGTTCGAACTAGAGAATTCTTTCTCCTGATTATAAATTCTTCAGCAATTTAGCTAGCGTAACCTCAAGTCTTTATAAAAACCTCAAAATAGTCCCAATAAAATGAAGCATTTCAAGTATGGGTGGGATTGTGGGATTTTCTTTTATTTCTTAGGTATGCCTTTCTCTCATGTTCTTTTTTTTATTCTCCTTTTTTTTTTTTTTTTGAGGCTGTCTGGTTATATTCACCCTTGTTTGTTGTTTTTATTTTTAATTTATTTTTCGGAGGCAGGGAGGAAGTAGCTTGTGTTAGATGATAATTTTGTATTTTTTTTAGGTTTATGGTTTAAGGTCCAACAAGATTTTGTCTTGATTTCTATCTGAAATGAGCTTCACTCGGTAGATATTTGATTTTTAAGTAATGGTCGCACCACCTCCTTCATCTGTTGAATTATGTGTACATCAATGACAATTTTGTTGCTCTTTCCTCATTTTCATTTTGCCTTTTCTGTCGAAGCCTTGCAAATGTCGATCCAATTGATGTCGCCAGAAACATAGCAGGGTTGAATCCTGAAACAACATTAGGTATTTCTGCTTTATTAATAAAATAGAGTTCCGAAGCTGAGATTTTTTTAAGTCTGGAATTATCAATTGATTGTTTGCTTGTTACTTTGATGCTCTTCAGTTGTTGTGGTATCAAAAACTTTCACCACAGCTGAGACCATGCTTAATGCGCGGAGCTTGAGGGAGTGGATTTCGGCTGCCCTGGGGTGAGCACTTTACAATATTCTAGTCTGTGTAAACACAACTCTGTGACTATCTAGATCATTATTTTCTTTCCCACACATTGGAACATAACAGCGTGCAAATAGTTTCTGTTGATTATTCTCGTTTGTTGTGCTTAAATGTGCATATAGTTTCGGCGATTATTATCACTAGTTTTGTTTTAAAAATGTGCATATAATTGCTGACTATTATTATCATTAGTTGTTTGTTTAAAAACTATAGAGATATCTTTGGTCTCCCTGGAAAGGTAAATGTGTGGATTTGACAGTTTCGACTCCACAAGAGATTAATCATTAATATAGCTTCTGGAGCTCAATATCTGTATTTCCCATGTCAATCATTAAGTCAAACCCACTGACTATTATCTGTTTTCCCTGGTCAACTTCTTTACTCGGTCTTTCATATTGATGGGTGCAGAATTGTTAAAACTTGAAAAGAAAAAAATAAAGAGTGTTTTTGCCTCACTTGTTTTTTTTTATAATCTACACCTCCCAAAAGTGCTAAGGTTTTTTTAATTACCAAATCATGTGCTTGCATGTCTTAGTTTTGGTATATGGAGTATCCTATTGAAATCCAAATGCAGTGACAGATTGAGATATGAGAGAGAAGAGTCTCATTTCGCAAGATAAGATTTGATTGACAAGGAAAATGGTTCTGAAAATCATCAACATGTGATGTAGATTGGCAATTTTCATGTAACTGGTCCACAATTATTTATCCATGTTCTGAAACTTAGGATTCTCTTATCATGATATCTTCCTGCCATTTTTACGTGTTGGTGTATTACGTTTTAGATCTCTGTATGTCTCATCTCTCTTTGAACACTATTATCCAGGCCTCAAGCAGTGGCGAAACACATGGTTGCTGTCAGCACTAACCTCACGGTGACGTAGCTTCTGCCATTTCTCTTCTCCTGTATTAGTAATTTCATGCAGCAATTAGCCTGGAAATCAACTTACGTGCAACTATACTTGCTTGCTTTTCAAATTTTCACGAGTCATCAATTGCTCCTTTTCTCTTCAGAGACCACCTAATTTCCAAAATTACAGTCTCAAATTTTTAGGAGCATTTTTCGGAAAAAAAACGTTGGAAAACAATTTTAACTTTTTTTTAGTGACTGTAATTTTTTTGCTTCTCATTGGCATAGTGCCTTTTTCATTGGTGTAGCCACCATGTACCAATCATAGTTTTTGGCCATATATAGATATAACATGATGTATGATGGAGTAAAAGGGTCGAGAAACAAGAAAAACAATAAAAAAATTACTCCTATATAAAAGGTTTTACAGGATTAAATCCTGCCCAAGCAACAATTGCCGTTCCCCAAATTCTAACGACATAAAACAAGGCTATATACATAAGACTCCGAACCTAAACCCTAACTTAGCCCACAAGCACTAAAGCCTACTGGCTGTTTTAAGTAAGGACTTGAATTTATAAGTCCCTAACTATTATAATAATAATAATAATAAGACAAAGATATAGACCATATCAAGGCATCTCTTATATAGTGCTTATAGGTAATTCTGTTGTCACAGGTATCTATGGGTCAAGTTGTTAATTCTTAGCAGATATGGTTATGGAAACTGTAAAGAGTTTTTCTATTCGTGTTAACCTTTTTTCTTTTGATCTTACTGATTGGACCTTCCCTTATGAACACAGCTTGTGGAAAAGTTTGGCATTGATCCAAAGAATGCTTTTGCATTCTGGGACTGGGTGGGAGGACGCTATAGTGGTATGTTAAGCTTTACGCCCATTTGTTGATCTAGATGACATTAATTCATTTCTGAACCACTGGTTGCAGTATGCAGCGCAGTTGGTGTATTGCCTCTTTCTCTGCAATATGGTTTTGAAGTTGTTGAAAGGTACAGTATATATGTCTTCTTTTATTTAGTATTTACATTGCATATTCATATGTGGGAAACGTAGAATTAGATATTGTAACAACTGTCTCCAGTTGACATGTAACATTTTTTATGCATGCTTAATGTATTCTATTTTCATTTACTTACTTGCACAATTGTGTGGAAAGGAAAACATTAATAATAAGGTAGAAATACTTCACTTTGAAAGAGATGGACTAATTTTAAGATCATAACATACAGCATTTTCCAGTCACTATGAAACTACACTTTATTTTTCCCTTCATTAATTATAACGAAATCATGCATATATAGCTTGGCATCAAAAATAATTCGTTGCTGGTTCTCAGATGCTATCATGCTAATATAATATTGTTTTGCTTATATGCTTTACTTGCACATCTGTTCTAATTATATGCTTTACTTCCTGCTGTCTGACATTTCTATTGTTTTCTCTTTCCGGGTGTAGATTCCTTAAAGGAGCTTCGAGCATTGATCAACATTTCCATTCAGCACCTTTTGAGAAAAACTTGCCTGTATGTTCATTTCTCAGAATACTTAATCTTGATGCTTCTTGTGTGCTATTTTTTTTTATATATGAAGTATCATAACTTCTTCCCTGTTTATCAGTATATCCAATTTAGAAGCTGGTTTCGATTTCCAAACAAATCCAACTTAGCAAAATCAATCATTATGTTACCTTTATATATCATCATGATTTGATTCTTATTTAACTTAAGAAGGATCCCTCTTCTGATCTATTTTTCTATTTTGACATAAACTATTTCTGCAGGTGCTACTAGGCTTGCTGAGTGTTTGGAATGTGTCATTCCTTAACTACCCTGCGAGAGTATGTTGATCCTCTGCCCGCTTTTGTTTTGAGTATCCCAAATCTTTAGTTGCTTGACAGGGGCAATTTTTCCTTATTTTCAGGCCATTTTACCTTACTCCCAAGCATTGGAAAAATTTGCACCACATATTCAGCAGGCATGTTTCGATGATTTTGATTTTTATAATTAATATTGGGGTAAATATTCCTTTTTGTCCCATAATTTACATCCACTTTGATATTAGTCCTCTAAATCTTTTGACTTTGAAATTTGACCCTTAATTTTACCAAATTAAACCTTTTGGTCCTTTTACCGGCTCTAACAGGTAAACTCTCCGGTAATCGCTGACGTGGCATTTACCAACAAATTGCCACATCAGCCTTTACCACTTTACCAGTATGCTTACCTGTTACAACCAGTAAAAGGATACAAATATTGAATTTGATAAAGTTAAGGGACAAATTTCAAAATCGGAAAAGTTAGATTTCCAAAATCTAAATGGGTGTGGGATTAAGGACTAAAAATAACATTTACCGTGATATTGTATTTGACTTTCTTTTTAACTATATGGTTGATATACTTTCAAAAACTATTTCAGGTTAGTATGGAGAGTAATGGGAAAGGGGTATCAATTGATGGTGTACCACTTCCATATGAGGCAGGTGAAATTGATTTTGGTGAACCAGGAACAAATGGGCAACACAGCTTTTACCAACTAATTCACCAGGTAACATCTGATTTTCTCACCAAACTCGGTATTAACACAGTAACTTCAGTTTGTTTCCAAAAAGAGTGGTTTCAGAAACTTATTACTGGACTTATACTTTTGTGTATGAACATAAAGCGTTTAGAATGAGTTGTGAAGCATGATAAAGCAAAAGCCAGCTTTTCCTTTAGCAATCGATCTAAACTGTGGGCATTGAGGGGGCGCTTGGTTCAAATTTTTCAACGGGAATGGTAACCGGAACCATCTAATAGAGAATTACTATGAAAATGCGGTTATATTGTTAGAGAACGTATTACTCTAATCTTGGAATAAGTTGGGACAAAAAAAGAATTGTTGGTATGATTGAGGAGAAATGATTATAGGGGAGGAGGTAGTTAATCAAAATAAGGTAATGATTAACTTATTTTGAATCTCATTACTCAATATTCATTTCTATTCCCATTCCCATTGAAGAATTACGAACCAAGCACCTCCTGGAAATTTCAAAATGAATGCATTGAATATCTTTTATTTGGTGCATACATGAAACACGATGACCATCACAGATATAATGACTGTTGAATTGAAACCATACTTTTTTTTTTTTTTTGCAAGAAATCATAATGTTCAAGTAGTCTCATTATCAGATTGAAAATTTTCCTTTCATCATCTATTTTGGTCATTTAACTCAGTGTTGTAGAGTTGTTCACCTGATGATGTTCTGTTGAAAAATGGAGACTACATTTCTTGGGATTCCACTAGAGTATCAGTTGTATCTCATTTGATTATAGAAGCACCTATTGATTAATTTGATTTGCTATTGAATCCATCTATATCAGCAATTTCAGTGCACCATTATGGAAATAAAAAATCTAGGCTACTTTCTATTCTAAAATATCTAATTGCATACCCTGCTGATGGTTTTCTAGGGTCGTGTTATTCCATGTGATTTTATTGGGGTGGTGAAGAGTCAGCAACCTGTTTACCTGAAAGGTATTAATATATGTGATTTTTTTTTAGTCTTGCAAGTTACCCTTATTTTGACCCTTAAGGTGCAAACAATTCCTATGGGGTCCAGTCTATACAGAGCTTTGCTCTGGCTTTAAACGGCCCCCGCGCAAGTGGGCGGTGGGATTGGTCGGTCCTTGGACCGGATACCGAGGCATAAAAAAAATTACCCTTATTTTGACTTTGGTTTTGTTGACTTTCACGAATTGAAAATAGTCTTGTAACTTTCAATTTTTCGACATTTTGGTCAGGTGACTGGGTGTAAAAGGTGAAACATCTGGTTGATCAATCAAACTCAGCCACGTCAACATCAACCGGATGTTTCACCTCCTACAACCGGTTACCAGACCAAAATTTTAAAAATTGGAGATTACAGGACTATTTTCAGTTCGTGAAACGGGACTAGAACCAAATTTGGGGTAACTTACAGGACTAAAAGAACAATTTTCCATTAATTTATTCTCGTATATATGCTTAGGGGATAATATGACATCTCGTTGTCTTACAAGATGGGGGATAAATAGAGCATAGTAACGGTCAGGAAACTTGATTTTACAGGTGAATTGGTCAGTAACCATGATGAGCTCATGTCAAACTTCTTTGCCCAGCCAGATGCACTTGCTTATGGAAAGGTGAGAAAAATTTCTATTCCCCTTTTATTCATTCAGCTGTTGGTTGCACTTCACAATTCTCATACTTATACACAATATATTGGGGGGAGTTGGATCCACTCTCTCTCACTCTCTCTCCCCTCTTCTCATTCTTATATAGACTGTATCAGCTGTCATTGCAGCTTCTAACTGTACTTAATTTTCCTCCAGACTCCAGAACAGTTGTTAAAGGAGAATGTTCCTAACCATCTTATTACACACAAGGTAATTTTATTGCAGCTTTCATGTTAGAATATTATATTCTGCCAAAGTTTGGTATACAACCTGGAATTAAAATTTGCAGACTTTCTCTGGAAATCGACCCTCTCTCAGCCTTCTACTTCCTTCGTTAAATGCTTACAACATTGGACAGGTGAGCAATGGTTTTATTGATTTTATTCTAGCAAAGTACTTTGGCCCTGGTTTTTTTATTTTAAAGCTTTAATTTTCGTTGTCCTTAATATTAATTTCTCGTACTCTTTTACCTTATAATTTCCTGGCCTTTCATTTATGCTCAATATATGCAGTTATTGGCGATTTATGAGCACAGAATAGCTGTAGAAGGATTTGTATGGGGGATCAATTCTTTTGACCAGTGGGGAGTAGAACTGGGGAAGGTATAAATTAGATCGTTAAAACTTTGCCTTCTCTTGACCTTTTACCTTATATATAATAAACGATAACACTGCTTTTTCATTTCCTCTTGTCTACTTCACAAATCAGTCACTGGCTACTCAAGTCAGAAAGCAGCTTCATGCATCTCGTAAGAAAGGCGAACCAATTGCTGGCTTCAATTACAGTACTTCGACACTGTTAACGAGATATCTAGAGGTATGGAATGACAATCAAGCATTTTATTTCTCCTAATATACCTATTTGGATGATTTCAAAAAGTACCCTTGAGGTTTGATCTCATTACATTTTAAAAAATGATGAATTTTGTTCTTACAAGTGATCCATTAGTATTACAAACGTGTGTGCCTGTTTACAATTTGACATAACCTCAAGGATAGTTTTGTCATTACTCAAATAATTCTCGAATTAGCATATGCACCTACGAATGGCTCTTCTAATAGAACATTCAAAATTACCTTGTTTAGACAACTTGCACTATAGTAGGAAAACTACCTGGTGCTCTTTGTTGGACTTTGGAAGGTAATAATAGTGTGAGATTATAGTAATATAGTCATTGAAAAGTGAGTTATCATAGAAAGGCAACATCTTGTTCCTACGAACAAAATGTTGTAAAATTGAGTTCTTATATAAAACAATTAGATTGTGCAATTGACTTGCAACTATCATTTTATAGTAGAACAACTAATGTTATTTATAAAGTAACTCATACGATTTAACGAAACAACTAATATTTTGTTTAAAAACACACAAAATGTAGACCAGTTGCACGGTATAACTGATTTACACAAGACTTTGCCTGTAAAATTAGCTCAGCACGGAGCATAGCTAATATTGTTGTAATTTCTGTTCCGTTGTACAGGCAAGTAGCAAGGACGTTCCGAAGGAGGATTGCACAGTTTTGCCAAAGATGTGATCGGAATAATCAAGATCGCAGATCGAAGTTTCCCTCTCGTGGAATAAGGTTTGATTGATGGAATGAGTTAGCTTGTAGGTGTGGTTATAACTAAATTTATACCCAAATTCCTGTGCCAAGTTATGCTACTGATCCAACCAACTTGTTTCCTTTTGATTCGAAATTAATACCCATGATAGGTAGAGCATGCGTGATTGAAATAAAAGTCACGAGGTCGACAGGAAACCTTGCTTTATTTACATATGTTGCTACTTCTTCAATTTAAAATTTTCAGCATTAACATATCTAATTCTCTGCATTTTACTTGTCAAATAATAGGTGGTAGTTATAATATGATCATTTTGAAAAATAATTGTGTGTGATATTGAGAAAATGAAAATGTGTATTGTAGGTTAGGATGTTATTGAATTTATAAAACTAGTCCCAAATTTTTTAAACTTCCCATTTATAAAACTACTTCAAAATAGTATAAAAGAGACTTGTGTGTCATTGATGTGATTGAACTATAATTTTGATTTGTTTATAATGTTCTGGCCTCTGGGTAAATTTTTTGATTGATTACTAAAATTCAATTGCATGGATACATATACAAGAATTTAAGAATTTGCTAAGTATAAAATCCAATGCATTTTACTTTGATAGCTACCACACGAAATCCATATTAATGTGCTTCAAAGCGTAAAATAGAAAGAAAAAAAAGTTTGGTAAATGTTAAAATTATCAAGAATATGTTGAAAAAATATCTAGATATTTTAAGTCAAAATCTCGATGTTATTTTAATCGGAAAAATTGTGAAACTTACCGTGTTACCCTTCATATTAGAGGGGTGACAAAAGGGTAGCAATTTGTACTTATCAATTACCATATTTTGCAAAAAAAAAAATCCAAATTCACTAGAAGATTGAGAAAAAGCTGATTTTTGTCCGTAACTGTTCCACCATTGCACGGCGTAAGCAATCAATTTGTTGTTAGTAAGAAATTTAGTAACAAAAAATCTAAATCCTCCAATTGATTCCTGACTAACCACTATACGTTTTTTTTTTTTTTTTTTCAGTTATTGTTAATCGTGAATTCACACATTACAAGATGTATTGTTTGTCTCCTCAAGCCGTCCGTTGCACGGTCGTCGTCAACAATTACTGTAGCGCCACAATATTTCATTTTTCTAAAAATGTATTGTTCATTGATTTTCATTTTCTATTTTTATTGTTTCTAAATTTTTTACTTTTGTATTAACTTTAGTTGTTGCCCATACTTTTTTTTATCTTTTTCTACAATTTTAGGGAAAATTATAAAGTAAAAATTGTTAACTGGAAAATCTCTTTTTTTTTTTTTACATGGCATAATACATTAATACTATATAAAAATGGATAGATAAAGTATTATGTGGATCAATTTTACAGGATAACTAGTTTACATTTTGTATAAATTCTTTTTTTTTAATGGTATTTATTATTTCATTAGATGGTAATTTGATAGTGTTAATTGTTTCATCAAAATGTTTTTTTTTCATATAAGATATTAATTGTAAAACAAATGCAAAGTAAAATTAATACACAAAATCAACGCAAATGGATATAGTATACTACAATTGAAATGAATTATTGCAAATATGTAGGTTGACATGTAATTTTTTATGATACATGTGATCATTCAAAGAATTCTTCAAACTATTGAAAGTATCCAATTGCAAACATCATTTAGAATGGAAAGAAATGAGTCAAATGTCCAATTCCAATTTTCCAATTCCCATCCCTAATTCACACGCCAGCCACATTTTTGTCCTACAAGCTACAATAAGTTAGTTGTTCTCCTTAATAAAAAAATGTTTCATAGATTATCATCAAGTTAGAAGAAAGTATTAGAGGTCACTTTCCAAACATTTTCAATTTCCAATCATGTAAAATATAGGAATGAATGAACGAAAGATGATGGCACAACATATGCACAAAGAAAATTAGGACGAAAGATGATGTTACACTTGTTAGATGAATCTTAATTACCATTTAATATCAATCATGTTTTCAAAATAATTATACACTAAATATTACAGTAGAATCCATCTCATCATTCATATATACCATACATTACTCTTTTCATTAATTGATTGAAAGTAAAAATATTAAAATTTTATATTCCTTAATTTTATTGCAAATCTTTAAAAATACACTCATTACAAAATAGGGGTAGTATATTACTTATTGAGAATTCAAAAAGACTTGCATCAATTATGAAGATTATTGTTATAGGAACTTTTAATATATTGGAGTATAAAATTATAAAAATAAGGATAGATTGGAGTAAAATTTAATTGCCTCAGTACAAAATTATAAAATGTGGATAGATTATAAAATTTTCAGATGTTATTATAATAATGTATATAAATACCATTGCCCTATATATCATTCCCCGCCTTAGCACTCGTTATTTCTCACCGTCTAGCAGTCAATCGAAAGGGTTTTTTCTCTCAAGCTCACTTTCTCTCTCTAAGAGTTATCTTCCCCTCACGCCGATCATCAATGGCTGACAGCATTGAGTTTGATTCTCGCCCCAATCAGATCTCCAAAGGTTTATTTTTCATAGCATTCTTCTCTCTTACTCAATTTTTGGGTTTCTGGTTCAGTTCTTCTTTAAACCCTAAAACCAGACCAGTTGTATTTGTGGCATCATTATGGTTTTAGGGTTTAGAATTGATAACCCCCTTCCCTTTTGGTTCGTAATTAGTATTTCCAATGTGAGTATAAAGACCATTCTTTTTTCATGAAGGAAGAACCTGTGTGGTGTGTAGCGAGTACTCGTAGTTGCATATTCACTATTTTTTCTTTTGACGTGTGTGATTGTCTTTTCACGGTGAAGGAAAGCTTAACGCTGTGGCTGCCGAATGCACTTCATTTGATAAATCTTGAGACTAATTATTGATTTTAATGTTAATATATATATTCTGGAAATAATTTACCGTGGTGTAATTTGAAGAAGCATAATTTTTCTCCCA
Source organism: Galeopsis tetrahit (assembly GCA_963675135.1). Classification (NCBI taxonomy): domain Eukaryota; kingdom Viridiplantae; phylum Streptophyta; class Magnoliopsida; order Lamiales; family Lamiaceae; genus Galeopsis; species Galeopsis tetrahit. Next base: position 86,194,904 of record OY776121.1, read on the forward strand.
AGAAATCTACGATTTGAAGCCACCGAGAAGTAAAAAGTCACCTCCTTTTCTTTTGTACCCTGTTCCATGCTCATGTTGAGTCAGTGTCGGTTACCAAAACATATAAAGGGTTTGGTTTTTTACCTTGTGCTTAGTCAGTGTCAAGCTGCTTAAGACTCTTTTCATGAGAAGGGCCCATTGTCAACCATATGAAGTTGAGGGGTTGCATGAACAGATAACCATAGCCAATTCTGCACATTTAATTGCAACTTATGGTACAGTGTCATGCTAAATTCATGTTCCTCTTGATGAAATTTTCGGAGTAAGGCTTTGTGTTTAGATATTTCTATAGTAAATTCAGGCTTTAGGATATTTTAATTTTTTTCTTCACACATAATGCTTCATCGTACAGCTAAATCATCTTGTTGGACACTAGAATTTTCTGAATAAGAATACTTAGGGTTTGTTCTTGCTCTGGTAAGTTGGAGGAGTGAGTTAGACACTAGAATTTAGCAAAGCTGATCAGCTTTTGTTCAGTAACATTTGTTCCGTAAAATCTTCTTCTTGGCTCTTTTTTCTCTAACAGAAGATATATCATATATGTGATGATACAGCCTTTTGAAACATCTTTAAGTAACTAGTTGTGTCAATTTATTTTATATTTTCTCGAAGCGTTATCTAATTTGTTTTCTCTCTCTTTGTAACTTATGCAGATATTCAAGGATCTGATAGTTCCATTCCGCTTTCACCCCAGTGGCTTTTGCCAAAACCAGGGGAAAATAAGACCGGCTCTGTTACTGGGGTTTGTTATGATCTACTTTTTCCTTTTTTTTTTCCCTCTCTAGTTTATTTTGCTAAGCCTTTTCGTAGTGATATATGAAATGGAAGAAGTTGAACAAGGCTTTCCAGTTTAAGAATGTTTACTTAAAACCCAGTTCACGTGTCTTCTTTTAGTTATTTTACATTTCTGGTGCAGGAAAACCATTTCAGTAGGCCTCCAGGTTATGCCAGTCGCCCTGATGCTATGAAATTATCTGAAAGAGGAGATAATTTGGCTGATAACCATAAGAAAGACGTTTTCCGTCCTTCTGTTCTCGATTCCGGAATCGGTCGTCGAGACGACTGGCGTGAGGAGGAAAGGGATACGAATTCTGCTGGCCGCAAGGACAGATGGAGGGATGGTGATCGGGAGCAAATTGACAGTCGAAGGGTGGATCGCAAGCTCGATTCATCTGGGAGACAATTCGGGGAAGCCCGTCGTCCCACAGACGAGCGTTGGACTGATTCAGGAAATCGAGATAATCATGATCAACGCCGTGAGAGCAAATGGAACACTCGTTGGGGGCCTGACCATAAGGAGAACAATTCTAAGTGGGGGGACTCAAACAAGGGAGATGATGTTGTTCTTGATAAAGGGTCCCCCATTAGCCCTTTTCATGGAAAAGACGAGAAAGATGGGAATCACTATCGCCCATGGAGACCTCTTGCTTCCTACAGTCGAGGTAGAGGAGATCCTCAACATCAATCTTCAACTCCAAACAAACAGGCTCCTTCGTTTTCACATGGACGGGCGCGTGGAGAGAATTTTGCTTCTAGTTCTTCCCTTGGGAGGGGAAGGGTTAGCCCATGGGGGAGCTCGGTTGTTCAAGAAAAGGTTGAAAATGGTGAACCCTATTCTTTATATTATAGCCAGCCAGAGTTGATTGATATATACCGGACAACTGATATGACAAATCATGCTAAATATTTGGGGGATTTTGTTCAAGTGCCTTCTCTCACTCAGGAAGAACATGTAGAACCAGTGTCTTTATGTGCACCTACCTCTGAAGAATTGGTAAAACTTGTTTTCACTATTTTGGGAGGTTTGGATAGTTTGATGGTTCTTAAATTGATTGCGAAGGTTTCTTTGTAGGTTGTGTTGAAGGGGATTGAAAAAGGAGAAATCATTAGCAGTGGTGCTCCACAGGTTAGTAAAGATGGATCTGCTGGCCGAACCACAGCTGATTTTATGCAGCTGAAAAGAAACAGACTCGGTAATGTTTTATATCTTTTGAGTGCAATAGTCCCCTGCTTTTGCAATATGTTTCTTTTGTAAACCTTTTCTTGCTTATGTGGATTGATTTTCACTTTTCGGGTCCTGTTGTTTTTGTTTTCCTGAGCAGGCAGCAAGGATGATTTGCCTGATTCACTTGATGATTCTAAGCATAATACAATGGACAATCCCGAAGGCTATTCAGATAATTTGGAACGTCTGTCCTATGATAAACAGAATAATTCTTGGCCTAATGCAAAAGCTGAGACGATGGAGGAGTATGAAGCCTTTCCTGATCACAAGTTGAACAGTGAAGGTATTAGCAAAAAGTTTAATTGCTTGAGATCATGCAGGATAACCGGATTTTAAAAATGTTTTTCTCATATTTTGTTGAATATATAATGTCATCATCTGAATTATCTGGATTTACTGATTGTGGAGCTATCGAATCAATTCTATTTTTTTCCCTGCAAAGTGCCCTTTTAATCTTGTATTTTGGGCCGGTGTGCATTTGATTGAAATATTGTCCATGAATTAGAGCTATACTATACTCTGATCTCTAGAATTATGGAGTAATTCACTGTTTTATATTTTGATGCTTAGAATTTCTTCTTTGTGTTCAGCTTTAAGGGAAGATAGTGCTATTCTTAGGAAGAACGATGGAGGTTCTGCTGCTAGGGAATCAAGAACGCCAGGTCATCACATTGGTTCATGGAGATCTACATCTTTTAGAGAGCACTCACGCTTAACTTCTGATCGGAGAGATGTTCAGAGTGATTTCATCAATGACCCATATATTAGAAGGCAACCTTCAATTGATAGGGAGAGGGAAACTCATAATATTTCTCAGTCGTCCCCAGGAGACCTAGTTCTTTACTACAAAGATCCACAAGGAATAATTCAAGGTCCTTTTGCTGGAAATGATATCATAACCTGGTTTGAATCTGGATATTTTGGCTTAGAATTGCAAGTTCGTTCAGCCAGTGCACCTGCTGACTCCCCCTACTCTTCGCTGGGAGATGTGATGCCACATTTGCGTGCCAAGGCCCGACCTCCTCCTGGTTTTAGTACACCAGGGGCAAATGAAGTCCAAGATTTATCTGGTCGATCCAACTTTAACAATCTTCATGCTAGTTCAAGTGAGGCAGACGTGTTATTAAATGATTCCAGATACAAACTTGGTTCCACAGCAGTGGCTGAAAACAGGTTTCTGGAGTCATTGATGGCTGAAAGTGTGAATACTGCCACCCTTGAGAAGTTTGCTCTCTCAGAAGGTTTGTCTATTTCCATTCTAAAAGAAGAAAAGTGTAGAACTGAGTTTTTGTCCCTTTTGACCATCTCTTCGTGCTTACCTGCAGTAGCTTTCAAGGTAGGGGTGTAAATGAGCCGAGTCGAGTAGTGTCAAGCTCGACTCGGCTCAATAGATTACATAATGTTGATTAGAGATTTTGATTTATTTATCACCAGAGTATATTTGTAAATAATTAGCATATTATGGGTAAAATAGTTAAGATATGTGAGCCCAATTATGCTCGCAAGCCTAGTATTACTGAGTTCGACTCGATTAAAGTCTCGACGATTCTGAGCTCTTTTCCGAGTCGAGCAGGAGTAGCTCATGAACCCTTTTGATTGCCTCTTAGACTAAGGCCATTTGTATTTTTGCAGGTATGCAAGGATATGGTGGACAGTATGCTTTTCCACAACATCCTTTGGTATCTAATAGTGGAGACGACCCATATTTATTGGCTAAAAAATTGTCACTCGAGAGGCAGAGATCTCTGAATATGGGGTCTAGTCTTCCATCACCTATACCTGATAATGCTCGAGCACAACATTATTCTCAGAATATGGGGTCTAGTCTTCAAGGGTTTTCTGATGCTACCTCTGGTTGGTTGAATCACCCCATTCAAGGGAGCATGGACCGACTACAGGGTAATTTAGACATTCCTCAAAGTCAGAATCTTCCATTTGGGATAAAACAGCAGATGCTACAGCAACAGAATTCACCCTTAATTAATATGTTAACCCAGCCTGTGGATAATCTATCCAAGATATTGACTCCAGAAAAGCTTCTGAATTCCAATATACCTCAAGATCCACAACTCCTAAGTTTGTTGCAACAGCATTACTTACAGCAGATACAACCCCAGGCACCTGTTGCATCACAGCATCTATCGCTTCTGGATATGTTGATGCTGAAGGAGAAACAGAAACAGGAAGAGCAGCAGCAGTTTATGCGTCAGCAGCAACAATTGCTTTCACAACTGCTCTCTGAGCAGCATCTGAACCAACGAATGGGTGACCCATCATTTTCACAATTGCAAACTGGTGGTTTTCCAGCTGGAAATCCTATTGTGGATCACACCCGTTTCCAACAATCGCATGATTTGTTTAAGATTCCCTCACAGTTACAAGCTTCCAACCCGCAACATGAAAATGTAGATGGTACTACTTTTGTTTTTCCTCAGAGTGACTCTCAGGAAATTAAGCCAAATGCTGTTTCAGAACATCTCCCACATCATGTTTTTGCCAACAATGTGAACCAAAGGGACTGGAAGGCTTCTCTGCCGGAGCAAATTGTTGAGCAGGATAACAAATTTTCTTTCACAACAGAAAATGCTCATAAGTATGCTCCAGAACAGGTATCAAACTATAATGAATCTGCCCGAGATTCAACCACTGATAGTGCTCCAAGTTTTCCAGCCGGGGAATATTTGCGTGAATCCGTTTCACAGAAGAGTGCTACGGTTGACAATGAGGTAATTGAAACTTTAGATGTGCTCGAGGAGACTTCAATGAGAGCTGTCTTAAAACCACAAGAGGTTGAACAATATGTTGCTGATTCCTCTTCGTCAAAGGAAGTGAAAAATTCTGAAGTCAAAAATAAGAAGTCAAAAAAGCAGAAGTCTTTGAAAGTAACAAAATCATCTGAAATCGAAGGGATGGACTCTGGTAATGCGAAATCTGCTTCTCTAGCTGACACACTTGCAGCATCTGTTTCTGAAAAGGAGAAGAGGAAGATCACTGAAGTTGCTAATGATGTAGGTTTTTCACCTGAAGAAAAGATGCTTACTACAGTTAATGATGCAGATGACAGTTTGACTACTGAGAAAAAAGTTCAGTCAGGACAGGCCGCATATGCTTCACATGTGAAGGCATGGAAACCAGCTCCTGGTTTCAAGCCAAAATCATTCTTAGAAATACAACAAGAGGAACAGAGGAGAGCACAAGAAGAGGCGGCAGTTTCTGAGATCTCGACATCTGTAAGCTCGATGAGTGTCTCAGCCCCCTGGGCTGGGTTGGTTGTGAATTCAGATCACAAGGCATCAAGTGAAGTTCAGGAGGTTTCTGTCAACAATGAGCAAAAAATTGCTAAGTCAGACAGTTCAGCCATTTTGAAGAAGAACAAGAGCCAAAATGAAGATCTATTTTGGGATAATAATGTTTCTGACCTTGCACCAGGAATACCTTTAACATCAATTATGAGCTCCCAAACAAACCCTGTTCCTGGTGATGATTTTATCGATGCAAAGGATACTAAAAAGAACCGCAAGAAGTCGAAGGCTAAAAATGCAGGACAAAAGGCTGCTTCTGTAGCTTCAGTTGATCTATCTCTTGGATCAAGCCCCGTCGATAAGGGGAAACACATTCGCCAAGTGCAGCAGCAGAAGGAAGTTGCACCTTCTGTGCCCTCCGGCCCTTTGTTGGGAGATTTTGTTAACTGGAAAGGGGAGTCTGCAAGTTCTTCGGCCCTTGCTTGGTCCACTGATCCTAAAAAGCCCCAGAAAGCAGCATCACTAAGGGACATCTTTATGGAGGAGGAGGAAAGAAAGGTACCATCTCCTTCAGTACAGGTGGCAACTCCTCAAAAATCTACTGCTAATCAACCTGCTCGTGGAAATGGTCCTTTGTGGACCTCATCTCCTGCAAAAGCTGTGTCTCCTATGCCAGTCAAATCACAAGCTGCTCATATAAATAAGAAAGATGATGATCTGTTCTGGGGATCGTCGGAGCAACCGAAATCTGAGGATACTCGGTATGACTATTTTCTTTCTCCTTTACTGTGTTTAATCATCAGATTCTAGCATTATCACTTCATGTTATTGATTTGAGATTTGACGTCTATTACATGTCTTTTCTTGATTAGATGTTGGTGATTTCTACATATCCTTGCTTATTATGCTCATTATTTTTTAGTTCATCCCTGATATTTGCAGTTGACAATCTTTTTTATTAATTGTATGGATAGTGACTTTTTTCACCAGCTCTTTTCTTGTTGAAAATGCAGTTTTATTCAGCTGGATTTTTTTTGTTTTTGGGTGGCTGGATGGGTGTGTGTTAGGTTTTTTTGTGGTTTAATTTTTTTGTTAGCAAGGGGTGGGGGTGCTGGGTGGTCAGATGAGTTGACGATGGCTAGAGTAGGCTGTATAAAGCTGGGTTGTGTAGAGGTTTGCACCTAATGTGAACCCACTTTGAGTAGGATATTGTCTTAAGCTGATGGGTGGGTACTTATTGTGCTACTGGGTAAGAGACGTATTAGTGGGATTCAGTGCCTTTGATTAAGAGGAAGGGTGTGGGGAGCGGGGACTTCTTCCCCCTGCTCAAAACATAATTAATACTCTGGGAGCTCTTTTGCTTCTGACAATTAACTCATTAAGGATGGCCATGAATTTGTGTGGCCTAGTATCTACTTTTAAAAGTTATAGTACTTTTGGGATAATTAACTTAGTAGACATGTTCCTTGAATTGCCTGCTATGGGCATTGGATCATAATTTTTGTTTCTTTTGTCTAATTGTTGTTGTGTTCATAGCGTTGTTTGTTTTGGGCTACAGGTCAGGGTTTCCACAACTGAAAAACCAGGGCAGTTGGGGAAGCAAAACTACCCCTGTTAAAGGAGGAGGGTCATTGAATCAACAAAAGTCTAATGGTGGCACTTCTCCAGAGTATTCGTTATCAGCTTCAAAATCATCTTTGAAAGGGAAGAAAAATGCCTCCACCAAGAATTCTTCAGGTAGATCACTTTGGTTTATTGCCTTCATTTCAATCTTATTGTGCCTAAAGAAAGGACTGATCAACTAACTTAACTTTTTTCGGGTATGTTACAGAGGCTGTGGACTTCAAGGAATGGTGTGAGAGTGAGTGCACCAGACTTGTTGGGTCTAAAGGTATCATCTATCTGCCCCGATCTTCTCTATTTTTTGTTTCAAAATAAAGTGTTAGTTTGTTGATGCTGACGCTATGCTCTGAGACAATAAAGTGTCATTTATGGTATTATGTTTGATTTGGGATTTAGTGGATTTTTAAATCTGGATTATAAAATCTAGTGAATTTTAAAATCATGATAATATTAATGGCGAGTGTTTTGAGATTTAAAGTAGGGTAGGGTTTAACTTTATGTGAAATCAATGTCTGAGAATGTGTGATGTTGTGTTGTATTATATTATATTATATTATATTATATTATATTATATTAGTAGTTGTAAGGAATGGATGATTGTGTAATAATTATTGTGTGTTGTTGGAAGCTGTAAAAGTGAGAAAAATGTGTGAAAAGTGAAATAAACGAGTGTGAATAAAAAAACCATATTTACATTAATAAGTCATTGGAGAGTTTGATGAAGAAACACATGGTATTGTAGTGCTTATAGGTATTTCAGTATTTGTAGGGGTGAATATGTTGGGTTTTTTTCAAAAAACCAGATTCCAGAATCTCAAAGTAAAACTCTATTTAGATTTCAAAATCCCAAATCCAGTTTTCAAATCCCAAATCATACACGTAATGTTGATTTTGTAACGAATCATATCTTGTTTATTTGTAGATACAAGTATCTTGGAATACTGCTTAAAGATATCAAGATCAGAAGCTGAAATGCTACTGATTGAGAATCTTGGTTCCGTTGATCCAAATAATGAGTTCATCGACAAGTTTCTGAATTACAAGGATTTTTTGCCTGCTGATGTATTTGAAATAGCGTCCAAGGGTCGGAACGATCGAAAAGCGAGTGGGTCAGATATGACTTCCGATCATGTTGAAGAGGCAACGAAAGGAGGAAAAAAGAAGGGAAAGAAAGGGAAGAAAGTGAGTCCATCTGTTCTGGGATTTAACGTAGTTAGCAATCGGATTATGATGGGAGAGATTCAGACAGTGGAAGATCATTAACCAATATCACTAATACAAGAAAGAAATAGGGGAGTTGTAAATACACTTGCTTGCAGGATTTTCTAACTCCACCTCAACCAATTTTGTGAATTTAGTCATATGTCTACTCTACCTTGCTTTTTTGTTTAATTGTATCAGTATAAGGTTCAAACTCGTTGAATTGAACTTGATTAGACATGCAACAGCCACCTTAATCTTTCTATATTTTTTTTGGAAGTTTATATTGGGTTTTGCTCATTTATATACTAAGTTAGTTTGGAGTGCTTTTTGTTGGTCAAATGAATTAATTTTAATCTGCCTTGTCTTGCATGATTTGGTCTTTAGTATTAATAAAGTTCCCATCGTTAGCATTTGAATTTCTTTAGTACTTTACTCGTTATCCCAAATATATTTTTTATAATTAAAATATAATTTTTTAAAGGAATAAAAGTAAGAGTATTGAGATTCTTTTAATTTTATTAAATTGATTGATAAAATAAGAGTATCGTGTAAAAATGATTTGAAACCGAAAGAGCAACATCTTCTAAAAGACATCACCATTTTGATGGGCTCTTTCTTAAATGCCTTTGGTTGATTGATTTTTTTCTGCAAAATGTAAACTATAGATGCCAACAAGTAACATGGTGTGAATTGAATTGAGGTAAGATATGCTCCTTTTTTTTTGCTATATTAATTTGGTCCCAAAAGCTACTCCACTATTTGCCATGCTGTAAAGCCCCTTTTTCTGTTGATCAGTCTTTTCTGATACCCTAAGAAGAGGGACACACACATTACACCAAGCTCTCCATCTCATATTTTCAAGACCGTTCGTTTAAAGCACTAAACTTTTTTGTAAATTTTGAAAGTAGAGAGACATTAATCTTTCATATTTTTACTCATTATTTATTTCCTTTTGAAATTTACACAAAATTTAGATGATCCATTTAATAAATAATAAAAGAAGTACCACAAACACATGATACATTAATACCTATACGTTTTGAGCAACAAAGAAAACATTTAAGTTGTGTTTGAACGAAGGGATTTAGATATGAATTTTAAATCGAAAAAGTAAATGAATGAATTTCAAATACTTAACATTTTTTTAAATTAAAATTGAAAAGATTAAAATCATGTCATTTGAAATCCATATTCTTTTAAATTCTTTCATTTGAAATACCTCACATCAAATTCCCCAACCTCATGCCAAGTAGGGATTATGTTTAGTTGATCATTTGAGTAGAATAAATTATTTGTAAAATGTTTTTTTTTTTCAACTTATAAATTTATAATGGCTCGTGACATGGTGATGCGACGAGATCTTACATTGGTTTTCACATGCCTACCATAACCCTCCTCATTTTTCCTTGCTTGGGCTTGGGATAGACACGGATAACTCTCCAACAAAAACGGGAAAGTAGGTTGACAAAAGATGAGCATGATTAACCTCTTTACGACGTGGAATATAATCATTTATAAAACTATTCTCACAGTTGGAGCACACTTAAGTTGGGTATAGATGCATCTCATCACTTTGCAATGAAGATGCCAACTATATATATAATAAACTAGTAAAGTTGAAGAAGGAAATAATACACATAATACTATGAGCTAGTATCTGAAGCTGCAGCAGTATCAGCTTTCTTGAATCATTTCAGCTTTCGCATCTTCATTCTTAGTCGAGCTTTCCCATTGGATGCTCTGCAGCACAAGATTAATGCCAAATAATTAAAATTGTTAAGAGTTCATCATATTGATAAAATTCAGTTTTCCAATCCAGAAAGCTACATGAATAAAACACGTTCATGCATTCACTGATAATAATAAAACTCACTTTAATTACTTCACTCTACAATTGTCATTGCTGAAGTGTTTTAAGAATGGCAGCAAACAATTGAGGGGGCCATTGGTTCATAATTTTTCAACGAGAATAGTTACGGGAATGAATATAGGCTAATTGTGACGGTTAATGAGAAGAAGAAAAATCACCTTCATCATCATACTTCACACAAGGTAATGAGACTCAAAATAAGATAATCATTACCAAGTATGTTTGACTAATCCCTCCCATATAAACATTTCTCCTAGATCATTCCATTATTTCTCAACCATTATTTGTTCAAACTTATTTCAAGATTATAGCAAAATACTAAAAATGCAACCATTCTTCTCATTGTAATTCTCTATTTGATGATTCTCATTACCATTCCCATGGAATAATTTGAACCAAGCGCCCCTAAAATTCTATACTAGGAAAAACAGAGTCATGTGATTAATTTTGTGTGTTTGCATCAATCTCGTCCTAGGGTTCTTATTTGTTCATGTTCTCGAGTTGTTAAAATAAAATTCGTTGAAATAAGAGAGAAGTAATTTAGGGACAAGCAAGGCGTGGGAATGCTATGAATATACCTAGATGTGGATTGAATGGGAGGGCCGTTGATGTCGGAGGAGCGGAAGGACATCTTGGCAATCTCGACAAGGGCATTTTTGCGCACACTAGCAACCTCACTGATCAAATCCTGGTATGCTGCCCCAAATGCTTCTCTCCAGAAACTTGTAACCCTAGCTGAACTGCTGTGTTTGTATACATTCCACATTTGATTCACCATCTTCTCCCTCTCATCTACATCCTGTACATATATTCAATAAACCATCAATCACTATGCATTTTCTCATCAGCAAGCAAAAACATCCGAATTTGGAAATTCAATTATTTGAGTTCCATCCTATTTAGGTAAAAATTGAATTATTGGCTCCTCAGATACTTCAATTAGATCTCATAACAGTGTATCTTACACTTACTCGAGGCAAATAGATGAACATAAAAAAACAGAGAGGGGGAGGGGGGCATATACATACTCCTATTATAACCAAGTTAATTCCCAACACAATTCAAATAATCATCACATTTTAAACGCACAACAATGAATAACATCCGATTAAGTAAAAAGTGGTATAGAATTAGATCTGGTGTACCAGAACATCAAGATCACCATGGATGGAGGGGTCCAAATCGTGATGAAGATTAACATCAGACCATTTTAGAGTGACAGTGCCTGTGAACATGGACCAAAGTGCCAAGAGAGTAATGGCAGCTAATGCCCACAACTTATACTTTCCTCTGCCAAACAGTCCCTCAAATTTAGAGACTTCTCTCTTGACGCTGAAATTAGTCGCAGAGATTGAATTGCTACTGCTGCTGGGACTTGTTTGGGGCCTTCCAGATTCTTCTTCTCTCATTTTGTGCACCTAATTGTTGGAGATTGAAGAGAGAAGTTTGTGCAGTGTGAGAGTGGAGTGATCTGAGGTAGGGCAGTTGCTATTAATTCTCTCAAAAGGGTTTTAAATGATGAGAGAGAGAAAGAGTACAATCATGATCAGTGCATGGCGGTGACTATTTATTGTTCCTCTAAAACAACCGCACACCGACGCTCTCGCGGTAAATATTACTTTTAAACTTTTATTTTTGCACTAAATTTCTCCATGGTTTTTTTTTTTTTTTAAGCAGAAAACTTAATTATAAGTTGAACAAAAATAAGAAGGCAATTCAAAAATGAATTAACCTCTTTTTTCACATGAAAGAATTAACAGTTTTACTATATATATTTTTAAAACAGGTCTTTTCTTAACTCTCATATAAAAATTGATATTGTTTGAGTAAAAAGTTATAGACATTTTTACTAAAAATATTATCAAATTTTACTTAAATATTATTACTATTTTTATTAAAAAAAAATAGATTTTTCTATCTAAAATTTTAAAATATGAGTTAAAAAAAATTTGTCTCACAAAAAAATATCCATACAAGCTTTTACCTTCTTGGAGCTTAAATAAATCCGAAGAAATTTTCTGGCTATATTATGTAAAAATTCATGTAATATTTTCAAATTTAGGAGTTTTGTGGCATTAACCTTATATCTTAGCAAGTGGGAGTGGCCTTTGACTCTTTTTATTCACTAGTAGTATAATTTATAATGATGATTGTCTTCTACCATTTTAATGTTTCACTATTGTAATGATGATTTTCTTTCTTCCATTTTGTTGTTTCGCTATTTTATTTAACAATGCTTATATCAACGCGTCTACATGTAAATATTTTATTAGATTTAAATTATTCCAGATTTATTTAATCAATGAATATTTTAGTTCTACTACAGAATGGGAAGCAGAATGACGCGTCTTTCGTGTATTGAATAATATACACAAGATTCTAAAAAAAAGGTCAGTTTGACTTATTCCATTTCACATTCTTAAATCTCAAGTAGTTTATCCAACTAAAATTAAAAAAAAAAGGAGGAGGGGGAAAGGCTAGTGTATACCGACACAGATCCCCAATTAACTAAATTTCTCAAAAAACAAGTGCCAATTATTTAAATTTCTCAAAAAAACAAGTGTCAATAAAAAAATATGATGAATTTATATTTATCTTATATTTGATGATTTCTCCAATGCTTATCATGTGATAATCCATTCAATGTAATTTTTAATCCATTAACAATACTTGTACAATTACACTAAGGAGTTGTTTGGTTTATTGATGGTGGTGGATTGAATTGAATTGAAATTGAGATTGAGATTGAAAAAAAGGGATTGAGATAATTTACAAATAGTAATTATGTTTAAATTGTGTTAAATTAAAAGTGATGTTGTAATATTTTAGAGTTGGTCTTATGTGCGCACAGGTCATTTTGTCTCATCTAAAAGTCTGAACTTGTAGAGAGGGTGGAAGGTCAACTGAATGAATTCCGTCTCATCTAAGGTGCATAGTGTGCACAAGTCAACTGAAAGAATTATGTCTCATCTAAAAGTCTGAACTTGGTGGAAAGTCAACTGAAAGAATTTCATCTCATCTAATGTGCACACTAAAGTCTGAACTTGGTGGAAAGTCAACTGAAAGAATTTCATCTCATCTAATGTGCATAGTGTGCACAGGTCAACTGAGAGAATTCCATCTCATCTAAAAATCCGAACTTGTAGAGAGGGTGGAAGGTCAACTGAAAGAATTCCGTCTCATCTAAAAGCCTCAGATTGTTTGTCTGATTTGTTCTAATATCATAAAAGAATTCCGTCTCATCTAAAAGTGCAAACATGTAGTGAGGATAAAAATTAATTTTTATATATTAATTCCTAACATCAACCTTTATGAATTTGAAAAAGCGAAAATTTAAAATAAAGTAACTGGGTTCATGGGTATGTGGTCATGGGTTCAAAAATTGCTTGTGAATTACCATTTTCAATAATAAAACCAAGACAAGTACACCAATCAAGAAAGAGACTTAGAGTCATGAATTATTGCGGAGAGATCGAAGAAGAGGAGAAGAGATTTTTTAATAATAATTTTAACATTATAGTTACCCTTTTCAATAATAAAAATCATTTTCCAATAACAAAAATTGCAATTTTTCAATAATAAAATCATTGCTTATTTATTAAAAGAAATTCAAACTGTTTCTTACCTAGTCAAGTACAACAATCAAGAGAGATAGAAGAGACTGAGAAGGCATTTATTTTGTTTTAATAATAATTTTAACACTACAATTATATAGTTATCACATTAATAAAAAATACTCCTACAATTTTTCAATAACAAGAGTTAAACTTTCCAGTAACAAAAATTACAAATTTTAAATAATAAAATAATCAGTTATCTATTAAAATAAATTCAAAAGTTGTTTCTTACCTAGCCAAGTACAACAATCAACTAGAGTGATGAATGATTGAGGAGAAATAGTAGAGGAGAAGAGATTTTTTAATAAAAATTTTAACACTACAATTATATAGTTACCAACAAAAAATAATATTTTTTAATAATAAGAGTTACACTTTTCATTAATAAAAATTACAATTTTCAATAATAAAATTATCACTTAAAATAAATTCAAACACCTTATCCTTACCTAGTCAGTACACCAATCAAGAGAAAGATTAGAGTGATGAATGATTGAGAGATCGAAGAGAAGAAGATCTCTTTTTAAATTTTAGCACTTTTTTAAGTAACAAAAAATAGCATTTATCAATAACAAGAGTTACAATTTTCAGTAACAAAAATTATTATTTTTCAGTAATAAAATCTTCACTTATCTATTACTCCAGTAAAAAAAAAATTCAAACGCCTATTCCTTATCTAGTCAAGCACACCAATCAAGAGACTAGAGTAATGATTTAGAGATCGGAGAGAAGAGATTTTTTTGAAAAATCCGATCCATTTCTTCCCTCATGAAAATTCGCTTATTGTGAAAAGAAGATACTGCAATTATAGTGAATCTTATGGGCGGGTTAGATGGGAGATGGCTAGATGGGTGAGGTAAAAGTGTGTACGATATGTATCGTGTGCATTTAAAAAAAATTCAATTTTATTAGTGGATAGAAAAATAATAGGTGTGTAAATGTATTATCGGTGTAGATTGATATTTGAATTTAAATTTGGAGATATAAATAGAGATTCGATTGGAAATAATCAAACTAAATTTGGATTCATCAATCCCAATCCAAACACCGACAAACATTATATCAATATGAACTCATATATTTTACCTATACAATATTTTATACACCCTAAATTTTTTTTATAATATATGATTTTTGACAACAATTTAAGATTATAAATTTATACTCCCTCCGTCCACCAAAAGTGTGCTCATTTCTTTTTTTGGGTTTACAAAAAACATGCTTATTCCATTTAAATAATTCACTTTTGAATAGTTTTTCTACTTTACTAACAAGATTGAGTATCTACCAAATATATTTTTTACTCATTATAATAAATATAGGTAAGGTCTAGTATGCACTCGAATGCATGCTGTGCACCCTAGTCAATGTGCACTTTTCAGTTTACTGACTTACACTTTTTGGTAATGGTGTTGCACGTTTCAATTATTACTCATTTACTAAAAAGTGTAAGTTAGTAAACTGAAAAGTGCACATGGACTAGGGTGCACAGCATGCACTCGAGTCCATAACAGACCAACCCATAAATATATTCTTTATAATTAAAATATGATTTTTTTAAAAACACATATAAAAAAAAGTGAGCACACTTTTGGTGGACAGAGAGAGTATCTATAATACCCTTCATTAATAATTTTTTACTTAATAAAGAATGTAACCAATATGCATAAAACAAATTAATTTTGGTATAAACAATTTTATTTCTATGATTTTTGTAAACTATTTATACAATCATATTCATTATTAAAAAATAAAAAAAGGATAAAATGACATTTATTTTCAAAACAATTTAAAAAATAAAAAATAACATATAAAAACAAAGGGAGTACATATTTTTAACAATAACCACAAACATAACTCATACTCAATACTACTTAGTTCAAATTAGATAGTTTGATTTCATTTTTCACAAACATAACTCATACTCAATACTACTTAGTTCAAATTAGATAGTTTGATTTGATTTTTCACAAACATTAATACCTATATTCATGTTTTTAAAAGTTCATATTTCAATTATACAAGATATTGGAAGTTAAGTATTATTGTAATTCATCAACTATGTCAATAGTAGAAAAAATAGTTAAAAAATAACTTATTAAATAAAAAAATATATCTAATGGGAAAAACAATTATTAAACAAGTAAAATTAATGAATATAGAGAAATTAATCAAATTGAGAATTGGGTTGAACGCGATTACAAAATAAGCAAAAACGTCGTTCATACAAAGAACGTGTCCAACAGTATTATTTAATGAACATTTGGAGCTACTTATAATCAAGATAAACAGTACTAGACCTATTCGTCATGCAGCAGCTTATAATCAAGATAAACTATTGGTCATGCAGCAGCAGCAATATCCATGAACAATGCTTTTCCGCACATGATCATACATCATGATTGGTGGGTGAAGCAGAGTTCTATCAGCTTTACACATTTGTGGAATAACACATCTGGTTATAGGAAGATACTGTAGCGAAAATGTAGCGAAGCGGTGAGTTCATAGTACTGTTGAAACAAAGACAAACGCTCACTAAAAAAGATTAGATAGTCAACAAATATATTCTTTTTCAAAGAGAAGGAGAAGAGCTCAGAAATTATATGGGTAAGAGAATTTCTCATCACTCGCAAACGTAAGAGTGGTGCATGACATTCAATAAGTCTCATCACAGCCCCTCCTTCAAAATCAAATTACATGCTCAATCAATTGACAAAAAAAAAAACACAGATTCGTGCTTTGAAGAACTGAGAAAGATGGATGATTTTCAATTATGTTCTGCAAAAGCTGAAACAAAAGATAATAATAGCAAAATATTGAGAATTTTTTAAAGAAATACGGAAAAATGGATCTCAAGGTGATTATGAAACAAACTAACAATTTCAACAGTGCAAAAGAAAAAAAGTACTTCAAAGATAAATAAATAGATCAAATAATTGTAGTCTGGAAGAATTTTTCGGATCGTCATTCAAATGTCCGGTTCTCCAATCCTCATCTCAATAATCTTACACCAAAACAATCAAAAATTACATAAAAATAAATAAAGATATATAAACAAAGTGGAGGAGCTCAGAAGGATTCATTGGTTTCTTTAATCAGAGATTCTCAGCAAATAGGTAGTTTTAAGCATCACAGCCAACACTCCATTTAAATGACAAAGTTTCAAAACATCTGCTCAGAACTCGGATAAACAATCATGAACATCGTTTCATATGTCCAGACATAAGGAATTAGGATCATCACAGCAGAGTTGCAAAATCAAAAAGTAAGATAAACAAAAAGCAAGCTTCAATTATAAAATTAGGAATAAAACTCAACCTCAAAAAACAAAGGAACCATTTGTTGAAGTCATCGAAGCATCAGATAATAAGCGGAGTTGAATCTACATCAACATTCAGTATTTAGCATAAAACAATTAACATCAGTTGCAGTCGCTTCAACAGACACGATTTCAACATGGCAGTCAACACAGAAAATTAGTCATACGTGTACTAGATTAATTAACATTTTCAATTAATTGTAATAAAATTGAGAAGGTTCACCTAAATAGATTTTGATGGTCATTTACCCTGAAATTGTTGCAGCAACCGCTGTTGAGGTTTGTTGTACTGAAATATGATCGCAGATCAATCAGCTTTCAAAGAAACAAATAGCTTCGTCCCCTCAGAAAGTTATGAACGTCAACAATTATAGTTCAGACAAGGCTGAAACAAAAGATAAAATCACATCATCGGGAGCTTAATAAAGAATTAATGAAAATTTTAACTCTACCGCGATTTACAAGATTAATCGATCAGATAATTGTAGTCTGGAAGAATTTTTCTGATCGTCATTCATAAGTCCGATTCTCCAATCCTCACCTCGATGATCTTATTTCAAATCACTTTAAAATGCTCAAGAAACATTAGAAGCAATAAATGTATATAAATAGAGTGGGAGAGCTCAGAAGGATCCATTGGTTTCTTTAATCAGAAATTCAGCAAATAGGTAGTTTTAAGCATCACTGCCAACCCTCACTTTAAAAGATATTGGAAAAAAAAGCATATACACCATAATTCAAAAACATCTGCTCAGAACTCGGATAAACAATCATGAACATTGTTTCATATGTCCAGACATAAGGAATAAGGATCATCACAGCAGAATTGCAAGATCATCATGTATGATTCACAGAAATAAACATTTTATAATAAAATCAGGAATATAAATAAAATTCAAAAGATTATTCGAAAATTAAAATAATTATCTCAGATGCATTCCATATAAAGGAAAAGTACAGACAATCAACACTGCATCAGTTCAGTCCGCCCGTCTGCTTTTTTCATCACTGAATCAATCATTCGAAATACCAAATTATTATAGCAAAACATTTATAAAATTATTTGTTCAAGAAAAATATTACATTAGAATCATTTCAAAGAAAGATATCTAAAATGAAGACCAAAACTAAAAGGAAAGGAACAATTCGTTGGAAGCGCTCTTCAAGCATCAGATAATAAGCGGAGTTGAATCTACATGTAAATTCAGTGTTAGCATAAAAGATTTAACATCAGTTGCCTTCTCTAGAGCTCTTCAACATTTACAAAAAAAAGGAAGAAGTTTCTTAAATGACAAATACAAAACCTAAATCTAAATCAAATAAGGAATGCAAACAACAATGGCATCAGATAATAAGCGGAGATGGTAGTCAACACAGAAAATCAGTGTGTAGGATAAGATCTACTCATCATTTGCCATCGCAAAATAAAAGAGTTTTCAATAAGACTAAAATGAAATATTTGATACAAAGATACAGTCTTCCAGCAGAAAAATGATTCGAAAATGATCACAAAAGAAACAAGATAACATCTCATCATGGAATGAATGATGAAACAAGTAGCATCGTTCCCTCAGAAAATTATGAACGTCAACAAGTATAGTTCAGACAAGGCTGAAACAAAAGATAGTATAACATCATCGGGAGCTTTATAAAGAAGTTAGAAAAAATGAATTTTAATGTAATTTACAAGATTCATCGATCAGATAATTGTAGTCTGGAAGAATTTTTCTGATCGTCATTCAAATGTCCGATTCTCCAATCCTCACCTCGATGACCTTTCAAATAAATTAAAAATGCACAAAAAACAATAAAAATAATAAAGGTATAAAAATAGAGTGGAGGAGCTCAGAAGGATCCATTGGTTTCTTTAATCAGAGATGATGAAATCATCTCAGCAAATAGGTAGTTCTAAGCATCATAGCCAACACTCCATTTAAACAATATTCGAAGTAAAATAAAAACATATAATTTCAAAACATCAACTCAGAACTCGGATAAACAATCATGAACATTGTTTCATATGTCCAGACATAAGGAATAAGGATCATCACAGCAGAGTTACAAGATCATAACGTAAGACACACAGAATCAGGAATAAACTAAGATCAATATATATTATTTGCAAATTAGAATGATTATCTCAGAGGCATTCCAGATAAAGGAACAGTACAGACAATCAACACGGCATCAGTTCAGTCCGCCTGTCATCACCAAATTAATCATTCAAAATACAAAATTACTATAACAGAAAACAATTTGGTATTTTTTTAAATTGTTTGTTTCAGAAAAATATTAATATATAAGAATCATTTCACACAAAGATAAATATTAAAATAAAAAATGAGACCAAAATTAACAAGGAAGAATTTGTTGAAAGTACTCTTCAAGCATCAGATAATAAGCGGAGTTGAATCTACACATAAATTCAGTGTTTAGCATAAAACATTTAACATCAGCTGCCTTCTCGAGAGATTTTCAACATTTGAAAAAAAAAAGTTGAAAATTCTTCAACAACAATTAGATAGCCTAAACCTAAATCAAAACAAGTTATACAAACGACAATGGCATCAGATAATAAGCGGAGATGGTAGTCAACACAGAAAATCAGTGTGTAGAATAAGATCATCACATCACTTGCCATACTCCCTATATTCATGTTTTTAAAAGATCATATTTTAAATATAGAGTAGATATTGGAAGGTAACAAGTAAACTGTATTATTGTAATTCATCAACTATGTCAATAAACAATTATTAAAAGTAAAATGTCAATTATCACTCAATTTAATGAATGTTAAACTACTTTTTAACATAAAATTGTATAAAAATCATGTTAAACTACTTTTTACTCACGATTCGTCAACCATAATAAATGAAAAACTTAAAAATAATGAATATACAGAAATTAATCAAATTGAGAATTGGGTTGAACATGATTACCAAATAAGCAAAAACGTAGTACATACTAAGAACGTGTCCAACGATTTAATTTAATGAACATTTGGAACTACTTATAATCAAGATAAACAGTACTTGACCTATTCGTCATGCAGCAGAAACAATATCCATGAACCATGCTTCCACACATGATCATACATCATGAATGGTAGGAGAAGCAGCGGTTTTACAACTTTATACATTTGTGGAATAACACATCTGGTTATAGGCAGATACTGTAGCAAAAATGTCGCTAAGCGGTGAGTTCATTGTACTGTTGAAACAAAGACAATCTCTCACTAAAAAAGATTAGATAGTCAACAATCATGTTCTTTTTCAAAGAGAAGGAGAAGAGCTCAGAAATTATATGGGTAAGAGAATTTTTCATCACCCGCAAACGTAAGAGTGGTGCATGACATTCAATAAATCTCATCACAGCCCCTCCTTCAAAATCAAATTACATGCTCACTCAAAGACAAAATAAACCCAGAGATGCTTAGAAGAACTGAGACAGAGGATGATATTCAATTATGTTCTGCCAAAGCTGAAACAAAAGATAATAATATTAAAATATTGAGAATTTTTTTAAAGAAATACGGGAAAAATAGATTTCAAGATGACTATGAAACTACTAACAATTTCAACAGTGCAAAAGAAAAAAAATTCAAAGATAAATCGATCAGATAATTGTAGTCCGGAAGAATTTTTCAGATCATCATTGAAATGTCCGGTTCTCCAATCCTCGCCTCGATAACCTTACACCAGAACAATCAAAAATTACATAAAAATAAATAAAGATATATAAACAAAGTGGAGGAGCTCAGAAGGATTCATTGGTTTCTTTAATCAGAGATTCTCAGCAAATAGGTAGTTTTAAGCATCACAGCCAACACTCCATTCAAATAAACATAGTTTTAAAAAATCTACTCAGAACTCGGATAAACAATCATGAACATGGTTTCATATGTCCAGACATAAGGAATAAGGATCATCACAGCAGAGTTACAAAATCAAAAAGTAAGAAAAACAAAAGGCAAGGTTCAATTATAAAATTAGGAATAAAACTCGACCTCAAAAAAAAAAGAAAATTATGTTGAAGGCATCACGAAGAATCAGATAATAAGCGTAGTTGAATCTACATCAACATTCAGTATTTAACATAAAACAATTAACAACAGTTGCAGTCGCTTCAACAGACACGTTTTCAACATGGTAGACAACACAGAAAATTAGTCATATGTGTACTACTTTAATTGTAGAGGTTCAACTAAAAAGATTTTGATGGTCATTTACACTGCAATTGAAGCAATCTCAGTAGAGGTTTATAGTACTGGAATATGATCGCAGATCTATCAGCTTTCAAAGAAACAAATAGCTTCGTCCCCTCAGAAAGTTACGAACGTCAACAATTATAAATCAGACAAGGCTGAAACAAAAGATAAAATCACATCATCGGGAGCTTAATAAAGAATTAAAAAAACAATGAACTCTAACCCAATCTACAAGATTAATCGATCAGATAATTGTAGTCTGGAAGAATTTTTCTGATCGTCATTCATAAGTCCAATTCTCCAATCCTCACCTCGATGATCTTATTTCAAATCACTTAAAAATGCTCAAAAAACAATAGGAACAATAAATGTATATAAATAAAGTGAGAGAGCTCAGAAGGATCCATTGGTTTCTTTAATCAGAAATTCAGCAAATAGGTAGTTTTAAGCATCATAGCCAACCCACACTTTAAAAGATATTGGAAAAAAAGAAAAAAGGCATACACACTCCATAATTCAAAAACATCTGCTCAGAACTCGGATAAACAATCACGAACATTGTTTCATATGTCCAGACATAAGGAATAAGGATCATCACAGCAGGGTTGCAAGATCATAATGTAAGTTTCACAAAAATAAACATTATAAAATTCAACAGATTATTCGTAAATTAGAATAATTATCTCAGATGCATTCCATATAAAGGAAAGGTACAGATAATCAACACGGCATCAGTTCAGTCCGCCCGTCTGCTTTTTTCATCACTGAATCAATCATTCGAAATACCAAATTATTATAGCATAACATTTACTACAAAATTATTTGTTCAAAAAATTATTATACGAGAATCAATTCACAGAAACATATCTAAAATGAAGACCAAAACTAAAAGGAAAGGAACAATTCGTTAAAAGAGCTCTTCAAGCATCAGATAATAAGCGGAGTTGAATCTACATTTAAATTCAGTGTTAACATAAAAGATTTAACATCAGTTGCCTTCTCTAGAGCTCTTCAACATTTGCAAAAAAAGGAAGAAGTTTCTTCAATAACAATCACAAAACCTAAGTCTAAATCAAATAAGGAATGCAAACAACAATGGCATCAGATAATAAGCGGAGATGGTAGTCAACACAGAAAATCAGTGTGTAGGATAAGATCTACTCATCATTTGCCATCGCAAAATAAAAGAGTTTTCAACAAAACTATAAGGAAATATTTGATACAAAAAAAATGACTCGAAAATGATCACAAAAGAAACAAGATAACATCTCATCAACAATTATAGTTCAGACAAGGCTGAAACAAAAGATAATATAACATCATAGGGAGCTTTATAAAGAAGTTAGAAAAAATGAATTTTAATGTGATTTAAAAGATTCATCGATCAGATAATTGTAGTCTGGAAGAATTTTTCTGATCGTCATTCATATATATGTCCGATTCTCCAATCCTCACCTCGATGACCTTATTTCAAATCAATTAAACATGCACAAAAAAACAATAAAAATAATAAAGGTATATAAATAGAGTGGAGGAGCTCAGAAGGATCCATTGGTTTCTTTAATCAGAGATGATGAAATCATCTCAGCAAATAGGTAGTTTTAAGCATCATAGCAAACACTCCATTTAAACGATATTCGAAGTAAAAGAAAAACATATAATTTCAAAACATCTGCTCAGAACTCGGATAAACAATCATGAACATTGTTTCATATGTCCAGACATAAGGAATAAGGATCATCACAGCAGAGTTGCAAGATCATAATGTAAGACGCACAGAATCAGGAATAAACTAAGATTGAAATATATTATTTGCAAATTAGAATGATTATCTCAGAGGCATTCCAGATAAAGGAACAGTACAGACAATCAACACGGCATCAGTTCAGTCCGCCCGTCTGCTTTTTTCATCACCGAATTAATCATTCAAAATACAAAATTACTATAACAAAAAAAAATTTGTACGGAGTATTTTTTTATAAAATTGGTTGTTCCAAAAATATATTAATATATAAGAATCATTTCACACAACGATAAATATTAAAATCCGAAATTAACAAGGAAGAATTTGTTGAAAGTACTCTTCAAGCATCAGATAATAAGCGGAGTTGAATCTACACATAAATTCAGTGTTTAGCATAAAATATTTAACATCAGCTGCCTTCTCCAGAGATTTTCAACATTTGGAAAAAAAAGAAAAAAATTCTTCAACAACAATTAGATAGCCTAAATCTAAATCAAAACAAGTTATACAAACGACAATGGCATCAGATAATAAGCGGAGATGGTAGTCAACACAGAAAATCAGTGTGTAGGATAAGATCTACTCATCATTTGCCATAGCAAAATAAAAGCTTACTCAATAAGAATAAAACAAGCAAAAACACACGAACATTTACAGAAATTCAAAGGTAGAAGAAATAAATGTTGGAAGGTCCATTTGACTCCATGGCAATACAAACAGAGTGTGTGCAATGAGCTGGTAAGCCGTCCTAGAATTTATGCATCAGTTATATCCCCAAGAGAACTTCGAATCGTCAAACAAGGAGAGGGTAAAGCAGATGCAATACCTCAAATTAGATCTGGGAGAAAACAAATAAAAACGGATGAAATTAGATGTGAACAAACTGAATTTCGGAAAATGAAACTGTATTCATGAGGAGATCTTTGAAGATAAGCAGTGATAAGGAGGCGGTGAATAAGAGAAGATGGTATTGGGTTGAGTTAAATAGAGATTTTTGAAGCTAGGGTTTATGCACACAGCCGCTACAGAGGGGGGAGCCGCATTGACTGGGACTGCTAATTTAGAAATTTAGGAATATAAAATAAAAAGGCATTTATGCCCTTGATTTTTTATTTAATTTTTCTCTTTGCCCCATACATTTTAATTTTTTAAATTCTAGTTTTCGTCACAATTTTATTTAGAATAAAAATATTTTGTAAAAACATAGGCAAATGAATATTAATCGTCCTTGATTATAAATATTGCTAATATAAGAGTTGCATATCAACATGAAAATATTTTTAATGGTGCCAAATATATATTATCACGAATAATTGTGAATATCATTGCTAATTATTGTGACGAAAGAATTATGCTACTAAATATTTGGAATAACTAATGATAAAATATAAAATCATCGAGAATTTTTTTATGATATTGAGCAGATTTTTTAATGTCGCCCTGAAATATGCAAATTAGTGAACAAAAATATATTAATGGTGATAAAAGAAAATTGTGTCACGGTTTATGGTATTTCAATGATGAAAATTAAATTCATCGTCCTTTAGTAATAAATTGTGATCAATTTTGGACATTGCAAACAAATTTGACATGCAATGTGCAATTTCCAGTATAGAATAGATAAGAAATCATAAAAAGAACTAGTTGGCTAAAGTTTTTGATGCAAATACACAACCATAGTCTTGTAAAAATGTTAATGCGGTCTCCACAAAAACCAGGTGTTTTGACATTGAAGACAATGGGCATTACGTTGATCTCAATAATCCCGACATGAATAATTTTATGAGCAGAACAAGCAGGTTGACGGGTGCTCACGAAAAAAGGTAAACTGCTTGAAATTGAGAGAAACTAATGTTGCAATTCGATCAGTGCAAGATTATGAGTGAACTTTGCCCGCGTGGCTCAACGTAACATTTCAAGTTCTTAAAATTTCACCAACCAAGCATTGTACCAATTAGTCTAACAGAGAATTGACCACATTTGTTTGGGCCATCCGTCTGAGGAGGAGAATGATAAGCACTGCTAAAATGCACTTCAATTTTAGACATTCGCTAAACAGTGTGTCAGTAATCGTTTAGAAAACACGTGTCACAATAGAAGATGAAAGATCATGTAGATGATACACCTCTCTGGAAAAAAAATTGCAACATAAACAACATCTCCTAATTTCTTGCAAGGCACAAAATGTGTCATTTTAAAAAATAATCACAATCACAACAAAGTAAAACAAATGTAGTTAGCAACTACTCTTTGTTAGAAAAAAAAAAAAGAGAAAGAGGATGAAGTAGAAGAAAAATAAGAACCATATAAAAGTAGAAAACATGATGATTCATGTATTTAACAACACCAAAATACACAACTGCAAGTATACAGCGTATATTGTAGCGTGATAAGTAAAAGGTCGATCTCACGGAGAGTTGTAGTGTAAAAGTGTATTTTGTCGATCGAGTTCTAAATAGACGTGATCGATAGGTTTGAAGTGTAGTAGTTACCCCTAATTATCTACCTAAGTGTCACGAGTAAACAATAGAGAGAAATAATGAAATCGATCAACAAGTGCTCATGCAAATCACAAAAACGAGAGAAATACGGGTAAAACTCAATTAAGAGAAAATAGGTTCTAAAGCACATGCAATACTAGTGAATCCATCTATGATTAACTATCTACTCAAGTGGTGTTATGTTTTTTCTATAAGATTGATCACAAAATAGTGGATTAAAAGTCTTTTCAATCCAAATAATCCAAGATAAATATAACACAACTTAGTATCTCTACCTAAATTGCATCATAAAACCTAAATTGCATCATAAAACCTAAATTGCAACATAATCCAATTAACAAAACTAAATGAAATAACTAAATAAAAAGTGAGATAAATAGAAAGCTTAGTCTAATAGATGGTGTGGAATGGAATTCCAAAACTTTTGAGTTCTTCATTGCTTGATTTGGTGGAGAGATGAGAAATTTTATGCCAAATACCTCAAAGTATGTGTGTTGTATGTGAAGAATTCTTGTGAAATTGGTAAGGTATCTTTTAATTTCAAGAATGAGAGTATATATATAGTGTTGGGGTAGGGTTTGGGTGTAAAAATTGCAAGTAAATCCCTAAAAAATGGAGAAAATACACTATTGGCACCGAGAATGGGGTAGCTCGGCTGTGCACGGAGCTCGATCAAGCAAAATGAAGTTTGGTGCGCACAGGAGCTCGGCCGAGCAGGCAAATCGGTCGTGCAATGCAAAATGTGGGTCTGGAGGGAGCTCGGCCATGCTCGGCAAAATTGTGGCATGGGGCAGCTCGGTCGTGCCCTTGCGTTGCCTTCATTTTCGGTATCGAGCTCGGCCATCTCGTGCACCCATCTCGGCCGTGCTCTGTGGATTGGGCATGGGACGTAGCTCGGCTGTGGCATGAGCTCGGCCGTGCTCTTGCTTGGCCTCGAACTTACGGTGTCGAGCACGCCTTGCTCGATCCGCGTGCTCGGTCGTTCCTCTTCTCGACCATTTCTTGTTTTGTGCATATCTTTTGCTTCCGACCTCCAATCGACTCGATTCTTTTTGCTATTCCACTCCGTTTCTCGAGCCGGATCCAATGGTGCACTTCTTTTTTTGGTTCAGTAAAGTATGATAGGTGTTTTGCTCCAAATTCCATCATTTTTCCTACAAAATCGACAAAACACAACCTTTATCTTATTTTGGTCAAAATCATCATATTCAATCCATAAATCAATGAAATCAACATCAAAATGAACTTCACATGTGCATCACAAACGTTTAAATTCCACCTGAATCACAAGATTACATATGAAGCATATTGTTCTATGAACTAGCAAAAACTTACCTCGAATGATGATCTTATATGTGTGCAAACAAATGCACAAGATAGAGTTAAGGAATAACCATATTATCTCCAGTATAAAATTAATGAAGAGGTGCTTAAAAAAATGTGTGCTAAAATTGAGGGTTATTTTACAAGATGAAAATTATCGAGTTTTCTACCACGCATCATTGGGTGGCGCCTCCTATCATGAGAAATAAAAAATAAAAATAATAAAAAAACATTTTTTGAAAGAGCATCCAAATCCAAATTAAGTATTGGGGAAGAGAATAAATTATATTTACAATCCAACTCGGTCATCTACAACTAATAAATGTCCTAATGTTAAATAACATCAAATTTCATCATCTTTCTTGTCATCTGTTGGTGGCGTGAAGTCATCGATGGACAGGCCAGAAATGTTGAAATCAAGCTCTTCAATGTTCCAAGTCTCCTCCAATTGCCACTTTCTTTTGAGGGTCTTACCATATCTGTACAATGAAGCACATGTTTTGCCACTGTGCGCTATGTTGATCCCTTCCACAAGCCTATAATCATCGAGCTCCGATTCCATGCTCGTCTCGTAGAAGACGCAATCATCGCCTACGCTCGTCTTCATCCGTATTAGTTTGGTGTCGTCAAACTGAACGAGGAGCCCCGTCCTCTGGCTAAAGTATCCCCATATAGTGTGATACATTATTTCTGTGTTGGGCGTGCTTTGCGCCTTGAGGATGTCCGCACCCGTCTCCAACTTGAGGATGAAACAATCTTCATTCTTCACCACCTTCTCCCCAACACAAACCGTGTTCAAGAAAAGGTTGGATGTTGATCTTGGATCCAACCCCTTTAATTTACATAAATAACATTTAGTAAGTTGTTTTGGACCGAATAACTGAGACTTGAAAAAGAAAAAGTACCTGAAAGAATCGTCTGAGGGGCCTTGGAGGGCCCCTAGTGGCATTAGAATTGGAGGAAGACTGGCTCCAAGCGGTGTTGCCGTCACTACCAGCACAAATCTTGTGGCCTGAGACAAAGAGTTCAAGGTACCATAAATCGGGATTCATTTGCCACAAAACGAAGCCTCCCGACTCATAGGCTTGATTAGCAGCGTCCACACCAAATCCAATATCGGGTGCGACGAGCATATTCACCTGCCCTACTGCGTACATACTATTCACCGCATTAAGTGCAGCCAACCCTCCCGTTGCTGCTACATATTGTTGTACAATGTACTTTGCTGTCGAAGCCTCCTGTGTGCATTTTATTCAATTAATTATTTTTTAAAACTAGGCATATATCAACAATTCACAAATTTGAAAAATACTCCCTCCGTCCCATACTTGAAGGCTCAAACCAATTGGGCACGGGTTTTAATGAATAAATTGTTTATTAATATCGTGTAAGATAAAGTGGGGTAGTAAAAACTTCTCAACTTTATAAATAGTAATAAAGCTACTTTGTAGTGTAATAAAGTAGTGGCATTTGTTGTAATATTGTGATGTTTTAAAGGGAGTGTTTAAAAGTGTTTTTGTTATTTTAGGTAATGTGCCTTCAAGTATGGAACATCCAAAATGGTAAAATGTGTCTTTAAATATGGGACAGGGGGAGTATTGTGGAACACCAACATCTACAACATGTGATTTCACGTGCTCACAAAAATCTACAATTTTACATAAAATGGTTTTACTTTTGGACATATGATCAAACATACATATAATTCAACTCATCTATTTACTTTATGTATATAGATTTACAAAATTACTCTACAATTCAATTCATACATTTACTTTATACATAAAAAAAATCATGATTTACCCTCGAAATCCTTTTCATTATTACTCAACGTTTTTTATTTTATGTCACTCCACCTACTAAAGTCCTTTTTTTAAAACAAACACACATCTTATAATCTATTGGAAGTCTCCTATATTTCAAAAATAAAAATTTAAAAATCTATTAAAACTCAAAACAATTTTGAACATGAAATGAGATAGAGAAGGAAAACAATAAAGAAAGGAAAGAGGGAGAATGGTTACAATGGAACCATCCTTAACGGGCCTGGTATCAGCATGATCCAATTGGGCCTGACAGGGTATGAAAGCTGAGCCCACAAGCTTTAGCAACAGCGAGAACTGGTTGTTGTCATTGGAGGCGGCGGAAACCAAGGGCTGGGTCACCGCCTCCCACTTGTCCTCGGGTTTGGCGCGCATGAGGTTGCGCATATTACGCCATCGGAGTGGGGCGTTGCTGCCCATCTTCTTAAACATCTCCTCCGGTACCGGCACCTCTAACACTGTCTCCAAACCCCCTTCTTTGTCCAAATTCGGACACAACTTTCTCATCTTGCCGGCAAGGCCACACCTCGCCGGAATCTTGATTTTTCTTTTCTTCTTGATTGATTAATACGAAATGTGTCTGTTTACAAGAGTATTGGGGAAGGAAAGAAGGATGACAAGAATTGCTGCTTCCTTTTTTCAAGTTTGTTTAGATTCTTGAAAAAAGACAGAGGGGGAGGGAGGTGCCTATGGTGTTCCTTGGATGTAGGATGTCGTGTGGGCAATATTACATTTGTATTATTTGATGGTAAATCAATCTTAATTATCATACTTCTCAAACCCAAATTGTTGAATATACATTTACCAAAAACTTATATGCAGAATTATGCACATCTAAAATCGGTTTACTAATTTTTTTTATTTTTTCTAGAACGGTTCAGTGTATTAATATTTCTGTACCCAAAAGTTGAAATTCTTGATTGGGCTAGTAGGTCTGATGATTAGACCATTCTCATCAACCCAACCGTTCAATATTATATTAATTTCTCTCTAATCCACCTATAGAATTTATAATTCAATTCAAATTTAATTTTATCATATTTTATCAATGACACTAACCCAACCCAATCCAAAAATAATAATATTTTTTTAAATACATATTATATTATTAATTTTTACTAAATTAATATATAAAAATTACTTGATATTCTAAATTTTTAATTATAATATGAATTTTTTATCACACATTTAAAATAAATAATGAACTCAATAACAAAATTAAAATTACAAGATTTGAAAATACGAAATTGAAAAGCAATAATAAACAAGCTACAAATGGATGCATAAAATATTAAATTACAAATAGAGAAAACAAAAATTACTTATTTAATTATGAGGGCCGAATTTCTGCCATATATGCTCAATCAAGTCGGTCTTGAGAGCGATATGAGCTTCTCTATTACGAAGTTGTTCCCTATTAGTCATATAAGTGGACAAACTTGCAATGCGTTCAGTAGAGTATTGAAAACGTTGATCATCATTTGTGGGATTATCCATAAAAAATTCGGTGGGATCATAGTAATTTTGGTACTTGTCTCGCTCATCTTCTACTATCATGTTGTGCATGATAATACAAGCCATCATAATTTTTCCCATCAAAGACTTATCCCAAATAAGACATTGGCGTCTAAGAAATGCGAAACGAGCTTGTAGAACTCCAAATGCTCGCTCTACATCTTTTCGCGCAGCCTCTTGGTGTTGAGCGAACAACTTGTGCTTTTGAAGTTGTGGAGAAACAATTGACTTGACAAATGCAGCCCATGAAGGATATATGCCATCAGTGAGATAATATGCCCTATCATTTCCGTGCCCATTTACGATGTAACTAACATTTGGTGCTCGACCTTCCAAGATATCACTAAAAACTGGAGATCGGTGGAGTACATTAATATCATTACACGTACCTGGTGTTCCAAAGAAAGCATGCCATATCCATAAATCATATGATGCAACAGCTTCCAAGATGATTGTTGGTTTTCCACTTCTCCCAGCATATTGCCCAGCCCCATGCATTAGGACAAATTTCGGGAGACATTTTGCGATGTTTGGACTTGTTCAAAAATAGGATCTTAATTAAGATCCGGAGAAAATTGAGAGTGTTGTGCGTTTGAAAATTCCTCAGAATTTGAAAGAGAAGGATTAAAATAAGATCCAAAATTTGGATAATCTTGAGAGTTTGAAAAAAAATTGGGATAATTTGGATCATAATAGCTAGAAATATTAGATGATAAAAGAGAGAATTTTAGTTTGTGTTTTAAAATAGCTCGATATTGGACTCTATTTAATACATATTATCTTCAATATCTACAAATCTAATTATATCACACAAAAAATTACAAACAACCAATACAATTTTGACACTTGGCATATAAATCTATCATATTATATTGGTGACCTTGGGTTGGTCATCCAACCAATGTCACGACATTTGAAAGGCTTTGCATTATTTTATTATTAAAAAATTTGACATTTTGCTGTGACATTTTGTTAGAAAGTCACCAATGAAGGTAGCCTTTCAAACCTTTGATTTTTTTTTTTTTTGTTCTTGTTGTTTACTTGGAAGTTTCCTTAGCTATTGTGTAAAGTGGGTAATATGCTAAAATGATTCCAGATCCAAAAGATTATCATCTTTATATGGCAGTTTTTTTGTGGTTGCCTCCATCTATCCCCTGATGTCATATTGTATTTCTTTTACAAGAACTTGTTTTGGTTTTTAGTAGAATTATATTTTGACCTAAAACGTGTTTTGAGTATGGGCCCTTGTAAGTGGTGATGGAGATTGATGGTGGTTTATTATTTCATATGTGTATGTTTCCAGTTAGATTAATTTTTTTGTTATAAATCCAACCTCGATATTGCAATTTGCAAGTGTATCTTGTATTTTAATATGTTGATCAGTTTTGATATAAAATCATGTGGCATATGCTAAAAGATATACTTAGATGATATTTGCGACATGTAAGGGTTGTGAATTCCAATTATTTATAGATTAGAGATATGATGATGTATTATAGGATTTTATTTGGTTATTTTGTGGGTTGCTTTTGTATGTAGAACTCTAAATTTAATAAATGATAAGAAAATATATCAATCAAGATTAAAGTATATAAGAAGTCAAGCCTTTGAATTGAAAGGTAACACACCTACCTTCAAAAAAAAAAAGGTAACACACCTGTGTGCAACT
This sequence comes from Galeopsis tetrahit, assembly GCA_963675135.1. Classification (NCBI taxonomy): domain Eukaryota; kingdom Viridiplantae; phylum Streptophyta; class Magnoliopsida; order Lamiales; family Lamiaceae; genus Galeopsis; species Galeopsis tetrahit. The sequence goes on from OY776121.1 coordinate 86,226,604, forward strand.
CAAGGGGAAACTATTAAACTAAGACCTTTTCTTCTTCTTCAATCAAAATTCCCTGTTACTTTCACGTATAAAACAAACTTGTTTGCATCACTAAGATTTGGTCAATTTTCTAAGAAACCAAATGTAAATATTGGGCCTTCAACAGCTCAGCCGGCCTCTCTTTCTTAATCTAAACATTTAAACATTCTACACACGTATATACTATATATATCACTTGATTTTGGTTAATCAGTATAAGTTGATTCTCCATAGATGACCAATATGAATAATACTAGTTCCAAACATGGCTTCTCTCTCCTCAATTCTTTCAAAATCTGTCGTCCAAAGAAGGCTTCTGCAATGATCAAAAGCCCATCATCACACAAAGCATTCGACATTTCGTACCCCAGTTTTCCCGATCCTCCACCATCCACACCAGCAAGCATCACCCCGCCACCATTCAGAATATCATCTGAAAAAACGAGAAAGAAAAGTAGTCCGTCTCCAACTCAGAGTCTTCCATTTAAAGAGAGTAGTAGTAGTAGGTTTGTGGTGGTGAAGAGGTCTGAGGATCCGTACGAGGATTTCAGGAAGTCGATTTTAGAGATGATTGTGGAGAAACAGATATTTGAGGCAAAGGAGTTGGAAGAGCTTTTCATCACCTTCCTTTCACTCAATTCAACTCTGCATCACAAAGTCATTGCACAGGCTTTCACTCACGTCTTGAACCATGTTTTCTGTGGATAATCCCATCTTTAGTTTCATCCCCAACAAATTCTTTTATTATACTAGTGTCAGATAAGTACATGCCGATATCTACATTTAGTCTTATCATGTTCGTCTTGTGTTAGCACGAATTTTAATTGTTTCGTACTTATATTTTGTCTTATCATGTCGTTATCATGTCGACACAAAAACATGAATTGTCACCCCTAACTCAAGGAATGTACTAGTGCAACCAAATCTCAACCTTCTTAGCATAAATGATACTCACCCGCCCAATAGACTGATGAAAAATAGTAATTAATTAGTTTAAAAGAAAAAAATAGATAAAGACGGAGTACAATTTGATTCATCTTACAAGTTACTACAACTTACAACCCGTCTAACATACACGACAAAATCTCAAAATAAACAATTGAACAAGCTCTCTGCTCTCCATTACTCAAGTACAGTACAACATTAATTTTTAAAAAATGTGGTCTGTAAAGAATGTAATTGGACAGACAATATTTGTACGAATCTACAACCAATCTTACATTTGTTTAGGTGCATCAGACTCAGCCTCTGGAGCAGCTTCGTCATCATCAAAATATTTGACATTGCAGAGCTGTCCACCAGCCTCATCTGCAAACCTAATCTTCCTCTTCTCCCTTGGCGAAGTATCCTCCGAAGCACGTGTGCTCTCTGGAGTCATTTTCTACAGTTAAACAGTATATTAGGAGACGTTACGATTAACCTCTAAAATAGAGCATGCAAGAACAGAAAGAGTAGAATGAGAAGGGAAAAATACCATTATTTTAATTCAAACTTATGATTAATCTCTAAAATAGAGCATGTAAGAATTGAAAGGGTAGAATGAGAAGGGAAATACCATTATTTTACAGAAACGGGTGCAGTCCCTCGTTATCATGGACATATACCGTTTACCCATTTCCTCAGCTTTTGTAGCATTAGTGATGGCCAACTTCACCTGGGGAGAAGAAAGAATATATATTGATCAAAATGCTCTGCAGTTATAAGAATTTTCACAATGGTTAAGCATTTTTTACTGCAGGGCCATCATCAACTTCAATTAATAGACTCAATAATTAAATCAACTAGAAGATGCAAAAAAATTGAACTTTGATAGTATAAGGCATCACCAAGAAAATATTTCAGAAAAGAAATGGCTCAAAAAAAGAAACTACAAAAGAGAAAGACAGATGAAAAATAATTGGCATATACTGTAATATGTACCAACTACAACAATAGTAAAGTATCAAGAGATTTTCAAGATTTTACATTTCCAATTCTAGCTCTAAGCAATGTAACAAATACCATTTCGCAATAAGGATTTATTCTATTGGAATAATGATTTTTACCATACCAACTTCAATAACTAAAATTTTGTTTCTGATTAGGCTACAGAGTAATGAAAATGCATGGTGCCCTAACAGAAAACAATCATATAAAACTTAAAATATGCATTTAAGAATGGAGATGGGAGCATACATACCTCATCTGCATCTTTTTTTAGGGAAGCATTGCGATAACCTTCAAAAAGTAATTTTTGTTCGACAATGTCCTTCATGGATTTCAACTCCTTCATCAGCTTCTCAGCAACAGTCTCTATGTCTTGTGTCTGACGCTGTGAGAATGCAATAGCACCTTCAGAACAACCTTGCACGGTCGTGAATGCACTACTGATGTTTGGAAATGTGCGTGAAAAACGAGAACCCTCAAGATTCCCTTTGGCAACCAATGAATGTGATTTCCTTATAATACGTCTGGGGCCTTTCCGCTGGCTAACCTCCCCAGAATGTCTACGATGGACCATCACTTCATCATTCTGGATATTGGATTTGGGAGATGAGTTGCGCTTCTGGATATTGGATTTGGGAGATGAGTCGTTCTTCTCGGTTTGGTTTTCAAAGAACTTCTCCTTGCATTCTAAAACAACTGCAATCATTGAAAAAGATGGTCAAGGAAAACATGGAGACAAATAAAATTAGAAGATAAAAATAGAAGTATGCTTTAAGACAGTGGACACATTTTCAAGAGCCTTATACAAGAGCTTTGATGAGCACTGCGAAGTAATTAGTTTTATATTGAGCTTTGATGAGCCTTATACAAGAGCTTTGATGAGCACTATGAAGGTTAAAAGTATAGCAAAAGTTGAGGGAAATCTGCTTTTTGCTTACTATTTCGATTGGAATCATTACAATCTTCATCAGAACTCAACGCCAATCGCAATTGCTCTTGAGAAGATGGAGGGAAGGCCTGTAGATTTACATCAGTTAATTTTAAAATCCCAGCAGCTATATGTAAAACTAAATATATCATGCAGAAAATTACAATTACCTTACGTGATGAAATGAGTCTTTCAGAAGGTTGGTGTGTTTTTAGTGACAAAATTTTCTCAGCACTACTACATGTCATGTTCTCTAAAGAGGCCTTTGGAATGTCCACAGCCTTCACTAACTCATCTTCAATATGACTTGGAGAGTTCAATTCATTCGTCACAATTGGACATTTTGAAGGTTGCTCCTTATCAACTATAGTTATTGAAGGAGTGACTGAGACCGGGTTGGGGTCACAGTTATTGTCAAGGCTACTCTGAGAATCATTTGGCTCATTCGTAAAATCTGCTTCATTTTGTTCCACAGCCTTCACTAACTCATCTTCAGTATGACCAAGAGACCTCAATTCATTCGTCACAATTGGACATTTTGAAGGTTGCTCCTTATCAACTATAGTCTTTGAAGGAGTGACTAAAACCAGGTTGGGGCCACAGTTATTGAGAAGGCTACTCTGAGAGTCATTTGGCTCATTCGTAAAATCTGCTTCATTTTGTTCCACAGGCTTCACTAACTCATCTTCAATATGACCTAGAGAGCTCAATTCATTCGTCACAATTGGACCTTTTGAAGGTTGCTCCTTATCAACTATAATCTTTGAAGGAGTGACTGAAACCAGGTTGGGGTCACAGTTATCGTCAAGGCAACTCTGAGAGTCATTTGGCTCATTAGTAAAATCTGCTTCATTTTGGTCCACAGCCTTCACTAACTCATCTTCAATATGACCTAGAGAGTTCAATTCATTCGTCACAATTGGACATATTGAAGGTTGCTCCTTATCAACTATAGTCTTTGAAGGAGTGACTGAAACCAGGTTGGGGTCACAGTTATTGTCAACGCAACTCTCTGAGTCATTTGGCTCATTCGTAAAATCTGCTTCATTTTGGTCCACAGCCTTCACTAACTCATCTTCAATATGATCTAGAGAGCTCAATTCATTCGTCACAATTGGACATTTTGAAGGTTGCTCCTTATCAACTATAGTCTTTGAAGGAGTGACTGAAACCAGATTGGGGTGACAGTTATTGTCAACGCAACTCTCTGAGTCATTTGGCTCATTCGTAAAATGTGCTTCATTTTTATCATAAGGAACAATAGCCATATCAGGAACTTGAGTGCCAGAAATACATCTTTCCTCAGGCATATCTTCTGAGCTGGAAGAACTTCTGGAATGATTGCACAGATCTGCATTTGGTTCCTCAGAAAGCGACTCTTTACAGAGATGTGAGTCTTGAGTCTCTCTTTGCTTCCCAACTTCCACACAAGGTAAATCTAGAGACTCTCTGTAAGCACTTTCTGGGGGTTTAAACGTGACACTAGTTTCACCCCTTAAAAAATGAATAGACAGAGGAACGTCATCCTCCAAATCATCGTAATTAAATTGATTAACACTTTCTGTGTTATATTCATTTAGAACCCTCTTCTGGCCAAGATTTGATGCATCATTAAGTCCAATGGATGAAGCATGGAAGTTTTTAATCAGGCATCCTATTGGCTCATTATCTGGATCCTCGACTTTGATACGAATAACTACAGCAGGTACACAACTAACTCGAGGAGAAATAGCAACGTCAATGGTTGAAGAGGAAATAGCACACTCTTTCAAGCGTTTTCTTTTAACTTTTGAGGTCATGGAATGCTTAGATTTCCAATTAACGAGCGGCTCATTAAGATCGGAATCATCTTGTGCTGCTTTTTCATTTTCATCATCCTTTTGTAAATCCTCATCAATTGGAATACGTTTCCTTTTCTTTTTTAACAACCGTTTCTTGAGCTGTTTCAATGTGGTGTCATCATCTGAGCAATGGGGAGAAAAATCATCAATCTCAGTGTTATTCTCCCATAATGTCCTATCAGCCACCAGAAAACATGGTCTTTCGTGTTCAACCTGTTGGTGGTCAAAAACCAAACCTGAAGGAGAAATTTGTAGCCTTTTGGCATCGTCAGCCTCATATATATCCATTAAATTCTTGGATCTAATAACTGGCCTTCCATTGGAATTTTGATTGGACACCTTTTGAACCAACCCTCCTTTAATAGTTTGGATAAAATGATGAGTATCACAAGTCCTTAGCTCCATTGTTGCAGAAATAAAGAAACAAACGTGCTCTGTCCAATCACGAGTACAAACGACAGCACCAAAACACTGACAGATCAGCCAAAATAAAATGATTCAATACATTTGGTAATGTGTGCTGCAAAATCAGACTGTAGAGAAAGGTGGGCGTATTAAATGAAAAAAAACATATATCTTTTTCAAGTTTCAATTACGAAACTAGCAGATTATCTCTAACCTATTGATTCAAGCAAAAAAAAAATATATCATTGAGCAGAGACTTGACATATAATCCAGAGAGTATAATAATTATAAATGCTAATATGTAAGAATATCATTTGGAAAAAGAGTAACCACATGCATGACATAAACACTGTCTATAGTACCTATTTTACCCTAAAAATGGTTAAATACCTTGACCAAAACACACAATTCAAGGACGTTGAGTGATCACTGCCAGATGATTGCCGCATACCCAAATATATATATATATGCTAACACGTGGACCACTAGAAGAGAGATCCTACGCACTTCTAGTCTTCCACGAACACTAGTGATCAGCTGTTAGACAACGCTCTAATCCATAGCCATATATCATTTTGATGCTGACCACCTTTAGTCTCCTAAAAATGTTGCAGTTAATATTATGGACTAGGCTTTTTGAACAATTTGGATGATCTACCTGGTTATTAAAATTTCGTACCGTAGAGATTAGGGTTTATATAATGACAAAGGAATCTGATCGACCAAATGACCTGAGCACAGAGGACAGCCAAATCACAATGGTTGAAACTTATCTACTATTCTACCCTCATTTAAATTCAGTCCAACAGAAGAAAGCACACATAAAATGACATAGAAGTTCAAAAAGAGGCAGCCCATATACCAAATTGAGATTTCCTAAAATGCGGCGGCCCACGTGTAAAAGTAAAACACTGCAAAGTTAATGTGACCACTGACCAACACTGAAACTCCTTAACAATTAACATGTGCGAGAATTGATAATTTCCAGCATACTATAATAACTAAATATGCCAAAAAAATTAAAAGTAAGCTAGAGAAGTTCAGATCATCAAATTGAGACCTCCTAAAATAAGGCGGGCCACGTTGCAAAGTTAATATGACCCACATTGAAACTCCTTAACGAGAATTGATCAATTTCCAGCATACCGTAATAACTAAATATGCCAAAAAAAATAAAAGTAAGCTAAAGAAGTTCAGATCATCCAATTCGGAGTCCCCCAGCCTAACCCCAAAAATCAAAACAATTGCCTTGAGGATAGACTTCTGCAGATCTGGTTCGAATCAATATTTGAGTGTCAAATCTTATACCTAACTCTCCTAAATCTTCCGACAAATGAATCACCATAACACAATTCGTGTTGAAAAATGACAAAGACCGGAAACTATATTCAATAAAAAAAGGTTTAAAAAAAAAAAAAACTAACCTTTTTTACAGCCAAAAGCTTCGTCCACCGGTCAATGAGCTCGTTAATTTGGATGCTTATCACAAGAGGAAGGATGAAGATCCAAGAAATCAGCTCAAACAGCAGAACCCTAAGATTTTGTAAGAATCCGGACAAAGTGAGTGAGAATTTGAATTTGATATGAAACGCGAACAAGTGAAGATGTAGTGCCGCAAAAATAACCTAGAAAGAGAGAGAAAGGAATTTGGGGGTGCGAGATTTATTTGTATGGTTTTATACAAATGGCTTGGCGGGAACTAAATGGGATTTGCCTTTTCTGTAAACGCCGCCCATTGTGCTTAAGTTGGGAAAATACAAAAATAATCTCCCAAAATATAAATCATGGAATTAGGGTACAATGTTCAAAAAAAGTAAAAAAATGGTATGAAATTAGTTCACATATTTGAGATTCTTCAACTTATTGATTATATTCAATGAAAATCTAAATGAATCTTGTATACAAATATTTTTAGAAATTTTTGTAGATGAGTACAAAAAGGTTATGTGATCTAAGTTCATAAAATGTAACTTTCGAAATAACGTGTATATATTTTGGATCATAACAAAGAATCTTTTATTTTTCAATAAAATTGTACATTACTTGTGTTTTTCTTATGTGTGTTTTTTTTTTTACATGATTTCAATACATTTTCATATGTTATATGGTTTATCTTAAAATTGATGGAGGTTTAGTTTTCTGTTGTATAGATTTAAAATTAGTACAAATCACTAATCGAATTAACTCAATCTGTCTGAAATTATGGATCTTATATGATGTACGTTTATTTTCATTCTTCCACGTGTTCACTTATTGTTCTACTTCTCTCGCGATGAATATTTTTAAATCTAACGAGTACTATTGATAAATAGTATGGATAAAGGACTATCACTATCTTGATCATCATAATCTTTCAACAATATAGTTTACCCTTAAAAAAGATTCATCATCATTGTTCTCTCCCTTTTTTTTTTTTAATATATTCACATTTGTGGTCATTTTTATTGATAAAATTGTTAAAGTTTTCTCATAAAATTGGAAGACAATAATTTGTTTAAACTAAGTGTGAGAATTGTTTAGAAATAAATTATTTTCACCATCTCTACACAAATTCTTTTCTACCGACGAAGTGAAATAGGATTGGCCTTTCATGATAAAGTATTACGGAGTACATATTTTTCTTTTGAAAACATCATAAGGGATAAGGGGACCGTTATATTATTTTTTTTATTTTGCAATCGTGACATGACCTTTTTAAAAGTATATATATATATTACAGAAACTAATAGACATCATAAAATTATTGGTTTTTATGCAATTAACCCCCAACAATATAAAGCATTAAAAAGTACTCCGTACTCCCCCATATCATCTCAGTAAAACATTCCTTTTTTTATAATCCTCTTCACATTTTATTATATTCTTATCTCCCTCAATTACATATATCTATTTATTTTATTATATTTTTTAACCTTTGTATCCAAAATTCATGATTATAGGAGGCAATATATAAATAGTTGTAGTGGTTTGAAGTCTAAACTTCTACATCCACCCTTGGTAAACAAGCGAAGTTGGGTAATGAGTTTCAACTAAGTTAATAATTGATTTACTAATGTTAAATCATATTACAACTTCTTTTTTTTTAAATGCATGTAAATGTTTGTTTGCTCGACCACTTTGTAGAATTTTTGTAACCTTTAAAATTTAATTTGTATTTATAGTGTAAACTTAAATGTTACCGTTGGAGAACACATTCAAATTCATAATCATCCTTGAGATTTGCTTGGAGTATTTTTTATTTTTTATTTTTTCTATCATAGATTTGTTTGGAGTATGTAACATATAATACTTGTGTAAGTCTACTTTATAGATGTACGTTGTATCAATACACTAGTTAATGTAATTTAAATGTATTGCTCTGTAGAAATAAATTGTGAATTGTGAATTATGAATTTTAAATATAAAATATTTTATACATTAATCACACCCTTTTAAGTATAATAAAAATTTCCCGTAAAAAAAAAAAAGTAATAAAAATATCAATACGAAAAAAATGATTTAAACTGTAATGATGTCACTAATAAGGTACTATAAAAAAGACGTGGTTCTATTGCAATTTGCAAATCATATGAAAGACAGAAAGAGAGATGCCAGTAACCTCGTAAATACTCTCACTTTTTAAACTTAATACTGTTGTCCAATTTAAATACTGTCCATTTTTAATACTGTAATATATTTCTATGAAGAAATATTTATTTTTTATAGATTTCTTTTACTTGAGGTGGTGTTTGGTTAAAAATTGTGGTGAACTAAATTTATCTTAAGATTGAAGGTGTTATAAATTAATATACGAGAATTAATTCTCAACTTCTCTACAAGTTTAAACTTTTAGATGAGACGAATTCTTTCATGGTATCAGAGTTATAAGACTCACGCCCACATGTCCTTCCAAACCTCTTTACAAGTTTGGATTTTTAGATAAGACGGAATTCTTTCAAATTAATAGAAGGAAGTGAATTGGATTGGTCCACAAAACTATATATATATATATATATAAAAACAGAATAGACTTATGAACAGGCATGTCAAACAATAATAATTAGATGTACAATTATCATTAATCCAATAAAAAATCCTATCATAAAAAAAAAAAAAATCTTAAAAATCAAATAAAACAAATGTACAAAATGGTCGTCCCAATTTTTTCGCACTCTTTTGCCATAAATTTATTATTTGTCTAAATAGTAAATATAATTAGAATATTTTCTTGACAAGAGTAAATATAATTAGAACAGAATGTTTTTTTTTCTTTCAAAAATTTCATAATTAAAATGTATATATTGAATTTGCCATTTGGTTTTTTCAAAATATTTTGTGTTCGAATTCTTCTAATCTTTTAAACATTTTGAAATTAAATTGTATTGTAACTATTTTCTTTTTCTTTAATCATTTAAATAAGCTTATTAGTAAACAATAAATTGTTTGTGAGTAAAGTACATTTAATCCAGGAGACACAATATAATTCAAAAAACAGTTACCTATTATTTAAGAATCTAAAATTTGTATATTTTGTTCATTTAAGTACTTGACATTCAAGTTATATTTGTAGATATTAAATAAATATTACTCCCTCCGTCCCTTATAACTTGAAAACACATTATTTTTTTGGCACATGTTTTAATGTACGAATTGTTCGTGGGGTAGTAGAAACTTTTCAATTTTATAAATAGTAAAAATGTTTTTTTAGTGTAAATAAAGTGATGACATTTGATGTAATATTGAGATGTTTTGAGGAGATAATTACAATGTTTTTTTTTTTTACTATTTTAAGTATATGTCATTAAGTAAGTGGCATTCAAAATAACAAAATGAGTCATCGAGTAGGGGACGTAAGGAGTAGTAAAAAATAAATACGAAGTATTTAACTAATGTAGACACGTAACAATAATAACAATTTTATTATTAATAACATACTAATATTTATATATTAGAAAATTTCATATTCCGTGCAACGCACGGGAGAAATACTAGTAATAATTATATTTAAATAGAGATTGATAAGTAGATGTAGATATAATTTCATGTCAAATTAAAAGTAATGTTTTACGAAATAATATTTTATTAGTGGGTAAAAAAATAATAGGAGAGGGAACTAGTGCTGTTATTCGAACCGAGCCTTAACGAGACTCGGCTCGGCTCGTTAAGGCTCGGCTCGTTAAGGCTCGACTCGTTTAGCTTAATGAGCCGAGCTCGAGCTTGTTAAATACTCGATTTACTAACGAGCTCGACTTGTTAGGATCAATAATTAAATTTTTGTAAAAAATTCCATTAGGCTCGTTAGACTCGTTAACGAGTCGAGCTCAATTTTTAACTCGGTAATGTTATTGAGCTCGAACCTCAAATACTCGGTTCGAATAACAGCTCTAAAGGGAACTGAGTGTATGAAAGAAAAGTGAAAGAGAGAGAGAGAATGAGATAAAAAAGAAATAGATGGGTAGATGTATTATAAGAGTAAATTGATATTTGAATTGGAGGAAATCGAAATAGATTGGATTGAGAATGACCAATCCAAATCCGAATTAGTCATTTCCAAACTAAACAACCTAGTGTTTAGTTAGAGATTATGATGGATTGAATTGTAATTGAGGTTGAAAAAAATTGTTTTGAGCAATCCATAAATAATACTTCCTCCGTCCCAAGATTTTATGCACACTTTTCTTAACGGGCGTCCCAACATTTTTTGCACACTCCAAAAAATGAAACAACTCATATAATTTTTACCAATAATACCCCTCATTTATTTTACCTTCTTTTCCCTTTAGTCAAATCTCCCATACTTAAATCAATGAATTACCAATAATACCCCCTTTATTTTACCTTGCACATCACTTTATTCAATTTTCTTAATCTCCGTGCCAGTCAAAGTGTGCATAAAATTATGAGACGGAGGGAGTAATTATATTTAAATTGTATGGATTGAAATTGAAAGTAGGACTAACTATGTCAAACTAAAAGCAACAAAAATAATACACCCTCCGTCTCACAACTGTTTGCACACTTACCTTATTTGTTCGTCCCACAATTGTCTACACTCATAAAATGAAACTCTTTCATAAACCCCACCCTCACAATATTCAAATATTTACACAAAATGTCATTACTTTTACTCTATTTCCGATCACATTTCTACTTTATCCATATAACATTACAAAATTACTCCCAACACTCCACTTATTACACTTTTTTCTTAAAAATTGTGTCCTTGTGGTGCAAACACTTGTGTAACAGAGAGAGTAATATGATTATATAAAAATACTACTATAGTAAAACCTCTAAAAAATAATACTCTATTATTAAGGAATAAACTCTCTTTAGGAATAAAAATTCATGGTCCAAACTTGGGACCAGTTATAATTTGGAATAAACTCCATATTGTCATAATTCATATTTTTTCAAGTCCCAACATAAAGAAATACACCTCCATTTAGGAATAAATCATAACAATATATATAATTTTACAATAGATTTAAGTTGATTTAAAATACTTGTTCAAGGTTGATTGTGACAATGATTTAATCTTTTGTGTTGTAACCTTATCCTTCAACTTGAGTGTGCGCATTAGCTCGTTCACATGACCACCTTCTTGTTGAACCCAAAACATTTTCAACTTGTGGAGTAAGCTTAAAGCTTCTTCACATGAAACTTTTTGTATTTCTATACTATCATCATCTGGATTATTTTCCTCATTTTCTTGCACATCTTCACACGAATTTTTTCACTCATTTAAGTTCTCTTTTATATTTTTGGTGCCATTATATGCGTGAAGAAAATGTTGATTTGATGTAATTGATAAAAAAAAAATGTATTATACATAGTATTTATAGATGAAAAAATTAAAGCAATCAAAAGCAAGTACATGCATCTATGGTGGGTGACTTTTGAGTATTGTCTTTTCATATTACGTGAGTAAATTAGTTCAATTAAGTTCAACACATTACATCATGTACATGTATCTACTAATTATACCATTATATAATATACATGCATTTAAAAAAAAAAACCTTATAACTCTATTTAGGAATAACCCCCATTTATGAATATTTTTTTGTGGTCTCAAGGATATGACTATAGAGAAGTAAATTTTTTTGTGGTCCCAAGGATATGACTATAGAGAAGTTTTACTGTATATATAAATATAAATGTATTACTCCCTCCGTCCCACACTCCCACAATTGTTTGCACACCCATAAAATGAAACTCTCTTATAAACTACACACTCACAATATTGAGGAAATTTTTTTTTTGGTCCTGTAAGTTTAGAATATTCCAAAATAAATCCTTTAAGTTTCAACTTTACAAAATACGTCCTTTAAGTTTTAATTCAGTCCTTTTTTATCCAATTTCAATCCTTTATCTTTGGAAACCCTTAAATTTATTCAAATAAAATTAGGCTTGACGTACATTTTAAATTGACAACGTATTTATAAATCAAAACTTCATTTCAATTTTTTTTGACAACATCAAATCATATTGTTAAAATCAATTAATTATAAAATTATGTATATAATTTAAATATAATTATAAAAAATACAAAAATTAAATTTTCAACCAAATAATAATACACTGTAAATTTTGAAATTTAAAAAATAAAATTGAACTTTCTTTTGGAAATTTTTATTTGTGTTGGCAGGTTTTTCAGGAAAAATCGAAGCCCATCATCATCATCGAACTTTCTTTTGGAAATTTTTATTTGTGTTTGCAAGCTTTTCAGGAAAAATCGAAGATAAAAAATACAGAAAATATATTTAAATAAGAAAAGATGTGTATTATATTTAATTTAATTAAATATATTAATAAGATTATTTATTTTAAATTATAATTTCCTGAGTGATAATTTTACACGATAACTCACTAATCTGGTCTATATAAATATATGGGTACAAATAATAGTAGTGTAAAATTTGAAATTAAAAAAAATATATTGATCTATATATAATTCTAAAAAATGAAAAAGTTATAAAAACACACCACAAATATAAGTTTTGTACCCTAAAATAAAATAAAAATATTCAAATGAAATTTTGTTCCATAAATACGTTGTCAATTAAAAATTGATTGTAGGCCTAATGTTATTTGAATAAATTTAATTAAGTTTAATTCATTGAGTTTTTTTTAATTATTTTAATTAATTTTAATTGTTTTCAAAGATAAAGGATTAAAATTGAATAAAAAAAGGACTAAATTGAAACATAAAGGACATATTTTGTAAAGTTAAAACTTAAAGGATTTATTTTGGATTGTCTTAAACTTATAAGACCAAAACAAATAATTCCTCCACAATATTCATATATTTACACAAAATACCATTACTTTTACTCTCTTTCCAATCACCTTTTTACTTTATTCATATAACTTTACAAAATTACCCCTCAACATTCCATTCATTACATTTTTTTCTTAAAAAATGTGTCCATTTTAGAATGCAAATATTTGTGGAATGGAAGGAGTATATAAATTAAAATGTATTTAAATATTTGTGATGGATTGAATTGGGATTTGGGTAATCCATGAATAGTAATTATGTGTAAGTTGTGTTTGGTTAAGGATTGAGAAGTAGAGATATACTCCCTCCGTTTTTTTATACGATGTTTTAGACTTTTTTTCTTGTGCATAAATATAAGATGTTTTAGACTTTTTACAATATTTATTCCAGTTATGCCCTTCCTTAACTTTGGAAAGAATTGAAATTTAATGTGTATTATGAAATGAAATTAATGTAATTAAAAACCTTCTTTATTATCTAAGGGTATATTTGTCAAAATATACCCTTTCTTAATTCTAATAAAATTTTCTAAAACATCTTATAAAAAAAAAACGGAGGGAGTATTTAACTTTATGTCACATAAAAAATGATGTTAAAACATTTTATTATTGTTAATAGTGAAAAAAAAAGTAAGAGAGAGAAGAAAGTAGGAGATAAAATGAGTGTGTGAAAGAAAAGTAAGAAAGAGAAGAAAGCAGAAAAGAGAAAAAGGGATTATATTGTATAAAAATAGGTTAATAGATGCATTATAGGTGCAAATTGATATTTAGATTGAAATCCGGATTGAGAGCCAATCCAAATCCGGATTGAGCCAATTCAAACCCGGATTGACCAAAACAAACACCGGCTAAATGTCTAAATTTGATGGCAGGCAAGCTAGGAGCCTAGGAATTCCAGTCAAGTCCCCAGAATTAATTAAGTGGAAATTAAAATGAGCGAATCCCTAATACTGCCAGGAAAACGGCGGAAATTAAATTGAGGGGCAAAAATAAAATAAATGGGGAAGAAGATTTCCAGTGTGGTGGCCCCTAGGCGAGTACTGTGGGCTTTAAGGAACCATTTGAACCTTGTGCTATTATTTGAGTACCCTCTCAGATACAAAACCCACCAAACAAAAACCACATTTCACCAAACTCCAACCAGAAAATGATGAAGGCGTCGTTCAAAGCTAGATATGAGCCCGACAAAGCCGCCGCCGCCGCCTCCACAGTCTCCTTTAACGCCGGCGACTTCAAGCTCCGAGCTTCCATCACCGATGCCACCGTCGTCAACGGCCCTAGCATGAACGGCCTAGCTGTAGCCGTCGAGAAACCCGGCTTCTTCATCATCGATTACAACGTTCCCAAAAAGGTAAACCCTAATTATTAACTATTTTGAGCGCTGTATTCGTTTACGTTACAACCTTATACTTCTCATCTTCTGGTAAAATTAATACATTTAATCAACTGAAAAAATAATTTATTCGATAAAATTAATACACAGATTTGGATGTCACGCGAATTTTAAGCTAGTTGTGTAAATTAGTTTTGACATTAATTCGCCTATCAAACACAAAAATAGTTTTATTCCATTGGTGCTTTCATTTGCAGGATTTTAGGTTTCAATTCATGAATACTATTAGGGTGGCGGAGAAACCGTTGAATTTGACTTACATTCACAGCAAGGGCGATGAGCGAACGATATTGGATGGGGCTTTGGTGATTGATTCAGCGAATAAGGTTTCTGTGAATCACGTTTTCGGCACTGGGAATGCAAAATTTAAGTATAATTATGTACATGGAGGGTTGACAACTTTTGAGCCCAGTTATGATTTGGGGAAGAACGCGTGGGATTTTTCTGTTTCGCGCAGGGTTTATGGGAATGATCTGCTCAAGGCTACCTATCAAACGTCTAGCAAGAATTTGGGGCTTGAGTGGACACGGAGTTCAAAGATGAATGGTTCATTTAAGGTAAATGCAGTAGTTCTTTTGGTCCCTGTTGTTAAAAACTTAGTGAAAGACTTGTTTCGTTCTAGTAGTAATACCAACTATGTAGGAGGATTTAATGGTGAATCTACTCCCAGGAAAGGAAATACTAACAGATTGCTGTTTTTATTGTGTTGATGCTTCTTGATAATAAACCTTCAGCACTTGTTGAAAACTTTCAGGTTTTATTTTTTATTTGACCAAATTCAGTGGAAGAAGGGTTTGGGAGATTCTTAATTTACTGAATTAATTCTAATAGCAGTTGAAAATTTACAGATTTTTGACCCGAGTTGAATAGTATCATAGTGCTGATGCCTTATTACTGCTGAAGTGCTGAGTATGATTGATTTTGCTGCATCATTCTTCTGGGATTTAATACACATGAAATTTTGTGTTGGTTTTGCTGCACTTTTGTGATGCCTTCCAAATTTCAATTTCTAGCTCTCATACTAGTGCTCAACAGAAAGTAACGTAGAAGATGTTTATGTAGCCGTAGAAGACTCAAAATGTTGATAAGACGAACAATGAACTTAATGCATCTCTGAAATTTATTCAGCTGTAGTGGACAACTACTCATGTAATAAACTTGATGGTTGGCCTGTTCTTGTACTGTATAACCCTTGTGTGGTTATTATCAAACTTGTTATTATACTCTACAACTATAAGCTATAAGCTGTGTGTGGTGATATTTCCAAAACCTGAGCTATAAATGCTAGTCTTGCATCTGTTGCCTTTAAATGTTGAGTCGGCTTTGTCATAGTGTCACTTACACTTTAGATAGTACTCCAGCAGATTATGTGTTTTTTGCTACAGGTAATATGAATGCGTCCACTTTTGGGACTTGCTTGCTTTTAACGAAGATTTGGGGCACTATTTTTAATTCTGTTATCAACAGTTGCTTTTGTGCTCGATTCTATATTCTGAAGTTGGCACTTATATAATTTCTAATGACACCAATTAACCAACTAGTGTCTTGCTTTAATGGCTGTGAACTCTAAACTATGTACAAGTAATGCTAATATTGTGTGCTTTGTCTAACTTATTTATCATCTATGCAGATTTTAGCGTCCGTCGATTTAGCAGAGGAACGAAAAATACCAAAAATATGTGCTGAGACTAGCTGGGACTTCGTTATGTGATCTACAATCTTTTGCTACATCTGATGCAACAGTTCAATATGGAGAATAATCTCATGTATGATGTAACAAAGGGTATATTTTTGTGCGTTTAATCATCACATTTTATACTGTTTGATTTTGCAATGTGCTTGCTGACAAATTGCAGCAAACTTTTGGCCATTGTTATTTAAATTATTTGGATTCCAACTTCTGCAAATTGTCTTGAGAAGCGTCACCAAATTATTGCACTTTCTAACAGCCTCATTCACACTGCTTTGGAACCTTTGTGCATCAAATTATAGTTGGTCTTATGTGCAATAGGAACACATACTAATATGGATCTTTACGGATAAGATGCATCAGTTCGATTCTCTGCATTATGTTTTTGTCTAGATTAATTCGACACTCTTAAACAATGAATAGTAATTATGAGTATTAATAAGTGACTCGTGGGCAAGAAATTTATAAGGGGCTGCCTATTTTAATTGAATTATATATATAGTATATTTTTTTTTAATTTGGTCTTATGTAAATGATTTTACCATGCACCTGGTTTATATCCTCATTGTATATTTTTATTTCATCCTTCACGTCTCATGTATTCCACCTCTCAATTTACTGATTCAATTTCAATATTTTCACTTTCTTTTATGGATTGTCTAATTTTTTTATTAGGCCATATTTTGAGACAATGCTTTAAATTATTATCAATGTATTTCATTAAGCCAATTACATTTTAGGTTAATAATAATAATTCCTATATACAAACTAAACATCTCAATAATAATTAACATACATTACCGCACCTGCTCTATTTTATTTGTCTTTTTAAAGAAATTTTTTTGTCCAAAAATAATTACTGGAGTATCATTTTTCAATAATATACTCCGTAGAATAATAAAATGTCATCATTTCGAATTTGTCCTTATATTTTTACTTTTACAACAATATGCATTAAATGTATGTAAATAAATGGGTAAAAATGACAAATTATACATATATTTATTGCTATTTTAAAATTTATTAATTCGTGCTAAATATGCTTTAAAAAAAAAGTACCATTCCTCATTACCAGAGACGGTGTAGGCCCCTCAGAATTTAAATTTTCTAGTATATAAATATTTTTATTTATATCTTCAATATATATAATTTTATTATTTTACCCCTTTTGTGGTATTATTATAAGAAATTTTTTGTTCGTGTTAAAGTGAAATTCTGAATTCTTCCATGCTTTATTGCTGTGAAATTACATTTCAATTGACAAACCATGCACCCTCAAGGACCTGGCCGGGATTGGATTTTTGCAAAGGGGGTGAATTGCAAATTGCTTATTATTTCATGTAGAAAATGAACTAACACTAAAATTAAAGGGGCAAATCAGAATTGTCTAATGCACCTTTTCGCGGTGAAAAGAGCCCGCTACTCCCTGAAATTTGAACCATTTCCCGCCAAATTTATGTCCCCAATTTATCTACGCATTCTTATTCCCTCTTCCCATTCCATCCAGAGTTAGGTCAAAAAAATGGATAGCGACGACGACTACCAGTCATTTTCACCGCCAAAGGAGCCGTCGCCGCCACTCAATCATCGGCGTCTGAAGCGTTTGAAAAAATCCAGTTCAAAACCCCCAGAGGATAAGTTTCCAGAATCTATTGATCCTCTCTTTCTTCAAGTGGATTTTGCTAAATTGGAAGCCTTGGAGAATGATTCCGAGCCTCAGCATCTTAGCGAATCGAATTCGCCCGAAGAGACAGATTTATCTCAAGAATCGCTGTTTCAAGGAATTGAAAACGAAGATAAAATGGATCTGGGGTCCGATGTAGAGGCTTCGAAAGCTAAGAGGGTTCTGGAGTTTGACTCTGAGGAGGTGGGCGAAGGTTTCGAAAATGGAAAGGCGATTGGAGAAGACAGCGAGAGTCTTGATCTGGAAAATAGCCAAAAAGAAAAAAATGGTCTAGGGGGTTTGTTTGAGGAAAAAGTAGACAAAGAGAAGAAGAAGAAGAATAAGAAAAAGAGAGAGTCGAGTGATAGCGTTGATGAGTTGAAGAACAATGAGGGGGCTTCTAACAAAAGGAGAGAGGAGAAGGTATTTGTATCTAGGTTTTCGTTAAAACTTTATAGCGTGGTTAACTTGTTATCTTAGTCAACAAATTGTTTGATTCTGATCTATTTTTTTGGTGATGCAGGAAAGAAAGACATACCTGAAGGAACTTCACGCTGAATCCCAGAGACTATTACGAGGTTTTTCATCCAACTTAAGTATTTTTGAGCTTATTGCTGTTTTAATTATCAATATCTTTTGTGCATATCTTAAAGTGTTTTTTTTTTTTTTGTTATTGTCTGACTGTCTAGAAACAAGAGATGCATCATTTAAACCTATACCAGTGGTGCAGAAGCCTATATCATCAGTTCTCGAGAAAATTCGGAAGCGAAAGCTTGAAATTACAAAGAAGTGGGTACTTTGCTTTTTGTCTGTTGTGTTTTTGTCTATTCACTAAACTTATATGTAATTTTTTTGGGTGTTAGGTCTACACTTGTACAGGACATTTCTCATGGTTGTGAGGGAAATATTATGCCAAGAGATGGATTGAAGAAATTTAATGTCTCTAATGAGGAAAGAACAGAAGAAGTTGAGCCAATGATAGTGGAAAATGACATGACTTCTAATTCTGTAGATACACAGAGTAGTTTGGATGCTCCCAGCATGGTTAATGATGAGGCTAAACGGGCAATCAATGAAAATGATCAAAACCAAGTGGTATGTATTCCATGTATTGTTTTTAATTTTATTGTATTTCTTTCCTGAAATTTATGTCTTAAAAATGCTCTTATGCTTTTCCATTGGTGTAAGTGATAATGCTGTGAATGTAGAGAAAAAGGAAACGGGTTAAGAATTATGTTACTTTTGTAAGCATTGATCACTGACCTGCAGTTTGGTTAAATTATTTGCTGAATATTTGATGTTTCTACCATGTTGCTGCAGTTGGAAAATGAAGAACCCACACCTCTATTTCGAGCTCCAGTAGATGATACTCAGGTTATTTTTCCAATTTTGCTTGTCAATCAGCTGCTATCACTGTTTGAAAGGCTTGCAAATATTTACTAAGTTGAAATATTTACAGGATCTTTTTGACGACTCAGAACCAAATTGTGCTATAGCTGTGCAGAATGATGAACAACTAAATAGCCCTTTGAAAGAAGATTATGCACCATCATTACTTGCTATGAACTTGAAGTTTGATTCCGCTCCTCTAGATGATAGGTTAGTATACTTGGGACAGGTTTATATATCCTGTTGGGGAAGCTTTTCCTTCATATACTTCATCTTCCAGTTTATCTTAATAAAAATCTCGTTCCTTGTTCTTTAGACATAACTACGTACAATGCAGATACAAAAATGTTTTATATTTTTACAATACTTTTGTCTAATTTTCACATTAATATTCAAATAAATTAACCTAAAATGACCAAAATTTAAATTTTCAGTTCTTCAGAAGAGGAGGACAATTACAAAGAGAACGTTGATCCTCGTCCTCTAGGACAACAACAAAGAGATGGCAGCTCTTCTCCAAAAGGAGATCCTGTAAAAAATTTCATTGATGAAGAAGCTGAGGAAGAAGATGACAGTGATAATGATCTTAATCGCTTCCAAGAAAATGAAGCAGCTGATGATCTTGATGATCTTGAGGAACTTAATGATATGATAGCTACTGACTATGAAGAAAGACCTACTGATAAAGAAAGGCGCAATGAGCTTCATCAGAAATGGCTTGAGCAACAAGATGCAGCAGGAACTGATCATCTTATGCAGAGATTGAAATGTGGTTCAGAACTCCGAGATGCGTTTGGTTCAGACAGTGAACCTGAAACTGACGAGGATGAAGAAGAACTTGATAAAGAAGCTGGAGAAGATTCTCTGCCACAAAAACCTAGCAGAGTAAACATTAAAAAGGCTAAACAGATAATTCTGGAGTCCTTTCTTGAGAAAGAAGACATTTATCTGTCTGATGAAGATGATGGCACACTGAGGAGGCATGCACAGCGCCTCATCAGAAAAGTGAGTTTCTTTATTTTTTTTTATCTGGTGATCAGTAATAAACATTAGGTACGTTCAGATTCCTAATTGTCTGTGCACCTTGCTTAACATAATGTATTTACACTCTGCCACCGTGTCAAACTTATAATACTTTTTATTGCATCAGTTGTTCTTACTCTCTAATTTGCTTAACTGTAGTTGAACTCTTCATATTGATTTGAACAGGAAGAGCAAGCTGCAGTATTATTATCACCAGATGTTGATGCAAATTCCATGGAAGTCTTTGGTCTAATTAAGAAACTGAATGTTTCCTCTGAAATTAAGAAGAAACCAAAATCATTGTGTAAGTCAGGCTCTTCTAATAGAGTATTTTCAAAAAGGTTCTTTTTGCATCTTGTCCCTTACTGGTCTTTATAATTTGCAGCAATATTTGACTCAGTACTCCAAGGGGACAATAGAAACCACTCCTCTAAGGTAATTTACACGCTTCTAGTACAAATCAGTAACATGGTTTCATAGTATTAATTTTGTTTGATTATTAGACCATGGTATTTGGTTTACCAGACACATCATTTGAGTATACTCTTTCACATATATAGCACAACTTCATTTTTATGTTTGACCTTTTTTGGAATCGAAATACCTAACTTAACTAATAAGAAATTCCCCCTTGACAGTGTATATGTAAATCCTAGATGTGAAAATAGGGACAATTCATCTATGAGATGATGATGGAAGGGTATAAAGAACGAAAATAAAGGAATAGGCAGCTATAGTATAGCCCTAAATGCTGAAATAGAAATACAACATGAAGAAGAGCCAATAAGAGAGAAATAATGAATTGTAATTTAAATAGAGTTTGAATTCAATAGAATAATTTATACTCCTTATAATATAAATAAGATTGTCTATCATTATAGACAAATGAAAAACTTAATAAAAAACAGATTAGTTTACCTTGCAAATTCACTCATTGAATAAGTAAACAATTGAATTGGATGACACTAACCTCTTTCAGAGAACCTTCAAAATGGATTTAATGGCTTGCACTATAGGCTATAGCTTTGATTATCACCTTTGTTAGTTCAATAATGGTTATGCTACTTTTGCCCAACAGTCATGCAGAGTACATTTTCTACTGCTATTTTTCCTTCATGTTTTATTCTCGAGTACAAACTCAGGTCCTTAAAGAGAATTATTTGATTAATTTAAGTTGCAGCTTCTTACAATTACACTGCTGGTATGAAATAATATCTACGTCGAGCAGTTTTGGTTCCATTTACTGTTCTGCAATACTATATTTGTTCAAGGGGTTTCCTGATAATTGTTAAAGTGTTTGTTTGTAATGTAAATTGCAGTCATCTTTCCTTGGACGAGTATCAAACAATCCCCTTCCATCATCTCATAAGCAAGGGTCAACAGCTGTTCGATCTTTTATTTTTGGAAGAGACGACAGTAATAGCCGGAGTTCCATGCCAATCTCAGAGGATTCTTCAGATACGGTCAGTCTTCTTTGCATCAACACTATAAGTTGTACCAGAGTCAATAAAAAATATTGGCTTGTAGCGTTGTACGGTGTTCTATACTAATTGATGAGGTGAATTATACATTTATACTCAAGGTTGTCAATTTTGTTTCTGCCCCCATTTGGATTTGTCATTCAAATGAAGTATTCTGAAACTCCGTTCTCTAATTATGTACATGCATGCATACTTAAAAGAACATTTGCAAAAGTGGTCCCACAAGAATAAGGTCATTGCGAAAGTGAGTTTTTTCTTGATCAATAATAATCCCAATGTGGCAAGAAGTATTCTCGTGGGATCAATTTTGCAATTAAATTACACGCAAAAAGACCATTTTCGAGTATACTATGAGAAATTTCTTTTAGGATCAGTTTTACAATACTCATATTTTAAGCTATCAAAAACCTAAATAAGATGAAGAAGAGTTTTCAAGGCACTCATCAATCATTCAACCAATTAAATTAGTAATCATTTTTGTTGTGCTACTTGTATTTCATTTTAGTTTTTTGGAACCAGTGTTATATTTTTGGAACATGTAGCAGGTCTCTCGAGAAAATGGATCAACCAGCAGGAATATTAGTGCAAAATATAGCAGCTCACAGAGCGTAGTAAAGCGAGATGCAGCTGGAGAAACATTATCGAGGTCTTCTTCATTGCTTGACATTTTGAAGCAGCGATCCAAGCCACAATCCCAAGTATGTAATAATCAAAACACACCAGTAGATCTAACAAAGACCATTTTTTCTTTTAGAGTTCCAAAAAATTGAAGGGAATCTATGGAGTACATTATATCCTCACTTTTATTACCTTATTATATTTGTAATAAATCTGCCTTGAGTCTTGGGGATAATGCAACAAGTTTGGTTGATGTCGTTGGAAAATGTGATTTGAAGTGAGCTTGTACTTGATATCTCATTCACTCATTTTGTACTTGATATCTCATTCACTCATTTTGAGGTTGAAATGAATGCGAAATGATTTTTTTAAAATTATTGTAACCAAAATTTGAATAGAAAAAAATAAAGTAGTTTTTGTCCTATATTGAAAAATATCAAATGAGGAAATGAGTATAAAAGTATGAATCCATTAATAGCTTATAAATATTACTCGAATGTTATTTAAAATAATTAGAACCGTTTTGAAAATTAAACCTAAATTGAATTATTGGAGGTTATTTAAAAATTAAAACCTAAATTCAAATGGTTGAAGGTTACAAATTTAGAATAATCATTAAATATGAATTTATTTTGGCAGTTTTGATCCTCTGATCGTTTTTTTTTTTTTTTTTAATTTTGTCTTGTTGTTCTTACTTCTTATAATTGCTAAAATTCCCTTGTTAATGCGCTGATATTTTTCGGACAATTTCTCAGTTTGTCGTATGCAAAATACTTGTGCTAGTATTGTTGCTATTTAATCGTTGTATTTTGGAAAATTGACGTCCTAATATTCACACGAATATTGTTTTAAAAAATTGTGTTTATACAAGTCTCGACTATTAGTTTTCTTTAAAGATATTTTAACCATCTACGGTTATTTGAAATTTACATGAAATTTCTTTGTGGTCTATTTATTTATATATAGTTGGGATAAACTCCTTTTTTTTTTTACATAGTTGGTTTCAGCACAAGTTAGTTATTATCACTCTTCTCTTATATAAAGAACTAGTAACCAAAATTCAAAACTAAAGTTTGATTTAAAATCAACCAAACATTGGATTCATCGTTAGAATCACTTTTTGAGGGCATCACCCAACTTTTCCGCCATTAGTGACCTCCAAAGTAATTTCTATACTGTTAAGGGGCTTAATTACAATAATATCAATCGAATGTAGTTTCACATGGCCACCAACAATAATTTAATTTTTCGTGCAGCACATTGCAAGCGCCCACGTCTCTTAATTAATTAGTCTTCTTATTTATCTCCCAATGGTTTGGTAAGTGATCGTGACTAAAAATAAGTCAACTCTAAAGGGACATAAATTAAATACTAGTAATTTCTTCATCTATATTTATAGGGGTTATAAAAAATACTATAAAATTATCTTTATTTGTATAAATAAATCAATAAACCAAAAATTAAGAAAACAGGCCTGAAATTATATTGCACCCTGCTGAGATCAGTGATATATATATATATAGTTGCATTTTTCAATTTAAACGTCTCGAGTCTCCCAACCCCATTTTTTAATTACAAAATGTATCATATACAGTTATTAAATATTATTTTATTAAAAAAGATCGCATAACGTGCGGCACTACTCTAGCAAACAATCTTTTTGCTATCCATGCCAATTAATACATGCTGAAGAATCTGGAGAAAGAATGAAATCATGATCAAGGAACAATAAAAAATTGATAGAAATATAAAAAAAAAATCAATTGAAATCTTCTCATATCAAGATTCTTAGTTTAGAAAGCTCATCAGCACATGTATTTTCATCTTATATATTATTGTTTGTTGTCCTTATTAGTTATCATAGGAAAGAGAATTGAGATGGGAAGAAGAAAGCTACAAAACATATTTGTTTGGTTGTTAGCATATGTTATACTGATATCTGCAGCTGATATAGAAAAAGTAAACATATGGCCATTGCCAAAATCTTTGAGCTATGGCAATGGAACACTCTTTCTCAGCAATGATTTTGAGCTGCAAACAGACTGTAGCCAGTTTGATGAATCAACTTCTTCGAGCATCATCAAGAATGCATTCTCGAGGTCGATGGACGTTGTCAGAGCAAGCCATGTCATTGAGGCCAATACTTTCTCCGGCAATGCTCCTGCCTTAGTCCTTAAAGGAATTAATGTCGTTGTCTATTCGCCTTCTACTGAGGTTTTCGTCGTCTGTCTGTCATTTTTTTCTATTTAGTACGAGTTATTTAAGAAGTTTGTTAAGTTGTGGTCATGTTGGATGAATGCAGTTGCAGTTTGGCGTGGATGAATCGTACAAGCTAGAGATTCCTGCTCAGGGCAATTCAATCTATGCTCAACTTGAGGTGTGTAGTACGATTCGAGTATTATACTGTTTTCTACTTAAAATTTGATGAAATGGACCAATTCTGTTTTTTGTAGGCACAAACTGTGTATGGAGCTTTGCATGGGCTGCAGGTTAGATATATTTTGTCCAACATTTGAATTAATTTATCAAAGGTATATGTAATATGTCTAAATAATGAAAATGTTGGCATATTTTATAGACATTCACCCAACTCTGCATTTATAACATTTCATCAAGAGGAATTGTGGTCAATCAAGTTCCATGGACCATTGTTGATCAGCCAAGGTTCGCGTATCGAGGCCTTTTGATAGGTCTGATTAGTGGTTTTGTCTTTCATAATGTATGCATTTCAGCACAAGTAGCAATTATAAGACTTAGGAATTAGGATACAACATCCACTATATGTAATTTGAGATTTGATTTAAGGCCAATGTGTTTATTAATGCAGATACATCTAGGCACTATTTGCCTCTGCCAGTGATAAAGAAGGTCATTGATTCAATGGCTTATGCCAAGCTGGTAGCCTACACAAATTTAAAATCTTTGATTTATGCAATTCTCATATAAAAATTTGCAAAATTTACGAAGATTTTGTGTGATGGCAGAATGTGCTGCATTGGCACATTGTAGACTCACAGTCTTTCCCTCTTGAAATTCCGTCCTATCCAAAGCTGTGGGACGGGGCGTATTCCACTTCAGAACGGTATACTTTTGGTGATGCTGCTGAGATTGTAAGGCAAGTGATCATATCTGTATCTGTTACGAAACTATTCAAAATAATGACAAGATGAACACTCATATTTGTGCTCCTTACATCTGATCAGTTATGCTAAACAACGTGGGGTTAATGTGTTGGCTGAACTTGATGTTCCCGGCCATGCTCAGTCCTGGTACTCGATCTGCTTCGATTCTCAACTTCTTCGATTTCTCTCTCGCTCTCTCTCTGATGTATTTTCATTAAAATTGTTGTTTAGGGGGATAGGATACCCTTCTTTATGGCCTTCAGCAGATTGCAAGGAGCCACTTGATGTTAGCAATGAGTTTACCTTCAAATTGATAGATGGCATACTTTCAGGTGGCATTATTACTTTATGATGATGATGATGATAAAACTAACTAGCTACTTTAATGAACTAACAGATTTTTTTTCAGATTTCAGCAACATCTTCAAATACAAATTTGTTCATCTAGGAGGCGACGAAGTGAACACTAGTAAGTTTCTTGATTTCAAATAGTACTATATAGTTTTTAGATCTTAGCCTCTACTTGATGCTACAACGATTTCAGGCTGCTGGCTTTCGACTCCTCATGTGAGCTTGTGGTAAGATTTCAAGCTATATTTATGTATGAAAAGTGCAACCCTTCAAGCTATATGTAAATAATAGTATTGTACAATTTACAGGCTACTTAAAAATGGCACGAATGCTTCATCAGCTTATCAGTACTTCGTGTTGCGAACGCAACAAATAGCATTGTCTCATGGATATGAAATTGTTAACTGGTAAGAGATCTAAACCACAATTCACAGATCCTTTGGCTATTAGTAAAAATATCTGCTGTCAAAGCCAACTTACACAATTCTAATATGTGAGTGCAGGGAAGAGACTTTTAACAACTTTGGCAATAAGTTGAACCCAAAGACTGTGGTTCATAATTGGTAAGTGCTGATTATTTTGCAAAGGTTTTTACTTTTTAGTCACAAGTGGCTAAATTTGGACTTGTATTAACTAGGCTTGGAAGAGATGTTGCTGAAAGGGCAGTTAAAGCTGGTTTTCGTTGCATCGTAAGCAGTGCATTTAAGTGGTATTTGGATCATGTGGATGCTTCTTGGCAAGGGTTCTATTCAAATGAGCCACTAACAAACATCATAGATCCAAAGGAACAAGCTTTAGTGCTTGGTGGAGAGGTAAGCATGTGGGGAGAGCTTGTTGATGCGTCTAATATCGAGCAAAGGATATGGCCACGAGCTGCAGCTGCTGCAGGTACGTACGTAATCCTTTCATTTATAAGACTATGTCTATTCGTCTGTTTACCATCTTTTCGAACATGTGGCAGAGAGGCTATGGACACCTTACGACAAGCTTGCAAAGGATCCGGAGCAAGTGAAGGATCGATTGTCATATTTTAGGTGTTTGTTGAATCTAAGGGGAATATCTGCTGCTCCATTGTCGGGATTTGGAACTCGTCATGATGGAGCACCCGAAGAACCTGGCTCTTGCTACTTGCAATGATCGTATACTAATATACTTGGACAATAAAATGTACTTCCTCTCTAAACAGTTTTCATACTTTTTTTTTTTTTTTAATCACATTCACATTATACACATATCTACCCTTCATTTCATGCCATTTCTATGATGTATAAAAGAAAAAATTGACGATTATACAACAATTGTAAATGGAATTTTGAATTACTATTTAATTTGAGTTTTTTTATTAACTGAAACCATACACTTAAATATATAAAACAGTTTACACCAGGATCTTTACGGTTAGACAACAACATTTCTCGACATCAAGAATTAATTTGTATTACGAAAATAAACATTTAAGCAACTCAATTCACAATACAATACATATACTGGTAAATTTTGCATTCAATTAAAAAAAAAAATCAATTTAATTCAAGGCTTCCACGGCGGCGGTGGCGGGGGGCTTTGGGGATACAGCGGAGGCACTGCTGAGAAAATCGTGTTTTTATCAACTCCGATTCCGCCAGTTGAGGTGAGGGACACTAGCGCTGCCACCAGGCCGGCGTTTCCTGCCACCGTGGGCTCGGTGTAGCTGTAGTTAGACCGGCTGTCCTTGAATTTGTCGAACCGATCCGGGCCGCCGACCATGGCACCGGTAACGGTGTTGGGATTGGGAGTTGGGGCGTCGCGCCACCGCCATCCGCCGGTGCATGAGTACTTAATTTTGTCTCTAGGAATGGAGGCGGCACGGTGGTGGACGTGTTTCGGGTATTGGGACCCGTACCCGACTACGTAGCTCATATTCAACGGGTTCTCACCTAGAATGTACTTCATCTGAAATAAATGGAGTAATTTTTTAATAGAAATTAAATCGATCTATATGCTAGAATATAGTACTCCCTCGTCCCATAGGCTCAAATAATTGGGCACGAGTTTTAATGAATGAATTGTTTATTAATATTATATAAGATAAAGTGCGTAAGATAAAATGAAGCAGTAAAAGATTTTTCAACTTTATAAATAGTAATAAAGTTACTTTTTGATGTAATAAAGTAGTGTCATTTGTTGTAATATTATAATGTTTTAAGGAAAGTGTTTAAAAATGTTTTTACTATTTTAGGTAATGTGTCTTTAAGTATGAGACGCCCAAAATGGTAAAATGTGCCTTCAAGTATGGGACGGAGGGAGTACTACTCAATTTTTTTTTCGTCAGTTCCAATAAAACTACACATTTCATTTTAAGAAACAAATGTTTAAAATTATTGCAACATTTTCTCTTTTACTTAAGTATTAAATGCTTTATTGACAATTTTACCCTTAATTAAATCTACCTAACTGTTTTGGAATGTACACAAATTTATGGAATATTAAGGATAAAATAGACATATTAGTTAAACTTGACTATATTTATTGATTTTTTTTTATTTGTGTTTAAATCAAATGTATTTTTAATTTGTGTGTAAATCAAATGTAGCTATCTGTGGGATGGAGAAAATATTTCTTAACCTGCATGCCTAAAGTTCATGGACAACTTTTACCCACGGGAAGGAGGAAGTACTATTTTTTTTTTGTGCATTTGTAAATTTAATTAAATGAAAAGATATAGGTAGGGAGAATACCTGGTCAGTAGCAAAATGTTTGAGGACGTCAAGTTTGTAGAAAGTGGGGCCACAATACCACCCCGGAACTCCAGTAGCATTCAAATAATCAGCAAAAACCGACGCCAAAAATACCGCATTTGCTACGTACTGCAAATTCTGTGCTTTCCCATGGTTCAATTCTATCATTCCTCCTGTAAACAAATTTGTTAGGTCAAAAATTCAATTGAACAATTGTATACAAAATTTGTCAATCAAAGTAGAGTACCTTGAGTAAAGTTGAAAACATTGAATATCCGAAGGTAAGAACACATAGTAAGGCCCGTGACATTATGATAACTCTTCAACATATCTTCGTAGGGATATCCCGGGCTTAAAAAAAGCCTGATTCTCGTCAGCAATAGCATTGCACCAGGCAACTTATTGTCCCAGCTCAGGACACTCAAATCCGGCTTCATGCTAAAAGCCCCGGAATGGCTAGAAAACCCCGGATTAGTCGCCCAGGACAAGTATGTGTTATTGCCAGTGGCGTAAAATAGCCACGCCGCACCCCACATGTACTCGTCGTAATACCCCGACGAGTTGTAGAATGGCTCGATGTAGGGGTTACCTTGGCTGTATCGTGTTCGTTTGCTGCTGTCACGTGCGAAACTCCACACGGTTTCAGCCCCCTTGCTTAACTTGTTGGAGTAGGCAGTGTTATCGCGGAATACAATAGAGGCAGCCGCTAGGGCCGCCGCCATTTCCGCTCCCAATTCGGGCCCGGAGGTTGTTGTTTGGACTTTGCGAGGGTAGTCCATGTCTTCGGGCCTTTCCCAACAGTAGTGGTCGTCTGGGGTCTTGGACCCGTTTTGCGATCCACCAACCTGTACGGGTCGGTTATGAATTATGATCATTCATTATTAATTAATTACACATATACATGTACTTTAACCAAATTAGTAGTATAATTTTCTATAAAAAAGTGTCATTTTAGATGTTAAATCTCGTTTCTAATTAATTACTATCATTTTGCCTATTTTCTCATTTATTTCCAATTTATACTCCATTCGTGTATTTTTAGACATTAAATATTGTTTCTAAATAATTATCATTTTCTTTTTAACTATTTTCTTTTTTATTTCCAATTTATCTATACATCTAAAAGATCTCTTATTTTTAACTAAATATATATTTTATTCCTAATATCACACCTCTAATTAATCTACAATTATCTCTTATTCGTGACAAAAACTTCTGAAATATTTGAGATATGAAATATAACTAATTAATTAAGGTAAATTTAAGATAAAAAATCATGGGTCAAATTTGGATCAAAGCTAGTAAAACTTAACTAATTTTTTTTAAAAAAATATTATTTTACTATATGGTCAAACCATATTACTACATTACCATAATATTGTCACTACAATGTTAAAATTATATTACTACAAGTTCAAAAATATTATGAACACTAAATTTTTTGCAAGAATTTTTCAATTTATTTTAAACATTTAGTAGTACACTTTTGATCTTGTAGTAATAATAGGGCAACTGGAATTTAAACTTATGACACACGAATTTTTTAAAATTATCTTAATTAAACATATTATTTAGGGTTGGTCTGCTATGAATTTGAGTGCATGTTGTGCACCCTAGTCCATGTTGCACTTTTCAGTTTACTGACTTACACTTTTTGATAAATGGTGTTGCACTTTTCAATTATTAAACTGTATAATAATATTTTTAGTAATAATTGAAAAGTGCAACACCATTTACCAAAAAGTGTAAGTCAGTAAAACTAAAAAATGCACATGAACTAGGGTGCACATCATGCACTCGAGTGCAGGACTTTACCTATTATTTAATGTATGAAATATTTCACATATATTTGTATAATTAATAAACATGTATGTATACCTGGCTATAAATTTTGTTGATTGTAGTTGCAGAAGAGTTGAAGGTAAGGAGTAAATAATCATTCCCCCATTTGATAAGATCTCTAATATGATCATACTCTCCACTACCACGATATTTATGTTCGTATTCTATCACACTCCAACTTAACATTGTCATTGCAAATGCCATTGGAAAATGGAATTTCGAATTGTCTCCTGCATCATAATACCCACCCACCAGCCCTCCTTTAAGTTCCGTTTGACCCGACCCATCTTGCAGACCCGAATCACCTCTCCATGGGATACCATTGTTCTTAGGCAATTTTCCAGCTGCAATTTTTAAATAAATATATATATTTTTTTAATTACTCAAATAAATAACTCATTATTATATGATCCGATCGAAACGTTTGTTTGTTCTATGACTATATAAAGTCAAAACTATCAGATTCATAGTACTTTCGAAATAACTAGCCACAATGTATTGACGTAATCAATGACGTGACCCCTAACAACAAAATGAACCGATATATTGACTTTAAAAAAATACAAATTTTACTCAAAAAATACGAAATCGGTACTATTTTTAATGCCATCTATTTATTTTGGAATTAAAGAAAGAAATTTATAGTCAATCAATCAATTACGCAAATTATATATTGAAAAAAGATCTCCACATAGATAATTAAACAAATTAATCCGGCCCCCTAGTGATTATGTGAGCTAGATTAACGATAAATATCACGTCTAATTCTTACAACCAGGTTCAAGAAAGGAAAAAAAAAAGGATTTTCAAGTACTGAAAATCTAATTAATATATGTCCTCTCTTTCTTTTTTCTTTTTTTAATATGACGCTAATCTGCCTAATATATGTTAATTGATTAATAAGTATATCTAATCATATTATTGTACTGTAATTCTATAGGCTGCCAAGGAAAAATTTGTCATTAACAAATACTCTACATAACCAAACCTTAATTTTGTAAATAAGAATTAACTAATTTGGGAAATAAGCAAATCTAATCACACGGCACTGAAATCCTCTAGTCTATAGCTACCTAATCACACGGCACTTGATTTTTAACAAGTGTCACTCCTAATATTACAGAAGTTGATTATTTTTTAATGTGACAATGTCAATAATCTATATAATGAAATAAGATGTAGAACATTAAAATTGAAACATGTGATCTCTTTTGTCAAAATTAAAGCCTCTCAATTTCCAGGAAAAAAAAAAGGGTGCATGATCATATTTTAATAATAAAAATAAAATTGAAGATATATAAATTGAAGTTATAAATTGAAAGAGATGTACGTACACTTTTGGGCGTTGAAGAAGAGAAGGGCTTTGTGAAGGGCAAGCGTGTAATTATCGGGAGGCGGGGGCGGCGTTGTGTGCGTAGGTATAGATTTAGTTATAATAATGGGGAGCCCGATTACAATGAAGGCTATTAAAATGGACAATAATGTCCATTTAAACGTAGCCCGGCTGCAAACAATGCAGCCGAGATCCACGTATTTCTTCTTCTTCTTCTCCGAGGGCCCTAGAAGCCAACTTTGTTGTGTCACATCCAAATTACCATTGTAGCCTTGTTGTGAGATTGAGGCCCTGTCCCAATCCATATTCCTACCTTTGTTGTCATCGTCCGTCGCCGAATCCGCCGCGTTGATCTCCAACGGACCTCCCCAATGGTTATGCATTTTTTTTTAATCCTTAAATGGAATGATCAAAATGAAACATATATAAATACGTTATTAATGAATGAATTTTGGTCAATGTTGAATTAAATCTTAATATGAATGAATAGACGCGCATTCATGCATGTATAGTAAAACTTAATTTCATGTATTGATTAATGAATTCACCTCGAAATATTCTTGATGAGCAAAATCTCCTCCAACTCTGTGTGTGTGTGTGTGTGCGTGTGGTGTATATATGAATTTTGGAAAAAAGAGGAAGTTGATCACTTGGATGGGTTTTTGAGTTTTTCTTTATTTGATATGGAAGTTATGTTCAGTGAAGGTTTTTGAATAGGTTACGTGTTTTTTCACGACTCTGTAAACTGTTGCTCTAGGTATACCTTCAGCCTGGAATTAAAAATTATATTTTTTGTTTTCACCTATCATGAATAGAAATACAGCTAATTAATTGGAGTATCCCTTATATATCATTAATTCTTAATTTCTTATATTATTTATTGGTAAAGGAAGATAATTAATAGATTCCATATATCTCTCTCTGAACTTTCCAAGAAAAAGACGAGAGGGTTTTATGTTATTTGGTGGATTACACAATTAATTCTAAACCCAAACATGCCTTGGTACAATTTGTAGTTTTAATTTAATTTATTGTGTTTTAGGAGTATTATTAAAAGTTGGTTACTCTTTTCGTCCTAAAATTTTAAATTCAACTTATAAACTTTTGAATATACTCTTATTTATTACACATTAAAATAATAATGTTCATTTATTAAATATGAATATTTTAAATATTTTGCACACTTAAAAAAGACTACATTTTGAGATAAATAATGAAATATAAAATCATATTTTAGAACGGATGGAGAGTATATTATTGAGACTGGAAATTTCTTACATGTGAGAAAAAATAAATTTAACTAAACAAGCCCTTGTGTGATGGGTGACCGCTAGGGTCGGGCATACTAATAGTTCTTGTAATACTTTTTTTTCTTTTAATTTCTGATCAACATTTTGTAGCCTATCATCTTTTGTCAACTCTTAACAACTTTAGAATGTAAATATTTTTCTATAGTGAGAGTAAGTTTATTAGTACTAAACTGTGATTATTAATTTTTTAAATCGTTGACATGTATAGTAGGTATTTTAATTTTGAGAAATTGAATGCCTAATGCACGAGATGCTGTAAAATATGTGATGGAGGTGGCTTCTAAATGAAATGTTGTATACAGTGACTAGGGGTGGAAATAGGCCGGGCCATCCGACAGGGGTCCACGGCCTGACCTAGTCTATTTATAATATGAGTCGGGCTAAGACTTTTTAAAAAACCTATTTAATTAAGTAGGTCGGGCTTAGGCCTTATATAAGGCTTATAAGCCTATCAGACCGGCCTATTTAAAATTATGTGTTATATATATAATTAAGGGAAAGTCTTATATGCACCATACACACCAATTTAATTTTGGTGCACCCTATTTTTACCCATACCCTCTTTTGACCCGTATCCAACCCAACATCTGAATTAGGACTTATTATATAAAGGAAAAAAAAATTAATTTAATTTTTTATTGTTTCAGACTTTTAGCCTTCCCGCGTCTATCTCGATCTCTCTTCTTCACGTTTCCTTTCACTGTTTTCGTGGGTTTTCTTACGGCGGTTTTTTCTCTTCAAGTTTCTTTCGATTCTGTTCTTCGATTGTTTTCGTGGTTTTTCTCGGTGGTGTCACGGCGATTTTCTCTTAAGTTTTCTTCAATTCTGTTCTTCGATTGTTTTCGTGGTTTTTCTCGGCGGTGTTAGGCGGTTTTACGAATGTTTTAGCCATCCCGCGTCTCTCTCTCTTCACGTTTCCTTCTATTATGTTCTTCGATTGTTTTCGTTGTTGTTCTCGGTGGTGTTACGGCGGTTTTACAACTGTTTTACGGAGGTTTTACGGCTGTTTTACGACGGTTTTTCGAAGGTTGTATGACGGTTGTACGGAGCTTCTTCGGCGGTCTTATTGAGGTTTTACTCTTTTTTTATTGTTGTTAGTTGTTTATGACGTATTTTCTGAAGGTTAATGTTTCGTATTATTGTTTCTTCCCCATTTTTCTCCATTTTCTTCTTTGTACCGTGTTCGTTTTACTTCTTCTTCCTCAATTTTTGTATTTTTTGTTGTTACATGTGTTACTGAAAAATGCTACATATATTAATGAAATTTGTTGTATGTTAAATCCTGTAAAGTTTTTGATCATTCAGTGAAAGGTGTTGATTCATATTATTGAAAAGTTGGAAGTACTTACCGAAAAGTGTTTGTTTATTCTACTGAAAAGTTAGTGAAAAGTGTTTGTTTATTCTACTGAAAAGTGTTGTTTCATTCTAATGAAAAGTGTTTCATACTATTGAAAAGTGGTAATCTCTATTACTGAAAAGTGGTAAATATTATAATTGTATTTAAACTGCATAAAGTGGTATTATTTGAAAAGTGGTAATCTCTATTAGTGAAAAGTGGTAATCTCTATTAGTGAAAAGTGGTAAATATTATAAGTGAAAAGTGGTAAATATTATAAGTGAAAAGTGGTAATCTCTATTACTGAAAAGTGTTAATCTCTATTATTGAAAAGTGGTAAATATTATAATTGTATTTAAACTGTATAAAGTGGTATTATTTGAAAAGTGGTAATATCTATTAGTGAAAAGTGGTAATCTCTATTAGTAAAAAGTGGTAAATATTATAAGTGAAAAGTGGTAAATATTATAATTGAATTTAAACTGTATAAAGTGGTATTATTTGAAAAGTGGTAATCTCTATTAGTGAAAAGTGGTAATCTCTAATTGTAATTACTTTAAATTGTTATTTTTTTTAAATAAATAAAAATTAAAATACTAAAAAGTGGTAAATATTATAAGTGAAAAGTGATAAATATTATAAGTGAAAAGTGGTAAATATTATAAGTGAAAAGTGGTAATCTCTATTACTGAAAAATGGTAATCTCTATTACTGAAAAGTGGTAAATATTATAATTGTATTTAAACTGTATAAAGTGGTATTATTTGAAAAGTGGTAATCTCTATTAGTGAAAAGTGGTAATCTCTATTAGTGAAAATTGGTAAATATTATAATTGAAAAGTGGTAAATATTATAAGTGAAAAGTGGTAAATATTATAATTGTATTTAAACTGTATAAAGTGGTATTATTTGAAAAGTGGTAATCTCTATTAGTGAAAAGTGGTAATCTCTATTAGTGAAAAGTGTTAACTGGAATTACTTTAAATTGTTATCTTTTTTAAATAAATAAAAATTAAAATACTAAAAAGTGGTAAATGTTATAAGTGAAAAGTGGTAAATATTATAAGAGAAAAGTTGTGAATATTATAATTGTATTTAAACGGTATAAAGTGGTATTATTAAAAAGTGCAATCTGTATTTGCTGAAAAATGTTAATATCTATTATTGAAAAGTGGTAATCTATATTACTGAAAAGTGGTATTTGTAATTATTGTAAATTGATATTTAAAAAAAATATATTAAAAATACTAAAAAGTGGTAAATATTATAATTGAAAAGTGATAAATAATGTAAGAATTGTTTATCAATATTAAGTTTTAAACTGTATAAAGTGTATAAAGTGGTAAGTATTATTATTGAAAAGTGGTAATCTTTACTGAAAAGTGTAAATCTCTAATATTGGAAAGTGGAAAATTCTATTAAAGTGGAAAATTCTATTACTGAAAAGTAGTAAATTTTTTTTGATGAAAAGTGGTTTTAATTAATGTAAATCGTTATCCTTTTTTTAAAAAAAAAATTGTATTAAAAATTTTAAAAAGTGGTAATATTTATTATTGGAAAGTGATATTTTTAAGTGGATATTTATTAATTAAAAGTGGTATTTTTTATTATTGTTAATTGGTTTTTTTTAATTAATTTAATTAAAAAAATAAATATTGAGATCACAACCTCATCGCCATTTTGAGGACACTGTAACCGTTCCGGCTGAGATAGTCTTGTTTAAATTCTTCCCCTTTCCAAATAATAAGGGTTGACTGGTGGCATAGTGTGCACAGTGCACACTACGCACCAGAGACCAATTCTAAAATTAATTGTAGATAAATATTTATATACATTTTATAATAAAACGAGAAACTATTTTTTTGTTTTTATTTGAATTTATTATTATATTGCACTTATTTTGATTGTGAATTTATTTGTAATTTTAAATATTAAATTGTATTTTTAAATTTTCGTATTGAATAAATTTTAAATAGGCTTCTAACAGGCTTGTAGGCCTGACCTGTTTACTAAAAAGGTTATATCAAACCTATAAAAAAAGCCTATTATAGATTATAGGCCAGACTTAAGCTAATTTTATTTAAATAGGCCTAGACTTTTTCATACAAAGCCTGACCTGCCTATTTCCACCCCTAACAGTGACAGAGACAAAAATAGATTGGGGACCCGATTTACATTACTATAAAAATAAAATAATATTATACCTACAAAAATATTTCATTGTAAAATTTTCAATATATCTCATTTCATTAAATTTAAATTTTGAAGGAAAATAATTTTGATTGTTTCGGACATTAGTTACTATTAGATAAATGTAGAGCTAAAAAGAATTATAATCCCCCGACTCGTGGTTTGTGCGATCAAATAAAGGAGGAGTATTTTGAGTGATTTGATGAAGTGTAAAATAGAATTTAGTAAGGTGTAGATGAAAACGTGGATTTAAAATGACTAGCAATTTTAAAAATAAAATAAAGTAGTGAAATATTAATTTTGTAAATTATTTTCATATTGAAGTGTGCAAATAATCTTTAAAACGTCTCAATATACATAAATAATTACGGGACAAAAAATATATAAAAAATAAAAAATTAGTGAGGGCCCACTGCCCCCGCTGGGCCCTTAGTGGCTCCGTCTATGTGTGCATATATACAACTTGTATATAATGTCACAATTTTTTTTATGAATAATATATAAAGGGTCTGACTATATGCACCTCCATTTCGGAGGGATGCACTCCCCCTTTCAATTTATTAATAAAATAATAGAGTAAAAAGTCAAAAACACCCTTCATTAAAAAAAGGCGTACTAGATGCACCCCCTTTACTAAACGCACCCTCTACTGTCATTTCTTTCACCTTATCCCTAAACTAAATTTCCGATCACCGTCACCATTTTTTTCCGGTAACAAGAAAAAAAAAATTCAACAAATCAACCATATTCATCCACAAATTACCACTATCAAACCCATTAACAAATCTCATTATCAAAATTTAGAAAACTAACAATTTTTTAAAACAAATTTCGTCAAACCAGTGTGGACCATATATCTTCCCGTCGATCACATTTTGTCGACTGGAGGATATATGGTCGACCAACAAATGTCGATCGACACTGTAATGTCGACCATATACACTCTCGTTGACAACATTTTGTCGACGAAAGTGTACATGGTCGACATTACAGTGTCGAAAAAAAAAATCGGTGTTTAACGCTGCTGTAAACACAAATTCGTGAATTAAATATAAAAACGCGAAAATGGTAAACGATTTTATTTAATTTCGGATTAAAACCGAGTATTTGCGGGTTACAATCTCTAATTTCTCCTCTGATTCTCTCTTCTTGAACTTCACTTGGATTTCTTGAGCTTTTGGAGCTGAATCCGCAGCCGAATCCTTTCCGATCTTGTATTTGGGGCTTTTATAACGTTAATCCAAAGGCTTAGCACCGTATTTTGGATTAACCGCCGAATTTAGGGACTTTTTGGATGAACGTCGTTGAAGATCGTTCTTGAATTTGGGACTTTGTAACGATAATCCAAAGGCTTGACGCCGTATTTTGTTGGATTAAACGTTGATTTTCGGGACTTTTCGGGACTTTTTCGTTGAAGATCCACGAAGAACTTTGAAGAAACGTCGAATCGAAGAGGCTTAGCACCTTGATCTCCACTCGAACACTGCTTCTTGCTGCTTTTCCCCAAGAACGCCTTGAAGGAACGCCGAATCGAAGAGGCTTGGCACCTTGATCTCCACTCGAACACCACTTCTCGTCGTTTTGCACGAAGAACGCCTTTGAAGATCCTACGCTTGCTGAAGAACACTCTAAAATCTCTGCAGAGAATTTTAGAGCCTTAAATGCTTATGATTTCTTGATGATGAAAATGAATGAAATGAGGCCTCTATTTATAGGTGTAGGCCTGGAGATTTTTGTGCAAGTAGTTAGGATTTCAAATTTTGAATTACTTGGGCTAAGAATACCCATTTGGGCTCAATTTGATTTGGGCTAAGAATACCCTATTTGGGCTCAATTTGATTTGGGCTCAATTTGGTTTGTTGGACTTTAGAGGCCCATCTTCATTTATGGGACTTTAGAGGCCCGTCTTGTTTTATTGGACTTTAGAGGTCCGTCTTATTTTATTGGACTTTAGAGGTCCGTCTTTATTTATCGAGCTTTAGAGACCCGTATTAATTTACCGGACTTTAGAGGCCCGTCTTGAATTTTAACATAATTTATTGGGCTTTGGAGACCCATTTTAACTCATTGATCTTTCAAGGCCCAAATTAATTGGAGGGAACAATTAAATATTAATTAATTATATCTTTATTTTAGGAATTAAATTTATTCCAACAAATAAATAATAA
Organism: Galeopsis tetrahit; assembly: GCA_963675135.1. Classification (NCBI taxonomy): domain Eukaryota; kingdom Viridiplantae; phylum Streptophyta; class Magnoliopsida; order Lamiales; family Lamiaceae; genus Galeopsis; species Galeopsis tetrahit. Next base: position 86,265,610 of record OY776121.1, read on the forward strand.
ATTTAATTAATGTTTAACCCGTAATTAACACTCAGGGGTATGAAGTAATCGTATACATACATACATATACGTGCAAAAAAAAAAAAAAAATCAAGAGAATATTGCAAGTACCATCGATTGGTAGGACATCCAACCCTTAAACTCTTCTAAAGCCTCCTCTAGCTCGGTCTTCGTCTTCTTCAAGCCTTCAATTACAACATCTTCTATTGGGGGCGTATTGTTGATAGTGGAGATTTCGTCTAGAAAATTTAGGATCTCGGTATCAAAACCTTGAACTAATGTTTCTTTCTCCTCCAAAGACTGGGTCAATACTTTCTTCTCCTTCTTCAACTCCTTCAAGCGGCGCACCTTATCCTTGACTTTTTGAAGCTTTGTTTGGATAGCCTCGGCTTGAGAAAGATTTTCAGCACGTTTCTCCTCAACCTCGTGAAGGGCATGCTTAATTTCAGTCAACCGTTGATTAAGAGCCTCCTTAGGACATCCATCGGAAGATTTAGACCTCATCGTATCATGAGCGTCGGCTCTCTCAAACAAGGATATCAAAGACGCCTCTATAGTCGGGAGTTCAGTTTGGGCATAAGTCTGTAACCTCGTGAATGCAATAAACACTTCCTCCTTCATAGAAGATATGAAGTTAATAGGGGTTTCCATGATTCTTGTTTGAAGAGCTTTCCACGTAGACGAAACAAAGTCTCGTTCACTATCAAAAAAGAACTTATCACATTGAAATACTAAAACTGCTTGAGTACACTGCTTCCCAACGTTGATAGGGGAAGAAGCTTTCAAAACCTTCACCGAAGACGATGCCTCTTCCTCATCTGATCCATAATTACTACCAAAGATGTCAACCATCGCCTGAAAAAGTAGACATGTGAACATAATTAGTAAAGTAGTAGTATAAAAATGGAAAGTAAGAGAAGAGTGAGTGACGAAAACCTCTTTCTTCAGGGAGTCTTTAACCGATTCCTCCAAAGGTACTAAAGCTTTTGTAACCTTCTTGGCCCGTTTCCAATGGCGATCATCGTTGTTACCTTGACTCTCTTCCGAGCACTGAGAAACACTCTTTCTCTTGTTAGTCTCAACCACTTGCGCAACTTCAGGAATCAAGGGAGGATCAGTCGGCTTTCGAGAAGTATCTTCATCAGGCTCTCCACAAGGATCATGACTATCAATAACTAACACATCTTCTTCCAAGATATCGTCATTCTTCGAGTTGATCAAGTCGTCGACATGATTTTCTAAGTAAGTACCGTGGGCTTGGGCCCACCACTTCTTGTAATCTGGCGAAGAATACGACTTAGCATTTACGGGGGGAATCGGTAAACACACTTTAGCACGAGATCCACGCAAAGTACAAGACTGCCAATAATGCGTCCCATTATCCAATGGGGTTTCACGAAGATCAAAAATCAACTCTCCCGGAACTTCTTGGTAAAAGCCAAACTGACGGCTAAATCGGTGCGGACTGTAGGGTTCAACAATAAAACGATTGCCTTGCCTCCAAGTAAGGTAATTGGATCGAATAGCGACAAAGTAACTCCAGTTAGCCCGTTGACCAGTTCCGGTATCAACATAAGAGATAAGTTGCTTCCGATTTAACATATTGCATGTCCATTCGGCAGACTCTCCTCTATGAATCCGTTTACGAGCCTCCGTAGGGTTATGGTACTTAGCACCATTCTCTCCAGAATACTTTACCATTATAGGGGCACGGTGATCATGAACAGCAGGGTAATGAGTCCTAAAATATCGGGCTAACCAAACGTACACAAAATGAACCGGAAAGGCAGATCGGGCTCGGGACGGTTCGGGGTGCAGCGAAATCCGATTCAAACCTCTGTAAATATTAGCCAAGACCGGTACAACAAGATTAACTGTCTTACCCACAACCATCAAACTAGCCATTTTGAAAGTAGTAGGACGTATCATATTCACTTCACCATTAGGAAGGGTAAATATGCAAAGCCAACAAGCTAAATGAGCAGCAAGATATGTCTCTTCTTGTTGGGCCGGTTCAATCTTGAGTGTTTTGAACAAAGTAACTTCTGCATCGGACCATGGCTTATGGACTTCAAGACTCCCAAGAGGATTATGAGTCGACTTAGGACGACAACTTCTCCTTTTCTCACTCCGTGTGGGAGGTTGACGATACTTTCCAGTTTTTCTTGACCAAAATGCGATCCATTGATCAATCGATACGCCACCCCTAGAAACGCCCCACGAAGTATGTGGTAAGCGTGGAGTAAGTACTTGAAACTCTTTGGAAGGCATAAATCCCCAGTCTCGTCGAAAAGTTCGGGTGCGTCAGGTGTCACCTCGTCGTATAGACAACCATCTAGAGGAAGATTCGTTAGCTCATGCACGTCCCATAATGAGATGGACATCTCTCCAAAGGTAGTGAGCAACGTATTTGTAGATGGACACCATGCCTTACAGAAAGCTTTGATAATTTCAGAATTAAAGTCGTAAGTGAAAAGGGAGGCAAAGACAGCATAATAAATCCTGGCGTCCCTGAGGGTATGTTCACATCGGCTCAAAACGTCTTCAGTCCACTCCCAATATCCTTTGTGATAACTGAATTCTCCAGAAAACTCTATAGCTCCTCTCCAATTGTCCTTACCCATAACTATACGCCTCCCCAAGGTTGGTAGATGACTTACATCCTCTTCAATCTCGTTGCGATGGGAAGTGTTGTCAAGAACCCATGCCTTCGTCGATTTGTTCAAAGATATCTCATGCGACCAATTGTCCAAGTGAAGTCCAGCATTCACTAAGGGCCAAGGTTGTGCAGAGTTACCAATAAGGGGCGTTTCTACACGTAAATGCGTCCCTTTCTCTAAGGGTTGTCGTTTATCATTGAGGATCACCAAATAACGAGCTCCGGAAGAAGTAACATTATTTTTGAAATGAACCATTTTAAGGAACCTGAAGAGAAGAAGAAAATTATTAGAGAATTCATCGTAAAGAGGGACAATTAATTTACTCTAATTAATTTAACAAATAAAGCCCACAAACCAAAATCAGGCCATGTTGAATTAATTAAAGAGTCCAAATTCAGGCCATGTTGAATTAATTAAAGAGTCCAGATTCAGGCCATGTTGGGTTAAGGATATTTAAGTAGGCCTATTTCCTTAAAGCCCAAATGATATAGTGGCCTAATTCCTTAAACCAAGCCCAATGCATATGCTGCCCTATTTCTCACTTAAAAGAAAAAAAGGCAGAAAGCATAAATCCAAAACCCAAATTATTCCGGTACAACTCCCGTCCCCATTCACTACTCCATCACCGGCGAACCCCCGCCGGAAACCGAACATCTGCAATGGCCGTCGCCTCGCCTGGGTTCAGCCGCCGTCGCCGTGAGTCGCCCGCCGCCACGCTCCGCCTGAAGTCCCGTTCGCGCACTGCAATGACCGCGCCGCCACCTCGAAGCCAGTCGTCGACAGCGCCGCCGCGCTCGGAAGCTCGCCGCCTTGCTTGGGTCCTACCGTAGCCCGCCGTAGCCCACCGCCGCTGCACTTTACACCGCCTCGCCTGGAACCGGCCGTCGTCCACTCCCAGCGATTGCCTCGTCTTCTATGGCCGCCGCGCCCCTAAGCTCAGTCGCCGTCTCGCTTGGGTCCTGCCGCCGCGCCCCAAAGTTCAGTCGTCACCGTGCCTCAAAGCCAACGCCGCCTGAAGCCAGCCGTCGCGACACCTATTCACGCGCCGCCTGAAGTTTATCGCCGACAGAAGTCCAGCCGCCCTGCCCCGAGGTCCAGTCGCCGCAACCGGGAGTCCGCCGCCTCGCCTCGGTTCAGCCGTCGCAACCCAGTTGCAATGGCCGTCGCCTACCGTCGCCGGAAACTAAGCAGCACCGCCTCCCGGCCCAAAACAAGTAATTTCAAAGTCCCCCTCCTTTTCAATCTGTCCAAATCCGAAGAGATTAACATACCGACGACCGAAAACCCACTCTCCCTTTCGAATTTGGTCAATTTGATTAAGAAGGGCTATTGAAAATTGACTTGGGCGAAAATAAGTTGTGGATTCTTCTAGTTCATTAAAATCCACAGATTCGAAAGAGTAAAAAGTCCCACCGGGCGTGCCAATTTGTAAACACAAATTCGTGAATTAAATATAAAAACGCGAAAATGGTAAACGATTTTATTTAATTTCGGATTAAAACCGAGTATTTGTGGGTTACAATCTGTAATTTCTCCTCTGATTCTCTCTTCTTGAACTTCTTGAATTTCTTGAGCTTTTTGGGGTCGAATCCGCTCCGATCTTGTACTTGGGGCTTTATAACGTTAATCCAAAGGTTTAGCACCGTTTTTTTTGGATTAAACGTTGATTTTAGGGACTTTTATGATGAACGTCGTTTGAAGATCGTTCTTGAACTTGGGAATTTATAACGTTAATCCAAAGGCTTGACGCCGTATTTTGGATTAAACGTTGATTTTCGGGACTTTTCGGGACGAACACCGTTGAAGATCCACGAAGCACTTTGAAGAAACACTGAATCGAAGAGGCTTAGCACCTTGATCTCCACTCGAACGCCGAATCGAAGAGGCTTAGCACCTTGATCTCCACTCGAACACTGCTTCTCGCCGCTTTGCACGAAGAACGCCTTTGAAGATCCTCCGCTTGCTGAAGAACACTCTAAAATCTCTACAGAGAATTTTAGAGCCTTGGATGCTTTTGTATTTCTTGATTCTGAAATGAATGAAATGAGGCCCCTATTTATAGGTGTAGAACCTAGGGTTTCTTATGGGCCAGGGAGATATTTGTGCAAGTGGTTAGGGTTTAATTCAAATTTTGAATTACTTGGGCTAAGAATACCCTATTTGGGCTCAATTTGGTTTGTTGGACTTTAGAGACCCATCTTCATTTATGGGACTTTAGAGGCCCGTCTTGCTTTATTAGACTTTAGAGGTCCGTCTTGAATTTATGGGACTTTAGAGGCCCGTCTTGATTTACTGGACTTTAGAGGCCCGTCTTGATTTATTGACTTTAGAGGTCCAAAGGAATTTAAAATTTAGGTGTCTACAGCCGCGAATGGGGGTGGGCTAACGTCGTGGACGGAGCGGCGTGGGCCAACGCCGGCGAAGAGAGGGAGAGAAGAGAGAGGTAGGGGCGGCCGCGTGGTCGTTGAAACTTTTTTTTTTTTTTTTTACAGATCGGGGTGGTGTTTGGGGTGTGGGGGGGGGGGGGGGGAATGGATGGGAGAGAAGAGGGGGAGAGGGCGGCCGCGGTGGCCGATTGACGGGGCGGCCGCGCGACCGCTATAATTTTTTATTTATTTTACAGATCCGGGCGATTCCGGCGGCGGGAGGAAATGGAGGGGGAGAGAAGAGATCGGGGTGCGGCGGCATCAATTTGTTTTTCTTCTTTTTTTTGCAGAAACGCGAGGAGGGGCGAGGGCGGCGGAGGCTGCGAGGGTGGGGGGGCGAGGGAGGGTGCCGCCGGACGGGAGGAGGGGGAGGGGGCGGCCGCCAATCGACAATTTTTTTTTATAAGGCGGCGAGGCGAGGCGGGGCGGCCGCAGCCGTAGCGAGGCGGAGGTAGAGGCGGCCGTGGCGAGGCGAGACGGGGGTGGCCGGCGACGGGGTGAAGGTGGGGGTGGCCGGCGACGGGGTGAAGGGGGAAGGGGGAAGATGAAGGTTGGGTTGGGGAAGATGAGGAATTTAGGGTGGGGGTGTGGATAGTAATATATATGTGATGAATGGAGGGGTATTTATGACATTTGAGGGGGGTGTGACCTAAATTTTTGGGTGTGTATAAATCGGGGGAGTGCATCCCTCCGAAATGAAGGTGCATATAGTCAGACCCATATATAAATAAAACGTTTTTCAAATTGTGATACTTCACATATTTAAAAATATTATCTAATATATTAAATGAGTGTTTTTAGAATCGAAGCGAACTAGTCGATTGAATCAAGAATTAAACAGTGATTCGGTCCAATTACCCTTTAACCGGGAAGAATAGGTGAACCAATTGAATCATTTTTTTAAATTTTTTTTTATCAATTCATTTATAATTAAGTTTACTTTCACTTTTACGTTTTTCTTATTATTTTAACGCTATTTTTTAGGTTTAAATTTGTCTTCCTTCTTACTTTACAATTCCACCTTAATATTTTAATATAAGAATTTATTATTAACTATGAAGTATGAATTGTAGTTTGACTTGAGTTATTGCGTTGTTTATAAGTATTTTTCTTTTTATACTATGAATCTTTTTAAATTTATTAGTGCATATTTGATATAGGAGATATCAAAAGTTTGAATTAACAATGTGAATTTCTCATTAAAAAAAAAGTAAGTTAACGATTTTACCATTTTCTCTATTTTTCATTTTTTAAATCTTAAAATTTTGCAACTATATTGTAAATGACATGATGTGAATTAAAGAAAATATATAAAATCATTAACTCAAAAAAAAAAATTGAGAATTCACGGCCATGTTTGATAGCTTAGATTAAACCTAGATTAACTATATATCATTTTTATTGGTTGTTTGATAACTTAAATTAAGGGTAGATTATGCTTTAAAATTTATAAAGTTTAATTATCATTCTAATCTTAGATAATCCGTCTATGGTATCAAACATGCCCTAGATTTAATAAACTCTAAAAACTTATTTATAAATATACTAATAATAAATAGATGTTCATTACATAAATAAAGAAAAAAAACAAAAACAAAACGATTCTTAGATCGGATGGGTCAAACAATTTTAAAAGACCGATAGAAGGAGTGTATAATTTCTCTAAAACCCTGAACCGGAGGTTTTTCGGCCTCCCAATTCCACCTCCGCTCCAGAGACACGAACTAGATGCTGGGAATCCGATCAACCGCCGCAGCACGAGCGGCGGCCCGGTGGCTGCGTCACCCTGGCGGCGGAGGCAGCTTCGGATACAGAAGGACTCTTGCTTCTCATTATTCTGTTCAGTCTCCTTTAGCTTCCGATGCTAGTGGCTACTTCAATACTAGAGAAAAAGATAGGGAATTCATTTATTCTTCAATTAAACGGTACTCGACTTGCTCGGTCTCCAATTCTTCAACTCCTCGCGACGCTGCTGCTTTGAATTGTAGTAGTAGTGTTGAGAATGGCGAAGCAGGTGCCGAGGCGGTCGTGCCGGAGACTTACGCCGCACTGCGAAGTGCGGCGATGGATGACGCGTATTACGCGATTGAATTGGCTCTGGATTCGGTGGTGAAGATATTTACGGTTGCGAGTAGTCCTAGTTACTCGCTTCCTTGGCAAAACAAGTCTCAGCGTGAATCCATGGGCTCTGGTTTGCACCTGTTTTTTCTTGTTATATCCCTTTATTTTGTTAATTGTGAATGAAGTTCATTGATACGAAGCTTACTTTTTCATGAATGTTTCATTTCTTTTGTTTTGCCGGTTAATTTTGAACCTTAACGATTTCTGATTTTAGTGAAATTATTGGAATTGGAAGCTTAGCTATAAATGAAAAAAAAAACGTTTTGGCATGTGTTTAGATGTAGATTAGCGTTAAGTCACATTGTCAACTTCAGTTGTTCTGTATATGTGAAGTCATACATGTACAGCATACATAAACCAATCATCTATTCTGAAATGAAGTTTAAAGGCTTGTTGCAGAATTAATTGTACTTAACATAAGAAAATGTCCTCTAAGTTGTGCAGATAGGATGCTCATGATGTTGCATTTCTGTGAATTAACTACAGGATTTGTTATTTCGGGAAGGAGAATCTTGACAAATGCCCACGTTGTGGCTGATCATACATTTGTTCTTGTTAGAAAGCATGGTTCTCCCACCAAATACCGAGCACACGTCCAGGCTGTTGGTCATGAGTGCGATTTGGCTATCTTGATGGTAGAAAATGAAGAGTTCTGGGAAGGAATGACCTTTTTGGAGCTTGGTGACATTCCCTTTCTCCAAGAATCTGTTGCAGTTGTTGGTTATCCTCAAGGTAATGTTGCATTTGTCTTCCTCTAGGCATTGCATTAGATATACACAAGCATGCTCTGAATGAGGAAGATTACCGTGCTAGTTGGAACTGCTCTTCATATTTGTATGATATAAAGCTGGGAACTTTGTAATATGCAAGTCTAAAAACTCTTGTAAAATCACATTGTAGACTATGCCTCTACTTTTGAAATTTTCGGAAGGATTGAAGTTCGAATGCAACCTTTACTGCTGAATGAGTTTTCATGTAAAACATACTCAAGTGGATAACTTTCTAATGAATCTAGCACAAATATATGGTTTTTTTTTTCTTCTTCCTTTTTTCCCAGTTTTCTATGACAACTGCAGTTTCTCATAGTATATAAGGTTGTCTAATGAAGTATTTTTGCTGTGTATCTATTTTTTCTGATTATCTATGTGCATCGTCTATGGAAACATGCTATATCCTTTTTGCTACTTTCACTTCTGAATTTTCCATAATGAATAATTTTTGGTAGGTGGGGACAACATTTCTGTTACCAAAGGGGTTGTCTCTAGGGTTGAACCAACCCAATATGTACACAGTGCGACCCAGCTCTTGGCAATACAGATTGATGCCGCCATAAATCCAGGAAATAGTGGAGGACCTGCAATAATGGGTGACAAAGTTGCAGGAGTAGCATTTCAAAACCTTTCTAATGCAGAGAACATAGGGTAAACACCTGCAAATTATGCCTTTTGTATTTAATTTGGCATATGTGTACCAAGGTGTTCAGCTTGAAATTGATTCAAGTATCAGAACTTCGTTTGAATCACAAAGCCCAATTTGTTAATATGGGAGGTCTACTTTTGGTCTATTACAGTTATATTATTCCGGTCCCTGTAATAAAGCATTTCCTTGGGGGTGTTGAAGAAACTGGAAATTATGTTGGATTCTGTTCCATGGGTTTGTCTTGCCAGCCTACTGAAAATGCCCAACTACGGGAACACTTTCAAATGCGTCGTGGTTTAACTGGAGTGCTTGTGAGTCAAATCAACCCAATCTCTGATGCACATAGAGTTCTGAAAAAGGATGACATCATCCTTTCTTTTGATGGTGTTCCCATAGCAAACGATGGATCAGGTACAATTCAAGTGTTCAACACGACAATTTTCCTCTATGATTTCTGTGTGGGGTGAGGTGTTTACAGATGCTTCAGATTTTCTGATCTTTTTCTGTGTGGGGTTTTTAGTGTTTATAGGTCCTTTGTTATTGTGAAATCGATAATGACCTCCATCTTGACATAGTTTTTACTCGATGCTTACAGTCCCCTTCCGAAATAGAGAGCGAATAACATTTGATCATTTAGTCTCTATGAAGAAACCCAACGAGACTGCCCAAGTTAAAGTGTTTAGAGATGGAAAAGAGCACGAGTTCACTGTTACCCTTCGTCCAGTAAGTATATGTCTTCTTCGTTATTGTAATATAGCATGTGACAAGGCTTTGCTATTAATTTATATATATTCAATGCATTTTAGTTAATGTTGTTCATATGCTAGAGTGGGTAACGACTTATAGTAACTAATAAGATGACTGTTACCATTCAATTTTCGAATACTACCAAAATTGTGTCCTCAGCTTTTTTTTTTTCCACACGCAGTTGCAACCTCTTGTTCCAGTTCATCAATTTGATAAGCTTCCAAGTTATTTCATTTTTGCTGGTCTCGTCTTTGTTCCGTTGACCCAACCGTATCTTCATGAGTATGGAGAAGATTGGTACAATGCATCACCTCGTCGATTGTGTGAACGAGCTCTCAGAGAGCTCCCCAAGAAAAATGGACAACAATTTGTTATCCTCTCTCAGGTAACTACGATACTCTGTTCTCTAAACAGAGATTTTAAGTATAAAGTTCTCTCTATCTCCCATCCACCCCACCTTTAGTCATAATAGAGATTAAATATCTGATCTACCAATCAATTTATGTAAAAATAAAAACATTTTCAATTTATTTTAGGTACTAATGGATGACATTAATACGGGGTATGAGCGTCTTGCTGAATTACAGGTAATCTCCAACTGCCATTAACTTCTAAATCTTTTCCAAGTGCTTAGCTCATAATTTGAGATTATGAATGATTCACATCAGCTATGCTTGGTTGTTATTATAGATGCATTCCTTGTCTTACACTTGCGATTAGTTTTGTAGTAGTCTTTCTTTTAATAAGGGTGTAATCAAGCTGAGATGAGCTGAGCCGAGCCAATACATTACTTATATGAATACAGTACCATTAATCTTGTTGTAATTAATTTCAAATGGCTCAATGAGGCTTGACTCAATCAATGGCTTATCTATAAATATATGTCAATACGGTTCATCTTGCAGGTGAAGAAGGTTAATGGCATCGAAGTGGACAACTTGAAACATTTACGACAACTTGTGGAAGAAGGTAGCAAAGAGAATGTTAGGTTCGATTTGGATGAAGAAAGGGTGATTGTTTTGAACTACGATTCTGCCAAAGTGGCAACATCTCGAATACTAAAACGCCATAGAATACCTTCTGCCTTGTCTAGTGACCTCCTGGACGAGCAAACTGTGTCCAATGTTGAGCTTGCTTGTTCACAGTGAGCTTTTTCCAATTTTGATGTTTTTCAGTTAAGAATGATACCATTATATTTTACTAAATTTTTTGTTGGCTTAAATTATCATTTTAGTGTGCAGATTCTTATAATTTTTTTTAGCTATTACTCATCAGTTGCAAATTTAAGTATTTAAAGGAGTCTTTTTTTAAGAACAATTGTATCTTTTTTCATAAATGTTGGTCTAATCCAAATATTTCACACAAACAAAATTGATTATTTGGATCATGTAGTGTTATATTACTTATATATATTGAATGACACGCATCCCAGTTGCAAGGGTCAAAAATTTAAAACCAATGGGATGTTTTATACATTAATTGAATTATGCTCTGTAAAAAAAAAAAAAAGGCTGATATACCTATGATTACTTTTTCTGCAACTGAGTTCCTATAATCTTATTATAAAATTATTAATTCGACAATGCTTTAAATATAAACTATACTCTAATGCAAATTAAAGTACGGACAACTCATTTTATTGATAAAAGTAGATGAATTCAAATTAAAAAACAAAACAAATAAACATAGGAACCCAATAAAAAAAAAAAAGCAGGTAATTGACTCATATTAAATTCAATCGTAGTAATTAAAAAAAAAAACAGTGGAGAGAGAAATATGAGGAGTTGTCCGAATAAATGTGGTGATTGAAATAAAAGAAAAGTCCTAATTTTAGAATGCGTGTGTGTGTGTGTAGGAAGTTAAAAATGCATGGCAAAAAGAGGAAGTCACAGTGATCCGCTAAAGTTGAGGAGAACCATGGATCTCCCAGTGTTTCTTGTGGCCATTGTTCCCTCTGTTGCATATATAAAAGCCTCACTCTTCCCCTCCATTACTCATCAACTCATCCATCTCCATTACATTACAACAACAACAACAAAAACAAATGATGGCCTCTTCAAAAATCCTGCTCCTGGCCCTTGTGACCGCCTTCGTTTCCGTGGTCAATTCCGAAGATCCCTACTGGTTCCTCACATGGAACGTCAACTACGCCACCATGTCCCCCATGGGCGTCCCTCAGCAAGTCATCACCATCAACGGCCTCTTCCCCGGCCCCCGAATCAACGCCACTTCCAACAACAACATTGTTGTAAACATCTTCAATAACCTCGATGAGCCCCTGCTCTTCACCTGGAACGCCATCCAGCAGAGGAAAAACTCATGGCATGAAGGCCTTGCAGGCACAAACTGCCCCATCATGCCTGGAACAAACTTCACCTACAGGTTCCAGGTCAAGGACCAAATCGGTAGCTACTATTACTACCCCTCAACCGCCCTCCACCGCGCTGCTGGAGGCTTCGGCCCCATCACTGTCCACAGCCGTGAACTAATCCCCGTCCCATTCGACTGGCCCGAGGAGGAGTACATTGCCCTTGTTGGAGACTGGTACACCAAGGGACATGCTACCTTGAGGAAAATGTTGGACAAAGGTAAAAGCCTTGGAAGGCCTGCTGGAGTTTTGATCAATGGGAAACAAGGGAAGCATGATGGCACTGATGACCCCATGTTTGTCATGAACCCCGGGAAGGTTTACAGGTACAGGTTCTGCAATGTAGGGATGAAGAACTCCATCAATGTCCGTTTCCAAGGGCATACAATGAAGCTAGTGGAAGTTGAAGGATCCCACACTGTTCAAAATGTGTACGATTCTCTGGATGTTCATTTAGGCCAATGCTACTCTGTTTTAGTCACCGCAAACCAGCCCCCTAAGGACTATTACCTCATCGCCTCCACCCGTTTCACCAAAAGCGTGCTCATGACAACGGCCCTGATTCGCTACAACGGGAGCCACACACCAGCCTCCGAGGCCTTGCCAGAGGCTCCCGTTGGATGGGCGTGGTCGTTGAACCAGTTCCGATCGTTCAGGTGGAACTTGACAGCTTCTGCTGCAAGGCCTAATCCTCAGGGATCATACCATTATGGAAAAATCAACATCACTAGGACAATCAAGCTTATCAGTGGAACTGGAATGGTTGATGGCAAGAGTAGATTCGCTATTAATGGAGTTTCTCATGTTGATACAGAGACACCCTTGAAATTGGCTGAGTATTTCGGTATTGCTGAGAAGGTATTCAAGTATGACATCATCTCAGATGACCCACCTGATGATGTTAACAACAAGATCATCCTTGCTCCCAATGTTGTTAACACCACTTTCCGTAATTACATTGAGATCATTTTGGAAAACCATGAGAAGAGTGTCCAATCCTGGCATTTGGCTGGCTACTCTTTCTTCGCAGTAGCGTAAGTTTTTTACTTTACACATGTCAATAATTTATAGTCGAAATGTGAATAATAGTATGTGTTTGTGGGTGCAGGATTGAGCCAGGGAAATGGAGCCCGGATAAAAGGTTGAACTACAATCTGATTGATGCAGTTAGCAGGAATACAATCCATGTATATCCGGGGTGCTGGGCAGCAATCATGTTGACAATGGACAATTGTGGAATGTGGAACTTGAGGTCTGTGATTGCGGAAAGGGCCTACTTGGGGCAGCAGCTCTACTTCAGCGTCTTGTCTCCAGCTCGATCGCTTCGTGACGAATACAACATTTGGGACCATCAGCTACTCTGTGGACTTGTGAAGGACATGCCAATGCCCAAGCCATATGCAGGAACTTAAGCAGCTGGATGGATGGATGGACTAATTCCTTCTTCTTCAACAAATTATGAATAAAAGTAGTAGAAAATTGTTTCCCTTGCACTTAGTAGTTACTATGCAATGCAATGCAAGGGACAGGAATAAAGACACGGAGTGAGTGAGTAGCTTTTGTAGTTGATTAGTTTGTTCTTCTGATTTTTTACATGTTTACTGGTGTAATAATATTATTCATTTGCCTTGAGAATTTCTTGTTGCTTCCAATAATTTTAAAGTAATATTTAATGCTTATTCAAGGCATTTATTTTGTATTCTTCTTTAAATATGGATTTTTTTTTATCTATTTTTAGTAAACCTTAAAAAAAAATTCACTTATCCCATAATATACTTTTCTTTTTGTGTTTTTCCTGCCTAAATCATACTCATACCAAATATTCACACCACTCACTATGCACCATCTATTAAAACAAACAATAATCACATTTTTTTTTTCTCAGGGAAATTCTTAGTTTGAGTCCTCATCCACCACTCTTAATTGAAATTGCAATAAAAAAAAATTATGTGTTACTGTTAACGCCTATAATCTTTTTTAGAACAATATTAAGTTTGATACGTATTGATTTTTTTACCTTTTTATTTATTTAACATATATCTATACATTACGTTTTATTTAACTTAACTTTTTGTTCCTAATTATTTGCCCATGTATTTCTTCTTCTCAATTTACATTCATGCATATATCTCTTAAGAATTTTTTAATTAAGGAAGATTTCTATTATTTAACTTCATATTTTTTTCTACTATATTAAAAATCATTCCTTTTCTATTTTCAATTTTATTTCTCTACTTTTTAATATAAGGAAATAAAAAGTGGTAAATGTGAGTTCCTTAAATTTGTCTTGGAAATATTAACATGTTGCATTGGACTTACAGGTTGTTTGCATGGAGAAGTTCCGATATTAACATGTCCCTATTAGGAAATATTGTCCAATGCAGTAAAGATTTGACATCACAATTATAACATGTTGAGATAAGTTGAGTGTATCGAGAAACTAATAGTGTAGCACATTCTCTGGCTAGAGCTGCTATGTCTTTTCCTTGTCCTTCGTGCTGGGCCGAGCCTCCGTATATTGTGGATGGCCTTCCTCGTGTCATTAATAAATAGATGGATCATTCTGTCTGGAAATAGCAAAAGAGGCACTTAATTTGAACTTTGAACAAAGGGAGATATTATTTCTTTCAAATATTTATTTTATTCGATTAATTCATTTCATAATAGACATTTTTAGTCTCATAAAATAATTCAATTATTTTTTTCAAATAATTACTGTTCCCCTTCATTGACCCTAATTAAATTTAAAATTTATGATGATTATTGTCTTTAATCACATATATTCTTGTGCTTATACTACTACTTATTTAATAAATTGAGCAGTAATTGGACTAATATCATATAATTATAAATAAGACGAGGTTTAATATTAGACCTAAGAGTATTACATAAGAAATTGAATAATTAGAAAATCCGTGATTTTTGTGAAGAGTATCAATAGTACACGTTGGTACTTTTTTAAGTTGTTCGTAAATTAAAACTGTAACTTATGCTGACATGATCATTGAGTATTGTATTTTTAATATTATTATTATTATAAATAGTATTACGTATAATCCTACGTACAACTTTTGAGATACATCTGGCATCAAAGAATCATGTGGTGAGAATGTCGAATAAGTTTACAAGATATCCACTCCAAGCAAAAAATAAATAAATTTGTGCATTGGATTATTAAATCTGATCCATTAGGATAAAATTATGGACGCAGTAAAAATTGTCTCCAAAGATCGACGTGTCCAGATATTCATACTTCTAATTTAACTAACAGAAGAGTGGTTCGGACATCTTATGTTCTAACATTCTCTTAGCCTCCAATATAAAATGAATGAAGTAAATTTTGGTTCTACAAAAAAGTTGCCAAAAACGGAGGGAAAGAAAGAGAGAAACCCCTCTGTGTGTTGATCATAATTTAGTGGTAGAGATATCCATTTATGGATTTACAAACTTCCCAGCACCCTAAGGAAGAAGAATCTCAAATTCCTACGGCAATAGCGTGCCCAATTGCATGCTTAAAAGATCTGCAAGCGCACCACGAACATCCATCTGAAAACGGAAAGAAAGACGTGTTAGAGTTTAATTTTGGAGGTCGTAATCAATCCCTTAATAGTGTTTGTGCTCAATCATTCAATTATTGGATTCATCTTGTTTCTTCTCTTAATTGATTATGTAATGGAAGTTTACCTGTTCACTGCAGACAAGTTTTGTAATGGAAGGATAAAAATCTCTGAGGTGATCCTTGAAAATCTGGGGGTTCATTTGGCACATGCCCTTTAGCACCTGTTAAACAACGCGTAATCTCATAAAAGCTATCTTGATTTCACGCGTTTATAATAGTATTTGCAACAAAAACAAGACAAGATCTCTAGCCACACTTATCACAATTGAACCACTAATTGATGAATTTGCTTTTTTATGTATCTGAAAAGCATCATCTAAACAGAATAATGAAATTAAAACCTCTGACTCAAATTTAAAAGAAAAATCATGGCTATTATTGTAAACACATGAGGTCCTAGAACTATGAGGAAAGGCTCAAGAAGACTTTTTTAGAGTCTGGTGGACTTTCATGAATTGAAAATAGTCTCATAACTTTCAATTTTTTAACATTTTGATCTGGTGGCCGGCTATAAAGGTGAAACATATGGTTGACCAATCAGACTTTGTCATGTGGACAAATCAGACTATGTCACGTCAGCATCAACCGGATGTTTGACCTCCTACAACCGGTTATTGGACCAAAATGTTGAAAAGTGGAAGTAACAAGACTATTTTCAAGTCAACATGATTAAAACAAAAAATAAGGATAACTTGCAGGGTAAAAAAAAATAATTTCCATAACAAATTTAAGCGTAATCCATACCTTGACAATTACAGGAGACCGAAGTTCTAGAACTCTATGGATATCCATATTAGTCGTCTCTTCCATGCTAGATTGAAAATCAGACGCCTCTCTCAGTACTCGTTCACAAAACGACACCAGCTTTTCTTTAGCTATTCTTTCAAGTTTCTCTTCTTTGACTACTTCCTCCTTTTGAATATTAATTGCTGATGTTGTCTTTTGCAAGATATCAAGATAAATGCACGTTCCGGTCAATTCCTGGCGGAGAAGATTCACTGGCGGTCTGTACAGGGAAAAGATACTCATGTTACAGAAATGTTTGTTTCACTAGAAGTAACCAAATAAGAGCATAACAAGAAACTAATAGTTTCTTAGTTGAGGTACATATTAGCGAACCTTTCCTCGAGAATATGGCGCATACGCAATCTGAGATTCGTATATGAATTGTACGAGGCAGCAAACTCTAGGATAGAGAACAAGATTTCCATAACAGTGGTTTTCTCTTGTGCGTTCAACTTATTCCAGTATTTTTTCTGCAAGTGGAAAAATGTCAACTAGATATATGGTACGAATTATATGGATTGATAGGTGAGCAAGAGATGAATCTTGTTAACGTTTTCAAACATCCAATGACCATGGTCCATGAACAACATTTATGCGTAAAAAGGTTTGAGAAAATAGTAAATGTATCATGATGTTGCAAGATCAAAGGAGTGACATGGCTTAACATCTCAATGATAAAAAATGATGATGAATAAATGATTGGAATAATCACAAAACTGATTCATTGTACCTGAATACCGTCAATTGCACCTAGAAGTAACAGCTGCGTCAAGCATTTACTCCTAATGGTTCCCAACATTGGACTTTCATCCTCATCTTGGTCTTCAGGTTCTGTGGTAGCATCAGGACGCTACAGAACAAGTAAAATATAAGGTATAAATGAAAGGCTTCAAAAGGACTTAATTGCTTTTCCAGTTGAATATAGCATATAGGACCTGATACATCCCATGTTTCAAGTTCTTAGCACGTTGCATCATATTGTTCACTGTTTTAGTCATCAGCGTGACTAGGAATCAATGATCCTAAGCCTGTTTCCCGTTTTCTTTTTACTTCATATAGTGACATTACATGGTGTTTGTAAGAAAAAATATAAATCCCAAGGAGTTGTTTGCAATACTATATGAGGGTATTTGTAAGAAAACAAACTTCATTGGGTTTCTCAGTAATTTGACAAGACCCTTCAAAGTTACACAGGCAGAGAAACTCGTGTACATTGAAACCCAAAGGAACAGTCTGCTAAACTGCCAACACAATGATTCATATTTTCACTCGTACGTAAAACAATAAATTGGGTACCAACCTTAGATGGAGAAGACGGCACGCTCACATCAGACGTTAAGTTCACAGGTTTTGATGTAAAACTTCTCACAATGTTTCCCATAATCTTTTGTCCCAATGTTTGACTGCGCTGAAGCCCTCCAGCATCACTAGGTCTTGTTCCTCTGTGAGATGGTGATGGCGTGCCTACAAAAGACACGTCACTTTCTAACTGTTTTTGAAAATCGATCTTTGTTCTTTTTCATCACAATTTATTTACCATGTCAATTATATAACAATTAGTCAATTATACTGCATATTAGTGCAATACTAACCTTGAGATCCCGCATCAGATAAGCGCACTGATTCTTGATTGTGAGCCAGTGCATTTACATCACCGTTGGTTGTGGGTGCAGTTCCCACTGCATTCCCATTTCCATTAGATAAATTGCCAGATAATGGTGAAGAGCTGTCCAGCTTTCCTGATACCTTATGATGCTTCCCATTCTCGTGACTCAGATCGTTTAGAAGCTCAAGGGGTTGAGTTGTGTATACAGCATCCCTGCTCAAGGTACACTTATCAACACACACACGCAGAGAGAGAGAGAGAGAGAGAGAGGGAGAGAGAGAGAGAGAGAGAGAGAGAGAGAGAGATTTTACCTTATGCTTTTCAACAAAGTACCCCAGTCATCAGAACTGAACTGGTGTCCACCAACTTCAATGAGACGAACCAATGCACCCAAAGCTATTGAAACTACTGATTGATCAGTCTTCTTTGCACAATCTAACAGTAAACTGAGCAGTGGGGGAAGCATAAAACACACATCCTACATAAATCAGGCATCAAGTATCAGGAAACCATTTCAATTGCATGATTGTTCAAATTTATGACAGGTTAAATGAGTAAAATGGTTTTCAATTCAAATTAAGGTGTGTACATTTCCTATTATAAATCCGGAACCATCCAACTAATAACTCCAAAAGTTCATTAATACGATTGTAGTATTAACTCCAGTCCTACATCATACAAGGCTTCACACACACCAATATCAGTATTGCAAAAGGCAAGCCTAAAAATGTATACGTTGTACTGGACTTTCAATTGGCGAGCTCAATCCTCACAGGGACATACAACAAAGAACACAAAGATAAGTAATTTGGTAGAAACCAAGTTTCGAAGAACTTTTGGACGACTTTAATACAAACTAGAAACAAATTTTTATCGCGAAGGCAGAAAGCTTCGAGGCAAGAGCGTAAGTCCAGCTAATGTACAGCAACCAAAATGCAATTATTTAAATAAATAAACAGCATTCAGTGATAAGCAAAAGTGTGATAATAACATAGTTTTTTTTTTTCATCAACCACTTGGTTACCTTGTAAAAAGTGTTGAAAAGGTCGCACAGCAACTGTAATGCATGGATGGTGCTTTCACGAAGCCACTCATCCCCAGAAGACATTGAACTTTCATTTCCAGCATGTCTCACATGATCAAAGATGGGAAACAGGATTTGTTGGAAGATTTTCTCCCAAAATGATGATGAGAATTTGCTGCCTCTTTCATTCAGTAAATCAAACAAAACCTCAAGTGCACAATTGCTGACCTCTGATCTTGGATCAGAAATAAGGTCAGAAAGACCAGAAAGCATGGGGAACCAGTAACGCTCAGCCACGTCAGAACTTTTATCAGCTGTGCCATCAATAGGTGTTAGAGAACCAACTGGTATCAGGCCCTGAATAAGACAAGGAAGAAAAAAAAATTACAAAATGACGTAGCAAAGTAATCAATGAATTTAAAGAAGATAATGAATAAAAGTAACATATCCTCAAATTTGTCCATTTCATGCTTAAACTGCAGAATTGCTTTGTAAATGCAGCAATACGAGTTAGATGACTTAAGTCATTCATTTCATCAACTGTGGCTTTGTTATAAGCCACAAAACTAGAGTTAGAATAGAATGATACAGTAACAACCTGTGGCTGACAGCAGTTAATCATAAATGAAAAAAAGACTATATACTTGAAACAAACCTCTTGAAGACGATCCTCACATATACGGAGAAGAGCAATAGCCTTCAAACTTATGCTGATTGAACTTTTGTTATTGGCAAATGCAATTAGGCAGTTCTCACAATCCATAAAGCAATCTCCAACAATGTGATTGAAGTGTTCTAAGATAACTGCACCATTCCACTATGTTAGACATCTTAACAAATTTCTAAAATTGCACAAAATATCACGAAAGAGAAAGTTGGTCCAAACCCTGTTCTATATTTTCAAAAGCACTTTCAATTGAGTGTTCCTTGTCATCATTGGCAGCCGTAGTAAAAATCATGAAAACACTTTGCCAACCAGACTTCATAATTCCAGCTTTAGTTTTTATCATCTGTTAAATTCAACTAGCATATGTTGATATCAAAATGGTAGCAATATAAGACAAATGCACAGTAAACTAGGCATACATACTTGAACACCACCATCCATTATAAACCTTCTTATGGATTCACTTCTGCCGCTTTGCATGAGTAGAACGTATGGTTTTAGAATATCTTTCTGGAAACTGAAGTTTGAAAGTTCAGCATGATCCAAATATTTCATACCAAGTCGCTGTAGAGAATCTATCGCATATAGAGCAACTTTTTCATCAGCATGACTCCCAGCAAAGATGAAATGTTGGGCCAACACAGACCATATTCTAGCCCAAACCTGAAAACAGAACAAGTAAGCAATAAGCAATACCGAGGAAGGTATAAACTTTACGATTGAAATAAGTATCATTAATATTTGTTAACAAGCACCAGAAATATAGGAATTGTAGGAAATGTATCAGAGATAAATCAAGTATACTCGGAAAATTTAATACACAAATGTGCCAAAAAAAACTTTTCTATTTCATTCTCAGCATGCCTACTTATTTTATATAGATAAAAAATAGAAGCTCAAGGTACGCTTACACAATAACAAAGAGCTTGACATCCATGATACATTTTGGCCCCATTATAACAAAAGCAAACACTAGTTGCACGTATGTTTATTCAGAAAATCTCACAATAATGAAAAGTACAAAAAAAAAAAAAAAAATTATCACAAAAGAATGAAAACAATTTGAAGCATTGCCAAAGTATTCAGATAAATTATTAATAGCCGCTTACTGGTTTAACGAGAATAACCGTTTTCAAGTGTTTCACTAATTAGTTCCAGATTAATGCAAATAGACCTGAGAGATAATCAAACTACATGCAATGAGATATGTCTCTGAACTAATTGTGAATAAGGAAAACAAGTTAAACTGAAGGAGCATCCAAGAACGTTAATCTAGAAGAAAAAAAACTTTATAAGCTGAAGTAATTACCATGCGTACACGAGCCATATTGTAATAGCTGATCTCAACAATCTTCTGCAGGCTATAAGTACGAGGTGGAGTCTGTTTTAACTCCTCTGCTGATATATTACATAAAGCGGTAAAAAACTCGACCACTGATTCACTGGGCAATTTGGCGCTATTTATGAAAACTTGTTCAGTTGGTTTTCCAGAGAGCTCTCTGAGAGAGTGAATAACAGCATCTTTAGAAATTTGATTTGATCCTTGCATGAGAGTTGCAGTCATAGCAGGCGATGATACAAGATATTCAAGGCGGGAAATGCACTCAAGAACGGCAAGCCAAGAGTCTTGAAGGGCAGAGATATTGGTATCACATAAATCAAGAAGGGTCCTTAGTGCTTCTAGATTTTTTCCACGCATATCTCTAGGTGCATGTAAAAAATTATACCTGCAATTCAATTTCAGAAGCAAATTTTTTAGATTTTATTAAGAAAAGGCATTCCTTCCTGCAACCAAATTATTAAAATAAAGAGCCAATTATTAATATACACATGTATATCAATTGACAAATTATCTAAGTATATGTTTTTATCGAGTGAAACATGGTTTGATTATGTATTCGAATATGTATCCATTTCTATGAGCTTTGGAAAGTTACATTGAACATTTATAACATAAAAGCTTTAATGTGAGACTGTAACCAGAGAAAATCTTATATTATGTGATATTAACAGTAAAAATTGTTCCTTGAAAATGAAACCAAATTCAACTTTCTCGATAAATGCATCACATCCGCCACCTCCAAAACAAAACCTTACACATTTTCATTCTCTACCAGTACAAATCTCCAATATACAATTCCTAAAGTAATAATCCGAAAGCTTTAATAACATAATTTGTGTAACTGGGGTGCTTGCTGACAATTCAACATAATTTTATCAGGTCTATTTAAAAAAAAATGTGAATCAAACAGGAAGGGAATTTTGTTGTTACAACATTTAGACCTTGGTGAAAAAAAATGCACTTAGAATTTCAGGAATAAGAAGTCAATATGCTTGGTGCAGACTTGCTAAAAATAGATCCTACCCAATAGAAACTTTAAGAGAAAGTAAGGGCCAATTTATTTATTAAGAAATGGCAGTATAAGCTTGGCCGATAATATGATTGTATTTTTCTTGTTCTTTTTTCATGTCAAAATTATATCAAATGTGGCATGATCAATGAACTCTCTTCATAGTACCAGTAAAAGCAATATCACCTTTCAGAACATGGGGATAAAAAGCACAAGAGATTCAAGATTTTTTTCATGTTATGAAATGATATTGAGTCATTAATCATCAACTGATACTGGACAAGATAAGTTTAGGAATTACCTCAATAATGATGTCAAAAATGCATATCGGATGGTGTCCAGTCCAAGAACATGTGTTATGTGTATGCCTTCTTTGAATCCTTCCATGCAAATACTAATCCTTGATGTGTTTTCTGCTTCACCCATAGTGACAGAAAAAGTAGCAAGTAATGGCCATCCTACAACTTCAACCATTGGGCGTACATGCTCAATCCTGTGCGAAGTGTAAAAGACTCCCCATTCACCACCTTGGTCCTTAATTAGAGTCTGTATTTGCTTTAAAATTGCCTCACTCTCAGCCTTGGAGTCTGTTGAAGAGCTCCTTTTGGGGTAAGCCAGATTGAGAATACTGATGAGGTCTTCTGAACCATCTTTCATCGTTATTTCTTCTTTAGCAATGTTATCATAGATCTCCTCCAAGAGTTCTTGAGGGACAGATTCTTCAACACTATTTGCAGTATTCATATGAATAAAATCACTTTTGGACATTTTCTGCCACCCCACTGGACTGTGGGCATCAGCAATGAGCATTATAATTGCATAAGCAAGCACATATGCTGTATCTGCATTCCTGAATAGACCAGGATTGTCGGAACAATAGCTGCAACAGAGAGCAAACTTTAAACCATGGGCCTAATTAAAAACAAGTAAATGAAGACATGTGTTCCCAAAAGGAAATATCAAATTAACTTTAGGTCAAACTTTGCAACACAATTATTCGCAAAAAAAAAAAAAAAAAACTAGTTTCCCCAAGGGAATCTTCTCAAAAAATGATCAGAAAATATCTCAATATCTCAACAACATAAGATGAAAAGGAATCTTGAAAAATATTTTAAAATTTTGGCAACACAGACCGCCTTACACCAATTATATAAGAGCAGCACGTTTTCTTTTACAGCCAATTGAAATCTACTTATTGTATCATAACTTAGTTTTTCAACTCTTTAGGAATAACTGAGTTTTTCAGTTGTATCATAATTTATATCACCTCTACTTATTTCTGTCAATTGCATGGTTTATTTGAATGCAATGAAGCAACATCAATTACCTACCGATCTGCAAACTTCTCCATTATTCGATCAATCTTCTGAGCTTCTCGTGGAAGTCGAAACCCTTTAAGGAATTCACGGATTGCAAAATCAAATTTCATCCCAGAAAAGTTCATGGAATCCACATAAGCGTGCATAACAGCAATGGGGAACTCCTCATGCTGACCCAAGTAGTCCGCAATCATAGCCTGAGAATTAAAATCTGTAAGGTAATTTATTAATAGGACACTTATATATGCAAACATAAACATCATGTCTACCGTGTCTAAATTGGGCGTATTTCGGAGAAACTGAGCCACCAAAGCAGGAGTCTTCTCCACCAACTGACTGGATATCAAATGTTCTATGTCCTTTCCTGGCTGCTAAATGTGGACATTGAAAGTGAGAGTCCCCTAAAACATCTCAATCATATATCCAAGAAACTAAATAGCTATAAAATCTTATTTCTGTGATGCACTGCACAAGACGATATATAAATAAAGATGTAGCAGATGCGCACACCTCAGAGACAGCAGCTTCATTGTTGGACTTATAATCCATACTTTTTGATTCATTCAGCTTTCCAGATTTCCTTTGAGACTTCTCCCAAATCACCAGTGATTTGAGAATATTCACAAGACCCTAAGTGTATCAAGAAACAGGGGTAAACAAGTCAATCCAAAAGACGGGTAAACACATGAATATGGTGTTGAAAGGACCAACAATGACCAGGATATACCTGAAGAGATGATGTTTTAACCGATAATGTTTGGGTTGCATTAGAAGACTTTGGATCCACATTGTGAGTACCTTGAGCAATTTTGGATAAAATGGCAACCTAAATGAGAAGAGATCATATGATGATGAAGTTATACAGATGGAACAAACAAAGTATCTTATTTCACAAAAATGATTACCATCTTTTCAAACAGGTTTGGTGCTTCAATATCACAATCATAATTTATATAAAGGTCAACAAGCATCTGAGGATCCTTACAGATTTTCTCCAACATCCTGCAATTTTAGATTAGAATAGAAACTTTACACATAGATAATAAAATAGTAAAAGGCAACATGAAAAAGGGCAGAGCATACCGAAGCACAATCAGCTTTTGGTTAAGATCCAACCCATCCAAAGATTTCAGAACAATCGCAGGAAAGAAAACTGCAATTTCAGCCTGAAAAGGATTTGTATATTCCGCTTAAAAAAGGAAGTGAAATCAAATCTTACATGTTAAAGAGGAAATGAGCAGTGTTTATGAAATTTGTTCATACCTTGAGACTTTCCCTAAATCTCAATAAAAGAATTGAGAAAATTCCAATTGCACACTACCAAAAGATAAAAACAAATAATTAGAACAATAACTGCACCAGAGTTTCTGATTTAAAAAACAACCCGACTATACCTGAAATAAGACAGGGGAACGGGAGATCGATGCTCGTAATAATGCATATGAAAGGTGAGCTCTTATTGAGTCAATAAGTTGAAAATTCTTTGCAGACGAGCTGCCAACTTCTTCCAATAAACCCTATATTTCTCATAATAAAATATATTTCATCAGTATATTATACTAACTAAGTGTGGAACATCATCTTTATCGCATGAAAAAACTCCTCCTTTATGTGTAACCTATATATTTGAACAAAGACACTTGCTGTTTCCTTATTACATTTCCATGGGCAATTGTCCATCTACAATACAAGTACCATATTTAGATAATTACCTAGGAGACAAACCTAGTCCAATGTACCTAATAACAGTGAATCCTCAGATAGTACCAACTATTGCATTCAAGTCCAACAAAAGCATAAATTAATGCCCAATAAAGGTATCCTCTATCTATCTCTCCAAATACGCTATGTGTGTACCCAAATTCAAAATGCATATTTTTATAAAACCTCATTTGGCCAAAAGGCACATGTTCATAATGCCTTTTTATCTGTCTTAGTCACACCTAAAATACGATATTGAAACTGTTGCATCATGACTTTCCCGGAAATACAACCAAACAAAAAAAAAAGAGATGGTAGCTATTGAAGCATACTCCATAAACTGACAATATCATTGCAGTTCGTAAACACAAAAATGATACTAAGGAGAGTTCCCCAGGCACCCAATCATCACGTACAAACTTCATACATACGATATTTTCTTCAACTAACCTGCAAAAGCTCCAGAGACAGAATACGAGTTTTTGTAGTAACTTCGTCATTACCCTCCTTCATAGCCATCTGAAAAAAAATGCTTAATTAATTCAAACAAATCATACAAAGGAGTTTAGAACTAGAAAGTAATAAAGTTTCCAGAGACACAAACCTTAGAGAGGGTATAGAAAATAAGCAAGGCATCACGTTGTTCAATGCTCATGGTCTCTGGATCCATCCCTCTGAGAATTTAGCAATTTAAGGCACAGATAAATATGAATTAAAATACGAAAAAAGAAGCTGAATGAGATGCAATGAATAAATATGCTCCCATATTTCTATGGCCCTGTAAGATGGTGTGCAGAGTAACGGAATCGCACAATAGAGCTTGTATAATTCTTTGTATCTTTTCCATACCTTTCGACTTTTTCAATATCTTCAAGATCCACAGCCTTCTTAAGAATGTCCTCTAAACCCTATACACAGAGAAGTTTTAACCCAAACTGCAGAGATCTAATAAGGAAAACCTAACAGAAGCGTAGAAATGCCAGCATATCAAACGTAGTTTACAAAAGCAACATACAAAAGTAAATTGAATCATATTCATATAGCCATGCCCTTGCAGTTCCATTGTACCTTTATATCAGTGCCACCAACAAAATTCTGGATTCCTTCAATAGACAGAATAGATGTTTTACTTGTATGTTTAACAGATAGTATATCATCTGAAGTTGTTTTGGGGCCATTATGATTGCATGATGACACTTCTGCAACCCTGGAGATTGACCCATCCTCTGTATGAGCTTGCTTGGTCTCAAGAGAATTAGAAGATACCTAAATCATGAGATAGAATTTACTCCATCATGTATAAGGGTAACATGCAGTAACCGAAAAAGTTTTAGGAGAAGAAGACTGTATCCCATACCATATCAGTTTCCATTTGTCCAAAAATGATGCTGAGCATTTGTGTTAACATAGCCTTTGATGTTGCTTGGTTAATAGGGCTCTTGCTAAACATGAAAACAGATGATATAGAACTAGACTAGATGTGGTATAAATCGAATTGATGATGATAACTTACTGAAGACTACCTATTAAGAGCAATATTAAAGCAAACTTTGATGATTCCCAGCAACGGATCTCTGTGGACTGCACATTCAGATCAAGAGAGTACAACCCATCAATTGGACAGGTATAATACAAATCCTAATGAGAGAAGTCTTGATTAAGAACAGGAATGGGAAATACTATTCAGGGAGACTTTTTGGTTGCAGAAGTTTAACCACCACCATCACCCCACCCCACCACCACCCAACTGCCTGGGCCAACCCAAAGAAAAAGTAGCAATTCTTGTAGAAGAAATTTCATAGCAATCAAAGGGATTAGGTCTCTGAGGTGAAGAGAACTCTACGAGATTAGAGAAAACACCAATACAATTGAAGCTGTTGGTAGACATCTTTGTATCATGCCGAGAAGGAAATAATCCACCAAACAAGGAGAACCATTCTTGCCTAGTTATGATTTAATGTGTTCAACAGTCTGTATTCAATCATGAGAGTCATAACTCATAAGAGACTGCATATCTAACTACATAGAAAATAAGCCCAAGTCCTAGTACATTCTGAAAGATTATGTAATACCAAATAAGTTGACAAACACCATACAGAAAAGGAAGGACAAAAGAAACAAAAACAAAATCCACATTCAGGGTTATGCTAAATTTGTCTGGAACATGTGATCAGATTAGGTGATGGTAGAAAAAACGAAAACACGTGATAATTACGAAAGACAGACAACAATTGAGCCCATAAAAATGGCATACCTCGAATCTTTGTGGATGCTATGGCAGTGAGAAGAACTTTCAAAACTTGAAGAGTCGTACTGCATTTATTCCCTCAGAATTATACTCAGAAAATGAAAAAAAAAAAGTGAAAAAACCATCATATTTAAGGTAAAAAACCATGTACCTGTCAGGAGCTGAATTATCCACACAACTGCAGACCATGTTGAGGATATCAGTCAATAACTTAGAATTTTTGCCATCATCAAGACCAGGATCACCCTCAAGATGATTGTACTCTATAAGTTTCTGCATCGAAGAAAGAACAGAAAAGGAAATTTAAGCACCCCAGAACAATTGAGATTCAGTAAGAAATCCTAGCTACTTAGAACAAGTATTATATCAACCCCAAAATATCAATCTGATAAGCAATTAATTTCTACTAAGTAATGGAAAACCCCAAATTAATATGCCAGAACTGCAAATATGGTATGCCAAAGAGAACACGAAACAAAGAAGAGAGAAAGTAACCCTATCAACCGCAAAATACCTTTTTTTTTTACAAAACCTAGTCTACTAACGACTTTCCTATAACTAAATACCTATGAACAAAATGCAGCACCTACATGAAGACAATCCAATGCAAGCTCCACCATTTTAGTGTTCTTCGTTTCAAAGGCAAGTCTAAGGGGATTCAGAACAAGGTCGGCCTCTGCCCCTCCTAGTGTATGACCTGCAATTTCCAAGGCACCATTGCTTCTAGTTCCCGCCTCACTTATTTCAGCTCCAGAGTTGGATTCAGATGAACCACTGAAAGAATGTATTTGAAAAAATTGAAACTATAAGAATAGAGATAAACAAACAAGATTACAGTGAACAAGGACAATTATCCATCAGGAATATTAATTTGCTTTCTATGATTGAAGTAGAGGATCAGTGCACAATCTATAAGACACATGACCAAAATCCAAACCTTGTGATATCAAAAGGGAGAATCTAGAATACTTGGACCGGCTTAAATTCATGCATGGTTGCATTTTGCATAATCATAAAGGCTCAATAATCCATAACAAGAAACCAATGAGAAATTAACCGTACATCATTGACCTAAGAATTAGTTTGACTAAAACTTCATGTACATCTGCTATCACTATTTTTTCAAAGGAAAATAGTGGAACCCACTTCAAGTGCCCTCCTGATTGGAAGTACATAATAAACTCACGATTATTTTCTTTTGATGTTTCTAAACATGCCACACAACTATAACTAAACTTTTGTTCTATACAATCTAAAATATTTAACTATATTGCCTTCTGATATAAATACCTATATTTTATTCTGTATTGTCTTACAAAAAGTGATAAAGTCGGCAACTTTTCACTAGTATATTTATGCACATTTCATGTCATGATTTTCTCTTCTAATTCTCTCTTTTTTTTTTGTTCATATTCTCAATTCCCTTTAGCCAAGCGGATACCTAAATCTTCTCTGTTAATATCCGGGCCAGAAGCATGGTTGATGTAGTTTGACAGAAATGTAAGTGCAGGGACATAAGGATGAGTTTAGTAGTTGCCCAAAGAACCAAAACTTAAAAATCTCACTGTGATTAGAACACCTTTCTTTTGGAGCTTCTGACAAAACTTGCTTAGTCTCACCAATATTTGACTGCTGATTGAAGTCCTTTGTGCTGTCTGAAGAATCAAAGTACGTTAAACAATATAAATTAACTCTAGAGATGCTAATTCACATCAAAGGAAAAAAAAAACATGAAAATACTGCCAAAAGGAAAATTTCACATGCTTATTCAAAGATCAGTTGATCACCAGTCATCTAAAAATTAATACCTGCATAAGGCATCATTGTGAGATAACACCCCCATGTATGTTATCTGCATGTCTTCCCCCCACCCCAAAGAAACCCCCAAATCCTTTTCCCAGTACCCCAGAAATCATATAACATATCTCTATGAGGTAAAATAATAGAAACATAAATAAAATTAGAAATTAAGAATACATGTGAGCAATGGAAGGAATGGTACCTAGCACTAACCCTAAGACAAACTTAGTGAATGCACAAATAATAGGACAGTGGAAAGGCTATGAATCCAGAAGTAGTTAAACAGCACCATAAGTTAATTGATTATCTCAATCTTTTCTCTTAGAATCTGAGATTGAAAGGCACTGTTAGAACAGGCAACTCCATGTGTGAATATCTCTAAAAATCTAAAAAGATTAAACATCTCTCCTTCACATCAGATTCTGTGTCAATCTGTACATTTGGCTTATCAAAGACCACATACCCATCTCTATGTAATATTCACTAACATCCCAAGAAGTATTATAAGTAATGATTTCCCCACCTTAATCCTCTTAGAAACTCATGAACATGGCTACCTCATGTGAGCACAGTCACTTTTCCTGTTGACTACATATTTTTATGTTGAGAGAACACTAGAACAGTCGATTTACAATCCAAATAACTCCTCAACAACATTCTTTCTCACTCAACATCCAAGAAATGCATCTTTATTGTTCCTGCCACTCAGTATGCATCATCAGCTATAACATCTTCATCCAAACAGACAACCTATAGTAACTCATCCTTAGGTCTTTGTGGGCATGATCAGGCAAATAAATCCGTATTGAAGAACTATGGATTATTATTTTATATTAGTCAATCAAATAGTCATCAAACTTAGAGAAGGCAAGATATTTAGTTTAGAACTGTAAAATTACTAGTTACATTGAGGATCAGTATTTTCCTTTCTCATAGAAAGGGTTAAAATTACATGAGTGAACTGGAACAGTACATCAAGTAGCCAATATTTTACTTTTTTATCTCAACATTGCTTGGTATAAGCTTCAGATTGGTCAATTCCAATATTCCAGTTTAACATAAATCAATAAATCTAAGATCAAACAAAATTTGCATATCTGTTTATTCCTTGCTCTAAAAGTATTCATTTTCGATATGCAAAGACCAAATGCAATCGCGAGTAACAAAAAAATCACAATACCACTGCCTAGAGAATGAAGCAGCAATGGAAACTACTTACCAACTCAAGAAACTAAACAGGAAATACTCAAATATAGAGTGATAAGTCAAAAAAATTGAGAAAAAGAAGATATTTTCCAGAAAAAGCGTACCCAAATACGTTTGAATGGAGGATTGAAGAGCAGTGTATTTCTTGTTAGCACATTCTTTGAGCATCGACTCAAATGCCCGTGCCACAAATCCACCCGCCGCACCACCCGCCATTTCTGCTTCCCGGAGTTCAATTCAGTTCAATTAAATCTGCTTCAGGGAAAATAACTGGATCATACAAGAAATGAGTAAATTTCCATGTATGATCAAACTGGATCAAGAACAACGAATTATTTAGAGCACCCATTGAGGCCCCTGGACTACGATCTTAAGGTTTAACGTTGAAAATTACGAAAGACAATGAAGGAAGATTGAATTCATTTACCTGGGTTTATGTGAGAAACGCAATCTTGTTGGAGAGTCAGAGATCTGGCATGGAAGAATGAGCAGGAAGTGAACGCCTCTGTTTATGGACAACACTGCGGAAACAAAGACGTGTTTTCAGTTGAATCTATTTTAACGATTTTTGGGGTTCAACAGGAATTAGTATCTACAATCTATACATATGGTGATAATCGCGATTTATTTTAGGAAAAGTTTTGCCAGTTTTGGGGACAACAATTCAGAAATTAAAGACCGGATCTGATATAAATTAGTTCAATTGGTTTATAATTTGTGACATTTTTCTATTAGGTTTTTTATTAAATTGGAAATTAGTTTTCTTATTAAAGAGTGAGAACCTCATAAAGTTATAAGCACACATCATAATTTTTTTTTGTAAGTAACTAAAACATTTACAAGTAAAAGAATTAAATTATTCGGGATTTCATAAGTATAAATTGTGTATTTTTAAGAGCAGATGTGCCATCGTTTGATCGTAATTGAGGCTGAACAAATTAAAGTTGTATGAACGAATTATGACTGAACATTTTTTTTTTAAATCAAGTGTTGTTCGACCGTTTCAAACGTGATGTGCATTACTTTACGGTCAAACTGACGTACAGACCGTGCACTTAGCTTTATGTACAGTTGAACTAACTTGTGCACTTAACTTTAACTTTGTGTACTGCCGCATTTACGGCTAAATACATCTCGCGCAAAATCTTAAAAAAAAAAACGTTAATTGCATTTTCAATATCCAACTTCCAATTATTTTATGCAATTAAGACACCATGCATCCACCTATGATTTATATTAATTACAATGATTTAAAAGGAGGGAGAGTATTTGTGTGTTTTGAGGGAGAATAGTAGAAAGCTGTCTGGCCTAGTAATATAAATTAAATTTATATTTTATTTGAATGTGCTTATAACGTTGTAGAGTGTGAGTAGTGACATTTTCTCCTAAAATCAACTACTTATTTAAGGATCATCTATTATAGTGTGGGATTTTATCTGTTCTTAACCCACATAATACGTTAATCGATTATGATTGGTAACATTAGTATTTTATTACAATAAGAAATATTGTATTTTCAACTAATTTATGAAAAGTCGAGATTAGTAAGGGTAAAAACTAAAAAGATAATTAATTTGGAACAAATTGTCCAGATTTTCATAGTATCCTCTTTTGTGATTACGTGGTAATAAATCCGTCATTTTTAGTGAAAATCGTACTCTTAAATGCAAATCCAGAAGAATTAAGGCCCGCTCACAACATTAATCAATGAAAAGTTGAATTGAATATTAACAATTATAACGTTTATTTTCATTTTTGTTTTTGAAAGGGGAAACACACACACACACACACACATATATATATATATATATATATATATATATATATATATATATATATATATATATTGCCAAATAAAATCTGGATCAATTAATTATAATTCTGCAAAGCAAAGAGTGATCAAATGTTTTTTTTTTTTTTTGTATATATTAAGCTAATTAGTAAATTTCTCCAACCTATTTTATTTCAATTAAGAAGATTAACAGACAATGGATCAACTTGATTCAACTAATAAGTAGATATTTCAATTTGAGCGAATCATGTCGGAAAGGAGAGAGTTCTTACATCTTGATCCACAAATCTGTATCCATTTGTGTAGGAAAACAGAATTGAATCAACAATCACAGAGTAAGTGATCCAGCATTTTTTTTTTTCCTTTACGAATATATCACTTTATGAACACTATAACTATTTATAAATAATTGAACAGCAAGTATTGCTCCCTCACAATATTAATTTACTCGTGTAATATTATATAATATTGGATC
The DNA here is from genome assembly GCA_963675135.1 of Galeopsis tetrahit. Lineage (NCBI taxonomy): Eukaryota > Viridiplantae > Streptophyta > Magnoliopsida > Lamiales > Lamiaceae > Galeopsis > Galeopsis tetrahit. Next base: position 86,297,945 of record OY776121.1, read on the forward strand.
TATACAATAACTAGGAAAGTGCAGAAGAGACCTCATCTTTCTGATCTGAGACTGTTTTCATCTCCGAACTGTTCAACGACGAGTCTACTTGTACAGTCGAAATGTCCAAGTTTGGAATGATGGGAGGTCTTTGCCTTGGTGTGACCGTCATTTTCAAACCTTCTGTGGTGTGAATCGTAGCCCCTGTAGTCATTTTGACCTGCAGAGAGTTACGTATATCAGATAATTGCACAAATCAAGATTAAGGGATGTAATTTGTGGAGTCTATAAACTAGAATTGTGAATGGATTTTCTATACTTGTTGTATGAAGGAGATGTCACTCTTGGATAATTTAGGAATGAAATTACAAATGATACTCAATAGTGAGAGAAATAGAAGCAGAATGCTTACGGGTGGTGCTCCGAGGGCCATTTGGAAGTCGAATCTCCGTACAAGCATTGCGACTGCTACAACAGACTGGAAATCGGGCAAGGTCATATAGTATTATATAGTATAAAGTAATATTGTTTAGCAAACCAAGTATCACCTTTTGCAAAATGCTTGATATAATGTGTTATCAAAGTCATTAAACCGTGACACTTCGCATGCTAAACAACATTACTTCATATACTAAGCAATATTACTGAGTTCACCATACAACTTTTGTGAACCAAGTTCAGAGTTTTTGTCTTGTTATTTTATGATGTTACAAAAACTGTTTCATGAGACGTAGATGCTCAATCACCAATTCAAGATCGTCTAATTACCACCAAACTATCTTTAGATTAGCTGAGTGGATGGGAATTTCATGAAATATACAGTGAAAAATATCGAGTGAACTACAATTCCAAAATCCAACAGTGTCGATTTAAGATAATTTACCTCATATGTAGCAAACATGTCTCCAACGCATTTTCTTGGTCCTCCCCCAAACGGCAAGTAACTGTAACAGAATAGTTCATGGAGTTCCTCACATCAAAACTTGATATTTTTAAGGCAGAGTTTGAAAATGTATATCACATTTGGTTAGAAATCTGGATATTAGCTAGTCCATTAGTGAGGACGGAAACACAACAATTAGCAGGAATATAATGAGTGTGAATTTGAACCTGAAATTCTGGTTTGTCTCATTCGGATTTGGACCATCTAAAGGCCATCTTTCAGGATTGAATTTGTCAGCTTCTTCCCAGTGATTAGGGGAGCGATGCAGATTCCACACTGATATAAATATGTCTTCACCACTGCAAAGTTCATTATATATAATAAGAGCAGGATAAGGGAATAAGAAGAAAACAAGTAGTATCATTTTTTGGGAGGTATAAATCAGAAACCACATACTTAAATAGTCAGTAGCTAATTTACTCTTTTTATCACATTTCGGTAAGCTAACCATTATCTTGTTCTATAAATTAATTTATCTAGAAAATTCTCAGTTAGGTAACAATTGACTCATGATTCTACTGCAAAAGATACTGCCATGCACAAATGAGATGCTATTACAATCTTTAATGGTGATTTCGGAATTAACCTTTTAATTGGGTACTTCCCAAGTACATCATCATCAATGGAACGGCGGATCAAAACTGGTGGTTGCGGATAGAGTCTCAGTGACTATAAGTAAAGATGAACCAAAAAAGTTAAAAGTTGGGGAAACGAAGAATGCAGAGATAGCATGCAATCAGTATTTTTGAGTCGCATGGACATTTGCTCACTTCATTAATTACTCTAGTTGTATATTTGAGCTTCTTCATATCTTCAACAGATGGAAATCGATCTCCTAGAACTGAGTCGACCTAAGCAGTCATATAAGAGAACATATAAATTATAATGATCATAATCAAAGGAGATTTGGATGTTCTAAGGTGCAACAAACAAAGTCTTAACAAACCTCATCTCTTAGCTTGGCCACGATGCTCGGGTGCTAAAAGTCATAAGACCATAAGATAAAAGTTAGAATTATACAGTTTTAAAAAATTGAGTCAAAGTAATAAAATTCCATAGCAATTTAGTGTAGGGTTGTAATCCAATACCTCGATATAATATATCTACACTCGTAGGTATAAGAAATATGTACTCAATTAAATTTCCAGGCAATAAAATTCAGGAAGTTACATTTAAACATAATAGTACACTGATGCAAAAAAACAGTTAAAGACTGGCAGAAGGAATACGAGCAAATGGAAGGATAGATACAGGGACTGATAAAACAAATACGTTGTTTCCAAGTAGCATACTAGCACAATGTACATAACATTAATATTTCAAAGTTTTCTGTTGCTTTCATATTCACATGGATCTAGTCAATGTTATTTTCCCCATTGATGTCCTTGCATTTTAAAGTTCTAATATCATAATGTGTTATAATCGTACGTAAAAGTGGAGAAAATAAACTTAAGAATGACAAGAGGAATAAAATTAAAGAGGTGTAGGTCAATTAATTTATGAAGAAATTTAAAGGACTGAAACTTCAATAGAATCGTTAGCACCTTTGAAAGAAGATAAAAGGTCCATGTCAGCAAAGCAGCAGATGTTTCATGTCCGGCTATGAGCATTGTCATTAGATCATCTCGAAGTTGTTTGCTCGAAACCTACATATTACTGCATAAGGATCATACCAGAATATTTATTTTTCAACATACATAAGAAGAAGCCATAATTGATTCCTTACATCATCCCCAGATGCTAGTAGGAAATGAAGAATACTAGGATCTTTTTCATTCATGTATTCCTCATGAAACTGCAACTCTTCTTCATCAACCATTTTCTGCAAATGCATTACAAGAAAGGTCAAGAATATCCACCGGAACACTTGACTGATTAACAAGTTGATTAATAATCACTCAAAACAATGAATTAACTTCACAGATTTTGCTTCTTAATCTCACTATAACAATAACATGACAGATTAAAGAAGCACAAGAAGTATATTACACACACCAACAAACTTTACCTTACAAATAGCGATCAAATCGTCTAATGTATCATTCACCAGCTTCAGAGCAGCGTTAACCTTCCTCAGCTTCGGGGAAATATCTTTCCATATAGGAATCTCCCAAAATGGAATTGGTGCAATACTTCTGTCTTCGGCTTCCCTTAGGACAGTGTATACAGCCTGTTCCAGAAAGGGCAACGGATTAGAGCTGCTACTACATAAAATAGTGGCAAGAATATCTAAGTAGGATTAATATAAGGACGTAAAGAATTCAGATGATTTCAAAGCTGGTACCTCAACAATTCCAGTGTCGACATTTAAAGAGTCGAAATCATAATTGAATACAGCTTTGCCAATGATATCTAACGTCAAACGGGAAAAAAGGGACTCCATTTCTACATCCTCCCCGTCAGATGCAGCATCATCAAGCGTTTTGCATAGCCTATTAGTTGCCTCTCCAAACAGGCTAAACATTGCAGCCACAAACTACAAGGAGCAGTATGAATTGCCATCAGTTGCATTACAAGGGTAGCAGCATCTATAAAAGAAAGAATAATTCTAATATAATAAGTATTTGGTTTTCTTTTAAGGTTATAATGATTTTGTGTCCATCCTTGTGCTACCTTCTGATGCAGTGCAGGGACTATAGCCCGTCGTCTGACACGCCATATTTCCCCATCAGCTGGTATAAGTCCTTTCCCCATTACGAATTCCAAAATTTCAGCTAAAATTCCCTGGCAGAAAATCAAAGAAGTTGAATTGAAAAGTGTAGACTTAATTCAACTCACAAATAATTTTGCACTCATGAAGTTCAAGAGTACCTTGGAATAACCTTTGGGATTGTCTTTCAATATATGTTTGGCGATTGCAGGATCTGACACTATTAAAAAGGACTGCAATAGAACCCAAAAATAGTTACTCAGAATCATAGCTTTGCGGCAATGGGCCAAATAGTGAAGTCGAAACAGACCTTAGGACCAAATGTTAGTCTAAAGATTCCCCCGTATGTTAGGTATAGCTCGTATAATGGAATGAAGAAGGGTTCATTTGTGATGGCACTAACTGAACCTCTTGCCTCTGGAATCTTTAAATTGTCTCCTGACGAGCTGGTTAAATTGACTATGAACTCAACTACCTCTTTTGGCAAGCCAAATTTCGACAAGCCATTTTTGAGTTGTGACTGAAAGCTATCATCGGCAACAAAATGCAAAAACACAAAATATGTGGAGAAATTAGAATCATTTCATCCCGAATATCATTCACTCTCATCAAAAGAAAGACTAGCAGATGCATGATGTACTCATATGATGATAAGCCATCCCCAAATCTAGTTCTAGCTCTGTTTTTAATCCTTTTTACAAGTGAAACTGCCAAAACCCCAAATTTACAATGTTTGAGCTAGGTTTAATATATAACCTAATTTTTCCCCATTGGCAAGGTACAACAAATAAAGCACGGGTCAAAACCCTGATAATTACATTACATACCCAGATTTTCCGACGGTAAATTCACCGGAAGCTATACGGGCCGAGAGTTCAGCTCGACGCTTCTCTTGCAGAAGCCTGTCCACGTCCTTTACGGCGTCGTTTTGGGGCCCTCCTCTCCCATTCCCATTGCTCGAACTCGAACAGCTAACCACACGATTCCCTGCAGATCCAAAATTCATAAACCAAAAAAACAATCACAATTATGAAAAAAACAAGGAATCTCCATGTAAAAAGCAGGTGATTTATGTGCAGTACCATTGAACTTCAAATCAAAAGAGGGACTCAATTTTCTCCTTGTTTGAAGGGTTTGAGGTAAGAAATGAGGGAAAGAAAGGTTGGCAGCCATTGTTGCGTTAGAGAGAGAGAGAGAGAGAGAGAGAGAGATGATAAGTAGGACGTGGAGTTTCAGTAATTCAGTCAACAAAGCTCCAGTCTCTCTCTTCTAGTGTAGTGCAGAGAGAGAAACTCTATTTGCAGAAACAATGTACAAATCGGGAAGCGTTATGTAATTGTACGATGACCTGGTGAGATTAAAATTGGAGTGGAAATAGTATTGCAACCGCTAACGAACAAACTAAGAATCTACACCGGCTTGGCAGTTGGCGCTATACGTATTGAAGATTGATGCGGTTAGTTAATCAAATTGTAAAAAGGTATTAAAAAAAATTAAGAAAATACGTGATTTTTTAAATATTTAATTAATCTTTTTTTTTTTTTAAATAAAATTATAGAGAATTTTGGGAAAGCTGAAAATAGTGTAGTTCCTGTTTTTTCTCCGGAGTAAAATGATAAAATTCTTAGGTAAGTCTTTACCCCATATATCTTGTGCAAAAGATTTTCTTCGAAGATGTATAAACACAAGAATTCATTCTTATTTTCCAGGAGGACCCTCCTCATCACCCAATATCCAATTAAGCATGCATTTTTTCCCCATTGTTTATAAATTTAAACATGCATTTTCTTCCGTAAATCAACAAACATTTTCTTTCTTTCTTGTGTTGTAAATTAGCAAATTCACAAGAAACATTAATTTCACGTTTGTTAATTTGTTGTTTAGAGAGAGAGAGAGTTGCATAAGGGATTTTTGTGTGCAATTAATTAGGCAAGAGATTAATCCCATACATATATATGTGTTTTATTGTGTTTGAGAATCGAATCGAATTGAATAAAATTTAATTAGGGTTATTAAAAATATGGGTTGTTTCCCATGTTTTTCAAGTAAGAAACCAGCAAGCCCCGAGAGAGATGATCATAATGATCATTCGCGGCCTCCAGTAACTCGCCCCACAAATTCACCTTCACCCCCTCCTCCTGCAGCAGCAGCAGCAGCAGCAACAGGTATATATATGCCCTTTTAATTACTATATATTTTCTAATTTATCAAAAGCCTAAATCTTACATTTTTACATAATTAGCATACAAGTATAAATGTATATCAGGATATGATGATGTTAGGAAAGTAGAGTTGAGTTTTCAGTTGTTGTTTTTAAATAGTAGTAACATGTACGTTTTGCAATCATATACTCCCTCCGTCCCAGGATTGTTTGCACCAAAAATGGGGCACGCAAACTAAGAAAAAGGTGTAATGAGTGGAGAGTTGAGGGGTAATTTTGTAAACTTTTATGAATAAAGTAAAGTGAATGATTGGATTGAGGGTAAAAGTAATGGCATTTTGTGTAAATATGTGAATATTGTGAGGGTGGAATTTATGAAAAAGTTTCCTTTTTGGGTAGTGCAAACAATTGTGGGACGGACGAATAAGGAAAGAGTGCAAACAATTGTGGGACAGAGGGAGTAGTACTTAATATTGTGACTTTGTGGATGATTGTACATATATATAGTTAATTCTGGGAATGTGGAGGCAAAGGCAGATGGTGTACAAGATGGGAATAATAGCACAGCAAGAGCCTTCACTTTCCGTGAACTCGCCACGGCTACCAGGAATTTTCGTCAAGATTCTCTCTTGGGAGAAGGTGGAATTGGAAGAGTATACAAAGGCAAACTTCAATCTGGCCAGGTACTTCTTTTTCTTTGCAAAGAAAATGAAAAAGAAACAAGAATCTTATTTGTTTAATTTTGTCAATAGATTGTTGCTGTTAGACAACTAGACAGAAATGGTACACAAGGAAGCAAGGAGTTTCAGGCTGAAGTTGTCAAATTAAGCCAGCTTCACCACCGCAACCTCGCCCAAATCACGGGATATTGTGCCGATGGTGATCAAAGGCTAATCGTATACGAATACTTGCCTTTGGGAGCTCTAGAAACCCATCTATTCGGTATACTAATACTCTGTTTACCCCTGTACTTATCATGTTGCCTTGTGCATTTTCTAATTGAATGATATGGACAGACATTACAGAAGACAGAACACCACTAGATTGGACGACACGAATGAAAATAGCTTCGGGGGTGGCTGAAGGGCTGGAATACATACATGAGACGGCTGACCCACCTATCATATATCGAGATTTGAAGTCATCAAACATCTTGTTGGATGAGAGCAACACCGCAAAACTATCAGAATATGGCCTTGCCAGGCTGCTTCTGCAGAATAGTGGCGATAAGTTGATCGTGTCACCAAGGGTCGTCTCATCTTACGGTTATATTGCACCCGAATATGACAGGCATGGAGAGGTTTCAGTCAGATCCGATGTCTACAGTTTTGGAGTCGTCTTATTGGAGCTTATAACGGGGCGTAGAGCCTTTGACACTTCGCGCCCTGCAGACGAGCAAACTTTAGTCACTTGGGTACGTACGTACATTATAATTAATTAATTAGGTTTCAAGTGTGAAAATCTATTGCACTTGATGCACATTTCAACTATATTAACCAGTTAAATCTATTGCACGTTTCAGTGCACATTTCATATCTAGCTAGCTGCACAGTGCAATTGACTCTATCATATTTCATCATATATTTCATTGTTTTTTTTTAGTAAAGTATTAATTGTGAAACTGATGAAACAATTCATTAATTTTGACAATGTATATAGGCACAACCATATTTTAGGGATCCGAAGAGATTTCGAGAAATGGCAGATCCGTATTTGGGGGATGATTTCCCATTAATGAGCTTAAATCAGGCAGTTGGGATCATATCAATGTGTTTGCAAGAGGAGCCAACAATACGGCCCTTCATCTCAGACGTAGTAGCCGCGGTTACTTTTCTGGCACTGGCTCCCCCCGAATCCCCCATTCCGCCTGCTCTGCTTCCGTTGTTATCGTCAAGAGTCGAATGATGAATATGATCACACAAAGAAGAAAAATCAATTTATAAATTCTCTTGTGCTACACCTACAGCTGCTGCCCTTGGTTCTTGTTCAAGAAACATATCCAAATGGAGCTAGGACGAATCGTGGCCTTGTGAAAAGCTTCATTAAGTAAGTGTAATAGAAGAAGCCTCATGAGTTCTTACAAGCAACAATATATTCATTCATTTTGATTGATTGATTGATGGCATGTTTGCATATAACAATGTAATTAAAAAGCAGAATCACCACTATGAAAAAATTAAAATTTACGGTACTGCATTTGTATGTGTATCATTTAATTATATCATTGTGTGTATTGGATGATGGGTTAATATTAACATTTGTCCTGCAATTTCAATTGTTATTACTTTTTTTAATTCGGTAGGTCTATCAAAGTACTGGGGTTTGATAAAAAGACGAGATTCCCTAGCAAGACTATGCACTGTCATATTTGCGCTTCTTTTGACAACAAATCGAAACATTTGTAAACTGAGCTAACAAGCTCGACAAGCTAAAATATAATTCTTAAACGTAGAGTCATAGGATTCCGTGGAATTTATTGCATTAGCTACCACCTTCGCATTCCCCTCCACCACAAGACCATCGTTGGTTTTCAACCATGAGAGTGATTAAAAAAAAAAAACCATTACCAAATTGAACATTAAGATGACATTAAAAAAAGTAGAAACATAAAAGATTAAAATTAACATAAAAAATACCAAATTGACAAAAAAATAAATGCTGAAATTAGGAAAAGCTTTGGTCCGAAGTATTACAAATAAACATAAAGTATAATGGGGGTATTCATCTAATGAATATCTAATTAAATAGATGACCAAATTAACAATACAAAACTAACTAGCTAGATTATAATAATTGTATTAGTTGCAAGTTTAGATTCCTCAACCACCATACATCAACAGAAATCAAATCCTCTTGGACGTTGATGATTCTCCATTTCCTGAAAAATAAAACTCCATATCAACAAAAATTCAAATAAAAATATTTTTAATAGTATTGCAAGAAATTAAAAATATTTACCATTTCCATTAGTTGCATTAAAAATGCGTAAATGTGGGTCGACGGGAAGACCGATGTCTTCGTACCTCTTGTCATACAGTGAGTACCTTCAAACATGCACCATTTAGAGTTATTGATTTTAATTAAATTAATGATGACAGAAATACTAATATTTAAATGTGGAAATTAGAAAAATAATTAATTTTTTACCTTCCACCATAAGAGTCGAAGCTTCTTGAACTATATCTTTGATAACGTCGACCAAGCAAGTTCCAGTTTCCAGTTTCATCATCTTGCAAACTCGATTTTCTCTGCCAAAAAAATATTGTTAAATGAAAAAAAGAAAATGTAAAAATAGGTTTCAATAAATTAATATCAAGGAAAAATTATAGTGATTTTGTGCACTGGTTTTCTATTTTACTACAGATAATTAATTTATAATGACATGCTTTTAAATTATAAGAAATCTTGCTAGAGTTTAAGGCCCGAAAAGCTAGTGGGGCGACCCTTCATAAGAATTGTTTTTATTGGAAAAAAATTGACGAAAACTCACGTGAGATTTTTTTTAAGTATCACATTTTAGTATATTTAGTGATTTTGAGATGTACAATACACTAAATCAAATATTGTTTAAACAAATATCATTTTGTATGTTAAAATGTGACAATTTGTATATTATAAACAGTGACACTTAAAAAAAAAGAGTTTACAAATTCATATAAGATCTACTAAAAAAATTAGGGGTTAATTGTAATTGATTTCGTACCTTCAATGTTGATGTTGTAGGGCTGCCAATACCTAGCTCCAAGTCATTTGATGTATTCATCGAGTATGGAATGTCTTGATTTCCAATCGATCTAGAATAAATAAAATTTTAAGTTATACTATTATGCCTAATGTGCTAAACATTAATATGATATATGTAAATGTATGTAGATGGTTACCTTGATGGAAATGGATTTTCAATGGCAATACTTTTTTGAGTCTGTGTTGCCGAATAAGTGTTTTGCATACTAACATCAATTGATGGATCAACTCCAGGGCTTCCAAATTGTACCTATGTCATAAATATTACAGTTTAATAATTTATATAATTTTTTCTCTTATTTTTCACTTTATTATTTAAGACAAGAATGTAGAGGAAATAGTAATATATGTAGAATTAATTCAACGTGTATCAATTTTCATGGCTTTCATACCAAAATCATACATGTGTATCTTACCAAAGTTTGAGAGGAGGATCCATTGTGCCTTGAAGACGACGGCAAAAAATTAAATTCAAGAGGCTGATTATATCTGTTAAAAATCAAATCATAATAAACAAAAGTGTAATTAAATTAAGATACTGTATTAATTATTTGGAGAAAATATTATAAAAAGGGAAAAATAATGATAACAATTTTGAATTTGAAAAAGAAATATTTGAAAGAAAATGATGTACTTACAGTTGTTGATCATGTGAATGTGGAAGACCTTGTAAGTTATAGGTTGTAGGGATATCTTCATATCCTCCACCAATTTGTGCTAGTAAATCTCCCTAGTAATAAAATAATATTTAAATTCACATGAAAATAATTAAGTAAATACAAATTAATTGAATATTTAATTACCTGTAATGGAACTCCTGAAAATGATGTTCCTTGATTGCTTTGAAAGGAATTTAGCAACTCAAAATTTGATGGTTGAAACTCATTCATCCCCATTTTTCTACAACATTAATTATACATTAAAAAAATTGTTATAACAAGGGCAAGAAGGATAAAGAAATCTACAACTAAGAACACAAACAAAACAAAAGATTTTGTATTATTCAAAATAGTGCGATGATGCAACAAATTCACGATCAGAATTCAAAGCATTCCAACATAAAATAATCACGTCTTATACTAACCCGTGGCTTAATTCATTCTCAACTGGCAATTCTTGGGAAGAGGAATGCAACGAAGGATTCATTTGATCATGAGCTAAACTCTGCCCATTGTATAGCTGCATTCTTTGGTATAATGATGAACTTTGCTCCATTATTTCTGAAAATAATTAACGGAGTAGTTCACAAATAAGATTAATTTGCATTCAATCATAATAATTTTAAAAAATAAATAGAGTCCAATTTAGCATAAATGGTATGTACGCTAAAGCGGGAACATAGAAAAAAAAAAATCTTTATTTGAGAAAAAATATAACCACTCTTAAATTTATTTATTTATTAGTGTAATACATCAATAACTTAATTATTGGTGGCTAGTGCAAACCTTATTTTGTGTTGTGATACATAAACTTGCGCATATATAACATAGAATGATAGAAACAATAGATTTATTATATATAAGATTTAAATTAATTTAACTATTTGTTTAATTCTTTTTAACCATGCCAACCGAATGAAACAAACATGAATGATGAATCTATGTGTTTTAGATTGTAAAATTAAATTATCCCAATCAAATTGTTGATAATGAGATAAAACCAAACATAAACGTGCTCCAATTACATTTGAATTCAATTGAACTAATTAAGTAACTTGAACTATGATTTAATATGAACCAGCAAAACTTACATATATAAGCAAGAATTATCGACTGAATTAAATTAATCAATACCTCAATTGAGTTGTGTACGAGTGTTGCTCAAACTTCTTCAAACCCTTCGAGCGAATATGAACACAAAATTATAATGAAAATAATACTAAGAGTTATTATACTGAATCTATGGTTTTGTAAAATAACTCTCAATAATGTACGTTTTAGTGAAACGATTTTCGTAAATAATTTATAGAGATTTAACCACAATCCTAATATGGTAAAAACGAAATTGAAAAAAAACAATTAATTATATTTTCATATTACCGTTGATGTGATCTGCTCTGGATTTTAGAATCCATGCGTAAATGAAAAAACATTTAATGATAGGTTTCAAATTTTAAAAATGCGGATCGAATCATCTCTACTGTATTTTTCATATTTAATTACTTAAAATATATTTTTTTAAATATTTAATGGACTTATGTGCTTAATACATGTGTGTTAATTAGAATTTTAAAAAGCAAATTGCATTAATAAAATATTAAAGGATAAACGGATAATTATTTCACCCTAAACTTTTAGCACGGAGTGTAAAAAAATGCGATCCCCTATTACCTTATCTCTTTATTTTGTGTGTAGAAGGACTATTAACTATCATTAATAATGCCGGTAATCGGGGAGTTATGCATGGGAGTAAGATGTGTCGAAGCGCTCCGTCAATGTCTCAACTACTCTTTGTCGGCGATAGTTTGCTACGGAGTATTATATATGTAGAGCATGTCCACAAGAATGTACGACTTTTAGTTTAACGGAGGTTCTTGTTACTTATGCAGAGTAGGTCCACAAGAACGTAGGACTATTAAGTGTATTAACTATCATTAATAATGCCAGTAATCGTGGAGTTATGCATGGGAGTAAGGTGTGTTGAAGCGCTCCGTCGATGTCTCAACTATCACCTATCACCTTATCTCTTTATTTTGTGTGTAGAAGGACTATTAACTAATATCATTAATAATGCCAGTAATTGAAGAGTTATGAATGGGAGTAAGGTGTGTCGAAGCGCTCTGTCAATGTCTCAACTACTCTTTGTCGGCGATAGTTTGTTATTATATATGTAGAGCACGTCCACAAGAATGTACAACTCTTAAAGGGGTTTTTCTTACTTATGCAGAGCAAGTCCACAAGAATGTAGGACTATTAACTATCATTAATTAATGTTAGTAATCGTGGAGTTATGCATGGGAGTAAGGTGTGTCGAAGCGCTCCATCGATGTCTCAACTAATCTTTCTCGACGATAGCTTACTATTATGTAGAGCAGGTCCATAAGAATGTACGACTCTTAAAGAGTTTCTTGTTACTTATGAACATGTCTCTAGCAACTTTGTGGAGGAAACAACGTGTGTGACTCTCTCTCAAATTCTTGGGGTTTATAATCCGTTCAACACTAGCCGACATTTTGGACTTCCGTCTTTAATTGGTAACAAGAAAAATAATTGTTTTGGGTATTTAAGGGATATATCGTGAAAGAAGTTGTACGAATGACAAGTTAAAAACTGTCAAAACGGAAAAGATTTTAATTAAGGCCGCAACACATGTCATTTTGGCCTACTCTATGAGCACTTTCTTGCTTTTGTCAACTTTGTTGGACGAGTTCCATTGTATACTTAATTCACTTTTATGAAAAATTGAGTTTAAAGATATGCATTTATTTAATATTATCATACATGTTAAGGAAAAATAGGGTGGCGGTTGATGGAGAATTCGGGATCACTCCTAAGTCGTGTGTTAAAAGGTAAGTATTTTCACATCACAATTTTTTTTCTGGTAAATTTAGGTAGTAATTCGAGCTACACGTGGAAGGAAATTTGGAGAGTGGGTCAGGTGCTCAAATGGAAGATGGGTGGTGGTGAGAGTATTCGGGTTTGAGCATAGTCTTGGATGAATGATAATGTATTTATTTATTTTTTTCATTCATGCTTAGGTAAATGATGTTTTCTCTAATCTGAGGTTATTCGACCTCTGGATCCTAGTTCGTAGAAGATGGAATAAACGTTACTTGTGTTATCTTTAAATCCTACATTATACATTGTTTGTGTTAATCGTAATGTCAACTCTGTGACACGTCATCTTTCTAGGGCCTCTCGTTTATTTAATAGTTCTATTGTTGGGTCGAGCTTTCATCAGTTGTGTCGAATTTTCTCAATATTTCATATAATTGTTCTCATTAATTAACAAAGTTTTTTGCTTTGATGAGAATTTTTTTTTCTTATGTGCTTATATAGTTATATACTTGAAAAATTGCGAATTTGTTTTTTTTTTAAATTAAAGTAGAAAAAAAAAATATGTTGAAAAAGTTTGGGCTATTCTTAGTTAATTGGGTGTATTTATGAACAAGAAAACCTAGCCGAAGAAAAAAAAAACCGGAAAAACATGTGAATAAGCAGAAGGCCAATAATCCCCTCCTGCAATAAAATATTGTTCTTTCCGCAAGAAAACCAGTTCCTGTTTCTACAGCGCATACCACTCTTCTGTGTTTCCAAAGTGATCTCTGCGAGTGATGAAACCCCCCGGCGGCCTACTCGCCACCAACCCTCCTCCTATTCTTCTTCCGAAGAAGGCTGCTTTTTCAACAAGCTCGCACAGTGTTTTCAGCCTCGCAACCATTCTTAAACCACCGAGGCAACGGCGGTTCCGCCTCAGATTCTCATGCTCATCGGAAAACTCCGATGCCAAGACGGCGTCGTCACAATACTCTTCTCAAAGCGCCTTTATGGGTCCGGGAAATGAATTGTTGAATTTTGAAGTGAGAAGCCCTTCTGTTCCAGCCAGTATAATTTCCACTCCCAAATTGAGCTTCGCAGATCAAGCTTTCTTGCTCCTCGCCTTCATTGGTTGCACGGTGATTTAATTCACTCACCCTCTTAATGAATTTTGTCTTTAACAATTTGCCTGAATTCGTTATTGTAATCGTTAGTCTCAATCTCTTTTTTGTTTGAGAAATGTCTATTTTCTGATTTTACTTCAATACTATCATTCTCTTTCTATTTGCCCCAATTGAAAAATCAGCTCACAATATGTATCTCTGTTATTTTATTATATATTTTAACCTTAATTGCTCTGTTCGTGATGTGCAGACATCCGTTGCATTCTCTGCCCTTGTTGTTGCAACTGTGCCAACATTATTTGTAAGTATAATTAACACTTTTTTTCCAATCTTGTAAGTTCTTACTAGGAACACAATAACTTCTTGTGCATCTTATGATGATGAAATTATCTTGGGGAAGTAATGAATCTTGATCCACGCCTACTAAAATTTTCATCATAGGACAAATATTGAGTGGTTTTGTATGGAATTACTGAAGCACATTCAGAAAGAGAGAAATTTTTGGAACATTATTGTAGTAAGTGGATCTTTAGAAAATTTTGGAAACTTATTGCTCTTCTTTTTGGGTGGGTTGGGTCATTGCATTGAGTGACACATGAGAAACCGACAGTTGAGAGGAGAAGAAGATTGCATGTACCATTAATGGAATTGGTGGAGAAAAGAAACTTAGACATTTAGATGTAATCTTCTACATTCTTTGTGGTTTAAATTATGCATGGTTTTATGATTGTCTTTGATTTTCTTTTGCTTTTGGTAGGCAATGCGAAGGGCAGCAATATCGCTTTCAAAATTAGCTGATACTGCTCGTGAGGAGCTCCCCAGTACAATGGCTGCAATCAGGCTATCAGGGATGGAACTCAGCGATCTGACACTTGAACTGAGCGACTTAAGGTACTCAAAGTCTTCCCCATTTCTTTTTCTCAGCCATTTGCATTCTTGATAGTGAACCAATTGACCACCTCAATGATTATTTTTTCTCAAAAGAGCTGGTGTACATTTATTTTCCACAAAAAATTGAAGGAAATGAAAACAGAAGAGAAATCATTGCTTCTCCTATTCTGGATTTAGACTCCTAATGTGGGTATAACTGTATGGAGATTGCATGATCACTTTCTAGCCCTTAATCCGGTTCATAGTAACTAAGATTATCTTGTTGTGTGTTCATTGTTTCTAGCCCTTAACACCTTGGATTTTCTTGTTATATTTAATAATTTTTGGCCTGTGCTGTGCATGTATGTATCACCTCCTTATGTTGGATTTTCTCAGCCAAGAAATATCAGACGGGGTCAGCAAATCTGCTCAAGCAATGCAAGCAGCCGAAGCTGGAGTTCGACAAATAGGTTCAGTTGCTCGCCAACAAACTATGTGTAAGATATTCATTCTTCTATCCAGTAGTCACCCACCCCCAAAACACACAAAGTGTCTGGTTTTTGTAATAGCTTTTTCTTGAACTAAATCGTAATATTCACACCTTTATTATGTGAAACAGCCATGATTGAGGAAAGGGCTAACCTGCCTATCATCTCATTACAACCCGTGGTGGTGGGAGCTGCAAAGAAGACATCCCGTGCTGTAGGTCAAGCCACCAAGACTCTCTTGAATATCATCTCACGAGGTAAAGATGATAATTCTACAGACAGGATAGAAAGTTGAGAATCTGTCAAAGCTGATTTAGATACTGAAAAATCGATATAAGTGATAGGCTGGCTGATGCTCACTTTAGTTGATACACTCTCGCAAGTGCCTCTCCAGATAAGAAAATAATGCAAACGTAAACTTCTGTAACATCGTTCCATGTATATATACCGTCATTTATCTTTGATATGATATGGAGATATGATCCAACTGGGGTTTATAGTTTGGACTGGAGTGCTTTGAAACAGAATGAAAAGACATGGCTATCAAACCAATGATATGGCATGGAAATTTATAGCTGGAGTTGTATTTAGGTGTATTCAGTTAAGCTTGCGTTGATCTGATAGAACGAGCCAGAATTTCAATGATCGAAAAAGTATTTTTCTGAACGAACCGAGAATAAATTGGATTGATTATTTTTTGTTTGATATTTGAGCTTTATATTCAGTTGAAAACTCACTTGCACTCATGATTGTGGCGATTTTATATCGAGTTATAATATTTTTGGTAGGATTTTACTGAATTTTAAATTTTGTGTAGTTAAAGTCTCGAAATAAACATGCCTGAGGATGCTAAAAATCTCAAATTTAGGAATATATCTTTGGATGTTGGTGAGAAAAGGAAAAGGAAAAAAAAAGGTGAAGCACAAAATGCAAGGTAAATCAGAAATATTATAGTAGTATATTTTAGCCTTTTGCTACCAAAAATTCAAGCAAGCAACATAGCACTGACAGAAATTACAAAAAAAAAAAAAAAAAATCGTACAAGTAGGAGTACATAGATATATGATACTCTCTCCATGGATCCCATGTATTTACATAAATCACTCAATTATTCATATAAAACATCTCAAAAAGGGTATATATGTATCTCTTCACCGCCCACGCGTGATCACTTGCTGTGATTTTGTGGATGCAGTTCCTAGTAAGTTCTTTTCCTTCCTTGCTCTCTGCAACAACCAAACCAAATAATGTCATTAACCATATCGAAAAATACGAATGCATGTTGATGTATGTATATAAACTAACCATCTCAAGCTGTGTGTTTTTCCAAGCTTTCTCCAGGTCATCAAGAACCAAATCTATGGTAGGGCGGCCTGTGCTAGAGCTGGCTACACACAGCACTGCTATCTGCAATATGGACTCAAAATCCATAGTAACAATGTTTCCTTTCATTTTGGGGTCTTGAAAATCTTTAAGCGGTCGTTTCCCCATGTTCACATCTTTTGCCTGCACGTTTTCATGAATTAGAATGAGTGATTAGGTGTTTGTTGTGTTTATCGAGAGGAAGTA
Organism: Galeopsis tetrahit; assembly: GCA_963675135.1. Taxonomy (NCBI): domain Eukaryota; kingdom Viridiplantae; phylum Streptophyta; class Magnoliopsida; order Lamiales; family Lamiaceae; genus Galeopsis; species Galeopsis tetrahit. Next base: position 86,314,949 of record OY776121.1, read on the forward strand.
CAGTACCTTTCTTGTGAGCTGATCTCTTGCATCAAGGTCTAGTTCTATCACTCTTTGTCCAGACAAAAGTTGTAGAGTTACAATGCCAAAACTGTAGATGTCACTAGCACTAGTTAGTTTAGCATTGCTCATATATTCAGGATCCATATACCCTATCGTTCCTCGAACATCTGTAAACACTTTGCTCTCCTCCATTCCCAACATCTTTGCCAGCCCAAAATCCGACAGTTTTGGTTCCATTTCACGAGTCAGAAGAATGTTGGTTAGCTGCAAAGTCCAGAATTCGGTAAATTGTCTCTTACATATAGTTGGTTGGTGTTGTGATGTTGTTATGTTAAATACGATACCTTAATATCTCTGTGAACGATGCATCCGTTTATGTGAGTGTGGAGATACTTGAGAGCATATGCACAGTCCCTTAAAATCTTGACCCTCATCTCCCATGTTAGGGCAGTGTCTTTCCCTGTATAGATAAACCATAAGCGACCACGAAGCAAAAATCATACTCTGTAGTATAATGCGAAAAAACGACAACATACGTAGAAGATGTTGAGATAAGTTCCCATTATGGCAATACTCGTATACCAGATACTGCTCCCCATCCTCAATGCAACAGCCAAAGAGACATACGAGGTTTGGATGCCTAACTCTTGAAAGGCCCGCGATTTCTCTACTGAACGAATCTAACGTGTTGCTCTTGAATATCTTCTTGATTGCCACTAGTTGTCCGCTAGGAAGCATGCCCTTGTACACCAGCCCAGCACTGCCTCGTCCCAAACACTTCTTCTCTGTTCCGTAGTTTATTGCATTCTCGATTTCTAGTCTGGAGAATCTGTACAGACCAGGTGTGTCTATAGTCTCTTTGCTGTGTACAGATTTGATCTTTTCTTGCTTTTGGTTCTTGGTCACATACTTTATCAGCGAGATAATGGCAGTTAGCCCGACAATCGCCAGAATAACTGCTATGAGAGCTCCTGCCAGGATGTCTGGAAGAAAAAGTAAAACACCATGCATGCTTAATTTGTTGTATGAGTTTAGTAATCAGTAAAGGTAGAAACTGAAGGAACTTTCACTCACTGCTGATCTTGAAGGAATCCTCTGGTTCTGCAGGAAACACAGTATTCAAAGTCTAGTTAGTTGTTAGCAATATTTGGATGTGAGAGAGAGAGATGTTCTTACTTGGAAAAGCCAAAGCAGGCAAGCATCTTTCAAAATTATCACCATTAAGGGTATAATTCATCCCATCTATAACTGAAACAATAAGGGCAACAAGGCATGTGGCTCTCTCTGTATAGTTATTATCATAATCATCTACTATGATTTTCAATTTATCTGTAATTGCAGAAATGCAGTATCCACAGGCATCATCGAATGTAGAAGAATTAAAACGGGAGCACTGATCAGTGACGTTCTGATCCATGTTTTCCAGCTTAAGAATCGAGCAAGGGCTGCTCGGTCTCCCATAGTAGAAATCATCCAAACCACATGTTGCTATCGAGACGTTAGGCTGATTCTTGAAGGGTCCAGTGCAGTTAGTCCATTCATCTTGGCCTACAAAGATGACCCCCGTTGTAGTCAGTTTCGCCTGAAGGGCTAACGCGTGAGAGTAAACGACGAGAGCATTTTGACAGCAGGTTGTTTCGGGGACGATATTCCAGTCCTCGAGCTTCTCTGGGGTATTACTACAACCACCTGTTGGCCTATATGGATATGTACTGAAATCTAACCTGCAACCTGCGAGTGAGTTCGATCATATCATCTCATCAACGATAATGTTCATCAAACGAGTTACGAATCGAAAGGACCAACAACTGTAATAACCTGGATCTCCTGGAGACCATGCTGAAGAGTCTTCAACAACAAGAATGAACAACAACACAGAGGGGAGCATCAATCTAATGCATCCTACTTCCATTCTTCTGCTGTAAGAACTCGATTTCGCATCAGATTTTTTTGATGATTTATATATTTTGAATTCAACGAACTTTTTTTCTTGCAAACAAACAATGCATTTACTTATTTATAGACAAGAAATTCGGATATTCTTTTCTTAATAATATCCTTGCTTAGTAATCAGCAAACTTTGCAACAAGATATATATCGATGATTTTGGCATTTAGTTGCATCTTATCGTGGGTTGGCAGAATTGAAGCAGTAAGGAATCAAACAAGCTACTCCAAACTTAATTCAAGATTGTTCAGTAAAAATTATAAGAGTAAAATAACTGTAAAAATATTAAATTAATTGGACTCGACTCGATTAATAATAAAACAAGTTCATGCATAATTATATCTAAATCTCAATAAACTTTCAGACAAATATGAACAATAATATACTTCATGAATAATAACTACAACATTTGACACTTATATTAGTTTAAACCATCAGGATCAGTGGAAAATGAAACAGATAAAGTTGTTAGAGAATAATTCTGATAATATTATGTTAGGTTGGGAAAATATGAGTGGAAATAGGGTACTGGATTTTTATTTGAAAATATAAAATACTACCAGCGTCAAGCCAACGATGTTTACAAAGATGCTACGGAGTATGTTTTTAACTTCTTAGCTATATAAATTTTCGACATGACTTCTAGAAGGCTCACAAATTCACAATGTTAATAATCACAAAACTTGGATAGAAAAAAAAAAATACTCTTTAGGTATAGAGTTAATAATATCACATTAAAATTCAATCCTAAATAAAATATTTAAGATGTTTTTAAGTTGTTGAAGTAAATAAGAATGACGAAGATCAAAGGTTATGAGGTCAAATCCATTCCCTACCCTTATTCAATCTTCTGAACTTGCATGATTTACAGGGATAACAAAATGACCTGTCCCGAAATCGCCCCGTCCTATCCCAAGAGATTTGGACTTGTTTTGCCTTAAACCATTTTAAGAATGGGACAAGTCAGCCCCACTCCGTGCGCAACAAGAATTTACATATTTACTGTCCCGTTTCGTCCTTTCCTGAATTCAAAGACATATACAGTTTATAATAGTAATATAATTAAGTAAAGTAACCCTAGTTTTATACTTATATTTTTAATTAAAACGGTGAATTTTAATGTTTAATTTATATTGTTTTAAATATTTCAGTTTTATATAAAATGAGACTTGTCTCACTTGAGGAGCACGGCAAAATGCTACGGATATCAAGTGTGGGGCAGAGCAGGTACCAGCGCAGGGCAGGGCTTAAAATGTTATCCCGTAACAGGGCAGGACGGATGTGTATATGTGCAGGGCAGGGCATATGTGCATGTTTGGATATTGAGATACTCTATCAGAATTATAAAACGAGTGTAAATTTATTTTGGACTGCAAATAAGTAAAAATTGCATACACATATCAAGAATTTGTCCAATTTTAAATTTGAAGATAAAATTAAAATTTTCATACATGACTTGACAATTTTGGTACCTTTTTTTCTAAAAAAAAATTGGATGCCAATTAAACATGTTGTCATAATTTTCACATTCCCTCTAAAGTGTGAAGCAAACATAGCCTCAAAATTAATGGCGCAAAATTGTTGAAGTGTAAAATTTGTAAGCCCCACCTACAAACGTTGCAGGGTTCAAAATCACAAGCTATCTTATCCAACTCTACATGCTTTCAACTCCACACGTCACCTCTTTAATTTCTCCAAAAATTCGTAATCCTTTTCTTTTCAACAGTATATGCATTGCTGACTGACGGCCCCTCGCTAAAAATGTTCCAAACCGCCATTCTTGCATCACCACTCCAAGGTTCGTAAGATGTTGTCTTGGTTAATGTTTATTATTCAGCTTTTAATGGGCATTTGTCGATATAGCAGCCCACTGGTTTTCTGGTGTGTGATTATGCAATTCTGTTTGATTCTTGCAATGGCACTCTTTAGTTTGATAAGAAGTAGATTCTTGCTGAAATTATATGTTCTGATAAGAAGCCCAGGTGATTTGATGAGGGCTTTCAGTGAAAACTTATTCTACTTCTGTTTTTGGGAACTTTGTTTTACATATAAAGATTGTTTGATGCGTTTCAAGAATTGAGAATGTCAAGAAACTATGTTTTGTGAAAGTCACAAGTATAACATTCCATGAAAGATGAATCATTTCATTAGTTTGTGATATTCAAAATGTTATGTAATTTAGGGGGTAAGATTCATAGTTTTGGGGGAAGGAATATGAGAATAACAGTAAATCTGGAAATCATGGAATTTATATACTAAGTTGATTCGAACAGTTTAATCAAAAAAAAAAAAAATCCTAAAGGGAAAAATTTAAAAGATTCAAGAGTTAGCTTTTATTCTGCTAGGGGCTCAAAGTGAATTCAGTTTGTCATTTTTCGTATTTGATAGTATTAGCTTGGGTAGGGAGAGCTTATGAAGGATTGACCAAAAAATATATCCTTGTAGTTTAAAATAGTTTACAAGATCATACTTCAAAGGTGGAAATCCATTTGTTAATGAGGCTTATATGAAGAGATTTGATTTTGTTTGATGAATAAATCCATTCTTAATCTAGAATTACACGGTAGTACTCTTGATTATGCTATTGTACTGAATATATATGTAAATAGATGTTTAATCAGGAATACATAACACATCATATTTGAAAGCTATACCTTGATAATACGTCTTTCTGCATTTCTTAACAGTTTAGAAGCGTATCTGACATCGTCACATAAATTCAGGCAGCATTTCACATTGAAACATGGTTTTTCCATTATACTCGGGAGTGCTTTCCAATGGTGAAAGCATGCTATTTCATAATAAATCGAGACTGGTTTTTCATGAAAGATACAGCTGTAGTAGGGCTGATATGAAAGGTAATCTGATGGTGAGAATGGTTTCCAGTAAGTGGAACTTTCGATATTTGGAATTGTTAAAGAATAAACAGTTGTGTAAAGGATTGGGCCGAAGATACTCGACTTTATTCTCAGTACGAATGGAGAAGACTTCTTCAAGCCATCGGTTTAACACAGTTTTATCTGAGGTGACTTCTTAACGAGGATTGTAATATCCATAATTATGACATCTGAGGCTATACTGAGGAACTCTCGTTTTCTTTCTGTTTAACTGAACTTCTCTGTAGGCCTTAAAGAAATTACATCTTCCTGATGTGGCGAGCCATGTACTTTCGAAGCAATGGAGCTATGCCAAGAGTGCAGCAATACTATTGACGTTAACATTTATGATCATTAATCCACCAGCTGAGGCTGTGGATGCTCTCAAAACGTGTAGTTGCTTGCTGAAGGAGTGCAGGTATGAATCCAGTTTACTTTTCTTGCTTTTGAACGATTTTTTTTCATAATTTAAATTCTGTTATTCTTTCTATTTTCTAGGAATATTATCATATTTAGTCTCTAAAGTTTAACTTTTTACCAGTTTTGGTCCTTTTCATTCACTCACTACCAAACTTGATCCTAGAAGTATACTTTTTACTCCCACATTTGGTCCCACCATAAGTTGATTGTTCTTGAACTGACGGAATCAACTATTTGTAGGTGCTAAATGTATTTTTAAAAAAATCAAATAATTACTATGAGTGAAAAAGAGGGACAAAAACTGGAATAATGTAAACTTTAAGGACCAAAAATGATATTATCCTTATTTTCTTGAGCTTTTGTCTAGTTATGGTTTGATCAATGAACATCTCTCATGATTACAGTTAAAAAGAGAATTTGTTCATGAAAACAAAGACAAAACAGGGCTTATTACATATGTAACTGCCTCTCTTCAGGTTGGAGCTTGCTAAGTGCATTGCCAACCCAGCTTGTGCGGCTAACGTAGCATGTCTTAATACCTGCAATAACAGACCCGATGAAACTGAATGCCAGGTGGGTCTCACATCTCTCATAATATACAATTATCTTTTTTGAACTATCACCGTATAATTTCTGGTCTTTCTTAATCACAGATAAAGTGTGGAGATTTGTTTGCAAATAGTGTTGTAGACGAATTCAACGACTGTGCAGTCACAAGAAAGAAATGTGTGCCTCGTAAATCCGATGTAGGTGAGTTCCCGGCACCTGATCCGGCGTATCTAGTCCCGAAATTCAACATAAATGATTTCAACGGGAAGTGGTTTATAACCAGTGGCTTGAATCCTACATTCGATACGTTTGATTGTCAAGTGCACGAGTTCCATACAGAAGGTGCCCAACTTGTAGGGAATTTGTCTTGGCGAATAAGAACTCCAGATACGGGGTTCTTCACTCGATCAGCAGTCCAGACATTTGTGCAAGACCCAAAGAATCCAGGAATTTTATACAATCATGACAATGAGTTTCTTCACTATCAAGATGACTGGTATGTCGGTTTATTAAATCTTGGATTGTGAATAATTGGGAAACTGATGAAAAATCAAGGGAGTTGAATTATTGTTCAAGAATATTTGTTTTTTTGGGATCAAAAGTTGATGTTAAGATCGAAAATCTAGATTTTATGAGACAATTGAGTTCACTAGACAATGATAATGGCTTAAAGCTGATTTATTGAACAAAGAGTAAATCAGACTGTTCATAGACATCTCTTTTGGTGGTTATAGATGGATATTTTGCCTATTATATTTGAGCTCGTCTTTTTTTGCATGATCAGAATTTGTGTAGAATCAATCACAAGGAATTTCTTGAACTTGATATATCTCATAATTAAGTTCAAATGAGTTATTGTTATGGGGATATATTTGATCTTCATTCTGTGCGGCTAAGAATATAATTGTTTTAATGAATTTGATTAGGTACATTCTTTCGGCCAAGGTGGAAAACGAGCCCGATGACTACATATTCGTGTACTATCGAGGCAGAAACGATGCCTGGGACGGATACGGTGGCTCTGTGATATACACGAGAAGTTCAGTTTTGCCCGAAAGCATTATACCCGAGCTCGAAAAGGCTGCTAAAAGCGTGGGGCGGGATTTCAACCAGTTCACCAGGACGAACAACACTTGTGGGCCCGAACCCCCACTTGTGGAAAGGCTGGAAAAGACGGTGGAAGAAGGCGAAGAGATAATCGTGAAAGAAGTAAAAGAGTTAGAACAAGAAGTGTTGGAGTTAGAACAGGAAGTGGAGAACACTGAAGTGTCATTGTTTCAGAAACTGGCAGAAGGGTTCCAAGAGCTGGTGAAAGATAAGGATTATTTTCTGGAGAAGTTAAGTAAGGAAGAAATGGATGTTTTGAGTGAGCTTAAATTGGAAGCAAGTGAAGTAGAGAAGCTTTTTGGTAGTGCTATACCTTTGAGAAAACTAAGATGAAAATGTATAGTTAGTTATAAAGGAACATGGAATTTGTTTAACACAAATGTATAGTAGTACATTTTCTTTATGCACAAAACTTATCAATTTTTGTAATCCTCCCTCCATTTTTCAATAAGTGATGTTATAGCCTATTTCTATTATATATAATTATACAATGTTTGTTTCATTTATGCCCTCCTTTAATTTAGAAAATCAATTACGGAGTACTATTTAAGACATAAAATTGGAAAGACTTGAAAAAAATGATGGAATTGGTTAAAGAATTTTGAAAGATTTGAAATATAATGTGTACAGTAGAGAATGTGCATTAAAAATTAATGTGATTATAAACCTCTTTTATTATTTAAGGGTATACTCCCTCCGTTTTTCAATAAGTGATGTTTTAGAATTGTTTACGGTAAAGTCTAGTATGCACTCGAGTGCATGTTGTGCACCTTAGTCTAAAGAAAAGTGTAAATTATTAAACTGAAAAGTACCACACAATATTACTAAAAAGTGTAAGTCACTATAACTAAAAATATTATTATACAGTTTAATAATTGAAAAGTGCAACACCATTTATCAAAAAGGGTAAGTCAGTAAAACTGAAAAATGCAACATGGACTAGGGTGCACAACCCATTGTTTACACGGTTTGTTCCGATTATGCTCTCTCTTTAATTTAGAAAATCTCCTAATTTCTAACTTTAAAAATAATTGAAAAATATTGGTTAAAGAATTAAAAAGATTTAAAGGGAATTAATGTGAGGAATGATGAGAATGAGGGTCGTGGGCTCAAAATTACGTACCGTCGAGAGCCGGGTTGAAGGGCGGCCCAATGAATAAAGTAGGCCAAGGTGAAGTCGAGGCCCAGAATGTTGCTAAGCCCAGTTAGGGATAATCTTTTATTTTATTGTTGCCTTATTTTTAGGAATATAGATATGCATTAGATATGATTTGTTAGTTTGTTAGAATATATACATATTTTGTGGAGGAATTAAATCCCTATATATATTAAGGGTGAAAGTACTGTATGAAAAATAAGGAGATAATTTGCAGCCCCGTTTCTTACTAGCCTGAGCTAGGGATTACGGATTTATTCGTATTTAGTATTGTGGTTTCTTGTATTATTTAAGGTTATAGTAGTATTTGTTAATACATACCTTTTTTAATTGTAACAAAATTTATAAAAACAACATTTATTAAAAAAATGGGTGAGTACTTGTTAATACATCAGTACATTTTTTTAATTATAACAAATTTCACGAAAACGTAATTTATTAAAAAATCGGTGGGTGTACTTATTTTATTTGGAAAGTATCAATTTCATGTGCATTTTGTACCGGGTTAACAATTAACCAAGTCTGGTGAGCGGAAATCGTGGAGGAAAAAAGGACAAAAGTTTGACTCTGAGGCACTACTACTTTTTAACTTGTACTATTCCCTCCAACACCTAACTGTTTTTCTTTTTTAACCTTTTTAGCACGGAACTTTCCTGTTTTGTCCCTGTCTTTTTATTCCAAAACAATTATTTGTATCTGTAAATATCTTTCACTATATACTTCATATATTCAATTTTCATTTTTATTCAATTGAAAAGAATAATATTAGTAAAAAAAAAATGTTATGGAATATCAATATTGAACTTACTGTTAGTAAAAAATCGAGATAAATTTAAAAATATTTCAATAAATATCATATGAAATTGCATTGTACTTCATTTTAAACAAATGCTTGTGTGAGAGGTGAGAAAATTTATACATATGATAAATTTTGGGAGGGGCTATCAACACCCCATATTGCGTTATACATACCCCAAAAAATTTAGATAAAAATAAACATAAATGCATTTACTAAAATGTCCTTTAAACTTTAAAAAAAATATAAACACATCCCTAATAATTATAAACATACCTCATATGCCAATTCTTTAACTCTCCAATCATTTAATCTTCATTCAAACATTTTTTTACTTTTACTTCATGCATAAACCCTCCAAATGATGATATAATCATAACAAACATAGTATTTGAAGAAGAAAATGTGATGAACAACGTTAATATAAGTATATTTAATATTTTTTACACTTTTTTACGGTATATACAGATTTTGAGTTTACCAGTCGACGATATGTTCGGCCAGAATCGTGGCCGAACACATCAATGTATGTACGACCGGAATGGCCGAATACATCAAAGGGTGTACGATCAATTTTGGCCGAACACAATTTTTCCAATTTTTTCTAGTCAATTTGCGTTCGGCCACTCTCTGGCCGAACATCCCTGAAGACGCACATGAGTTACTGACCGAACATATCAATGAGTGTACGGCCAATTCCGGCCGAACATAATTTTTTAAAATTTTTTTGGTCAAGTGGCGTACGGCCAGAGTGGTCGAACATCTCTAAAGGCGCACATGAGTTATTGGCCGAACATATCATTAAGTGTACATGAGTTACTGGCCGAACACATCTTTGTTTGTACATGAGTTACTGGCTGAACACTTTCGATACAACAGCAAACACAACAGCAAAATGGCGCAAAAAACGAGACTCAAAACAACATTTTAACATATCTAACTCATTTTCTTTATGCAATCTTTACACAATATCTTCAACAACGAGATGTTTACAATATTATCATTCAAAATCATCTAAACAATTCAAAAGTATCAAAATTTATATAAACCCTAAATATAAAAAGTTCTATAAATCCCAAATTTTTTTTAGTTTTGTTTGTAAAGGAGAAAAGGTTAATAGGGTGTGTTCAGTAAAAAAGAGATTTTGAATGAAGAAGGGTATGAAAGGAAAAAAATAGGGTGTGTTTAGTATTTTAAATATATTTTTAAATTTTAGTGGGGTGTGTATAACATATTTTGGGGTGTTGATAGTCCCTCCCTAAATTTTACATAAAATAAAGAGACTTTCTGTGAGATCATTTACAAATTCACAAAAACTTATATGCAATATTGCATATATGCATTTCAATCATTCACACACATGTTCTTTATAAATACACCCACAAGCTTAATTCACACACATTTTTTATAAATACACCCACAAGCTTAATTCACACACACATTTTTTATAAATACACCAACAAGCTTAATTCACACACACATTTTTTATAAATGCACCCACTGAAAGAAATTGAATATGATCGTCTTCTCCGAGCAGTTTTCGGTCACCTCAGGCCGCGGTCGAACGCTGCAATTTACGATGACCTTAATCCTTAAATATTTTATATTTCTTTAAATATTCTTTAATACTAATTATTATGGGTCAATGTTATTTTGTATTACGTGCAATAATATATCTTACTACATGCAATAATATATGTTACTATATATTATAATGTGGGTTACTTAATCAATAAAAAAAAAAATATATAAAAGAATCAGTATTACTATATAAAATTGTGTTATTACTACATGTAATAATTTGTTTTACTACATAAAAAATTATATATTACTACATACTACAGTTTGAATTACTACATTAAATAGACGTTTGTTACTATATGTAACTTTATCAAATGATCTAATATTTTTTGCATCATCCTACAATAAAAAAAATTGTATTACAACATGATTATTGTGTTTACTACATTCGATAATATATGTTACTACGTATTATAATGTGAGTTACTACATCAATAAAAACACTAGAAAAAAACGTGTTACTAAATAAAAGAATTTGTATTATTATATAAATAGTTTGTGTTATTACTACATAAAATAATGTGTATTACTACATATTACAATTTGAATTACTATATTTAATATCCCGTGTTCGACAATAAAATAAAAGATAAAAAAATCACAGAAACGAGTAAAATAAACGGATTAAAATTTTTGAATTAAGCTGTCAGTGGGTGTATTTATAAAAAATGTGTGTGAATTAAGTTTGTGGGTGTATTTATAAAAAACATGTATGTGAATAACTGAAATGCATATATGCAATATTTCATACAAGACTAGCCCTTACAAATTAACATAAATAAATATTCATTTTTTTTAAAGTGTTAAAACGTCGTACTCAAACTCAATGTGAGACGGTCCCTCTTCATTTGTATTTTATGTAAATTTATCATATGTATAAAATGTGTTCTAATTTTTTGTTAAAATTATTTATTAAAATTTTGTTATTAAATTTTTATAAATTTTAGGTTCCATTTGAACGGAGGGATTTGGAATATGGATTTTAAATCCACGATCCAAATCCTCCACTTGTTTGTATTATGAATGAATTTCAAATACTTATTAGATTTTTGTCCACACACTTTTTAGTTTTAGTTAAAATTAAAAGGATTCCTCATTAAAACATGTCATTTGAAAACTATTTATTTTAATATACATTCATTTCAAATTCCTCCTCAAATCAAATCCATATATCCAAACACAACCTTAGAATATGGACATTCACAAATATTTCAAGGTCTTTATTTATATATATATTTTAGGTATATATATATACTAGCCCTATACCCGCGTAAAACGCGGAATCGATTTATTAAAATAATACTAACATTAAATATTATATTAGGATCGATTTATTAAAATAATAACTTTAAATACTATATTAATTTTTATATAATCTTAAACTTTTTATTATTCTAATATATTTATAACATATACATTTTTACAAATTTGAATCTATATTATAATATTTTTTTAATATATTAATAACATATGCATTAATAAAATTATAATTTTAATCGTAAAATTAAGAAAATATTTTTAATAAGTAAGAAAATTATAAAATAATTTTATTAATAAAAAAATATATAAAATTACAAATTTCTAAAAACTTCACAACATTTATAGTATGATGGCATGATTTTCCACAATGACAAAATACAATTAAATAGGAAACCGTACTTCTACAAAATTAAGGGGATGTTTATTTTGGGATTTTGAGGGTTTCAAAATCTAGTAGATTTTGAAATTTTAATGACTTATATGTTTTGTGTTTGTTTTGAAATTTAAGTTGGGTATGATTTAACTTTATAGTAGAGAAGTATAAGTCTTTATATAGGTTATTATAAGGTATATATATAGAGTTATATTTATACGGTAAACTTTTATAGGGTTTATAGTTATTTGTAAGGTAAGATTTTAAAATTCTAAATTTAAATTATAAAGTAGAAAATGGGTGAAATTTTTTATTCCAAAACAAACATTCCTTTAAAGAAAAAGTTTTTAATTTTCCCGTCAAGTTTTTTTCCATTCAATTTTAACATTGTATAATAAATTAATATTATATAAACAATAATAAAATATAAACAAATTTATAAAAATAAATAAATTATTAAAAACTATTACTATATTATAACAAATAATTGCATAATTTTCTCAACTAAGTCGGTATACATCTCTAATCCATTTTTTTTTAGGGCGATCTCTCTTCATATTTATTCGACACTTCAATTAACTAATCAAACTTTGTTGGAAGATTTTATATTTTCTTTATTAACAATTAACTTTTCTAATTAAAGTTTTTTAAATTATTCTACAATATGACAATAACTAAAAATTCTCTAAAATCTTTCACAATACTCTATATATCTTAAAAAGTTTTTAAAATTATTTTAGAATAGTATATAAGAACATACATATAGTTTCTTTGCTACGTCATTGCATATTGAAATGTATTTTTGTATTAAAATAAAATAAGTAATTTATAATTTAAATTATACATACCTCTAAGTCTAGGTGACCCGTACTTAGAATAGAATAGATATGTATAGAATAGATATGTATCTTTGTATCATACAGGCCGTATGTTAGATATCTTGGATAGAATAGATTCAAGTCGGATAAAAATTTATAATTAAATTTATTATGAAATAATATAAAATAAAATAATTCATATATAATTATGGCGGTTGTAGTCAATTGAGAAGAGAATAAAGTATCTTTTATAAAATAAAATAATTCATAATTCAAATTATAATTCATAATTCATAATTCAAAATTTTCGATTTGAATAGAGTTCTATTAAGAATAGAATTTATTAATTTATATGGATTTTGATAGATTTGAATAAATTGTGGAATATACATTTTTTTTATTATTGATTTACATATATTTTCATAAATTCCGATATTCATGCGGGGAGTTTTTTTTTTAAATTATATATATATATATATAAAGTTTATATATTAATTCGGGTCGGGTCGGATACCCGCGGGTCGGACATAAGATCCAAACCCGACTCATACCCAATATACGTATACGTACGAGGCAGACGGGGCAGATCCTATATGTATCTTTGTATCATACAGCCCGTTAAATTTATTATGAAATAATATAAAATAAAATAATTCATATATAATTTAAATTAGGGCGGTTGTAGTCAATTGAGAGAAGAGAATAAAGTATCTTGTATAAAATAAAATAATTCATAATTCAATTCATAATTCATAATTCATAATTCATAATTCAAACGTCTTTTTCGATTTGAATAGAGTTCTATTAAGAATAGAATTTATTGATTTATATGGATTTTGATAGACTTGAATGAATTGTGGAATATACATTTTTTTTTATTGATCTACATATATTTTCATAAGCTTCGATATTCATGCGAAGAGTTTTTTTTTAAAAAAATTAATATTATATATATATATACTATATAAAGTTTATATATTAATTCGGGTCGGGTCGGATGGGTACCCGCGGAGAGAAAAATATAGGGCGTGAAAATATAACAAAATATTAAAAATGATATGAAAAAATTAATCATATGAAATTTGAATTTCAATATTGACATTGGAACATTTGAATATTTGAATAGAGCGTGGAAATATAACAAAATATTAAAAAAGATATGAAAACATTAATCATATGAAATTTGTTGACATTCGAACATTTGAAAATCATTAAACACATCTACTACGTAAATATATAATAAAAATTTATGTAAAACAAAATATGAGATTATAAGATTTTGGTGTACGTGGCAGCCGCCGGCGCAAGGCTCACTGTTTTGAAAGAAGCAACAAAATAGACAAAATCATAATCCAAAAAAAAAAACAGAGAGACCTTTCAAATATTCAAATTCAATGCACATAAATGGAGCGAGACCGATTTTTTTTTTTCAAAATCTGAATAATCGGAAAATTTCGATCCAAATAAAACTATAGAAGGAAGAATTCAACAGTAATGAGTTCTCCTAAAAAATTTTGCCAAAAATCATCCTAATTTTACATTAATGGATAATTTAATGATAATTTCTACAAAAAAAAAAAAATTATAATCAACACGTAAATGAAAATTTTGCAAATAAAACGAAAACATTGAAAAAATTATGCAAAACTAAAGCGTTGATATTGATTAGAGAAAAAAATCTACAAAACAAAAAACTATAGATTAGAGAAAAATCTGTAAAACGAAACACTGATATTTGATTAGAGAAAAAAATAATGCAAAACGAAAACATTGATATTGATTAGAGATTAGAGAAAAATCTGTAAAACGAAACACTGATATTTGATTAGAGAAAAAAAGAATGCAAAACGAAAACATTGATATTGATTAGAGCAATCCATGATCTGATTATCTTAACCTTCACGGTCCAGTTTTTCTTGGTATCATTTATAGCCGAGATTGGAGAATAGATTGACATTTTTTTAGAAGAGAAATTAATACGTAAAATAATATGAGAAGAGAAAAAAAAAATGGGCGGATATAAAAGAGAGTAGAGATTTGATTCAGTTGAAAAAATCATGGGTATTAAAAAAAAAAATTATTAGATAATGCTAATCTTAATATTATTTACCATTTCAAAATTACAATAATTATTACAATTTAAAATTTAAAAATGATAATTATTATATAAAATTTTAATTAAAGGAATACCGTGATTTAAAATTTTGATTAAAAAAATACGTACTCGTATCAAGTATGGAGTATTTAAAAAGGGAGAATAAATAAATTTTGATTAAAAGAATATTGTGATTAATGGAAAAAAAAGGGGAGAATAGAGAACAAAGATTTATTGATTTGAATAAAGTGGTATTAAAAATAAAATAATTGGGATTAAATTTTAAAAAAATATCGTGATTAATAAAAAAATAGAGAATAGATATTTATTGATTTGATTATAGTGGTATTAAGAATAGAATAAATTGATTAAATTTTAAAAAATAAATAATGTTGTGATTAAAGTTTAAAAAACAAATTAAAAATAATAATTATCATTTCAAATATTTTAATAATAATTATGAGTAGATAATATGTAAATTATTATTTTGAAATTAAAATAGAAAAAATAGATTTTTTTAATCAGAATTGCTGAGAATATGCAGGGATTTTGAAATAGACGATTTTGGTGAAGAGAGAGATTGTGTAGAGTATTAAGATTTCACGGTGAAACTACTACATATCCGTAAGCATCATTTTCGGATGAATAATAAGTGGCGAGATTGAAGGACACGGAGTATGGGTGCAATGTTATAGGGACATATTATAAATCTATATTTAAAAAAAAAATTGCTATCAAAATTATTGACATTTCATGTTGTATAACTTTCATTTTTTTTTTTCTTAACAAAACAAAGCAATTTGTGACCATTATTTAGAAATGTGTATTAAACTTCATTTTTATACAACAATTTGAAGTATATCATACGAGATAAATTCGAATTTGTATATTTTTTAAAAGGAATTTTATAAGTCCATGTATTAAACTAGTGGAGGTGTGACACGAAACCTAATGAACCAGCCAAAAAGTAATCTTTACACATTGTTAAACAAGACAAGTGATAAAAAAGATGATGAATATTAATATTGGAAACTAAAAGCAACTTTAAGTTGACTCTTCTACACTGTAATTCACACTTGCACAAATCTCCACACCACTCTTGTCCCCATTTCCTAATTTGTCGTTGACGTAAACCCCACCTCGTTTCCATTCTCTTCCTTTTCCTTTGAAAAACTGTCCTAATTCTCACTCTATTTTATCTCAAAAATTCATTATGAAAATAAGATAATAGAGCCCTTCTAATAATCACTTTTTAGGAATTTTAGTTTGCTGATTAGTCTACTTCTTTGACTTTTTTCCGTGGCAAAAATTCACTTTTCAACACCTACACATGCTGTAAATTACACTTAGTTTGACTGTCCAATATAGTCCTATTTTAAACTCATTTTTAAGTTCCTAGAGAATATGGATAAATGATTTTGAAAATGATGGTCTGTGTGTGTGTGTTTGATGACCAGTTAAGAAGCAGCTCACTCACAAGTCACTACCACATATCCACACCACTAAAATTGGACTAAAAACAAGAATCCACCATCTCTCTCTCTCTCTCTTTCTCTCTCTCTCATGGCTGCAGTAAGTGAAGTCTATCAGAAACTTTTCAAGATCTTGATTCTTGAGCATCACTAGTATCACTTGTCTGTCTTTCATAGCATGCTTTAATTTGGTTATTGTTTCAGGAATACTTGAGGAAAAGTGGACAAATTCCAGCCTTTGGAGACTGGGATAATGCCAATGACCTTCCAATCACTCAGTACTTTGAGTGCGCCAGGCAAGCGGGCCTTCTCCGCTGCAGCTGCTCCGGCCACTGCGGCGGCGGTGGCGCTGATCTTTATGGTGTTCCGCCTCGCCGTGTTTACACTCTTCCTCAGCGGAAGGTCTGTTTTTATACCATTTCTTTATAGGACCATGTTTTTAGCAGATCTAATAGACTCTATAATACAGGCAAGTGGGATTGATTACAAGAATCATACACATTCAAAGGAGCAGAGGAAGCCACCAGTTAAGGTTGTTGATTTGATGGATAAACCAAAAATCCAACAGAATCAATACTCGAAACAGAGTACTAAATCAGCAAACCTTGTTGTTGTACCTCAGAAAGCCTCCTCAATTTCTGTCAAACCTGTAGATGAAGATCTTTACAAGATTCCTCCTGAGCTTCTTGGGAATTCAAAGAGAGTAAGTTTTCTTATGATTTTGTAAGGGAGATTAATACAGTATTATATTTAGCTGGACCATAATCAATCTTTCTTGATTTTTCTTCAGAAAAAAATGCTGGGCTTCTTTTCCAAATGCATGGTTCCTCCTTGTGCTGCATGACTCCAGTAAAGTAACTGTGTGCCGTCCATCTTCGTAGATTCAACTACAATCAGCTGAAACATCCTATAGTTTATCATCATTTTTCAGTTCCCACCTTAGTTAAATTCTTAAACAGCTGTTCATGTTTAGCCCTGTCTGTACATTCTTGTTTTCTGCCATGAAGATGCAATGCAATGGCAGGGATAGTATGTAAACTAGGCAAAATAATACTACCATGTTGTGAAGTTCTGTTATTGTATCACACTTTGCTGCCCTGTATAGAGCAGATGGTGAAAATTTTGTGGCTTCTTGCTAATCCATGAGAAACTCAATTCGATTTTGATTCTTTATTAGGAGTACAATATAGTGAATCTTAATGAAATTGTAAGATGAAATGCGGTATGAGATTTAACTTGGTGATAATGGTTCCAAACTTTCTTCCATTAGCTTCCAAGATCACCAAATGTATTACATCGAACCTCGTCTAAGACACAATCGAGACTATATAGTCGACATCTTGTTCAAGATGGAGTCGAAGTTTACCGAAGAGTGATTATCAAATTACTCGTGTAAAAGTGAACAAGAAGAACGATGTAACTAATCCATACATACAGTGCAGTATGGAAAACTAGTAGTAATATAACCCTCGAAAATACAGTCTTTCCTAAACTGATAAAAAAATGCAAAAGAAACTATATAATATCAACATGAATCAACTGGATAAGTAACTAGAAATCCCAACCGTAGCAGTATAATAAAATTTCATTCTTTCTCCATCTATTCAAAACTTGCCTATCTCCTTCCTCAGACACAAAAGAATCCATATCAGCAGCAATGTCGACCAAGCAGCTGTGGAAAAGAAAACAGAAGACCCCATTAAAGATGGCTGAGGAAAAAGAGTACCAAGGTAAGAAAAAATACGTTATAAGTTTTTTATTTTTTTTGGTTTTCATCAAGTTTTACTTAACATGTACTTCCTCCATCCAAATCTATAATTTCCATTTGCTTAGGTACGAGTTTTAAGAGATATTGACAGTTTATGCATAAAGTAGATAAAGTGGGGTAGACAATAATAAAATATAGTGTGGAAGAGTTTTATTTCAAAAATAGAAATGAGAATAATAAAATTAGAAAGCCTATAAAAAGGAACATGGAATAATAAAATTGGGTGGAGGGAGTATATAGTACATTATCATTTTGTTGCTTGAACTCTTATAATATTCAACTCTTAAGTCATATGTTTCCTTCTCTGTTAGATACAGAGAGAATGGAAGACAGAAACGATATGGTAAACAATACCGCGGAAGAAAACCTTCTGCCCAAGCCTTGCGGCTTAATCCCAAAAACCACAATGATCAAAAATGTGCTAGTCTAGGACACAAGACAGACTCTAACGTAAAATAAATATAACAGAATTAATAGATAATTAATCTCCTAAAGGCCTTGAAAGAGACAATCAATTGACATGTTACACTTATATATGTGTGTGTGTGAGCATGTGTCTGGGCCGAGATGATGCAAAGAAATAATCATATAGTCAACCCATATAGTTTGTTGTTAATAATACATGTAATGCTTAATTTACTACAATCATCGCGTACACTTGAAAGATTTACTTCAAGACTAACAAGCATTTATCATGCAAGGTAAATTGAAGTCTGACCTAGGTAATTTAGTTAGACCTTCGCATATACAAGAAGCAAGACAAATCATAAGTTGACATCAAAGCAAAATGACAAATTCACAAAATCAAGCACACTGTTGTCCTTTTCATTACCAGTAGCAAGAGAAAGCAAAGACACTAGCAACTACAGCATCTAGAGGTCAAATGGCTAAGTACCTGAAAAGTCAAACTCATAGTTTTTCCACACTGAAACTCGATGCTCAAGCAATGCAGTATGCTTAAATAGCATTTTAAGAGTGCAAAATAATAATTTAAAAAAAAAAACGATAGACCAAGAGCAAATAAGTAACGTAAAGAAATAACTATAAATTTGCCTTGTCCTGTGAAACAGAGAAGCTCATGAGAACAGAGAGTAAACACAGTTGTGAAACCAACAGATCGAGAAATTCTAAAGAAGGATACAGAGGAGGATACAGGCGGTAGACAAATTGCAAACACCAGCACGCTGCTTGCTGCCACATTTGATGAACAAAAAGAAAGGCGAACACCCAAGCTTACTAATAATTAACCTGCATAGTAAGGAATAGATGAAGCTCGATGCCAAGAAAACTTACCCAATCTCGGAAAATACTTGTTCAGTGGTTGGATTGGTAAGTCAGTTCGTACGAGAAACACACAAATTTCACAAATGTAAAAGCACTACCAGCTTCGGTTCACCAATACCCAATAAGCAAAATCCACTACAAAGATCAGAAATCTTCCTCAATGATGAGACTCTGCAGGATCATATCTGTCCTCAAACTCATGTAATTTTCGACTGGAGCTTCTATTTCGGTTAGTTTTACTTTTCCTCGTATCCCCATGCCTTCCCTCATCTTCATCTCTCTTCCGATAAGCACTGTCTGTTTTGCTTCTCCCTCTGTTCGCATGCTCCCAATTATCTTCATCTCTCTCTCTTTTACGACTACTTCTCTCATATTCATCTTTTCCTCTTTTATGAGTTCGTCGCACATGCTCATCATCTCTACTTCTTTTGTAACGCCTCTCATCCGGTGCCTCGTTTTGTCTTTGGTGTGATCTTCGAGAATGATCTTCTGCAAATGCATCAACAAGATCCTTTTTTTCTCCAACATGCCTCTGTTCTTCGGAATAGCTACTAATTTGTCTTCCATCCCGACTTCCATAATGATCATCTCTGTCATATCTGTCACTCTCAACATTTTTGTTGAGATATTGACGTCCATGATCCCGTGTTGAATCTTGTCCTGACCACTGGTTGTCATGCTTGAGATCTCCTGAATAATGACGAGAGTGCAAGTCTTTTGTATAATCACTGTAAAGGCCTCTATTCTCTTCAGGTGTCTCAGAATTTCTCCTTGATCCAGAAGCATAAGTAGCACTTGCATGCCTATCCAAATTTTCAGATGTCAAAGCTTCTGTCTCCTCCACAGCCTTTGAGATGCCACCAATCTCTTCAGCATGCCTGATTTCCTCCATATATTCTTCAATAATATCCCTTGCCACCTTTCCAATATTTAAAAATCAACATAATATTAGTAAGAGAGAGGGAATATAATATTATCATCAGCCAACTCCAATTTCTGGACCCAAAATGGAGATATACAGGTGCCTTGGTTCTATGAAAGTTCAACATAGCACAGAAACACTCTGTATTATATTGATAAATAAAAGGCAAAAGTGCATAATACATTTGAATGACCTAATTCTATTTTCCAAACATCTTGTAGTCTTACACAAAATCAAGTATACTTCAATGCCGAAAAAGTAAAGATGATCTAGGTAGAAATATCCTTCCAGTGGTAAAGGCTCAAGCCGTCTGCATTTCTAATTTAGCATAAATTAGGTCTAATTTAGTCAACAAACCAAAGTTACTAAGCCTCAACGAAATAGAAACTGTTAGAACTGGGGCAAAGCACCACTATTAAGACATCTATGTAATTATGAAGGCAGACCAGTATAATTGGCATGCAATAAACTGTAGGGTGTTGGAATTTCAGTCCCTATTAATGTTGTGAGCTCCACAAGCATCTAACAATTGGTCGTTATACAGTTATGATGCTAGATTCAATTTATAATCAGGTTTAAACAGTTAAACTTGAATTTCATAAAATGTTTAACTTGATGTTTAGCTGCTCTACTACTTTCACCAAGTTAAATAATAAGAATGGTATTAATGTCACAAGAAGACATATTACATTCAGGTTCAAAACCTCACAGTTAAGGGTTATGGCCAGTTCAGAATCAGATACAGGATGTCTAAGCATGCAATACGAAAATGAAATGACCGAATCGATTAATTCAGCCAGCAGAAACCAACTATTTCTGTTTAATATAGCAGGTGTACCCTGGATATACAGTTGTTTCCATTGATAAAACAGAAAACAGGAGTCTACATAGTCATGGCCATCCCTAAGTCAAGTGAATCAGAACAAATGAATAATTGATGGACTGAGATATACAAGCCCTTCTATTTAAAAAAACCACCAGGAGTAAAAGTACAGTAGAACACGTACAATGCCCAAATACATAAAGAATGAAGCAAAAGATTTAAATGTAAAAATCTACCTCCAAAGGGTTACTCTTCACTTTCTTGCCCCGGTATGACATCCTTCGACGTTTGTAATCTCTTTCCTCAGCTAATAACTCCTCCCTTGTCTTTACTTTGTTCCCCTCCTAAATGATAACAGGAATAATTAATGAAAGATGTAAATATCTCATTCCTCATGACCTTGTTTAGTTGGGGTTAATACTGATTATATTCTCAATCAAGGCATCATTTTCTATTTGTTCTAATGTAGCAGTACTATTTCTCATACATGGACGCCCTTCACTCATAACCAGTTACCTGATTGTTTAACCTATGTCGTAGGAACCCATCATGTTCAACTATAGGTCTGTAGTCTGGACATCTTTGTCGTTCCAAAACAGCTAAATTGGACAGGTGTGCATGCTCCATATTGCTGGGTAAAATTTTCCAACAGAAACCAATGGCAAATTCAGTAAGCATACTAGCTATAGGCATAATTATAAGTATCTCACATTCTGAAATGTAATTACATAATTTGAAACCAAAATTTAACCCTGCAGATAAGATCGTGAAGAAGATTGGATCCAGAGAACAATAAGATAAAGTAAGTTTATTTGACAAAATGCTATAGCTTTTCATGATGGTGAGCTTCACTAATATCAGAGAAATAGTACGAAATAAGGTTTCATAAATTTATTGTTATCGGGTGCTTAACAGTACCAAGCATTAATTTAAGCAGAAACAATGGAAAAATACCGTTGGTACGCAGACAGTGATTGTGAATTGCGTAGAGCCTTAATCTTTTCTTCAATCAATGATCGCTCGTGCAATGCTGCCACAGCTGCTGCCACTTGGGTGATGAAAATCTTACTCTCCCCAACTGTTTCTCTTTCTATATTCTCTCTCTCATCTCTCTTAGTGTCATCCATTGATACAGAACTTTGCACTTGCTCTTCTACATCACCTTGAAATTTTTCCCCATCATTCAGTTTAACGTCTTCTCCCACCAGAGGAAAAAATGAAGCACGCACAGCAGTGTTTGATATGCATTCTTTTAAAACATCAACCGCAAAAAACTTCGCTTTAACTTCACCGTACAATATGCTGAACTGTAAAGCTAACCACATCATCACTTTCACCAGAACCGGGCAATCAAAGCTTCGATTGCTCAAATCCGAAAACACATTCTCCTCCGTCTTCAACTTTCCATCGCTACGCTTGACACCAACCAATTCAAAAGCCTCTCTAACAATCACCTTCAAACACAACTTAATCAACACAACCACATGATCCCTCATGGGAGAATCAATTATAACACCATATCTAGGCGAATTCGCAATGATCCACTCGCTCAAATGCAACAAATTGCAATCTCTCAACTTCATAAGCGTACGCAAAATTCTCCAGGAATAACAAGCTGGGAGAACACCATTCCATGCTTCAGTTTCACTCTGAATAGTCCATATCTCCGATGGAAGGAACTTAATAAAATTCACAGAAAAATCCATAAATCCTTTCAGCGAAGAGCCTATATCGAAGTCAGCACACTCGATATACAAAACCCAAGGTAAATTGAACGACGGAGGCGGTCGGAGGGAAGGGGTGAGAGTGACAGGGCCGGGACAATTTTGGTAAAAGAAGTGGTTTGCAGGGGCATTAAAGGTAATATAGTCGTCGAGAGAGATGGTGAGATCGGAGAAATCGGCGGGGAGAGTAGGTGATTTGGCGGTGGTGCTGGAGGAGGAACGAAGAGTGAGAGGGTAGTGAAAAGTGTGGAGTAGAGAGAGATTGGAAGGGCAATTGAGGTAGTGAGAAAAGAGGGAAGAAGGAGGAACGCGGTGGTTAGGGTAGAAAGGGCATGGTAAAAATGCGTCGGAGGTGGAGGTGGCGGTGGCGATGGGGGTTGGGAGAGCACGGAGGGTGGTTTCGGTGAAGTTGATAAGAGATTTGATTTCGGAGAGGGCGACTGAAAGGGAAGATGCCGGCAATGGATTCGTGTGAAGAGGTCGAAGGAGAGGAGGTTTCGCCGCCGTCGGCGGCGGCGGCGGTGGAGGCATAGAGTACATGTCGATTGGCGGAGTAACGACCGAAGGTGGCCACGAGTTTCCGCCTTTCCAGCAAAATTGAGCTGGGCCTTGTTGATCCTATAAATTAACTTATTGGGCTTGTATTAATTTGGGCCCATTACTTTGCAATCAGGGGTACGGCTATCTGCACCTCCAGGTTTGTTAACCGCACTCCAACTATTCGAATCAATACATATACTGTATGATTTTGAAGGATATTGCTTGCTTTCATCGACAACAAAGTTAAGTTAGTTTCTACAGCTACAAGTATATTGCTTTCATTAGAAGCTTGTAAAATACTAAGTTTCTTTAGTAGCCATGTATTGCAAAATAAGTTATTACTATACCATACCCCTTAAAGAAATTAAACACAGAATACTATTTGAAATTGCTGCCATTAATATCAGTTTCATTCACAACAATCAATTGGGTGGGGGGATATATGATCGAGTGTTTTCAATATTATTGATCGTAACAAGAACCAGGTTGTTGTGGTGCTGATCTCCCAAATCCAGTCACTGGAGATGCAGCAACTCCCCTTTGATTTAGCAGACATCTGAAATACGATAATCGATCCATCACTTGCTCTGGATCCTTCGCGATCTTGTCGTAAGGTGTCCATAGCCTCTCTACAAAATGAGTTATACACAGTAAGAGTTGAGTATAGATTGGAAGATTCAAAAAACTGATTCTTTATTTCCTTCTTTGTTTCTTCTGTCTGAAATTATAATAAAATCAAGTGCATAAGAGACTACCAGCAGCTGCTGCAGCCCTTGGCCATATCGTTTGCTCGATATTAGAAGCGTCGACGTGCTCACCCCACATGCAAACCTCACCCCCAAGGACTAAGGCTTGGTGCTTATGATCTGTGATGTTTGTTAGAGGCTCATTTTTGTAAAAATCTTGCCAAAAGGAATCCAAATGATCCAAATACCACTTGTCTTGGTTGCTTACGATACAGCGTAGCCCTGCTTTAACCACCTTCTGAGCAACACCGCTCCCAAGCCTGCACAGCAAAACGATCATTCATTGCCTCAAATCTACTACAATCATGTTATGCTGTATCACCAGACTTACCAATTATGTATAATGGTTTTCGGGCTCAACTTACTGCCAAAATTGTTGAAAGTCTCTTCCCTGTCATCATTGTTAACGTATTTTATGATCATCCAAGTGAATAACAATACAAAGACCAGGTTTTTTGTATGAAATCTTGTACCAGTTTATGATATCATATCCATGGGAAAGTGCTATTTTCTGTGCTCGTAGCACGAAATACTGATAAGCCTCTGAACCATTTAGGCTATGTTTCTTTAACCTGTAAATTGCATAGGAATGTAGTTAAGAGATTCACTTTTTGTGACGCATATAAGATAGTACTAATTATGTGAGAGTTGAAAAGGTAAGAAATTCCGTAGTTACCACTTTTGCACATGAGGAGTTTTCTGCCAGCACTCTGAAAAGATAACGGGATGCAGATAGAAAAAGAGGAGACAGATTGTATATAGTACTGATGCAAGATTCCTAAGGTCAGATTAAGAATCTTACCTGTTTTCACTTCGTCGCCTCCCAAGTGAATGAACTTATATTTGAAGATTTTACTGAAATCTGAGAAAGAAGACAAGAGATAAATGTTAGTTAATCGTGCGTAGTTTTCTCAGGATTAGTGATTGAGTAGTTGTAGCATAAAGCAAAAATGCTAACCTGAAAGAATCCCATCTATCAACTTGAAGGTAAATTCATTACTGACATCGAGTGGCTCTCTACAATCTGTTGAAGGCCATAAAGAAGGATATCCCACTCCCCTGAAAATACACATTCTTGATCTCTTAGTTGCTATGTAACTACTTTAAAAGATGCTTCTTTTCTTTGCAAGTATGATGTAATAAGTTTATGATCGAAGCATAATACCAGGATTCAGCATGGCCTGGGACATCAATCTCAGCCAATACATTAATTCCACGTTTTTTAGCGTAACTGGAATGTCAGTGATCATAAATTAGAGACACAGTGCATAAATAGTTGGAATTGATCAAGATTGAATCACTTGCCTTACAATGTCAGCAGCATCACTGAATGTATACCGTTCTGATGCGGAATACGAACCATCCCACAGCTTTGGATATGATGGTATTTCAAGGGGGAAAGATTGAGTATCAACAATATGCCAATGAAGCACATTCTGTTATTAGAGAAAAGCACCATAATGCACACAAGTTAGTGACTTTACATATAAGAATTTTTATGTGAAACTTTCTTATTCTTACAACTACTGTAGTGAGTAATAAAAAGTTGTGCTCAATAATAATCGTAAAAGTTGTGCTACTCACCAGCTTGGCATAACTCATCGAATCAATGACCTTCTTAATCACTGGCAAAGGCTGATAATGCCTGGCCGTATCTGCACAACACACAATTAGGAAAATAAGTGTAAGCACCGTGAATCTTTCTTTGATATTGTAAGAATGCTAGTTAGATCTGTTGACGTAACAGATTAAGCGTCATACCGATCAAAAGGCCACGATACGAGAACCTAGGCTGATCAACAACGGTCCATGGAACCTGATGGATCAGAATCCCTCTTGATGATATGTCGTAGTGACAGACTTGGCTAAATGTCTGTTCAATATGGTAACAGTACATTTATGTCATTTAATTACCCATTCACCCTTGAAATTATTTAAAGAACCAATTATAGAATTATTGGGAGAAAATATCAAACCTCCAGCCCATGCAAAGCTCCATAAACAGAATGTGCCTGCACAAATATACATCACGTGCTGAGATTTAAATTGAATATGGACAAAGTCGAGAACTGTGTAAGTTTATTTTCGCGATTGTTTGGAATACAACAAATTCTGATATTATCTCCAGCATGAGTATTCACTATACTGGTCAGTAGTTCCAAACAGCCAATGAACTAACTTATGTTATATTCAGCACAAAAAAAATGAAGTCAATGTGTTATACATCATTTAATCATATTAGCCATGGAAATACTGATATAGATGTATTGGTAATCTCCTACCTCAATATGTGCATAAAGGGGATTTCCTTGAGCAGGGATGTAGAGCTTGTATGACTCGTCGACGCCATAGTGTAACTGCACCAAGCACGGTCTAAATTAGAGAAAAAAAATGGATTTTTTTTCATATAAAGGTTCTGTGAACTTTAGACAACAAATTTGCAGTCAGTTTTATTCGAAAATTCATATATGAAATTACTTCAATACGTTGATGCCAAAATTTACAGCACAGATAGTGATAAAAACAGTCATTCTATAATA
Organism: Galeopsis tetrahit; assembly: GCA_963675135.1. Taxonomy (NCBI): domain Eukaryota; kingdom Viridiplantae; phylum Streptophyta; class Magnoliopsida; order Lamiales; family Lamiaceae; genus Galeopsis; species Galeopsis tetrahit. The sequence continues at coordinate 86,341,749 of OY776121.1, forward strand.
TTTGTTGTAAAAACATTCATGTGGCCCTCTTTTAAAACTGGCAAAAATATGTTAAGACAGGAAAAACCAAGAACTTTAGAGAGACTCAACCTCCATTAATGAAACAAGAAAGCAATCATCATAATCTGATAAGCACGTATGATATATATCTTGGAAACGAAGCGCAGCAATATCTTGAAATCCGAGGTATAAACTGATGACTACTGAAAACATCCAAAAAAAAGTGTATAATAAAGAAAGAAAACAATGCTCAAATCGACGAGCAGATTGTGGTACCTCGTCCGAAGGGGAGAAAATAACTATATGAATTCCTTTCAGCACAGTGGAAGGATTAATCTTGGAGGTATTGACTTCAATAACATGAACTGATTTGATAACATCAACGGTCCTCGAGAAGGCGTCTTTGAGAATTCCAGAAGCATCAGCAAACTTGCTCCCTTTAGTTTTCAGCTCGAAATAATTGCTAAGATAGAGATTTCCCTTGCCGTACCTAGCAGACATTGGCATTGGCCATATATTCAAGTGCTTATCAGCACCATCAGCTGATACCACAAGAACAAATGCCAAATACAAAAGAAACACAATATTTAGCCCTGCTCTCCCCATCCCAATACCCTATCACCAATAAAATAAAATAAAAATCAATAGTTTACCCCATTTCATTTAAATAGGCAACATAAAAGAACTTGCTAAAACCTATCCAGAATTTTTCAGGCATGTTAATCTACACAACAAAAAGTAGTCTTTTTCTGAAAATTAACTTTTTTATTCAAGAACAAAAGCACATTCATGATATTTCACCATAATTGCATCTCATCTGCAAAATCATTACAATTATATCCACAATATCTTCTCAATAATTCAGAAGGGAGCATTAATAACAGGATAAAATAAAGAAAATGACCTGTCAAATTTCAAGAAACCCCTCCTCCCTTTTTCCTGAGAAGATAAAGAAACAATACAATGGAGGTTTTGGACCAAGAATCTTAAATAACCATAGAAATACAAAAGCAAACAGCTTTGCTTTCGTGGGGTAAATTAAAAAGGAGCAAAAAAATTGATAATAGTCCAAAATTGGAGGCAGGGTAATGCTAACACATTATTGTTCAACTAACCACTCTGTAGATCCTTTTCAAGGCCCTGTGATTATATAGATGGGACGGGTGTAACCATGTACGTATACGGTATACGTACACACATACATGTATAGATACTTGTGTGCGAATGTTGGTGAAAAGCACGGACAAAGATAAAGAAGAAACATTCGGCATGTGAGTGGTTTTTATCTTTGGGAGGTTGTTAATCAGTAATCACAAGCACAGGATTAAACAAAGGCTCCCGCCTTTATGACCTATATTTATATATAGTCTGTGTTCTTTTCAAACCCTTTTTTCTAAATTATCTAAATAATAGTATATGTGTTTTTAAATACTCTTATCATGTATGAAAATTTTGATCTTTTAAATTGCGAGTAGAAACTAAATTAAATAGAAAAAATATTTGATCTTTAATTGATTAGCCATAATTAGAATTTTGAAACACATGTGATATGCACACATAAAAACAAAGCTTGAGTAATGACGATGGGTCACCATCTACGTTTGTTTGTTTGTTTTTTTTAACATATATAGGTCAAAATGCTTTTCTTCAAATTCGTATTGTGTATTCATATTATTATTGTGATTGAACTCTATATACTAATTTCAATGTATACTAATTAAAAATATGTACAAACTTTAACTCTTACTGCATTCATTTTTTTTCAGTTAATTATACTCTTTTTGTACAATTAAGACACTCCAATAAAAAAGAGTGACTGAATTATTTGACAATACTTCAAGTTCTAATTTCTTTGAGTAAATAAAATAAATATTTTTTATGAAGAATCACAAGTTTTACATTTTTTTTTTTGAATATTTGACGAGGATAACAGAGGCAAATAGAATTTACAATTTTTACTGATAAAAATATTTTATTACCGATTAACATAAAAGATCACATCTCATCATTGCTGAAAAAATGCACTGAGGTTGATAGCTCAGTTGTATAAAACTTATTTAGTTTAACTTTTTGCTTTTCCTAATGATTTAATATTAGTATTGCATGGGCCATGCTATAATGTTTATTTACTCCAAAGACTGAAAATTTGTCCTACTCGTATAGTTTGTTTATAAAGATGCTACCAAAATAAATCTATTGAAGTTTAATGTTGTATTCAAGTTTTTGACCATTAAATCTTATTGGGTTGTAATTATAAAAAATAAAAACGATTATTCTATTAAAGATTATCTTACGACTTAGATGTTGATGATTATTAAATTGAAAATAACAAAAAAAAAAATCACTTTTTTTTTTGTTATTTGGTATTCAAAAAATATTAACTTCCGCCCAAAGAGAATATTAGATTATTTTAAGTTCTTATACTTGGTATTTTCGGTTGATAGAGCTTGTGGATACAAAATCACATGTCTCGATTTTAATATTTTAACTCGTTGCAAGAATGTTAATACTTAAATTCACTTTAAAATTAATTTAAGAAGAGTTGCACTAAATTAGAACGAGTGCATATGTACAAGTCTCCCTAGACTTTAAGTTTATTACGGATTGTAAAGTCGTGTATAAACAAGTTTTTTCATGTAACTTAATTGCATTTTTTAAGTAGTATTAATTTTGGGAGGGGCTATCAACACCCCATATTGTGTTATACATACCCCAAAAAAATTTAGACAAAAATAGACATAAATGCATTTATTAAAATGTCCTTTAAATTTTTTTTAAAAATTATAAACACACCCCTAGTAATTATAAACATACCCCATATGTTATACACACCCAATTTTTAAACTCTCCAATCATTTAATTTTCATTCAAATTTTTTTTTACTTTTACTTCATGCATAAATTCTCCGGATGATGATATAATCATAACAAACATAGTCTTTGAAGAAGAAAACGTGATGAAGAACGTTAATATAAGTATATTTAATATTTTTTACATTTTTTTACGGTATATACAAATTTTGAGTTTACCAGTCGACGATATGTTCGGTCAGAATCGTGGACGAACACATCAATGTACGACCGGAATGGCCGAACACATCAATGTATATACGGCCGGAATGGTCGAACACATCAATGGGTGTACAACCAATTTTGGCCGAACATAATTTTTCCAAATTTTTTTGGTCAAGTTGCGTACGGCCACTCTCTGGTCGAACACCCCTGAAAGCGCACATGAGTTATTGGTCGAACAGATTGTTGAGTGTACATGAGTTACTGGCCGAACACATCAATGGGTGTATGGCCAATTCCGACCGAACATTATTTTTTCAAATTTTTTTGGTCAAGTGGCGTACGGCCAGAGTGGCTGAACATCTCCAAAGGCGCACATGAGTTATTGGCCGAACATATCACTGCGTGTACATGAGTTACTGGCCGAATACATCTTTGTTTGTACATGAGTTACTGGGCGAACACTTTCGATACAGCAGCAAACACAACAGCAAAATGACGCAAAAACGAGACTCAAAACAACATTTTAGCATATCCAACTCATTTTCTTTATGCAATTTTTACACAATATCTTCAACAACTAAATGTTTACAATATTATCATTCTAAATCATCTAAACAATTCAAAAATATCAAAATTTCTATAAACCCTAAGGGCATGTTTATTTTGGGATTTTGAGGATTTTGAAATCCGGATTTCAAAATCTAGTGGATTTCAAAATCCTAATGCTTTTTATGGTTTGTGTTTGTTTTGGGATTTAAATAGGGTAGAATTTAACTTTATAGTATAGGATTATAGGTTTTTATAGGTATTTATATAGGGTTTGTAGGTATTTATATAGTTGACTTTTATAGGGTTATAGGGTGGGATTTTGAAATCCTGAATCAAAATCTCAAACTGTAACAGGGGTGGAGTTTCGAAATCCCAAATCCGGATTTCCCATCCCAAAACAAACATGTCCAAGGGGGTGTTTACTTTGGGCTTTGGGTGGTTTTTGAAATTCCAATAAATAGTAATATGAGTGTTTCTTTTGGGTTTTGAAATAGTGAAAGATTTAACTTTATGTCAAATCAAGTTGTAAGATTGAATGAGTTTATATTATTTTATTATTGTTTGATGAGATTATAATGATTTGTTAAGTGTGTAATGATTAAATGTATTGTATTATTGTTGAGAAATAATATAATGATTGGAGTAATATTATATAGATATAACTTTATGTCAAATCAATATGTTTGATACGGGTGGTTTTGAGTGGATTTTGAAAACCTATTTTTAAATCTCGAAGTAAAACGGGTTTTGAATCTTGAAATCCAAAACCTGGTTTTTAAAACCAAAAGTAAACATACCCTAAATATAAAAAATTCTATAAATCCCAAATTTATTTTTTTTTAGTTTTGTTTGTAAAGGAGAAAAGGTTAATGGGGTGTGTTTAGTAAGAAAGAGATTTTGAATAGAAAATGAGATTTTGAATGAAGAAGGGTATGATAGGAAAAAAATGGGGTGTGTTTAGTATTTTAAATATATTTTTAAATTTTAGTGGAGTGTGTATAACCACTTGGATGTGTATAACATATTTTGAAGTGTTTATAGTCTCTCCCTTAATTTTTTTATTAAAATAATATTGATCTAGTGTTAGTTATTTAATTAATTAGAAAGTAATTAATTATTATTTTAATATAAAATGATAATTATGAAATTGTTGGCGGAAATTTATTTTATAATATGAGGTAGCTCATTAAAGATATGATAATAACCTAATGGGGCTACTAAAAATCATGGGCTAAGAAAGACCAATAGATACGTCCCATTCTAAGTCTAGTCCCTATTGTAGACACGGGTATGCCTATTTCAAACTTACAACAACAAAAGCAACATTATGGACCAATCCATTGGTCACATAAATGTTTACATCATTCTACCAGTATACAAAATAAGAAAAATGTGTAACGAGTGAAGTGTTAGAGAAATAGTTTTGTAAACTTTTATAAATAAAGTAAAGTAAAATGATTAGATTTAGAGTAAAAGTAATATCATTTTGTATAAATATGTGAATATTGTGAGGTTTATAAAAAAAAAATCATTTTAGTATATGCAAAAAATTGTGGAACGGACGAATAAGAAAATAATGAAAACAATTATGGAATGGAGGGTAGAATCAACGTGCTTGTTGTACCTCAATTAGTTCTGTTAAGGGTCAAACAATGTCTCACAATGAAAAGACATTGAAGGATCATGGACTATAAAAGGGTGGATTAGTATCCTCATTGGTATGAGGTCTTTTAGAGAAATTAAATAACAAAATTGTGAGGCTTTGACAAATCCAAAGCGGACACTAAACATGGTGTGTTGTAGTTATAGACAATATCATACCAAAAGGGGAATACGGAAATGTCACATTACCTAAAATAACAAAAACACTTTTAAACAATCCCCTTAAAACATCACAATATTATAACAAATGTCACTACTTTATTACTCCTATTTATAAAGTTGAAAAATCTTTACTAATAAAAAATTCATTCGTTAAAACTCGTGTCCAATAGTTTTGTGTAATCAAGTAGGAGACTGGGGGAGTAATATTTTTTTTTTTGAATTTATATCCTAAATTTTGATCTTTTTTTGGTATTATTTTTCGAAATCTTGTTTTTCAATTTTATTTTTTAAGATTGGTGCTTGATTTCGATAGTTTTTTTTTTTAATTATGTTTTTTCGATTTTTTTTTTAAATGAAAAAATTGGCGAATCGGTAGCAGGTAGAGATGTTTATTCGGGTCGGGCTAACCGGGCTGGCCCGTTTAACCCTGAAAAATACAGGGTTAGGGTTCATGAATTATAGGCCCGCTTAAAACCGGGCTTTTTCGATCCGGACCGGTTAGCCCGTGGGCTAAACCGGGCCAGCCCGCAGGGCTACAGGGCCAACCTGCTAGTCCGAGTTGTTACTTTTTTTCCTTTTTAAAAAAATAAATAACCTAAAACAAATTTTGGGTCATTTGACCAATAATCATATATAAGCATTAAGAAGCCCATTACTATTCATTAGTCATTATTACTATATTTTTTATTAGATTATGATATTTGTTTAGGTTTATTTGGTCATATTGAGGACCAATGAGTTCTAGAATTGTGTTTAAATTATACTTTTGTTTTCTCATTTACTGATCATTAACTAATTATGTATTTTTCTATTTAATTTGCTTGTTGGATGTGCCAATTTAGACCTTTAATTTTAAAAGAAAAAAAATTATTGTAGTCCGTTAGTGGCCCGTTTAGCCCGTGGCCCGCTAGGGTTAGGGTTAGGTCCCAACAATTGTAGGCCCGTTAAATATGAACCGGTTAAGGCCCTAACCCGTTTAGCCCGTAGCCCTGTAGAGTTGGCCCTATAGGGCTAGGGCTAGCCCGATAGACATCTCCGGTAGCAGGTGGTGGCGTGGTGGGGGTGTATAATTAGATTTTTAATGAGTTGTTTTTAATTGATAAAAATGTGATATAATCTTTTGGGGTGAAGTCATTAAAAAAGGGGGCATTTAACCGTGCCCATGGAGGTTATATAAAAGCCCAACTTAAATTCTATAAAAAGCCCAAGAAAAATGGGTCTGACTATATGCACCTCCATTTCAGTTTGATGCACTCCCCCTTTCAGTTTTATTAATAACATAATAGGCAAAATGTCATAAATACCCCTCCTTCATTAAAATCCTATTACTACACACACCCCCAACCCTTCATCTTCTTCACCCCTCATCTTCTTCCTCCCCATTTCCTCCCCCTCCACCCCTCCCTCCACCCCGTCGCCGGCCACCCACGCCTCGCCTCGCCGCGGCCGCCCCAACCACTCCCGGCCACCCCGCCTCCGCCTCGCCTCCTGTTAAAAAAAAAATACAGATTGGCGGCCGCGCGGCCACCCTGTCCATCGGCCGCCGCGACCGCCCCCAGGTTTGCCCCCCCTCCCCCGATCTCTTCTCTCCCCTCCATTTCCCCCGCCACCACCGGAATCGCCCTGATTTGTAAAAAAAAAAAAAATACAGCGGCCGCCCCGTCAATCGGCCGCCGCGGCCGCCCTCTTCCCTCCATTTCCCCCTCCAAACACCACCCCGATCTGTAAAAAAAAAAAAAAAAAGTTTCAGGGCCGCCCCCGTCCATCGGCAGGCGGCGGCCGCCCCTACCTCTCTCTTCTCTCCCTCTCTTCTCTCCCTCTCTTCACCGGCGTTGGTTCACGACGTTAGCCCACCCCGATTCGCCGGCACCAGGTTTTTTTTTTTTTTACTTCAACACTGTAATGTCGACCATATACACTCTCGTCGACATAATAATGTCGACGAGAGTGTATATGGTCGACATTACAGTGTCGATCGACATTTGTTGGTCGACCATATATTCTTCCGTCGACAAAATGTGGTCGACAGGAAGATATATGGTCGACGAAACGTGGTCGACGAGAAGATATATGTTTGGCACTGGTTTGACGAATTTTTTAAAAAAAATATGTTAGTTTTCTAAGTTTTGATAATGGTGTTTGTTTTGACGAATTTTTTTTAAAAAAATGTTAGTTTTCTAAGTTTTTGATAATGGTGTTTGTTAATGGGTTTGATAATGGTGTTTGTTAATGGGTTTGATAATGGTGTTTGTTAATGGATTTTTTATTTTTTGTGACCGGCCGGAATTTTGGGGAAAGAAAGGATAGCAGAGGGTGCGTAAAGGGGTGCATCTAGTACGCATAATTTGTATATGGTCGAAAGTTGAAAAAAAATCTTTTTTTTTTTTTAGTTGATGGTCGCCGGAAATGTTGTCTCCGGCGACCGTTTCCGGCGACCGGAAGTTGTGTGTTAGGGGAAGGTGAAAGAAATGAGGTGGGGTGCATCTAGTATGGTTTTTTAATGAAGGGTATTTTAGGTTTTTTACCTATTATTTTATTAATAAAATTGAAAAGGGGAGTGCATCAAACCGAAATGGAGGTGCATATAGTCAGACCCAGAAAAATACCTTGACTAGACCACTTAGCGCCGTAGAACAAATCTCATGCCAAAGCCCACCTATATATATAGCCTGTATTCCTAACGTTATAATTATTCTTATTTTCTTCAATTCTTCTCCGCCTTGATTTTTTCTTTGCGCGGCTGCGCCACCCCCTCTCGCCCTAGCTGCTAACAACGCGAGTCGACTATCAATTGGCTGCCTGTAAGTCTACTATTTATTTAAGAAAATTACATAAGATATGCTGCATTTTGTTTACTTATTTTATACTGTGTTTAGATTGTGTGAAAAATTCAGACGATTCCATGTTCATTGGTATAAAATCAGCTATGTTGTTCTGGAAATTTTTATTTTTAAATTTGTAAACCGTGGAAATTGATTTTCGAGATCGGTTCCACTGTTCCAGGCTTGTAGCTAACGTTTCTGTTTTTTGCTTCATTTTTGCATACTTTGCTCTGTTCCCCAAGCTTTCAAATGATATAAATAACCTTTTTTTTTTGAAATCTTACATTCTTTATTCATAGGTCTATGAACAAGTATTAAGTAACTTACTTACATGATTGATTTCATGCACAACCTGTTCTGTTACCAAGGATTTAGTATTTGTGGTGCTGAATTTATGGTACTTATATTTGATGTGTTATGTGTAATACTAATATTCGAGGCCGCCTTTTTTGTAGTAAGTTTGCCACGTACAACATTAAAAATAAGAATTCAAAGGGCTTTTGAATGTTAGATTCAGATGTAGTTATCAATTTGATCATAAAATGTGTGAATTAGTCTCTTCTTTTGGCCCATTGGTTTGTGCAAATCGAGGCTCCTTCTTGGCATAATCCAGAATCCATATGGTTAAGCATGCATAAAATCTATACATGCGATCTTCTATGTAAAATGGGAATATAGTCTTTTTGTTGATATTCATTTGATCTGCATTCTCTCCCGCAGAAGCCAAGAAAGAAAAGATGAAGGGAAAGGAGTCTGTGCTTCCTTCTACCATAAAAAATAAGGATAAGAGGTCAGAGCTTCATGCAAAGTTGAAGCACCAAAAGAAAGTTGAGAAGAAGAAGAAAGCTAAGGATCGTGATGCTGCTGAGAAGAGAGCCCTGGAGCTGGGAGAAGAACCTCCTCCAAAGAAAACCCCTCGCACAATAGAGAACACCCGCGAACTTGATGAAACTGTTTGCAAGCCTGACGACGAGGAGCTATTTGTTGGGAACGATGCTGACGAATTCAGTTGCATATTAAAAGAAGAGCGTCTTCCTAAGGTCTTAATCACGACCTGTCGATTTCACTCCACGGTATGCTTTCCACAATTTCCTGAGTTCCCATCACATTAATCATACATTATGCCATTGACTTATATTTTTTCTCTGTTGTTGGTATTTTGTACAATTCATCACAGAGAGGACCTGCTTTTATTTCAGATCTTATCTCCGTCATTCCCAATTCTCATTATTATAAGAGAGGAACCTATGACCTCAAAAAGGTATTTGCGTTGACATCATTTTTTCACAGACCTCCCTAGTTGAATAAAATTTCATTTCTGTATATATAGTTTATCCTTCAGAGATATTTGACTCTTTGTACTGCTATCATTCTTTCAGATTGTTGAATATGCGAATAATAAAGACTTCACGTCTATCATAGTAGTCCATACCAACCGCCGGGAACCAGGTCAATATCTGTTCTGACCAACTTGCAAAATAACAATTTATCGATCTAGTTGTTGGAAGTGAAAGCATTTGGAGGGTGTGACCCTGATTTAATTACGACAGAGTTTTTTTCTACTTTATCTGAATCTTCGTAGTTTCATATTTTGTTATCTTTAGAACTGACTGAACGTTGTATCTATGTGTAATGTCAATTTGGTTTAACTATTATAATTCACTGCAGATGCTCTGTTAATTATGGGATTGCCTAGCGGCCCTACAGCTCACTTCAAACTTTCCAAGCTTGTTTTGCACAAGGATGTTAATGTAGGATGATTTGCCATTTTCTCAGCTTGTGGCCTTATTAGTTTAGTTTTGTCTTGTTTTCATAGTCATTCAACTTTGCATATTCCCAATTTTACTTCCTGTATTATCTGAATTAGCTTCGTATCCAAAATGCATGACCTTTCATTGCATCTCATAATTTCACAGAATCATGGGAATCCAACCAGTCACCAGCCTGAGTTAGTTTTAAATAACTTCACCACGCGTTTGGGACATCGTATGGGCAGGTAACTTCTACTGTGATTTATTAAGTTACCAAAAAATGAGAGGAGAGATCAAATTCTCTTTAGAAAGAACAGCTTCTTCTATTAGCTTGTTTATTTTCATTTTTTATTAAGCTTGTTTAGGGATTGTATTGACTGAAGTTATCATTGCTATTCAGATTAATACAGTCACTATTCCCACAAAATCCCAATTTCCGTGGTCGGAGAGTGGTTACCTTTCACAATCAGCGTGATTTTATATTTTTCCGTCATCACCGGTGTGTACCCTTTTCTCTGCTTTCTGCTATATATATAGTTATGTACTGTATAATGACCTAAATATCTTTCTTTTCCCCCCCCTTATTGCATGTAATAGTTACATTTTTGAAACAAAAGAAAGCAAACAGGCAGAATCTAAAGGTAAAGGGAAAAAAGATGAGCCTGAACCTAAGGAGAAAGTTATTGCAAGGCTCCAGGTTTGTAATTCTGACCTTTTCAGCCTCACCCCACAAATTACTATGTGCTTTACCCTTCTTTTCTTTTCCATATCTATTGGTTGAATAGTAGCAATGTGTGCCTGCTTTCTCTTAATTTTTGGGGGATGGCGATGGGGTCTCAATCAAACCCAATAAATGTATTTGAATCCTTTGGTCCTTAATTCTGAACTATGGGTTAATTTTAACATTGTATTAACTCCTCATATTTATAGGACCCTTTGTATGTGACCAATATTGATCATCGATGTCTTATTGTGTTCTTTTGCTTATCTTTGGAAATGCCTTCTTATTGTGCTTCATTTGATTGGTTTGTGTACCCTTGTTCCTGCTGTATGCTAAAGTTGGTCATGGAAACTGAATTATCTCAGTATCTCTCAATCTCAATATTGCAGGAATGTGGTCCTCGCTTCACGCTGAAGCTAATCAGTCTTCAACACGGAACATTCGATACTAAAGGAGGTGAATATGAATGGGTACACAAGGTAATCTTTATGTTCATCATCTCTCTCTCTCTCTCTCTCTCCCTGAAGAAAATCGAGTCTGCTTACGTTTTGTTTCTTGTCTTTTCAATGACAGCCTGAAATGGATACGAGCCGCAGGAGATTTTTCCTATGAAGCGTTTTGGGGGCGATTTTGTAGCAAAACTAAGTTTAGACGCTATTTTCTTTCAAAATTTTGTTTGCTTTTGGGCAGTTTGAACACAACTGTTCTTGCAAGTTGCAAGCACGTGGCTCCATCTATGGCCTTGTACAATTAAAGTGTATACAATTCTAGTTGTAATTGTTAATTGTTCTGTCATTGTTTAGAGTTTCACATCCTTAACTATTACTACCATTCAATTTTGGTACAACTTATAATATACAGACCGTAGACTTTCATATGCAGGCGTTATTTTTACTCTTTAAAGTTGCAATAAGCGTGCGGATTTGAATTTAGACTTTTCACGTATTGACAGATATACTTACAGCTGCATATATTTTATTCTTTAGGTGATGATAAATATGATTGTGCGCTTGTTTTGAGATGACGTAGATATAATATTAAAATTCATCTAACAGTTAACAAAAAACAAGATTAATGAACAAATTATTAAATGAGAAAAAAAAAATTATATCAAATGTATAACTTGTCGCACAACATCGCACAGGAATGTCTCGAAAAATATTGCTCCGTAGTACTTATTTATTTATTTCTCATTATGTACAGGTGTTAGATCTGGAATATATCATTGACCTAATAAATTTTTAATTGAGACAGAAATTGAAAAAAAATAAAAAAACATTGCATCATGTTCAACCTACAAGTATTATTCTTTATCTGTCTAGTTTTAAAATGTCATTTCTCGTCTATTTCAATGTAAAAATAAGTAGTTCAACATATTTAACAACAATTACATCCATTTTCTTAAAAGTAAAATACTCAACTCCCTGTTTGATCACCAACTCCCACCTATCATACCATATCCCTCTTTCATTAAGCTTACTCTATATATACACCAAAACACACACTAACCATATAAATCACATTAATTTTCATAAACAAACATGGAGCTCAAAATGCAACATGGAATTGCAATGTTGATCATCTTCTCTCTCTTGGTGTCCCAAAATTTTGCACAAGTGCAACGACAAGATTGCATGAACCAACTTCAACCGTGTCTGACTTACCTGAACGACAAAAACCGTCCACCAGATAGTTGTTGTCGACCTCTCGTTCGTGTGATCAAGTCAATGCCCGAGTGTTTATGTAGTTTAATGACTATTCAAGGTGCCAATCGAGCCGAGCAAGCTGGCATCAATGTCACGGATGCACAAACATTGCCCGGTCGATGTGGCCAACATATTAACCCGTTAGGTTGTGTTACGGGCACACCCGATACTCGATCTAAAAACTCGGCTCAAGACTCTGGAAGTTTGAAGTTGGACTCGAGATCAAGTGCACTTACTATTGCTGCAATGTTTATAATTTCGTTGGCTTTGTAGTGTATTAAGTATTTGAATCCATTGTTTTCAAGATATAATTACCCATACTTTTGTATTGTTTACCTTTACGTGTGGAAATGTGATATTTATTTGGATTACACTTTAAAGAAAATTCTTTTTTATTAACAAGTATGATATCTCCTCTTTAATTAATAAAAAAAAGTGACATAAAAATGAATTTAGGTGTCTTTTTTTTTTTTATGACAGAAAAAAATGTGAGTAATGGGATGGGCTCAGCCCAAAAGGCCTATCTTAAAGCTCTAGATAACAAGGCCCTGACTATATACCCCTCCAGCTTTGTTAAGTATACTTCCCTACTCCACTTATTAATTTAATATTAATGTAAAATACCAAATTTACCCTTTTCATAAAATATGGTAGGATAGATACACCCCTACCCCTAACCCTAACCCTAACCCAAAAAAAATGGTTTGTCTCCCCTCAATTCTACTTCTGCCGCCGCCGACTGCCACCCAACCTCCGTCCACCACCGTAGCGGCGTAGCCCCTCAAATAAAATTGGAAATTATAAAAAAAAAAAAACTTATTTCGACAAATCAAAGTCGACCAAAAACATTTCCTGGTTCGTCGACCAAAACCAGTTCCATCGACACTGGTTCGTTGACCAAACACACTTTCGTCGGTAAGATTTATTCGACATAAATTTTTTTTTAAAAAATTGAAATTTTCGACAAAGATTGATCGACCAAAAAGACTACTATCGACAAATTCTAGTCGATGAGAGTATTTTTTAACAATTGATTATCATCGAAAATTAAAAAAAAAAAAAACCTGCAGAAATACGCGTCGGCGAAGGATGCGAGGCGTTCTGGGGGTCGGCGGCCGACGGGCGATACGATTGGTGGAGTCACGGCGGCTTGGGAACGGTCGTGAGGTGTGGCCGACCTCCGTGGCCTATTTCCATGGCAGAAATTAAAAAAAAAATGCAGAGGGGCGGCGGAGCAATTTTTTTATGTATTGCGGTAGGGGGAGGAGCGTCGGCGGCGGTGTTGGGCGAGGGAGGGGCGCCACCACCGCCGACGATTGTTGTGGAATTTTTTTTAAAAAAGAAGAAAGATGATTGCGCAGGTGGGGGACGTTGGCTGGGGCCGCGCACAGCGGCGGGGATGGCGACTACGGTGTCGACGACGACTGGGCGATGCTGGCGAAGGCGGCGGCGCCGGAGGCGGCACTGGGCAGGGGGCGGCGATTTTGAGTTTGGAGAGGAGGAAATTAGTTTTTAGGGTTTTGAAAATTTGGAGAAGAAGAAGGAAGTAAATATGGAAAAAAAATAGAATAAGGGTATTTTTGATAATTTAAGGGGGAGTACATCTAACATTTGACAAATTAAGGGGAGTATATAAATCGGGGATGTAGACTTAATAGAGCTGGAGGGGTATATAGCCAGGGCCGATAACAAATCGTTGGCCCAAGCCCATGATAACAGTAAGCCCATAACGTTATATAATGGATCAAAATAGAGCCGTACAAACGGCCCATGAAGCTCACGTGGATTAATTATCAAAGGGCGCGGCTAAAGGCAACCGGGTTTCCTATGAGTACACCCAGGGGATGAGAAACACACAAATTGGATGAGGACACCCACGTGGAAAATCCAAAATTACCCCTTTCTCAATTAAAACCTTAAACCTATTCTCTCTCCTCTCATTCAACAAGACACCCACCTTCCACCTCCCACCTCCGGCGCGGCCCACTTCGCCCACGCCGCCCTCCACAGCAACCATCTCCACCGCCCCTCGTTCGCGGCCGCCCCCCTCCTCCCCACAATCGCGGTCGCTGCCCTCCCTCCTCCCCACAATCGCGGCCGGCGCCCTCCCTTCTCCCCACAGACGCGGCCGTCGCCAACCCCCTCCTCCCCTTCGCCGCGGCTGTAGTGCTCCTCCCCTCGCCGCCGCCGCCGCTAACAGGTAAGTTTAGGTCTTAAAAATTAGAAAAATTAGGGATTAGGGTTTTCTGGGAAAAAAAATTAGATTTTTTTTTAAGTTTGGGAATTATTTTCGACCATAGTGCATTTGTTTTGGAAAAAATTTCGAACAACTTGAGTTTGTTTTGGAAAAAATTTCGAACAAGAGGTTCGATTTTTTTTTTCGGACAAATTTAAGTTGTTTTGACAATTTTTTCGAACATATTGTGTTTGTTTTGGAAAATTTTTCGAACAAGATGTTCGATCTTTTTTTCGAACAAATTTGAGTTGTTTTGGAATTTTTTTCGAACATATTGAGTTTGTTTTGAAATTTTTTTCGAACATGTTGAGTTTGTTTTGGAAAAAAATTCGAACATGTTTTGTTTTGGAATTTTTTTCGAAAAGTTGGTGTTTTGAATTAATTTTTGTTGCAATTTTGGAGTTTTTTTTGTTGAATGATGCTGGTGGTGGAGAGGTGGTGGTGGTGGTGAAATAGAATCGGTGGGTGTATTCATCCTTTTTTTTCATAAATTTTATCCTAGGGGTATATGGGACATTTCACATGTTCTGAAAAATTAAAAAAATGTTTGGTGGGTGTACTCATAGGAAATCCGGGTGCCTTTAGCCGCGCCCATTATCAAATTCCAACTGACCGAACCATACATGGTCGATGTCTTCCCAACGACCAAAACACACCACGTCAATGAACCAGTATCGACATACATACACTACCAAACTCATATTTTTTAAACGAGCCAACATCTCAAAAAACCATTTTCTTCCAAATATATATCATAAACTACTCAAAACCAAGCAAGGAACAATATATGATTAATTAAACTAAGAAAACACCCTTGTATATCCCTACATTATAAAAATAAAAAATGTCAAAAAACAAAAAATTAAACTTACATATTTGAAGAATCCTTCACGTGTTTCAACCATTTTGTTATCCTTCAAGGACCCCGAATACAAAGGAACGATTTTCACGAGTTAAAATGGTGAAACAGAGAGAAAGAAAAGATGGGAAATGAGAGTGACCAAAATTTTTTTCGGTAACTTGAAAGTGACGAAACGAAAGTGAAGAAGGGGTTTAGTGTGGGGTTTAGGATGGAAGGTGAAAGGACCGAAAATATATGGGGGTGCGTCCAGTAAGTTTTTTTTTTTATAGAAGTTAAATACATATCCTTTTTTCCCCTCCCCATGACTCGAACCCAGGACCTAAGGCCTAGGTAGTGGTGCTCTAACCACTTGAGCTATCCCACTTTGTCGGTGCGTCCAGTAAATGGGGTGCATTTAGTGTGTATCATTTTACTAATAGGGTATTTTTTGTTTTTCACATTAGTATTATAATAAAAAACAATAAGGGGGAGTGTTCTCAACGCAATTGGAGGTGTAAATAGTCCCACCCTTCCTCAAGCCAGTCAAGTAAACTTTTTTTTTTTTTCAAATAATCAATTTTAGTCAATACTTTTCACATTTTACTAAATTTAGCACATACTTTTCGTTTTAACTAAATTATACCCATATTTTTCATTTTGTTATCAAATTTAGCACAAACTTTTTCTTTTATACCCATACTTTTCATTTTTAATCAAATGTAACACATATTTTTTATGTTTTACCAATTTTAACACATGTTTTTATCAATTAATTTAAAAATACAAAAAAAAAATGTAAAAATTATCTAATAATTAAAAACAAAGAATATCTTTAAATATGTTCAAATTAAAATATTCAATTTAAAATCTACAAATGTAAAAATAATTGAGAATTGAAATTATCTAAAACTATTGAATGAGAAAAAAAAATCTAAAAAATTTATATAAAAAATATAGTAATTGAAATAAATTGTACTTCCCTATCCACCAAAAGTATGTTCATACTTTTGGTGGATGGAGGGAGTATAATTTTTTTTAAATAATGCTTTGAGATTTTTTAAATAATTTTTTTTTTTTTTATATTTTCTGGATTAAAAAATATTACTATATAATTTTAGATTTTTTTTTATAAAGTAAGGTATATTCATTCATTGATTAATTTAATTGTATTTATAAAAAGTGTGAGTATAAATTTTATAAGAGTAAAAGAGTATGTGATAAATTTGATAAATCAAGAAAAGTATTAATATAATTTAGTTAAGAAAAAAGTATGTGCTAAATTTGAGGACAAATGAAAAGTATAGGTATAATTTATTTAAAAATAAAAATATGTGTTAGATTTGATAAAAAAATGAAAAAATGAACTAAAATTGATAATTTAACTTTTTTTTTAATCATTAATTCATTATCATAATTGTAGACCTCGTTGCTCACATTGTAATGTGAATTTTATCATAGATTTTAAAGTCTAACCATCTATGTTTATTTATTTTTGGTTTTTGTGAATTTAATTTTGTTGCATGTCGAGAATTGTGATAATCATTCTCTTAAAAACATTTTCTCTTGGAGTTCTTTAATGAAGAGAAGTGAATTTAAAATACATGATAATAATTTGAGAAAATGTGTTTTGCGTGCAATCATTTGAAAAGCTGAAATATGCAAAAAAGTTTTTTGGCAAATACTAGTATTTTGAACATTCTTAATTATTCAATTGAATTTTTAATTCACTGCATTACAATCAAGTTAAAATTATAGTTTAATTGCATGTGTAGTTGAATGCACACAATGGTAACCTATACATGAAATCGTTTCTTGGTGAGATTGAACATAATTTAAATATGACGAATTTTCAACATTTTAGAAGGAATGTATATTAATTTTTAATTTGTAAACGATCTCACAGTAAAATATATTGTAAGGGTCTTACAATTGTTTGCACACTTTCCTTATTCATCCATTCCATAATTGTTTGTAATTCTTAAAAATGATTTTTTCATAAACCCCACTCTCACATTGTATATTTACATGAAAGGTCATTTACCCTCAATTAAACAATGACTTTACTTTATTCATAAAAGTTTATAAAATTATCCATAATTTACTCATTACATTTATTTCTTAACTTTGTGTGACTACTTATGGGATGTAGGAAATATTTTTATGAGAAGGATAATTAGCAGTACCTTTGATCAGCCCATACTATTCAAAGGTACAACACAGGAGCACGTAATAATTAGCTTAAGATGTACCCGCCGCACACGATAACTCCACCCCCGTAGACATAGTTTGAACACACAATCGAGCTTCGCCTTCCAGACTGCTCCAAATACTTCCGACCAAATTTCCCCATTTTGGAAAGAACAAAGGAGATAAAAGTAGGAATTCTGTTGGGATTTCTTCTTGATTGATCGTTTGTTGCATTGCCAGGTTGAGACCCACCGTTTTCTCAAAATTATTCTATTGTTTTTAGATTGTATGTTTTATTTCATCGCCATTTTATGGGTATTACTCGTATGTATCTGTTCGTCTAAATGATTTGATGTTATTTGCGCATTTTCTGTAATTATAGGGCTACGGCTGCTTGTGTTTGCATTTTTTAAGACAATTTTGTTGTATCAATTGCTATTAATTTGTGTGCTGATTATCACGAATCAGCTGCGATGATAATACAATCGAATGTTTCGTGGTCACAGCCTCACAGGATATAGTGTTTCTATGTTTCATACGCTGCAATGGCCTGCGTTTGTGAGAATGTAAAAGAGAAAATTGACTTCAATTTGAGTTCATTCTTCAGAATTTGTATGATTTGATGAACCTGGAAAATATTGCTATTAATTATATGAAAATTGAGTTTTTTGGATAAGTGAACTGCATCTTAATTGAGTTTTTAACTCACATTTAATATGAAGGGATTGGAATGTTTTACTAGTGATTACGGCACTATGCATATAATATTACTTGCAGTGTAAAGATATTGCACTGACGCATAAGCTTATATTTGAGATAGAATCTGAATGAGTTGCCAGTACTGGAATCATTGAATGAAGAAACCAGGTACTGTCTATAAATTAAGTGCAAATGCATATATGCCTATACCTCGAAAAAATGCAAATAAACATAATATGGTGGAAGGATGCAGTTCGCAAATCTTATTTTGTTCTCTATGAAACACATAGATATAGATGTAGTTATTTCATGCAGGATTCCTTGGAACTCATCTCCTCTTATACATGTGGAACCGTAAGAAGATTGAAACTTGTGCTGAGACAATAATTAGCAATATGAGAAGTTGATAGAAGGGGCTCATAAATGTGACTCATGCTAGAAACGCTTGCCTATTACTTTGATTTTTTCTTTTTAACCGATTTTAGTCCCACTGTGCAGTGTGAACTTCATTACTACCAGTTGTCCAATTTGCGGGGATGTGCTGGGATATGCTCTCTTAGTTACAATCATATTCCTTCATTATGGCTTCAAGAGCAATATTGCGGAAGAGATGTTTGTTTGATTCTCTTAAGCGGCCAAAACACTTGGTTCAAGGGCTCTTATGTTCTGAGCGTGGAATTTTTTTAGAGAATTCTGGTTCGCAGCTCAGGAATTGGCCAGTGAGTACTTCACCTTCAGGTGTGCATAGTAGCAAGAAAGAAGACCCTCACTCTCTTTTTGACAACACAGTGCAATTTACTTTGTCAAAAAAATATGCTGGGCATAAATTTTTGGGGGTTCAAAATTTGCACATTGGAATACCTGGGGAATTCACTCCTTTGGGATTTAGGTGGGCTACAGAGTATGTACGTTATCTTAAAACGGCTGCGGCTGGTAAGCCTGGTGATGATAAAAATGAAGAACCAGCTATTAAGCAAAAGAAAGAAGCTTCACCAGAAGAATGTGATCAGGCGGTTGAAGGTTTAAGCTCTGCTAAAGCTAAAGCCAAAGCCAAGCAGTTGCAAGATTCCCCAAAGGGTGTCAAATTTATACTTAAGAAGGTGTGGGCTGTTCTTTTAGGAATTGGTCCTGCTTTGAGAGCTGTTGCCTCTATGAGCAGGTAATGTTGAATTTGTTGTTTCTGTTGCCCAAGTAAAATATTGTCTCAACTGTCTCTTTCACTCCACTCTTGTATAGGGAGGATTGGGCAATAAAATTGCGGCACTGGAAGGCTGAGTTTAAATCTACACTGCAGCACTATTGGTTGGGTACAAAGCTACTATGGGCTGATGCTAGAATAAGTTTAAGGCTATTGTTAAAACTTGCTAGTGGGAAAACTCTATCCAGGAGGGAGAGGCAACAGCTCACACGAACAACAGCTGACATTTTCAGGCTAGTTCCTTTTGCTGTCTTCATCATAGTTCCATTCATGGAGTTCTTGCTGCCTGTGTTCCTGAAATTGTTCCCCAATATGCTACCATCAACCTTCCAGGACAAGATGAAAGAACAGGTACATTTTGAGGATCTTTGTAGGAATAGCCTTCAGTTTTATAACATTTCCTTTAGTGCTTGTGACGATCATCCTGTTTCCCAATATGTTGAATTATTCTACAGTGGACTTCGTCTCCTCTTTTTTTTTTTACATACTAGTTTATTCATTTAGACATTCATATTATAGGAGGCCCTGAAAAAGAGGCTCAACGCAAGGATAGAATATGCAAAGTTTCTTCAGGAGACCGTAAAGGAAATGGCAAAGGAAGTTCAGAACTCAAGAAGTGGAGAAATAAAGAAAACAGCTGAAGATCTTGATGAGTTTATGAACAAAGTAAGAAGCCAATATAAGCAAAAAGTTTTTTAACTGGCCTGTTACTTTTTTATCTCCAAACAAGAAAGCAACAGTTCTACTATTATTTTGACTCGTTTCATAGTTTGTCGGCTCCTTGTAATATCTTCTCGATGTTTGTCCAGGCCAGGACAGGAGCTCGTGTCTCTAATGAAGAAATCTTGGGTTTTGCCAAGTTGTTTAATGATGAGCTTACTCTGGATAATATCAGCAGGTACTTCTTGATGTCTCCTCTTCTTTACTATCTCTGTCAATATTGGTGCTGAAGTTGCTTTGATGTGAAAGATCTCATATTTTCTTGGATGCAGACCCCGGTTAATGACTATGTGCAAATATATGGGGATTGGTACTTATTATGGTACGGATGCATATTTACGGTATAATCTTCGAAAGAAACTTCAGAAGTAAGTTTATTCTGCTCTAGCTTCAATATTAAATTTTACCTGGGCAGTGTTTCCTTGACATTTGTTTATAAAGCACTTACTAGTAGATGGAATTTATATGGTAAAGGCATTAAAGATTTGTTTGATTTATTCACTTTAAGTCTGGTTTTGTTGTTGCAGGATAAAGAATGATGACCAGATGATTCAAGCTGAGGGCATAGAATCCCTTTCAGAGGAAGAGCTTCGCCAAGCATGTCGAGATCGTGGATTGCTTGGACTTCTCTCAGTTGATGAAATGAGAAAACAGGTCTGTAAAGGTCTTTTAAAAGTCTTGCATGCTATAATAATATGTCAGTGCTCTGGTATAAACACTTATTGGAACATCTCATAGAATGGAAAGTGTTTTGAATGTACTGGAGACTGCATGGTGGCCATGATCCTCATTGCCATACGATACTTTGTGAGAGTTGAGTGAGACAGGCTTATTGCACAAGCCGCCAGCTTGCCAAGATAAGAATTTGACCAACTTTGATTTGCCTCACCAGGTGCTGCTTGAATTTCCAAAAGATCCAATCATCTCGAGATCAACTCCTACAGAAATATAAATTTGATATTAGAATTAAGCTTAAAAGCTAGTGACTTTCAATCTACTTTATTGGGAATCTAGCTGCATTTTTCTTCAACTACGTGGTTTTTATCTTTTGGGTCTTTGAAGCAAATCCTTTATATGTTGCTTTAGATTTGCTATCATGAGGTTTTCCTTTCTCCACTTTTGTCTAAATAATCATACTAATGAACTGTTTTTTGCACTCTGCCTATAGTTGAGTTTGTGTAAAACAATCTTATGGCTTTCTCTACGGTTCTACCTGCATGATAGATTTACTGATTTTCCCTCAATATGCCATTGCAATTATTTTAGGTTAACAGGGAACTTTTTGCTTATAATTTTGGTATGCATTTCTCCGCAGCTGCAAGATTGGCTAGACCTGTCTCTCAACCATTCAGTACCATCATCTTTACTAATTCTGTCTAGGTAACCTAAATTTAAACCACCTATAAGGCCCTGTAATCCCCTCATTACTGAAAGCTCTTTTGTTGATACCTTCATACAGAGCATTTAGCGTCTCTGGTAAAGTGAGGCCCGAAGAAGCTGTTCAAGCTACACTCTCATCTTTGCCTGATGAGGTGGTTGACACTGTCGGAATTACATCTTTGCCATCTGAAGATTCTGTTTCAGAAAGGAGGAGGAAGTTAGAGTACCTGGAAATGCAAGAAGAGTTAATCAAGGTCTGGTTTTAGTTCTTGATTAATAGCTCTTATTTACATTGAAATAAGAACTAAAATATGGCATCATACCCTGATCCGTCCTTTTGATCATATAGATGATGATCATTCTATCTTTCAAATTATCGTTCACTGTGTTGACATAGTTTACAATGAAAGGCAGGACGAATTTTACTTTCGCATGGTGGCCATTCAAGTAGCATCTAATCCAAAACTGCTACTGATAATCTGTTTATTATTAAGTTGTCCTACTCTCTACATGAATGCTTCTAAACTGCAATGTTGCTTAAATATGCCATGCTTCAACTCCACCCATGCAAGCTATTTGCCACGTTTAAGGATTATAATTTACACGGGCTGTCTTTTTTATTTTTGATATTAGTAAAGATCTGATGCTGTGGTTTTCCTTGTTATACTTGCTTTCTTTCTTGATTTTCTCTTAGTAATATTAAGTTGATGATTATAGGAGGAGGAAGAAAAAGAGGAGGAGCAGGCTAGGTTGAAGGAATCTGTCAAAGAGAATAAGGATGTGGCCTTGGAAGAGATGGTATCAGCAACTGCAAAAGAAGCAGAAGGACGTGAGAAGGCAAAATCATTGGATAAGCAAGAACAACTTTGTGAGCTCAGTCGTGCATTGGCTGTCTTATCATCCGCATCGGTACTGATCTAGTATACTTTGTTTGTGATGTTTTGAAGATTGCTTACGGCAAATAAATACGTTTCTTACTTTGCTACTTTCAGTCTGTGAGCAGGGAGCGTGAAGAGTTCTTAAGGCTTGTCCAGAAAGAGGTAATGCTGTATAATGCAAGTAGCCTTGACTTCAAGTCTTATCTGTTTTTTCTTCCCTGCTGTGATCTTCGTCTTCATTCTCTCCATTTTCTCATCTTCATTTTAATCTTTTATCTCTTGTTTGTTTTTGGGTTTCCTTTTCATGTGAATTTAATCCTATTTTCAATTTTCATTTTATATCTCATTGATGTGTGATCTGCAGATAGAGCTTTACAATAACATGGTAGAAGAGAGTACCGATGGAGAGGAAGCCGCTAAAAAGGCGTATAAAGCAGCTAGAGAGGAAAGTGATGATGCTGCTGAAATGGCTGCTGGCGATAAAGTGTCTTCAGCGCTAATAAACAGGGTAAGGATAATTTCTTTGGATTCTGGTTTGCTGCATTAGTATACTTTGTATTACTTTCTTTTGGTAGTCATTTGACTTCTGCATTTAGGATTATTCTATAAGGGCATGTCACATATATGTTGGTACTTTTGCATGTAGGTTGATGCTATGCTTCAAAAGCTTGAAAAGGAGATTGATGATGTAGATGCCAAAATTGGTGACCACTGGCGGTTGCTTGATAGGTACAAATAAGATCTGCCATAAGCAAACTACATAAGTTATTGAAACATCTATCAACTGATAGTTACTTGCCAATCGTGTTTGTTAGCTTATTGATTCACTTTCCGCTATTTGTACCTCAAAGCAATGTTTGGGTTCTTCAGCACTTTGATTCAACTCTTTTTATCATTGTTGCGTGAGCTTATGCCACCGGGCTAAGAATTAAAAAATATGTTTGCCATTGAGGTTACAGAATCCTGTTCCATATTGCAAGTTTGGACAACCTCCCGTATTCTTGGTGGCCCTATTTGTATCTAGTTGAGCGAGAAACACTTTTTTGACTGTCTTCGCACAACACATTTTTCATTCACTTTCCCCTGATAGCAGTAGATTTTTTTTTTTAAAAACCTTTTTGAGTGCACCTTGTGCTCCTTCGGCCGTTTATTGGGTATGCTCTTATTGTCCTTATTTCTAAACACGTGATTGAAATGTTTGATAAAGATGTTATCTAGCAATGTGATTATGCTTCTGCATCATTGTTACTTGGCACCTAGGATCACTATTAGAAAACTTATCATGTTCATCATTAATTTCTTCTGATCTTCTATTTTCAGGAATAGAGTTAAATTTGGTACTGATTTATCCAGTAGCTATAGGAATGAAGTAATGAACACTAAAATGATACAGTAGTAGTTGTGATGAGCTCCAAATGTCTTCTAAAGTGTGTGTTGCTTTTTGGGATCTGTTGATTTCATATGGATATATTAGTGAAATGGTCAAACTGTGTATTGTTTTGATTACCTGCAAAGCTAGTATTTTTCTTTTTGTCAATATTATTCTATTATATTGTTTTATTGAGTAATTTAAGTGTCACTTATGGCTAGGGATTATGATGGCAAAGTGACTCCTGAGGAGGTTGCATCTGCTGCTATGTACCTGAAGGATACCTTAGATAAGGAGGGAATTCAAGAACTTATTAGCAACTTGTCCAAGGATAAAGGTCAGTCACACAACTTATGAGTATTTTGAACTTGTGGCAACATGCTTAATTATATTTGGAGTTGTGAGGCATTCACTGAACGATAAACAAAGTAGTGAGTTTATTTGTCAATATGGAGATTGCCCCTCCTATTGAATATCTCCTGTTGAATGTCCAAAAAGTTTTTCTTGTAACTATTGTAGAGAAAAGTGAAGAACTGAGTAAATGTTTTTTTATGTCTTGGTGCATCTGGACTTCAACTTTTTTAGTGCCATTTAAGCCCTCACTTTTTGCTTGTGTTCTTGCTACAGAGGGGAAGATTCTAGTCGAAGATATTGTGAAGTTAGCTGACCGATCCGAAGATGCTGAATCTGCTCATGATGGAAAAGCATAAGCATAATTTCTCTTAATGGGAAATTCCTTGTGGTTCAGTTGCCATGGCATAGGGAGAAACTTGCCACTTTTAAGGCAATTTTTTTATATCTTTGCCGCCCACATATAAGCAAACTGTTATGTTCTGGATTGCCAGATAAACATTTTCGATTTCGTGATCTTAGAAAGGGATTATTACAGAACTTAATAGGAACAATTGATGTTCACATATGCGACATGGTCAAGCAATACCCTGTCTATCCATGCTGCATTTTTTTGTATATGATATGGTTCTGAGGAGTACTCTAGCAGTTGATAAAGAGTGACACATAATTTATGAATGCCTTCTGTCCTTCTGATCATCTATCTCGTTATTCTTTCTATACCTCATAGATTGTGGAAGAATTACGACATTGCTTTTATGATGATAGATTTCTCATTTGAAGCATTCTCTCACTGCTGTAAAAGAATGGTCGAAAAACGTACATTTTTCTGGTCGGCTTCTATGCTCATTCAAAGGTATGTATGTGTACCATACTTGGAACTGTACAAATATGCTCATCGGAAGAGGAAGAAGGTTTTATTGATCATACAAAAGGAATACAAATATGCCTGCATATGAAAATTACTTGTTTGCAGAATGGGAGTAAATATTTATACAATCCAAAATGAATATTTTATGAGAATTTCTTGTCTTCTTTTTGTTCCGTCAAGAACTGAAAAAAAAAAAAAAAAAACAGCTAGTAAATACATGTATTATTTTCACTACTTAGGTTCAACTTTTATTGGAAGTGCATATCCATTACTGTAGTCAAAAGCATCACTCTCATTGGCATCCTTCGTAGGCAGAGAGTCGTTATAAGGATGTTTTGGTATACCACCTTGTTCGAATTCTACACCCAGTGACGAAGAATTCGTGTTTAGCCCTTCGTTATGTAATATAGCTTCGAGGATCTTCACTGTCTCACTCATTGTTGGACGATCTGAAGCAGATTCTTCCACACATTGCATAGCTAACTCAAAAAACCTGGGAAATCCCATGAGATCTTGGGCGTTCCTTATTGCAGGATCCATTCTGTCCTTTAATCCATAGTGTGTTTCATCATTCTTGTCCATGACCATTCTCACTTCTCGTACAATGTACTTTCCCTTCTCGATAGGCAGTCTACCTGTAATCATTTCAAGCATCACGACACCAAAGCTGTACACATCACTCTTTTCAGTTAACTGTTGTGTCATGTAGTATTCTGGATCTAGGTAACCCTGCAAGCATGTGCAATCACACGGGTACATTACTAGTTTATACTAATGTGACAACGTTATGTCCATTGTTTGGTGTGAATGTAAGAACAATGTACTCACCAGTGTGCCTTTGACTTGAGTAGAAACATGTCCCTTTGAAACGTCGGAGACCAGTTTAGACAAGCCAAAATCGGCAACCTTAGCGTTAAGATTCTCGTCCAACAAGATGTTTGTGGACTTGACATCGCGATGGATTATAGGAGGATGAGCAAGTTCATGTAAGTAAGCTAGTCCTCTAGCCGAACCTAATGCAACCCTTACTCTCCTCTTCCAATCTAGGTGAATTCCACTTTTTCCTGTATATAACATCCATAAATATTGCTCTGATGTTAGTATAAAGGTTTCAGACTGTTGTCTGGTAAGTAGGGTGAAAGAAATTTAACCTGATAAACTCTCTCTTAGTGTTCCGTTACCCATGAACTCATAAATCAGCATATGTTCTCCTTGTTCGAAACAAAACCCGACAAGGCCAACGAGGTTCTTGTGATGTACTCGCGAAAGCAACTCGATCTCAGTCTTGAATTCTTGCCCACCCTGCATGGATCCCTGTTCTGACCTTTTAACTGCAACTACTTGTCCATCAGATAGAACTCCTTTGTAGACCTGGTGGGGAAAAAAACAGACACGAAATAAGCAAATAAATATGCAAGATTTTAGAAAAAGCTTGACATGGGATTCACTATCAACCTTGCCATAGCCTCCAGAGCCAATCTGATTGGCCTCAGAGAAGTTATTAGTGCATTTCTTGAGCTCATCATACGAGAACCACCTCGCTCCTTTCAGCTGCGGTGCCCCTCCCGTTTCTTTCCCACTCGCTTTCCAAGATGCTGGATGTAAGAAATCAAGAAAATAAGTTGTAGAGTGGAACATATACAATGTCTAGACAGAGACCATGAAAATTACCAAATGGTTTGCTTAAGTTTATAGCTTGTTCTGCTCTCCTTTTCTGTCGAAAAGCATATATCCCTAAGACAGCTAGGATCAAGATAAAAACAACACTTCCTGTTGCTATTCCAGCTATCACACCTACACTGATAGTTCTCCGACGACCACCTGAAAATATCATTACAACCTTAGTAACTCTACAAGAAGTTGATTATCAACTCATAATGTATTAAAAACTTACCTCCAAAATTGTATGGAGATCCTATGAAAAAGTAGGGTCCAAAAGCTGGTGGAAGCTTAAAAGTTTGTCTACTTAGTGCAAACCCAATCCTCTGAACATCTGATCTATTGAAGTACTCTGAATTGGTCGGAAAAAGTCCAAGTTGCATTTGAATATAGTCATTGTCAGTGAAGATAGGATTCTGTATCGAAACTGATCCCTGAGCAAGGCCAAGATTCCTCCAAAGGCTCGTTTCTAGAGACTGGAATAGATCAGCATCTGATAAGTCACTAAAAGAGGGTGCTCTGAAGGTCAGCGTTCCTTCGTATGGATAAGCACATTCACAACTTTGAGGGCTGAGTTTCTGCTCAGAATCACATTTTCTTTTCCCACAGTTTGCTAGGCTTGTAGAATAAGGCTTTCGCAGTTGCTGAGGTTTACAGTAAACAGTGTTTTGTAGGTGAGTGAAGCATACTGGATTTCCAAACAACCTGTAAGAAAGGGTTGAGAGTCAACTCGACGACCAGGTACACATTTTTAGTAGAAGAGATGAATCATGTATCATGATCTGTTCTTACATTAGTGTAATTTGGTTTCCAGAGCCAAATGTTACAGATGATATGGTGTTGTTCTCCAAATTGACTTCTTGAAGCTGCTGGCCGATGTCTTGGCTTAGGCTTAAATTGCCACTGAAGGCATTCTTCCTTAAATTCCTATTGAAAGATTTATAACATAGGACAGTTGATTAGATATTTTTCTAGCAGTGTGTTGGTTTTCATGCTGATTTAGACTTACACATTCTTGATCTGAGGTAAACTAAAAACTTCTAATGGCACTTCTCCATTTAATGGTCCATCTTCGATCACCCTGAGAACCAAACCAATTTCATAACATGTAATGGTTCGACAATTTGAAAGCTTAGTTTGACTTTGTTTCTTTAACATTTTGTGAATACTTACAATGTATCTAGTGACTGTAAAGTCGAGAACCATGCTGGAGCTTCAGATTGTTCGAAGGAGTTGTTACTCAAGTCCCTATGAAAAGAGAAGGTGTGAGAAAAACCAGTAATTACAGGATGAAGAGAGTTTCGAGTTACAGCAACTAGCAAAGAGGGTTCGTCTTACACGTAGCTGAGGGTGTTCAATCCTGTTAAATTTGGTAATAAACCAGACAACCTATTATGAGCCAAGTTCCTGTTATGGAACACACGGAAGAATCATGAGTCGTATGCTAATGAAGCATTGATAGTCACTCTCAACAGACGTGTTGTATAAGAGAGAAATACTCACAGTTCAATGATGTTAGTGAGATTGTTGAGGCCTTGAGGGACTGCTCCATTCAGATTATTGCGATCTAGTCGACTGAACACGTGAAGGAAACGTCATGAACACATTCGTGCAAGAGCCTAAAGAGATGAAGTTAGATGATGATTTTACTCACAGAGCCTCAAGTGTCTGAACAGATGTTATTGTAGGTGGAATTTGTCCTATGAATTGATTCCCATCGAACAATCTGCAACGTTTCACCAGAAGAAAGAAATAAAGGATCTAAGAATGGGATACGAGGTAGTTATTAGTTAAGTTGGTTGTTGATCACTTACACGTGTATCAACGACATGTCTGGACCGAAAAGCTTGCTTGGAATTTCACCTGATAGCTGGTTTTGGTTGAAATGGCTGCATAGCCATAACAACATTGGTACTAAGCTCCAGAAATGAAGAATGAAAGAATTGTAGTTCTGACTTTCAACTACACTTACAAGTGCTTCGCGGCTTTAAGTTGGTCGAGTCCTGAAGAATCTTCTCGTGTGATATTAGATGAAACGGGGATTTTTCCTGTCAACTTGTTTTGAGCAAGGTCGAGCCAATATAGGTTGGAGAGTCGACCTAGAGAAGGCGGTATTTCACCGTTCAAGTTGTTTGTATTCAGGGCTCTGTCAATGTTTATGTCAATTGGGAAATGGAATAAGATATAATACAATGGTATAACATCATATAAGATTGCTTAATCTGATATCCTTACAAGTAGGTAAGTTCTGACAGATTTCCTAGTTCACTGGGTATGCTTCCTGTGAAGCCACATCCAGCTAGAATCCTGAACAACACACATAAATGAGACTTAAATCATAGAGAAGAATGTGAGTTCTTGGTTTCTTGAGGTATTAGGTCTTACAATGTTGTCAACTTCTGCAGATCTCCTAGCCGTGGAGAGATTGGTCCGGTTAGGCCAAGGTTGAACGACAAATCTCTGCGATCAATAGCTCGAGAATTTAGGCTAGAAAATCGGAAAAAGTAAAAAAGTTTCAGTGCATGCAAAGATGCTATAAAAAACTCACAAGGAATTCAATTCAGTGAGACCTCCAATGTCACCACTGATTTTGCCAGTTAGTCCCAGTGATGATAGCCCTCTGCAGAATCCATAATCCATGTGAGAAAAACACAATGATTATTTGGCTAGAAAAATTGTAGGTGAGTTTCTGGGATGATGATATACAGTGAGGTGACCCTTGCATTGTTGTTACAAACAACTCCATCCCAGGATGAACAAGGATCATCTGTTTCGTCCCAGCTAGGCGGTGTGTTCCCCCACTCGTCTTTCAGTGATCGAAGCACAGCAGCTGCACGATTTTTCGATCAAGAAACAAACTTTTGATCCATATATATGATTGAGATGAATCTTGAACTAGTCATAAAACAAGTTTTTCCTTACCATCTTGTGGGCTTGTCTGTGCGAAGGCGAGCTGAATTCGTACGAAGAAGGTAAGGAAATAGCAGAAGAGCAGCCATCTTGTAGCTTCCATGGCTGCCAATGAACACAGATAGTGATTAAGGACTGTTCATTCTAGGTAGCTATGAACTTAACATCAAGAAAAAGTGGTTAAAATTACAAAGTAGGAAATAAAGGGAACCTTGATCCATCATTATTTGCTTAGCAAACTGACTCAAAATGCATTTGTTTAATGACACGACGCTGTTTTTACTCGTGTAATCCGCCTGTAAACAAGAATTACAGGCTACAGCCAATTATGTTTAAGCTCCCAAATTAGTTTAATAAACAACACAACTGCATGTTTGAATTTTTGTAGAAGTGAGGCATCTTTTGGGTAGGCTCTGTATGTAAACTAGATATGATTTTTGTTGTTCTTGCTGCCTTTTTCTTACTATCAAACCTACTATTAAGTATATTGTCATTATTCATTTGTCATTCCATGCCGTACTTGTAGTTGTTTATGTTGGGATAGTCAAACAATGTCCCAAATAAGTTAAATATGGCAGAATTGCATATCAAAATCTTCATGTGTTTGAGATCTTTTTTTGGACGCAAATCTATTGTGTAACGGTTACATACCATGTAACTGTGTACGATCATATTCGACCAAACGTTGTGTGATTAGTGTTCGGTCACTCTGGCTGAACGTGATGCTAAGCACACGGCCACTTTATTGGTTCGATCAGAGTGATCGAACACTAAACTTGATGCTCGATCGAAGTGACTGAACACTAAACATGACGTTCGATTAAAAATAACCGTAAACCAATTACCTACCCAAAATACCTACTTTTTTAAGTCAAAAAATATATTCCTGCGATAGACCTTTCCCTTGTGGTGGGACCCAACACTGCAAAATAAGGCAATTTAATTTTGTTAGAAAAGTTCAACATTTTTTTTATCTGAAACGAGGAATTTCGACATCTGTTACGAAAATCGTATTATTTTCCTTAGCTAATCAGCCGGCAGGCACGATAACACAAGAAAGACAAAGATAATAAGTTAAGGAAGGCCTGCACATAATCAATTGATTTAATTTTTTTTTTTTTTTGTAATAACTATTTTTAATAAGTATTGTAGTAAACTAGTTTTCGTTTTTTTATCTGACTTTTACGTGTCTCTCTCTTTTTTTGTTCTTTATATGTTCTGATTTTGAATGCTGATCATCATCGTATTTGGGTAAATGAAAAAACATAATCTTTGCATGGAATTTAAATGCAAAAATATACATATAAAATATTATGACAATGTAAGAAACAAACGAAGTTTTTATCCGTAGTCGCTTATACGAATCATATCATATGAGTATGAATACAAAAATGACATACTTGTATACTTACATATATTACAATAATATGATAATATGAATGTTCATGTAATACTAAAAAGTATATTACTATATGAATATATTTGGTGTAATTATACAAATAATCATGAGTTACTACGTGAAAATATGTGATACTATGACTATAGTAACACATACTTATTCTTGTATTAACATAAATTTAGGAACAAAATTCCATTTTTCTTTGTATTTTGATTTTTTCGGGGAAAATCTATTTAATCCGGCCTTTTTTTTTTTTTTGTATTTTCTTTTTTGGGAGAAATATGTTTACCCTGACTGGATCTCAATCAATATAAAAGAAAATACTAACATTGAACATTTAAGTATCCCTTAGCATCTCTCCAATCTCCATATCCAAAATTATACTAGTGAATTTGGAAAAAAAATATCCACACTTCAAGTCTGGATGTCCAAAATTATTTTAAGGTTATGTTTGATAACAAAAATTAATTAAATTAAGATGATATCTAAACTTTATAAATTTTAAAGCATAATTTATCCTTAAAATAAGTTATCAAACAACCTATAAATTTTTAAAATTAATCAAATTATCAAACTTGACTTAAAGTAAAAAAATTTAGATACCCAAATGATCACGATTAAATGGCCCCTAGTTTTTATTGATTTCACCCAGGCGAGTTTACTCTCCAAGAGAGGAGTTCACTCCCCTATCACTTTCCAAAGATATCATTAGGGGTGTGCATGGTTCGGTTTGGTTAACCAAACCGCCCGTAAATCGTAAACCAAACTATAAACCGATCTTTTTTTTCAAAATCGTAAACCAAACCGTATTTATAAAAACCGTTCGGTTTGAAACCATAATATTTCGGGCGGTTCGGTCGGTTTTGACCGAACCGTAGTTTTGCTCTTTTTTTTTCCCTATACAAAATAATAATAAAAATGTAAAATACAATCTCAATAGAAAAGACAAAATGAAATTCCAATAATTCAAAATATAATTCGAATAGACGAAATGCTATTACAACGTTCACAAACTAGTTGTAAAAAAATAACTAAATAACCACAAAAAGAAACAACAAACTTTTGTCTTTTTCGAGATTTCAGATTGATCAGATTGAGTGAGACTGTGAGAGGCTGAGAGCGCCATGCACGTAGAGGTGCTAAATACTAAATAGAAGAGAATGAGTAGGGTTTCTGGTTTTGGACAATTGGGCTTGTCGGCTTGAAAAATGTCTTGAGTTTACTAGTTTAGGGATTATATAATATAAAGACTATAAATCTATAATATATATAATATTTATTTAGATAATATTATAATATTTATATATATAAAACAAGTTCGGTTTGGTTCGATTTTTTGCGATTTTTCATTAGTGAAAACCGTAAACCAAACCATACTAAAAAAAATCAATTATAAAAATCATAAATCGAACCGTAAACCAAAAACCGAACCATATTTAATGGTTTGGTTTGGTTCGGTCGGTTTAGTCGGTCTGAACCATACTTTGCACACCCCTAGATATCATCCCTATAAACCCTAATTTCCTCCATCTCCCTCATGTTCTTCCTCCCTCCCTTTTGTCGAAAGCTCGTCGTCAACTCCTCTTATTAAAGTCTAGCCACACCATGTCTCCCTCCTTTTTTTACTTGTAGACGCTCGCCTAGCGTCGTCTTCCCCATTTTTGGTTTGACTTTTTTTTTTTTTTTTTTTATCTTTTGCTTATTTTCAAAAGTTATTTCCGAAAAATTTATACTTTTTCATTTTCCTTTTTGTTACAAAAATCTGCAACATTTTCGGAATGTCTTTCCGAATTATGTATCTGGTGACTCAACATTATTTTAATTTATTTTGTGTAAATTAGAGTTGATTGTATTATATTTTGTATAAATTAATAAAAGAATATTATAGATTTTTTAGTTGCAATTTTTTTTTTTAATTGAGGGTTGAAGTTGTAAAAAGAGGGGGCATTTAACCTTGGCCTACCCAAACACAGTAGGCCCAACAATTGGCCCTGGCTATATACCCCTCCAGCCTTGTTAAGTATACTCCCCCGATTTATGTACTACCCTCCATATATTAAATGTTAGATGTACTCCCCCTCAGAATACCCAGAATACCCTTCTTAATTTTTCTTATTCTTTTCCTTTTTCTTCTTTCTTCTTCAATTTAAAAAAACCCTAGAATTAATTATTCCTCTCCTCCCTCCCCTCCACTACACCAAACGGCAGCCCCTCCCACGTACCGGCGCCGCCCCCATCAGCATCGCCGCCCACTGCGCCCAGCCTCCTCCTCCCTTGAACTCACGGCGGCGTCCACTCTTTTTTTTTTCCTCCCATTTCTCTGCAAAAACTCCCCCTCCACCGCCCCCAGCCGTCGCCCCCGCCCATCGCGCGGCCCCAGATGCCGCCTCCGCCCCTCGCGCGGCTCTAGTCGCCGCCTCGGCCCTCACGCAGCTTTTTTTTTTTTTTCTGCTCGTCGGTCGTCGCCTCCCACGACAAACTTCTCCCGAAACCTGAATCAGCCATGTAGCACTGCCTCCTCCCCCTCTTTCGTTGTGCCACGCTGCCCCTCTCCACATGACAGTCCGCGTAGGTAAGTCCTTTTTTTTTTTTTAACTTTCAACGAACCAGTGTCGACGGAATGCATTCTCGTCGGTAAATTGTTGTCGACGGAATGCATTGTCGTTGGCAAATTGTTGTCGACGATAATGCATTTCTTCAACACTGGTTCGTCGAAAATTTTAAGTTTATTTTTCGAAAAACTAGTGTCGACCGAATGCATTATCGTCGACGACAATTTGTCGACGATAATGCATTCTGTCGACCCTGGTTTGTCGAAAATATGTTTTTGATTTTTATTTTATGTTTTAAAATTTCTGTGTTGAAAATGAGTTGGTGTTGGTCGCCGGAGGAGGCAACGACGACGACAACTATTAGGGTTAGGATTTTAAATATGGAGGGTGTATTTATCATGATTATTTTAGTTTATTTTAATATAAGGGTAGTTTAGGTATTTTACATTAATATTAAATTAATAAATGTAGAAGGGGAGTATACTTAACAGAGCTGGAGGGGTATATAGCCAACTCCCCAACAATTTCTTGGCTTGATTATTGATGGGCGCGGCTAAAGGTGCCCAAGTATCCTATGAGGACACCCACCAGAACTTTTTTTATCACAAGGGTATGCGAAATGACGTTTGTACCCTTCTTGTACTTTTTAAAAAAAAAGATGGATGAGTACACCCATCCATTTCATTTCACCCGATTCATCATTTCACACCCCGAATCATCCACATCACCACCATCTCCACCAAAACAACCACCATAAGTTTGATAAAAATTTTTTTCCTAAAAACCCAAAATTTCAACAACAAAAATAAAATCTTAATATGTTCGAAAATTTTACCCAAACAATGTTGAGATGTCCGAAATTTTTTAACGAACAAACTCAATATGTTCGAAAAAAAATTCAAAACAAATTAAATTTGTACGAAAAAAAAGATCGCACAACATGTTCGAAAATTTGTCCAAAATAAACACAGATTGTTCGAAAAAAAATTCAAAACAAAGTAAATATGTTCGAAAAAAATATCAAAACAAAGTCAATATGTTCGAAAATAATTTTCAAACTTGTAAAAACCATAATTTCCAAAACAAAGTAAAAATTTCCTACCTTGAAATTGAAACGGGCCGCGGCAGACGAGGGAGGAGAAGAGCGGTGGCGGTGGCGAACGCGCACATCTCCAGCGGTAGTGGCGAACGCTTACATCTCCAGCGACGGCGTTTGAAGGAGGAAGGGGAGGGAGGGGTCTTGACGACGGCCACGTCGCTTGAAGGAGGGGCGACGACGACCGCGTCGCTTGGTCTTCTCTTCAAACTGAGGGATCGCGGCGGCGGAAGAAGCTTCAAACGGAGGGGTGAGGAGTTGGGCCGCGGCCGCTTGAGAGTGGAAGGAAGGGAGGAGGTGGTGAGCCGCGACCGCCTGAGAGTGGGAGGAAGCGGTGGGCCGCGACCGCCTGAGAGTGGGAGGAAGGGAGGAGGCGGTGGGCCGCGACCGCCTGAGTGTGGGAGGAGACGATTGACAGAGAGAGAGGAGAGAAATTTAGTGGATGTACCAAAATAAGAGAAAATTTAGGATTAAAAAGAAAAGGAGGGTATTTTAGAGTTTTTCACGTGGGTGTCCTCATCCATTTTGTGTGTCCTCATCCCGTGGGTGTACTCATAGTATTCTCGGGTGCCTTTAGCCGCGCCCATTATTGATTGGTTAATGGACAGGCACAACCACCAGCCCAGTTCAACGAAATATTTTCTGGACTGAATAGGACTTCATATATTATAGTATTAGGAATTAAAACAAAAAAATTCAATATCCACTAATTTCAAAATTCAATATCCACTAAAGATAAATTCACATAATTGTATTTCTTAATATCTTTAGGCCTAGTTTGATTTGCTTGATTAGTTTGGATTAGACTTGATTGACTTTTTATTCTCAACCAATTAAACGTTTGATTTGATTGATTATGGTCCGGAATTAATGTAAGGCCCGACAATTTTATACTATTTTTCATGCATATGTGAAATTATTAATTATAGGGGAGAGGTGAGTTAATTTATCCAACATTATTCAATCCATCACTCTAAACTAGCCCTTAATATATTTGATTGAGATGATGATATCTAAATTTTACTATTAATTAAAAAATAATCTATATTAATTTTAACTATCAAACAATTTATAAAATTTGAGATAAAGTTAATCTACCTTCAATTTTAAAGTCTTATCCGTGCGGAGTAGATATGGACTCAAATCAGTGCGTTGACCCGACCCGTAGTGTTCTCCATTCAAAAAAAAAAAAAAAAAAAAAATCGTTAATGTAGAATATCACACGTTTAACCGTTTTGTGTGTGATTGGTTTTTGCTGCTCACGCTCTCTCTCTACTGCCGGGCTTTCTCTCCCTAGATTCCGATCTGTTTCAGACAAATTTCCCAATGCCTGCGGACCAAGCGGAGCTCTCCTCCGACCAGGTACGCCGCCACCCATACATACAATTCGCATGTGCGCCCAATCCACGCGCCCAAGGGCACTAAATTGGGCGATTGATCCTTTTTCTGAATCGTTGGCATTATGACTCAATAATGATGAACAATTTCGTTGCTGATTGATTTTTTTTCTGCTATGCGGCTAATCGAAGCGAGGTTTTATTTGAATCAAGGTTTGATATTTGTGTACTGATATATTTGTGAAGGTTTTGAGGAGGGATATTCCATGGGAGACTTATATGACGACTAAACTGATTTCGGGAACTGGGCTTCAGCTCTTGCGGAGATACGATAAGAAGCCTGAGAATTTCAAGGCTCAGTTGCTGGATGATGTAAGTGTTTCGCTGCTGATGTATTTAATGTAGGTACTTATTTGGTTTTTTTGGTAAGGTTTTGCGGATAATTAATTTGTTTCTTTATGTTTATAAGTTTGAGCAGTTTAGAGTTTGTCTTTCTGACTAGATGTCTATGTTTTCTGATATGGATTTCAACGTCTTATATAGTTTAGAAAATGTAAAGAAGTTCTTGATTTGGGTGCAAAATAGTAGTAAGAATGATGACTGAGAAAAGTTGAAGCACAACCAGAAGATATGCACCTTCTCCTCTGTTTTTCTCAGTGTCCTAACTTTAGATTTTTAAATCAGTTGCTTAATTCCCCCTTTTTAAGATAATATTATGAATTAGGTGGAATGTGTGATACAGTGGAGGAATTTTCTTTCAGTGAACAGCTTACTGTGTTGTTGTAGCATTTAATTTCAGAAACTGGTTTCATGTTTGATATCTTACATACACTAGTGGATTATACAAGGTTCAATGGATGCTCAAAGTGACATAACTGGCAATTTAGTGTGAATGTGAATCACATCTATATAGAATTGTCACTAAGACATAAGATGACAGTTTGAAAAATTGGTTGCAGGATGGTCTATCTTACATTCGCGTTTTTGTGAGCATTTTGCGTGACATATTCAAGGAAGACACTGTGGAATATGTTTTAGCTCTTATTGATGAACTGCTCTCAGGTGAGTGGCGCAATGCATGTGCTCTTCAATTGGATTTTGCTATATCATTTGGCTAATCTGTTCCTTTTCTTTTCCACTGCAGCAAACCCTAAAAGAGCTATACTGTTTCACGATAAGTCTCTCTCCGACGAGGATATATACGATCCTTTCCTGAGGCAAGGATTCAACTCTTGCATCTTATATTTGTATAGGAGGACATGATTTTATCTACTTCTATTGACTTTATATTCTGTGTTAAGTGCTCGTACCACTCTTTCCTTTACCATCCTCCTAGAAAAGGCACCACCTTCCCCAAATAGTTTGGGTTGCATAAATGCGATAAATGGTTCCGCATCATAAATCGAGCTTGTTATTTGTATGTACATATCAAGTGTTTCTCTTACTTATAAGTTAGTTATACTTATATTCTTAACCGAAATAGTTTCTCCAAGTAGTTTTTCTTACCCCTCTTTCCATCCTTCTAGAAAAGGCACCACCTTCCCCAAATAGTTTGGGTTGCATAAATGTGATAGATGGTTCCACACCATAAATCAAGCTGTTATTTGTATGTACATATCAAGTGTTTCTCTTACTTCTAAGTTAGTTATATTCTTAACCAAATATTGAATTAACCAACGCTGTAGTTTGTGAAGAAGATCATTCATTTCATTGTAATGGATGATAAGCTCCCATTCCTAATGCAGATTGCTTGTGAAAGGTACCTGGTTTATGCAAGAGAAGAGCTCTAAGATACTTTCTTTGATAGTAAGGTATGGCAGATATATAAATGTCACTTGACATGAAAACTTTATTAGTCATCTTCCTGCATAACTAAATTTATTTCATTAATTCCAGTGCAAGGCCAAAATCTTATGAGACTGCCCATTCTAATGGAGTATCAAATTCTAAGAAAGAGATCACTACCACAAATGATGTTTTTAAGGGACTGGTTGAGTGGTTGTGTACACAGGTTTGTGCTGTTCCAAATTCGTATTTCATCATTTTTCTGATGCATGTGGCAGAGATTTTTAACATGTTTAATGTCACTC
Organism: Galeopsis tetrahit; assembly: GCA_963675135.1. Lineage (NCBI taxonomy): Eukaryota > Viridiplantae > Streptophyta > Magnoliopsida > Lamiales > Lamiaceae > Galeopsis > Galeopsis tetrahit. The sequence goes on from OY776121.1 coordinate 86,379,909, forward strand.
TGCATTGCCTTTCCAACAAATCAAGAATGGGGCTGCATAAACTGTACAGCGATTTCATAAATTTATATTCTTGCCCAGGAAAAGCTATAGTATAATCCAACTTCAGATAATGTTTCTGATATCTGGTGTTGGACTCTTAGTTTGACAGAGGGTTAACATAAACTGCTGTAGTTGTTCTTTTGATGAAATTGACAACTCTATGGATCTGAGTAGAATTATTCATTTTACAGTTAGCTTTGAGAATGATAGATTTGTGATTATACTAATATGATCTTTCACTTACTTTCAAACAACTTTTTAGAAATTTCATTCTATAATAATAATATCAACCAGTTCTTTTATTCATCTTTATCCACTTGTACAGCTGAAGAATCCATCCCATCCTAGCCGTGGCATTCCCACTGCTATTACTTGCCTTGCAACTCTACTGAAAGAATCTGTGTTGCGATCCTTGTTTGTTCAAGCAGATGGAGTAAAGTTGCTCATTCCTCTAATTACTCCAGCTTCCACTCAGCAATCTATCCAGGTAAAGTCTATTCAGGACTAGTGTGTAAGTCAGCATGTAGTTCCTACTCTTATTCTGAAATTTTAGATTTTTTTGCGGCAGTTGGTCGGTTGAGTTTTGAATCTCATCTTGTAAGTAATTTTTGGTTTCTTATATCTGTGTATTTGAAACAGCTCCTCTATGAAACATGCCTTTGTGTGTGGCTTCTGTCTTACTATGAGCCTGCAATTGAATATTTGGCTACTTCTAGATCCTTGCCACGGTTGATTGAAGTTGTAAAGGGATCCACAAAGGAAAAGGTGAGTCATTTCCTTTTCTGTCATACACTTTTAAAAAGCATATGTAGACTTGTTAGATCCCTTTTTATGTTTATCTATGTAAGATACAAAATGTCTCACCATAAATAATACTACTAAGTACTAAGCTTTCTCACCTTTGAAAACCTTTTCAATGAGAATAACTGTCTATTAACTTATTGTAGGTTGTCAGGGTAGTTGTCTTGACTCTCCGTAATTTGTTGCACAAAGGGACTTTTGGTGCTCAGATGGTAGACCTGGGATTACCACAGCTTGTTCAGAACTTGAAATCTCAGGCATGGAGTGATGAGGTAAGAAAATAATTCTGTTGGATAAATTAAGAATAAATCATGCTGGGAGATGCTGTCAAAGGCACATACCGTCTCTTAATTTACTGAGAAAAGGTGCCTGTTAATTATTTGATTTAGTGATAAAGCAATTTAAGATATGCTTGAAATAATAAGATAGTTATTGCTTGCGTATGAGTAAAATAAGAAATCTCTCTGGAAGTTGTGAGAGCTAAATTGCAAAGTTTAAGTAATTCCTTAATATCCTTCTGGATGTTGATATTCTGCAGGATCTGCTGGATACTCTGAACCAACTAGAAGAAGGGTTGAAAGACAATATCAAGTTGCTAAGTTCTTTCGACAAGTATAAGCAAGAAGTTCTCCTTGGACATCTTGATTGGTCACCCATGCATAAAGATCCCATATTTTGGAGGGAGAACATCACGTGTTTTGAAGAACATGATTTCCAGGTCTGTCTCCATGCTATTGGACACATTTTGGAGTTACATATCTTATTATAATTCTTAGTTTTCGTCTCCTTGATTTGAACATACTGTTGATGTGTTGGTGCAGATTCTAAGGGTCCTGATCACTATTTTGGACACATCAAGTGATCCTAGGACACTTGCTGTTGCTTGCTATGATCTGTCACAGTTTATTCAGTGCCATCCTGCTGGTAGAGTCATAGTGAACGACCTCAAGGCAAAGGAACGGGTGATGAAAATGATGAACCATGAAAATGCAGAAGTTACTAAAAATGCATTGCTCTGCATCCAAAGGCTATTCCTAGGTGCTAAATATGCAAGCTTTTTACAGGCTTGATGTATTGCTTTGAAGCCATTGATTCCACTTCTCTCTCTCTCTCTCACATTCTTTTTTGTGTTTAAACAACTGTTGCTCTCAGCAATCAATGTGTGATGAGTTATTATTTATATTTTCTTGATTCACAATCCAATAAGAGGAGAAAACTTGTACTCTACCCTTCACATTTGTATCTAAACTAAGCAGGTCATCTCTTGGCCAATTTCAATAGTATTGTGATGATATTTTATTTTTCTTGAAGATTATAGTCGCATTTAATTTGCTCCAAGTAACTTGTACCAAACGAACATGACTGTGAGTGTAAATTAGTTGAGTAGTGTCTGACCTCAATTTCATTATATTGGAAAACTCGAATCCCGAAATGGTGCTCAATTGGATGAATAACTCGGTAACTCAACTTCAACTCGGTAAATTGCAGAAGACTCTGTTTGTCTCTTATTCGTCTTCAATTCATACCTTTTTTTTTTTGTTTGTTTATCTTACACAATGAAAAAAAGTTTTCTCAAATCAATACTTTAATATTATCACTTTAATAAAATTGAAAGAATCACAATACTTTTATTTTATTATTTTTTGTGTTCGAATCAGTAAAAAAAAAATAGTAAAATTATACTTGTGAATTTGCCTTAGTTGAGTATTTCTAGTTTGAGTTGGATTAGATTTAAGTCAATATAATCTTTAATTACAACTATGTACTTCATTAATCGGTTTCGTTATTAATAATAAACCTAATCATGCCTCAACTGTGTCTATAAAATTTTAATAGCATATTAATTTTTTAATTAAAGAGAATTTTGTGAACATTTCTAACCTAAGAAAATTTAACTTTTATTACTGCATCTGCAAATCGAATCTAGAAGTTCAACTACACAAATTAAGGCGAGTTATGACAAGCAAAACATACTATTAATTGAAATCAACTAAAAGGAACATTGTGAGTACGGATGCCATCATTCAAAGTGATTTGCTCTTATTGATTTTTAATGATAATGATTACATGACTAATTACGTAAACTTAAGCCGTTAACTAACTTTGATTTTCACTCTTTAAAAAAATTGTACTTTTTCGACCAATTTTTCATACATGACCCATTTTTATTTTTATATTGTGTAGTTTACAATTTATTGTATTGATGAAAATTTTATTAAATGTAATTTTTCTAAAAAGTAAATAGAATTACACACATTACATCAAGTTATTAAAAGTTTCACTATCAACCAAGTAAAAAATTTCTAAGATATTGAATCTAATTATAATTTATAAGATTAAAATGATCTGATTTTTTACTTTATTGGTCTAAATATAGTCAACAAAATCTACACCTGGGATCCTGGATGTGTATAAGTGCACCTGCACTAAGCTGTAGACAATCCCCACCTCGAACAAACCCGAATTATTTGCGGGCCAAAAGGGCGCTTTGCTCTTGCGTTTGAACTCTCGAAAATATTTTCATGATCAATAATAAGGAAGAAAAATTCATTCAGATTAGTGATTGCATAGTTCCCTCTCGCTCTAGTTACTTTCTCTCTCTACTTGCGTATACAGATCACTTGTGTGCATGCGTCTCTGTACGAGCAACTGCCGTTGTACACTGGCACTTCCGCTTCGATCTTAGCTGGAATTGAAGCTTCTGGTGAATAATTGGGGTTACTTGAGTTCGTTTAGTTGATAATTTGGTGGTTTTCTTGGAAAGTTTTTGGCTTTGGGAGTTTTACGGGTCTGGCGTGTGGTAATTAAGTGTTTATGTGGAATCTAGGGTTTGGATGTTCGAGTTGGGAATGGGAATGGAATGCGAGTTTTGTTTGATTTTACATAGGGGTCCTGATTGAAGTGAAAATCTCGGTGCTTCATTAATGTTTCTAACTTAATGTTGCGTTCTTCCCCTTCTCGCTTCGGGTGCTGTAATTTAGGGCTTTGAATGTTGTATATGTACATAGATTGAAAATTTAGATGACATAACACGACTTGAAGTAGTTGTATATTTGTATTGCTGTTTTTTGTTGTAAAAGTAAAATAATTATTGATTAGGATTGAAAGAGGGAGAAAGGGGAAATGTTTTATTCACAGTTCATATTAGCGAAAAAGGGTCCGTTGGGCACCATTTGGATAGCTGCACACTTGGAGCGTAAGCTTCGGAAGAATCAGATTGCCGATACTGATATTGGAGTTTCCGTTGGTATGTTTTAATTTATCAGCATGAAGTTACCTTTATTGTTCTTACAAATTTACTTCTTTTTTAGCTTACCATTTGCTTAATACGGTATCTCCTCATATTGAACAAGTCGCTTATGCACATGCCACTTGCAATGGATAGAAAGTTATGATTAGATTGATGTTAACATTAATGAGGGACATTAATGAGGGAAAAGAGAAATTAAATTTGTGATCCATGATGCAGCTGGTCTCTGATATTAATAAATGAGATTATGTGTATTGATTTTCATTAGTTAGTCATCTGCTCATTTCAACTGGGTAATTAGAATAGGTAAGGGTGATTTGAACATTTTTTTTTTTTTTTTGATGTCCAAGTCTACCTCCACGTGTTCAAGCCAAAATTCTAGTGCCTTAAAACTCCCTTCGTTGCAATTGCATACATTAGACTGCCTTTCCATGCAGCTGATAACCTGAATCCGTATTCAGTCGAACCAGTTCTTTAGATTTCAAGAATCTATTTTCATTATCTTTTTAAATATGTTGAGTGAAGAGTAAATAATTGTTTGCCTTTCGTAGTTCTCCAAAAGCCAAAGAAACTATTCACTGTTTTGCATGCAATAATAAACTTGTGTGTGTTTCCTTTTAAACTTGAGAGACAAGACTTTGAAAAATAAATAAATTATGCCTGGCTCATAGGTTTTGCCATACTTCTTTGAACTCAAAGGAATTTGATGAAAGAATTGATCACTGACTTTTTGACTTTGTGCACCATGTTTAGTTGGAATGCTCTCAGTAATATGAACAAGTTAGATACCTTATCGAACATGCAACTGGATATAGTTTGTGTGATGATGTTATATACCATTTTAAGAACCTGTTACTTAGTGTTTGGGGTACTCATTTCTTATTGTGAAAATCATGCGTCTATCAATCTGCTGATGTATGGAGTGGAGGTTCAAGCAAATGCTCAAATTCCTACTTGGCATACAAGATTAACTGATAGAAGGAAAGGAGTTACGTTCATGAGTTCACCACAATAGATGATAAAAGGAAGCAATAGTATGATCTGTAAAAATAACAAAGAGAATCAATTTTATTCAAATTTGCATTGCACTAAATGTGTAGAAAAAAGCTAAATCATATACTCCGTATTTAAAAAAAAAATAAGAAACAGAATTTTATTAATAAGGGAGAGAAGGTAAGGGATGAGAGAAGTCCCTAATACAAACATTTAAACTTAAAGAATGACTATTCTTTGCTTCACACACAACAACAAATATGGTAACCTGAGTGGGTAGTTTACATTTTAGAAGTGTGAAAACACTTCCTACAATTTTTATGAATCCCTATTCATTTAGCTAATTAGCTCAGATGCTCTGACAAGGCCCAATTCACATTAAAAAATAATCATGTTACAATACTTCCTAATTCTTGTGCTGTTGTGCAATTATTTTACTTATGATTCTTTTGCTAGTTTTACAAACAGAGTCTGCTTAATTTAATATACACTGCTTATGTTTCACAGACTCGATTCTTTGTCCCGATGTGCCAATTGCACTTCGTTTGTCTAGCCATCTTCTACTTGGTGTGGTGAGAATCTACAATAAAAAGGTGAATTACCTCTTTGATGACTGCAGTGAAGCTTTGCTCAAAGTCAAGCAAGCTTTTCGCTCTACTGCTGTAGATCTACCTCCAGAAGAGTCAAAGGCACCATATCACTCCATCACCTTGCCAGAAAATTTTGACCTTGATGACTTTGAGCTGCCAGATAGCGACATTTTCCAGGGGTTTGTTTGGATTTTTTTTTCTTAAGCTATTTTGTCTTTATTAATGTGGTTGAATATTTCTTCATAAGTTGTGCACTGTTAAAGATTTGTCAGCTAATTAGTATTGAGCTCTACTACTCTTCTATTTGTACACAATACACATGCAAAAAACCTCCAAATACTCTCTTGACATGATAATGGACTCCAGGTTAAATGGATAAATTGACTAGCTGGTAAAGAAAAGAGATAGACATACAGTGTTTGAATTATAGCAGACTCTTGTACATAATAGAATCAGTTGTCTCGTGCGTTCCTCCTGAGTTTTATGCATGGGTTTTCATCTCATCCAGTCTAACATGTCCACTATGGCATTTGCAGTAACTATGTAGATCATCATATTAGTTCAAGGGACCAAATCACACTTCAAGATACCATGGAGGGTGTCAGTTACTCCACATCAAAGTTTGGGCTAGATGGTTAGTGATTTTTTGCTTGTTATGCATTAGCTTCTCATTGGAGATGTCTTGTTTCATACATACTCTGAATAGCATAAGAAAGTAACTAAATATAATATGATTACTAAAAGTTTTAAATAGTTATGGATTAATGCTTCTATATGTTCTTCCCTTAAGTTTTTCTCCTGTTTACAGAGAGGTTTGGTGATGGAGATATGTCTGGATTGGACCTGGACGAGGTACATGAGTGATGGTGTTTTATATTCTATCCTCTTGCACATTGTTCTTTAAGTTCTGGAATATTGGAACACTCATATATGAAGTAGCATTGATGAAAAATTGTTAAATTCAAAATATTGGCTTTAACTAGTTGCTTCTCATTGGAAATTGCATGCAGGATCTATTTTTGGGTAAAAATGCCACTGAAGGACATGCTGATGAGAGGTTGGTTTCACTTTAGACTTGGTTGGCTTAGCTGATAAATGTGGATTTTGGGATTTTCATTTGTTTTGAGTTAATGTTGTGTAGGTTATGTTTAACTGTAATTATTTTGTTGCATGTAGTTCCTAATCTAGCATATGAGTGCTGTTATGAATTTCAACTTTGAGTCCTTCGCATGGTCTAAAGTTGAAGAGAAGATAAGGAAAAAGATAACTTATAAGCAGTATCCTATAGTTGTGCTGGTGCATGCTGAAGTCTTAAATTATTAACAGGATATCAAGTAGGGATAACAGTGGAACTTTTCTAACCGAGTTGGGATATATTCAGTTGGGGTTTAAATCTGTCCGAAATGGATCAATATTTGGATCCATATGCACACCAATTTAAACTTTTACAATAACCTAACCAATAGTATTTTAATATGACTCAGTTAGAAATTATTTTGATATAAATGGTTTTGCAAGTATAAACTCACAGGTATATTCATTTTTGAAAACCCAATTTCTGTTCTCCCTCACCACTACTGGATACATCTTATTCCTTCTACGAGTCTGGACAAACTCTCCATTAATGCCTCCTGTGTGACCTTTTTCCTATTAATCTCCCGCACTGGCTTTGCTCTGCCATCCTCCAACACTTTATTCCCCTTGCCTAATGCACAACAAGAAAAACAAGGGGCAACAAAGTGCCACCAGCATGTCAAGTTATACAGCAACAAAGGGGCAACAATTTGCTCTTTGGATTTGATGGGCCCAGTGTGGTGGAATATATTTTCTGAAATTTTGATGTTAAATCCACTTTGTTTATTATGGGCCTTATCTGGACTCTTTCTAGATTTGTTTCTTTTTTAGGATTAATGAGTGATTATCATTGGATCCAGTCTAACTCATTCTGGACCCAATTATTTAAACCCTTATGCAATTGCAATCTGTTATCTCAGTTCTTGACCCTCGTTACAATTATTCAAACAAAATATTGTAGGAATGGTATGGGTATAGGAATGGAAAGGGTGTGGAATCATACCCTTCCTTTGTTTGGGAATCAAAGTCATAGTAGTGCAATTCCAAACAGACACTATGTCTTTGATTCCCATTCCCCACCCCCAAAACCTTCAAACAAGCAACCCCCTAAGACTTTTTTTTTTTCCAATAGAAGACTCCGTCATTAAATCGTCTGCTTACCTGCCTGATGATGACTGGCTAATAAAATCCCTGTGGATAAGCAAGAAAATTAAAGTGCTGATTATATCAAAGAACGGAAAAATGAAATTATGGGTATTCCTTTCCATTGAAAAGCGACATAATATGCATCCTTATCTGCACGGATTTTGATAATAATTTTGCACTACAGATTACATGAAAATGAATTTGCGAGCCGAGTATAAAAGTGGCCATTTTCTAAAGGAAAAAAGAAATTATGGGTATTCCTTTCTTTTGTAAAGCGACATTATATGCATCCTTATCTGCAAAGATTTTGATAATAGTTTTGCATTTTCTATGCACTGTTGTTCTATCTTATTGAAGTATTTTGCTTCCTACTATTTGCTTGAACCATCACAGTCCATTTGCCCTGGTGATTGATTTTGTCTATCAGTTCCTCGTAATATCTTAGAAAGACGAATTTCTCAGGCAGTTTTCTTTCTGATTTCAGTGCCGATCCTCAGACCTCTTTTGGATCAGCATTGGCTCTCAAGCAAGATCAACAGCCTGAAGATAGAGCTGTGAATTCAGAAGCCATGGTAAGTGCTTGGAGTTTTAAAACTTTTCAATGGATAGTTGAAAGAACAATGCTTAATCATTTGCTATGACCTTAGACATTTTGATCTATGAAGAACTTTTTTTTTCTAGTTCTTTTAATCCCTCCATGAATAATCTATTGATGTTATTCATTTTGTTTGGATCACACTATCATGAATGAAAATGTACATGTGTGGTAATTCTTAGAATTTATCAGAAGTTGATCTCCTCATGTGCAGGTTGATGGTGTTGATGAATTTGATGATGTGATGGACTATGCACAGGCTCCTCGTACTCCTGGACTGCTAGAGGAACCAAATTTGCCCAATGCTCAAGATGCTTCTACATGTGATGACCATCTTGAATCAGAGTATAATTTAATGGCGTCAACCCAGAATGCAAATAATGCCCCTAATGAGGATAAACCAGAGGCAGACTTGTGTTCTCGAGATGATACAATTTCTGATGCAGTGCCTCAGGGTCCACCAAATTTGCCCAACGCTCAAGATGCTTCTACAAGTGATGACCATCTTGAATCAGAGTATAATGTAATGGCGTCAACCCAGAATGCAAATAATGCCCCTAATGAGGATAAACCAGAGGCAGACTGGTGTTCTCGAGATGATACAATTTCTGATGCAGTGCCTCAGGGGCCATTAATGGAGAATGGATACCTCTTGGGTGGTCTGGAGACCAATGAATCAATGCCACCAGGTGAGTTTCCTGTTGAAGCTAATACTGAATTTGATTTGTTAAAGGAATCTTCATCAATATTTAAGCCAATTACTGTTTCTTTTATTAGGTAAAATTGGTTTGGAAGAAAGTGCTTCCGGAGTTTCTGGTTTGGCTACCACTGACCAGCATGTTACCGAAGATGCATCAGTAAAAGATCCAGCCCCTCTTGAGATTGAAGTTTCCGGTAATGTGGGAGACACAAGCAATCTGCAGAAATCATGTTATGGGGAATCAGAATTAGTTTCAGAAAACCAAGTTAGGTTTGTAGAGACTCCTGAAACTCGATCTTTTCAGGGAGCTACAGATCTTGATGCTCATGACAAAGAAGCAGCTTATGAAACTCCGGTTTTGAGGCCATGTAGTTCCATCCAAGATAACCCGGATGCGATAATTCATGGATTTAGCAGGTCAATTGATAGTGATCTTTTATCTGACGGTAATGCCATAGCGGTTGATGGAAGAGAAGAGAGAGCAAATCTAGGTTTGTCTGAAATTGATCTCTTTGGATAATTGAATATATATCTCAACTCTTGTTAAATTCTTTTTCAGAGTGAGATCATTTTATTTAGGTACTATTTGTGAATTGCATTCTTTTCAAACAGTTTCCAGTTGTGCGTAACACATAATTGATTATGTTTTAAGTTTCTATGTAGAATTCAGTATTTGTTTCTTAATTTTAGTGTTCTAACAATAGTGAAAATTTTGGCAAATTCCTGTTAATGGACTAAGTTGTGATGATTGTTGATTTTATATTGAGCACCTATATTTCATGGGTGCATTTATTTTATCAGGTGAAGTGTACAATGTAAATGGTGATTCAGGACAAAATCTGATGATAAACCAAGTACAAGGACATGCATCAGATGAAGATATTCAGTTGGCTATTAGTGAAGCTAATGGTGTGGTACATACTACGGACACACAGGACATATTGGTGGAGAATCTGAATAATCCTGCATCATCTGAGCTGCCTGATCCTGAAATACTGCTTTCAGTACCAGAAGGTCATATGGATTTGCAGAAAGGCATGATGATGGAGACTAGCCCTGTGGATGTTCAGAGGCTTGATGTAGGTGATGATGGGAGCAAAACTGCTGCAGGAAGAAAGCGTAGTTTTACTGAAAGTACACTGACAGAACAGAGTCTAAATTCAGTTGAATCTTCAAGACAAGTCCGTTTTAAACAAACAACAGGATCAGTTCCAAATGATGATGATTTGTTGTCTTCCATTTTAGGTATATCAGACTTCTTCTTTGTAAATCACAGAACTCACTATTGATAGAGTTAATATGTTCTTTACTTCCATTTCCCTTTAATAGATTGTGAATTTATGAGAACTTGTTATCTCAGTTGGAAGAAGATCTGCGATTATGAAAGTAAAGCCCACACCTCCTCCTTTTGAGGTAACATCTATGAAGCGTACCCGTTCTGCTCCTCGGTCCGGTGCTCCCAAAAGAAAATTGCTTATGGATGATACCATGGTTTTGCATGGCGAGTATGTTCTTACTCACACCTTAGATAGCTTTAAATCCTTCAATGCGCATTCTTATTTTTCAGCATTTTGCAGGCTCGATAGAGTAGTAATGCCTTAACTATGAGATAATTTGTCCATAGCATGCTTGCCTTTAGGTCTTAGAAATGATCGCTTTCTTATCCTTCCTTCCATTATTTCCTACTTAACATTTCTCTTTCTAGATAAATTTAGTGCACTTTATCATGATGTGTTAATTTGGCTTGCATTGGGTGCTATGGAACTGGGGCACTTTAACCCACTGTTTTGGCTTGAAGTTTTTTTGCTTGCTTGTCCAGTTATCCTATACTGTTAAAATTTATGTTATGTTTATTCCTTGATAGTACAATACGGCAGCAGCTGACGGACACAGAAGACATACGCCGCGTTAGAAAGAAAGCTCCATGCACACTCCCTGAAATCTTAATGATTCAGAAACAGCGCATGGAAGAGGAAAATTTTCTCCAACCTATATTCTCCGGTGAGTTTCTAATACCAACTACCAAGTGACCTCCAAGTAATTGTGTTACCTTGTAAATATACAATGTTGACCTCTTTAATTAATATCAGTTCTGATCATACACTGTAGCATAGCCTGTGGATCTCTCACTCTTTGGGGGTGGTGGGGTATATTTGATTTTCAAACTTACTATTTAAGATCTCCAATAACCAAATTGTTTGGCTGCAGAAAAGTCTCACTCTTAGAGTCTGTGCTGTGAATCTGTGACCTGATAAATGGTTGGAATTACACAGATCAGCGTTTCTAGATTTAAGTTGGCATTTATTTACACAAATACATTATTGATATATAAGCTACCTTAATTTTAACAAATTCTTTAGCTTACTTTCTTTGTCTTCCACGGTTCTACCTATTTCATTTGGTTATTTGCTGTTCATTGATAATACTGATTAAGTGAAGGATATGTAATTTTTATGGTTAAAATTTTCCTGTCTTATGGATAGATCTGTGCTTATTTTGTTTGGTTGTGTAGGCATGTCAGCTGATTTGGCATACTTACATGGTCAAGTGTATGATTTGAGTCGAATCAGGGTTGTCTCACAAGATGAAGTAAATGATGCCTCTCTTGATATATTGACTGAACCGAGTTTGCCTTCCCAAAATGACGGAAATGGTGTTTCAACTAATACTATGGTTGAACCACACTTAGCTTCATACTGTGAAAAATCTGGTGCTTTGCCTGAAACTGTGGCCGAATTGAATTTGGCTTCTCCAAATAATCCAGACCATGATGTAGAAGGTGGTATGGGGCCTGCTAAGACCAGTTTTACGGAAATAAGTGAGCAGGGGCTAAACAATGATTTTTTAACTGTGGGAGACAATGAGACAGCTGAGGCCAGCGTGAATCCTCTTTTGAGTGAAAATAAGGCAGAGGAAGTTGATAATGCGAATATAGCAAGTCCTCTTGTTCTTGAGCCATTTGGTGAGATGGGTGATGCTTTAGATGGTACCGTTCGGATGGCTTCTTTAAATGAATCTGGTGACGCAAATGCTTTAGATGGTACCATCCGGATGGCTTCTTTAAATGAATCTGGTGACGCAAATGCTTTAGATGGTACCGTATGGATGGCTTCTTTAAATGAATATGGTGATGCAAAGGCTTTTGAGAATACAGATGCAGCAGCTGTTGTTTCTGATCCGAAGAAAGATGCACCCTCAGTTGAGTTAGATTATGCAGATCTTGACAATGGAGAAGCAATCGTTAAAACTGAAGTTGGTGAGAAGGATGGCGATGCTATGGGGGATGGTGAAACTATGCTCGGATATGTGAGAGAAGATCCTGCTGTTGTTGAGCTGGAATATCATGCTGATGGTGAAATTTATAGTACTGTGTCTAAAGAACAGCAAGGAGTGGAATTTTCATGCCCAGCACTAGAAAACATGCAAGATGGCTTCATGAATAATTCTGAAAATCCTGACATTTCTGAAGCTTATGGACCCAATTTGGTGGATGCAGAATTTTCTGGTTTTGACCTGCATGATCGAGATGTAAGTTTTCTTCTTGCTTATAACTTCTTGATACTTTTATCATTCTGATTACTTCAGTTTGACAAATTGGTTTGATTTACAAAACCTTGTGCAAATTGGCCTTTATTCCAGTAATGATGACCCTGGGAGCATAACACAACCCAGAATCTTTAGTTTTAAAAAGAAGGAAATTGAATTTTATTGTATATGAACAGACACACTAAAGCAAAACTTGTCAGGCTTTGACAATCAGCCAGCTCTTCTGTATCTTGGTTGGATCTTGATGTCTCCTTTTTTCTTTCTGAACTTTGACGAGTTTTTTGACAAACTTCTCTCTATGATGCAGGAACTAAATTATTCAGCTGCTGGAAATGATACAGGTTTGCTTCTATCCTCCTAAATAGATCTCTCTCTTGTCCACCTGTCGACAAGGGAAAGATAAAAAAAATGCAACAAGTATTTAGAAGGCCATGTAAGCTATATATACGATTATTGGCCCTTAAAAATGGTTGTTTATTTTTATTAGGTTTCATATGTTGCTTTATCAAATAATGGAAATACAAAAATTTAATAAAGCAGAAAATCAAACCAAAATTGTTCTAATTTTACATAACAATGATATTTGAGGCTATGTATTTTTTGAACTTCTAAAGCACTGGGGACTAATCACAAATTAGCTTGACTTTAAATCTTTTTCCTAAGAGAATTTTGGAGTATGGAAGGCAATTTTATCCTCTTCATTTTTAATTTTTTTTCCCACTGTTGTCTTGAATCTTAGTGTACATTTGAGTCAGTCATATCTTGTGGATGGTTGCTTATTAATGGGGACTACATAGGGCTTAAATTGAATGTATTTATTGCTCTCAGAGTTTTTGAACATTGATGATGATGATCTTACTGAGATGGCTGATGACAATGACCATGATGCCGAAGAGGCACGATGCACTGATAACAGTGGGTGGTCTTCACGTACAAGGTAATTCCACATTAATATTTTTTTTTTCACATTGAATTGGTTTTCCTTCTCTCCAAAAGGAATTTCTTATTATCACCAGAAGATTTTTGCCTGTGAACTACAAGTCCTTAATGCTAGTTTAGATTGAGAATGAACTCGGTTTGATGATTCTGGTTTGTAGTGAGTTGCATGCAAATTTTTGATGACTTGCATGAGAATGTTTACTCAATGAGATTGGCACAATGATTAATTTGTATTACATTTGAACTTATAGAGCTGTTTCCAAGTATCTACAAGCTGCATTTGTTAAAGAGGCAGAGTGCGGAAAGAAGTCTCTTTCCTTGGACAACCTCTTAATTGGCAAGTCCCGCAAGGAAGCATCGAGGATGTTTTTTGAAACATTGGTATGCTCTTTACTCTTTAGTCGATTATAAAGCTTCATTACGTGAAACCTATGTGATCTTCTCATTACTCTGCCTGGTTTTGGCAATTGGGTTAAAAGTGACTATCGTTTTTTATTCATATGAAAATGTACCAGTTAAAATCACACCATGCTTAGAAGACTCGGGTAGTAGTAATTACAAAGTAGTGCTGTAGTTTTGGATTAAAATCATATCGTTTTTGGCTATTCCTTGAAAATGATTATAAATTTACCTCTTAAGAAATTGGGATTCGTCCTGAAAATGGACCATTAAATTGAGTCCTATATAAAGAAGATTTGGATTAAGGTGGTGAGAATTGTCTCAGGTTATACTGTTAATTAGTGTGTAATTTTACTTTTGTTACTTTTTAAAATTGTTCTATTTTTTTTAATTTTGCTGTGTTTCTCCTAGAACTGTATTTGCTTGTATATTTAACATATAGTATAAATGTATAATAAGAAAAGATTTAGATTGAGATGAATAGCTGGGGAAATAACATTGCACACTTTGTGTGTCTTGTTAATGCCACAATGAATCTGTATGATGATTATTCATCTTTGAATGCCCCAATTTCCTTCTTAGTATCTTGACATAAAAATTGTTTCAGGTCCTTAAAACAAAAGACTATATCAATGTAGAACAGAAGAAGCCTTTTGATGATATCTCCATAAAGCCTCGAACGAGGCTGATGAAATCAGACTTCTAAATCTTGCGTATAGAAACGGGCAGGAACACATATCCTTAGAAGAAGATAGGAAAGACGGGAGTGCGAGGGTGATGTCGTGCTCATTTTTTGGAGGAAACTAGCTTCAGTTTTCAAGTAATGCTCTCAAAGATGGTAGCAGCTGGCTAACTAGGTTTATGATTAAATGTTACTTTTGGACTTGGTATAAATTATAATCCTTTCTAGTAGTAAAGACATCCTATTTATATGTATATATAATTTGTAATATTAATTTCATTTGGCAATTGGAGGTGCATGAGTTCCTGATTTAATGTTGCAGATGTTGGTATTAAAACTAAAACTTTAGTGATTGGCAAATAATAATATGATATGCACTTTTTGACAAGAAGTATGTAATAGGACGAAGGGATCCAATGAAACATAATTCCTTCCACAGAAGAATTAAATACTTAGGCAGTGTGCTTGTTGTATAAGCTAGTGTGCTTTGCTATCAAAACTCTAACACAGAGAGGCAGCAGTTTTTTTAAACTGATACAAAAGCAGTATACATTGGACTGAGCCACTGAACACAATGATCAGCTATGGAAATATATTAATCCAGCTTACCATTCTTACCCCTTTCACCTTTCAAAAAACGCAAAAACCAATAAGCAGAAGACTTCAAATGCCGGGTCAGCCCATTTTTGTAGTCGACATATACGAGACCAAAGCGCTTGGTATAACCGAGGTGCCACTCAAAGTTGTCCAATAATGACCATGCAAAATAGCCCCGAACATCGACTCCATCCCTGTCCATCAATTACACACAAACTTAGACAATCATTTTGACTGTAATATAGGACAAACATGCATATACAGTGTTATACTGGAATATATTACGCACTCGATTGCTTGATGAACTGCAGCAAGGTACCCCTTGTAATAAGAGACTCGTAATTTATCATCTAGCATCTCATGGAGTGGAGATGTGGAATTTTCTTCATCATCCAAACCTGTGGACAACAAAGTATAATGGTTTTAAGAGTGAACTCTAGTGGTTCTAATTCACTGCGCCATCAAGAGTTAAGCATGTGATTAAAAGTTAAATGATGTAGGGAAAGAGATCATCAATCTCTGGCGAGATATTAATACCATTTTCAGTTATATACACTGCAGGATTGTTGTATCTCATAGAAATGTATTTGAGAACTTTCCACAAACCCCATGGAACCATGTAAAGCCAAGATGAAGCTGCCTGCATGGAGAAACACGACTCGTGATATTACTAGTTTACCCTCAGGAGATACAGAAGATAAAAGTTGTGTAAGAAATATACTGAGAGAATTGATCTCTACCTTCTCGCCAATCGTCTCTCCACCTTCCCATTCAGCTATAGATGAAACAGAACAGAGGAGTAAGATATATATGATGAGATAGTTCAGACTATCCTATAAGTAATTATATCTAGGTAAATTGCTGCAGCCATCCATATAAGAGTTTTTGTTATTTTAGAGAAAAATATGTTTATCAATAAATAAAAAGACTGGTTTTTTTTAATACCAATTCTATCTGCCTCCTGGACCCTATAGAAATCATTCTCTTCAAGGTCATTTGTTGCTTTCCGAACAAACCTAGTTGTGTAGTGGTTTAAACCAACAAAGTCTACCGGGTACTTGAGCAACTCTTTATCTCTCTCAGAAAATTTTGGCAAGCAATCACCAAGTTTTTCGCGCATTGTTTGAGGATAATCTCCAAAATAGATTGGATCCAGGAACCTAAATTAAAGAGAGATTAAATGGAGAGCAGGGCAGTAAACAAAAAATAATATTGATTTTTTTGTATAATACTCCCTCCGTCTTGGTGAAAGCTACCTATGAGCTTTGGGCATGGAGAATAAGAAATATGATACAATAAGTGGATGTAATAGAGGTGATGTGATTGAGAGAGAATAATATAATGAAATGTGAGAGTGAGAAGGTTGCCAAAAAAATCATGGGTAGCTTTCATTGGGACGGACGAAAAAGGAAAGTTAGATAGTTTTCACTGAATGGAGGGAGTACATCTAAAGTGATGTAGGTTAAGTCATAAAAATATTGATGATTGAAAGGGGTCCGCCGACAAGGCAATTTCAGCATAAGCTGGAATAGGCATGCGAGCCATATCTAAAAATATATACATAAAACAGGACAACATACGAAACAAGATTAAAGAATAAAGGAAATAAACTAGGAAACGTATATTCTGAATAGAACCGCATACCTCATATACGTGAAAAGATTAGAGCTTCTTTAATCATAGTTAGACAACACATGGTTACATACTGAAATACATGCAATCTATGAGAAGATGACTTTCAGAATTTGCATCCAAAATAAAGGTTTTCAGCATTACACTAGGATGAAGTAATGTTAGTTTCAAAATAAGAGAAATCTAGAAAGCTGGTGACATTACAAACAAAGAAATTTACCATAATTTAATTGATAATGATGGTCAAAGAAGTAACTTACCATCCAAGCTGAAAATCAAGTCTCCTTGATGCTGCACCTACATCTTCTAAACTATCTGAATAAGCCTCCGACCATTCACAGTCCACAACTAAGCCTATTTGTCCTCCTTGTGTATTCTGTCAAGTAACAACACCAAAACAATGTCGAAATTATATGTAAAATGTATCTCGAGTACAATAAGATAAAGCATACCTTGTATTTATTATAATAGATGGAAACAGCTTCAGCGTGAGCTAGGATTTGGTGGTGAGCAACTAAGTATGGTTCCTTTGAGGGATGTTCACGTCTTCCAGGGGCATAAAATCCAGTACAGTAACCATTCACAGCAGTTTGAAGAGGCTCGTTGATTGTTATCCAATTCTTCACTCTATCTCCAAAACTCGAAAAACAAGTTTCTGCATAGATGGCAAAGTATTTTCTGGATGTTTTGCCAAAAGGGGTAACTGAAATGAGTAATAGATGGCAAAGTATTTTCTCGATGTTTTTGCCAAAAGGTCAGCTTTAAATTATTCACAAATGAATATAGTGAAAATATCCATGGTACATCATATTACAATTGTTAAAACAGTGTCCTAATCCCTGAGGTCAATGTAAACCTACATATCTGAGAAACAGAGAGACAGAGGACTTCATGTACCTTTTTTCTAGGAGAGCATCATCAGATTATGCATTTTGTGCATTTTGATTTGTTAAAACTGAGTTGGAGGAAAAGAAGTAAATACTAATGAAGAAGAGAAAATTAAACTTACACGATTTGTTCATTTAACCAACCTCCCATTGATTCTAGAAGATTTAGGGGAAGATCCCAATGGTACAGTGTTACATATGGCTGAATATCTGAAGTCACACTTAACAACAGTTAATTGAATTCTACAAGAAAATGATACATTCAAGAAAAGAGCATGTAAGCATACCTTTTTCAAGAAGTGCATTGATGACATCATTGTAGTGCCTTATCCCTTCAAGATTGACTTTATTCCCCAAACCATCTGCAGACATGGTGTGAGCTATTTACACATGATATTCCTTATTTATCACGTTTCATGATCATTAATAACTTCAGAGGTACCTATTAGTGGAAGTCGAAATTTGCTAACAATAATATATGGCTTTTGCCAATAAGCCAGTCGTTTTAATTCCCATAAATTCTAAGACCAAAGTTCAAGAAGTGGTGTAAATTATATTGCTTTTCAATATGCCGACATTTTTACACAGTTGATTTATATTAAACGATTTAATTCAAGCATATATAACAGGAAAGTTGGGTTAATCAACCAAGATCTATTATGTGCTTGTTGACCTAGTAGCCTACTTATGTGCATTGTTCCTAATAATAATAATTCGTAAACCTAAAATAAAAGGACTTTATTCCATGAATAGATGGAAATTTATAGAGAGAACAAAATATTTACCAGGAAAAATACGACTCCAGGATATGGAAAATCGGTAAGCTTTAAATCCCAACTTGTCTATCAACTCAATGTCTTCCTGCAGCAAGAATAGCAATCCAGCATAATACAAGGAATTGATTTATGATTTTTTTTAGAATCAGGATTGCTTGCCTAAAAACCACAACCAGACTAAAGTTGGTACTCTCTAAGGTTGTATTGAATTTGAAGGAAGATTTGGAGCTAAAAAAATTCATATACAAATTATTTTCAGAATTAATCATAATAATTGGCAAAATAGATCAAATAGATTTCTTTTGTAGTAAACAAAAACAATCCAATCCAATGGAGGATTTGATATGTGACCTTTAATTCAAATGCATTATATGCATAATAATTAGCTTAACTTAAACAGAGAAGAGAATAAGATATAGCAAGGCACCTTGTACCGATGGTACTGGTCCACGGAAACATCTGCATTGCTCCCATCATGAATATTTCCTACCAGATCCAAATTTAAGTTCACAAACAACCTCCAAACCAAAGATATTCATTTTTTTGTATGAAATTTATTTCCCTTACTACAAGAGTAGAAAGTAAATACTAGATTTATTTTTACCAGGAATACGGGAGAAAGCATCCCAAATACTAGGACCCCTGCCGTCCTCATTCCAAGCCCCTTCAACCTACAATAAATTCCTCTTGAGGCTTGAGTGGCATAAAACACTTAGCTACGAAAAAAATATTTACTCATACATCAACAATAATATAATTTCATCTTTTGACTTAGTTTCCAGCAATACCAAATAAAGTCCTTTTGCAAAAGAGCATCAAGATCAAGAGTAGTCTACTTTGACATAATGTCAAAAAAGATGATAAGTTTTACTATTTTAAAAGGCATACTCCAATTTATTAATGATCTGATGTATTTGTGGATTTCTCGTGCTAAAAAAACTCGACCAAGTAGTCAAAAATGGGGGAAATTATATTGAACTGACGAAGAAAAAACCACGACTTGGCGATGTCATCCACTGAAACCATTAAAACTGGGAAATAAAAGCAGAAAAGAAAATAGAACCTGAAAAGCGGAGGTGGCGACGCCGAAGAGGAAGTTGGGAGGGAAGTGGTGTCGGTTAAGGGGCTGTTTGGAGGCGTAAATGGAGCTCCATTTTTCCTCCATCTCTCTTTTCTTCTCCAATCCCTCCACTGTCCCTCTACTCGCCATTGATTCTGCATTCGTTGCCATTTCTCTCTCTCACTCACTCTGGCCAATTTGGCTCGACGCAGAGTTACCGGAAGTACAGTGGAAACTGTTTTTCTAAGTATTGAAACCAAGGCTAAATTTATTTATTTAAAAATATAGTACTGTGTTACTAGTGTATTACTGTATTAAACAATTAAATTAAAATATTAATTTATATTATTATACACATTTCACAATTTTACCCTAGTTCAAAACAAAGGCTTTTCCCTCCCATGGGGTCATTACTGGAGTACTAAATTTATGCGGGTTTTTATATGATTTGAAGAATTGTTAAGTGTTCTATTTGATTCAGAACAAGCTGAAGAATGTATTCTTATGTGTGATTGAAAATGGACTAGGCAACTTTTCCAGCTTTTGTTCAGTTGCGATTGACAATGAAGTCAAACGTCACAACTCGTGTTCAGTTGTTCTTGGCCGAATGAGTTCTTCAATATAAAGGTAACTTGTGTCCGGTCGATTATGGGCGAACATAATAGCAACTGTTCGATCCAAACACAGTAGGCTCATTTTTATAAGTTACGAAATGAGTATAATTGTCATTCCACTTAGTCTCAAAATCATATATTGTGAAATTACGCTTAAATCGAAAGTTTGGAATGTGAGGATTGAGGTTGATGAAATAAGAAGAATTTATCCAGTTTTATTTGCTCAAAAAAAAAAAATTATCCAGTTTTAAATAGATTTTAAATATAATCTTACGACTCAAAACTCGATAAATGACCTGATTTTTTTTTCGTCCCTGAACAAACTACAAATGCCATGCTGTTTCCATCATAAATAAATACTGTATTCAACAAACTACAAACCTTTTTAAGCAAATGCCAATCCATATGATTCTCATAAGGTTAAATAAATACTTCACTTTGCAAATTAAGAATATTGGAACCATTTTATTACAACCAACCCCTAAGGTGAATATAACAATTCAAAAAACAAGCAAGCAAATGCCTCTTCCTTACTTACAGCATCCTCTTTGCTTTCAATTGCGTTTTCCTTAATGATTAAAGTATATTCAGCTTAAAAGAAAACAGCAACAGAGGTCAATCGACCAAGTCATAGACAGCTAACTTTCCTCCATAAACCTGAGATCTTGAATGATATAATGGAGAAACTAGAACAATCGCAATGTTGAGGAGATCCATACCTATCATAATAAATATGATTCAACTACAGTTCGGCCAAACTTCTCTTGAACGTCTTGGGGAGTTTCAATCTGTCAACATCACAAGAGAAATCCAATGTAATGATGGTCAAAGACACAAGATAGTATATAGAATATATAGTTCCTTTTACTTACCGCATTTAGAGCCTTGAAGACAGCCTTGACTGTGTTATGAGGATTCCTCGAACCGATAACCTACGAGTGTAATTGCATTAGGATATAGCAGGGAATTTCTTTTTCTTTAATCAGTGGTATATAGGGCTGTTATTCGAGCCGAGTCGAGCCGAGTATTTGAGGTTCGAGCTCGACTCGAGCTCTTATCGAGCCGAGCCGAGCTCGGCTCGATAACATTACCGAGTTAAAAAACTCGTTAACGAGTTTAACGAGCTTAACGAGCCTATCGAGTCGAGCCGAGCCTAACGAGCCTAATGGAATTTTTTACAAAAATTTAGTTATCGAGCCTAACAAGTCGAGCTCGAGCCGGCTCGTTAGTAAATCGAGTATTTAACGAGCTCGAGCTCGGCTCGTTAAGCTAAACGAGTCGAGCCTTATCGAGCCTTAACGAGTCGAGTCGAGCCGAGCCGAGTCTCGTTAAGGCTCGGTTCGAATAACAGCACTAGTGGTATATACCTTTGATTTCACATTCTTGAAACCAGCTAAATTAAGAATTAATTCAACTGTTCTGCCTGCCTTCATCCCTGACGTTGTACGAGCTGGCCAAAGATAAAGCTACAAGTAGATAATAAATCAGGCCAATCCAAAGATACAAGAGGAACAATTAATTATAAGTTCCGTAAACAAACATATACAACTAAAAATTGATTGAAACCTTCGTCTTTTTATACGATGTCTGAACTGCATGTGCAATTGTATGATCCTCATGCCGCTCTACATAGTGTAGATTCTGGAAACACTGCTCATATGCCTGTGGCAATAATCAGGTAGAATTCCTATTAAATAAAAAAAGTGGTTTGCTTATTTAACCTTTTATAGTCAATCCCACATATTCTTAGACACTGATAGATTTGAAATGCATGTCCACTTACCAAACCTAATGCTAAATAGTTACAATGACATCCAGCACAGAGAAGTAAGATCATCGGACATCAGTTCATTGAACAGAAAAATAGCTATAGTGGGTAGTCTGATACACCGACTGTTTGGCCTTTTTAAAATAGCTTATCAAGAAGAAAATGGAATTCAGAGTATCTGATTTGGATTATTTATCAATCATATTACACTTAAAAAATAGATTCCAATATCAAGAAATCCATATAGATTGGGTCATCCTTACCTTTCGAAGTGCAACGGGTACTGCAGGAGCCTTTGCTTTAGCAAAACCAATAAGACCATTGTAGTTTCCACATACTAGAATTACAGAGTACTTGGCAATTTGGCCACCCTGTCACATTTGTGATTTGTCAGTCATAACTCATAATTGAGAAAAAAAAAATCAGAGAAAAAGAGTAAATGATGAGGATAAATTACCTTTGTAACCTTAATGGTTCGGTTGACATCAACAAGCCTAACATCAAAACCCTGCCACCATTGAAATCGAACCAAGTTTAAAAAATCCATTTTATGGTAGATAAATTACTACACGGAGACTATGATTCATGCAATAGGAAAAAAATGGTAAAATAAGATCAAGCAAAAAGAATATTATCAAATGATTCCTATGGAGATTGAAAATATTAAATGTGGTTAGTGTGATTTATTGCAGAGAAATTCAATATCATTGGTCTAAAAAGCTCATGACACTGGTCTCATCAAGTGCAACTTGGATAAATGAAAACAATAATAACAGCTTTAACATGATTTAACCTTTCAAAAACAGTAGTCATCAGTATAATGAGAATCATGAGACAATGAAGACAGCAGTGGCAGCAAATTGCACTCACTTTTCTATAGAGAGGCTGTCTCTTCTTTTCAGTCAATGCATTCCTCTCCTCAGCAAGATCTCTAATTTCCTCCTCTAGAAGTTTCCCCTTCTTTCCAAAAGTATAATCCAATTCTGCCAGTTTCTGCTCTAGCTTTTTATCTATTTCACTGATCTTCTCCAAGAATTTACTGTCCTTTTCCTTCAAATCATCATCTAACTCCAAACCGTCCTCATCCTCTCGACCTTCCTCAGTCTCTTGATCCTTGTCGGAGTCATCGTCACGTTCAGCATGAGCAGGAATATCATCACGCTGGATTATCCCAAAATTGGCAGGATCAGTAGGATCAAAGGCTTCCATACACTCCACCATCCTCAATGCCCTATTCAATTTCATCTGAAGAAGAAATTTGTCCTTACCTTCAGCTACTTTCATCCTATTCAATAACTCCCCTATCACCCGGTATTCTGGTCTCAATGCAAAATGTTTCTCCTCAAACTTGTCAATTTGTTTCATCAATTTGTATGCATCATCCAAAGTCACTGCTCAACTATAGAAAGTCAAACGGATGTCCAATTGCACAAAGAAAAAAATTTAAGTGGAATGAATTTGCTTCTTAGGAACACTTATGACAAAGGTCAATGAAAAAAGAAAGAAAAAAAAAACAACTCACGAAAGTTTTTACTTCCCAAGCTATGCAACTTAGTTTTGAATTATATTTAAGTTCTGTAATCACACTTATATCAAACAGGAACATAATAATATAATGCCACAAGCTGCTCGAATTTATCATACTATGGGCATCAGCATTTGCAAATTTGCCCACCATCCATTAACATACCATTTCCTTCCGGCTCCCCTTTCCACCACAAACAATAATAATCGGAACGGAAAATAAATCCAGATAAAAACAGAAACAAGTGCGCAAGAAAGCTAAAAATTATGCAAGATGTTGGACAGAATCACAAACCAGCCTTTGCAAATTTATCGAGCAGTTCTTGGTGCTTCTCGAACTTCTTCTCAAACATTGTAAACTGCTTCTCCAATGCTTCCTCGTCCTCGGGTTCAGAGTCCGAATCAGTTGAATCCTCGTGCATGTTCAACATGGCGGGGTTGTCTTTCGCGTTTAGCTTCTCATATTTTTCGATACGTGGACGAAGGCCGAAGTAGTCGTAGTTCGGATCCTCTATTGCGTCGAGGTCTGCAACACTGAGTCCCTTTTTTATCCTCTCCTCCCTCTCTAGCTTTCTCTCATGCGCTGCTTCTCTGGTGATCTCCTCCAATGCCCGATCTGCGGCGGCGACGCGCGCATTCGGGGATAGTTTGCTGAAGTTGGTGGCGTAGGTTCTGGTGATCTGAGAGGTGTAAATGGGATTCGGCGGAGAACGAGTGGGCACAAAAGAATGGGTTGGGAATTTTGAAGACGTCGCCAGAATGCGGCGGCGGAGGAGGTGGCTGAAAACTCCTAATTTGCTCATCGTGGCGGAGATGGCGGTGGCGATAGCGGTCAAAATGGCTTAATAGGGTTTTAAGGGGTTTTGGTTGTTCGACTTTGTTTTGTTAGGGCTTGTTTGGTAGCAATGTTAAATCCAAGTTAGTTGGGTTATCGTCACTATTTGGTGTTTGGTCAGTTTTTTAAGGGCCCGAGTTAATTTCAAGGCCCGCCGCACCTATTCACTGTTTACCTTTGGAGGAGTTAACCCTCCATTTTATTTTTACCCAAGTTGGGCTATCTCACCGGTACATAATGCGGAATGATGTTGTGAATGACTCATTTGCCCTTCCTGTATTTAAAGTCCAAAATTGTGCTCTTTTCTCATTTGCCCTAATTTCATTATCACAGCTACGCAGTCCCCTGTTTTCTCCATTTGAGGCGACTCAAAGGTATGGATAATTTTTTTTTTTTGAAGCGTAACTGCGTAAGGTATAGATAATTGTAGATGCAATTGATAATGGTATTAAAAATGCCAGTTTGAGAGTTTCTAAGCTATTGACAATTTGTCACTAAGTCGCAGTGGAGTTTGTGTATACTTTATGCAAATCATCACCTCTCAACCATCACTTAATTATTCAATTTACGATAACTTTATTCACAAACAATCACTTTATTCACCCACAATATCCTATAATATCCTTCCTATAATACCCTTGTTTTATTACTTTATCTACCTTTTTTCTTATAACTTGTGTCCACCCCATTGGATTACATTTGATCTGACTTTCATCAAAAACCATTTGCTTTTGTAGATAGTATTCTATTTGGATCCTTCGTATTTGCGAAATGAAAGAAGACAAAACAAATGAAACTTGGAAGAAATAAGTTTAATTTTATAACAGAGGACAATCTGGACATTTTGACCATTTCACATAACTTAATTTGACCCGATACATGAAACAAAAAAATAGCTACCAAACAAATGATTATTAAACAAAACATAGATTAAAATCAACCAGTTAACTAACTGGGCTAAACATACTATAGGAAATAAATTAAATCACATAATAATTGTTGTAGGAATGAAATTTAGTATTGTATAAATTTATTTTAAATTATTATTATTAATTGTTGTTAAAAATAATAGTAATTGCTATTAAATATATTATTTTTATTATTAATATTTTAATAATTATTATTGATAGAAGAGTTATGGTTATAAATATATATTTATCTCATTATTGATTTAATTATTTATAATAAAATTGTATATTTTAAATAAAAATAATATTTTTATTTTTAAACAAGAATATTATTATTATTTTTAATATTAAAAAATAATATTATTATTTATATTATCAAGAATTATTATACTATTATTTTATATTATTAAAAATAATATTATATTTATAATTTAATATTATTGAAGTGAAGTGCAGCTCAAGTGAAGTGCCGAAAGCAATCGAGCTAATGAAATCGTCAACACACTATGAGAGAGAGAGAGAGAGAGAGAGAGAGAGAGAGAGAGTATCATTCTCCTTTAACAGATTTTGCAAATACAGTATAGTATACAAACAATGCCAAAATCTTCCAATGTCAGTGTATCTATAAAAATGCCACATAAGTCGATGCATAGTCTCTTCGTTTGCAATTTTATATCTAAAAACCTCACAGCTACAAGGTCATGTCAATCGGCTTCAAGCTCAGCTCCAAATTTCTCTAATCTATCCGTCTCTGCTTCCAAGTCTCGTACCAAAGCATGATTAACCAAACCATCATCCAAGCTTGCATGTACCTGCCTTCCACCGAACCTGAAACACAAGGATTAAGCTTCATATGATTAAATACTATTAGTAGATTCTATGGTAATTAGAAAATCCAACCCATATGTGATTTGTGATGTCAGATTATGCTTGAAAAAATTCTAATATGAACAAACATATTACCATCGCCCATTCATCAACTCTATGCATTTATGAGCATCCTTTCCATCTTTAAACTTCACCAAAACAACTCCTTGAGGGTGATTCTCACAGACCTGACAGTAAGCAGTTCAAATAAGAATTACAGAAAATCGGTACATACAAGTTTGGGATATAATAGCATTACCTTGACGGCATCCAATGGGCCAAGCTTTCCACACTCATCACGAACATCCTCCTCCAATTCGGAGCGCAGATTCTCATCAGCCTATAAAAAATAACAAAGAACGTTAAGTTCTGTCTTTCAAGATATGCTGTGAAAAATCTATAAAAGCTACAAGACTATGACATGTCATGAATCGCAAAACATGGTAATAACCATACCTAATCTCATCTCTAAGGTAAGAAAGGAATTGGGACAGTGCATTACCCTCATTTCTGCAGGAGTGAACATGAAACGAAGAATAATAGCTGCCGGAATAGAAACCTTGGAATCATCACGGCCACCTGTTTGATCACAAAAATGAAACTCGATAATAAGTTAAAACTGAATAAAATCCAGAACCAACCACATCAAGTACATTTGGGACTTATTAAAGTACATCAAGAAGCCACGATATAAGATCCATCCCATCCTGTTTAATGTTCGAATCGCATTTCATAGCAAAAGTTGAATTTTATTAAGGCAACCTCCATGTCAATAATCAGAAAAGTTCAAGAAGGGTAGATACCACTTGCATATGATTCTAAATACTCTAGTATTAGAGTAATTCATGGAGGCTGTATATATTGAAAAGAAAAAGCTTTCACCTATGTGAAACAGATAAATGTTCAAAGTCCAGAAATCATGGTTGTGCTTTTCTAAAATAAAAAGGGGGAAGCTAAGATCCCAACACTGCAGTGTCACTTGTCAGAGGACTTACCCCAGCCCAACATCTTCTGCTCAACCCTCTGAATCTTCCTCTTTTTTTTATTGTCCACTTGCTTGGATATAAATTTATCACCTGGGAGCAAAAGTGATGATATTAAGATTAAAGATTACATCTGAAAAGCCTTTTACATGCCAAGAATCACTAAGGTACCACACTGCAATCCCTATAGTGATCTTGGATATTTCGAGAGAAGAAAAAGAAAGTACCAACTACTAAAGACAACTAATGTAGCAACAATGAGTAGGAAAAAGTCCATGACTCTAACCTTTCTGCTCAAACATGGCTTTTGTAACTGACATGGGAGTCTTGCCATCAGGCCTCAGAGGTGTACCGTCCAAAATTTGGGTGGCTAGATCTACAGAAGGTTCCTGGTGAGGATCAAATTTTATATCAATATACAAGATTGGTAGCAAACATATAAATAACAAAAAAAATCCAATCACCCAACAAGCATACTAGTATGATCATAAAAAAAGTCATAGTTAACCAAAATTAACCAATGGGTTAAGATTAAACATTACCTTCAGGTAAGTTATGAGAGCATCTCCCTTCTTTCTCCCAGTTTCCTTGTCAACATATATCTTTATTCGAGGTTTTTTTGTTTCAGGGTCCTAGATTGTTTCAGCAATGAAAGTCATGAGTATCATTAATTCCTTTAAAGAGGACACAATAAAATTTACTTCTTTAAATAGAGGGAATTTGCTGCAATTAAAAGGTATCACAAAAAAGCTATGGATCTCTTATTAAATAATACAGATTTAGTGAAGGTGAGGACAAAACAATATGCTTTTGAAGGGATGACATTTTTTTTGGCAGGAAAGAATCTGATAGGCATGTGCAACTTCATGTTGAGTTGGACATGACAGCCTAGAAGTACAACATATTATATATTTATATGCAACTGCATGATCAGAGAAATTTATTAGTACAATCTCATTCTAAAAAAAAAGAAATACATAATCAAGACAGTATACCTCCTTTATAATCCCACACTTTGAGAACACTTCAACCAGCTGCATCAAGTTTCATGTCAGTCTCATTCTCAACAAATAATGATTAGGGAAAAAGGAAAATGCAAACTTCATCGGGTGTCAAATATCATATTGAGACTAACCTCTTCAGTAGTAACATCTTCAGGCAAGCCGTTTATGTATACATGCGTGTTAACTTTCAATTCAAACCAAGAATCAGGAGGTTTGTTGGGTTCCTACAAAATCATTGGGTTCAAAGAATAAATAAACCACATAAGTTAGAATAAAAGTATGGATCAATCTAAAACTATCAGGTAAAACATCAAGAGGTAGGTAGAGGCTTGTAGGCAAGCTAGCTTCCTTACTTGACTAGTATTATATAGCAAAATATAAAAGCAATGCAAATATACAAGAATGCGAAAGGGGGAACCGACCTTCTTTTCCTTATCTTTATTATCATCTGGTTCTTTTGGCAGCTTTCGCTTGCCATTTTGTTTTTCTCGCTTTCCAATTTGTTTTTCTTCAACAGCTACGACAACATCCTTGACCTCTATGTTCACTGGCGGATCATTAGCATCCACTGTTGGAAAGACTTCCTCTTCTTGCACAAAAACCATATCATCCAGACCATAATTCTCATTTTTTTCAGCCACACTTTCCTGTTATAAGAGGTGGTTAGAAGGCCAAATTCATAAGAAAACATGTATCACCTATCTGCAAATATGCATATCATAGAAACATATTATGTTCCTAACATCAAGGTATAAGTCGTGTGAATACTGCTCTTGTACAGTAAATAGCTTTATAAAATAGATGTCACTGACTATCTATTTCCAAAGGGGAAAATTCCGTTCAAAGATTTTTTTATGATTACATGATTTAAAATTTAAATGGAAACAAAAAAACTTCACAATAAAGTCAACCAAAACATATACAGAAATCAAATTCACAATGTATTATGTATGTCACAAACCCACCTGAGGTACCCAGGCCCTAAGGGTTCGATCCCATTTATATGTAGTTCCATCATCATCAGTGAATTCTTCCTCGCCATCAGGTGGTGTTGTGGGCCTCTCCTGATCATCATTTATGTTAGCCTCGACCTCAGCCTCAGCCGCTGCTTCTGCCTCCCTAACCTCCCTCTGCCACTTTTCAAATTCATCTTCTTCATTAGAGGTGACAGGAACTGCAAGATGGTTTTGATTAACAAAACTTCAATAAGGAACAAGAAGAATCGTCATAGAAATATTAAAGGGAAATGTATTATAACAACCTGAACTTGGAGCATTTTGCAGAACATCAGTCAAAATCCCAGGAACTGATGACAGCGGCTGCCACTCAGTGCACCCTTCAGACCAAACAAGTGTGCCTTGATGCAAGTATCCACTTGAATAATGCTCTGTCCAAGCCAATTAAAAAAACTTAAACACAAGATTTCATTATGACGAGGGACCATTCAAACATCAAATAGACGAACCCATTGACCAAATAGCAAGTCTACCACTTACTTGAAAATATGAAAATCCTGTGAAAAGAACAAGAAAAAGAAAAGCATCCAAGAATCCCGAAGCAAATTGAAGAAGAAACATCACAAAATAAAGGCCAGACTATGAAAACCTAAAATGGAACATACTACATAATCAGCAGCCAAACAATTCAGGATAGAATACTCAATATGATAAAAAATTTAGAGCTCTCAGCTCACCTTGCAACTCAGAGACAGTATAAGGTCCCACGAGCTCTTTGTCCAGACCAAGAATATACCAACCAACTCCAGTACTCATCTCTGAATTTCATTAAAATCGTCAGCTTCAACCATTAAATACAAACAAGAATTTGAGATTATATATTATATGAACAAGAATAACTGTATGTGAATAATAGTAGACTGTGCATGCAATCAGAATATGAGTCCATCAAAGTGGGGTTCTCCTTAACTTCTCATAAATATTAACAAACACTGGCTCGACTAGACACGAACAGTTAGCTTTTTTTTCTTGATTTCTCATTAAATATTTTTTAAAATGTATCAATTGGAAACGGGGTTTCTTCCAGATATAACTATATCGGCAGAAAAAACGAGATATAAACCAGTAAATTCACCAAAGAAATGATTACGAACCGGGAACTTGCGGCTCCGACGACATCGTATCGCGTTCCTTCCGGTTGTTTCTTCTTGTTGTCGCTCTGCGATGAAACGCTGAATCATGTTCAATTTGGGAAATTTAATGGGCTTATTCGACCCGGTTACACAATGGATTTTCATTTAATTGGGCTGATCTAGGTCAAAATTAAGGCCAAGGATAAATGCCCCCCTTCATATTATGTCTTCACCCAATCCCATTTTATATTTTGAACTAATAAGTAAAAAAAAGACTATACTACCCTGATGTGTTGAATTCACTTCATCCCTAAACAAGAAAACAAACATGTTTTTTTGCATTCTTCTCCACATAAAACTTAGTATTTCTTTGTAATTTTTTATTTTTTATGTTATTATTATTTTATTTGATCATATTGTTGCATGATTGTGTAGTTGTAATGAATATATGTATAGTATATTTCATTTCTGAGTTTATTTAAAAAAATCACATTTTGCAAAAACTCAGCACTGGTTCGCCGAGTTTTGTGAGATTTTTCGAAAAAAAGTTCCACGTTTTAATTCAAAACTCGACCAACATTTTCATGTGTTGATTAAAAAAAATTGTAGTGTGTATTAAAGTGTTGATAAGGTAAAAGGTTATTTGTGGTATTTTATAAAGAGATGGACTCATATTTTCGGAGGGTGAAAATATAATATTTGGGGGCATGTTGTCGCGGCTTAGCGGCGCTTTCAGGGTTTTAAATGTGGAGTACGAAAGATATTAAGTAAAATAATACTCCCTCCGTTCCATAATTATTTGAATATTTATAAAAAGGGAGGGGCTATCAACACCCCAAATTGTGTTATTCCCACCCCATAACTTTTTGGACAAAAATAGACCTAATTGAATTTACTAAAATATCCTTTTAAATCATTTAAAAAAGTGTTAAACACACACCTAATAATATTAAAGACACCCCATGTTATACACACCCCATACTTAAATTCTATCTCATTTAACCTTCATTCATCTATTTTTACCTTTACAACAAAAAATTACTCCATTTTTAAAACCCTTCTCCATGCATAAATCTTACCACCGTAAACCTTCAAATGATGATATAATCACAACAAACATGATTATGAAAGAAGAAAAAGTGATGGAGGAAATTAATGTAATAATATTTAATATTTTTTACACTTTTTTATACTTTTTTTTTACACTTTATACAGTTTTTTTAGTGGTAGCAGTCGCGACATGTACGACTGAAATCGTGGCCGAACACATCACCGTACGTACGGCCATATTGGCCGCACACATATGTGAGTGTACGGCCACAACCGGCCGAACGCAATTTGCATGAAATTTTCGTTAAGTGGTGTACGGCCACTACTGGCCGAACAACATGGATGTGTACATTGTGTACTGGCCGAACACACATGAATGTGTACATTGTGTACTGGCCGAACATATCCATAGCCGTACATTAGGTACTGGCCGAACACTTCCATGTGTGTACATGAAGTTGTGGTTGTACAGTTTGTATAGTGCAGTTTTTTAATTGTATTTTAATATTTTAATTTATTGTTCGGTTATACATTTTCTCCCTTTCTTCTTTTTGAAAAAGACACGGTTGTTGGTGAGGGAGAGAGAGGATTTATTTTTTAAATGGATGGGGTGTGTATAGTATTAGTTAAGAAGGGTAAATATTTTAAGTTTTAAAATAAAAAGGATAGGAAAGGAATAAATTGGGGTATGTTTAGTAATTTAAAATGAATTTTAAATTTGAGTGGGGTGTGTATAACAAATGGGGTTGGAATAACACAATTTGGGGTGTTGATAGTCCTTCCCCTTATAAAAATCCTTTGTCTCATTTTTATTTGAATATTTGTCACTTACTCCTCACTCCTTTAAAAAGGTCCCTCAAATATAACATATTTACATCCCGTGTCATTACTTTTTATACACGAACAAAAAATTTTATTTCCAATAAAGTAACTTTATAACCTTTAGTATTAATAAATCATTCTTACATTAAAATTCATGTAAATGGTAAATGTTCAATTAATAATTGAATGAGAGGAGTATTTAATAATAGTATTAAACAAATAAAAATAAGAGTGAGTTGTCGTACCGCGAAGAAGACTAAAGAGAAAGAAATAGAGTGAGTTAGTCGTACCGCAAAGAAGACTGAAGAGAAAGAAACAGAGAGAGTGAAGAAGAATTGAAACAGTTTTTTGACTTTTTTGAAAGGTGTATATCTAAGATTTAAAATATAAATAAATAAAGAGGAAAGTACAGTTGTACCCCATGTACTATGTTGTCTCCGTCACCGTCGAGGCTGTAATTTGCAGGCGGGGTGTGCGGCGACTGCGATTTGCAGGGGTGGGAGGGTGTGCCGCCAACGCTCTATCTGTGCAACGAGGGGTTCAAGCGGCGACAGTAATTTGGAGAGGAAGAGGAGAAGTGGGAGGATGGCGAAGGGAGAAGTTGGGGAAGAAAATAGAAAATTTTAGTAAAATTAAGGTTAATGAGGGAGGGTAGTGTAAAATCACAAGGAAAAAAAAAAGGAAGGGTAATGTTGAAAAATTGAAGGGAGTGAACTCTGCATTCGTATGTGAATTCACCCGAGGGTAATATCAAGAGTGGGACTATTTACACCTCCATTTCGGTTTAGAACACTCCCCTTTTAGTTTAATAATATAATAATATTAATGTAAAAAAACAAAAATATCATTTAAGTCATATTACACTACTAAATGCACTCTTATTACAAACTGCACCCCTCTTTTACCTTTAAACCCTAAACCTAATTTTTACAAACCACAAACAACAAACAACAAACAAAAAAAAATCAGAAACTTTGAAAATTTTCATTTTTTTTTTTCGACAAACCAGTGTCGACCATATTCACTCTGTGCCGACGAGAGTGAATATGGTCGACACTGGTTTGTCGAAAATTGAAATAATTCGATAACTTTAGGTCGACCAAAATACACTCTCGTCGACACCTGTCGTTTTGGTCGACCTAAAGTGGTCGAAATTTAAAAAAAAAAAAATATGGGAGGTCGGCGGCGGCGAGGGGGTGGCGTATTGGGTGGGTGGCCGTCGGCGGCGAGAGGTTGGTGGGGGGATCTAAATCATAAGAAGCTAATTAAAACTGAGGTGCCCAGAAATTGAGAGGAGATGATCGAAGGGGGTGGGAGTAAAAAGAGAAAAAAAAAAGAACGGAAAAAAAAAAAGCAGAAGGGAGAGGGGTGGCCGTGGCCGGTAGGGGGGGGGAGGCGGCCCCTGACGGCCGCCAACAGCAAATGGGGAAGGGGGAGGCGGCCCGTGAAGTTTTTTTTCCCCCTTTTCTGCGTGATTTTTCCCAAGGAAGGTGGAGGAGAAGGGTTGGACAACGGCGGCGGCGTCAAGTGGATGGGGGCGGCAGACGGCAGGTCGGGGAGGTGATGGAAGGTGGAAGGTTGAAGGTGGAAGAAAGTAGGGTTTTGAGGGGTGTGTGTTTAGTAAATAAGATTTTGAGGAGAAAAGGTATTTAGGACAATTTATGGAAGGTGTATCCGTTCTGACATATTTTTCTGACATATTTTAAGGGGTGTGCATCAATCTATCGGGAGTGTTCTAAACCGAGATGGAGGTGTAAATAGTACCACCCATCAAAAAAATAAAAAAAAAGGGGGACAAGCATTTAACCGTGGCCTATTTGCCATTTGGCATCAATGGGGCTGATCTAGGGCCAGGAATAAAAAAACTAATCAAGATGGGTCATACCATTTAACTATCGGTACCCTTTTTTTCACCTCCAACTTTGTTAAATATACCTCTTGGAATTTTAATTAAAAATAAAATACAAGACTATATTCTCTTTTTTGGCATCTTGTTTTTTATTAATCATCAAGTATATATTTAGGTATAATTTATTGAAATTTTTTAAAAATCAGAGCTTTTTAAAATTTGAGTATAAACACGCATTGAAGTTGTGTCTATAACAGAGTTGCACCTCCAAAGCGTGCCTCTTGTCGACATCTATATAAAGTCGCATCTGCAAAACGTGCCTCTTGACCTCGTCCAACGTGCATTAACATGACAGGTCATAGAGTTATTTATGAATATTATTTAAAATTTAAAGCATTAGTCATCACATATATATACATCTCTTATTATTTTATTTTTTTATGGAAGGTTTACAAGATCATAAAAATAGAATTACAAATCACGAGTCTAAAATCTTGATCTTCAAATCAAACGGATATTGTCGTTCACTCCAATCGCGTGAAGAGGAAAGACGAGTTTCCATTTGTCTTACAAGTGTCTAGGTCTCCAATCTTTAAATGAGACAACCTCACACTAAGGAGTCCAACCATAAAAAAAGTTTCATATCTCAAGTACCTTTGTTATAGACGCGCTTTGGAGACGTGGTTCCGTTGTAGGCGTCTAACCACATTTTAAAGAGTTTATTTACTCTAAGAGTCAAAATTCAAAACTTTATTATAATTAGGGATAAATCAACATTACAATTAGAAACAAAATGAGTCTTAAAATACCTATAATACCCTGTATAAAAACACCACTCCCACATATTCATTTCAAACCCTAGCCCACTCTCTCTCAAACCCGTCTCCTGCCCACTGCCGTATTTGACTTCTCTAATCGCCACTTCAGACCTCCTCATCGCTTCCATCGGGCTCGGGGTTTCTTCACCATCGACGCCATCTGTAAAGTGGTGAGAAGCGGCGGCGCTCGGGTGGTTCTACTGACGGCACAACTTGAAACGGAAGGTTCAGTGAAGTACGTAAGTGTAGTAGCGCATATTCCGGCGGATGATTAGAGTGATTTGGATGAGTGGATTTAATTTGAGGAGACATTTCAAATTAAATGATTTAAAAATACATGAATTTCAAATGATATGATTTTAGTGAGAATTTAAAATTCTCTCAATTTTAACTTAAAAAAAAATATGAACACAAATTTAAGTATTTAAAATTCATTCATTTACCTTTTAATCCAAAAAAAAAAAATGAAATGAATTTAAAGTGTAAATTTAAAATCCATAAACATAAATCCCCCATCCAAATAAAGTAGCCAATATAATTAAATGTGGAGTAAAATTTGTACAATCTCCGACTATCCGTTACAATCTCAGGCCTTTTTTCAATTCCTTCTTCAACGGTCATATTTCTCATTCAACATGACCGTTGCACCCCCACCCCCTCCTCCACACTGTGTATATATATATATGTCTCTATACGCCTCCTCCCTCAACAATATTCTCTCTGCCACTATCTCTCTCTCTCCCCCAATTGCATTCCAAAACCCTAATTCCCCCTTTTCAATTAAATTACCTGAATCAAAATGGGATTGTCAATCGTCTCCGCCTCCGACGGCGAATGCTCCCATCCCCACACTCACAAAGTCTTCCTCCTCAGTAACTACCTCCTCCTCGGCGCCGCCTCCAGCTGCATCTTCCTAACCCTCTCCCTCCGCCTCTTCCCCTCTCTCATCGGCTTCTTCTTCATCCTCCTCCAAATCATAACAATCGCCGGCGCAGTCTCCGGTTGCGCCGCCGCCTCACGAGCCCCAACCTCCGCCGGAAAATTCTACGGCGCGCACATGGTGGCCACCGTTCTGACCGCGATCTTCCAGGGATCTGTTTCCGTGCTGATCTTCACGCGGCCGGCGGACTTCCTCGGTCACCTGAAGTCGTACGTGAGAGAAAACGACGGCGTTGTGATTCTGAAACTGGCCGGAGGATTGTGCATTCTGATGTTCTGCTTGGAGTGGGTGGTGCTTACGTTGGCGTTTTTTCTGAATTATTATGCGTATGTGGAGAGGAAGGGGATGAATGGAAGTAACGGTGGTTATGGAATGAAGGGCGGGAAAGTTCAAGATGATGATGATTTGAAGAGTTGGCCATGGCCGTTCCAGGTGTAATTAGGAATTTACAGTATTTTGCTGATAAATATTTTATTTAATTTATTATTTGTATTAAGTGTATTAAGGAGTGTATTTGTTTCTGTTATTAGCGATGGAGGATTATCGCTGTAATACCAGATTATTATTATTATTATAAATTGTTTGAAATTATCATTCATTTACTCGCAATTTCGTTTGTGTTGCTGAATTAAAAATTGAAATGGTTATTAATTCAGTATCAAATCAAAACAAAAGGATTTTGAATGATCATGTTAAAGACCACAAAATGAATTAATTTAACTATTTGATGGAGGTTTTCAAAAAAAAAACAAAACTATTTGACAGCACTAGGATTAGTATTCGTTTGATTTCTCTGGAATTTTTAAGAAGATATTGAGAGTTCTTTTCAATTTTATTAAAGATAAGAAAAGATAATGTGTGATATATAAAATGTAAATAAATGAGAATTTGTAAGGTTCTCTCAGATTTATTTATTTTTTGTGAAGGAAAAAAAGATAAAAAATCACTTATTGCGTATACTGACCAGATTGCGTATAGCTCTACTATTTTTACATCAGGTGACCAGATTAAATGAGAATTTGTAAGGTTCTCTCAATCACTTATGAGGAAAAAAAGAAAAGGATTACTACTGACCAGATTGAGTATAGCTCTCTACTTTGACTCCATAGGTCATTAACACACAAACCACCTTTATTTTAAGACATACTCCTCCTATATTATTATCCTAAAAACTTGTTGTTAACCCTTGTACAAATTGAGGATGGGCAGGTTCAAGAACTGAACAGAAGTTACAAAACCTCATTTTACTTGATAATGAATGAGTTGAGATTAAAAGGTTTTTTTCAGAGAAACAAACTCATCTACACCCATATAGGCATAGCAATGGCATCAATCTATTCAAAATCAAGTTTCTCCAACTCAAGATTCTTGATCCATGCCGCAACTTGTTTCATGTGATGTGGCATAAAAAACGCCTTTTAGCATATATATAATATGCATATGCATTATGTAACGCAAAAACTATGGAAACCTGCAAAAGTAACATCACGCCGGCCACAATCGCATGCAAAACTTTCCGATTCAATCACTTGAAACAAAAGAGTAGTATGATAAATAGCAAAGAAAAGATCGATGGATCTGGTCAGTTCCGACATCGATATCAAGCGTTCCACTACATTCAGCACATAAAACAAAGAAAATCAAACATTACATTGGCTTTCTTTCTCAACTCCAATCAGGTGAAGAAGAAGAAAACGACGATGTTGCCCCCCGATTGATCTTCTCATCTAGCTTCAAGACAACCTTCAAGTCATCACTTCTCTGCCATATACCCAGCTGAAGGGAATCGGCGATCCCTGCTTTGCTCGTGCCTGAGCCCTCTCATCCAACCTTCTAATTCTCGGAGGCAAATTGCACACGTAGTCCTGAGCTTTACGTCCCTCGCCTGAAAGCCCCGTCAGTTTCTCCACCTCCCACCTCGCCACTAAAAATTCCAAGATATCAGCATAGTCCTTGGCGGTGTAAACTCCGAGACGTTGTGCTACAGACGAGAAGTTCTCGAAGAGATTGTCGTCTGTCCCGTCGTACATCAGGTGAGCTGGCATCGATATTTTCTTCCTCATCATGTCCGCAAGAGCAAGTACTGTGCCATCGGGATCAATCTCAAACAGCTTTTCAGCAATTTTTGTGTAGGCTGTCTCGTGGCGTTTCTCATCTGCAGCAATGATTCCACAAACCTGCGCCAATTTTAGGTCGCCATTTTCCTTGGCGAGACGAGCAGTGTTCCCGTGAGAGATGAAGGTTGCCCTCTCCTGAAACGAGGTGTAGATGAATCCGAGGTATGGGTTGTTGTCCGTGCGTGGATCCTGTCAGGTGGAAACGAGTAAAAATAGTTAACTCTAAATCCGACCCAGAGTCCGTTTCGCTGAGCTTATAAGATCGTTAAAACAGCTTATAACATGTTAAGAAGCTTATATGCTCTCAAAAAGTGTTTGGTAAAATAATATTTTCAACAGCTTATAAGATCTTAAAATAAGTCTTTACAGCTTATAAATTCCAAAAAAAAGGTTCTAACACCCCAACTTATATTTCTACAATCTCTTAAGCTATACTTAAACAAAAGATTTAAAGAAAAAAATAAAGGAGTGAAGGTTGAATCTTACCATTCCTGAACCGATAAGGTATTGTATTGTTTTCTCGATTTGCCTCATGTCAACACGTCCCGAAAGGTAAAGATACTTGTTGAGAAGGTCGCCATGGCGATTCTCTTCAGCAGTCCAAGCCCTAGTCCAAATAGCCCAAGGAGTGAGGCTTGCACCCGTCTCGTCTCTGACTCCATCTAGGGTGTTGAGCATCGTCTGATAAGTTGGAAGAGCTTCCTCTGTAATCATGTCTCCCACCAACACAACAAAATAGTCATCAGGAAGTTCTTTGGATCGTTTCCTAAGATCACTGACCTCCTCCTCGAAGCTTTCTGAAGCCGGATCAGGAAGAAAATCACTTGGTTGCCAACACTTCTCCACGGGTTTTAGGAGC
Organism: Galeopsis tetrahit; assembly: GCA_963675135.1. Classification (NCBI taxonomy): domain Eukaryota; kingdom Viridiplantae; phylum Streptophyta; class Magnoliopsida; order Lamiales; family Lamiaceae; genus Galeopsis; species Galeopsis tetrahit. The sequence goes on from OY776121.1 coordinate 86,418,662, forward strand.
GGGAGGATCGTCTCTTCAGCCCAACCGTTCAGCGAGGTAAAGATCTCACGCTTTTCCGGTGGCAACGGAAGGGTAACTTGACTAGTAACTTCGCGTGGGGGAGCGAACACACGTTTAACTTTTTCGGCACCTCTGCATTGAAAGCAATACAATTGAAATTAATGATACAGGATTCTTTCAATTTGTATACTAGCCATATCAATTTGTTTGGAAATTCAAAGATGAATGAGAACAGAATTATTTGGTAACCAAATTATCGATGTCAGTTAAGCAGAGGAATGCATTTATATGTGCTAGTGTTTCTCATTTTTCCTAATCCCATAGATAGCCTGCCATGGAAGGACCTTGGAAATTAAGCAAATCTCCAGCAACAGCCAAAATTTAAAAATGCAACGTCGCAAGATTTTAGATTTTTCAAAGTTATTATAGCTGAAAACGGAATTAGTAAACTTAAAATCCCATCAGGGCATGTTTGTAGTTCAATGTAAACTTGTCTGTAGGCATAATCAAATATTTTCACTTCGAACAACTCATAAAATGTCAAAATAAAATCATAGCCCATACACATACAGAGATAGGACAAAGTTTAAAAACAAAGTAATATTGGTGGGAAGATAACAAAAGGACAACACAAGTGAAGAAAGAGGACAAAATTGTTGACAACAGCCTTTCTGTATATAACTAAACAAACAAAAAGAAAAAGTCTAGGATTTAGGTAAAATAATGGTGAAAGACTATTCAGACAAAGTTTCCAACCAAACTCATTTAAGCCCAGAAGAAAGAAATGAAGAGAAATTAAGCACCCATCCCTTCACCTATTCCACCTAGATTTCATCAATTAAACATAAGAAACAGAAAATATATTAAATGCAACAATTTGGCCCTCAATATTTACAAGTGGAACTGAAAGAAAAATACTTCTACTGAGGGCCACACTATGATTTACTAGGGTGGCATATTACTACATAGAGAAAAATACACAGTGGGAGTAGGATACTATTATTGAAGAAAAATGATAAACAATTTTCAAACAACCTATTGAATAGTCAGATATTAATTAAAAAGTGACCCAGCCGTGTTTAATATTTAACTAGGAGCATCTCCTTTGCTGGCAAGTCAAAAAAAGACACACTGCAAGATCACACATGCATCATAACACAAATCAACTAATCACTCCCCCCCACCCACCCACCCCACCCTCACACAAAAAAATGGAGGAAAAATACCAACCATTTCCCCCAAACAAAATAATAAAAAATAGACAGATACAGAGAACATAGATACAATCTAAAGGTAAAAACACAATAGTTTATGAAAAATCAGGGAATGAATCAATTAAATCAAATGAAATGAAAGCAATTTAGAATTAAGGAAATAGCAAGAAATTCAAAAACGAGTTGAAATTTTCAATTGAACTCTACATAACAAAAATTGAGAAAATTGAAGAACTGGAAAAGGAGGAATTGAACAGAAAACCCAATTCATTACCACCATGCAACAAGTATAGAACAGAGTACCACGAATCCAGATCAACAAACTACACACGAGAAATTAAAGCAAGCCTTATTCCTCCCCATTTCAGAAAAGAAAAAAAAAAGATTTTGATCTCAGATGCCCCCATTAAACAAATTCACAAAACCAAAAGGGGTAGAAATTGGGCAAACTTACACATGAACAGTTGAGGCCATGAAAACCCTGTGAGATCTGAAGCGAGAGCCAGGAAAAGGAGCCATTTTGTGGATACTGGGAGTGACGGTGAGTTTGAGTGCCATTGTTTCCACTAGATTATAGTGAATGATTGAAGATCTTTATTCAAATCAGTGAGAGCTAAGAAGGAACGAAATCACAGGCGAAGGGTGGAGAGTGAGAAACGCATTAAAAAAGGGTTGGGATAGGGGAGGAATGAACAAGGGTAAAACGTCTGGGGCTGATTAAATGCCAATGGCCGCCACCGACCACTCTAAGGGGGCGATGGTTCCTATGATAATACTAGTATGCTAAATTTGGGGCTGTTCATCAACGTACAATACCTCAATGCACGATCTGAAATTTTCAGCTTGTACCTTACTGTTTAAAAACCTTTTTTTTTCCCTTTTTTGATAAACTTTTATTTGATGATGGAACAATCTAGAAATGTTAATTACGAATATTCCCTAATATTTCTCTTATTTTATTTTACCAATTAACTTGAAAAAAATAAAAAAATTAGTGAGCAATTTTATTTTTTTTATTTTTTGTAATAAAGGTATTAAGATCATTTCATATGAAAATGGGTAAAAAGGAATTATTGAAAATAGTTTCATACATTAGAAGGATTTTACATTATAACGCAAATATGTTAGAAATTAAAATATACTGAAACTCAAATATTAATGTGAAAAATATTTAATATATGAGATTGTGTGACGTGAGACTGTGAGAGTCCGCATCCAACTTTCAACTCTTTAAATGCACAACAAACTCGATTTAATTTAGCATTAATATCTTCTTTTGTTTTCAACAATGAGCAAAATATGATTTCCCCTCCTAAATAAAGCATGGATAACTTACAAAAAAAAAAAAAAAAAAATTTGAAGCGGGTTTAGGTGATTTAGATATATTCTAATTATTGAATTACAAATTCTTAGATTTTAAATAATTTAAACATATTTTAATAGTTGAATTAAATTCTTAATCCATCAAATTAGAATAAAATCAAAATCATAATCATGATTCAATTTATATTTTTCAATTCTTAATACCGTTAAATAAAAATCAAAACCTGCACATCCCTATATATATTTGCAAATTTATTTTATTTTTATACTAAAAGAGTGGTAAACACTGTTCAGGAAAAAATGCGTACCAAATAAACTCCATCCTCATAAAAAATACTCCACTCCGTATCAACTGAATAAAGACCATTCAAAATAATTTGTTTAGCAACCAGAATAAACTCAGAAGTATATTAATTTCAAACTAAACTATAATACCTCCTTATGCACATGCCATCAGAGGACACCATATTCAAAAAGATGCCAAAACTATCAAACAGTTGGAAACATGATCCCTAATTACATATGCAATAGGCAAGCATCAAAAGAAGAATAAACATTCCAACAATCATCAATCTGCGTTTGAGAAATCCGGCTGTGGAATACTAATATCTGCACGTTTCACCAACGCAGGCTGTGGAGACAATTCAGTTGAGTTCGGAGTCATCTTGCCAGATGGAGGCAAGCATCTTTTCGAGAAGAACGACGCAATGCTCTTTCTCTTCCTGCTGTTATTTTCTGCATTTGGAGAGGATAACTTCTTGTAAAAGAACCAAAGGAGTTAATAATTCAGAGATTTTACCAACAAAATGAATCAATACCTGGTGTTACAGAGAGACCATGCTTGCTCAGAATTTCTTTTTTCACCTGAATCATCAGTGTTTACAAGATCAGGAATTGGATAATAGCAGTTACTGAAGAAGGTGATATAAACTAGAAGTTTATACAAATAATGAGTTGAGTAAAACAATTATTAATTACCTGCCAACGATTTTCAGTGAATTCAGATATTTCACGCACTTTACGACTTAACTGGGACTTTGGGAGAGCCGGAAACGCATTATGCAGAGATTCCACAATTTTTGCAATGCCATGTTGACATGAATTGATGATTGATATCTGCAAAAATAAGTCAATATGTAACTTAACAATTGTACACAAACTGGAGATCCTGAAGCATACACATTATGCTAAAATGAATAACTTACAATCTGAGGTAAGTCTGAATCATGTATAACAGCAACAGTTGCTGCAGGTGTTGTACTTGCCTTTGTAGAAGAAGCTTCTAAACCATCACTTGCCTCATCATTATGAACAGATATTTCAATGTTTGGGTAATCAGGGAAAGGACAAATACAAAGAGATTGCAAGCACATTTTTTCAAGCTTCTCGATCCCAGACAGATCTTCAGCTGGTAACAATGTGGTTTTTTCATGCCTAAGGTTCATTATGATCAGGGGCATATTCTTTTTTAAAGCATGCTCGGTCAAATTGTTAAGATATTTCTGTTTCCGAAGAAGGGAACAGAATTCTTCACTCTGCACTTGCTTTTCGGGGACTGATGAATTTCTCATTTCATGAACTGATTCATCAGTTTCCATATCATCATCAGCCTCTACTCCCTGCACAAGATTATGAAATTCTGAGCAACTGTATGTTCTTGAGATAAAATGAAGAAATAAGATATGAAAAGCACCTCATTTTCGGAGAGATACCCATCTGGAACAAAAAATCCATCTTCACTTTCATCTTCATCATCAACTTTTGAGAGCTCTTCAATACTTTCATCCTCATCATCTTTATCACAATCTGAGAGGCTTTCACCAGGATCTACCTGCTCAATCCAAATTTCAGTTGTGTGCATCTTAATGACAACAATTGTACTAAATAACTAGCATACTTTCATACCTCTTCCCACTCCTCATCGCTGTCAATCTCATAGTCAATTTCTGGATCCTTTGTAAAAGGGTGATGTGGTTTAACAACTTGACTGGAGAAACAGAAATGCAAGTAATCAGGGGGTTTCAGTATTACAAAAACATGAAAATCTTACAAGTACAATGAATAATGCAATCTTACCTTTTCCTGGGCCATACACCATAAAATGCAGGCCTGTGGCTCTTATCAAACTGCAACAGCTGTAATCTCTGTGTTCTTTTTTGACAATCCATGTTTATCTGAGATGGCCTATTTTCAATATTGTGGTCAATCAATCCATCCACAGCCTTCTCTATAACTGTGTCCTCATTGCAGGTCGTTTCACCACCAGTAGTAAGCTTGATTTCCTTTACCAGCTCAATCTTAGGCTTCTGACGAATGCCCCAATGGGAATTCCTCTTCGAACGAATCAAACGCCCAATGCTGTGCCATGAATTTAAGTGTGATCTGCAAAAGATAACAAAAAGGTAAATAAATGAATAAAATAAGACCACTATGATAAACTGAATTATGCATTGAGATTAACAAAAAAGTGGGAGAAGGTACAGGAACCCAACCTCCAAATAGCTTCTTCCTCAAGTCCAACTTTTTGGGCCAAAACAGAATCCATAATTGCAGTGATTGTTTCAGATTTTTGCTCAACCAGGTTGGAAGATGGCGAAGATGTGGTTACTTTGTTCAAAGAAGTATTCTGTTGAGAAGAATTTTTATTCCTTTTAAGGAACTGCTCCATCAATGATGCTTGTTTCTTGACAGCATGTTGCTTTTTTAATTCGGCTTCTTCTTTGGCCTTACGTTTTATTTCTTTCTCAGCTTCCTCTTGCTGTCTTTTGAGCAGTTTCTGCATTTCATTCTCTTCTTTCTCACGACGCTTCTCCTCCTTCTGTGACTCTTCATACAACCGCCTTTGCTCTTTTTCCTGCAAGCATCTAATTAGTTCAGTTATAGATGTGGAACAGTGAATAAATTGGATATATACATAAAATAAGTAAATCAATCAAATTCAAGTTAAGACCCAAACAACTAAGTACATCAAACACAAACAGATAAATGGTTGCATTTGTACATACACTTTGCAACATTTTCTTCTGAGTTTCCCTATCCATCTTCTTCCTTTCTTTCTCCTTTTCTCGTTTGTCTTTCTCCATTTGCTTGATTAACTGTTTTTCTTCTTTCATGGCTTCTTTCTCAGCCCTTCACAATCAAAATTTTGATAAGCCATTATCTCAAAAGAATCAAACATAAATAACTCATCAAACATACATACATTTCTGCACCACTTTTCTGTGACATGCTCTCCATTAACAACCGGATATCTGCCTCATTTAGAACTTTTCCAAGCTTTTCCGAAGCTTTTATCAAAGCTTGCGTGCTGTTTGGATGGTCCTCTGACTTTTCAAGAGCATTAATCATTGCTGGCATATATCAAATCGATGAGTTTATAACGAGCAAACTTTAAAAAACAATATATACTAAAAAGCCAGTATCTGAAAATGATAAGCCCCCTTCCACAGTATTCAAGTTAATCCTTGGGAATAGATGAATGGAGGATTTGAATTGTCACATGGAAGCAGATTCAATGATTTTGTGCATCAAGAATGAGTATGAACAAAATACATAGGTTTTGACAGGTTGAGAAGCAACATGCTCTCACCAGGACAACGGAAAGACAGGCTAAAGAACTAGGGATACTTTTGGTACCAGTTATCAAACATAACTTGTATATCAGCGCACCTTAGTTCTTAAAATTATTTGTCAACTTAAAATAAATATATCCACTTCAAAGTCAACCAAAGTGCCAACAATTTAAACAGTCAATTGAATGATCAACTGATAAAAAAGGAGGATTTACATTGAAAACTCAATTTGTCATCTAAAAGATGTAAACCAGACTTCAAGGCTTTTCAGAAAAGAAGTCAAATCAGTTAATCGGAAACATGGGACATAAATCCCCACCAATCATGTGTATAAAAACCCAGTCACTCTACATAGGACACATTCAAAGTAGAGCAATCACGGCTTACCTAAAACAGTTTCAATCCTTTCATGGATCTTTTTCCGGACAGTACGGCGAACTTTAGCAGATAGACGCAGCAATTTTGGCATCAACTTCAAATCTCTTGTCTGCAATACAAAATTAAAAAAATATGCAATAAGGACAGACTGCCATCACCCAAAGGGGTAACAAAAGAAAAATAAATGTTACATCATGATAAAAGAACAAATAGTATAACAAAGAAAATAGTTATAAAAATGTATGAGGTATAGACACAGGGCCATAAAATCTCTGCAAATAAACAGAACTTTTTAAATTGAAAACATTTGTTCTGAAAGAATGGAAAGCTAACTTTACCTTCATAAAAGTATCCTAAGCCAGTGAGTATTATAACAACTAAATTCATCAACAAATAAGCTCCTTAAAAATTAAAATATGTGGTAAATGACTTAAAAAGAAATATGAACACACTATATAATTATCACATTTCATTGCTACAAAATAACTCAAGAACACACCTAAATGAACTCCATAATTTGGACGGTTCTAATAAAAGAGGTGTAACAGTTGATTGTTTTGTCCATTCAATCTAATGAATAGCCATAGCTTTCAACAAGATTCATTACCACACTAGAGTGAAAATTTAATTCATTACCACATCTACCATATTGGCACCAGATCAAGAATCAAAATAAGATATCACTGCCGATAAATAGAAAACTTAATTCCAAAAACTATACAATTCAATCAACAAGCCTACATAATGAAGTCAACAAATTAAAACAAATACTAACAAAAAAGTAAATTAATCAATCTATTGATAATATACCTCCCAACACCAAAGAGCAGAATCAGAGTCATCTTCCAAGGGATCCGCCTCAGCATTAGTCACGCCATAACACAATCTTTGCCCAATCATGAGCACTGTGCTCTTCACACTTGCCCTAGTAATGCTTTCACCATTTCCCATTCTACCGGTGACTTTCAAATAAATCTCATCCACCAGTTTTGAAAAAGGAAGGTCACTCTCTTCCATTAAGCACGCAATCACACAATTCAGAGTAGCAGAAGAACACCCCAGTTTCTCCACATTTTCCAGAAATGCCCCTCTGTTTTCCGATGCTAAATCCTTACAGAATTTAATAAGATTGTTAATCTCATTGCGGAATGTATCGATTTTTGCCTGTTTTTCTTCTGGGCTTCCAGTGTACACACTTGGATCCAATCTCTTTCGTTTCGTGTTGACTTTCAACGGCTGCTCAACTTCCGCCATCGCTCAATATACAATAAATCAACCTTTCTCCAAAAATGAAGGAGACCCAGAGGATGAACCCACACAAAAATCTCGATTTTCTCCAAAACGATTGAGCAAAACTATAAAGAAGAACCCAGATCGAAAAAAAATCGGCTTCAATCTAATAGAGAGAAAATCAAGCCTCGAAAAGGAGGGAATGAATAGGAAATGGTAGACACTTCTCTTTTTGAGAAATCTGAACGCGAAATCACACTGGAACAGGTACCTAAATTTTCAGAAATAAACTGAAGTATAGAAAACAAATCTGTGGAAATTCTTTGAAAAACGAAGAAATGTCTAGGGTTTCACTATCCCCTTCTCTGTAATTATCGTGTGCTTCACACAACTCAGAAAATTAATTTCTGGTGACGTTTCGACTTCGCGGTGAATATTTTACGATTATATAATTTGAATCCCGCCAGTGAAACGAAATGTTGGCGGTAATACATTTTGTTTGGCGCTTAAATCGCCTGTGTTTTAATGTCCGCCATTTTTTCAAATTTCGATGCATCTTTTTTCCTTTTCAAGAGAGATGCACTTTATTTCTACACTAATTTTATTCTATTTCCATTTAATATACACAGTATGTAATAAAAATAACAAAATACAGTATCTACTAAAAATAAATAGTTTGTATATAAAAAAAAATCGTGCATAATCTCAAAAACAAATTTAATTTTTTTAACTAGTCACCTAAATTAATATTTTAAATTTAAATGTTTAGCGTGAATTTAGCCTAACTTTATTTAGCTCGACTAATTTATATACTCCGTACATAGTAGTTTTTTATGTGTAAATTCTTTATGGGCAGCACTTATGTGCAATATTTCACGTGAAATATTAGTCTATTTAAGGAAGGATCCAAAATTCGCGGATCTGTAGCGGGTTTGACCGGTCAAACGAATATTTCCTTAAAAATCGCGCAAAAGTCGCGCGCAGGAGGCTAACAGGATAACGGGTTTCAGATCTGTGTTACTATAAAGGTAATTATATGTTACTGCAAGACCAAATATGTGTTACTGTAAGTACAAATAACACATAAATTAACTTTTCACATGATATATTAATACAATCAATTTAAGGAAGGATAAAATAGAAAAATGTACTCTTAATCCGTATTACTATAAATACAATTATATGTTACTGTACTGACAAATATGTGTTACTGTAAAGACAAGTAACACACAATTGGTTTTTGAGTAACACATATTTGATCTTAAAGTAACACAGAAAAATGTGTTACTATATAAATACAAGTGTATTACTTTATTGAGAAAGATGTGTTACTGTATAAATAAAACGTCATTATTTAGAGTGAATGAGATACACACATTAAAAAGACGAAGAACAATAATTAAAAACACGAAAAACACAACCATACTAAATAGTTTATCGATCCTTACAATTACAAAGACATAACTGTCAACAATTAATTGGAATAAATCTGTGTGATATTATTATTGATTTTTTCTCATTCAAGAATTTATTCAAAAAATAAATACTCCGTAATAATTTCTCGCCCAGATCAGAAATCTGAATACAATAGAATTTATGAAGGTTTTTTTTTTTAATGGAAGCAGCGCTGCACAACACGTGAGAGAATTTGAATAGAATTTTTGAAGTTTTTTTTTAATGGAAGCAGCCTGCACATCGCAGAAGAGAAGAGAAGAAAGAAGAAAGCTGCGCAGAAGGAGGAAGAAAGAAGAACCGGTTACCGGATAAAAATAAAAGAGTAGGTCAAATTGCACCATAAGACTATTGTGAAATATTATATATAAGTTTTTGGCATTCTTTATGATTATAAGAAAAATATGTTTAATCAAGTCCACATGATGTCCATTGAATCAAAAGTTTTTTTTTTTTTTGACAAGAAAAAAAAAAGCTTCATCTATTTGGGCCTACACTCTGAATTGCAAAGCCCTAAATCATTTTCTCCCTTTCTTCACCAAAAGTTGGGCAAGGCTATATACCCCTCCAGACTTGTTAAATATACCCCCTCCTTCATTTATTAATTAACTGTCATCATTGGTGACACTATCTCAAACCAACCCTTTAATATTATATTAATTTATCTCTCATCTACATATACAATTTACAATCCAACTCAATTTTAACTTTATCATACTTTATCAATGACACTAACCCAACCCAAAAATAATAATTACGGCGTATTTTTTAAATACATATTATATTATTAATTTTTACTATATTTTAATGTATAAATTGGTATATAAAAATTAATTGATATTCTAAATTTATAATTATAATAGGAATTTTTTTTATCACACACTTAAAATAAATAATGAACTCAATAACGAAATTAAAATTACAAGATTTGAAAATACGAAATTGAAAAGCAATAATAAGATCCAAAATTTGTTTAATCTTTTGGAAAATTTTAAGAGTTTAAAAAAAAAGGGATAATTTGAATCCATAATAGTAAATGTTATAAATATAAGAGGATAAAAGAGAGAATTTTAGTTTGTGTTTCAAAATAACTCGATATTGGACTCTATTTATAGAGAGAGAGAAAAATACGAATTTTGATATATATTTTTTTTTTATTTAATACATATTATCTTCAATATCTACAAATCTAATTATATCACAAAAAAAAAAAAAAAAATCACAACAACCAATAGAAATGAAACACTTGTCACATTATTCAACAATATAAACTCCGTAACCGCCCCAATGTCATGCAAAGGTTGAGCAGTTATTATTATTTTAATATTAAATTATTTGTCATCTAGCTATGACATTTACACCAATGTCACCAATGAGTGTAGTCTTAATTATACATATAAAATACCCAATTTTACCCTTTTATAAAATATTTATTGGATAGACACACCCCCTCAAAACCCTAAAAACCTAACCCTAGTTTATGCAGTCCAGCGTATGGACGGTGACGATTTGGGTGGGGTGAAGGAGGGCCGTCGCGTTGTTGCAAAAAGATTTTAAAAAAATAAAAAAACGGGCAAAGGGGACGATCGGGGGAAGGGGCTGGGTGCGATGGGCGGTTGGCCGACGGCGGCGATGGGGTCGATTGGTTGAAGGGGAAGATGAAGGGAGGAGAGAGGAGGAGGAAGAAGTGGGGAAAAAATGAAAGAATTAGGATTTCAGTGGGGGTACATTTATCATGGACAGTTTTGAGAGAAAATGACATGTTAGGTATTTTAGGGAAAATACATTTAACATAATTGATTTTGAGGGGTAGTGGTGTATTTAACAAGTATGGAGGGTGTAAACACAAATTCGTGAATTAAATATAAAATGCGAAAATGGTAAACAGTTTTATTTAATTTCGGATTAAAACCGAGTATTTGTGAGTTACAATCTCTAATTTTCTCCTCTAATTCTCTCTTCTTGAACTTCACTTGAATTTCTTGAGCTTTTGGAGTTAGATCCGCAGCCGAATCCTCTTCGATCTTGAATTTGAGATTTTATAACGTTAATCCAAAGGTTTAACACCATATTTTGGATTAAACGTTGAATTTAGGGACTTTTGTGATTAACATCGTTGAAGATCGTTCTTGAATTTGGGACTTTGTAACGTTAATTCAAGGGCTTAACGCCGTATTTTGGATTAAACGTTGGATTTCGGGACTTATTGGGACTTTATCGGGACCTTCGGGACTTTTTCGGGACGAACGCCGTTGAAGATCCACGAAGCACCTCCTCCTTGAAGAAACGCCGAATCGAAGAGGCTTAGCACCTTGATCTCCGCTCGAACACTACTTCTCGCCGCTTTGCACGAAGAACGCCTTGAAGAAACGCCGAATCGAAGGGGCTTAGCACCTTGATCTCCACTCGAACGCTGCTTCTCGTCGCTTTGCACGAAGAACGCCTTTGAAGCTCCTCCGCTTGCTGAAGAACACTCTAAAATCTCTACAGAGAAATTTAGAGCCTTGAATGCTTCTGATTTGTTGATTTTCAAATGAATAAAATGAGGTATCTATTTATAGGTGTAGAACCTAGGGCTTCTTATGGGCCAAGGAGATATTTGTGCAAGTGGTTAGGGTTTAATTCAAATTTTGAATTACTCGGGCTAAGAATACCCTATTTGGGCTCAATTTGGTTTGTTGGACTTTAGAGGCCCGTATTTGAATTATTGGACTTTGGAGGCCCAAATTGAACTTCACTTAATTTATTGGGCTTTAGAGGCCCAAACCAGTTAAAGGGACTGATAAAATTTAGGTGTCTACAAATTGCCCCCTCGCATTTCGTTCACGAGAACGTTTGTCTTTGATGTGGACGAATTGCGAATTACTTTCGAATGATTTCCCACACGCGGGCCCATGAGTGACTATTCTTTAACTTTGATGGTTGTCGTACACAGTTTATACTCGTGCGTACCAGGAGTAATAAGCAGTTTAGGCTTGTGCGTTTATGGAGCATCAAGCAGTTTAGGCTCATGCGTTTATGGAGCATACTTGTTTTCTTTACGCGTAGTAGTGTTTCAAAAACTTTCCGTTCATGGGACCAATGTATACGCCGTCTTTAGAAATCAATTTGTATGCGTCATTTGCGTAATCTTCCTTCATTTGATTGTCTTCAACTGTGATGTGATTCACCGTTGTTACACTTTCTTCTAGCAAGATCTTCCCCTCTTTGGCTAGCTGCATAATTGTCTCTTTAAGTATAAAACAGTCTTGAGTTGGATGTCCTACCAATCGATGGTACTTGCAATATTTGGGGTCGTCCGTTCGCCCAGCCTCATCGGGTCGTTTCATTCGTGGTAGTTCAATGAGATCATTCTTGATCAAGTCATCGAAAATTTCGGGGATGTCTGAGTCTAGAAATGGATATTGCTTTCGTTGCAACTCCTTCAAACTCGTTTTCCTTTGCCCCCACTCTTGAGATAGCGGCCCTTCAAATCCACTTGTAGACATGCTCAACTCCATGTCATGAGCCTTAGTAGCCAAATCCTCGAATGATCTTGGTCGAATTGCTTGAAGGATATATGGAAGACCCCACTGCATTCCTTGGATGCACATCTCGATGGATGAAGCTTCAGTCAATCTATCCTTGCAATTTAGACTTAGATTTCTCCATCGATTTATGTAATCGATCACCGACTCTTCCTTTGATTGACGAGTGTTCGTCAATTCAAGCATGCTAACCGTTCTTCGAGTGCTGTAAAATCGTTTGAGAAATTCCTGTTCCATCTGCTCTCAACTGTCAATCGAGCTAACTTCCACATCGGTATACCAATCAAATGCATTGCCCTTTAAAGAGCGCACGAATTGCTTCACCAAATGATCTCCGTAAGTGCCGGCAATGTTGCAAGTATCCACGAAGTGAGCAATATGTTGTTTTGGATTACCCTTGCCATCGAACTGCTGCAACTTTGGAGGTTGATAACCAGCTGGCATCTTCAATCTGTCAATCCTCTTCGTGTAAGGCTTGATGTAGGTGAACGAAGACTTAGGACTTTCCTCGAACTTATCTTTGATCGCCCCGAGTATGATTTCTTTTAGCCGGTCAATGGGCACCAAACCATCGGGAGAAACTTGTAACTCCTTAAGAGTTGGGTGAATTTCCATCTGCTGACGTTCACCAGACGTCTCAACATCATGTCCTTCGACTTGCTTTCCCTCTGCACGACTTGACTGCCCGTTGTCTGCATTGCTCATCAGCTTAGCAATCTGAGCATCCTGTTTTTGGACATGTTTCGTGAGTCCTTCTATGGCTCTAGTCAAGCTTGTCAATTGCTTCTCAACAGTCGTAGTGTCTGTCGCCATTGCTGAGGCTGTGCTCGAATCTGACGAGCTTGCTGTGGAACGAGTAGGGGAACATGCTGGATTGTTCTCCTCATTCGCAGTGTTGGGTGGTGGACCCTCTGCAGTAGCCTTCTCTGTGACTACGTTCACGTCTTCAAAGTCAAGACCAGCTGATCCGGATGCGACACCTCTCTTGATCTTTGAGTTTAAGAATTTTGTTTATTTTATGTCTTTGAGATTTGTGGCTGGATTTTTTTGTGAATGTATAAATTAGTGTTGATTGAGTTGTATTTTGTGTAAATTATCATATTTTAGAATCAATTTAAAAATAAAATAAAAGTTGAGGGGAGTAAACTCTAAGAAGAGGGAAGAGGGGGGTGCAACTAGGCTTATATAGGTGCAACCGTGCAAAGCTTGCAAGCACAATTATTTAGAGCCCATTCTGCAAAGCAAAGCTTTCTAGCCCAGCCCAATTAGCTTTTACTGAATCGCTATAGCCCAAGACATGTTATATACTGTATATGAAGATAATTAAAATTGGTCAACGAGTCAAAAAATAAATGGTCAACTGTGTAAACATACTGCTAAGTCCCAATCTTTAGGTTTAGATTTATAATTTTTTTTATGAAAATGATTGAATTTATTATTTTAAGATTTATTTTATTGCACTTAGATTTATAATAATTTTCTACCTTAAATGTGAAAATTTAAATTTTTTAAAGCATATAAATTAGTTGTGATGTAGTATGTAATTGAAATTTGGTGTTTTGATATCAATTTTGTTTTAATTTTTAAAAAACATTTTGCTTTTTTTATTTTGTTTAATATTTTTTTTTAATGTAAGTATGAAATTATATATCTAATTATAAATAATTTTTAGGCAAAAACTTGTGTGAGACCGTCTCACGGATCTTTTTCTGTGAGACGGATCTCGTTTAACTTATATTTTAAAATTTTGAGTAGTATAATCCAGAATTTTTATTTGTAAAAAACTGATAATGTTTAAGTAAAAAATGATAATATTTTCAACAACAATAACTGTCACTTTTTGCTTAAACACTATCATTGTCACTTTTTGCTTAAACACTATCATTTTTATATGAGGGTTAAGGGAGATCCATCTCATAGATCTCATTTTGTGAGACGATATCATCCAAGATTAGCTCTAATTCCTAAGACCAACTGTTCTGGTGGTCAACTCGATTCTTTCAAATTGTTTATGTTGAGAAAAGTTTGATAAAATTAAAAAAGAAATTTAAAAGTGAATATTCCATTAATGTATCAATTTGCCACCAAGTATTGGAGGTCTATTCAGTGCAACTTGCAACCCTACTAACATAGTAACATTATTACTAAATACGTACGAAATTAGTTGTGTTTAAATTTAGTAATTTTAAATATGACTATAAGTGTTCAAAAATAAAATAAAAAATATAAGTCTATTTATGTATTTTATCGAATCACTAATTAAATTAAGTTTTGAATTGATTTCAAATCAATATCACTATTCTACAAATGACACGTTAGTGAATCAGATTTGATTTTTGAATTGATCTTAAAAATATTTGGATCGACTCGTGGTGTAGAATTTGATCTCAAGTGAATATATGTTTTATAGAAAGTGCTTTATTTTTCCTTTTATGTGAATGGCCAGGTTTGGTCTTGAATTTCACTATCAAAAAACAAATAATAAAAAGCAACCACCACACCCCTCCTCGTGTTTTCTTTACTGCCTTCTTTGTCGAACAGGATGCCAACTATGCCGCAAGTCAGTTAATTATCCGTCCCGTTTTACTTAAAACTAGCATCGTGTTTTAATTAAAGTTAATGTCGTATTTCATGTATTTGTAATTGTTTTATATAGTCTAGTTTTAGTAACCGGTACGTTTCAGCTAAAGTTAGTGTTTTTTAATTTGTATGTCCAAAAATTATGATAAAAATTCATAGGGATAACAATTTATACTGAATTCGTGGTGATCCGTCCCGACCCGCCTCGATCGAGGCGTTTTTTTTTTGGTTTCGGTTCTCAATCGGCCCGAAATATATTATGTGCATATTTTTTATTTATTTATTTATGTATATCTCTCTCTATATTCATTGTGTATGTATATATCTCTCTATATATACAAATATTGTTACGATTATTTATGTTTCGTTCTTTTAAATTATTTTTAAAATATAAAAAATTCGATTTTCAGTTCGGGAAACTCAGATACCGTTTGGGACGGGAATGGGAATTTAAAATTTTTTCTGTCGAGGTTCGGGAACAAAAATTCCTCGTCAGGGGCCGGAGGAAGCATAAATCGACCCCGCACCCGTTGCCACTCCTAAAAATTCAGACGAATGGAGAGAGAAATAAACAAGGGACAAAATAAAAGTGCATAGGTTTAAATGTTTTGTATAATTAATAAAAAAAAAATGTTTTGTATAATCATGTCAAGTGGTAAAATTGGTTTTTATTTTATTTTGGGAAATGGATATTCGAAGAAAGTGGTAATAGAATCTTGATTTTATGTATGTATGTATATATATTCTTCCTTTTCTGAATGAATTGCCAAGTGCATCAATGTATATTCACATTCATTTTTTGAGGCAGGCACACCAGTATATGGACACACGATAATTTATCTATTCTAGGATATGATGTGTGTACTGTAATGCACAGTCCATATGTATTTTTTAATCAATATGGAAAAAATAAATGAACAACTTTCGAAATGAACGAACGAAGTGAGTAATAATAATATATTACAACACACTTTTAATTTGACATAAAATTTTCAATTTGTACTTTTTTTCCATCTCCATCTAAATATAATTATTGTTCACGAATTACCATTATTCACCCTTTTCCATCTTCATCTCTGTCTTTTTTCAATTTGCAGTTTGATTCACTGGTCACATTTTCAGTCTAATTTAATCCTATGCGACTGCCGGAGCCGCCACATATATGAGTGGCAATAGGGCGGGCCGGACCAGTTTATGCCTCCCTCGGCCCCGACCCCGATGGGGAATTTTTTTTAATTCCCATCCCCGTCTCGACCATATCAGGTATCCTCGACCTCAACTCGAAAAACGTATTATTATTTTTATGTTTTAATAATTATTATATCTCTCTAAAAAAAATTATTATGTCATTGAAAATCAATTATATTATAAAATAATTTAAAAGAACAAAGTATAAATAATCGAAACAATATTTGAATATATAGAGATATATATACATATATAATTAAAAAATGCAAACATTATATTTCGAAGAGGGATCGGGGCACGGGGCATATAAATACCGTTGCCATCCCGTCCCCGATTTAAAGTTTTTCGATTTACCCTGAAACAAAAAAATAGATTAAAAAAATATACATATTCCCCGATCAAGACAGAACGGATCACCACAAATTCGGTATAAATTTTCATCTCAAGACACATTAGTTCCCCGTAGATGTCAGATTTAAAATCCATCTTTTAAAATAAAATTAAGTGAAATTAATTGGCGTTGATTAATATGTGGTTTGTTGGTGTGTTTATGAAAGAATGCAGCAAATTGTAAATGCGTGAAAATGATTCAAATAATTTTTAAAATTAATGCTGCAAAATGTGTATTTTTCTTCAATTCTTGGTTGGTTGTTTGAAGAAATCTGGGGAGCCTAGTTTTATGCATGACTTTTCTTTTTTTAAGATAATTGTTTTGGGGGCTGCGCGACTTGTATACTGTATAAAGAAAAAAAAGTCATGTGAGTAGGATTAAGTTAGGCTGTAAAATTTAAATTGTAAAAATAAATAAAAATAGGTTGTATTAATAAACAAGTGTATGTAATAAAGTGAATGTATTGGTAAAAATCAAATATAATTCATAATCATATTACTTTTATCTCATTCAAGATAAGCTTCATGTGTATTTTTCTTTTTGAAGGAATTAATGTACGTATATTAAAAATCTATTCAATTTATACAGATTTTAGCTCTGACTTTAAGGTGGACGATGAAATCAGTCCTTCAAATTAATCGATTTTAATCTGAATATCGAGACTTAAAATAAGCTTATATAACTATAACTTTAATAAATATTTTAATAATTAATTTTAAGGGTAAATTTGAAAAGAAAAATTACAATAGAAAGTAGAAAACATCTAATTTGTAAAGAAATTGAAAATTCATAACAATCATTTATTAACCATGGAAAAGCTAGGAGTATTACATAGCAACAAAACCAAAGTAAAGTAAACATAACATACATGTTTTTGCCATAACATGACATTATTAAAGTAATTGTTGAAATATTTAATTTGACGACCCTCACTTTTGTAGAGTGAAGAGAGGGAATCGTCAAATGCTAGGGTTCAACGAATTACACTAGATCGGTAATAAAAGGATAAAAAGACATAATACGGAGTAACTCGTTATTCTTTTACTATTTTTTATAATAATAATAATTTAAAAATGTTCATCTCATCCTTCTTCCGCCAACACCACTCTCCCTTTGGCAATTAAAATAAACTGCAGCAACCGGAGATCCAAGATTATAAAGCTCAGCAAAAGTTTTAGTGTTGAAATTTTGACGCCACTGCGGAGCGTATACTGTTTGTTGACCCAATTGACGGAACAACACGAACACGACACGGTGTATTCCAATCGATGGTTGTGGACTCTCGTAGCACATAATCTCTCGCCCTAAAATACACTATTTAATTAATGATATACATGAGAATTTAAAAAAATACGACGTGGCATTCAAAAGGTGATTTTGGGCACTTTTTTTTTTAGTAGTTGGAAATGGGAAACGGCCATGTCTACATCAAGAATGATGGAAAAGGTCTATCAAAGTTTTGGAAACGATATAGGGGTCCATATTATGACAAATTTATTCAAGAAAAATATAATTAAAGCTTTTAATAAAATAAAAATTAACTTACGTAAATTAAAATATTAATTAAATTAAAATTAATAAATATTATATATGTATCTAAAAATTTCACAATACATACTAACATATGAATATCTATATAAATAAAATATATCGTATACTCTCATGAAAATTCTAAATATTTTCATAAAATACCGTATATTTAAATAATTAAAAAAATTAATTGTGAAAAGTATCATTAATTGATATATTAATATTTACGCATGCACCATCTATAAGGTACTCACCAGAGCTTGTCCCAGTGGATGCTGGTATATCAGTTACCAACCTGCATCACACGCCATATTTTGAAATGTGTAGTACTGATTAATTAATTAATAGTAGTATATATGTTCAACATCAATTAATATTAATCTATAAATTAATTGTCTAATTTCTACAAAATGATAAATTAGCAAGAACATATATATGCACCAGTGTAAGTATTCTTTAAGGGTAGGATTACTCGGGCTCGGGGCATCAGGATCCACCATTAGCTGCAAACATTTATCAAATAAATTAGTCCAAATCATATATATTCACACATATATAGATAGACAAATTTTAATAAAATCGATGATCATAAATTATTAAAGAATCTTAAGTTCGTTCTTAAGTTTTAAGTCCGGGTATCTGACTCAAAGAGCAACTAATTTTGGAGTTAATCCTGGTCATCGTCTACTAGCGGGGCTCTAATTGAAACCAGAATACTAGCGGGGCTCTAATTGAAACCAGAAAATGAATTGTTTGCCTTCATAAACTGTATGCACCTTTAACTGCTTTAAAAAATTATTTGCACCTTTGAGATAAACATATTTTTAAGTTTAAAATGACTTTGTCCCTTCGATAGTTGGTCATTTGCTTTTGACACAGGTATTAAAGAATATACTACATTATAAGTGTAGTTGGGTATATTAAATGTGACGAAAAAAGAAAATGTGCAACTTTCGATGAAAATAGTAAAATGAATAATTGTGGAAGCGACGGAGGGAGTATTACCAAAGTGTAGAAGTTAGTACGATCGTGGTCTCCAATCTCAATCGTAGGATGGTTGAGGACATGAGAAGGCCTGAGGTCACAACCATTGTAGACTGGCTTGTTGTTGTAATGAACTCTAAGATCTACGGATTTTGTAAATGGATTCAACACATCTCCTATTATCCCTCCTATAACAAGAGAGTCTCTATGAGCCATGAATGATTATATAAATTCAATGCTACACAACTTATGAATTTATAGAACTCAAACGATAAGAAGATTCTGACTTCGATCATTTTTTTTGTACTACTATTTACTTTTGTTTGTGGGGACTCGAGAATCCACATCCAATCTTATGTTTCTTACTAGTTCCTTCTGATTCCTTTTTTTTTCTCCTTTTTTAAATGAACATAAAAGGTTTGTAATAACCTACCCTAATGTTAAGTCATATGATTGAATAACATCTTATGTTTCATTCTTTTAAATACAGGTAAATTATTTCCTTTTTTGTAACTTGGAAATTAAGGGGGGAAAAAATATACTCGAAGTGTTGATTGAATGTTATATATAAACCCAATGAAGGTTAATTAATTACGTTTGATTTCTTTTGAGTAGTAGTAATAGAACAATCAATTTTTTTTTTTTTTTTAGTATAAACATGATATTTATTAATAGAACTGTACTTTTATTGATAAATATCTGGTTTTTATTTTGAGAATTTATTTATCGTATTATTATGTTTCAATTTTAATCAAATGATCGAGTTTAATAAAAAAGAAAGGCTTATTTATGTATTAACTATTGGGCCAGGCCGCATTCATTTTTAAGATGACTTGCTAATAAGTAACATGGGCCAAATGATGTTGGCTGTGCGTATAAGAGTGGGCCGTGACATGGGCTTAGCCCAATAACATTTTTCAAACATATCCAAAAGTTTTTGAAATAACAAAGTCTCATCATTTGCTCAATAAATATTCATCGTTTTATTAACATATTACCCACCAATAATAGTTCATAATCATTTTGGCAATACTCAAAATTTTATTCCTCGCTCTTGCTAAATCCAACATTCAAACAAAAACAAACTTTACAAATCCAAATGCACGTACAAAAACATAACCATACACACATATTATAAAAATCTATATGTCGCAACATCGAATACGTATCTATCAAGCGCGATCTGCCGATAAGACCCCATCAGAATCGCATGTAACACGTGTCCATCATCCAACAAATGTAACAAAAGATGTTACACCATTCAGATTACGATAAGTTCATGTCAAGTATTTGTGAAAGAGGGACTCGAATTTTTCCATCTCCTTTGGTGGCAATGCAACCAAAACATTGACATTATTGCTTCCAACTCTTCCTATATCGGAAAACAACAATATAATATCCTTTCTATGACGTACCAAAGGGCAACTATACCTAGGTTTTTCCCATGGGTACACAATCTTATCAAAACCCTAATCTCCACCACGAGGATATCAAGAAATCCCCATTTGGAAACCCTTTGTAAATTTCACCCCAATCGATGGCCGACTGGACGTACTCATCGATCATTCTTGCCGACCCCTCCGACACCTTTGCCACCGCCTTGAAGAACGGCTCGCCCTCTAGTTTGAAGCACTTTGCTGATGCGTACGCGCAACACTGCGTTGCCGCAATAGGAAGCCGGCAACGCCGGCTTCAGCCTGGATCGGATGTCCACCGCGTAAAGTACGGTGGACTCCCGGTCCCTATTTCCCTCCACGTCGAGTGAGAGGGCCTTGCACCGCCAGATGTGGGCGGCGACAACGTTGAAGCCGGTGATCTTCACGGCGGTGGCGTCGGTGGCTTCCGCCTTGGCCTTGAGGGAGTTGATGTGATTGGAGGTTAGGCTGAAGATTTTGAAGGCTTATTCCATCAAATAAAACATGTGTGAGGTTTATCTCAAATCTCCTAGACTAGACGAGTGCGACTCGTCTGGTACAGATTAGGTAGATTCTACTCTACTACTGTACTCGTCTGTTGGGCAGATCAGTCGAGGTACTTAGTCGATAGAAGTCTTCTGAAGGACTCAGTTGTTGGGCGTATCAGCTGGTGGGGTCAGACAAGTTAACTCAGACCAAATCAGATGAGTTGGAGGAGTCCAAACAGATGAGATGGGTGTTGCGAAGGACAAGACGAGTTGGGAAGACCAGACAAGTAGAGGTCTGACCAGACTAGTTGAGTTCTGTTAGCAGGGTTAATTTTTGGCTAAGTATGGAGTCGTCTTGTTTGCGAAACAAGTGAAGGGCAAGGAGGTCAATTCAGATTGGGTCACGCGAGAAGTGTGAGTTTGTTAAATGGTTGTAACAGAATCCACGTGGCAATCCTCACACGTTCCATGCACGCTGCAATCATCCTTGGCAGCCTATAAATACCCCATTGCTTGTATTGTAAATCTTTGACGCGTACGAGCATTCGTTTTGAGAGTTGAGAGTTCACGAGCGAAGTGAGGATAAATCCCTTTCCGAGTGATGAGTGTTTGTAAACATCTCTTGAACTAATCAAATTGAAGTCGTGTGTCCAGTGGATGTAGATCACATTGATCGAACCACTTAAATCTTCTTGTGCTCTGTTTTTTTGTTTTCGTTTATATTTGTGAATTGCCATGCTTTCGTTGGATTGATTTGTGGCCGATTATTTTGCTTGTGATTGGAGACGTCTAATCGAAGTTGAATTATCATTGACAATCGTAACAATTGGCGCCGTCTGTGGGAATCGGAAACGAGAGGAATCGATTGTCAACCATTAATCAATTGCCAGATCGAAGATGGAGAATTCGACCAAGTATAATATTGAGAAGTTCTCAGGCACGGGTGACTTTGAGATGTGGAGAGTCAAGATGCAGGCTCTCCTAGAACAGCAAGGCTTGTTCGACGTGCTCGAAGAGTCTACAGCCCCAACCGAGGAATCTGCCTCCGCTGTTGCTGAAAGGAGCAAGATGCTCAGGAAAGCTCGAAGCACTATTCTTCTCTGCCTTGGTGATAAGGTTCTGAGAGAGGTGGCTAAAGAGAAATCCGCGAAAGAGGTCTGGGACAAGCTAGGTAAACTTTACATGGTTAAAACCTTAGCTAACCGTCTCTATTCGAAACAGAAGCTGTATGCCTTCCGAATGGTGGATGACAAACCCATTCCGGATCAGCTTGATGAGTTCAATAGAATTCTTGATGATCTAGAGAATTTAGATGTCAAGTTAGAGGAAGAGGATAAGGCTCTGATTCTATTGAGTGCTCTCCCTAAGTCCTTTGAAATCTTAAAGGATACCATCTTGTATGGTAGGAAGGAAAGTATTACATTAGAGGATGTAATGCTGGCTGTCAAGTCCAAGCTGCTGCACAACAAGACGTCTCAAGCAGACAAGGTCAGTAGCGGAGAAGGATTGGCAATCAGAGGTGGCCAGAAGCGATCTGGTGCCAAGAAGGGGTCTAGTCAACCCAAAGGAGCTGATAAGGGAAAATCAGTTGTGTCCAATCAAGGTGATGCAGTGTGCTACCATTGCAACAAGCCTGGGCACTATAAGAATGCTTGTCACAAATACTAGCAGTTCTTGAGGAAATCTGGTGCCAATACCTCTAATGACAAGAATCAAGCTAATCAGACTCAAGTTGAGAAGGAGCAAGAAGGCTACGAGTCTGCTCAAGCACTAACCATCACATCCTCTACAGAACAGCAAGCATGGATCCTTGATTCAGGGTGTTCTTTCCATATGACTCCAAGACGAGATTGGTTTCATGACTTCAAGCAACAGAAGGGCGGTTCTGTTCTGCTTGGGAATGATCACACTTGCAAAGTTGTTGGAGAAGGTAGTGTTCACCTGAAGATGTTCGATGGGGTAGTAAGAATACTCAAGAGTGTTAGGTACGTACCTGAACTCAATAGAATTTTGATCTCACTTGGGATGCTCGATTCTATGGGCTATAAATTCCAGTCGGCTGATGGAGAGCTCAGTGTGTCAAAAGGGGAGCTGACTGTCCTGAAAGGCGAGAGAAGGAGTGATCTCTACTTTCTTAAGGGAGAAACAGTAGCTGGTAGATCAGATGTAGCGGAGGTGCAAGACAACTCGATGTTGTGGCACAAAAGACTAGCTCACGTAGGCGAGAAGGGCCTAGTAGAGTTGTCTAAGCAAGGTCTACTTGGCAAAGACAAGATCACTCAACTCGACTTGTGTGAGTCTTGTATTCTTGGTAAGTCCAAGAGACTTAAGTTTGGTAAGGGTGTTCACTCTACCAATGGGATCATGGATTATGTCCATTCTGATCTATGGGGGCCAGCGAGGAATCAGACGAGGTCTGGTGGAAAATACTTCTTGTCTATCATAGACGACTACTCAAGAAAAGTGTGGGTGTCTATTCTGAAATCGAAGTCAGAAGCATTTGAGAAATTCAAGGAATGGCTCATTGAATGTGAAAATGTCACAGGCAAGACTCTCAAACATTTGAGAACTGATAATGGTCTGGAGTACCTATCAGACGAGTTCAATGCGTTCTGCAAATCGAAAGGAATAGTACGACATAGGACTGTGCCAGGGACCCCTCAGCAAAACGGAGTAGCTGAGAGGATGAACCAGACACTACTTGAGAGAGTCAGGTGTATGTTGAACAGTTCTTGTCTGCCGAAGGTGTTTTGGGGAGAGGCTGTGTCTACTGCAACCTATCTGATAAACATAAGTCCTTCCTCGGCTGTGCAATACAAAACCCCAGAGGAGTTGTGGTCTGGACGTGCAGCCGATTACAATCATTTGAAGGTATTTGGATGTCAAGCTTATGCTCATGTCAAGCAGGATAAGCTTGAGCCTCGAGCATTGCGATGCGTGTTTGTTGGGTATCCTTCTGGCGTGAAAGGATACAGGTTATGGTGCCTCGAAGCTGGGATGCAAAAGTGCATAATCAGTAGAGATGTGACGTTTGATGAGAGTCGGATGCCTCTATCAGAACAGACTAGTACGAGTACTAGTGCAGCTGATAACCAACCAGACGAGACACAAGTCGAGGTGGAGCAAGTTGACTCCACAAGACCAGTTGGAGATGATATTGATCCAGATGAGGAGGGCGATCCTCAAAGTGAGAATGATCTTCAACATTATCAGCTGGCACGGGACAGAACCAGACGAGAAGTCCACCCACCTCAGAGGTATGGACAAGCTGACATAGTCTCATTTGCATTATGTGCAGCTCTTGAGGTGGAGTCTCTGGAGCCGAAGTCTTATTCAGAAGCCATCAGCTGCCACGACAAGGAGAAGTGGATAGTTGCTATGGAGGAGGAGCTGCTTTCTTTGAACAAGAACCAGACATGGGAGATTGTTCAAAGGCCCAAGAACAAGAAGTTGGTTGGGTGTAAGTGGATCTATAAAAAGAAGGTGGAGGCTCAGAGGGGTGGCAGACTTAGATACAAGGCGAGGCTTGTAGCTAAGGGATTTACACAGAAAGAAGGTATCGATTTCAATGAAATCTTCTCACCTGTTGTGAAGCATTGTAGCATCAGAATCTTGTTAGCTATGGTCGCTCAATATGAATTGGAGCTACATCAGATGGATGTGACCACAGCTTTCTTACATGGATCTTTAGACGAGAGGATCTACATGAAGCTACCAGAAGGGTTGGACATAGAAGAAGGGGAAGACAAGGTCTGTCTATTGAAAAAGTCCCTCTATGGCCTCAAACAAAGCCCTCGACAATGGTACTTGAGATTTGATGAGTACATTTGCTCAGTTGGTTTTACAAGGAGCTTGTACGACAGCTGTGTCTATTTCAGACGGGTTGGGACTACTATTACCTATCTTCTGTTGTATGTTGATGACATGTTAATAGCAGGCGAGTCCATTGACAGTGTTAATCAAGTTAAGGAGATCCTCAAACAGGAGTTTGAGATGAAAGATCTTGGTGACGCAAAAGTGATTCTTGGGATGGAGATCAGTAGACTAGACGGGTCTATTCTGCTGAGTCAGCCTACTTATCTTCAGAAGGTGTTAGAGAGGTTCATAATGCATAAGGCTAAAACTGTCTCTACTCTTATTGGCCAACATCATCGTTTGTCCAATCAGATGAGTCCCAGGAACAGCCAAGACAGAACTCAGATGAGCAAGATACCTTATGCCAGTGCTGTAGGGAGTTTGATGTATGCTATGGTGTGTTGTAGACCAGACTTGACTCATGCTATGAGTGTGATCAGCAGATATATGAGTGATCCAGGCTTAAGCCATTGGGAAACGGTTAAGTGGGTTATGAGATATGTTCTGGGATCAGCACAGACGGGTCTGAAATTTCAGAAGATGCCAAGTGAGGGGGATGCACTTGTGGGATACGTGGATGCAGATTACGCAGCCAATGTTGACACTCGAAAGTCCTTAACAGGATATGTGTTCACTCTATTTGGTACGGCAGTGTCGTGGAGGTCTATTCATCAATCCGTAGTTGCATTGTCTACTACTGAAGAGGAGTACGTGGCCTTGACTGAGGCAGTTAAGGAAAGCATGTGGCTGAAAGGGATTCTTAAGGAATCTGGTTTATCTCAGAACAGTGTGACTGTCTTCTGTGATAATCAAAGCGCAATTCATCTCGCAAAGCATCAGGGGTATCATGAACGAACCAAGCACATTGATGTGAAACTGTACTTTGTGAGAGACATTGTGGAGAAGGGGAGCGTCCAGGTGGTTAAGATAGCTACTGAGGAGAACCCTGCTGATGCATTTACTAAGGCGTTACCAAAGGAGAAGTTTGGTTTATGTCTTAGGTCAGTTGGTTTGCATTAGTGACCTCTGCGGAGAAGGCCACTAGTCTGGTGGCGGCAGATTAGTAGTGAAATCTGTCCTTTGAGAAGGATAGATCGGAGCTGTTTAGTTCAAGGTGGAGATTTTGAGCTAAAGGTGGAGAATTGTGAGGTTTATCTCAAATCTCCTAGACTAGACGAGTGCGACTCGTCTGGTACAGATCAGGTAGATTCTACTCTACTACTGTACTCGTCTGTTGGGCAGATCAGTCGAGGTACTTAGTCGATAGAAGTCTTCTGAAGGACTCAGCTGTTGGGCATATCAGCTGGTGGGGTCAGACAAGTTAACTCAGACCAGATCAGATGAGTTGGAGGAGTCCAAACAGATGAGATGGGTGTTGCGAAGGACAAGACGAGTTGGGAAGACCAGACAAGTAGAGGTCTGACCAGACTAGTTGAGTTCTGTTAGCAGGGTTAATTTTTGGCTAAGTATGGAGTCGTCTTGTTTGCGAAACAAGTGGAGGGCAAGGAGGACAATTCAGATTGGGTCACGCGAGAAGTGTGAGTTTGTTACATGGTTGTAACAGAATCCACGTGGCAATCCTCACACGTTCCATGCACGCTGCAATCATCCTTGGCAGCCTATAAATACCCCATTGCTTGTATTGTAAATCTTTGACGCGTACGAGCATTCGTTTTGAGAGTTGAGAGTTCACGAGCGAAGTGAGGATAAATCCCTTTCCGAGTGATGAGTGTTTGTAAACATCTCTTGAACTAATCAAATTGAAGTCGTGTGTCCAGTGGATGTAGATCACATTGATCGAACCACTTAAATCTTCTTGTGCTCTGTTTTTCTGTTTTCGTTTATATTTGTGAATTGCCATGCTTTCGTTGGATTGATTTGTGGCCGATTATTTTGCTTGTGATTGGAGACGTCTAATCGAAGTTGAATTATCATTGACAAAATCGTAACAACATGGTTTGTTGATAATCCCATTGCAAAGCTACCACATTTTTTAATGATGTTACCTACAAATTAATTAATTAACCAAACATTATCAATTAATTATTAAAATAGCTAGTTTGTTTCATAACAAAGGTAAAATTATGAATCTACGATTCTAGAGTTGGAAAATTATTTGAAGTGGTGTGTGGAGTGAATCAAGTCGATGATAATGTGTGACAAGTCATATGTCTAAGTTGTATAGCTATAATAATTTTTAGTCATTACATGTAGGATTGAAAATTGACTATATAGAGTACGATATGTGTCGGATTGAAAAAGACCACGCGGGGTTCAACTACTTGTGTTTTAAAGACTTCCAATAACTCTATCCATAATTTTTGAAAGGGTATTAAATAATAGACACTCTCTTCGTTCCAAAATTATTTGTACGGTTTAATCGGCACACTCTATACAAAAAGTGAATTTTGTGGTTGGTGATGTAAGATAAATGAGTGGTATTTTGGGTGATTTGATGATGTATAAATTGAATTTAATGAGTTGTAAAGTAAAATGTACGTAAAAAATGAGTGACAATTTTAAAAATAAAATGATGTTGAGTATTTCCATATTAAAAGTGTACAAATAATCTTGTGATGTCTTAATAAGAAAAATGTGCAAATAATCACGAAACGAAAAGAGTATAATTAATACAATTGACGTGATTGAGAGAGTATCCCCTTATATACTAATAAGAAGTTTAAATTGATGATGAGTCGTCTTGTGATTAATTTGACTTACGTGTCATTTTGTGGTTAATTTGGCTTATGTGTCATAATTTAAGGATGTCCTAATAAGGAAAATGTGCAAATAATCACGAGACGAAGGGAGTATAATTAATACAATTGACGTGATTGAAAGAGAACCCCCTTATGTACTAATAGGGAGTTTAAATTGATGATGGGTCATCTTGTGGTTAATTTGGCTTGTGTGTCATAATTTAAGGAGGTTGTTAATTTTAAAAAGTATGATGTGTAATTAAGTTATTTGTTAAGTAAGATATGATCGATAAACTATTTTAAAATATTATATTCCTATTAACTGTTGAATTTTCTTCCTAATTAATTAATTAATTATTTATTTATTTAAGGTGTTGTGGTTGATATGAAATTGTGAAATTTTTATTATATTAATATTGACTAATTAAATTATTTTTTATTTTATTTACTTAACTTTATTGTAGTATTCATTTTATTCTTTAGTTTGTTTATTTTTAAATGATTTAATGTACTTTTGAATAAAATACATACGATCTAAAATGTATTTTTATTGGTGTGTATTGAATTTTATTTTATAATTATTTTTATCTTATATCTCAATTAAAAATTTTATGTAATTATTTTAAATTTATAAGTTTAATGTATTTAAAAAATAAAGCTCGAAAATATATATGTAAAACTTATTATATAATTTTATACATATTTATTATATAAATAATTATATTATTTTACAAGATTAACAAATTTGTTATATATACACACTACTCCTATAATATATAATATAGAATCCCCTTATATACTAATAAGGAGTTTAAATTGATGATGTGTCATCTTGTGGTTAATTTGACTTATGTGTTATTTTGTGGTTAATTTAGCTTATGTGTCATAATTTAAGGAGGTTGTTAGTTTTATAAAGGGTTAATTGCAAATTAAATCACCACCTTTCGAACATTTGCAATTTAATCTAAACCTTAAAATAATTGCAAATAAATCACCAAGTTTAAATATTATTGCAAATTAGACTTCTTAGAAGTCTACTTTGTCTCTAAATCATATCTATGATATTTGGTTTGATTAAAAAATAATATTGTTTTATTAAGGTGTTGTTATGTCATTAAAAACTCTAAATTATGTTAGATCCGAACACAATTGAAATTGTAAAAAAGACTAAATTGCAACAATATTTAAAGTTTGTGATTTATTTGCGCGCAATTATGTTAAAGTTTAGATTAAATTATAAATGAGGGAAATGTTGTGATTTAATTAGCAATTAATCAAAATATTTATTTATATAAAGTGTTGTGTTTGATATTGAAGGGTAACTTACAATTTATTAAGAGTTATTTTATTTTTTATTTTTTTTAAAATTTTATAAATTTTTTAAAAGTTATTTTCATATTTATTAAATATTAAAAATTAAACGTCCTCATTTCGTCTGTTTCTCAACCCATTTTATTTGGAATTTATTTTATAAAATTATTTAATTATTTATAATATAAATATTTATTTTATTAACTTTCATGTGCTAATCTAGTTATAGAGATAAAAG
Organism: Galeopsis tetrahit; assembly: GCA_963675135.1. Lineage (NCBI taxonomy): Eukaryota > Viridiplantae > Streptophyta > Magnoliopsida > Lamiales > Lamiaceae > Galeopsis > Galeopsis tetrahit. Next base: position 86,448,037 of record OY776121.1, read on the forward strand.
TAAGATCAATAATTGTAAGAATATAAAAATAAAAAATATTTATAAAACGCTTAAAACGGCAATTTGTCGCATAAACGTTCTCCAGCGCAATGGCTAATTTTCACAACTGAACAGTTTTTGGCAAATTTGCCGCAACTGTTTAGTGACACAAATCTGCCTTAAAAAAAAAAAAGATTATATTTTTTTTAGTCCATTAAGTTAACAGGATTTTTTGAATTTAGTCCATCAAATTATCACCTTTTGAATTTAGTCCATTAAATTTCAATTTATTTTGATTTTAGTCCAGTTACCTACTATAGCAGGTTTAACAGGTCATTTTTTAACACACACCCCAAATGTTAAACACACCACACTAAAATTTAAAAATAATTTTTTATTACTATACACACCCCAATTCTTTCTTATTTAATAAATTTCAAAAAATAATTAAATTAAAAAAAATAAGAATTCAAATTAATATGAAAAATATAAATAAAACCTATAAAAAATCGACTGAATCTTAAAAAATTAAACAAAGTTAAAAAAGTTAATTAATTAAATTAGTTTTAAAGATTTAGTTGATTTTCTACGATTTTAAAATTTTATTTAGCCTTATTTCGACGTTTTTTAATTTATAGAAGTTAAAACGCAAATAAAACATTAATAAAATAATGGAGTTTTAAATTTTTTTTATTTTATTTCCTTTTTAAATATTTCTTTTATATTATATGAACCTACTAATACCCCATAAATATTATATACACTCCAAATGTTAAAACACAAAAATTTAAAAATCAAATACTATAGTTAAACAAAATCATAAACATATTTAATAAATTGTCAAAAATAATTTAATTAAAAAAGTAAGAATTCAAATTAATATGAAAAATATAAATAAAACCTATAAAAAATACCTAAATCTTCAAAATTTTAATAAACCTAAAAAAATAATTAATTTAATTAGTTTAAAAATTTTAGTTGATTTTTAATAGATTTAAAGATTTTTATTTAATTTAATAATATTTTCAAGTTGATTTTTTTAAATTTATCAAAATAGTAAAAAAATCAACTAAATCTTCAAAACTTATTAAATTAATTAATTTTTTTGCTTTGTTTAATTTTTGAAGATTTTTATGATTTTTTATATTAATTTGAATTCTTACTTTTTTTAATTTAATTATTTTTGGAAATTTATTAAATATGAAAGAATTGAGATGTGTGTAGTAATAAAAAATAATTTTTAAATTTTAGTGTGGTGTGTTTAACATTTGGGGTGTGTATAACATTTTGTGTGGTGTGTTTTAAAAAATGACCTGCTAAACCTGCTATAGCAGGTAACTTGACCAAAATCAAAATAAATCGAAATTTAATGGACTAAATTCAAAAAGTGGTAATCTGGTAGATTAAATTCAAAATTGTGGTAACTTAATGGACTAAAAAAAATATAATCCAAAAAAAAATGTGTATATAGATGTTAATCTCAATTGAAAATAAAAGCCACTGGATTTTTTATATTTGTAATATATTAATTTCTTGTTTTGGATTTATAAAATTGTGTAGATAAATAATTGTTTTTTTATGAAAATGATTTGATTTATTATTTTGAGCTTTACTTTATTGCATTTAGATTAGATTTATTATAATTTTATACCTTAAATGTGAAAATTAAAAAAAATTAAAGCATATAAATTAGTTTTTGATATTTTGAGACCAGTTTGTTTTAATTAAAAAAAAAACTGCTTTTTTTATAATGTTTAATTTAATTTTAAATGTGTGTATGTATGATACATTTGATAATAAATAAATATTTAATAAAAAGAAAATTCAAAGTGAATATTCCATTAATGGATCAATTTGCCACCAAGTGTTGTAGGTGGTGCATATTCATTGCAACTTGCAACCCTACTAGCATAACATTTACCACTAAATATATCAACACTCCGTTTCATAAAGTTTGTTACAATTTTAAATTTTGTTTAAAAAAATATTATTTTTCCTATTTTTAACAATAATCTTTTTAAACTATCTTTATTAATCTCTACAATATCTATTTTTATTAAAATATATTAATGATTTTTTTTTTTGAAAAAGTTAAAGAAAGATTGGAAAAGGAAAATGAAATAGAGAAGTATAAAAACTAACGAGGAATAAATGTGTCAAAAAAAATATTTATTAATTTTATACAAAATGAAAAATGCGATTTTTTTTATGAAACGGATGGAGTACGACACTAGTTCGGTTTAATTTGAGTAATTTTAAATATGAATATATGTATTTATCGAATATCTAATTAAATAAAGTTTTGAATTGATTTCAAATCAATATCACTATTCTACAAATGACACGTTAGTGAATCAGATTTGATTTTTGAATTGATCTTAAAAATATTTGGATCGACTCGTGGTGTAGAATTTGATCTCAAATGAATATATGTTTTTTAGAAAGTGCTTTATTTTTCCTTTTATGTGAATGGCCAGGTTTGGTCTTGAATTTCACTATCAAAAAACAAATAAATAAAGAGCAACCTATCTCCCCTCTCGTGTCTTAATTCTTTACTGCCTTCTTAGTCGAACATTATTTGTGGATGCCAACTATGCCGCATGTAAGTCAATGAGTGATTTTTTCGTTTTAGTTAAAATTAGTATCACGTTTTAAAGTTACTGTTACGAATTATTTATAATTATTTTTTAAAAAATACTGTAATACCGTTTAGCATTATTAATTTACACATTTTAATTTTTCACTTAAAATTATTATTACATTTCAGTTAAAAATAGTTTCATGTTTCTATCAGGTAACGGACGCATGTGACACTAATTTTTATTTCCGTTAAAACAGAAAAATATCCGTATTTAATTATGTCAGGTGTACTTACAGTCTTTTAGGCAACTAAGCTGCATCTTTTTTATTTATTTACTAAATATTAGTAACAGTTTTGTTATTCTTTACATCTTACTTATATTTGTATTATTATGATTTTACTATTTATAATATGAATGTATGTTTTAAATAATACTATTATTATTATTATTTTTATTTATATTGTTAAAAAATATTATATTATTATTATATGTTATTTACTATTTTTATAATTTGTTATTTTTGAGAAATAATGCTATTGTTAAAAAGCTATTATTATTCATATTGTTGTAAATTATATTAGTTGAATAGGTAAAACGGGATTGAAAGAAATGACTGCTAATATTATTTTTTGAATCTTCATTTCTTATTATATTATAAATAAATTCATGTTTTAACTATTCTACCATTCAGGACCTAAGGACTGAGAGATTAATTGGGTGGAACTATTGAAGTTATAGATTCGATTTACGTGAATTTCACTTCTCCCGTTACTTTTATATATTTTTTAATTTTTATGCTCAAAAGTTATGAATAACTTTTCACCCGAGCAGAGAGAGTAATAAAGAAGGGACAAAATAAAATTGTGGTGCATAGATTTAAAAGTTTTGTATAATCAAGTCAAGTGGTAAAATTGTGTTTTTATTTTATTTTGCCAAATGGATATTCGAAGAAAGTGGTAATGGAATCTTGATTTTATGTATGTATGTATATATATTCTTCTTTTTTTCAACGGCAATTGATAAGTGCATCAATATATGTATATTCATATTCATTTTTTGAGGCAGGCATACCCCAGTATATGGACACATGAGAATTTATCTATTCTATGTTCAATGCAATTTTATTTTTAATTACATATATTTTTTAAATGAAAAAAAAAAGTTCATAAAACATTATTTACAGTATATTATAGCATGATGTGAAAATTTATGTCAATTCCAGAGGAAGCCTATTTTCTGGAGTTGTAAATTATATAAGTTCGAACCCATTGTTCCCTAACATTGAATGGTACTTAGAGCCGATTACTGGCAGTCCGCCTACTAAAATTAAAATAAAATTTCAACTATTAAAAAACTATCAAGTGTAAATTGTTTAACATCATAATCTTGATTCATGAGATGCAAGCAAAAATGTCACCTTGGTGTGCTATAATTATGGCTAGCCCACATTTGGTTAGATCAATTAGCTTACTCATCTTAAATTAAATCACTTGTTCTATATTTTATTTTCCTTCCACACACTAATTACACTATTAACTATAATGCTCCTTTAGTTTCTTCGAAAATTCTTTATTTTATCATTTTGAGTGTCACATCGAAAGTTGCTATTTTATTTTTCAAAACTTACTATATCTCTCTACCTTTCTACTTACATATCTTTCTACATTTTCTATTTCATACCATTCTCTACCTTTTTTTTATAGCTTGATTTTCAGACCTGGCTGTCTTTATGAAATCTCTAGACCAGTTCGTCCCCATTGATGTTTACCTCCCTTCTTTGGAGACATACTTTCTTGGATTTATTGCATTTCTCGATCCTTTTGCTGAATCTTTGCCTGCACTGTTGTCTCCTACCTCGTCTGTGACTGACTTAGTTGGGCAAAGCGCTTCCGCACCAAGCTTTGTTGCGGCGTCCGTCCCATCGGCTGACCCCGCTCCCACGAGTTCAGTGTTTTTTCCAAACCGCATACACCCGTTTAAGAAGGGAGATTATTACACGATTTCGATTGATAATGCAACGCTACAGGCTGGTGTGAATGAATTCAAGGATGCTCCGATTGGTCGCTTACTCAGTCCTCGTGACAAAGCCCCGATCCCGTATGTTGATTTGTCGAAGAGGCTCGTCGAGATCTGGTCCCTTCAAGGGCGCCTGTCCGTGTTCCAATCGAAAAATAATTTGTTGTTCTCAAATTTCACTCTCTGGAATAGCGCAACATAATTTTCCGGAGAAGGGCTTGGCAGTTGGGCTCAAGTTCCATCCGACGTCAAATATGGTCTCCCAGTTTCAATCTGAATTAGGCCCCGACTTGGATGGCTCATGTTTGGGTACGCCTCGTCGACCTTCCGATTGAACTTGGCAGCCAACGGTTCTCTCGGCTGCAGCCTCGGCGGTTTGCATGCTCGATAAGATGGATGCTCACACATCGGCTAAAACCATGGTACAATATGCATGCTAGAATCTTGATCGAGGTGGATATGAACAACCATTTTTTGAGTGACTGGTCCTAGAATGCGAGGATCGATTTGTGACGGTGGAAGTGAACAATTTCCGGAATTTTGCAGCCATTGTAAGGTGGTTGAACACATGTCTGCACGTTACTCTAAAGGACATGCCCGCCACCCTCCTCCTCGTGACGATCCCCGTGGTAAGATTCACCACATAAGACGGTAGAGGCCTTCCTTTTCGGACCTCCGGCCTCGACCGCCACCACAGGATCCCACCTCGGCTATAGAGTCGATCCGGTCCCAATAAGGAACTCCTTCTCGAGCCTCGACGCTCCCTACATGGATGAGCCCTCAGACATTTGTTTGGAGCCTGCGGTTGAGGCAGTCAGCAACACTCAGGATTTGGAGGCTGCTAAATCATTGAAGCCGCTGGCCAACGAAGCTCCTACCCCTGCTCGGGCGGCCTCGAACCGCTCCATAGATAAACTCATATGCCACAAGGTGCCTGGGGGAGCGTATCCCATCAACAAATCTCAGACAACGCCATCGTTGATTTCGAGAGTAGAGTTTGCGCGGATTGCACTGTCAGCTCATCGACCGAGCTCGACAATGATATGATCCGTGCCTCCAAGTTCAAGGACAGATGGGGCGATGTTTTTGATCCACCGTAGATCTTCACCCTGTCTCAAGTTCCTCATTTTGATCAGTTCTTTCAAACTCTTTAATCGTTTTACTTGGTAGGTGATTTTCAGGGGTGTACCAATATCGATGCACCCCGGCCGTTAATTCGACTTGTGAATTGAACTTATGACTTTTTATTTTTCTTTTTCCCTTTTATTGGTCTTTTTCCTATATCTATACTTCAACATTTCACTACACATATAATAATATATTATTTAATTAATGTGAAAAAATTAAAACGAACAACATTCGAAGGAACGGAGGAAGTAATAATAAAATAATACAACATCAATTTTGATTTGACATAAATCTTTCAATCCACCCCTTTTCCATCTCCATCTAAACAAAATTATAATTCACAAATTATCCTTATCCACTTTTTTTTTCCATCTTCATTCACGTACTATTCATCATCAATCCATCTCCAACCAAACGGCCTAAGAGTTAATAGCATATATTTTTTTTTTTACCATGGTTGTGATATTAATTTCAACATTTGTTTTATTTTTTGTAATTTGATAAACTTTGCAGTTTGATTCACCGATGGATTTTTCGCCGTTTCATATGGAGCGCGACAAAAGGCACATTAGTTCCATGATGTCAGATATCAAATAAAAAATCCTTCTTTTAAAATAAAATTAAGTGACGTTTTTTTCAACTTTTTTTTTTAATTTGCGTTGATTAATATGTGGTTACAGTGGTTTGTTCGTGTGTTTATGAAAGAATGCAGCAAATTGTAAATGCGTGAAAATGATTCAAAGATTTTTTTATATAATGCTGCAAAATTTGTATTTTTTCCCCTTCATTTCTCGGTTGTTTGTTTCTATGCATTTTTTTTATATATTTTTTAAAGATATATATATATATATATATATATATATATATTTAATTGTTTTAGGGGACTCGACTTGGATTTAAAGAAAAAAAAGCACGTGATTTATTTTTTAAAGTTTCTGCTTGCCTGGCGTCTCACGTGAATACGTGATAGAAATGGTGTCTTCGGCGGCCAAATAGGTGAAAAATTGATAGGTTAATTAAATTACAAAATAAAATAAAAATATGTTGTACTCCAGTAATTGATTAAAATTCATATATTTAATTTAATTAATAAAAAAATGCATAAATGTATGTGTATAAATAAAATATCATTCATAATCATATTACTCTTTCTCATTCAAAATAAGCATCGTTTAATGTACATATATTAAAAACATAATTAGTTTGCTTTAAGTAGCCGCGCAACGCTTTCACTAGACGTTGGGGTTGATCCTTCGAATTAGTAGATCTTTGTGACGAATGCCGAAATTTAAAAAATACAATTAGTTTACATTGAAGTGCAAGACATCTAATTTGTAAAAGAATTGAAAATTCAAAATGCCACTTATTAAGAACGGAAATGAGTATTATATATGCAACAAAACAAAAGTTAACATAATACGTACACATGCCTTTGCCCTGACATGTATTGACATTATTAGGGCATGTTTGCTTCATGGGTTGAAATAAGATGGATTAAGATGTGGTGGGAGACTAGATAAATCTAAAGGGGGCTAGATAAACCCAAATGGAGGCTAAATTGTCTAAACCCATGAAATCTACTCGAAGTACTTGGGCCTCCCCACTCTCATTGGGAAATCAAAGTCTCAAGTCTTCCGGATTACCGTGGATCGAGTGGTGAGTCGTTTAAAGGGTTGGAAGGAGAAATCACTCTCTAAGGCGGGGAGAGAAATTCTCCTAAAAACGGTTGCTCAAGCTATTCCCAATTATGCTATGAGTTGTTTCCTCTTTCCACAATCCCTTTGCGAGGAAATTGAAAGGGTAGTGGCAAAATTCTATTGGGGGGCCGGGCAACCGGGAAGGAACGGAGAATTCATTGGGCTAGTTGGGACAAAATCACCCGACCCAAGAGAGATGGGGGGCTGGGATTTCGAGAAATCTCCTTGTTGAACATGGCTATGGTGGCAAAACAGGTGTGGAGGTTGTCTCGCTCCACTGAATCTTTGGCAGCACGCATTCTACGAGCTAAATACTACCCCCGAGGATCCATTGAGACAGCAAACATAGGTTTCCAACCTAGCTTTCTTTGGTGTAGCCTCCTCAACTCAAGAGCCCTTATTCTTGCTGGAAGTGCCTGGAGAGTGGGGGACGGTAAACTGATCAGTTGTTACTCCGACCCATGGATTTGGAGGGGTGATTTCTCTACCCCTCAGCCCATCGATTCGCGCCCCCATAACTTCACTGTGGTGTCTGATTTCATTGATGAGACATCGGGCTCTTGGAACCGACAACGGATCATTAGCTGTTTCTCGGAAGAGGATGCCAATGCAATTTTAGCAATGCCACGCAGCAATAGGCTCATCGCAGACAAAAGAATTTGGAAGGAAACAAAGAATGGGATTTTTTCGGTTAAATCGGCTTACGACCTTGCTCTCACATTATTCTCAAAGAGGGGCCTTAATTTAGCGTCCAACAGCTGCCCAAATCCCCTATGGACCAAGCTTTGGAGACTCCAGATCCCACCAAGCACTCGACACTTCCTTTAGCGAGCCTGTAGCAACGCCCTTCCAACCAAGAACAACCTTGCGAAGCGGGGTATGCTCGGCTCCAGTGAATGCACAATCTGTGGTGAAGCCCTTGAGACAGTCGCTCACGTCCTTATCCACTGCCCCAACACAATTTGCACATGGGGATTCTCTCCTATCCGCCTTGACTTCCAAAATATCCGCCACAAATCCTTCAGGGAAGTCATGGGCGAGATGTTAGGGTCCTTACCTCCTGAAGGAGCGGTTGTCTTTGCAATCACAGCTTTTAATATTTGGGTGGGAAGAAACAAGTTTCTTTTTGAACAAAAATAACCGAGCCCATAAATTCAAGCACAGAGAGCCATAACCTTTGCCCACGAATGCCGGGACTCGATTAAGGGGACCCCCAATCATGAGGCGACCACACGGGAGTTTGTACACTGGTCCTCCCCACCCCTTGGAATGCTGAAGCTTAATACGGATGCGGCAAATTTTGGGGATGGAACTGCAGGTTTTGGTTTTGTTGCTCGGAACGCGGATGGAGAAGTCCTTATTTCTGGCAGTCGTTGAGAAGCCGCCAAAGGGGATAGCACCCTCCTCGAAGCTCTCGTTATGCGCTTTGCTCTTATCCGTTCAATGGAATGTGGTCTCGGCAACCTCCAGATCGAGTCGGATTCTGAAATCCTTATTAAAGCTATTATCGGCGAGAGTGTGGTCTGCTAGTACACTACGATGGTAATTGAGGACATCCAGGAAACGGCAAGACAAATCAACAACTACACGTTCATCTCGGTTAGGAGGGAAGCAAACAAAGCTGCTCATTGCTTAGCACACTTTTGTAACTACTCTAATCAGGAGGAAATTTGGATTGAAGAAGTCCCAAGATGTTGTATTTCTCTTATTATCGATGATGTAAGGCCTCGACCTACTCTTTCCACTTAATGAAATTTCATTTTCCCCGTAAAAAAAAAAAAAGGTTTATAAAAACCGGATCAAATTATAAACCCGAATTAAGGTGTTTAAAGTTATGAGAAACCAAACATGAAAGAAGATGGGTCTACATATCAAACCTATCGCTAAACCCCCCTAAACCCATGAAGCAAACATGCTCTTAAAGTAATCGTTGAAATATTTAATTTGACGATCCTCACTTTTGTGGAGAGAAGAGGGGGAATCGTCAAATACTATGGTTCAACGAATTATACTAGTTTGATAATAAAAGGATAAGAAGACACCACAACAGTTCGTTATTTGTTTACTACAATAATTTAAAAATATTCATCTTATTCTTCTTCCACCAACACTGCTTTCTATTTGACAGTTAAAAAAAATTGCAGCAACCGGAGATCCAAGATTATAAATCTCTGCAAAAGATGTAGTGCATAAATTTTAGCGCCATTGCGGAGCGTAAACTGTTTGAGGACCCAATTGTCGGAATAACAAGAAACAGGACACGGTGTATCCCAACCGATGGTCGTGGACTCTCATAGCACATAATCTCTTGCCCTGAAATACATTATTTAATTAATTAGCTATCAAATGTAATTAACTTATTCTCGAATTTCATTATACGTATACGTATATTAATTTTAAAAGTTTCACCAGACAGAATAACATGATAATTAAAAATATACGACGTGGCATTAAAAAGATAATTTTAGGCATTTTTTTTTGGAATTTTTTTTATTTTAGTCTAATAAGTTTGAGATATTACAAAATAAATTCTTTAAGTTTCAATTTTACAAAATACGTCATTTACCTTTCAATTTTAATCATTTTTTACATCAATTTTAATCCTTTATAATTAGAATTGACAAACTTAGTGCCACATATATTAAAAAATACCACATCACTATCTCTCCTCTATATATATTAAAAAAAAATAGAGTTAATTGTAAACACAAATTCGTGAATTAAATATAAAAACGCGAAAATGGTAAACAATTTTATTTCTTTCGGATTAAAACCGAGTATTTTTTGTGGGTTACAATCTCTAATTTTTCCTCTGATTCTCTCTTCTTGAACTTCTTGAATTTCTTAAGCACTTTTGGAACTTTTGGAGTTGGATCCGCAGCCGAATCCTATCCGATCTTGTATTTGGGGCTTTATAACGTTAATCCAAAGGTTTAGCACCGTATTTTTTGATTAAACGTTGAATTTAGGGACTTTTGTGATGAACGTCGTTGAAGATCGTTCTTAAACTTGGGACTTTGTAACGTTAATCCAAGGGCTTGACGCCGTATTTTGGATTAAACGTTGATTTACGGGATCTTTCGGGACTTATTCGGGACTTATCCGGGACTTTTTCGGGACGAACGTCGTTGAAGATCCACGAAGCACCTCCTCCTTGAAGAAACGCCGAATCGAAGGGGCTTAGCACCTTGATCTCCACTCGAACGCTACTTCTCGCCGCTTTGCACGAAGAACGCATTTGAAACGCCGAATCGAAGGGATTTAGCACCTTGATCTCCACTCGAACGCTGATTCTCGCCGCTTTGCACGAAGAACGTCTTTGAAGCTCCTCCGCATGCTGAAGAACACTCTAAAATCTCTGCAGAGAATTTTAGAGCCATGAATGCTTCTGCTTTCTTTTTTTGAAATGAATGAAATGAGGACTCTATTTATAGGGGTAGAACCTAGGGTTTCTTATAGGCCAGAGAGATATTTGTGCAAGTGGTTAGGGTAATTCAAATTTTGAATTGCTTGGGCTAAGAATACTCTATTTGGGCTCAATTTGGTTTGTTGGACTTTAGAGTCCCGTTTTCATTTATGGAACTTTAGAGGCCCGTCTTCATTTATCGGACGTTAGAGGCCCGTCTTGAATTTTAAATTAATTTATTGGGCTTTAGAGGCCCAAATCAATTGGAGGGACCAATTAAATTTAGGGATCAATCGGACTTTAGAACGTCGTGAACGTTTGACTCTGATGTGGACGAATTGCGAATTACTTTCAAATGATTTCTCACATGCGGGCCAGGAGTGACTATTCTTTAACTACTTTTGACAAAGTAGGGATTTAATTATTTAACCACTTAAAATGCCTTTAGTGGAGTAAGTTAACAGTTTAATCACATGTATTTACCTTTGGTGGTTGTCGTACACAGTTTATACTCGTGCGGACCAGGAGTAATAAACAGTTTAGTCTCATGCATCACGGAGTAACAAACAGTTTAAGCTCGTGCGTTCTTGGAGCAACAAGCAGTTTAGGCTCGTGCGTTTATGAAGCAACAAGCAGTTTAGGCTCATGCGTTTATGGAGCAACAAGCAGTTTAAGCTCGTTCATCATGGAGCAATAAATAGTTTAGGCTCGTGCATCATGGAGCAACAAGCAATTTAGACTCGTGCATTCTTGGAGCAACAAGCAGTTTAGGCTCATGCGTTTATGGAGCAACAAGCAGTTTAGGCTCATGCGTTTATGGAGCATACTTGTTTTCTTTACGCGTAGTAGCGTTTAAAAAACATTCCGTTCATGGGACCAATGTATACGTCGTCTTCAGAAATCAATTAGTAGGCGTCATTTGCGTAAACTTCCTTAACTTGATTGTCTTCAACTGTGACGTGATTCGTCGTTGTTTCAGTTTCTTCTAGCAAGATCTTCCCTTCTTTGGCTAGCCGCGTAATTTTCTCTTTAAGTATAAAACAGTCTTGGGTTGGATGTCCTACCAATCGATGGTACTTGCAATATTTGGGGTCGTCCTTTCGCCCAGCCTCATCGGGTCGTTTCATTTGTGGTAGTTCAATGAGATCATTCTTAATCAAGTCATCGAAAATTCCGGGGATGTCTGAGTCTAGAAATGGATATTGCTTTCGTTGCAACTCCTTCAAACTCGTTTTCCTTTGCCCCACTTTTGATATAGCGGCCCATCAAATCCACTTGTAGACATGCTCAACTCCATGTCATGAGCTTTAGTAGCCAAATCCTCTAATGATCTTGGTCGAATTGCTTGAAGGATATATCGAAGACCCCACTGCATTCCTTGGATGCACATCTCGATAGCTGAAGCTTCAGTCAATCTATCCTTGCAATTTAGACTTAAATTTCTCCATCGATTTATGTAATCGATCACTGGCTCTTCCTTTGATTGACAAGTGTTCGTCAATTCAAGCATGCTAACCGTTCTACGAGTGCTGTAAAATCGATTGAGAAATTCTTGTTCCATTTGCTCCCAACTTTCTATCGAACTGGCCTCCAAATCGATGTACCAATCGAATGCATTGCCCTTTAAAGAGCGCACAAATTGCTTCACCAAATGATCTCCATACGTGCCGGCATTGTTGCAGGTCTCCAAGAAGTGAGCAATATGCTGCTTTGGATTGCCCTTGCCATCGAACTGCTGCAACTTTGGAGGTTGATAACCATCTGGCATATTCAAACAGTCAATCCTCTTTGTGTAAGGTTTGTTGTAGGTGAATGAAGACTTGGGATTTTTCTCGAACTTATCTTTGATTGCCCCAAGTATAATTTCTTTCAGTCGGTCAACGGGCACCAAACCATCGGGAGAAATTTGTAACTCCTTAAGAGTTTGGTCAACTTCCATTGGCTGGCGTTCACCAGACGTCTCAGCATCATGCCCTTCTACTTGCTTTCCTTTGTCCGCATTGCTTATTAGTTTAGCAATCTGGGTATCCTGTTCTTGGACATGTTTTATGAGTTCTTCTATGGCTCGAGTTAAGCTTGCCAGTTGCTCCTCAACAGTCGTAGTGCCTGTCGCCATTGCTGAGACTGTACTTGAATCTGATGAGCTCGCTGTGGAACGAGTAGGGGAACAGGCTGGGTTTTTCTCTGTTCGTAATATTGGGTGATGGACTCTCTGCAGTAGCCTTCTCTGAAGAAGACGATGACTTCGAGCTTCTTGACATACTCCTCGTGACTACGTTCACGTCTTCAAAGTCAAGACCAGCTGATCCGGATGCAAAACCTCTCTTGATCTTAATCTTGATTGGTGTCATCGTTGAGACTTGATTTGCTTGAAGAGTAGAGATGAGAGGTAGAGACTGTCCCACCGGGCGTGCCAATTTGTAAACACAGATTAGTGAATTAAATATAAAAACGCGAAAATGGTAAACGATGTATTTAATTTCGGATTAAACCAATGAATGTTTGTGTGGGTTACAATCTCTAATTTTTCCTCTGATTCTCTCTTCTTGAATTTCTTGAGCACTTTTGGAATTTCTGGAGTTGGATCCGCAGCCGAATCCTATTTGATCTTGTATTTGGGGCTTTATAACGTTAATCCAAAGGTTTAGCACCGTATTTTTTGATTAAACGTTGAATTTAGGGACTTTTGTGATGAACGTCGTTGAAGATCGTTCTTAAACTTGGGACTTTGTAACGTTAATCCAAGGGCTTGACGCCGTATTTTGGATTAAACGTTGATTTACGGGATCTTTCGGGACTTATCGGGACTTTTTCGGGACTTTTCCGGGACGAACGCCGTTGAAGATCCACGAAGCACCTCCTCCTTGAAGAAACACCGAATCGAAGGGGCTTAGCACCTTGATCTCCACTCGAACGCTACTTCTCGCCGCTTTGCATGAAGAACGCCTTTGAAACGCCGAATCGAAGGGGCTTAGCACCTTGATCTCCACTCGAACGCTGCTTCTCGCCGCTTTGCACAAAGAACGTCTTTGAAGCTCCTTCGCTTGCTGAAGAACACTCCAAAATCTCTGCAGAGAATTTTAGAGCCTTGAATGCTTCTGCTTTCTTTTTTTTGAAATGAATGAAATGAGGCCTCTATTCATAGGGGTAGAACCTAGGGTTTCTTATGGGTCAGAGAGATATTTGTGCAAGTGGTTAGGGTTTAATTCAAATTTCGAATTGCTTGGGCTAAAAATACTCTATTTGGGCTCAATTTGGTTTGTTGGACTTTAGAGGCCCGTTTTCATTTATGGAACTTTAGAGGCCCGTCTTGAATTTTAAATTAATTTATTGGGCTTTAGAGGCCCAAATCAATTGGAGGGACCAATTAAATTTAGGTGTCTACACTAATAACACCAAAAAACACTCTATACACACTCCATAATTTTAAATACAAAAATAAATGTATATAAAATAACTAAATAAACCCTTACATAAATAAAGAGTAAAATAATTTTAAAAAATAACTTGAAGAAATCTGAAAAAATATGAAACAAAATAAATTTCACAAACGAAACCAAAGAGTGTTGCAGTTATGAATGATAGACGGTAATTATGTGAATCTTATTTTCCTCTATTAATTGAAACGTATAACTAAATTTATTGATAATATCATCATTTTATCAAATACTCATAATAAATAAATATATTTCAAATAAATTAATTAATTAGTTTGGAGTAGATGCAAATAATTTTTTATACACACCCACTCAAATGTTATACACACTCCATTAAAATTTAAAAATTAATTTTTATTACTAAACACACCTCAATTCTTTCCTAATTACCATTTATCCCTCAAAACAAATACAATTTTTTTTAAAAAAAACTAAAAATATAATTTAAAATTCAACTAAATCATTAAATCTATATATAAATTTTAAAAATTAATTAAAAAAATATTCAATAATACGAAAAAACTAAATAAAATTTAAAAATATTTTAAAAAATCAACTAAATATTTAAAAACATTTGAATGAAAAAATCAATTAAATTCCAAATAAAATCTAAAAATATTAAATAAATAAAATAAAATCTATATAAAATAATTAAATTAAAAATATCAATTAATGATTCAATTTTTTAAAAACTAAATAAAATAAAAAATGAAAGAAAAATCAACTTAATCAAAAATAAATATTAAGAAAATTAAATAAAAAATAAAATCTTACTTTTTTATTGATTTTTTTAATTTAATTTTTTTTTACGTTTTATAAAAAAAATTTCAATATTTTTAATTTTGTGTGATGATTTATTTTTTAATTTCAGATTCTATTTAATTTTCTAAGATTTTTTTCAAAAAAATTAATTAATTTATGTAAATGAATTATTTTTAAAATTTTAGTTAGTTTTTAAAAATACTTTTAAATTTTAATTACATTTTTATTCAGATTTTTTAAAATTATTTTACTCTTTATTTAGGTAAAGGTTAGTTATTTATTTTATATACATTTATTTTTGTATTTAGAATTATGGAGTATGTATAAAATATTTTGGGGTGTTATTAGTTCTATTTTTTTTTAATATATATATATAGAGGAGAGATAGTGATATGACATTTTTTAATATATGTGGCACCAAGTTTGTCAATTTTAATTCCTTCAAAACATAAAAGATTAAAATTAATGTGAAAAATGATTAATTTGAAATGTAAATGACTTATTTTGTAAAGTTGAAACTTAAAGAATTTATTTTAGAATATCTCAAATTTATAGGACTAAAATGAAATTTCCATTTTTTTTTTAGTAGTTAGAAATGGGAAACGGCCATGTCTACGTCAAGAATATTGAAAAGGGCCTAAAAGGGCCTATCAAAGTTTTGGAAACGATATAGTTAATAAATATGTATCTAAAATTCTGAGAATTTGAGTGGGATAGCTCAAGTGGTTAGATCACCACTACCTTAGATCCTGGTTCGAGTCATGGGGAGGGGAAAAAAAAGATGGGTATTTAATGTAATTCAAAAAAAATTCTGAGAATTTTAATTACAATACATATTAAAATTAAGTATTAGAATATGAATATCTATATAATTAAAATATATCTTATACTAATTCTAAATATTTTTATAATTTAAATAATTAAAAACACTAATTGTGAAAAGTATCATTGATATATTACTATTTTTAATTCCTTTAGTAGTATACAATTACTCACCAGAGCTTGTCCCAGTAGATACTGGTATATCAGTTACCAACCTGCATCACACCCATATTTTATAATGTGTATTAACTAATTAATTAATAACAAAATACTGTAGTATATATATTCAACATCAATATTAATCTGTAAACTATCTAATTTCTACAAAATGATAAATTAGGTTTAGTAAAAAAATATATGCACCAGTGTAAGTATTCTCTAAGAATAGGATTACTTGGACTCGGGGCATCAGGAACATTAGTCCAAATTATAGATTCACACACATATATATACAACTAATCTGGGGTACTTAATCTCATAGTCCACTAACGGGGCTCTAATTGAAACTAGAACATGACTTGTTTGCCCTCAGAAATTAATTGTATGCACCTTTCTATCCTAAAAAAATATTTATACCTTAGACATATTTTTAAGTTTCAAATCTACACCACCGGATCATCCAGGTGGAATATTAGATTCAAACTAATTGTTACCAATAGAAATAACTCTAACATATATATAATGACCCCGTCTCTTTGATAGTTGGTCATTTGCTACTAGTGAATAAATATGATAAAAAAGAAAAATATGCAACTTTTGATGAAAATAGTAAAATGAATAATTATGGTGGGGACGGAGGGAGTATTACCAAAGTGTAGAAGTTAGTACGATCGTTGCCTCCGATCTCAACGGTAGGATGGTTGAGGATATGAGAAGGCCTGAGGTCACAACTATTGTAGACTGACCTGAGGTCACAACCATCGTAGACTGGCCTGTTGTTGTAATGAATCATAAGATCTATGATCTTGTAAATGGATCCAACACATCTCCTATTATCCCTCCTATAACTAGAGAGTCTCTATTTGCCATGAAAGACAATGTTATAAATTCAATGCTACACAACTTATGAATTTATAGAACTCAAACGATAAGAAGATTCTGACTTCATTTTTTTTTGTTCTATTAACTTTTGCTTGTGGGGACTCAAGAATCCACATCCAATCTTATGTTTCTTACTAGTTCCTTCTGATTCCTTTTTTTTCTTTTTTAAATGAACATAAAATGTTTATAATAACTTACCCTAATGTTAAGTCATATGATTCAATAATATTCTTATGTTTCATTCTTTTTAATACAGGTAAATTATTGCCTTTTTTTGTAACTTGGAAATTAAGGGGATTTTTTTTTTTTGAGTGTTGATTGAATGTTATAAACCCAATGAAGGTTAATTAATTACATTTAATGGAACAATCTATTTGTTTCTCTTTTTTTATTTTGAAAATTTATTTATCGTTATTATGTTTCAATTTTAATGAAACGAGATTAATAAAAAAGAAAGGCTTATTTATGTATTAACTATTGGGCCGCATTCATTCTTAAAATGGCTTGCTAATAAGTAACATGGGCCAGTTGAGCGTATAAGAGTGGGCTATTACATGGGCTTAGCCCAAAATCATTTTTTCAAACGTATCCAAAAGTTTTTGAAATAACAATTAACAAAGTATCATCACTTGCTCAATAAATATTCATCGTTTTATTAACATATTACACACCAATAGTCGTTCATAATCATTTTGGCAATACTCAATTTATTCCACGCTCTTGCTAAATCATTGACTTGTGACTAAAAATCCAACATTCAAACTTTACAAATCCAAAATGCACGTACAAAAACATAACCATACACACATATTATAAAAATCTATGTCGCAACTTTGTATACGTATCTATCAAGCGCGATCTGCCAATAAGACCCCATCTGAATCGCATGTAACACGTGTCCATCATCCAGCAAATATAACAAAAGATGTTACACCATTCAGATCACGATAAATTCATGTCAAGTACTTGTGAAAGAGGGACTCGAATTTTTCCATCTCCTTTGGTGGCAATGCAACCAAAACATTGACACTATTGCTTCCAACTCCTCCTATATCGGGAAATAACAATATAATATCCTTTCTATGACGTACCAAAGGGCAACTATACCTAGGTTTTCCCCATGGGTACACAATCTCATCAAACCCTAATCTCCACCACGAGGATATCAAGAAGTCCCCATTTGGAAACCCTTTATAAATTTCACCCCAATCGATGGCCGACCGGACGTACTCGTCGGTCATTCGTGCCGACCCCTCCGCCACCTTTGCCACCGCCTTGAAAAACGGCTCGTCCTCTAGTTCGAAGCACTTTGCTGACGCGTAAGCGCTCAGCACTGCGTTTCCGCAGTATGAAGTCGGCAGAGCCGGCTTCAGCCTGGACCGGATGTCCACTGCGTAAAGCACAGTGGACTCCCGGTCCCTATTGCCCTCCACGTCGTGTGAGAGGGCCTTGCACCTCCAGATGTGGGCGGCAACGACGTTAAAGCCGGTGATCTTGACGGCGGCGTCGGTGGCTTCGGCCTTGGCCTTGTCCTTGAGGAAGTTGATGTGATTGGAGGTTAGGCTGAAGATTTTGAAGGTTAGGTCTTCTTGTTTGCAATCAAAGACCGGAGGAGTTTCTTCTTGGCCGATCGGAGTTTTGAGCTTGAGGAGCTCCGGGTGGGGGAAGGTGACCTGCGGCGGCGAACGGGCGGCGAGGAGGCGACGGTCGTTGCACGGAGGGATTGCTATAGGTTTTTCTTCAAAAGCTTGGGAAGCTAGGTTTTCTAAGAAGATTTTGCAGCTTATTCCATCGAATAAAGCATGGTTTGTTGATAATCCCATTGCAAAGCTACCACATTTGAATGATGTAACCTACATATTGATTAATTAACCAAAAATTATCAATTAATTATTAAAATAGTTGTTAATTTCATAACAAAGGTAAAATTATGAATCTATGATTAATCTAGAGTTGGAAATTAATTTTACACTGAATCGATGATAATGTGTGACAAAGTCATATGTCTAAAATTTATAGGTATAATAAATTTTAATCATAACATGTAGAATTGAAAAGACTATATAGGGTACGATAATTGTCGGATTGAAAAAGACCACGCGGGGTTCAACTACTTTTGTTTTAAACGCTTTAATTTCAAGTATTTAAAGTTTTTTCAATTAAATTAACCATTTAACAAGTGTACAATTTAGAAGGAATAACATGTATAAAAAATGGGATAGATGATTTCAACTGCTAATGATAACCTCAAGTACAAGTACGTGACACTCTCTACAGTTAAAATATTAAATTATACTTTCCCTTGTTCAATTTAAATCATTTTGGCTATTTACATTGTTTTCAATTTAAGTGTTGTTCTGTACTTTTCAATTCTAATTAATTAATTTGCTTTTTTTTTTTTTTAAAGCTTCAAACTTATTGAAAATAATTGATATAGTACTAAATTAATAATTTAGACAGTGACAGTTTTTAATGAGTATTGCAGAATTTCAAATTAAAGTAATTAATTAAATATATTATAAAAAATTAATAATTTTTTAAATGTGTGAATTTGATTTATAGTGACATATATTTTGAATGCAATTCAAACTCTACATTAACGCAAACACATTAAGTTACATTTATAATTGCAATTGAAAGGGTAGTTGACGGCAGGTCAAATAATTAACACTCTTTAATTCTACGATAACATTTACTGGTCTCCTAAAAAACACACATTTAATGGTAAGTATAGCTGTTTCTTAATTAATATTTCAATAGCTATATAGTTATAAATATACATATTTATTTTGTATGCACAAATAATCGAACTGAGCCTTATCGATCAAATTTTAAAAAATATAACAAAAACTAGATACTCTCCGTCCCAAAATTATGGTCACATTTTTCCTCCCTCTTCACATAGACACATAAACTTTCAAATATACGTACACTTATTAAAATGCTCTTAGATTGAAAAAAAATCTATTTTCTCTAACACATCACAATAATTTAAATAAACTAAATAGTAATTTTAACATTATACATACTCTTAAAAAAGAATGACACTATATTTTTTGAACAAAAATAAAATACGTGACCATAATTTTTGGGCAGAAGTATATAAGTAACCAAGTTATACAGCTTAAGCTCCATTAATCTTTTATTATATTAATGAACCTCATGAATCATGATTACGCCCCTATATATATGTTTGTTGATTAAAATGAAAATAATGCACATAATAGTATAATACACACATTAATAACTTAATTATGTATTGCGGACGTATTGATTTTAATTCCTTGAAGAAATTGATCTAGCCATCGTTTTTTCATGAAACTGATCGAGTATATTAAGAAAAAACATAGAAAGAAGCTTAAAAATGTCAACTAGTGCAATATTTTTGCCCCTGTATTCTCACATCAAATATATCATTTTTTTTATTTCACTATCTACATATATAACTGATACATCTAATGTTAAAATATTTATAATATCATGACGATACGCGTACCTGAATAACACAAAGTGGCTGATCATCAAACTTAGTGACGCCCTGAAGAATAAGTTGCATGAATCCTGGATTCGGATAAATCAAGTCCCCAATCTCATCCAGAGAATACTCGGTCGTGGCCACCACGAACCCGGCCCCAGCGGCCTTACACTCGACCTCCAGACGCCCCGTCTGCTCGTTGAGTTTCAACCGTCCGGCCAAGAAGTCATAGGGCACCATGACTTTTTGCAGTGCATTTTTGAGCCTGGTGATAGCAACTTCAGGGGGGAAATCTGGATTTGCAGGGAAGAAATGGAGTGTTTGGACATGGAAATTGAGGACTTGATCTATGTTTGAGAAGAAAAGCGACCTATTTTGGGGTTGTTGAGAAGGGTATATTAGGGTTGAATCTTGGATTACCACCTTTAGATCTTGGATGCTTGGTTCAGAGGGTGTTTGGAAGAGGGATCCCATGTTCAACAAGTTTTCTAGTTTCTATACTTGGTTGATTAATTTCAATTGTGTTATTTATAATTGGAAAAAGGGGGCTTAATTACTCCTCTTATTAACTTCAACACATTTTAGTTTTGAACCCCCCATTAACTTTCAAAATTTTAAAGTAGTACTATAATTTTTAATATTTTGACTTTTTAGTCCTACGACCGGTTGTAGGATGTCACATCCGGTTGAAAAACTGTCTTTGCCACGTGGACAAATCTGAAGACATGTATGCTACACTATTTGGTATAGCGGGTCGTGTGATAAAACAAGCAAAAAATATGTATTTTTCGGTTCTATTTTTCTGCTCCACTGATATTCCACCTTACTGAATTTTTAACACGCGTCGTTCCTAATATTATATTACGTTGACGTGGAACTATTTTCAACATTTAAAAGTCAATATAATCAAAATTAACATGTAGTAAAGTTAAAAACATAAAAAAATCATTTTACAATTAAATGGCAAAACTGAGAAGGGTATGAAAATTGTCAATTTTGATATATTTCCATCAGAACAGGTGATGGCACATGTAGGAACATTTATCATGCATAAGTGGTACGTACCAACCCTATAGGCAGCTCATTAATTAAGGTTGACAAAAAATCATAATTAAAATAGTAAAAAATTGACGTAAATATGTAATTTTTTGATGTTATGTATCATGTATGTCATACTCATATAACTGTACATGATCCCATTTTGAGCTCCATAATCCATTTCAGGGCAAAGTGTACTGTTTTCAAGAACATGAGATCGAAGAATACAATGAATTGTACAACATGTATATTATTACATGCATGTACTAGAGACTCTTATTCTTGCTTGAATTATTACCCAAGTAAAAAAGAAAGTATGCATTTAATTAATTATATATTATTATTATTAAGTGGTTGAAAGGAGACAATTATAAATAGCAGAAAAGATGGTTGGATAAACTGTGTACTCAAAATGTTGTCATTTTTGTCCACAAATTTCCTTCCTATTGACATTAATTAAAAGACTACTAATCAACATTGCCTCCAAATTAGGTGTAGATTTTTCAACAATGGCATTTTAAAGGGGCCTCGCAATTGGTTATCTTTTATAGAATTTATTTTATTTGTTTTTTAGGATAATCAAATTAAGTAAAATGTGATAAAGTAATTATAAACTGCCTTGTAGAAATACCCCTTAAATTTGCCAAAAATAAAAGTTTGGAATTGTAAATAAGGATGTATTTACAAAAAATAAATAAAACATTATTTTAATGAAGCGGTATAAATTAGTCTATTATTGCTTTTCAAAATTAATCAACTAATATCACTATAAATGAGTTTTGAGAACACCCTAATCACTTTTGTTTTTTTGAATTACACGCCTAGGTAGTAGTGCTCTAACCACTTGAGCTATTTCACTTTGTCCCCTAATCACTTTTATTTATAGGCAATCTTCACCACAAAAACACAGATAATAACAACGAAGAATTTACTACGGATTTCTGCGACAGTTTTACGATAAAATTGGCCAAATGGTCAAAGTCAACAACTTTTGCAACAAATTTTTAATTGGAATGCAAACAACTGGATTTGCAACAAATATTCTTGTAAATTACGGCTAAAATCACTTTTTTTTTCATTCGTAAATTGCAATCTAATTTAAACTTTAATTTTAAATATTGATAAACAAATCAATGTTTTTGTAAAAAAGAACGTGAAATAATGTCGAAACAGTTTTCAATTTTCACCCCATTTTCACACTTGAAACGATGAAATTTGACAAAAAAATTTCACCCCATTTTCACACTTGAAACGATGAAATTTGGCAAAAAGAAAGGTTCATATTTCAGATCCACTTTCCGTTGGAGGTACTAGGCTACTAGTGATAATCACCAATTAATCAATTACAAAGCCTCTAGTGCCGACCAATCTGGACCAACAATAAAAATAAGTAGTTCCATCAAATTAAAGCCAATTTTTATTCCTATTAAATTACAACACCCACCCCTCCCACGCAAAATTTCTATGCATGATTATTGCTAGTTTAATTGTGGGCAGCTTACATCATCAATATTTTGTAATTTAGTACTGTATCTAACACACTAATAAATCATAGTATTTCAAATGGATTTAAATTCACCAACATCATTTCAAGACTGGTAAAAACTAAGAGCTAGCTCTGAATTTAAAACGATCTCATTCAAACAACAACAACAACTTTGTTATACAGATCACACATCATCCCCTTAGTCTTCTTTAATCCAAACATAATTTACACTGGACCATACAAATTATTTTTTTCCAGCTTTTGCAATTCTACGATTCACCTTTTTTTCCATTTGTGCCGCTATTCTCTTGATCTGGATTTTGTGGACGTATTCGCTAATGATAACATGGGCTTTAGGGGCGACCTTACTTGTGGTGGAGATATTAAGACCCGCGTTCCTTAATGCACGGAGAGTTAACTTCTCAGCCTTGTCAAAGTGAGCAGGGCAATATAGAGGAACCGTTGACGCCATTGCTGGTTTCCCACAAAAGATCGGTTCTGCGGTAGATCTGGCAGAAATATTAACAGAGACAATCACATAAGAAAGAAGCATGACAGACATATTAAGCATATGAGTGAGTTATCAGGTAGAAATTATATTTTGTCTTAGTGACTACAAATTCTGAGAAAGGAACAATTAATTTCTTCTATTATTTATCATGCAAACATATGGAGTAACAACAAGCATCATTTCCACACACGGAATAACAATGTAAGCAAAAGGGGGACAGTTCTGTATCAATTAAAATAGGCAAGCACGCAGGCAGCTTAACCAAAAGATGACAATGGTGTTTCTCCAGAAAAAAAAAAAAGAAAAAAAAAATATCTGCAGGACATGATGACATATTTTTTAAAATTCATGCTGATGGATCTAGAAATGGTGACAGTGAATTACATTACTAGTCCATATGGACCATATGAAGGATACTTTCCCTCGTACAAGAGAAAAATAAATGCATGTAAAGAGTTTTATAGAAGTGAATTTGCAAGATCCGAATTTGTAATGGTAATCAAAGAAATCTAACAGCATAGAAAAGACGCCAAAAATTTACTAAATGCCAGGTATAATAAATTTTCCGGCGCAGTCAGCTCCAAATTATATGCGTACGTATTCTTTTTTATCATTATTTTTACTTTTTGGTTTTTCCTAAAAGTGAAACTTGTCCAACAATGATTACTCCAAAACTTAAGCTTGTATATGTCCTGCTCACAGTTGCATTTACTGAAAAACTTTGCACTAAATTTCAGATCATGAACTAATTGTCTCCGTTTGCGAATATTCCAATAATCTTCAATTTACTCATACCTAAGAGAAAAGGTGAGAATACAAATATGCATATATTTCTTCGCATCACTTGACACACGGAATAACAAGGTAAGTATCTGTATCATTTAAAACAGACAGCTTAACCAAAAGATGACAAGGGTGATTCTCCAGAAAAAAAAACATATGCAGGGACATTCTGACATTGTTGATGGATCTAGAAATGGCAACAATGAATTACATTACTTGTCCATGTGAATTGTGAAGGATATTTTATCTCATACAATTGAAAATAAATATATGCGTAAGAGTTTTATAGAGGTAGATTTGTGAGATACTAGGTGATAATCAAAGAAATCTAACAGCATAGAAAAGACACCAAGAATGTACTAAATACTATAAAATGTCTTTTGGATCTTATTAGGTATAATCAATTTTCTGGCGCAGCCAACTCCAAATTATATGTGTATCAGTGTATGTGTTCTTTTTTATGATTATTTTTACATTTTTGAAGATTTTTTTCTTCCCTAAAAGTAAAACTTGTCCAAACTATGGTTACTCCAAAATTCAGCTTGACGATACGTCCTGCCCACGGTGCATTTACTGAAATTTTTCGCACTAAATTTAAAATTATGAAATTAATTAACTTTGTTTTCAAAAATTCCAATAGTCTTTAATTTACTCATACCTAAGAGAAAAGGTGAGAATACACAAATGTATATATTTCTTTGCATTGCTGTCACCAGAAAATATATTGTAACTAAATTGAAATTTTATGATAATTATAGATATAGATAATAGATTGAAGTTCTATGCCACCTTCCACCTTAATTGTTAATATAACCTATGAGACTGAAAAGGAGCCATTTCATTTGAGTAAATATTAAAGCTAGCGATTTCAATCAAATTCCTACACTCACATTTTAGATCTTTCAATACTTCTGTTGTAGAACATCAGAACAAGAGTCACATCAATTACTTTCTTGGTGCACTGTAATACTACCAAAGTGCAATAATATCATTAGATGAATAGTGAATACATATGCATAAGGTTTTTATCTTGTATTTCGAAATAAGAACACGCGTCGTGTGTATGAAATGCTATCATTAATTAACACATGACGTGTATTGAAACTTAACGAAAAGTGAGATAAAATACCAATTGGAGTAGAGAATCCTAACCCTATGCATAGATGAGGCTATTTAAGTTGTAGCAAGAGCTCCTAGTCCAAAATTTAAGCATAATTGGATTTGAAATGAGGGAAATTCACATAAAGACCTCATTCCATATTCCACACCAAAACATATAGATCAACAGACAATACAAGAAGAAGCAAGACAGACAAAAAAGATATATCCATACACCATAGACTAAAAACTGCAAAGAAAGGACTGAATTGCAGTTTAATTAAGTGAAACACATTCTGTAAGGCACATACATCAGAAATTCATAACCAAGAATAGATAACACATAATCATAGCAACAAAAACACTGCTGAAACGAAGGAACATAAACGTACGTTTGGTTAGTGCAGAACTTGCAGGGCTTGTAGAGCTTCTGGTTCGGGTCAGCTAATATGTGCATGTAGCAAAAATTGGCGAGCTCCATGGCCTTCGCCCTGCACCCTTGAGCCCCACATCTAGCAACAGAGTCCTCATCACCCTTCCCAGCCCTTACCCCCAAATTCCCATCCGCACAATTCAATTCAGTTTTCTGATTCTCCTCCTCATCCACGACCGGGCTTTTCCCGAAGTGCCAAACATACTCCCTGTGCCGCGATTTGAGTTCGTGCATCAGCGCCCAGTACTGATCGCGGTAAATCCCGGCCAATTGTTTAAGGCGGCGGCTACGGCGGCTGAGGACTTCGGCTCGGGTGAGGAACTCGGAATTGGACAGCGTGACATCGATCTCAGATCCGTCAACGCGAATTGGGGCGGCGGAGGACGACGGTTTTGGGTCTACCATCTTGGCGGCGGCGGAGTGAATTCAACAAAGGGTGAAAGGAACAATGAAGGTTTTCGACAGCGAGTGTGAGTAATCGAAGGTTTTGAGTGACAGGTGTCATGCTGGCGATCGGCATGCGGTTAGAGGAACTGCGTTTGCGATTTTGAAATCGTCTGATATAGAAAGTTGCCGATATGGAAAGTTATATATATATATATGTGCACAATATCTTGTTTGCCTGTTTTTCGATTATTTAAATTTGAGGCAAGTTGGGTAAGAGGGAGACATATTTAACGAGGGGTCCCCCAACTTATTATTATATTTATAATTGTAGTGACTTCTATAGACTATTTTAAACATTCAACACTTAAATTGGAGCGAGCTCTCCTTCATTCTGAACTTTAAATATGAAAAAATTTCATACCTTTGGAAGGAAGTGAGATCGAGAAGTAATGGGGTGCCTGGACAATACATGTCCTTTACGCTATGTGTTCGTTTGTAAATAAAGTGAAGTTTGAAATTCGCTAAAATAGAGTTTATTACCTATTAAGATATTGTGAAATTTTCGCGCTGCCACCATGTGCGTTCTTCAACCACCTTATCGGAAAATGGTCGCTGACTTTGTTTCTATATTGAATGCAATTTCTTATTCACTGGATATTTTCTGGTTTGGCAATTTTATTGTACATAGTCTTTTAGAAAAATTCCAAGTCTTGTACTTTCTTACACTTATGCTTACACTTATAGGGATTATAAAAGGATACACCTATCTCATGTTACATGTTATTTTTTTACAGCTTGTACAATTCTAAGATTCGTTTTTTGCCACTCTTCTCTTGAGCTGGATGTGGTGGACGAACTCACTAAAGAGAACATGGGCTTTTGGGGCGACCTTACTTGTGATGGGGACATTAAGACCCACGTTCCTTAATGCACGCACAGTTAACTTCTCAGCCTTGTCAAAGTGAGCAGGGCAGTAGAGGGGAACCGTTGACGCCATTGCTGGTTTCCCACAAACGATCGGATCTGCAGTAGAACTGGCAGAAATACCAGAGACAAATCACATAAGAAAGAAGCATGACAGACATATTAAGCATATGATCAGTTACAATTTCTGAGAAAGGAACAACTCATTTCTTCTATTATTTCTCATACAAATATATGGAGTAACAACAAGCATCATTTGACACATGGAATAACAAGGTAAGTAAAAGAGGGACAGGTCTGTATCAATTAAAACAGGCAGCTTAAGGGTAATTCTACAGAAAAAAAAACATCTGCAGGGGACATGATATATATATTTTTTAAAAATTTTGCTGATGGATCTAGAAATGGTGACAGGGAATTAGTCCATGTGAAGGACTCAAACAAGAGAAAAATAAATATATATGTAAGAGTTTTATAGAGGTGGATTTGTGAGATCCTAATTTTTAATGAAACAATGAAATCTAACAGCATAGAAAAGACACCAAAAATTTACTAAAAAATACTTATGAAACTAATTGACTCCGTCGCGAAAATTTTATGCCAAATTCAGAAAATATATTGTAACTGAACTGAAATTTTATGATAAATATAGATATATATAATAGATTGAAGTTCTAAGCCACCTTCAACCATAACTGTTATTATACCTTATGAGAGTGAAAAAGAGCCCTTTTCATTTGAGTAACCATTAGAGCTCTTTAAAACTAGCGATTTCAATCAAATTCCTACTCTCAAATTTTAGATCTTTCTTGGTGCACTGCAGTACTACAGAAGTGCATTAAAAAGCATTAGATGAATACATATGCATAGGGCTTTTATCTTGTATTTCAAAATAAGAACACGCGTCGCGTGTATGAAATGTAATCATTAATTAACACATGACGTGTATTGAAAACAACGAAATCTCTTGATAAAATACCAATTGAAGTAGAGAATCCTAACCCTATGCATATAGGAGGCTATTTAAGCTGTTTCAAGAGCTCCTAGTCCAAAATTTAAGCAAATTTGGATTTGAAATAAGGGAAATTTACATAAGAAAGGCCTCAGTTCCACATTACACACCAAAACATATAGATCAACAGACGCTACAAGAAGAAGAAAGACAAAAAAGCTAAATCCCTACACCATAGACTACGAGAAGCAAGAAAAGACTAAATTGCAGTTTAATTAAGTGAAATCACATTCTGTATGACACATATATCAGAAATTCAAATTCGAGAATAGATAACACAAAATCATCGCAACAAAAAAATGCTGAAACGAAGGAACATAACGTACGTTGTATTGATGCAAAATGTGCAGGGCTTGTATAGCTTCTGGTTAGGATCAGCCAGTATATGCATGTGGCAAAAACTGGTGAGCTCCATGGCAGGTGCCCTGCACCCCTGAACCCGACATTTACCCTCATTTACCCTAGACCTTACCCCCAAATTCACATCCGAGCAGTTCAATTCAGTTTTCCGATTCTCCTCCTCATCCACGAACGGGCTTTTCCCGAACTGCCAAACATACTCCCTGTACCGCGATTTGAGTTCGTGCATCAGCGCCCAGTACTGATCGCGGTAAATCCCGGCCAATTGTTTAAGGCGGCGGCTACGGCGGGTGAGGACTTCGGCTTGGGTGAGGAACTCGGAATTGGACAGCGCGGCATCGATTTCAGATCCGTCAATGCGGATTGGGGCGGAGGAGGACGACGGTTTTAGGTCTACCATCTTGGCGGCGGCGGCGGAGTGAATTCAACAAAGGGTGAAGGTTTTCGACAGCGAGTGTTTGAGTGACAGGTGTCCTGCTGGTGATCGACATTCGATTATATAGAGAGAGTGGAACTGCGCAGCGCGCGATTGTTTGCGAATTTGAAATCGGCTGATATAGAAACTTGCTGATATAGAATGTTATATATATGCACTGCATAGTGTCTTGTTTGCTTGTTTTTTTAATAATTTAAATTTCAGGGACGTTGGGTCCCTCATCTTATTATCCTACTCAATATTATAATAATAATGACTTCTATTTATCTATTTTAAATTTTTCATACTTAAATAGAGAGTTTCTTCATCGTCAACCTTATGTATGAAAATCCTTAAAATGCATTATTCACTTAAACAACATAATGTTGGGTTGTACTAAATTCAAATACACAATAGAATCGTGCATTTTCATTATACCTGAGTCATGAAAGCTTATATATAGTACATGATCAAAATTTGTGTTCGCCTAATATACGATCCTTAGAGCATGTGTTGTTTGTAATTAAAGTGAAGTTTGTTACTCATTAAAGTATAGTTTTTTTTATTAGGTTTATTGAAGTATATTTTATTGCCTATTTAAGATATTCTAAAAAAAAATCACGCTGCCTACACGTGCACTTCTTCAGCCGCCACAAATTTTTTCTACATTTGGACTCTTGTCGTGACATTGTCGCTGACTGACAAATGATTTGTCTTTTTCTATTTTCCGATGTTCTACTTTTCGGGTAACTATAGTATTGAAGGACACATTTAGTGATATGGAAATGACTCTCGTCGACGGATGCTAATGAGAATATCATAAACATAAGGATATGTCAATATAAAAAAATATTTGATTTTTCGCAATGAAGCAAAAATATTGGACCAACTAAATTGAAATTGGCATTGAAGCACATATAGCGCACCACAACGACTTTGAATGACTCAACTATAGGAGACGAACTTTTCATATTTGACTTTAATAAAAATAGTTAATTGTAATAAGATGCTTAATAAGAAGCCTCAACCCTTCAACGGGCCCTTACTAATTCTAAGAAGGCAAGAAGGGGACGGGTAGGGAGAAGGATCGGTAAGATACTGGTGGTGAACTACATGCACTACATGTAGAGGAGTGTCACTTGTGGCCGTGACTTACAAATCAAGACGTTGATTGATTGTAACTAGGCCGTTGTGGTACAACGAGATGCAATAAAAATAATTATCCTTTTTTTTTTTTTACTATTTTTTGGTGTTTTCATTTTAAAAATATTTATGGATTGCATTTTTTGGGTTTTTTTTTTTTTTCCTATTTTATCAACGTTTCCTCAGGACATAATGTGCACAATTCTTTGGTTCATTTCTTAAATTCTTGTGAAAATTAAATTTTGTCCACAAAATGTTTGAGGAAAGTTGCGTGAAGCACTCAGTTTCATGGAATTCTTTAATTAATGATGCAAAGAATTAAAGAGCTATGGAACCTTTGAGAGTATGAAGAAACGAAGAAGGGCCAGAGAAGTAGCAAGTCCCTCTCCTCACTTCTTCTGAAATGAACTTTGGAAAGCTCCATTATTATTTGTTTATAATATAAACTGAGAATGAAAAGTCACAAATGATTATCTAAAAAAATATAATGTTTAAGTATACATAATTGTCACTTTTAGTAATCATTATCACTTTTTAAATAGCAGTAATATTAATATTAAATTAAAAATGACTAACAATTAATCCAATGATGTTTACGCAAAAATAATACTCCATAATATTTATGTAAAAAATGATTATCACTTCTAAGAAAAATAATATAATTTTTTAAATAATAATAATAATATATAAAAGTAAAAAGTGGCAAAAATCAACTTTGGTAACAAATTTGGAGCAATGAATCGAAAGAAAACTAACACAATTTGACAACGAATTAAAAACGTGGAAAATCAGCCTGCATAATGGGCAGAAGAAATGGACTAAAGAAGAAAGTGGGCCAAAATTATATTTACCTTCATTTCGCAAAGCCTGACTATTTACACCTCCATTTCGATTTAGAACACCCCCGATTGATGGACACCCCCTACAATTTGTCATGATAGAACCTTTTGTCTCAAAAAAACTACTATTTACTAAACACACACCCCAAACCCTAATTTATCCCCTCCCTCACCCCATTTTTCTTCCACTTGCCACGCCGACCGTCGCCCCCGGCCGCCGCGGTCCTCTCCCGCTATTCACCGGCGCGGCCCCCTCTCTCCGTCGCCGCCACTGCTTCCCATCCCCTTCCCTTATCTATATCGGTCGTCGCCCCCTCCCTCCCCTCTTCTCCTTTCTTTTTCTTTTTTTATGCGATTTTTCCCGTCGCGCCCCACCCCCACCAACCCACTCGCCGCCAACGGCCACCCCACCCAATACGCCACCGCCAGCCTTCCCACGCAAGACACCGCCCTCCCAAACCCGATCCAGATGGCGGCAGCTCCATCGCTAGTCTCTCCAATTTTGATATATATGTTTTTTTTAAATTTCAATAATTACAGGTCGATCAAACACACTCTCGTCGACAAATTGTTGTCGACGAGAGTGTATTTGGTCAACCTAAAGTGGTCGAATTTTTTTTTTCGACCAACAAGTGTCGATCACATACACTTTCGTCAACAAATTGTTGTTGATGAGGTGTATTTGATCGACACTGGTTGGTCAAAATTTATAAAATGAAATGAGTCGAATGTCTACCCTGAACCTCATTTTGTTAAGAAAAAAAAAGTCCATCCAAAAAATCTGCAATACATGAAATATTTTGATATTTTAACATTTATCAAGTTGTACACGGTTAAACTATATTTAGCTTTTTTGCACAACTTCTTTCAATCTGATAAATTAAAATACTCTTAATTTATAACTTACTAAACTAAAATAATTCATTAATTAATGATAAATTTATCAATATATACACCCTTTTTTATTCTAAAATAAAAACTAAAACATCATGAAGGAAGTAGCTACTTTACAATTTGCAAAGAAATCATATACACACACCAGGAATGGTTTCTCTCAAGTTTTAATTCCAAAATACTCCATTTATTGGTTAGTGAGATCGAGTCCCAAACAGAACCTTATTTGAACCAAAACATCTGGCATCGACATGTTGTACGTTACGCAGTGTTAGTTATACAATCTCTTTTTCCATCCATACAATACAATTCATAAAAGCAAGGAATCACCACCACCATTTGCCATCTCATTTCCTTTTCACCTCTCTCTGTTTTGCGCATATACAGACCTTTTCCGTCCAATTTTTTCATCATTAGATATAGTTACTCGGGGGAAAAAGAGAAAAATGGATTCGGATGACGAGATGGCCGCTGCTATGATCGAGGATTCCGACGATTACGAAGAATTCTACGACGACGCCGGAGATGGTGAGGATGATTCCGATACAGATGGCGTCGTTATTGACTATGATGGGTTCGTGGACCCTGATACAGACGATTCCGATGATCTCTCCTCCTCCCACCACTATCACCATCGGTCACAGGTAATTTTCGCCATTTCCTTGAAATCATTGTGCGATGATGATTCGGTTATGAGATGTTTTCACCGAGAGACATTTATTGAGCCAGACCGTTATGAAATTTAACCTGCTACTCTTCTGGGTTTAGGTAAAATGTTATTATACGCTTCGTTTCAAAGTTTTTGATCGGTATTGGTGGGCCGTAGACTCGTCGGGGTAAATTGAGTTGTTTTCTAGTAGTTCCTTTCTCGAGTGTGTTTCTCTGTTAATTTTCGAGGAAGAAACTGGATGCCTATTAAAGATGGTTTTATTAAAAATCTGTGTCTTGTTGATGCTACTAATGTTTTTTGGGCGAAATTAAATTACTTTTGGTTCCGGGATTTTGGTTGGTTTGGTAGTGAAATAATTTACTTTTCTATGAAGATCAGGATGAATATATTTACTTTAGAAAATATCTTATGGAGTACTGTTTGGGTTGAAGCGTTCAACTTGGTGGTTCAAATGTATTATGTACATGGTCGTTGATTTTAATCTAATGTTACTTTTTCTGTCTTTGCGCAACTTATAGAGACATTATAATTTTCTAGCATTCTATTTTCTTCTATCTGAATGCAATGTTATAGAATGACATAGGTGTCTTTGTTCACCCTTTCTACGTGTTTCGTCTTTGTCTATGAGACACTGGGTACTCCCGAGGAGCTGAATCTACTCAGTAGTTCACTTCTAGATTCAGGAATTCTTCTTGCTAGAACTTAGAACTACTTTTGTTTACTATTCGTTCCCTTTTAAATATAAACTTATTTTAACTTTTATCTCATTTGAATCTCTATTTGAGGCGGTAACTTAATACACAGTAAGGTTAGTCTGATATGCTGAGAACTGATAAGT
Organism: Galeopsis tetrahit; assembly: GCA_963675135.1. Classification (NCBI taxonomy): domain Eukaryota; kingdom Viridiplantae; phylum Streptophyta; class Magnoliopsida; order Lamiales; family Lamiaceae; genus Galeopsis; species Galeopsis tetrahit. The sequence continues at coordinate 86,481,213 of OY776121.1, forward strand.
GGTATAAGGGTGAGTTTCTCTTATGTGGACATGTCAACCTTCTGATTTTTCTCTCTTCTTCGTTCTCAATTTACTTGATCAGACACCTTGATTTTGCAGTTCTGGTTATGCGTTTATAGATGTTAAAACTATGCTTTTTTTATCATGTTTTCAATTTTCTTTGTGTTCTCAAATTCTGCTATTGAAATAGCTACTTGAAGTGTTTCTATTCTTTTATCAGAACTATACCATTTTAAATGAAGATGACATACGTCAATGCCAAGAGGATAGTATTACTCAGATATCTACCGTCCTCTCAATTTCAAGGAACGCTGCTGGCATGTTGCTCCATCAATATAACTGGTAACTCTTTCTAATTGAATCAGTCTCCCTGGAATATTTATTAGGCAGAATACATTTGTGGCCGAGCTTGTCACATTTGGTCAATTTCACCATTGTGCCCCCTGAACTTGGCAAAATTCTAGCCATTTTGTCATCTTAATTTTGTTTGAACCATTTTGCTCCTAAACTTGCATCTAAATATACATCCCTGGCTCCTGGCTGATTTATCAAGTTCCATCAACTGTAGCTTCTTGCATTCTTAGCAGGACACCTAGAACGCTTTAAATAGCATAACAAGTAAAAAACATATTAACATGTGGATAGAAAACAAATGGAATGAGAAGACCTTTCACAAGACTTTTTTTTTTCCCCTTACCATGTTCATCCTCTTTTTAGTCAAACTTCATTTTTTTTCTTTAATTTCTGAAAGTATATCATAAAGGTTATTTGAAGGAAGAACAAGGAGAAGGTAACAGAAAAACTGTGAAATGCACCTGTTCCATGTATTAATCTCTTCATGTGTCAATGCTTTTTGCATGGTACACTCTCCAGAATGTTGGATGATGCTAATACATGATCGCAATTTTCAATGCTCAAGATGAAATTAGTTGTTCCTTCTATGTTGGGTGAAACTGGGTTGTGACATGAAGCATCAACACACACTGTTCTTTCTATCTGAATTACTGGATGAACTTAGAGATTATTTATGAAGGTTTTGTTGTTTACTTGCTGCTTTGATGTTCTTGGCTTGCAGGAGTGTTAGTAAAGTGAATGATGAATGGTTTGCAGATGAAGAAAATGTCCGCAAGACTGTTGGTTTGCTGGAGAATGGCATTCCCCTTCCTGATGTTGAAGAGGTGATCATGAAATGTGGAAGTTGGTTGTATTTCAATTGAAACCCATAATGTTGTGAACCATTGTATTGTAGCAATTTTCATATGGATTCTCATATTACTGTATATTGTGCAACTTAATTTTCTTCTCTTTCTGCAGCTAACCTGTGGGATCTGCTTTGAAAACTATCAACGCGACAGGATGAGGGCTGCTGCCTGTGGCCATCCTTTTTGTGTTACATGTTGGCAAGGTTATTATCATTAAAGTTAATCTATTATTTTGTGTTCTTTGTTTGGGCGGAGGGGTGGGGAAGTGGGTTCTGGGTGTAATACAATCATCTTATGTGCAAATTAATCTATTTCTGACCTTGAATTCCTATACATTCATAGAAGATTTATTTATACCATTTTTATACTCTACTCACACCTCTATTGCGCAGGATATATTGGCACAGCCATTAATGATGGACCTGGATGTTTGATGTTGCGCTGTCCTGATCCATCTTGTGGTGCAGCTGTTGGCCATGATATGGTGAATAAATTGGCTTCTAATGATGACAAGGGGAAATATAATCGCTACTTTTTGAGATCATTTGTCGAAGATAATAGGAAGGTAGAAGAATTAATGCACATTTATGAGACATAACCTCCTTCCATACATAGCATAATTGTTTTTTAAACTCGATGGGCCGTAGTTATTTTGTGATTCTTATTAATGAAAATCTATAAATATACAGTAGTTCAAATAGAAGTCTATATACACTTTCTGCATTCCTTTTCTTCCTTCTGTAAAATGAAATTGGTGATGACTATATAGTGTTTGGTCTTCGCTAGAGTACTTATATGTATTAATATGAAGTCAAAATCAAGAGAGTTTCAATTTAATCGTATTGACTCAGTTGAGTGTTTTGACATGCCTTGTACTCTTGAGTTTTTTTTCTTACTCCAATTCCTTCATGGACAGACAAAAAAGTGGTGCCCAGCACCAGGCTGTGATTATGCTGTGGATTATGTTGCCGGTAGTGGAATTTTTGATGTTACTTGCCGTTGTTCCTTCAGTTTTTGCTGGAATGTGAGCTTTCTTCAAGTTCAATTCTTCTCTCATTTTATTTTATTTTTATATTTCCACCGGGTTACACCTAAAATTCTACAAATTGATAACCATAAACCCCTTGCAGTGTGTTGAAGAAGCACATCGGCCAGTTGACTGTGGAACTGTTTCTAAGTGGATAATGAAGAATAGTGCTGAATCTGAAAATATGAATTGGTATGTTGATGGTGCCTAAGGGGACATAATATGGTCCTTCAGTTTAGGGTTTTATCTGATGAGAATTCCGCTCTTACACTATGATGTTATCCCAGGATATTGGCTAATTCCAAACCTTGTCCAAAGTGCAAGCGGCCAATTGAAAAGAATCAGGGCTGCATGCATATTACATGCACACCACCATGTAAATTTGAATTTTGCTGGTATGTTATTCCCCCTTACGAGTTAAGTCATATATATGTGTGTGTGTGTGTGGGTAGGCGGGTGTGTAAATATTTTATCTGACAATTATTTTATATACTTGCTTATGCTTCCACATGCACATCTCTTTTAAGATTTTGTCTACTTTATTGTGTCATTGTTTCCTTGATCTTTGCTTTGTTGAATGATAAAAAAACTCATAGCTATCACAATAATCTCTATGTTGTATTGTGATCCACTATGTTTGGTAGCAAATGGCTAATCATGTTAGAGTATGCCATCTGATAGGATATACTTGCAGGTTGTGCCTTGGTGCATGGTCAGAACATGGTGAAAGAACAGGTGGATTTTATGCATGTAACCGCTATGAAGCAGCCAAACAAGATGGAGTGGTAAGATTACTCGGTTTGTCCTATAGCTGAAATATTACTTGCTTATATCCAATTAACTTGACCTGTTGTTACAGTATGATGAGGCTGAGAAACGAAGAGAGATGGCTAAAAATTCTATAGAAAGATACACACATTACTATGAGAGATGGGCTACAAATCAGTCGGTAGGTAGCACTTATATCCATGATGTGTGGACTTGGCATTTTAATATATGACCTCTCACTGGTTGGGGTGGAACTGAATTTTGTGGGATAATATACTACATTTATGTGGTATATTCATGTATGTCTTTAGTGGGATTGCAGATGATTCACTCCTTAGTTTCTCAGGAAATGTGTTTTTTCTTCTTTGCATACTGCCAAGCAGTTCATAGGCTTATCCATAAATAAACTCGCATTCTCCAAAATTTGTGACTTCTTTCCATTTGTATTCTAGCAGAACAGTTAAATATTCTAAGGCAAAACCCTACTTTTTTTTTTGTGAAGCATTCTGGCTGTTTCAGATTTAAGAATTTGGTATATTTTGTCACATTACTTCAAGCGACTTGGGTAATGTAATATCTAACTTCCTAGTTTCTAATAAATCCAAGAAACTCATATTTGTGGCTAGTTATTGCATTAAATTCTATTTGGTCACAACAAATGCTTTCTTGCTTTATATGTGCAGATTTTCGACTCTGCTCAAACCTTCGTGTGTTTTATTTTGTCTTATATACAAGTTTTGTCTAAATTCAAAAAAATTCATTTCTGCAGTCCAGGCAACGAGCAATTGAGAACTTACATCAAATGCAAACAGTACATGTAAGAAAATTCACTTGTCTTTGTTTTTTTTACCCTAAAAGCATAAATGCAAATTGAGAGGTGAATGCTACATTATATATTTGTTTGTTTCCATTGAGGTGTATTATATAATTGTCAGAGAGGCGGGCTGGGTTCCTTATGTGGTATTATATACAGATCTATTCCTGTTTGATGACACGAGGACCAACAGTTCTCTCTGACAAATGATTGTGGAGTTATGAAGTTGCAAAGAGGAAATCCCTGCACCCAAAGCATTGTGATCTCTGAATTTTTCTAGCCCATCAGCAGTATTTGTACACATGAAGCCATAGGGTGCACTTAAAATGTTCATCGGGGAGCCAGAAAATTCCATTTTTTTTAAAGTTTGTTTAATTGAGGGGTGATGAAAGGTGATTCAGATCACAACATAGACAAAAATAGATTTTTTTTTTTTTTTTTAATTCTAGGGCATAATAGGCACACAATATTAGTAATATACTCCCTCCGTCCATCCGAAAGGTGTCCATTTACTTTTTGCACATTGATTAAGGAATATAGTATTATATGTGTAGTGGGTTGTTGAGGTAGAGAGTAGGAAAATAAAAGGTAGAGAGGGGTATGAAAGAAAAAAGGGAGAGAGATGGTGGGTGTTGCCAAAAGAAGAAATGGGCAACTTTAGATGGGACGCCCAAATATGACAAAATGGGTAACTTTCGAAGGGACGGAGGGAGTATTATGTAATTTAAGTTACTTGTGATGTGTATGCTTCATAGGGTTGACTACTGAACTCATTTAATGTAATTGAGTCCTGAACAATAAATATGCTGGACCCGCTATGAGTGATGTATACAATTAACACACTTGTATTTGTACATGAATTTGTTGCCTATATATTTTAATTGTTTATATGTGTGTGTAAATCATTGTAACTTTATTGTGCAGCTAGAAAAGCTAAGTGATACACAGTGCCAGCCTGAATCTCAGCTTAAGTTCATTATAGAGGCTTGGCAGCAGGTAAATCTCAGCATTACTATTATTTTTTAGGGGGTCTTGTATGAGACGGAGCTCCACTTTTATATTTACCCGTTTGCTTCAAAACACGATTCGGGCAGGGTTATAAGCCCATGGATTATAGAATTTACAAGTGATGAGAACCCGTCCCATACAAGTTTTTGCTTTATTTTTTCTTTTGGACTAGTGGGCACTTTTTAGTTGTGTCTGTGATTAATCTGTTGCTATTATTTAGTATAGAGTTTGTACTGGCAGCTTATGCAAAAAACTCATCATTTGGAAATATGCAGAAAGGGTATATGCTTGGACTTGGTTAGTCAGCCAAAAGATAAAAAAAGAAAGATGGAATCAATTGTATATGGCAATGTTTTGAAACTATTGTATTTTCTCGGTAGCTTACAGTCACATCATTAACTTGTAGCACCCAACAATTAGTTGAGGAGATCATAAATATGGCACTCATCTGCAAAATTTGCAACTTGTCTCCACCTCTATGAATGCTATCCATTGTGAATCTCTCTCTCTCACCTTTATGGGTTAGTGCTTCATTTCCGATGCACCATATATTTTGTGCCTTGGCTGGCATCTGTATGTCTTGTTTCTTTGCACTCTTATCTGGTGGGCCAACCTAATCATATGAATGAAGTGATTATTTAGGATAAAAGACAGGGTTTCTGCTTATTGTGACACGAGACACAATTGTGATTCTCTGTCTCTTTCCTGTAAGGCATTTATATATTTCACTCTAAATTATTACATTTTGCCTTTTGCAGATTGTTGAATGTCGACGAGTTTTAAAATGGACATATGCATATGGATATTATCTCGATGAGCAAGAACAAGCTAAGAAGCAGTTTTTCGAGTATCTACAAGGTGTGTGATTCCTCAATCTGTATTTTTGGTTGTAACATTGTATTTATGCGTGCCACATATTTATTTCTGGTTTATTTTAGGTGAGGCGGAATCTGGCTTGGAACGGCTTCACCAGTGTGCAGAGAAAGAATTTCAAGGTTACCTCAATTCTGAAGGTCCTTCAAAAGACTTCAATGATTTTAGAACGAAGTTAGCAGGACTGACCAGGTCTACTACTCTTCCATTTGACTAATCTGCTTCTGGTTGTCTACATTATGTTTTGCCTTCATATGTAAACTGGTTTATATTTCAAATTCTTCTATCTTGTAAACTGGTTATATTTATAGAGACACGTTAGTTAGATTAAAGATCTAAGTGAATTAATTGTTAATGGGTGCAGTGTGACCAAGAATTACTTTGAGAACCTGGTTCAGGCTTTGGAAAACGGTCTATCAGATGTAGACACGGAGGCTGTATGTGGGCGGGCTGGTAGCTCACAGAATGTAGGAGGTAGCAGTAGCAAAGGGAGAGGCAGTAGTAAGGGCAAAGGAACAACAACATCCCGATCAAGCAGTTCAAGAAACATAGATGATTCGGGGCGTTGGTCTTGTGAATTCTGCACATATGCCAACGTTAGAGCGTCCACTGTTTGTGAAATGTGCCAACAGCACCGGTGAATTCACACTTGTTTATTTGGCTGCCTTTGACTTGGGAAATCAGAAATCGAATTGTAGAGAATTGAGAATTGTGTTGAAAAAACATGTGTAAAGTCTCTATATGTGGCCCTCATGTACTTGTATTTGAATTCCCACATATACATACATAATTTGGTGGCGTTGTATATAATTGGGTTACTTATCATTGTTGGGTTGGGTAGATGAATGTTGATCATACGTTCTGTCTGTGTTGTGTTGTGTTGTGTAAGTAGGGTTAATTGCTGTGGTACCAAACAAATGCATATTGTCTTAATTCATCTGTGGAGGCCATGCAGTGAATCCTCACTACTTTCTCTTTTATGAATCTCAGTTGAAGCATTTGCATATGAAATAATAGAGTACTGAATGTTTTGAATTTATTTTCAGCCTAACTACACTTGCTAAAAGAGTTGACAAAAACTTTTATGTATGCAAAAATTAAGGGGTATAAAAATTCATGAGTCAAAACGTATCTTTCTCAAAAAATCATGCAAGGTAAATGGAGAAGTTTGTTTAGTACTGTAACATATATTTGTTCATATATTGGAGAACGAATTTTTCTATTTGTCTTTATGTGTTGTGAAAAAATTGTTTGATCCAATTTAGACCTGCGGATTTTTCTATCTCATCTTTAAATAGGAGAGTATTACATGTGCAAGATTGTTCGTAAGTTCTTCTCAAAAGAGTTAATTTTGGAAATATCTTGACATATTGGCATTATGGAGAAAATTTTGCACTACTAATTTCCAGAGAAGAACCAAAATACTCAATTCTTTATTGAGCAATCCTCATTCTGTGTAAACTACATCCTTGTGCATATAAGTTGACGAAAATGCAAGGGGCTATCACCACCAGCGTCTGCACTATAACTTCAACGGGTAACGCTGCGCGTTTTCAAGATAGCATAAGCCAATAATAGAGGAACTCCAAGGCTGTAGATTGGAAAATGGATGATGGGATTCATATCGTAGGCTTCTATGAGAGCTACACAGTTCTGCAATATAGCATGCGAAAGAACATTAGTTGTCTGTAAGCAAAAAGAGAACACGTTGCATTTATTTCCAAGCAGTATAATGATAAAATTAACACATGAAAAATGATCCTATAGAAAAAAACAAGAAAGTGAGGCCTTGAGAAAACGTCTCGAATAGCTTCTAAACATGGAAAAGAAACAAATTTGATGAAACAAAACTGTACCTTAAAATGCTTCCAAATGATAGCCAAAGTAACCACAAGGAACAATTTCCTAATCCAGCACCTTTTTACGCAATTATTACGCAAATCAGAGTCATCGTTTTTCTTACTTGAAATAGAGAGAAGGTAATCACGATATACTCCACTTTCAGCAGCCAACACCATAATCGTTACTACAGCTGGGAAAACTACAAAAAAGAGATGTGGAAGTACTACCACCATCACATCTGGAAACCCAATAAAGTCTAGCTTTCCCAAATTATTTGATCTCAAAACCCAACCTTTGTAAGTCATATATACTCGGTCTTCACTTTGGGCAAAAACTTGACCGTATAACCAAGGGCATACCACAAGGTAAACCAAGTACCCTATCATACACAACCATGCCACAGGAATGTTATATAATTCCACGAAGATCCACAAAAGACCGTCTATCAAGGTTTTTTTTGCTTTAAAATTTTTGTATGTATACCGCTTCTTTGAAAAAGAAAAGACTATCTTTGGAATAATAAGAATTGAAAGGACTAAACCGTGAAAACCCCAGAGTATTGGGAGGTACAAGGAGTCCCATTGACATCCCATCACAAAAAATTCTTTCCAACTCCATGAAAACCTGGTGGGAATTCCAGTTACCGAGAATGGCCTGAGTTCAGTTGTAGTTAATCTACCCATGATATCAGTTGCCTCTATTTGAAGTACGTATCTCTTAGGAGATGGATCCTCGAAAGCATGAATGTTCCACGGGGCAACATAGAGGTCCCCACGGGTCCCTCCAAGCTTAGTCATATGCGTCTCCAAGACAGTAATGAGAATTCCAGGGCTAGAGTCGTATACCTTAGCCAGAACTGATACGATTGGAGAAGCAGAGAAGACCAGAGCTCTAATAGCCCCGTAAGAAGATGTGTCGTCAATTTCACATTTATAGTTATGTGATGATGTTGAAAAACGTGAGTCTAAAGGAAAAGTTGGCAATATAATGGTTTTCTTCGCCCCTGTCTTGAAGTTGAAATCGACAAATGAAGTATGACCCCTGTCAATAGCCAAAATACGCATAGCTCTACTCTTCCTCCAGTCACCCATTTCCCATTCCCAGAATCCTTCTGCCTCCCGAGTACAATTAGAGGCATCCTCACGAGGTTTTCGGTAACCATTCAGCTGGATTAACTCTTTATTACTGGATTGATGATGTCGCTTTAAGTTGTTACCGAATTTTGTGTGCAAATGTCCACATAAGTAAGCAGCTAAAGAATGAACGGTGAATATGTCCTGTAAGGTCTTTCCAGACTTTGAAGCTGCAGAAAACGAAAGGGGGAAATGACCGAAGGATACTTTGGTGACTGGGTGAGTTGATTGAGAATCCCATTGCGAGAGCTCAGAATTTATATCTGCCAACAACTCATCTGTAGGGTGTCCAAACAGGTTCGTTGGGCCCCGTAATCCAGAAGACATTGTGCTGTCTAACCCAACAAAAAGATGCTTCCGCTTTTCAGTCTGAATTGTGATGCTGTTGACCATTCGTTTTCTGTGTAGCTGCCCATTGATGCTGTATTTCGAGAAAAAATCAAATGGCCCACCAAAAACGGGAACACCAAAGTTATCGTGATTTCCTCGAACATCATAGAAGGTGCTCTTGTCAAGCCCACTTCTCTGGACAACATCCTTCATGACTTTCTGGTACTCAATCCACTCCACTTCATTTTGTTTCATTGTCAATAAGTCCTTGCTTTTACCATCTGATAGATACAAAAGAATTGAACTTATGCATTTAGCTTGAAATATAAGATAAGTAGACGAAGACCAACAAAATAGATGTATAAAACTGGAGAATCAACTTCACTAAGAGCATGGAAGATGGTTTCCTTAGCATTAAACATTTCACATGTAAAACAGATTTCACTATTATCATGCCAAGATATCAATTAATTTCTACAATCACATAAGCACAAAATATGTACATGTGAAAATAGTCATTTATCAACTATATAAATCAAATTAGTGTGGACAACAAGGTCAAAATGATGGCTGTTACTGAAAGCACCCAAAGTTCCTTGAAGATGTTATTCATTAAGCATCGACGAGCCTAGATGCACAAAAATTCAGGAAAACGGAAAACAAGCTATATCTTTCTCTATGTTACCCTAAGCTTGATTGAGGAGAACTCCTTGCACGAACATAGACGTGGGATATACAAACCTCATCCCAAATAGATAAATAGAAACCATTTTTTTTTTCAAACTGAAACTTAATTCAGCCACAAAGATCAATTAAATTCATCCATCAAAAGCTAAACTAAAACAAGAAACCAATCCTAAGAATAATTGAGTCATGTATTTTAAACTATCATAAAAAGAAGATGATCAAGAAAAGCCGTTAATTGTAAACCACTATATCACATGCTATCAACTGCTAAACCAACCAAAACAGATTAAATCAAAATTTACAAAACCCAAAATTGTAATCTTTCCTCATCCCAAATAGGTAATTACTAAAATAGAAACTACTAGTAGTATTTTTTTTCCAAACTGAACCTTAAATTCATCCACCATAATAAATCGAGCTAAACTAAAACAAGAAACTAATCCTAGGAGCAATTGAGACATGTATTTTCAAGTATCATAAAAATAAAATGAAACCCAGAACCCAGAATAGCAAAAAGATAGGATCTTTATCATTTAAACAAACGTATATGAATCACATCCTCAACTGACCGGTGAGATCACCAGTGAGGAGAACCAAAGAAGGGTTGATGAAGGAGAGGGCCGGGCCGATAATATCCCTAAAGTCACGGGCCCTATCAGGATGGTGCACGCTGAAGTGGAGATCAGACAGCTGCACCACCCACACCAGATCATCCGGCGTTCCATTCAGCTCAATTACTTTTCTATTATTATTGCTATTGCCACTCCCACTCCCATCACTGCTGTTGCCTGAAGATATTGGAATTGTAAAGAGTAGCAGCACAATTATTTTGATTAGAATCGCATTTGCCATTCCAATTTCCTCCTCCTCGGCTTTTCTTTCTTTATTTATGGCAAGCTTATTACTGTTTGCTTAGCCCCTAATAAGTACTCAAACAAATTGATTTTATTTTAATACTGCTGACTTATTTATTTCTGAGAATTGATTTATTCAAGTATTAATTAATTTGTTTTGTCTTTATTTTTCCCTTCAAATGAGAAAGAAAGTAAATTTATTTAAATTAACATGATTCAAATTTTCAAATGGATACCTAGCTTTTATTCTTGCTTTTTCTTTCTATTTTAAGTTATAAAAAAAATCTTTTAAAAAATGCAAATTCTTCCGTCAAATTGTAAACAAAAATATTTTGACGCGTAAATATATTTATTACTCCAAAAGCATGAACTTCATTTGTGATACTTGTCTTAATGAAGTAGTTTGTGATTTATTCCCTATTGAAACTCTATTTTTGTTCTCTTATTTATAAGAGATAAATAATGTTATTTTTTGGAATATTTTATGTAATTGATGAATACTCCATAATTTATGCTTATTAATTATTATGGATGGTGAATTATGAACTTCAATATTTAGAAAGTTATGTTTGTGTGAATGATAAACTTTATTAATACAAAATTTTCTGTTTTACTAGGAGTAATTTATAGTGATAGATTGATACTCATGTACATAAATTATTTGATTTCATTTAATTTTAATGAGTTTAATGATTTTGATCTTATATTTTTAATATATAAAAACATTAAAAAAATAAAACTCCAGTCCTATACCTAATTGTCTATTTTGTATGTCTAATAATATATTGTTCCACCCTTAACAAAAACAAAAAGTTATTTATAAACAACATCCACATTAAACCTCATATTAAAGTAAAAAGAGTAATCTAATGTATAAAACTAGGTAGGCTACTCCACTCAAGCCTGCGTTTTAATAAGGGTGTGTGATCACTTGTGCCACTATTAATATTTTACCTTTTGTTTCAATATCTGATCACTTGCGCCACTATTAATATTTTACCTTTTGTTTCAATATCTAATTTATTGAAATGTGTCATATTAAAAAAATACCGTTACTGTTCTATAAAAATTGAAGTTTTAGCTTTTTTTTTTAATACAATTAAATGATGTTTTAACGTTTTATTTTTAATATACTCTTTAACCTTATAAATTCTCTTAATTTTTATTACATTTTTTTTTAGGGACTAAAATTTTTTTAGTCCATTAAATTTGACTGATTTTAAATTTGTTCCAACGGATTACACATTTTTATTTAGGTCAAATAAGTATACTCAAATTTTGAAAATAGTCATTTTACCTATTATAGCAGATAATCAAACAGGTCACACACATGTGAATTTTAATATTTTTTTTTTTTTGTAATATGTTGCATTAATATTGTTAATATACTAAATAATATTTAAAAAATTCTAAAATTAAATTATGAATAAAATTTAAAATACTAAATATTTTTTAAAAAATATATGAAAAATTATAATTTGGAAAATAATAAATCAAATAAATTCACTCATAAATTAATTAATTATTAGTAAAATAAATTAACTTACCTAATTAAAAAAACCATAATTACAAAATAAATATTAGAAAATTATTTATATATTTTAAAGCAATCAAATACATACAAATTTATCTTTAAAATATTAAATTTCCCAAATGAAAAAAAAAAAGGAATATTAAAGCGGTAAAAAATTCTCAATAAAACATTACTTATTATATTAATATTTTAAATTTTAAAAAATTCTCAAATAAATTCAAAATCTCCAAAAATTTTGTAGTTATATTTTTTTCTAATTAGGTAGGTTAATTAATTTTCTAATTGATTAGGTTGATTTTTTAGTAATTAATTGATTTATAAATAAATTTATTTGATTTTATATTTTTTTATATTGAAGTATAATTTTCAGATTTAATGAAAAATTATTTACTTATTTAAATTTTATCATCAATTTATTTTTCAGATTTTTAAAAATATTATTTATAATTTTTTAGAATTAATAAATATAAATAAGTATTTAATTGATATTAAAAAAAATGTTACAGTACATATTTTAAAAAAGAAAAAGGAAAATTAAAATCACAGTGTTGACCTGTTTGTGACTTGCTATTACCACAAAATGATCAATTTTAAATTTTGAGCATACTTGTTGAATCAAAATCAAAATGTGTACTAAAAAAAATTTTAATTTTATTTTTTTTTTATTTCAACAAATTTTACAAGAACTTTATTTATTATAACAACTTTTTGTAAGGACAAAACTTGTTCCTTTTTAATACAATTTTTTAAAATGGATGAATGTTACTAATGAGTAAATACAGTATAATATTACTCCGTAGTTCAAATTTGTATGTAAGTGTTACACAAGAGTGCAACAATAAAAATAAAATAGAATGAAATGAATTATGAAAAGTGAAACGATAAATACTGCTAGAATTTTTGTAGTCTTCCAGATCTGTCGACCCATGTTGACACGTCTGTTTATATTCAATAAATGGAGTAGAAAATATGTCAAACGAAATCAGCCACCTTTGCAATTTCTAGCCCACTCCAAAAATTCTCTCCAACTACCCTTCTTTCAACTCAATCAAACCCGAATACCCATCCGGGTCGGACCCTCCCGATAATGCTGCGAGACTACTGCTGCTGCTTGTATGGGGGAGGGAGCTCCGACGCAGACCGTGACCCGGTTGTTTTGGTGTCGGGTATTGCCGGTTCAATCCTCAATTCTAAGCACAAGAAATTCGGGTTCGAGACCCGGGTATGGGTCCGAATATTATTAGCTGATTTGGAGTTCAAGAGGAAACTCTGGTCCATTTACAACCCTGAAACAGGTTCTTGTTTTCTGGGTTTTTGTTTTGATTGCAGCCCCTATCTTGAGTGCTTATTTTATTTGTATGTTTTTTACAATTTTTGCAGGGTATACTGAGCCACTGGATGATACTACTGAGATAAAAGTGCCTCAAGATGATTATGGCCTTTATGCCATTGATATTTTGGACCCTTCAATTGTAAGCTTTTTTTTCATTCTTTTTTCCTATTTCTGCACCCATATACACTTCATTTGTTTAGGTAATCAGAGAGGTTTAAATTAAAGTAGCCCTGACTATCATAAACTTGCTTAGCTTGTTGTTGTTGTTGTATAATGCAACCTTATTCTTATTTGCTTTACAGTAACAGTTTTGTAATCTAGATTTAAAACTATCCACTGAACAATGTGTTGATGTAATATTGAAAACCCGGGTGATCTTTGATTTGGGTTTATAGTGGATTTTGAAATCCTGATAAGTAGTAGTGGTGTCGGTTTGTCTTGAGATTTTAAGCAGGGTGAAATTTAAACTTTATGTCAAATTAACGTGTAAGTGGATGATATTGCATTACTATATTACTCTTGAGTGTGATTGTAATGATTGGATGATGTGCGTTATGATTTAAATATGTTACGTTTTTGGATTTCCGGTTTTGAAATCCCAAATCAAACATCACCAAGGTTGTTTATTATTGTGTTGACAGTTGGCACCTGGCTCTGTTTTGTGCTGAATTTGTGTGTACACTCTGCAGTTACTAAGCTATTTCCCATTTTCTCTGCATTTTGAGAATCTGTTACTTGTATTTATTCACTTACCTTTCTGAAACATGTCTTATATTCTCTTTCTTTTCACATTCCAGTTAGTAAAGTGTCTCCGTTTGTCCGATGTGTACCATTTTCATGACATGATTGACATGCTTGTTGGGTGTGGGTATAAAAAAGGAACGACCTTGTTCGGATATGGATACGATTTTCGGCAAAGCAATAGGTAGTCGTTTACCTGATTAATTTCCGGTTTGTATATGCTTTATTTTTTCAGTGGGTGCATCCGTATATAAAATGTTATGCCAATAAGTTTATATATGCATATACTTGCCATTTTATTTACGATATCTTAGAGGATTACTACTTAATTTGTGTTTGGCTGCAGAATTGGCCAGTTAATGGATGGTTTGAAAGTGAAACTGGAGACTGCATACAAAGCTTCTGGGGGGAGAAAAGTCAACATAATTTCACATTCGATGGGTGGATTGCTGGTGTCATGCTTTATATCTCTTCATAGTGATGTATGTTTAATTCATCTTGTGAATTGCTACGATCCTGATGAATTACCTTTGTCTACGTGCTTTTTTTATTATCTTGCCATAACAACTTGTATGTAGTTCAGACTAATTGACACTTGTATTTTTCGGTTATAATAACTTCCCTTCACAAATGGAGCCTTGATTGGAGAAAATCCTTCAAACTGCAGGTATTCTCCAGATATGTAAGTAAATGGATTACTATTGCCACTCCTTTCCAAGGTAACTTTAACGCCTTTTGTTTTATCAATTCTGGCTACCGGAATGTGTTTTTTTTAAGTATGCTACTCTTCTTTGATGGACATTTCAGGGCCCAAAATCAGGAATGTTTTGCTTTATTGCAGTCGTAAAATTAGTTATTGGTATATTTCCTCCAGGCTTCTGCAGTTTTCTTACATGCAGTATTTAATTTACGCAGGTGCTCCAGGATGCATCAACGACTCTATACTTACTGGAATGCAGTTTGTTGATGGTTTCGAAAGCAATTTTTTTGTATCAAGATGGTCAATGCATCAACTGGTAATATCCTTGTTCAATTGTAATTGTACAACTCTACTTTTATAATAGCCTTTCGGTATTTGAGAGTATTTTATTCTCTTATCTTTCTTCTGCTCTATCAAGCAGATTCAGACTCTGTAATATGCAATTAATGCAAAAGAAAGTTGTTAGTGTTATGTCGAATAAAATCTGATTGAGATGAAGCAAGATATACGTTATTCACACCCAAGAACTAACAGAAGAATGTAAATGAAAAATTATACAGGACAGTTGTATTACTGTTTCGAAAGTCAGTTTTATTACACCATGGAGAATCTCTTGAACTGAACATATCAGTGTACTGCTTTCTTATCCTTGGCCTACTGCATATATTTATTTATATAAGGAATTTGACAATGATATTTAAATTTCATTCTTGTGTTTCTATATAGTGCTTCTTTCTGTCACCATTCATCTTTGATGCATTGACCATCCTTTGTGTAGCTGGTAGAGTGCCCATCTGTTTATGAGATGTTACCAAACCCTGACTTCAATTGGAAGAAACAACCCGAGATTCATGTATGGCGAAAACAATCAAATGATGGAGAAACTTCAACTCAACTGGAATCCTATGGCAGCAATGGATGCATCTCTCTTTTCGCAGAAGCTTTAAAAAACAATGAGGTACATGCTTGTTGTACAACATATCTTGAATTTGGATTCAACTTCTTTATTCAATTTTTTGTTTTACTTATACTAGTACATATTTCATTGATAAAAACCAGTAGCTCTCCCTTTCAACTTCTGTTGACCAGTACATATCTTTATTCAACATATCTTAAAAAACCAGGACAAACTCTGTTGACCAGTAATTTCATTGATATTTCAATCATTATCATGCAATGTGTTCTCTATATTTGCTGTAACTTTTCATGTTCATCATGGTATTTCATTTAATACTACTTTTCATATTGCAGCTAAATTATGACGGAAAAACAGTAGCTCTCCCTTTCAACTTCGCCATTCTTAAATGGGCTGCTGATACTCGAGAAATTATAAACAAAGTTCAACTTCCTACTGGGGTTTCTTTCTACAACATATATGGAACATCGTTTGATACACCTTTTGATGTTTGGTGGGTAGCTCAATATTACACCTTTCTTTTTACATCCAGTTATCCCTTTTTCCATAACTAGCTACTGTGTTAATTTGAAACATATTTTTCAAGAGTAATTCCTTTTGCAGCTATGGTTCAGAAACTTCTCCCATTGATGAACTATCTGAGATATGCCATACAATGGTAATATTCTTTTCATGGTGATCTCTGTTCAAATGTTTTTATATAGGACATTTAAAAACGCCCTTGTCTGAACGAAAACATGGTTGTCATATTTCACCTTCTGACACCTTGATGTAACAGTAGTTATAATGCAAATAATGTTCATTTCTTGATACAATCTGCAGTTGTTAACTTTAATGTCTGTGCATGTTTTCAACTGTTTCAGCCAGAATACTCGTACGTAGATGGCGATGGCACTGTCCCCTCCGAATCAGCTAAGGTACAGCACTTTCTTCCCTATCTAGTACCTAAATGACCATCAAACTGATCAATCTACCCGTGATTATACATGATGCAGGCCGATAATTTTGACGCAGTGGAAAGAGTGGGAGTGAGTGCAAGTCACCGAGGACTATTATGCGATGAGAATGTGTTTGAGCTCATTAAAGACTGGTTAGGAGTTCCTAGTGAGGTGAAGGCGGCCAAGGCCAAGACTTCGAAAGTGATGCATGCGTATTAAGTACTACTCGTCTCGATCTTGCAAGTAACAACACATATTAAAATTCAATTTCATCTAAATAATCTTGAACATGACTTGCTAGATCTTGCTATTGTAACTATATGTATATATATAATTCATGCACCATGTTGGTATGTATCAATAATTGGGGCTGTGAGTTTCATATTTAGAGTGCAATTATACAAGTACTAGTATTTTATTTGGATTGCAGGTTTGAATGTGATGGTCCTAACATATTTTTGGGATGCGAAAGTTGAACATCTTTTACGTTAAATGGGGGGTTGTGGGGCAACAAACTTGGAAATTCCTTTTGAAATTAAACACAGATGGATCTGCACAATGAATGATATTGATGCATGTGGTAATATATATATATATATATATATATATATATATATATATTCCATTCCTCATATCATATGCATTGAATCAATCTTCCTCGATCATGGAGTCCCGACCCCCCTGCATCCTAGGGGTTCATTGCATGATGTGCACCCACTTAAATTTTTTTAATTTTTTTTGGGATGGGGGTGGGGAAGAGTCGAAGAGAGCCTAATTTATGAGTGAACTCATAGTAAATGTATTAGACGTGATGTAATGGAAAGAAAAAAATAATAAATGTGGAAGGAAGTAGTTTACTTTAAAAGAAAAAAAAAAACTTAAGATGGTGAAAAATGAAAGATGAAAAGCTTTGACTTGGAGAAAAGTTTAGTTATTTTGATGGCTTAAAGCAAAAGCTTTATTAAATTACTAGAATAATTTTGAGACTGGATTAGATAACCATCTTTGTGTTGTAGTTAATTTGCAATACAGTATATGGCTAGCTGTACTCTGTTGATTTGGGGGGGGGGGGGTACGTTGAAAAGTATCGATACATTAAAGTTTATACATTTATACATAACAAAAATTTTAATTTTTTTGAAATTCACTTGAGGTGTGTCCCTAAGGGACTTCTAAATATAAAATTCAATCAATAATTGAGCTTTTATTTTTTAACAAAATCTTTTTCAAAAGGATGGTGATCCATTTAAAACTATGAAAATAACATGGCAATAAAATATATTATTAATTAAAACAACAAAATTATATCTTAATGCTCAATATATATTTACATTTATAAAATTTTATCAAATTAACATCACATTCATCAAATTTTATAACTCATGGCAGTATGATATTACATTTTCAATTTATGTTATTTCTAATAAATTATCTTTTTTATGTATAACAAATGAAAAAAAAAATAAAAAATACTATCACACTGCCATGAGTTATAAAATTTGTTATACACTAAAAATTAAACACTAAGGGCATGTTTGGTTTAATTGATTAAACAGGATAGATTGTTTTATCCCAATTATTCCTATGTTTGGTTTATAGGAATTAAACCCGTGATTAAAATAGGCCCAGAATTATTATCCTTCCTAATCATTTATTTGAGTGTTTATTAGTCCCAAAGAGAAGGTGAGATAATTTAATCCATCAATCCAAACATAAATTTTAATTCAAAAAATAATGCAATCCCATCTAAACCTATCCTACCTTATTTATCCCAACCTGTAAACCAAACATGTCCTAATAATGAAGTTTTTACTCATTAATTACACATATATAAGAGGTTAGTGGGAGCTTGCACGACCAGTCACCGACAGCTCCTACCCTTGATATCAATATCTTAATTTTAAAATTTGAGTAATGTATAAAATTTAATTTCAATAAAATAGATTATTTATGACAAACATATCAATTAAATTAAAAAAATTAATAACCAGTCTGAAATGGTAGGTAATACCAAAACGATGTCTTAAATTTAATAGATGAAACACAAAGTATGAACGAAGTTCATGACAGTACTTAACGTGAAGCTGATTTTATTCTCATTTAATTGGGTCATGATTATCACATGCTAGATATTCATATAAAACCTACTCAAGAGATATATTTTTTTTTTCATTTAATTGTAACCTAATAAGAATAAAGTCAAATTCATTTAATTATAATAAGAATGTTGCCCTATCTTTATTTTCAATTAAGTATATTAATTCATTAAATCCATAAATGAAAAATTAATAATTAAACTTTTTTTTTTAGTTTAAACATTTTCATAAATATGAAAATTTTAAAAATATTAAAAATTGTTATTTTCTATATATTTTTAATTATCAATATTTTATCGTATGCTTGATATTTTTTTTTTTTTTGATATCTAGCCAAATTTGAACTGACTTTATCGATGATATCGATATTTCATGATATATATCTACCAATATTTTTTTTTAAAATTGTGCGTTAAGAAAATTGTGTAGACAGTGAATAATTGATGTAGAGAGAATCTTATTTAAGAAAACCAGAAAATGCATATAGAGAATCAGAGATATACTTGACAACTGTATACATACTTTTAGGGTTTCAAGAACAAAACTTGTTTCGACATGCATATCTGGTGATTTTACAAGTTCAAGAAGAACTGTACGTAGTTTGTTTTCTTCTACAATCCATCAATATATATATAAACAATAATCTTTCTGTCATTTTTTTGTCTTTGTTTTCGTTTTAAATTAAATTAATTCTAAATAAATCCACCACCCCCAAGTTTCAGAATCAGTTTAATCACAACATTTAAGATTATTATAAAACATTTCAATCTTTCATCATATTACAATTTGATACATTTTTTTTCTCTAGTCAAAAATTGATGACGTGACTTGTCAAAGCTTGCCACATCAGATTATATATATATATTTTTTTTTATTTTTTTTATGTTTATGCTAAATGACATTTTTTTTTTCTTTTTTTAGTTAGGTTTGTGCACTTGGATACTTATACTCTACAATTGTTGTTTTGTACATTAGACGGTCTAACTATAATTTTTAGTATACTACACATATTTTTTCATAATATTTTCTAGAATATTTTTGTTGTCGTAATCATTAGTGTTAAACACGTTAATTTCTAGAATATTTTCCTCCCCGGCCCATAAAGTATGTAAATTGTAGTCCTCGAACTAGTTGAACTAAACAACAAAATTATTCAATAATTGAAAAATTCCTGAAGAAATAATACATCCAAATACAATAATTAATTGAGGTCCACTGAAAAAAAAAATTGCACTCCTCAACTAGTTGAACAAAACAACAAAATTATGGTAATTGCAGTCCTCAACTAGTTGAACAAAACAACAAAATTATACCATAATTGAAGAATTTCTGAAGAAATAAACTACCAACCAATTAAAATTATCTTCAACATACATCCAAATACAATAATTATTTCACTCTCATGCATACACGCAAATAACGCAAATACGTAGAATACTAAATGAAAAGAAATAACATGACCACAACCTTCAACTTTAAAAAAAAGAGAAATTAATGAGACAATGCCAAAAAAATTATTATGGTCATAAATTAGATGTGAGTTTATTTGTCTATTTTTTGGATGATTAGGGGATTTTGATTTTTAAGATTAGAAGATAAAGAACTTGATTTGATCAGTTTGAGAAGGTAGAACTCAGAAGAAGAACTTAATTGAGTTTAAGAAATGAAGAAGACATTGAATCATATGATGTGGAAAAAAAAATTTAAAAAAATATGTGTAATCTGACGTTGCGAACTTCGACAAGCCACGTCATCAATTATTGATCGAAGAAAAAAATGTGTATAAAATTGCAACACGATGAAATGTTGGAGGTTTTTTATAATAATCGTAAAGGTGGCCTGGTGATTAATTAAATTGATACTAAAACTAAAGGTCGTGTATTTATTTAGAATTAACTCTTTCAAATTAAGAACAAATATTTGAAGAGTTCCTCGACCAAATGAATAAAAAAATGTAAATTCACTTTTGAAAAACGAATGGGAAGAAGGTATACATACATGTTGAAGATTTTTGAATTAAGAAAAGTAAATTTTGCGTGCTGCTAGGCCATGCACGCACATATATAGGTACATTGCATACACTACCCATATTTTGAAAGCGATGAAAGATTGGCCGGGGAGAGCTGGTGAAATTTTCAAGAATGGTCTCCAGTCAAAGCAAATGAGTGGAATCCCAATAAACAGCTGCTGTTTTAATTTCATCATCAAATCAACAACACACATATATATACTACTATATAAGTGCATCAAAAATCTAAAAAAATGAGCATTCCCAGGGGGTTTGTAATTGACAAATAAATAAAATCATATGGAACGTCCAAACATTATAATTTAATTTGTACTACTATATATTAAAAACAAACCTAACAGAGAAGGAGAGATTTTTCTCATGCGAAACCCTATTTAATTTTTGGAGATTGGGCACGTTTTCAAGTATATATTGTCTTTTGAATAGCCATAATTCATTCTAGCTTATTATAGCTAGAATAATGAATGGATAATGTACAAGAATCTAATACAAACTGATCGATTCTGTCCCTGCAGTTAGTTTGCTTTTCTATATATATATGTTAAATCTGTGTAGATATTTTTAAGCTTCACCACCCATTCCACACTAGCTAGCTTCTTAATTTCTCGTTAAGAATCAAATTAATATACACTAGTTCATGTTTTTAAAATATTGGAGCTTCTTCACATTTTATGTTTGTTTGAGCTTATTTAAATATTTAATCAAATTAGTTTGAAGAAATTATATATACGTACACACTTTAATTATAAACTAGCTTCATTTTGAAAGTTGATATCTAATTAAATATTATATACTGTAGAATAATTGTGAAAACAAGGGGATTTGCAGCACTTGATCAAATTAATAAATTCAAAATTCACTACTAATAAAATTATAACAACACAGTATAAAAGAATTGAAAAACGATTTAACAAATAAGTATGGTATGTGTATTAATTAATTATTGGATATGGCATGGGGAGAATTCCTTTTCCTAGGCTCTTTAATTAATAAAGTGTTGAACTTTAATCTTTGATTATGGTTTAGATTGATTTGCATTTAAGACTGTGCAAAGAATTTTGTATTTATATAGTAATATTTCGAATCTAATATAATAATAAATAATAATATTTGCACCTAAGTGGGGGAATTATAATAATTTATATATATGGAGATAGTAATTGTTTCCGAGGAGGCACGGGTGCTCCGACGATTTCTCCAACACAATCCCACTCCCCACCACTTCCCCTCCCTCTCTCTCCTCTCTCTCTCTCTACAATTCATTTTTTGGGAATATATATATGAAGAGCGAAAAATATTGCATTAATAAATGATAATAAAAATATGAAGACTTAATTTCTTATGCGGCCGAAAGATTATACTCGAAACAAATAATTACTAATTAAAATAGACAAATATATAATATTATGAAATTAATTACTAATCGGGTATAAGCTGAGGTTCCATTATTCCCTCTTACTTGTTACCTGGCTCCATGTCCACCCTACCTACACCCCCACCAAGAAAAATAAAATATAGCTAGAAAAAGAAAAAATAGCTCATAATTAATATATGTATATGTATACAGTATATTGCTAGCTAGCATGAGAAATTAAATTAAGTTTCTGATCTATTTGTTACTCGTGGCATTTTCTTGAGCTATGAAGAATTGTATACGTACGTACTGTGTTTCTGATTTCTGATGCTGATCACCAACATAAATAATTCAAATATATTGTATTGTACGTTGGAAGGACATGAAATAAAATAAACAGTCTAGTGGTGTGTATCTTCCAATATGCATTTTGTTTCCTCATCTAATTAATTAAATTATATATCTTGGAGTGGATATATACCATATCACTTGTCTCACTTTAGTAATTTTATTTTGTAATTTACTTCCTCATTTATATATTCACATTCAGATTTAATTGATCGAGATAGACTGCATATGGAATTATGTCGCGCAATTCATTTTGTACGATAAAAACAATTAAAAGGTTAATAGCCATTCTATAATTAGAAAATGGTAATTTTGTTGAGATTTTTTTAATCTCTTTTTTTTTTCCCTTGTCGCACAGTGATAGTCTGATAGACCCTCGATTTTAAAATTAGTTATCTATGTTTATAAAATTCTATAGTTTAGTCCATAAATCACAATTAAAGATATCTTGTCCGATTTGAGATTAATAATGATATATATATTAAACAATTTTAATAATTTTAATAGCACGAAAAAGCGATAATGTTTGTTAATAAGTTGTTCAGTTTGTAATTCAGATAAAAAACAATATATGTTTATCGATAAAACGACTGAAACACTATATTTTGTAAACATATAAAACTATTTTTAAAATCGAAAATTTTGATGAAAAAAATTAAAATTGGTGTAACTTAAGATATAAAAAAAATGTATCTACTCATTAATTAATTTTCGAAAAAAAAAATTGAGAAGGCGTGTGTGAAGCTAGCTATAGAGGTAGATTATTAGATATATGTGGTTGTTTGTTCCTTGTTTGGTAGGTCAAAAAAGTGAGAAACTCTAATTTATCTTTAGTGTCTCTCTAAGGCACGTGGAAGGAAGTAGTAAGTAGTAGACAAGGTTAATTTGTGTCATCATTATGATTGTATTACCGAGACCAAGACCATTAATTTTTACTAGTACCATTACCATTACTATTATAATTATTAATTAATAATATTATTTTTACTATGTGAGACCAGTAAATTAAATAATAGGAGGTGGCCATGTGTTTTTTACCGTCTTTTGATTCTCTTCTTCTTCAACGGTCAAACTTAACGGTGAATTTTTATTTTCTTTTACACCTCTCGAGAATTAATCGACTATATTTTCACATCGTACTTGCCACATGGCATGGATGTATCAAATAACATTGACTAATAATATTTTCTGTGGTAAACTTTCAATTAATTATTGGAATTAACTAATTTGATATTTATAGAAATCCAACTAAAATTCTCCAATTAAAAAAACTTCCTCAATCAATCATGCCCACGACCAAAATTTATAGGTTAATTAAACGACGATTCTTTATTTATTTTTTTAATTTCTTTCAAAATATAGTTATTTTTGGAAATGTGTAAAATATTAAGGATATCTCTATTTAATGAATGATTTGTGTTTCAATGTTCAATAAATAATGATATATTTAAAAGTTTATAGATAAAAAAAAATAGGTACAATAAATTAATACGGAGTAATATTTTATTAATTTGTGTAAAAAAATGAAAATGAACCATTGTTTTGAGACGGAGTGCGTATTTGTAGCTAATATGTACGATGATGATAGAAACTCGATAAAATCTTGATTTGCATTCAAAATTATCAGGAAAAGTTGTATTTAGTGGTCGTATTAATTATTCATTAACTATATATTACTGGAGTAATTCCTTTTGATTGTTTTCAAAATCATTTTTTGGATCTAACAACTAATTATCTCAAGAAAAAGCTTTTGAATTCACACTCTATTTAATTTATTACTCATACGGAGTATGATATTAATTATATGACATTCAAATTGCTAGTAGTATTAAGTTTTTACAAGATTGGAAGATGCATGTACATTAATATTAATAAAACTAGTGATTGGAAGATTGGAAGATGCATCACATTTAATATCATCATCAAGTAACGAAGTTAGTATAATTATGATATTAATTATGTTAAAACTAAATAGATCCTGATATGAATTTGAAATTGTGCATTAATAATTTGATGAAATTAATTGTGATTTGGAATTAGTAATTATAGTAAGTAGGGGATGTAGCATAGGCATAGGCATAAGGATAAATATATATATATCCCAATCTGTCCCTATAGAATGTAAAAATTAAATAATTAACCCCAATGCCCGTATGACAAGGGTTAGTGTTCTCTTATAGGGAGCACCATACACAGTTTTTACTTCACTCTTGCTTTTAGCTTATGATGTTATGTCATGACACATGCATGCACATACATAAGACTGACTTATCACTACATTATAAGGCTGGCGGATACACATGTCAGCCCATGCATCAATAATGGCTATCTGCAGAGAGAGAGAGAGAGCCCCCCGTCTGCAACGGGGGAGCACTACAGTTTTTAGAAAGGGAGAGTGGGTGCTAATAAGTAGAATAATGTGATGTCGATGGATTTCGAATAATCGAAATATATATATATATATATTGGTACGTAGTTAATTAGTTGTACTAGCTAGTAATGTGAAAATGTTATGGGTCGTTGAAGGCCGCCTGCCCCTCCTCTGCCACCATTCATAAATACCTTTTGGTCCTACCTTAAACTCGACTACACGTGAACTCTTAATTTACGTACAGAAATATCACTCTTAAAGTAAAGTATACGATTTTAATCATATGAAATGAAAAATCTTTCATAAGCTCCACCCTCACAATATTCATAATATATTTTACACAAATGTCATTACTTTTTCTCCACACATACACAAATTAAAAGTCAACTAATTTATTTACTTTATACATAAAATTTTACAAAATTACCTATCAAAACTTCATTCATTATTACACTTTTTATTAATATACGTGCCCATCTACCTATGAAAATTATTATGGGACGAAGGAAGGGAGTATATTTCATGAGCCTCTTATGAAACTTTTCAATTATTTTTTCACATAAATTAAATAATACAGTATAAAATATGTATTCAATTAATTCTCTAGATTGGAGAAGGAAGAAGTGATTTCTCTACTTTTATTTAATTATTATATATGAATAGATTGAACGTGTTTAAATGAAATTCTTAAATAATGTAGTATAATTTGACGTACCATATAATTTTGAATAATTTATAAGTTGAAGAAAATGATTACTAGTTTGCATGATGAGAAAACACATATGATGCGGGTAGGTTTGAAGATTGGGAGTGGCAGATTCTGACAGTACTGGTATGACTTGGGGTCCATCTAATTAGCAATCAGTATGTGCATATATATACATGGGAGGAGTAAAAGTAGACCTTACCTGGGATCATTATTGTCCCAATATATAAATAAATATGTGTATATAACTCAATTATTTCCAAATTCATTATTCTTAAATGCATCATTACAATATTCATAGTGGGGTACTTGTATATACTGTATATATATACATATACCTTTGTGTATATCCCTCGCCCAATTTATAATTTTTGATTAAAGATTGTTCGGTAAAAAAAAAAAGTTTGTGTTCGGTCAAACATGTTTATGTTTATGTTTGTTACAATTTAAAACTTTGTTAGAGCTTGATAAATAAAAATAATAAAACAATGTAACTCGACTCATGTTTGACTCGATTAAAAATCGTTTGAGATCAAATCGATCAATTATCAAAAAAGTTCAATCATGAATTTCACAGCTCGATAACATTTTAAGCAACCTAGCTAGTTGTAGAGCTAGTACGTGTTCAATTGGATAGTGATGATGTTATCGTAAAATCATCAATTCATCATCCAAGACCAAAGTTCAATATTAATTGACGATAAATAAGACAAAATCGAAAGGTCCAGAATTATTTTTTTATTAATTGAGGGATATTGGAAACAGAAAAATATTACGAATTTTACCACATTCATCTGAAACTCGGACATTTATAATTTATATAAGAAAATTAATTATTTATAGAATCTCACTAGCCATATCTATCTTCGTATTCTTTGTTTAATTTACTTTTTTTATATATACTATTAAATTATTAATCAAGTTGAAACGGGGAATTAAGCCATGAGATAGTTTGAAGATTACGAAAGAAATTCCACATGCTCTTAAGTCGCAACCCCCATGTGTAACCCTACAAAATAGTAAAAATTAAGATAAGTTCAACTTACTATACACACTTTGCTATTCAAACTATATACATACACACTAGCTTTCATATATAATTTAACCAAGAATTTTAGGAATGAAGATATTGTTACATACACACTGTAAATTATTTGAATTTTTACTTAAGTCGGACCTCAATACTAAAGTTCAAATATAAATATATTTAATTATAAATGAATTCTGTAGGTATAAATTGTAGTACAGCAGAGCAACAGTTGAAGAATTTTACATCCTTTTTTTCCATTAGTTTATGAAGAGACCATGTACCAATTTCAAACCCTAATTCTTTATTCATATGACTACAAAATTAATTAACTAGTGGTACATGCTTCAAGTTAGAATTTAAATAGGCTGATTAATTAAAAGTTAGCTAAGATTGAGTTGTATCTACGTGTGTGTACCAGTCAAATGTTCATATTTTTTCATAATTGTTGCCAGCTTTTACTCACGAAACTACAAATTTACCCCCCAATTCTTTCTTCACAGAGGGCACTCCTGTCATTTCCTCGAATTAGAGGGCAATCAAGAGAGAGAGGGTGTGTGAGAAACTGTGCATATATATCTCAACTTTGCTTTGGAACAAATTATTTTTTCACTTCATTTTTTTTGGACCTTTCCTCTTCATCTTCTTCTCCATTCTCCAAACTTGAAACCCTTCACTTCAATCCATTCATGCATGAACATTGAACAACAACAACAACTACTTCTTCTTACATAACTAAATCTCACCAAACATCATGACTTCCATGAACAACTGGTTAGGCTTCTCCCTCTCTCCACAAGAGTTTCAAGACCACTCACAAGGTGCCTTCAACTCCGACGAAATCTCCGGCGCCGGCGAATCCTGCTTTGACTCTTCTATCCCTTCTCTAAACCTCCCCGCCCCTCCATTTTCCATTCTTGAAGCTGCTTTCAACAGAAACCCTTCTCACTCTCAAGGTAAAAATCCAATCTTTACACTTCATGCAGATTTTTAACCACTTTTTCACACAAATCCCCAACTGGGGTTTCCAAAACTACCCTTTTCTTGAAATTTCATGTACTCTTGTATCTTAATTTCTGCAGATTGGAATATGAAGGATGACAGTTTCTCATGCAACAACAATCAAGAACGGCCCAAACTGGAGAATTTCCTCGGCGTTGGGGCCCACTCTTTCGGTACTACTGATCATCAAGAAAATGAAAAAATCAGCAATTATCATCAACTCACCGGAAATGAAAACACATATAACATGTACCAAGAATCTTCATCCACCGCAAGCGACGGCGCCAACAGCACTATTGGCCTCTCCATGATTAAAAACTGGCTGAGGAATAACCCGGCTCCGCCGGAGACTACTAATGAGGCTGCTGCGGCGGCGCCACCGGTGGGCGGTGGTGCTCAGACATTGTCACTTTCGATGAGCACAGGCTCACAATCTAGCTCCCCTTTACCAACGGAGAGCAAAATAGTTGAGGGTCAAACTGCAGTAGAATCTGTGCCTAGGAAATCTATTGATACTTTTGGTCAAAGAACCTCAATTTACAGAGGTGTAACAAGGTTAGTATATATTTTTAATTGTTACAAAAAAACTACTCATTTTATGTGTGTAAAGATTCAGTTTTTTTATTTTTTTTTGAAAATAAAGATTCAATTTTTATGTGAGGGTTTTTTCAGGCATAGGTGGACTGGGAGATATGAGGCACATTTATGGGATAATAGTTGCAGAAGAGAGGGACAAACCCGGAAAGGAAGGCAAGGTATGAATCTAAATTGTCTCCCATTATAATTACTCCACAATTATTTACTTTTTTTTATTAATACTAACATTTCTTGATTTTAACTCTTGTTTCCTTGTCTCTTTGGTGGTGGATCGATTAATTTTGCTTTAATCTTACTGCAGTTTACTTGGGTAAGCCTAGCTAGCTTCAAATATATTTTAATTAATTTACATATATGATAGATAAATATTAATTTGATTTGTACAAATGAATTATATATGTAGGAGGTTATGACAAGGAAGATAAGGCTGCTCATGCTTATGATTTAGCAGCTTTGAAATACTGGGGAACTACTACAACTACAAATTTTCCTGTGAGTGAATTCATAAAACATAGAATATTTCTTAATTTATGAGTATATGAAAAGATTAATAGACCCTTTTAATGTAATTATATGTGCATATTTCCAATGTTTTTCAGATTAGCAACTACGAGAAAGAAATAGAGGACATGAAGCACATGACAAGACAGGAATATGTTGCATCATTAAGGAGGTAATTTAATTAACTGAAATTAATTACTTAAGAACAACTGTAGATATATGAATTAATTGATCTGATCATGTCACAATTATTATTTTCTTAATTAATCCAGGAAGAGCAGTGGATTCTCTCGTGGAGCGTCTATTTATAGAGGTGTCACGAGGTACTATTATTGCATTTTTAATTGCTTCTAAATTTGTTTATATTTAAATGATTAATAATTTGTGTAATAAACAGACATCACCAACATGGGAGATGGCAAGCAAGAATTGGAAGAGTTGCAGGAAACAAAGATCTTTACTTGGGAACTTTCAGTAAGCTCAAATTTACTAACTTAATTTTACACTAAAAAATAAAAAATATATTTCTGAATCATTTCTCTATTTGTATTTTTAGGCACACAAGAAGAAGCTGCAGAAGCTTATGACATAGCTGCAATAAAATTCCGTGGCCTAAACGCCGTCACCAACTTTGAAATCAACCGATATGACGTCAAAAGCATACTCGAAAGCAGCACGTTGCCGATTGGAGGAGCTGCGAAACGCTTAAAGGACGCTGAAAACGCGGAGATGGCTCTTGAAATTCATCGCGCTAATGAAGCAAGCTTGAATCTACAACACTTACAAGACGGGCAACTAACGGGCTATGGAAGCGGCCCCACTCATGGATGGCCTTCTATTGCCTTCCAACAACCTCCGCCTCATTCTTTAAGCCCGATCACTTACCCTTATTCCCATCAAAGAATGTGGTGTAAACAGGAGCAAGATACCGACATCAGCCATGGCTTTCATGACCTCAATCATCAACTTCAGCTCGGAAGCACGCAGAATTTCTTACAACCTTCTGTGTTGCACAACATCATGGGGTTGGACTCTGCAGCGTCGATGGAACAGAGCTCAGGCGTCAGCTATGGGGGATCTTCGGATGGAAACATGGTGCCTTTGATGGGGACAGTGATTGTTCAAGATGATCAGCACAGTATGCTTGGATCAGCAGATTATGGGTATCAGCAGGCGAGGAATTACTATTACCAATCTCAGCAGCAATCGTCGGCTACAGGGCTAAGTACTAACTGGATTCCGACTGCTGTTCCTGCTGCACGAGCAAACAACGTGGCGGTTGGTCATGGAGCCCCGACTTTCACAGTATGGAACGATACTTGATTCGAAAGAAGGGTGAACTAGAGATGTTATTCAGATGGATGTATACAGAACTAACCTTTTAGTATTATTCTTTTGATTATGGTTCCTTTATAGGCCTTGGACATTTTTCGATTCACATATGGTTTGTCTTAGGTTAATTTTGCTGCTTTGGAGCAAGCTAATTTCGTTAGGGTACTAAAACTGGAGTTCATCCATAGCCCACTACTGCCAAGTGTTTGTATCTGGCTATGAATTTTGGGAACTCTGGTTTGGCATGTCATGGTATACCTTGCTTTGTAATTCAAACCTTAAAAAATCACAAAATATGGGATTTTAATTTCTACCTCTTTTGCATTATCATTTTATTGTCTCATTATATAAGCATTATATAATTACTTTACTCTTTTCTACTTAATACTTTTCCTCAAAAAAGTTGGTAATACTCTTTTCTACTTAATTACTTTACTCATAAAATTTGTCTCTTTGTTCTACTGTCTCGTACATAATTGCAAGTTCTATATCTTGTAATAAGAGTGGCATTTTTTATCTACCTTATCTTAGGCATAGAAGTCCAAACTTAACCAAAAACTATGATCAAAGGTGAAAGGTTGACTCCTACTTGTATGAATATCCTTCCACATAAGTGGGACCGATGTGGAATATCGTAACAATCCACCCCCTTTCAACCCATACCAAGGCCCACTTCTCAGGTGGCAACCTCCCTGGCCTACCATTGGGTCCCTGGCCTACCATTGGGTAACCCCTTTCTGCAGCCCACTTGGATCTAGCAGGCCGCACCAAATTGTTAGGCATATAAGCTAGGGAGCCCTAACTTAACTCAAAATCACGGTCAAAGGTGAAGTGTCGAATCTCACTTGTATACCCTTCCACACTTATTAGACATATAGCTAGTGAGCCCTAATTTAACCCAAAAGTTGAAGGATTGACTTCCACTTATATACCCTTCCGCACTTTCATGTGGAATATTGTAATAATCCGTCCCCCTTTCAAACCGGACATCCACGGACAACACGCTCTGGGTGGCAACCCATACCAAGGCCCACTTCCTGGGTGGCAACTCCCGGGCCCCCCATCTTGTAGTCTTTTCCACGGCCCGCCCGGATCCAGCAGGTCGAACTAAATTGTTAGGCATATAAGCTAGGGAACCCTAACTTAACCCAAAATCATGGTCAAATGTGAAGAGTTGACTTGCACTTATATACCCTTCCACACTTTCATGTGAAACTGATATAGAATATTGTAACACCTTATTCTACAGGTGACAATCTAATACGGAGTACTAGCAAATCTTGGTTGTACTGTTTTGACAAATTTTCACCAAAAAAAAAAAAAGGGCAGAAAACTATCATTTGTGTAATTAAGAGAAAATTAAATTAAGCTGATACCTTAAAAATCGTGTTCTTTAACCATGTGAAGAAACTCATGATGTTGAAATATCATAGTCCTAAAGGTTTGTACAAAAAAGCCTCCCAGAAAATACAGAAGGCTAAGAACGCTGAGGCCTAATTACACAAATACCCCCACTGCAGAAGCTCAACTACCTAACTTGAAGGCGTCAACGAATAAGCCTAAGCAAACACCAGCTTTCCAATAATTAACCATTACCACCAGAGACTGCAATCTGGCAGGAGAGGGGGGTTTTTTGTACATGAGCATACCGATACCCTCAATAGCAGCAACCACGATTCCTGCTACAAGTACATCCCAGTCACCTGTCTGGCCAAGAATTGTTGCAAGAGCATTAGCTGTGTAGAAACCAAGAAGAAGGAGAAACACTTTCATGGGGAAGTTCTTTCTTGCAGAGTTTAGTTTACTCAATAGTTCCCTCCCACCAGCACTAACTATCCTGCCCAAACGAGTTTCACCAAGAACAGAGTTGTCTCCGTTCTGATTCCCTTGATCGTTGTTTGTTGTGAATCCATCGGTGTTCAAAGCAAATGATATCCGTCTATTCACAAACATGGAAAACCTAGATCAAGTCCAAGAATATAGTAGTGGTTCAAGAAAGTATGTTTAGGTATGTACCTTTTTGTGTAAGAAGATGAATCAAGTTTTGGAGTGTGTTTTGAGAAGTTGTGTGTGTATACGAAATTATTAATGCTGCAACAATGCCT
Source organism: Galeopsis tetrahit (assembly GCA_963675135.1). Classification (NCBI taxonomy): domain Eukaryota; kingdom Viridiplantae; phylum Streptophyta; class Magnoliopsida; order Lamiales; family Lamiaceae; genus Galeopsis; species Galeopsis tetrahit. Next base: position 86,513,381 of record OY776121.1, read on the forward strand.
GGGAAACACTCCTGATCTCTTAGAATTTTCATGTACTATGATGGACACGGATTGCAACAACGATATATCCATTTGAAGGTCATTAACTGCAAGAAAATGTATGGAGAAAGACGATAAAAGCCCATGAGAATGCTAAACTGGAAGAAGAAATCCCTGAAAGAAAGACAACCCAATGCATCGTTGATATATTGGTATAAATAAGGAGCTGTATAGATCAAAAGTCTTCAAATGCTACAGGATCCATAATGTCTTATATTTATTTGTGTTTAAATTCATATCCAAAAATACAAAGACTAGTAGCACATGATAGTTTTACACAGTAGTCATCATCCGTGCTTTTGATCATGCTGAAATTTCTGATTTTCATTACCCATTCATTAGTGCAAAGGAACATCAATCAATACTATGATTAAAACCATCAAAGTTATCTGAATTGAGTTAATGCCAGAAGGATGAGTCGGCAATTGAAAGAAAATGTAGTATCCATAAGTGAAAAACTGTTCAGGGCTCTATTAATGATTACAATCAGAATATTGGAAGTACAAACCGAACTACATACTAGGAATCATCACAAATCCAATTATTTTAACATATTCATATTCCGGTAAAAGCCAGTGGACTAAACCTGCTATCAAGCTAGTAAAGAAGTTTCAGCCATCTTTTACCATATACATTCTTTAATCAACTCAATATTTTTGGTCAAAGTGCCTGATAAACACAGACGTTCGATGGTCAGCAAATGTCTAAGATCCACAAACACTCCAAAGGAGCACTAGATATCATCATAGCACATGACAAATAATGATAACAGAACAAAGCTACAGCAGATACAAGGTCCTGATATGCCTTATTTTCAAACGACATAAACTAAATATGAACCAAGAAAGAGTTGAACTGAATCATACAGTAACATACAATGAGATACTTAGCATTCTATGTGGATTTCTGGCAGATTAGGATTCTCTATAATGCAGTCTCAAGTAGTTAATTCTCACATTCTACCTTTCAAGGTTTAAGACAGGGCATCAATTAGGGAAGTTAGATATAACTAAAGATTAACATAACTCTAAATTAAAATAAAAAACAGCATAAGCGAATTCAAAAATGCCCTTCTGACATAAAGTGTTCAGATGATATCAATTAAATGCAAAAACCTTCAAATTTAACCGGGATTTGAAAGAAGAAAAGCGAATACCTGATTGAAGCAACCAGCAATATCAATACCAGAGAGAGGTGATTTAAGATTGTTAGGAAAAAAATGAGCTGATTATCGAAAACCCATCAGCAAGAATTGGTGTTCTGATAATTGTGTATGCAAAAGAGGTTCGTTAAAAGTAATCCTTTTCTCTGCAATTTCACCTGTCAGACTCCAAGACCGTAGATTGAACGAACACAAACCACAAACGATAGCGCCATTAAAGTCGTTACAGCGATTTATAAACCCCTTGCTTTTTTGCAGTTTCTTAATTTTATTATATAATCTCTTTTTATTTTATTGTTTTGGGTTGGAGCGTTTTATTTTTTCTGGGAATGCCAATTATTCGGATAAATTGTGTGTACCCGTTACATATCAATATTAGCTCTGTATACAATATCATTTATTTATCCCTTTTTTTTATTATTAAGGGTGACAAGAGAACATCTAATTTGCAAAAAGAAAAAAAAATTAAAAAAATTGAGCCCCTTAGATTTTCTTCAATTAACAATTCAACCCTGAAACATAGTCTAATTGCCCTTTTCTCTCCATATTAAGCTTAGCCAACATTATTTCGGATCAATTTCGTCCTATACCAAACCCATCCTTGAAAAGTCCATTAACAACTTATACACGAATGCCAAATATATATACTGTATGGGATTTACCAATTCAAGTCACTCAATATAGAGCAAATTTAGAGCCTGGGAGATTTTCAATATAAAAGTTTAGAAATTATCAATTTAAAACTCACATTTTATAATTTCTACTTATCGAAGAATATTTTTATAGACCACAATTCTGATAACTATCTTTCAAGCCTTGACATTGTTCATTGTTCCTATACTTTGTAATACACATAATAATACAAGTCAAACCTCTGCATTTAGAACAATCTTATCCTCACAGAATTTACAAAGATCATCAAGATTTGGTTCAAAATGCAATGAAGGTTCTATCCTTTTCTCCACCCATTGCAATCTCCTCTCAAAACACAAAACTGCAATATGCATGATCCTAATTTCGACTTGAGCAACCTTGGCACAACACCGAAGTAAGATATAATAATCAGCATGAACAGCATAAATATACACGCCATTCCTTTTCCTTGCGTAGTAGAGATAGTCTCTGTTCTTTACCCTAACCCTTGGTGGAATATAGCAGAATTGGTTCTCATTCATATCCAACTTCAATTTCTTTATCGCCTTCTCTTTGGGGGACTCTTTTGACCTTCTTTTGCCATTAGCTGAATCTTGATCGTGATGACAACATTCATCCTCATCACTTTTTTGTGATGTGTTGCATGTACTATTATCACCCTTTTTTCGACTTTCAAAAAAGTCTCTAGATCTCTCATTTTTGTCAGATGTTCCAAGACCCTGAAATCAATCACATGGTGCCAAAATTGTAATTCTGTTGAAAGAAAAAAAAAATCAAATTTCTCTAAAACCAATCAAAAGATCAAGTACCTTGTTATCTTGATAGTACTCCCAGAACTCCTCCAACAGCTTTTCTTCAACATCATTGTGTGGTGGGCGTAATCCCGAAAAAACTACATCCTTGCAATATTGGAGGTATGAAGGCAAATCACAAGAATACTCTGCAAATGAGGTCAAAAGACAAGCTTATTAACTAAATCTTCAACAAACAAACAAAAAAGGGATACTCTTAATAAACTATTACCATGTCCATCATCAAGTTCATGATATTTTGCTTCAACAATTTTTAGAAGCTCCCTTACACTCAATCCAGTATCGGAAGGCTTTGGGTTGGGGGAAGATAAGTTTTCATCAGCATTCTCTGTCATATTAGACAAACTAGATTCCCACATTCCATAGCCATTTATGTTAAAAAGAATCCTTATAGCTACAATAAGTATTGACATGACGCATGTACGAGTGGGCAACCTAGACTCATTAGCTGATAGATACAATTCAGGTGGATTAGACCATTCACATATGCGACATGACAAAGGAAGTAATTTCTCAATAGGAAGAGATAATTCTCTAAGATAGCGAGAAGCAATAGCATAAAAGTTCACTGGAGGTAACACCAAACCGATTTTCTGAGCAAAATCAGCGGCCATTGACTCCAACTTCTGTGATGAAATGGTTTGAATAGGTCTGAACATATGACTGGCGGAAATTGGACATGCCCCAGAGGGAGGTCCAAGTTGCTTCTCTATATCACCGAAGGCAGCAAAATATGGAAGCTTTCCTTCAAGGGCCCATTTTAATATGTCAGGTGGCAAAATAGGCTCCCTAGCCAGATGACAAACGAGAAAGGAGATAGCTAGAGAACAAGATATTGGCAATGTGCTTCTGAGAGATCTATACCATACATATACTACACGCTTCCCATGAATATTGACAGGTTCTTTGCGATAGTTAGCACTGGGCTGAAATTCTTCTGCTTCGCCTGGAATAGAGATGAGGGAATGATGAGTTTGGATACAATTCATATACATGCTAATGACAAAAAAATGATATAGTGATATTTGTTATATGAAGATTTGCATTGTGCCATGTCTGTCATCTATGTGACTGGAATATATTGTTTTAAGAATTTTCATTCGTCGTTAATCAATTGCATATCCATGCAACATAAAAGATCAACAAACTTCGGTTTTCAGAACACAAGTTTCAAATAATTAAAAAAATTATCAATCCCCATACGGCAAAAACCAAATACGTACAACAGATTTTTCTCTTCAACTCTCATCCAATTAAAAATGTATTGTAAGCAGCAATATAACATAGTCAATGCAGTAACATAGGAAAAGCAGATCATTTGAATACCATAAAGAAAAGATCATGAACTGCACCTTGTGTCTGAGCCTCGGAATCATGAACAGCACAGTCTGCCCATTCATCAGCCAGAATCCTAGTGGAAGCCAAAAATCTTAACCATAAAGGCCCAACAAGGCCAATAATTAAAGGACTCACATTGAACTTCTCAATCAAAGCCTGGGACTGCAATTGGATCATAATCTGAAGTCCTTTTACGTATCTTAATCTAATCTCAGAATAATACTCTTCATAGGTAAATTGTTTCTGGAAAGAACCAAAGTCACTTGGCTCGATAGGCCCAACTCCATCATATTCCATATCAGGATGGTCCAAAATATCGGGATGGTCCAGAAACTGAGATGTTGTGAGTTTTACCTGAGAGACACGCTCAGCAGGGTTGGCCTTGGCCGTGCGGACTCTGCTGCAACTGACAGGGTATTGGCTAAAAATCTGATCATCGTCAATTCCCGTTTCAAAGATATCGTCTGCTTGTGAATTGCAATAACCACAATAGAAGAAGCCATCATCCGATTTGGAAAAACCAACACTGCTACCACAAACTTGGCATATCCGCTCTACTCGTCCTGCCATTCTACCTATTCAACATGCTGTATGGAAATATAAGAACCCTTTCAGTGATAAGGTACTGATGCTTGAGCTTAATTTGTTAGAAAGAAGACAAAATACAAAAATATCAATTTGGCTATTCTATTAAAGGCAATAGTCCATACAATAAAATTCACCAAAATATGTTCAAACAACAATTCAACAATCATCTATAAGATCGAACAATAATCTATCAAACATGATAACTGTAATTCTCAGAGTAGCGGACTTCAAATTACATAAAGTAACGAAAGTGATATAATCGTATGAACATCCTCAAGACAGTATAAAAAGTGTTTGAAAAGGACGCACGAGTATATGGCAGAAGTGAATTGGTTCATAAAATAACCAAATAGACTCATAAAATACTCAAATAAGATCAAACCTAAGTACAAAATTGCCTCGTAAAATACCCAATATTTTAAACTTACCGTGGGTGGCCGGAGACTGGAGTGGTGGCAGGTGGCGGCGCTGGGTCGGGGGGAGATGGCTGATTGGACGGCGGCGTATATTTGCAGGGCAGATAATTCAAACGGCGCAGGCTATATATCCTCCAGCTACGCGGTATTTCAAATTAAAGAGCTTAAAAAGATATCATTATTTTATAATTTAAATGTATTAAAAATATTTACTTAATTTAATTATAATGGATTTTAAATTTAACAACAGTTACAAAATTTTATGGTGGTTAACCTAACTGTATAAACTTTAAAAACTGTCAATAACTAAAAAAAAATTAGGGTTTTGAGTTTTTGTGAGGGAAGGGTAGTATAGAAATTTTGGGGTCCTTTATTGGGGGAGTATATTTAAACCGGTCCTTTTATAATTGTTGAGGACAGACTTTAAATTAATTTTCCCCCCCCCAAAAAAAAAAAAAGACTTTAAATTAATTTTAGATATGTATGAAATGTCTAAAATACCCTTCCCTCATTTTAAAACAAAATTTTGGCTCTGTGGCTGCCTCCGACAGTTGCCCCGGCAACTTTCACCGTTGAAATGTTCCAAAACCAAGCAAAACAAGCTGCAAAAAGTATCGAAAAAGGAAAAAAAATCGAAAAAATACTATAATTTCGTGAATTTTTTTTGAAGAAAAACAAGAAAAATGGCCAAAAAATTGGGAGGAATTAGGGTTAAGTAAAAGTGTAAACGGGTAAAAAAAATGAGGAAGACGACACACTTACGGATCTGAAAGGGCGGCGAACGGAACGTGCAGCGAAGGGGGAGGCGGCGGCGAATGGAACGAGAGGCGAAGAGAGTAATCTGCTTTTTTCTAACTTGAAATCGAAAAAGAGGATGCGGCGTGGTTTGGACGACTTGGGCGAAACAGAAACGGCGCCGGCAATAGAAGAGACCGGCGGACGGCGGCAGGCGGCGAGTGTGGACGGAGTGGCTGGGCGGCGATTTGTGAAGGAATGAAAGGGAGACATTAGGGTTATGTAAGTGAGGGGCATTTCTGTCTTATCGGGGTGTGTCCTCATCAATCGCGTGTGTGCGTATAACCGTGGCCTTTATAATTTTGAGGCAGGCCTCTTGATAATAAAAGTATTTCATAATGGGCGCAGCTAAAGGCACCCAAGGATACTATAAGTACACCCACGCGATGAGGACACAAACAAAACGGATGAGGACACCCACGTGAAAATATCAAAAATAACCTTCTCATCTCAAACCCTTTATCTTCCTCCCATTTTCACATTTTAACACAAAAGAGTGCACCCACCTCCCCTCCCTCCCAATCGGCGCCGCCACCACCACCCCTCCCTCCCAATTGGCGCCGCCGCCCACCACCCTTCTCTCCCTAGCGGCGCCGCTCCTCCCCTCCCCACGCGACGACAGCGCCGCTTCACTCCTCACGTCGCCGCCGCTGGAGAAAGGGGTTTATCCCCTGCCCTCGTTCGCCGCCGCCACTGCCTTCGTCCGCCCACCATCCATCCCTCCCTAGCGGCGCCGCTCCTCCCTTCCCCACGTCGCCGCTTCGAACGCCGCCCCTGCCCTCGTTCGCCCACCACCATCCCTCCCTAGCGGCACCGCTCCTCCCCATGTCGCCGCTTCGAACCCCGGCGCCGCTGGAGAAGGGTGAATCCTACGCCGCCGCCCCTTCCCTCGTCCGCCCCTGCCCTCGCCGCCGCCCGTTTCAATGTAGGTTTTTGAAAGTTTTTGAAAAAATTAGGGTGTTTAGGAGTTCGGGAATTATTTTCGAACCTATTGAGTTTGTTTTGGAAACATTTTCGAACAATCTGTGTTTGTTTTGAAAAAAAATTCGAACATTTTTTTTTTTTTTTAAATTTCGAACCTCTTGTTCGATTTTTTTTTTCGGACAAATTTAAGATGTTTTGAATACTTTTTCGAACATATTGAGTTTGTTGGGTAAAAATTTTCGTACATCTTAACTTTATTCGGTTAATATTTTCGAACATCTTAAGAATTTGTTTTTATTGTTTTTGTTGATTTTTTGTGTGTTTGTTGAAGAATGGTGTTGATTTTTTGTGTTTTGTTAGTGGTGGATATGATTCTGTAGTGAAATAGAACCGGTGGGTGTACTCATCCGTCCTTTTTTAAAAAAAAGTGCAAGAGGGGTACAAACGTCATTTTGCGTATCTCTTGTGTTAAAAAAAAATCCCACTGGGTGTACTCATAGGATCCTTGGGTGCCTTTAGGCTTTAGCCGCGCCCTTTCGTAATTTTGCCTCTTATCCTCAATTGGCTTTTTTTTTTTCGAACCAAAAAATAAGTACTTCTTTCGTTCACTAAAATATGTCCACTTTCCTTAATTGGTCTGTCCATCAAATTTATGTTCATTTTTTTTTATGAAAACGATCATTTTTATTTCCCTCATAGTAACCCTGCAACACAATTACTTTTATCTTATTATTATTTCATCCGTCCTAACTTTAACTTTCATACTTATTGTTCATCCTCTTTTTTAAAAATATTATAATAAATAGAATTTTGAAATATAATTTTATAAAAAAATAAATAAGTGAGTTGACTTGGGTGTATGTATGTACCATAAAAATAATAACATTAAATATAATATTTTTTATATTGTATAGGTAGAATTTCATTTTTTTTTAAGTAAAAAATTCATTTTATTAGTAACTGCAAATACCATTTGATACGCCCGCCGTCCACAATAGTCGGAAGGTCATACCAGACATGGGGGTTCGGAAAGTCCCTAGCAGCTCTAGCCAGTCGATGAGCCTTCTCGTTGGCCATACGACAAATATAAGAAATTGAACAAAAAGGTATTGAAGACATCAAATCTTTGCAAGAATGAATGATATCACCAAAGCTGGAATTGGGCATCAAATTTAGATTAATAGCATCAGCAACTTCCTTGGCATCCAACTCAATTTCAACTCTTTCAAATCCCATATCCTTTATCCAAGAAAGAGCTTCGTGAAGCCCCATAGCCTCTCCTTCATCCACTCTATATACTCCTGGTGTCGTTGCTACAAAGCAACTAATAAACTGCCCTTCATCATCATGCGCAATTGCCCCAAATCCCATCTCTTTTGTTTCCTCAAAAAATGTTGCATCAACATTAATTTTGATTGTTTGTCTTGGGGGAGGGTACCATGTTGTGCAACGAGTAATGGATGTATTCTGCGACCTCCCAGCTCGCATCCCCGTCCACTCCGCTAAGTAGGAATGTGCTAGACTCGACGCCGTTGCAGCTGAGTTGCACACACCCGTCCAAAGTTTATTGTTCCTCTCCTTCCACCAACGCCACATCAATGTAGCAGCCACCACCATATCAGTCCTCCTTAGTTCCCGAATCAGTTCAAAAACCAGTTCCTTCATATTATTTGTCGCAAAGATGGCTCTCCCTAGCACACCACGGAAAGGTTCTGATGCCCATAATCGTCCAACATCCGAGCATGAAGTAAAAACATGCCAATCAGTTTCCTCATCGCAGCCACATCTAGGGCATGTGTTGTCTGTCACCATTTTCCTACGGGCCAATACATGGCGTGTGGGCAGAAACCCCTTGCAAAGTCTCCACAGAAAATAATTACCTTTGGAGGCGCTTGAATCGACCATAACGGGGCCCAATCTGAGGGGTTTCGTGGACAAGAGCAGCAGTAAGGTTGTATGCAGATTTGACACTATAATTTCCAGATTTCGTGTAGTGCCAAACTAGGCCATCAATAGCGCCCATTGGGGGAATAGCAGTGTGTAAAATGCTATCCACGTCGTTTGGTTGGAACAGTTCATCAACCAGCTCCGAGTCCCAGCGTCGACGACCTGGAATAAACAGGTCAGACACCTTGATGTTCTGTAACACGTATTATTTACCCAAGGTTGTCCCCACACCATAATTTGGTCGCCACTCCCTATTTTCCACCTCGTCCCTTTCCGAATTAAATCCTGGGCCTCCAAGATGCTACGCCAAATATAGCTGGGTCTGTGCCCCAATGATGCTGACAAAAAATCCCTATCTGCGAAATACTTGGCACGGATAATTCTACACATAAAGGCCTCTGGTTCGTGAATAAGCCTCCATCCAATTTTTCCAAGCATTGCCACATTTGAATAAGTAGAAATTCCGAAATCCCATACCACCATTCGATTTATAGGTAAAATTTCTAAAGAACCGAAAAAGTAGGTATAAAAGTTAGGATGAGACGGAGGGAGTATTAGACTTTTATCCTCAATTGTTAGTATCGAATTCAAATTTGATTTGGACTTAAGAATAAATTTGTGCATGGGACTGGGAGGACCAAACATGGTTTAGATTTATTCAAAAAATATTAATTTGGGTAATTTGTTAAGGAATTATTTATTTTAAACTCATTGAACATAAATTGAGTACAAATTCACAAAATTTGATTTTCCACGACTGATCATAATGTGGAGTCGTGGAGATGTCATCTTTTAATGGTTTAGTCCATGTTGCTCATTTTTTTTTTTTTTAGATATTTGATCGTAACTTTGGTATTCCAATTTCCAGTCATAATTTTCTTATGGGTTGGTCTGCTATGGACTCGAGTGCATGTTGTGCACCCTATTTCATTTGCACTTTTCAGTTTACTGACTTACACTTTTTGGTAAATGGTGTTGCACTTTTCAATTATTAAACTGTATAATAATATTTTTAGTAATAATTGAAAAGTGCAACACCATTTATCAAAAAGTGTAAGTCAATAAAACTGAAAAGTGCACATGAACTAGGGTGCACAACATGCACTCGAGTGCATACTCGACTTTACCTTTTCTTATAGTATTTTAAATCGTACTAGATTATTTATTATCTATGTGTTATGTGTAAGAAAATGGAATAGCTAGATGATAATATTATTTCAATATTAAATTCAATTACCTCTATAAAGCTCACAAATTAATTATAAGTATTCTTCAAATGTCAAAAACCCTAACAAATAGATCCAACGCTATTGTGAGCTAATACATATAATAAAAGAATTGAAATTGACAATTATTATCAAAATTAAACATAATAAAAAATAACACAATTCTTTCATAATTACGTTTGAATATTCTGAAATGCTCTTCCATGTACTTCGTTGTCACATTAACAAATAAATGACAATTGTAAGGGTGTGTTTAGTTTGGGATTGGCCCATCTGAATTTGGATGGGCCATCCCCCATCCCATCTCTCTCCATCCAAATACTCATTCAAATAATGATCCACCCCTATAATACATCTACATACCTATTTTTATACAATCACATCACTTTTTTTTTTCTTTTAATCACTAATTCTCTCTCCTACTTTTCTTCCACACATTTATTCTCTCTCCTACTTTTCTTCTACACATTTATTCTCTCTCCTATTTTTCTTTCACACATTTATTCTCTCTCCTACTTTCTTCCACACATTTATTCTCCCTCCTACTTGATTTGACATAAAGTTCATCTACATCTATTTTTCAATCTCAATTTAAACACAATTTTTATTCAATTATTATTCATGGATTACCCCCATCCATATTTTTTTAATCTCCATCCCCATCCCACCCACCACCATCCCTAACCAAACAGCACCTAAAGGTAAGAGTTATGAGATTTTTTATTTTCCTTGCTTGTTACGTTCTTTTCAATGAACCATTGTCACTATTTTTTTCATGTAATTAGTTAGGTTTGACAATGTAATTAATTCCTCATTTCACAAGGATTGTGTACCATTGAGGATTGCACAACCTATACAATAAGAAATTAGTAAATTCTTTTTGACCTATGAGATAAATATAATAAAATAATTTAATCATAAAAAACTTAAATATTAAATTGAAATAAGAAACACATAATTAATTCCTCCTTCCACAAAGATTGTGTACCCTTTGAGGATTGCACAATCTATACAATAAGAAATTAGTCAATTCTTTTTTACCTATGAGATAAATATAATAAAATAATTTAGTCATAAAAAACTTAAATATTAAATTGAAATAAGAAATACATATGGTAAATTTAATTTTTGTGATTGACAGTAAATTTTTTAACCTAGGTTTTGAGAAATTTTGCGCTCAAAAATCTTTCTCCGTTAGTCAATGACAAATTGACTAACTGAATGATCAATTTTGATAAAATATACTCCCCTCCGTTCAATTTCATTATTCCCACTTTCCATTTTTGGTTGTCCAATTTTATTATGCTCATACCCTTTTTTGAAACAATGTTAATCATACTACTTTATCTCCACCCTCCTACCATCACTTATTTACCCACTTTGTCATTCACTTTATTCATAAACAATCATTTATTTACAAATGGACCCCACAATATCCTATCATACCCTCAACTAGGGGTGGGAATGGGTCAGACTACCCGACAGGGGCCTACGGCTCGGCCTATTAAAGCTTGGCTCGGCTCGTTTAATAAACAAGCCGGACTCAAACTTTTTTAGAAGCCTATTTAACTAAATAGGCCGGGCTCAAACTTTTTCGTAAGCCTTTTAAGCCCAACAGGCCGACCTATATAACTTCACACTCACATATATATATATATATATATATATATTGTATATATTATAAGTATATACATACTTATATAATATGTAATTTTTAAATAAATAAATAAGAAAATTTAGTAACACTAATTTTTTTTTTTTTTTTTTTGTAATAGTTGAATATCAATTTTAATAATTGAGATTATTAACTAATAAGGCCATTTCTATAGCCTATTAAACAACTAAAACATACAACTTTTAAATTTTTCTAATAAAGTCAATTTAGTGTCAAAAACCCGTATTTACCCTTAATATTCATATACTCCTTTAATTTATATATTTGAAATGTAATTCGAAATTTAAAATCATAATTAATTGTTATCAATTAATTCCCAAATTATAGGGCACATTCATTCCCCAAAAAAAACAAAACCCTAGATCCCTCCCCCCACCCCAATCGGTCGAGCTCCCTCCCCACCTTGCCGCCCATGACCTCCCCGCCGCCCCCTCCATGGCCACGGTCGTCGCCCCCTTCGCCATGGCTGATCTGTTCGCCGTGGACTCCATCTCCCACGCTGAGTCGCTGTAAACCTTCGCCGGAGGTCTTCCCCCACCATGGCTGTGATGTTTCCGACGGAGATGCTTCTGGTGGTTCGTGGTGGCCGGTCTGACCTTTCATTTTCCTAGTGGAGTTAACCCCCAGATCGAAGCTTCGCCATGGCCGCACGTCGGCGCATTTTAGAGCGGTGCCCTTCTGTCTCTATTTATGTGTTATTATGCCTATGTTCTTCGATTTATCAACTGATGTGTTGTTGTTTAGCTTATTTTCTCTAATTCCGTCATGCTCTTAGGTGGATCTTTTGTGCCTTAGCTTAAGATCGTTTATCACTTCACTTCACATCACATTTTCGATTAAATTTTGCCTATGTTCTTTTCTTTCTTTTTTCTTGTTTTGCGTGTTTTGCACTCTTCGTTTCTGTTTTGGTTTGGTTTATACAAGCATTTGATTCACATATTCAGCTCCTCTGTTTTTTTTTTTTTTGTCGATTTGTAAAAGTTGATCTTTCACGTCTCTTTAATCGAGAGTTTGAACCGTTAATATGTTATTCTACATCTTTTGGCATGAGTGCACACACATTGTGGATGAACTTTCTTGTTAGAGATTGCTTTCCTAATGTTTAGATGCTTTTGATTAAAGTGACTTTTCCTTACTGATAGTTAATGTTGTTCTGTGGGTTACAGATTTATCGCATTGCATTCATCATTCGTGTATTGTTTTGCAAAGTTCTGATATAAATTGTTACTGTAAAGATCGTTGTATTTACTAAAGGTCTTGAAGGTGTTTTCAAGATCTTGCAGTATGAAACTTCATGACCCTAATATCAAACCTTGTCTATGAAACGCTATGGCATCATTGACACTAAGTGTAGTGAATTATTCTACAATGTTTAATTGTTTTCCGATTTTTTATGCCCTCCTGCTCTCACATATTGTGGTGTTCTTGGAGATACCCTATCTCCTCAGTCTTGTGATGCAAAAGTTGGTGCTCCACTGCTGCTGTTTTATTTTTTGGCACCTATAAAATTGCTAGTAGCATTTATATCTTTAAGAGAGTTGAACTTAATCTTGCCCTTAACTAAATAATATCCTTAATAACTCAGTATTCATGTCTTAAATTTATGTTTTCCTCATTCATAATTGATATTTAAATCTGGTTGCTTGAGTTGTTATTCAATACAAGTCAGCTTTTATTCCTGCTCACTGTCATCACTCATCACAATTTGGGGATAAAAATCAATTTTCTTATTCCAGCTTTAATGATAATGGTGCCTTTAATTTGTTTTTTGAATGCATTTGTATCAGATTTGACTCTTACAAGCTTAGATAATGGAGGCAACGGTGCAGCCACGATCTCTTAAATTTACTCTCAAATTGAATAGGAGCGAAAATGTCAGTTCTTCACCTACTGCAGTTCCCCATGATATATTTAAATTTTTTTAGATATGTCTTCGGTTATGATCTGTACATTTGTAAAAAAGTTGTTTATTCACATGTTGTTTGGTTTACAAATGTCAGTGCATCTGAAAGGTGCATATATCATTTTATCAGGTGCATATACTACCCTTACAACTTCATATCAAAATGAATTTTCCATATGAAACATGGATACCGATGTAGGCATTATCATTTTATGTCTTCGTCTTATTATTCTGAACAATTCTTTTCAGTGATATTAACTGAATTAAGTATGAAATCCCTACATCACAACAAATCGCTTTTTGAATATGTCATTTACAAATGTGCACATCTATTTTGCATATTGATATGCATGTCACTCTTTGCACATTGGTTCATGTTATTTTATGCATACCAAAAAATCCAGTCTTGTATGCCGTTTTAAACTTCATATTGAAATGAACATATGTCTTCATAATCCATTTCTACATACCAAAATTCATTTCACTGTTCATATTAAAATTCATAATCTATTTCATATATATATATGCATATTCAACATATGGGGAATTGTATACTTTATGACAAGCTTATTTTTTAATCATAAAATTCAGATTTTTTAACTTTATTTGTTTGGATAATTAACAATTAATTCGAATTGCTTAATTTTAGAAATATTTGAATAATGTTTAATTTTAGGAATATGCGTATAACCAGGAACTGCATTAATTCAAAAGATTTGATGTAAATCCAATTAATTTTTATTAATTTCAAATTATTTAAATTGGTAAAGGGCAACCATGTCTTATTAGGTTCCATTTTGACTCTAATAGATTTAAAAAAAAAACCTATTCCCTATTACATAAAACTCTTAGTGAAATGACCTTAAAAATAATTTTCCCTTAATAATTTTTACAATTTGATGATAATACTATTATATATATATATTTTTAAAAATACACTAATAATATTAAGAGGCCTTTAAAAGGCTTTTGGCTCAGACCTATTTATTAAAAAGGTCAGACTTCAGCCTTTAAAAAAAAAAAAAAAAGCCTATTACAGGTCATGGCCATTCCCACCCACACCCTCAACTTATCTACTTTTATAAATAAACTAATCAATATTTATTAAAATTTATAATAAAAACTTATCTACTTTTATAAATAAACTAATCAATATTTATTAAAATTTATAATAAAAACTTATCTACTTTTATAAATAAACTAATCAATATTTATTAAAATTTATAATAAAATTGAACGGAGGAAATAATAACGATCAATTTTGATAGTGACTAAATATGAGTGATAAAAAAAAGGTAAACTTAAACACAAAAATGATATTTTCGCAACTACTATTTCCCCAATTTTAAAACCTCATGTAACTATAATAACCTGTACATTTACAATCGAAATATAAAGAAACAATTACAAGGTTTAGAACGAAGATTTTCGCCCAATTTCCATACCTAGTTTTTCTCTCATCTAAATCACATTCGCAACTGATAATGGCGGCGAGAAATACACTGCTCAAGTACCTCAGAGTGAACGTAAACACTTTGCCGCCGCTTCAAAACCCTAAAGCTGTCGCCGGCGGCCTGTTGCAACTGGTCGGACGTAATTTCTCCGCCGAAGCGAGGGGATCTTTCCTCGACAAGTCCGAGGTAACCGATCGCGTCCTATGCGTGCTCAAGAACTTTCAGAAAGTCGATCCTTCGAAGGTAGCCATTCAATTTCCCGTTTTTTTCTTTTCCTGTTTGTGTTCTGTATGATTGAGAACTGGTTACATTGATCGACACATCGCTGGATATGCTACACTGTAAAATATTGATTTAATGGAAATGGCTATGCAGGCTTAGGCATTATAAGCAAAAAGTTGTTAATTACATTAATTGAAAACCGTAGTTTAACTACATTGATTCGAGTACCGTTCATAGGAAAGACGATAGCTTCTCATTACTAGTGTGCAGTCCATCAAAATGCTGAATTCGATGTTTCGGAAAGAAGGCTGTGGAGTGTATCCTCGTTGCATAGGTTTGTCTGGTGAATTAGGGTTCTAGTTGGCATTCCATGGTACATTTCATTTCGTCCCACACTAATGGGAGATTGTAAATGCTGAATTTGATGTTTCGAAAAGAAGATTGTGGAGTGTATCCTCGTAGCATAGTTTTGGCTGGTGAATTAGGGTTCTAGACTTCTAGTTAGTATTCCATGCCACAATTTATTTCGTTTCATACAGATTGATTAAATTGTGAAGCATATTCATTTTATGAATGCTGTAGATTCTGGCCTTCTTATAAATTTTTTAGCTCTACTTAATCCCATCTATTGGTTGTTTAAAATTGTTAAGTCATGGGTAGTAGCCAGTAGGTACCATATTGTATGTTGAGTTGGTTGAAGTATTGAAGTAATGCATCTCTTTTGGGAATATATGTTTTTCTGCAAAAGTGTTAACAATTTAGGTGATTTCCATCTTTGCTAGCCTAGACATGAAGCGCCAGTCCTAACATCTCAGCGTTAGATATTTCTCCACCCCACCCCCCGAGAGGAATATATATGTATGATTTTTTTTCTTGGACATCCTATTCTAGAGTGACTAACTAAACAGTCCATTGAGAGAGTGTAGAAATTTGCACATGAAATTTTACTGGAAATTATTGGAAGCCTCAACTCTGTTATTAAATGTTACTACTAAAGATTAGTGTTCCATGGCTATCCCTGTTATCAGATGTTAAGAAAGAATCTCCACAAATACTGATGCAGTTAAGAAATCAAAGAAAAGAGATGCTTTTTCTTGCATTTGCCAGTCCAACTGCAGTTATAGTAGTTGTATACTTGTAGTAGATGGACAAATAGCAAAAAACAAAAGTGTTTTAGTAAGACAGTGCATTGGAAAACATGAAATTGTTTGGTTGTGTTTTGGGAGAAACGAATTGGGAAGGAACACGTTTGCATAAAGTGAAACGAAGCATTGTGTAAATCTTACCCGGCTTTATAATTGATCGTTTTAAATTCATGTATTTATCTCAACTTCTGACTTTATTCTAATATGCGTTTGTTCTAGGTTGCTCCAAATGCTCATTTCCAGAAGGATCTTGGACTAGATAGTTTAGACACAGTAGAAATTGTGATGGCTCTTGAAGAAGAATTTGGTCTCGAGATTCCTGACAACGAAGCAGACAAAATCCACTCGATCAATCTTGCTGTCGACTTCATTGCATCTCACCCCCAGGCCAAATAGTGAATGTCCATTAGTTTTTATTCTTTTGGTAGCAGTAAACTATGCCTGGGCCAGTTTTTTGATGTCTGAATATCTCGATTCTGAGAAAAAATAATTACTTTGATGGAAAGAAACTACAACTCAAGTTTTTTTTTTTTTTTTTATTATTATTATGATATGTATGTAATAATGAATTAGATCGCATTTTTCTTTGATAGGATCAGAACTCTGTAAGACTGTAACACTTCCATTATATTTGGAATGGATTTATTATGCAGTTAGGGAAAGTTCGGACTTTGAAGTCTATTAGGGGGCATGTTTGTTTTGCATAATCTCAAAACACTCAAAACAAACATGGCTTTCAGGACTGTTTGATTTAAAATTAAGCTTTAGATTTACAAATTTAAATTTAGTTCTACTTTGGGTTTTATAAATCATAATTATAGATTTATAAATTTAATATGATAGTATATTTTATAATTCAGCCAAGTAAGTATCTCTCATGAAACTTTAATGTGTGCAATTTCAAATGTGCAAATTTCGTTGGAAAAAATTCGAATGTTAAATATTGAACTAGAACAAAATGAAGAATGTAACATTTCCTCGTCTAATCAGATGAATTCTAAAATAAAAATGGCTTTATGGTTGTATAACCGGAAACTCACCCAAAATTTAGAAAATATTAATTTATTGTGGAAGAAAGGGAATTGTTTTAAAATAATTATTGCCCGTTAAGAGAAGACTTTGTTGAAGAATTAATGTTGACAGTGAGAGTCTACGGCAGGCCAAAGTCCTTTCCAATTCTTACAAGAAACACATGTATTGACTTTGACCCCATTTCAGGGGTCGGTTTATTAAATAATTACAACTATTTTATGCAAACTTCTATTATAAAATTTTAGTCTGAGTTTTTTTTTTTTGAAAACAAATTTTAGTCTGAGTAAGATAAATAAAAATTACATAAAAACGATCATGAAATTGGAGATTTTTAAGAGTAAAACTGTAAAACATCTTGCATTAGTATTTTCTACTTTTAGATGTACATTTAGTTTGTCTTAAATCTATGTGTTTCGTTTTAATTCAATTTAGTGCGAAATGATTTAATAATCATTATCATTATCATTATCATTAAATAAGTACATGAAGTCCAATGGTCTCATTATAGTGTAATATTCAAAATAAAAGTAAATATTTTGAAGAAAAATAAAATGGTGGGAATCAAAGTGGCCCAGGAATAACCTAGAAGGCATCCCATTGGAGGAAGTTACGTGCCAGTTGGGGACAAAGTGGACTCCAAAAGTCATTAACCGGGTTGACTTGGGGGCAAGACTGTAATATATCACAAACTACGGGTTAAAATAGCAACCTTGTTTCTATAATTAGTCCGAACCACAAAAGAATTTAGCATCCACCCTTCATACACAAGAATGGGAAAAACTAAGCACAAATTACTCTCTTTAGCTGCATTTTCAGCTGTGTTACTTTCACTTGTCTGCTCTTCGTTTGCTGAAATCATTTTCGAGGAGCAATTTGAAGGTAAGCTTTCTCGTTTCCTTCTTTTTTTGGTGCAATTTTCAGCTGTTCATTTATGGGTTGTGAACTTCTTGGTAGTGAGTGGAGTAATCAGTAAGGGTACTGGGTTTTGAAAATTACATTAATTTAGCTAAGTTTGGTTAATCTTTATGATGAACTTTTGTAAAATTGTTGGGAGATTCTGTAGTAGAAAACTTGCCTCTTTGTATTGATTGTAATTTGCTTTTGTTTCACTTTGGGGATCAAATTAGTGGCCAGGAAATTAAATGTATGTATGTATTAGTACTATTAAGTGATGTTTATATTTGCAATAGATGGATGGCAGAGAAGGTGGGTGAAGTCTGACTGGAAAAGGAGTGAAGGAAAAGCTGGATCGTTTAAACACACAGCAGGGAAGTGGAGTGGTGATCCTGATGACAAAGGTTTGGATGTTTCTTATTTGGAGAAATTTGAAAATTTTGAAAGTTAGCTGCAAAATTTAATTTAATGTGAAATATAAAGTAAAGTGGTTTGGTTGCTTGATTTAGATGTTTTGAATTCACTTCAGGAATTCAAACCACCACTGATGCTAGGCACTTTGCCATATCGGCGAAGATACCGGAGTTCAGCAATAAGAATAGAACACTGGTTCTTCAATATTCCATTAGGCTTGAACAGGACATTGAATGTGGTGGGGGTTATATAAAGCTTCTTTCTGGTTATGTTAATCAAAAGAAATTTGGTGGAGATACTCCTTACAGGTATACAGTTAATATTCCTGTTTAAATTTTGTTATGAAAATGTTATTGTTTGATCTCCATATTGATATGCTGTATGCAAAGTTTTTCTTTGTATCCCTTAACCAATTGTGTTGATTCTGAATTTTATTTTATTTGATTGTGTTGTCCGAAGTAATAATATCTACACAATGAGGTTTTTGTTCACTGATTTAATTTAGAAAAACGACGGAGTTGTGCTACACATAGCCGCAGAAGTGTGTCTAATTGTGTAACATATATATAAGCTTCAAACTTTGACACATTATGGGTTCTGGAATAATAATGTGTTGTCACAGTTGTGACATGTTTTTTTTTCAATGCAGCCTTATCAGAGTACTTCATCTTTGTTTTCATCTGCTGTGCATGTGCATCGCCCTCATAATGCCCCTATAATAAGATTTTACATTTAAACTTGGTTGGATGTAAAATATGCCAAATAGAACTTTGTTAGCAAAGTTCCTTCCATACGTTGCCCCTCTCACTCTATTTTTAATTACTAATCCTTTGAATTTTAATTTTTTTTCATCAGTTTGATGTTTGGACCTGATATATGCGGCACACAGACGAAGAAACTTCACGTCATACTTTCATATCAGGGTCAAAATTACCCCATCAAGAAGGATTTGCAATGTGAAACAGACAAGTTAACACATTTTTATACATTCATTCTTCGGCCCGATGCATCATATAGTGTCCTCATTGATGGTCGTGAAAGAGATTCAGGAAGCATGTATACAGACTGGGATATTCTACCTCCCCGCAAAATCAAAGCAGTGAATGCCAAAAAGGTTACAGTCTGCTGCAATCTTTACATAGTTATTTATTTTAAGTTGGTTCACATTACTAAACAAGAAATGGATGTGTTTATGCTCACATATAGAGTTGGAAAAGAATTGAGTGTAATTAAATAGTTTCTTGTACTTTATTTGCACTAATGTACTTCTTTTCTAAAATCATCATGACAGCCAGCTGACTGGGAGGATAGAGAATATATTGATGATCCTGATGCTGTGAAGCCCGAGGTATTGCACTTTGTATCTGTACTGAGTTTTAATCGGGTCGTTAATGTTTTTGTTTAGGCTGCTCTCTTATATCTGTTATTTGCAGGGATATGATTCTATCCCACGAGAAATACCTGATCCAAAGGCTAAACAGGTTTGTTATTTAGCTATAAATCTAGACCAGAATCTCTACAAACTAGTATAGGTGTTCGTGTTTAGTTATCGTGAGTTCGTTGGGCACAATCGTTATACTTATTTGTTATATTATTGTGAGCAGCCTCATGACTGGGATGAAGATGAAGATGGCATATGGAGACCACCTAAAATTCCGAACCCAGCATACAGGGGACCATGGAGGCCTAAGGTACACTCACGTTTTTCGGAAACTACGAAGCAAGACTGTAGTCTTCTTATTGCATTGTTGAAATCACATTTATGGGTCTCTTTTCTTACTAAACAGAAAATCAAGAATCCTAATTATAAAGGAAAATGGAAGATCCCTTGGATTGATAATCCTGGTAAAGCACATTATTTAAATTGACCTTGTAGATTTCATATTTCGTTATCTTTGAGCAGTTGCATGTTGTGGATTTGACTTCTAATTAAACCCTTTGCCTTTTCTTTTGTTTAGAATTTGAAGATGATCCTGACCTTTATGTCCTGAAGCCTATCAAGTATGTTGGAATTGAAGTTTGGCAGGTGAGTTTATACATGCTTAATGCACTAAACGTTTCTCAGCAGGTGTAATAATTTATGGTTTATATTTGACTGGAGTTTCCATCCACCGTGTGGTTTCAGGTGAAAGCAGGTTCAGTATACGACAACATTTTGATTTGTGATGATCCTGACTACGCAAAACAAGTAGTCCAGGAAGTATTTGCAAATAGGGAGGTGGGTTTCAGCTCGTTTCTATCTTGAAAGCACGTTATAGTCACTGTCCTTCTAACTTCTTCTCCACTCTCCTTTTTTATATTTATAGATTGAAAAGGAAGCCTTAGAGGAAGCGGAAAAAGTGAGAAAAGCAAAGGAGGAAGAGGTTTGATCAGCCTGACTAACTTAATACATAATTCATTTATCATCAAAAGATGGAAACTGAGAATGGTTTTTGACGTCGTTTGCAGGAAGCACAAAGAGCAAGAGAAGAAGGTGAAAGGAGGAGAAGAGAAAGGGGTGGTGACCGGAGGCATCGAGACCGCTACAAGGATAGACACAGAAGGGTTAGTATTTTCATTTCCAAGTTAATTCATTTGCATGACATGTTTATTTAGAATTTCTGGAAATGATTATTTAATTAAACTTGATGATTCTATTGCTTGTTCATCTGCTGACTTCATAATTCATCTGTGAGTGTCAATTTTATGTTAGAAGATCTTATCTGATTTTTTTTGTTTTTGTTTTGCAGCACCATGATTATGACGATGACTATCATGTGAGTATTTTCGCTTTCATATTTAAGATTGCTGGTTGATGCATTGCAAAAACACTCAATTATTTCAAGCTCATTTTGCTAACTTGCTCTCGAAAAGTGATACTCACTAAGCTTCTAACATATAAACAGGTTGAGGAAAATTTAACAAATATGTTAGTATAGAAACCTCAAACATGATTTCTTGTGATAGAAAAAGTGCATCTTTCTGTAAATTCGAACTCTCACTCAATTGTCGTTTGCTGTTCCCTTTTGCAGGATGAACTTTGAGAGGCTGGCCTCTTATATTGCTTCACGAATTTGTCTTCCTCTTTCCATTTTACGCACAAGAATCGAAGCAAGATTAGTTCAAGTTAATTGTTTATTAGTAACCCGAAGAAGCGTTGCTTAGTAGCTCTAGTAGATTTGGATTTTGTTCAGGCAAGAAGAGTCTACTTGTTCTTGTTGTGTGCTTAATAACATTTGTATTGTATCTATTAATGAAAAATGGGACTCCCATCTTTTTTGTCTGAATTACATATTTCTTCATCAAATCTATAACAAAGATAAATAAAATTTAATCTATGCAATCAAATTTCTCTTCCTGCTCCGTGGATTCATCATCTCTTTTGACCAGTTTGTCATCATCATCCTTGCTATTATGAGACCATAACCATGACATGCTCATCATTTCCTCGTCGAACGTCCATTGACATGGCCACTCGTCCCAACTCTTTGCATTCTTCATCTTATCGATCACCTCTCGTGGCAGGGAAATGTGTGAATTTGCATTGCACTTCGTTTCTTCTTTCTGTAACTCCATTCTGATACGTACTTCTTTCAACTATGAAAAAGGGGTGTATATATTGTGACTGGTACTGTATTTTCGTTCTCCTACATAAAATTTTATAGAATTTTGTAGAGAAAGATGGTATGTATTGTGTGTTTATGGGATGTATTACAAGCGTGGTAGGTTTTGCTGTAACATAGTAATTCACATATTTAGAAAAACAAAAATTAATTGCAGGATTCTTTGCCAAATATATTTTTGACGGGTTTGACTTTCATGTTCTGCTCTAAAAAAAGTAAAAAACAAATGGAGGAAAATATTACTTAAATTCCACATCTAATATTGTGTATTGTCCTGTTTCACCAACAACTATTGGATTCGAGAAACTTGCATTGCCCTGCAGAAATTAGTAAGGAGAAAACAGAAGATAATATCTATATATGGTCATTTATTTTTTTACTTTTATATTTTGATTATTAATTATATTTACTTTTTTTCATTGCTACTGCCTTTAAAAAATTTAATTTGAACTTTTTTGTTTTGACTAATTTACGTTCGCAAAAAGTAAACGCGTTAAAGGTATGTGATAATTTGCACCAATGACCGTTCCTCTATCCATCTATTGCAATTGACGTGTCTTATTTTAATGATTTATGTACACGCTATAAAAAGTCATACAGACATTATCTGTACGGATAATAAACGCGCTTTGTCATAGATGAATACGACACAAATAAGATGGAAACATAAAGACTAATTAAAAAAGAAGAGGAAAATGATAAAATGAAATTCAAGGCAATTGAGAAGACAACAATAACATCAACTTGTTTATGCAAACATTGTAGTACATAATTGAAAGAAACACACAATTAAATGTTAATTTTCATTTAATCTATTAATTTAAGCTGAAATACAACATAATAAAGTAGTGTTGTTCAATTAAACGCCAAGAACAGGAAGCCACCACATCTTCTCTTCATCGTACGTCCATGCCCAACCCGGTTCTTCGTCGTCCCAATACGTCATATTCTCCAATCTCTCAATCACATCATCAGGAAGCACTAAGTGCTCATTCTTTTTCGACAATGTGGATACGCCTTCTGCCGTTTTCTCTTCCTTCTTACAATCACTTTCATCAGAATTAACCACTTGCCCATTGTTTTCCGACATTTTGAAGGAATTAAACTTATCACTTAGGTCTGTTTAATTTTTTCTTTTTCGTCCGTCCCTTTATATAAGTGTGTGAATTCTGAAAAAGGGAATTAAAGTGATGAATAATTAATTGGGATAAGAATTGCATGCAGTTGCATTCGTGTCTTTCCAATGCTAAAGGTAAGCTGGCTATGACGATGCCCATAATTGCTTTATTTCTCATTTTAAGGCACGTTGATCAATTTCGCTTCTATATTGCATGTAAATTTGTAATCTTCCGGATCCTTTTGAAAAATTATTTTTGTTACTGTAATTTTAGTAATATATTAATTGTCAAAAAGCTGCTGGTGCTTGACTAAATTTATTGCAAAAGGCACAGCTATTATGGCTTTTTCAAAAATACATTTATATATAATATGAATTGTACCATTAAACACAGCTGTAAAATGAGTATATTACCAAAAATTGGTTTGGCAGTTTCACCCTATTTCAAATTATGTTTCCATCAATAATTTCGTTCTTGTATTGTATAGGTAAAGTTTTTTTGTTTTTTCTCTTTGTGTGTGTACACATTTATAGGTGCATTTATTCAATCATTAAAAAAATAAAATTGTATAGGTGCAAATTAGGACTTCAACCATGAATAAAAATCGAAGAAGTTGGATAACTCAAGTGGTTAGAGCACCACTACCTAGGCTTTAGATCCTGGGTTCGAGTCATGGGGCAAAAAAAAAAACCATGAATAAAATCGGACCAGGCCGGATATAGACGCATTTTGGGCCCTTAATTTGTTGGTCCGGCCCAAATTTTCAGTTTGTTTCAAGTTTCCCAGAGGGGGTTGACTATTTACACACCTCCAATCCGGCTTAGAACACACCCCCATCCAATTTAATAATATACGGAGTAATAATTATATAAAAAATAAAAAAAATACCCTTTTACTAAAAATATCATACTATATGCACCCCCTTATTGAACGTACCAAACTCCCTAATTAGTGTGAAAATTGTTTGAAATTCATGTGTATATTTTGCATAATTTTATAGAGTTTCATTGCATTTTTACACTAATTTGACTAGTTGCACTTGATTTGGAGAAAGGACATGATTTGCTATTTTTATAGGAAAATGAGCATTTTTAGAACAAAACACGTCTCGATTATATTGTGGAGTTAATCGAAGGAAAAAATACGAGAAAGAAGAAATATTATTTGGGCTTGAGAATTAAAAGCAAGAAAAGAGAAAAGAATTGGGTTGAAGAAAAGTTGAAGAGAAGGCCCAATATGGGCGGCCCATGAATTAAAACAAGTTGAATGGAATTGGCCCAAATTTACGCCCAAATTTACTGGGGTAGGGGTATATAACCCTCCAGCTTTGTTTAATACACGCCCCCGATACACGTACTCCCCCCAAAATACACATACGATAGATGCACTCCCCCCAAATTACCTATTATACCCTTTTCTCTTAAAATTTTGTAGATAAATACACACCCCTCCTTTCTTTCTCATCTAAACCCTAAACCCTTTTCTTCTCCCCCGCCACCTCCCAGACGCTGCTGCCGCCGCCGCCTAGACGCCACTGCCGCCGCAGCCCAGACGCCGTTGCCGCTGCTGCCGCTGCGCTCCTCCCTTTCTTCTTTATTTTTTTTTTTATTTCCGATCTGCAAGAACTCCACACGGGGAGGGCCATGGAGGTCAACCACACGGCGCCGCGGCCACTCCGCCTCCTTGCGCGCTAATTCCTCTCTTTCTCCCCCTTCTTCTTCTTCTTCTTTGTTTTTTTTTTTTAATTTTTTTATTTATGTTTGTTCTCGAAATCCGGCCATGGAGGTCGGCCACACATCGCTCGCCGTGCCGCGGCCACCCCAGCCGCGATTCTCCACCGCCGTCTCATCCCGACGCCGCCGCCTCACCCTCTCTCCCTCCTTCCCCGTTTTCTTCACGCACAGGTAAGGTAGCAATTTTTTTTCCCCTTTTTTTTAATTTTCGATAAAAAATGATCGACCATAAATACTTTCATCGACAATAAAGGGTCGATGAGAGTGTTTATGGTCAACCCTCTATTGTCGAAAATTTTAATTTTTTATTTTTAAAATTCTTTCGACATGTTAGTGTCGATGGGAAGGTGTTTGATCGACAAATCAATGTCGACGAGGGTTTGTTTGATCGACAAACCAGTGTTGACGAGAGTGTTTTTGGTCGACACTGGTTTGTCGACCATAATTTTTTTTTTTTTTTAATTTCTAAGTTTTGATTTTTAATTTCTAAATTTGTTTCGCGATGGCGTGACGGCGACGGTGGTGGCGGCGATGGCGTGACGGCGGCGGCGGCTATCTAATTCTAGGGTTAGGACTGTGTTTAAATTGATGGGGAGTGTATGTATCTTAACATTTTAGTAAGAGGGTAAAAATGGTATTTTGTATGAATATTTAATTAATAAAATTAAAGGGGGAGTGTATTAAACAAAGCTGGAGGGGTATATACCCCAACCCAATTTACTGTTGTACAAAGATGAAGCAAGCAAGCCCATTATTTTTATATTGCTTGGGCCCATTTCCTATTACCCTTGCTGCGTGAATTGGAATGGCCACGGATAAATGACCCCCCACATATTATGTGTTCACCCCAACCCCAATTTATATTTTAAATCAATAGGTAAAAAGACTATTCTATCCCTGTATGCTGAGTTCACCCCCAAAAAAAAACAATTTTTTTACATTCCTCTCACCTAAAACATAGTATTTCTTTGTAATTGATTATTTTTCATGTTATTATTATTTTATTTGACCGTATTATTGCATGATTTTTTAGTTGTAATGAATATATGTGTAGTGTATTTTGTTTCCGAGTTTTTTTTAAAAAAAATTGTGTTTTGCAAAAACTCAGCACCGCCGAATTTTGTGAGATTTTTCGGAAAAAAGTTTCACGTTTTGAATCAAAACTCGGCCAACTTTTCCACGTTGTGATTCAAAACTCGACCAAGTTTTCCACGTTTTGATTCAAAACTCGGCAAACTAGCGTTAAATCAAAATGTGGAAAAGTTTGCTGAGTTTTGAATCGTAAAGTGGAAAATTTGGCCGAGTTTTGATTCAAAACGTGGAACTTTTTTCCGAAAAATCTCACAAAACTCGGCGAACCAGTGCTGAGTTTTTGCAAAATGCGATTTTTGTAAAATAAAAAACTCGAAAACGAAATACACTACACATATATTGAGTAGTGAGTGCGAAATCAAACCATGTTGAAGAGAAATCAAAAACGGGGGTGAGATAGGAGGAAAATTAGAGTTTATTAGTAAGGAGGGTAATTTTGGAAAATAAGGGGTGGGTGAACTCATATGTGAGGGGTGAAGACATCCAAAGGGTGAACACATAATAATTGGCGGTGCATTTATCCGTGGCCAATTGGAATTCATGGTGAAAGTTATTTTCTTGGTCAACCATATCAGGCCAGCCCATTTACATATTTCTTTGACCCATTTCATCAATTAATTGGGGGCGCGGCTAAATGCACCCGGATTTCCTATAAGTACACCCACAGAATTTTTTTTTGTCTCAAAGGTGGTGCGAAAAGACATTTTTACCTCTCCTGTACTTTTTTTAAAAAAAAAAGTCGGATGAGTACACCCATCTATTCCATTTTACACTCGATTCATCATTTCAATTCATCACTTCACACCCGAATTATTCGGATCCCCCATCACCGCCAAAACATAAAAAATCTTAAAAATTCAAAATTTCAACAACAAAAATAAAATTTTAATATGTTCGAAAATCTTACCAAAACAAAGTTGAGATGTCCGAAAATTTTACCAAAACAAACTCAATATGTTCTGAAAAAATTTCAAAACAACTTAAATTTGTCCGAAAAAAAAAATCGAACATCTTGTTCGAAATTTTTTCCAAAACAAAATCAAGTTGTTCGAAATTTTTCCCAAAACAAACACAATATGTTCGAATTTTTTTCTAAAACTAACTCAATATGTTCCAATTTTTTTCCAAAACTAACTCAATATGTTCGAAAATAATTCCCGAACTATTAAAAACCCTAATTTTCCTAAATTTTCAAAAGCCTAATTTTTTGTGACTGTAAAAATTGTAATAAAAAAAACCTTACCTTCGGCGACGTGCGTGGGTGGCTGGGTGGAGGGGAAGGGGTTGCGGTCGCGAACGGCCGCGAACGGCCGCGAAGGGAAGGGGAAGGGGCTGCGGCCGCGAACGGCCACGCAGCTTATGTATGCTGCTAATGCGTGTGTGAGTCGTCGGAAAGGGGCCGTTTCGCTCTGCTTCCGCGAGTTTGTGAGAGTGAGGCACAGGGAACAGCAGAGGAGAGACAGGGGAAGAAAGGGTTTAGGGTTTGCAGATTTATAGGCATGGGGATTTGGGATCGTTCTATGGAGAATTTAATTGTGGCTGTTGGATTCAGTGATATCTCAAAACGGCGCGCAGATATGTGAAATAGGGCCGCGTGTGGAGGGAGGAGGTGGGTGGGCGGCTGCCGCGCCTGGAGAGATGGGGTGGGAGTGGTGGGTGTACTGAAATGGAGAGGAAGGGAAAGAATGAATTATTTTAATTTGAGGGGAGGATACTTTTGTATTTTCCAAGTGGGTGTTTTGTGGGTGTTCTCATCGGGTGGGTGTCCTCATAGGATCCTTGGATGCCTTTAGCCGAGCCCAAAGGCGAGCCCATTAATTGGGGAGAAGCCCACGTCCATATTAATTAATTGGGGAGGCATAGCTAGGGAGGAATTTCGGCGAGGAGAATTTGGCGAAACAGAGAGCAGAACTCTATTGGGGGGGGGGGGAGAGACTTCCTCTCCTCCAAACACTTTCACTCAATAAAGTAGTTATTTCATTTCTTAAATAGATTTTAATTTAGTGTTTCAATTTAATGTTGGCATTGATGCTTTCTTTCCTTTATTTCAATATTTAGTTGGTAATTTCATTTTCATTCATGTCTTGTAGTTTAATTTACATGAGTTTTATTCTAGTTGTTAATTTAGACATGTGCTAATTTCCAATTGCCATGAGTGTGGAAGTTTTGATGGAAATTTAGTGTAATTGAAAAGTAATTGCATGATCAGCTTGGAATTTGGGGTATAAGTTTCTAGAGTTGTGTTTCTATTGATTCATTTGATTGATCAACCCTATTAGCAAACATTTTCGATTATGTTAGTTGCAACGAGAGTTGGGTTTGCATGATTGGGGTGTGAGTATGAGCTTTGATCAATTGAATAGAAGTTAAGTAGTAATTAGCTTAACCGAGAGAGGGTTAATTACTAGGCCGACAACTTTAGACACTAAACGAATAAAGGTCGTCTAGGAGTTTGGTGAGAGGGCGTTTTATGAATATTAGTAACCGTGTTGAAAATATTTATAAAACACTATCTTATGCGTTTATGGTATTTGGTTAGATCCTATAATTGATAATCAATGCACGTTGTTAGCCTATGCCTTTCGAGGGGGTTTGCACACATATGTGATAGCCTTTAGCTTAATCCGAATTCATGGCCCATTCATGTAATTGGTTCACTAGTTCATTAATTACTCACAAAACGGAAACACTTGAGACAATACACTTCTCTTGCACTTTCCAACGAAAGTTAGATAGCTTGTTATTTCCTGTCACTAGTTCTCATTACTTTAGTTAATCTAGTTTAATACCTTTGTTCTAATTCCCAAAAATCCAAACAAACACGTGTAGTTACTACAATAGCACGCATACTCGTAACTTTAGGGATTCGCTTGCACTCAATTAAATCCTTGGAACGAACAAACTACTTGGGCGTACTTACGTACTACAATCGGACCCATAAGCTTGTGGGGATTGTTATTGTTGTACTAAAAAGTGTGCAAAATACGAACCAAGTCACTCCCCCACTTTCTGAAGAAGTGGCCGGAAAAAAAAAATCCCAACTCCCACCACACAACTTTCCGCCGCTGCCGCCACAACTTCCGACATCCAAAACAAAAACAAAAAAAACTAAGCCCCGTAAAAATAAAAATAAAAACTAAGAAACTCAATTTTTTTTCGAGACACCAGAGTCGACCATGTACATGCTCGTTGACATCTTGTTGCCGATGAGAATGCATATTTTCGACCCTAGTGTGTCGAAAAAAAAAAAAACCTTTTTACTTCTAACTTGCGCACAGAGGGGGAGGCTTTAGGCTTGGGGTGAGTGGGAAAATGAGCAGAAAAAAAGACGAAAAAAAATAGAACGGGAGGAAATGGAGGGAGAGGGGCGGCCACAACCGCGGATTGGGATGGGGAAGGGAGGTTTTTTTTTTTTTTTTTTTTCTTCTGTATTTTCCCAGATTTGGAAGGGGGGAGGGAGGGATGGGGATGGGTGGCGGCGGCGTCAGTTGTAGTGAGGAAGGGGAAAAAGAGAAAAAAAAGAGAAAGAAGGGGAAGAGAGGGGGAGGTTGGCGGCAGTGGTGGTTGGGGAAGATAAGATTAGAATTTGTATTTTTTTAATTTTAAAGAAGATGAAATTAGGGCTCGGAGTGTGTGCGTTTAGTAAATACTGTAGTTTTTTGAGATAAAAGAGTATTTAAGACAATTTAAGGAAAGGTGGTGTGCATCTATACTGGCAAGTTTTTTTTGGGGAGGGGGGAATGCATCAATCGGGTGTGTGTTCTCAACACAAATGGAGGTATAAATAGTCAGTCCCTTTTCCATAGTATTTGATAATCAATATTATTATTTTGGGAAATCATTTTCTAGTACATTTGAGAATTTCTTACTAGTACAATCACTTTCTAGTACATTTCACATTTACAAACAAACATTTCACATTTACACCAAATATTTCACATTCACATTTCACATTTACAAACATTTCACATTTAAAAGTGGTTGTATTAAATTGTGGGGAGAAGTTGGATTTTATATCAAACAGTGAATAATCACTATTATTTTTTGTGTGCATTCAATTTGATGGGACGATTGAGCATAATTTTAACTTAATTTTAATTTGATGAATAAAAAATTTAATTGAACAAATGAAAATGTGATTATTCACTTTTTGAAACAAAATTCAACTTTTTCCTACAATTTAATACAATCACTTTTAAATGTGAAATATTTGTTTGTAAATGTGAAATGTGAATGTGCAATGAAAATCACTTATAATTCATTAAATTTTAAAATTCTAATAATTTGTATATTTTAAAATTTAAGTAGAGTATAATTTTTTTTTAGTGATATATAAGATCTGCAAACACAACTGATGAATAAAAAAAAAAGCTTACCTACCGGTAAGACTTACTGATTTATACTCTCTCAGTTCGCTTATAATTTTTTTGTTATTTTTTGACATTGTGATTAAAACAAAAGATTAAATAATAGATATACGGATATAGTATATGATGTTATTGATACAAGTAGAGAGATTGAGATAAAAAGTAAGATATAGAATGAAGTGTAAGAATAAAAATTAAAAACATTTACTAAAAGGAGTATAAAAATATTTATAGGCCAACAAACTAAAATGATAAAAAGAGA
This sequence comes from Galeopsis tetrahit, assembly GCA_963675135.1. Lineage (NCBI taxonomy): Eukaryota > Viridiplantae > Streptophyta > Magnoliopsida > Lamiales > Lamiaceae > Galeopsis > Galeopsis tetrahit. The sequence continues at coordinate 86,544,195 of OY776121.1, forward strand.
AGCTTATAGACAAACGAGAGGAGTAGTATACACATTAGTACAATATTTCATCTTCTTGTACCATCACGTATAAATATAAAATGAGTGTATTTAGTAATTTTATTGGGATTAATAATTGGTCTCTAATTAAAAAAAAAACATCATTATGTAGCAATGGTATGATAGAAGTATGCGTGATTCACATATTTAATTATGAGTAGCTAAATAAAATATTCGAATTGCATTAGAAACCTAACCATCATGGAATTTTTATTAAAAAAAAATCATCAAACTAGCAGAAAATTGTAGAGCTATTATGTGGAGTAATAAAAACAATAGAGAGAAACACGGGTAAAGAATCAAAGACATCAGTAAAAATAATAGAGAGAACCACGGACAAAGAATTAAGAACTTCTGAGAAAATGATAAACAAATTGCAAAAATAAAATCTCGAACTTGTAAGAGGAAGTTTCAACAGATGGGATAATAACAAATAAAATTATTAAATGAAAGAGATATAAAATTAATAAATTTAATGATAATCATTAAAATTATAGAGATTTTGTTTGTAAAACAAATACTATCATTAAATCAACAATTTATATGCATACATATTAATGGATTTCTAAGTAAGAAACAATATCATGTATATATTGATTTAATCTAAAATTCCTAGTATAATTTTATATTATGAATTTGTATACATACTCCAATTATTAAATATTTTTTTATATTAAATTTATTTTTATGTAGGAATTACATTAGAGTCGTATAAGTAATTTCTGGGAGGCTACCTTTCACTTTCATCCAACGCCAGTTGGAAAACCCCTTTTCTTTCTATTCCCAAATTTGGAACCAAACCCTCGCACGATTTCGAACGGGAAGAAGGTATAGGGCAGAGAGTGGAGGAACAATGGATGCGCTGAGGAAGCAGTTGGATGTGCTGATGGGAGCCAATCGCAACGGCGACGCTCAGGAGGTGACGCGAAAGTACTTCGATCGAGACGTCTGCCGCCTCTTCCTCGCCGGACTTTGCCCCCACGAGCTTTTCCAGCTTACGGTACGAATTTATTTACTATTTTTCTAGTTTTAAAAGTGTACAAGATTGTTTTTATTGACGCTTTACTGCCAGAAATTGATATAGAACTGGGGATACCAACTGATTTTAGTGCTATACAAATGAATCCAAGAATATCGTTAAGTGATTATGTATTTAATTTTTTAACTTGGAGTTGGAGACCAATAATTTGATTTTGACTCAAAGTGTTAAGAGCACCACGAACAGAATAAAAATAGTGGTGTGTGATTTATTGGGAAAATACATTTTTGTGTTTAATTTATTCCGCTATTCGTTTTTTGGTGTAGAAAATGGACAAGGGACCATGCCCCAAGGTGCATTCTTTGCAGCTGAGAAAAGAGTATCCTTTACCCAAGGAAAATGTGCAACCTTTGTTGAATTTTTTTGTTATTTCTTCCTCTTTGTTTGGTGGAGTTTGATCATCCCCTGTGATACCTTAAACATTTTCTTTAGATATGAGGATTGTAAGGGACAGGGCATTGATAATTATGACAGGGATTTAGAGGATAATATAGACAGACTTATTGTTGAGTGCGACCGTAAAATTGAAAGAGCTCTAAAGAGGCTTGACGAAGAGGATGCTAAAGCAGCTGTTGCGATATCTGTATCCGAAGTTACCCTGGTAGATTACTGTATTTCTATGTCTTCTCTTTCTGATCCTTCAGTTTATTCTGCGACACAGTGAATTAATTTTGTGGCACTAGCAGACACCAGAAATTGTTGAGATGTCGAAGCAAATTAAAGAGAAAATGAAAGAAGCCGATCAAATGGGTAAGTTTACTATGAACATGCCTGTTGTAACTTGTAATTGGAATTATGGTATACTATAGGTGTTCTTATTCCAAAGACATGTACTCTTAAATTTATTTGAAGATCAGTGACGCATAGTCTAAATAGATTAATTGAATTCCTATGAAATACAAATTTCTAGGTTATGTGCAACTTTTATTACTTTCTTGCATGTCTTATGGTTTTGAATTTTTTATTAATTTATCCATTGCTATTAGTAATTCCAGCAATTACCTACTCTTACCAGTTACCATTGAACATCATATATGCGTATAAGCAGTATGTATTTATCTTAATCTGCTTAGACTTCAGTCTGCTGATGCTACTGAGTATTATTTGGTAATTTAGATCTCGAAGGCATGACAGACATGAAGATTAGAGCTCTGGAAGAGGTTGAAGAACTTAGAATCAAAAGAGCAGACAAACAGGTTTTTAAAGAACTTGGAATTTTACATAATATTTGCATGGCAATTTTGTAGCCCCAGAATAAATTTTGATTGCTGTTTAATTGCAGTCTATGCTTCTATTGGATGCTTTCAACAAAGATCGTGCATCTCTTCCTCAGCCCCTGACAAATGCTCCCGAATTGGCTCCTTTGCCTCCAGCTGTTCCAGATTCTCACATACAAGAAATGATCAATGAAAAGCTAAAGAAAGCTGAAGAGCTAGGTATGATTTTATTTGGAATGTTTTAGAGGTACAATTTCCTTTTAAAAAAGGATTCACGAGCAGTGAGTGGTAAAATGCTTGTTCTGAGTGTGTATAGTACTATAGTATATTCATTGGTTTTTTAATTTATTATCTTTGTAGTTTACATGGAAGTAGAACTTTCTCATTGTTTATTATTTCTCTAGCCATTTGGGTCTTTTGTTTGCCAGGTCCTTGTTTTAATGGGAGTATCAAAGTCTGCTTAACCGCAAATTTAATGAAATAGAATTAAAAAGCTCACTTTGGTTGGAAATTTAATGATTGATTTAATTTTTTCTTGTCACCTTTTGATATTTATATTTTTTGGCTGTATTCTTAATACATGATTTTTTTTTCCCATTTTGTGTATTCTTCAGGTGAACAGGGGATGGTAGATGAAGCACAGAAAGCATTGGAAGAGGCTGAAGCACTCAAAAAGGTTTTTATCTACTTTATGAATTTCAATTAGCACAATGTGTTTTGCTATATGTTTTCGCATTGCAATTCTGTGCTATTACTCTATTTTGCCCATCTTGTCCAGTCAATTTGCCACTTTATATTTCTGCTTCACCAGACACATTATCACTCTGAACTTGACTTAAATTTGACCATTTGTCTGAATCTTCATATGATCCAGCTGCCAGCTCGACAGGCACCTGTACCGGATTCCTCAAAGTACACTGCCGTTGATGTCCGGATTGTAAGTTCCTGCCTCTCTTTTCTAATATTTTTTAATAATCAGTCGCAGACTATATTAACTAATTACGATTTTAGCCACTTCAATTGAATATATGGGGTAAATAATAAACTGAGATTTGAGGTACATTTCTACTGGTTCATGGTATGATGGAAACCACCAAGTCTGCCACTGTGATACCAGTTTCCAGTTGAAAATTTTCAATTTATCTTTGAACCTAAAAGTAAATACAAATTGGAATTCCGTCTAGTATGCGACTCTGATACATTATGTTTATGTGCTTTTACAGACTGATCAGAAGCTTCGTGTCTGTGACATTTGTGGAGCATTCTTGAGTGTTTATGACAGGTAAATTTATTTGTTGATCTTGCAAATTATTTAATGTTATTCTTAGAATTAGCATGGCATAGTAGTTACAAGAGTTTCCCATACTTCATTGTTTGACCTGGCGATTATACCTCCTTGTCACCAGCAGGCTTTTGGGCCCTTACGAGGATAACTTTTGCAGCTAAAGAATGTGCGTTATTTTCTGTTTTATATTTGTAGATCATGCCATTGTAACTAGACAATCTATCAGGCTTCTGTATTACAACTTGTTATATATTAATGGTCTTGAGCTTGTTATTACAAGAGAGTTTGTGTATTTGGCTTTCAGTGATCGCCGTTTAGCTGATCATTTTGGTGGAAAGCTCCATTTAGGGTACATGCTAATTCGTGAAAAGCTAGCTGATCTTCAGGTATGCACATATAATCTACTATGCATTTACTTAATCTTTCCCATTTTTTGGAATCAATAAGATCTTCTTGCTTGTTAAGGCAGAAGTGCTGCAACTTTAAAGGTGGAATCCCATAAGTTTCTGCGTGTGTGTTGCTAGTGGTTTATCTTTTTATTTTGATTTTTCTTTGTCTTGATAAGCTGAAATGTTCATTTTTCTTAGTTTGTGCACTTGAGTTAGTGGCATCATTTTGTTTGCTTTGCATAGAAGATTACTCATTCTTTCTTACCTAAGTTGGTACTCTGAATATTTTGGTTCAGGTGCTGCTATAATCTTTCAATTACTTCTATAGAGATTCTCAGTTTACTTGTCCTCTGTGAGTTTTTCTTATCCTAGCAGAAGTGTCAATTCATAATTGCTTCAATTTTGATATTGATGAAAATCAGTGTTCTCCGCAACATACGTGGGGTTTGAGGAACTGAAAAGATAAGTAAACTGTGGGCAATCATCCGCTAGAATTTAAGGTATGGTCTCTCAAATAGGATTATTAACTAATGAGAGGAAAAAACCCGATTGGCTCAATCATGAAAAAAGGCTATTAAAGAATTGGAGGGATGAAGATAAAGAATTAGGAAAAAAAATATGTTAACATAGTATTCAGTGATCAAGGTGTACTAGCATGTGAATCTGCAGTCACAGGTGATTTCTGACCCAACTTCACTTGGTATGGTGTTGACCAAGTATGGTAACTCTGGTTTCCCTTGGTCTCTGTTACAGTTTACTGGTGTGTATTCAGTTTTTTATGCAGAGTATTATGTATTCTACAAAATTTCAATATCTATTTCATGCTTTCTTGTTGTTTCTCAAACAACATTTGAGAAGTTCTAAATAGTGCAACATGCATACAATGCCATATCTTTCTGATGTAACAAAACGTACCATGTATAACTCACGGCTCCCAGGTATCTGCAATGAAACCTTGCGATGATTTTTGGTGATTAAAAACTGTCTCTCTAACTGATCTTGAAAAACTGAGATTTGACTAGATGGGCATTGAAGTTTCTTCAGTTGGTTTGAACCTTTATATGTGTTTTTCTTTTTTTAATTCTCATTTATACTTTACACGGTATGAAATGCAATATGTTATATATCAAATGTGATTCCCCTTTTTATCATTATCAGGAAGAGAAGGACAAGAAACGTAAAGCCCTTGAAGAAGAGAGAAGGTTGATGTGAATTTATAATTGCAACACTGAAGCCCTTTTTTCCTTTTTATTTTTTATTCAACCTTTTCTTCAATGATATAAAGGTGATAACATTATAGTTGTTGGTTCAGATCAAAAGAGCGAAAAAGCCGGGACCCTGAGAGAGAATCTAGCAAGGACCGTGAAAAAGGAGATAGAAGGGATAATGATTACAGGAACAAAGACCGTGATAGGCATTATGAGCGCAACCGTGGTTATGATCGTGAGCGTGCAAGAGAAAGGGACAGTGCACGCAGCCACGACTCAAGGAGTCACCGAAGATCTCGTTCCCGTTCAAGAGATTATGATCGCCACAGGTTCCATTTCTGAGCCTTAGTTTACTCCTGTAATACTCTCATTTATTGTGTTTACAAGAAATACCCATTTTAACCTCGTGTTTGTTTCTCCCTGCCAGGCGTAACGATCGGAACTAGCTGACAACTAATTATTGAGGCAGATGCTGGTTCTGCAGTTAGTATTTTCTATTTACCAATGCTGTGGTGTTGCATATGAAGATATTACTCGTCCTGAATTGAATTCGGGGTTTCGGATATTGGATCTTTTGTTAGCTTAATTTTATTTCTTTTTTGCTCAACTGAAGTTGCTGGTCATTGATATTCTTGTTTGAACTCGTGGATCAAATATCTTAAAGCTGTTTTTTGAGGACTTAGTGACCATCATTCTATTCAAGTTACTAATGCTTTTCTGTTATACCATTTGATCTAGATGGCAAGACAGGTAGATTACTACATGTAATACTTTGTCGCTTGGTTTTGATATATGTCAGTCTCTCCAACCTTTGATTACTTGCACAGTTGTCCACTTTATTTAGACGTTTTAAGATTTCTTGCAAATTTCCAATATAAAAACCATCTACAAAATTAATGTCATCATTTTATTTTTAAAATTGTTGCTCGTTTTGGACTTACATTTTATCATGCAGCTTATTAAATTTTATTTACACCTTATTAAATCTTTGTTACATTTTTTTTTAAATTTGTCCCTACCTAACACTAAATTCTATTTTCTTAATAAATGAGTTGATCAAGGTAAGCCGATCATCACATCATGGAGCATATAAAACAAGCAACACCCAAAAGTAAACTAAAGATAAATTATTACTCCATTATTATAGTGGTATGAAATAATAAAAAAGTTTGTGATGAATAGTCCACGTGTCCCACGCACATTTGAAAAGATGCAGCCCTTGTTTTCTCCCTCCTCTTAGCCTAGCCCTAGGCTATAATCTAAAAAATCAGAAAACCTGCAACAAGCCCAAATCACAAAATTTCCCCAAAAAGAATGGCGCCCTATTTTCACCCTACAACAACAATGATCACAATCTCAATGATATTCTTCACCATAACCCTATCGATCGTCACCGCCGACCCCCTCACCTCTCCGGCGGCTTCGTTTCACCAAGTCCTCCAATCAAATGATCTTCCAATCGGCCTCTTCCCAAAAGACATTTCCAATTTCTCCTTCGACCCTTCCTCGGGTCGCTTCGAGCTCCATTTGCTCTCACCTTCCCCCTGTGAGGCCAAATTCGAGACACCCGTTAAATACCAATGGAACATCTCCGGAACCGTCAGTTCCGGTAAAATTACTCATTTGTCGGGGGTTGCTGCGCAGGAGCTGTTTCTATGGCTACCCGTGAAGAATATTCAGGTTGATATTCCCAGCTCCGGATTGATTTACTTCGACGTTGGTATGGTTTTTAAGCAATTTTCCCTGTCCTTGTTTGACACGCCCAAGGATTGTAATGCTTTAAAGGGGAATGATGGAGGAGATGACGATGTGTTCTTTTTGGGTGATCACCTTGAGGTTGGTGTTTATTTAATTCATGATTATACCATATTTACGCGTTTGTTTACCCTATTATTTTGTGTTAGAATTGGGGCATTTGGATTTATGCAGATTCTGCTCTTCATTTCGTGTCATTGGTAACATATACTCCGCGTATATTCCTGCTATGTAGCTGGATAATTGTTGTATTGAGGGCATTTCAAATTAAGATTTAATGATAAGTTGATGAAAATTTGATAAAACCATTGTCTTCCTGTATGGTATTTGGCAAGTGTTGATGCTTAGATGCAGTACTTGTTTTTAGAAATATTTCATGTTCTGTTGCTTTAATTCTCACCTTTGATTTGGCATTTCAACTATTTCAAGGACAGATGGTATTTATGTTGTTGAAAATTCTAAGTAGATATTATTCAGGAAGCTTGAGTTTTTATCCAATCTGGTGACAGTTTTTTGATGATTGAATTTACATGTTATGTGGACTGGATATATAGACAAACTCTTTTATGTAGTTGGGTGCATGCATACAATTGGATTTTAAGTGATTGTCCATTTGAATTTTTAATCCCACATTAGAATCAAATTAAAATTATAGCTCAATTGCACCATGCAATTGAGTGTATACAAGAATGACTCGGATATATATTAACATTGGCAATCTAATTAATTTGTGTGTTTTTGTTGGAATATATTGAACCATCAGAAAGGAGATGATAGTGTTGTGATGTTAATGTTGCTATTTTATTTATTGCAGAATGGATCAGAGAAGTTTGTAACACAAGAATTCGAAGATGAGGAACGAAGAGCCGATTCTTGACGAAGGATTTGATGCTAGTTAACTTGTGTCCTGTGGTGTGTTATAAGTTGTGGTTGTAGAGTGAGTTTGTGATGAATGGATTATCTGATTTGAGTTGTATAGTAACAGTATAGAATAGTTCTCTCCTCCCCTTCCCCTTGCTCCTTTCTGTATCAATATTACCAATCCTTTTTTCTTAAAATTGAGTGTTGCACTTTCTTTTCCTGTTTGAATGTCTATGCAGTATTATTGTTGATTTTGTGTAATTGTCTTGTGCTCTCACTTTTCTCTTTAATTTTTCTCTTGTTACATGTGATTTATATAATACCCAGGTTGCTCACAAGAAGACTTCATATTCAAATTTTGTGTGCATAAATGGATTCTTTAAAAACAAGTGTACATTTTGCAACATACTTGAATCCAATAAAATAAAATACTCTGTTCAGTCCCACTATAAGTTTTCCATTTAAAAGATGTTTTTCATTCCATTTTCGACATATTATTTTTTCTCTCTCAATCATAACACTTACACTTTATGTATTATTTTATCATATTTCATTTTACACTCATCAATTATTTTCTCTTCCCCATCACATCATTTTGTACTAAATCTATTATTTTATCATTTTCCTTAATCAAAACTCAAAGAAGGGGGAAACTTGACGGGGGAGTATGAAATATGACCAAAAAAAAAAAAAAAAATTTAAAACAAATATGCCCGCCGTGGGATTAATGGAGTCCGAATTCTTCTAACAAATTTGATATAAAAGTGAAAAGTTGGAATATTCTATCACTAAACCCTTCCACCTAAAATGGCTTCAATTTCGCTCCTCCGCCTCTCCCTTCCCCTCGACCACCGCCGCCACCACTACCACCACCAACACATCAAGTCCAACGCCGTCCTCCTCCCTCATCCCCTCAAATCAACCCTCCCGTCACAACGGCGCTTCCGCTGCCCACCCCAAAAGCCAATCACCACCACCAGGTGCTCGTACACTCCGACCCCCGCCGCCGACCGCCTGATCTCAGCCGTCTCCTACTTTCTGCCCTTCTTCAACGGCCTCCAATACGGGCGCTTCCTCTTCGTTAAGTACCCAATTCTGGCAATTCCGTTCGAGCCCCTCATTCCTCTGCTGTCGCTCTACCACTCGGTCCCGTACGCCAGCTTCGTCACCTTCTTCGGCCTCTACCTCGGAATCGTCAAAAACCCTAATTTCAGCCGCTACGTTAGGTTCAATGCGCTGCAGGCTCTGGTTCTCGATGTGCTGCTGGTGCTCCCGGTGTTGGTGCAGAGGATAATTTCCCCGGGCCGATCGGGAATCGCCCTGAAATTGACGGCTTGGGCCTATTCTGGGCTTTTCTTGTTTATTGTGGCCTGTTTCGTGTATGGGCTTGTCTCCAGTATTATGGGCAAGACTCCGTATCTGCCCTTCGTTGCTGAGGCTGCGGCCCGCCAGTTGGAATGATCTTATTGGGCATAGAAATATGTCATTTTATCCTCTTGTTTCCTTTTCTTTTACACATTTATTAGGGCATGATGTTTTTTGTATGAAAAATGAGCTTACGAACATTCACATTGTTGGCTATTTTGCAAATAAAGTTGAGATTATAAAACGTATCCTCTTTCTAATGTATGTTGATGAGGTGTTTTTTTTGGTTAAATTATTGTTTTTAACCAGTCTATTATAAGCATATTTATTGACACACCCTCGTGATATAGTCCACAACAAAAATAAGTAAAGAGTGCACGAAATGAATAAGTAGATATGTGTATGGATTAGGATAGGTTTAGAACTAAGGAGTATGTTACTTTCTAGGTTTTAGTTTGAAACTCTATTCAGTTTTTTTTTTTTTTTAAAGTATATATGTACATATTTAGTTCAAATCTATTATAGCACTACGAGTCTACTAGCTTCATACAACACTATTTCACACATGAATTTATCACTTTAGTTATGAGAAGGGGGTGAAAATCACAAGTATATCAAAGTTGCATTAGATGTTTAAGGAAATATGGACCACTTTAGTTGTGAGAAATGGGTGAATATAAAAAATATATCAACGTTTAAGGAAATATGAATAGTTACATGGTTTACGTTCAAGGAAACTGATCACATAAAAAAAATAAAAAAAATCTTTCAGTTATATCAAAGTTGTTAAGCTTTGTACTAAGACGACATACTCAAATCATAAACAAGACTGGTAATGAAGATGTTAACAAAGTAATAGAGAAAATAAAATAAAGGTCCCAATAACTTCTAAATCTGAAGGCAAAAAAAAAAACCCGCTCATAAACCAAAATTAAGAAAAATTAAATAAATTCCTCAGCTCTCAACATGCCTAAGTTGAAAGAACACCCTCCTCCTACTCCTGTGCAGCTTTTGGCTTCTTCTGCACTATGGTTCAATCATAAAGAGAGGCTGTGAACAATGAACATCATAGAGTTAGTACAAATGCGAAGAGGTAGGTTATAGGTAATAAGTGTCAGAGGGTATGTTCGGGGAAACTCACAGTATCGATGCTGACAGGCTTGCCATCCTCAGCAACTACCTCAACTATAGTTCCAGACTGATCGGCCTGCAGAGGTGGTTCATCCATTGGTAAGATGAGAAAATCCAATAGGAGTCGATTATTCAATTTGTATTCAGACATTACAGACTGAATCAAATCCATAGATATACAATAGCAACAATAAGGCAAAGGGAACTAAGAACACGACATTCTTCAATTTTAGTGGATATTTCAATGCACACCAGGAAAGTTCCAGTGTAGTCACAGCCTGGATTTCAGTCTTAGGTCATAATATTGTTATAATTTGGATACGTAGGAAAAAAGAATTAACCTAGGACAAGTAATCACCTTAATCGTAATCTGGCAGCATAAGTCAATCTACTGTTTCTTTTCCAACTCATACTATAACTAACCTCAAATCAGCAAATCAGATAGTGTTTTGATTATGTTATCGTGTAATATCTCAAGCTTTCAAAATTATTCTGAGATGGAAGAGAAAAAGAAAATGTACTATTAGAAGCTCTTTAACATGATTATATTCTACCTTATTCAGAGGGTTATATGGTGTCACAACTCACAATGATAAAAGGTCTTTCATGGACATGATTGCTTCAAGAATAAATTATCAGTAGCAAGTCCCATGAGATCCCAGTTCATCATAAATAAGATACATTACTAAAAATCTTGTCCTCGCGTCATAATCATCGGTTAGTTTAGGGTACAACATGAGTTTTGCACGTACAATCTCAATTTCCAACAGTCTCTAAGCCAACATTTCAATTTTCAATGAGCCACTGAACTAGATGCTCTTAAGAAGGAATTAAGCAGGTTTTGCTATCTTGGATTATGAGATGTGAAGCTCATGGGAACATTAAAGTCACAATCTTGGGTTCAGGGCAATTGTTTAACAAAAATGGAAACAGAAAAAGGCCAGAAAGCAAAATTAATCAGTTATAGACATGAACAATAAAAAGCAGAAACAATTGAAAGCTCTGGTGGCAGCATCTAATGCATATGAAAAATGCTTACTTCTATTTCATTCATCAACTTCATGGCTTCAATGATGCACAAAACTTGTCCCTTCTGTACTTTATCTCCAACCTGTGAAGATAGTAGCATGCAACGTAAATGGTCTGAGAGAGAATTATAAGAATCAGAGGATAGAATGAATTTGGAGCTTTATAATGCCCTTTCAAATAATGTGTACTCTTTATTGCTTATAGTTGAAACACTTATCATCAAACATTCATGGAACTATTCAAGGAAAAGCAGCCCTCACATTAAATGACATCAATTCAGAAACACGTGTGTTCCGCTTACTAATTCTTGTCACATTTATGTTACCTTCACAAATGGTGGTTCACCAGGTCCTGGACAACGGTAGAAAGTTCCTGCCATGGGGCATTTTACAGGTCGATGGGAAGACTTAGATGGTTGGGCCTTGGGTGTAGAAGGTGCTGGAGTGGGCGAAGGTGCAGCAGCAGGCACTGGAGATGGTGCCGAAACTGTTTGGATGGCAGGCTGAGGTTGAGACTGAATATATGTAATAGGAGGAGAGGGGGGTAGAGGCATGGCCTCCTTTTTGCGTATTAAGATCTCACAGTCGAACTGTTTCAACTTTAGTTCTACAATATCTTTAGAATCAACCAGCCTGCATGAAAGGAAGATGTTGTGACTTCATATGAAGTACGAGATGACTTAAAGGGATCATATAATTGAGAAGCATACTTGACAAGACTTGAGACTTGAGCGATAAATTCACTAATTGAAACTTCAGATGCTAAAGTGGTTGACGTAGGCTCACTGGATTCGGTTTCAGCTGGTGAAATCTCTGATTCGGCAGTGGAGGCTGAAGCTTTTAAGGATCCATCCACACCAGGCTTGAAGAGCAAAAACATCCAAGAAAGGGTTTTTAGTAAAGAACAAAATTTTGTAAAGAGATTCTCAAATGGAAAAATTAGTGAGTTAAACCTTACCTCCTTCAGTTGAGCTTTTACCACGGAAGAACAGTTCCACCCAGCCTGCAAGCCCTGCAAAACATACATATTACAAAGAGAAGAGAATGAAGAGGCAAGTACCGAGAAAATGATAACCTATGCAATTCAATTGCTTGATTCCATTGAAAGCCTAGGCTAAATAAGAATGAGTAAAAGCAAATTGAGTTGGCATATAACAGGATTCTTGCTCCCTGGTAAATTTTGAAATGAGCAAAGTAAAAATAAAGAGAGCACGAAAATTTCTTCAGATAGTATCTTTCACAACCAATAGACATAAATGTAAAGATACACTCTCACAAAAGAAAGGTAGAAGCTTTGAATGCCTACAAACTTTTTAAAAAATGCACAAAGCCCTAGAATTACTGATTTCCAGATTTCTAACTTTTAAACTTGTCTTATTTCAAAAGTTCTCTAGGGAAAGGGATGCAGCTATAAAGTTTAACAATGTATGATTCCTGATTGCGCCTACTGGATCTCATGACGGATACATTATGGATTATTCTTTCAGCAAAACTATTATAAGAAGATTCAGAAATCTACATATTAGATTTCTTGAACCAGTGCTAAAATCGTCAGCTTGACGCACAAATCTGCTACTTCCAAGTCGAGCTCCAATAATCTTGGAAATAAAATAAATCAATTAACTGAAACAAAACACAGCATCTCAGCATGAAGAACGACACTAGTCACTGCCTAAACTTCCTACACTCTCACGGATCGATCTCACGACATTCTCCTTAGTAAAATAGCAACCAATGATTTAACAAACGAAATTAAACAAAAAACAATTACACAAAAAAGTAAAGAGCTCATCATACCTTAGAAGAGAGGCGGAGCTTAGGTCTGGGAGAAAGGCGAAAGGATACCCTGCTTGAATTAGAGCGAATGAAGAAATGGCGATGGGAAAGCGGTAAATAATTTGAGGATTTGTGAGCATTCTCCGTGACGGAGGCGGCCGCTGCTCCAAACGACGTCGCCATTGCTGCGGGAACAGTGAGTGTGGGTGAGAGAGAGGGAGAGTTTGAGGGATCCGCGAGAGAGTGCCAGAAACAGCGCTCGATGAAACCAAAGAGCGGAGATAACAGCTGTGTACCTTTGCGTGATGGAACGGTGCCGTTTGGATAGTGGATGGGGCCACGTCAGCCGGGCCCAGTCTCGAGTGGGGCCCGGGATTGCTCTTCTATTGACTTGTACACCGCGTTTCTGGAGAAGTACCCACGGAACTGAGCCTAGTTGCGGAGTCTTGTGCGGAACATTTTTAAATTACATTTGGGTATTTGGCTGCACTTTTTATTACAAAATGTTCTAATTATATGTGAATGATTGGAAATAAAAATGATAATTAAAAATTTGAAAATGAAGATTTATGTATACATGGTTAGAATTTTGGTGAGCAAAATTTAGTCTAGGCCCTTGATTGATTCTAAGGGTGGGCTTAGAGGTATTATATAATCTAATACGATCATTTAATGTTCAAATACGTTAGTGATCAGACTTTTATTAAACGTAGCTAGGTGGTGATATTAATAAAAAAAGTATTTGTATTTTGTGTGTCCTTTCAATATCTCATCATTAATATTGGTGTACTTTGATATTCTCTTGATATGATATTCTCCTCATTTGAGCTGATTAAGGTACATTGATTGGTGATGATAGAATACTACATTTGTTGGGGCCTCACCGTTTGGAACCAAGACGGATGTTCGTCGGGAGCGGACACCTACTTGGCATACATGGTCTTAGCCCTAATCGAGCTTCTGCGTGATGGACGAGCCCTTAATCTTGTGGACTTGGTTTGCTCACTTTAGAGGTCTGATTGGTTTACGGGGTCGTGAGTCGTGGGTCTACCACCATCTATAAGTCTGGTCACTTGAGAGGTCTGGTAGAATGGGAGATGAATACCATCTATAAACATTAATTTTCTAAATTATAATTTACAAGAGGTAGTTTTATTTATATATATATATATACTTTAGAGGAGAGTCTATAGTTTTTTAATAATACATTTTTTATTATATATTTATATAAATGTAAAAACTATCAAATTAAGTAGAAAATCATTGCATCTTATACACAAAATATGAAGCTCATTGCTTCACATGAAATTATCAACTTGTTTATTTGTGAAGAAAGCGATGCATCATAAACCTATATTTGTTTCTATACAAAAAAACATTGAATTGAGCTCTTATCTGGATATTAACTTCATTATTGTCCATTATAGACAACTTTCTTGCATTTTCAATTATCCATGTTTATATATATTAATTAGTCCATTATAAAATAATAATAGAAAAAACTGTGCTACAAAAAAAACTGGACCGGACAAATGGTGAGTATTATTGCATTATAGCATGAAACATATGAGTATTACGGGTTCGGTGTATTAGTCACCAAAACAAATTAACTGAGATAAGATTAAAGTTTTCCGTCTAAGACAAATCTTAGATTTTTCAACCTAAATTTTGTGGCTGTAATTAATTGCTCATTCAAAATTTTGCATTAGGTTTTTGTGCTGCAGATTTTTTCCACTTTTTTTTTTAATTATTAGTACTATTATTCAAAATTCAATGCAGTATTGCCCACAAAACCCCAAGATATTCGGACAAACCAAAAGATCCCGAGGGCAATTATGTATTTCCACGCTCCATAAACTGATGGCCCAGTTTCATCGCTCACCATAAATTCCTCTCCTCAAATTCTTTTCTCTATCACTCACTCACCTTCCGCTAAGACATACTACTATCTACAGTTGTTTACACTGCAGTATATACAGTAGGTCGCTGAAATGGTTTTGCAGGTGTACAGTGCAGCTCCAAGGAGCTCAATGGTGCAGCCACAGGCACAGGGGATGCTTATGAACAAGCAGAGCGCCATGGTGTGCGTGGCTGCAGGGGATTACCCCCAGCTGATGAAGAGAAAGGAAAGGGGATTGAGCATGAGTTTGCGGGTCAGGTCCAGCCTCGACGCCACTACGGCGGCGGGGACGGACGAGGAAGTGGTGGTGGTGGCAGCGGCCGAAGTGGGCAAAGTCACTGAGGTTAACCAAAATACTTTCTGGCCTATTGTGAAAGCCGCTGGTGATAAGACTGTTGTCGTTGATATGTACACCCAATGGTGAGTTTATCATCTCTCTAATTTTGGCTACTTGTTCTTGAGTTGATCATGTGTATATTGATCATAATTAACTCTAATTCCATTCTAGAGGACTAAGTAAATCAGATGTCTAATGATCCTTAGGCTTCGTTTACATAGAGAGATTTGAAATATGATATGGTTTCAATTTATGATTAATATCAATTTGCAACCTGGACAAATTTTTTAAATTCGATTGCAACATGTACTATACAAAATTGTCTAATTGCAAATTAATTGTCAAAATAATCGTAAATTCGTAATGGATGATAATTAATAAATACAACAAATATAACTAACAAATATGAATGGATAAAAATATAAACTTGATCATAGGCGTGAAAGACACCTGTTGCCTTTAAATACCATAAAAAATAGAGTTAGATTGCAGTAGATCAAATTTCATAAAATACAAGATGCAATTGGTCAATTTCGTATAATACAAGTTGCGAATTGATATTAACCGTTCAATTTAAACTAAGTTCAAAATGAGAGTGATGGACTTCAACTTTCAATTCTCCAGTCCAAACATAACCTGACTGATATAAATCAATTCATTATGTGATCAGAAAGATGCAAATAAAGGTGCAAGATATTATACAAGCAATCAGGGGAGGTTGTACAACCTGGGATTGATGCTTTGGTAGTTTAGAGTTATTTGAGGCATGTCTTATAGTTTTGAGCTGAATTCATCAATTTTCAGGTGTGGGCCGTGTAAAGTAATCGCACCAAAATATGAGAAATTGTCTGGAAACTACGAAGATGTTGTTTTCTTAAAGCTCGACTGCAATCAAGAAAACAAGGTGTGCAATGCAACAACAATTAACTCTCTGTGTTTTAATTTATGTGATGTTATATTATGAATTTGGTGTTGGCAGGCTCTGGCAAAGGAGCTAGGGATCAAGGTGGTTCCTACATTCAAGATATTGAAGGAAGGCAAGGTTGTTACAGAAGTAACAGGAGCTAAAATTGATGATTTAGTCCGTGCAATCGACACTGCTAGATCCACCTAACTCCCTATTGTTTTCGTGTAATTTTAAGCGCACCCTTGTAACTTGTTAATAGGCCAACAAATTGGAATCATCGAGGAAGGATTCTGTATTATTATCAGTAATTCTGTGTGGTGGATGATGACGAATCACGTTTATAATTCTACTCGTGTGATATTTTCAGTAATAAATACTCCATATAATGCAAACTATCATAACACATGACTCAAAACCAAAACTCAGAAATGTCACAACAGGTCTTAACCAAAGCAATTATTTCTTTCAATTCAATCATAATTAAAATAAAAATGGCCACGTCAAAGTGAACTACGTCGCATTTCCAAATAAATTTCTATATGCAATTGAATTACGATGCTATTACTTGCCAATTTCATGTGGTCTTTGTCCTTGTAGCACAAATCCATTGTCTCGGTATCTCAAGATCGTCCCCAGTAACTGTTGGTATGTGCCAACTACCTCGTTCCGACTCCTGAAATAGAACATAAGTGAAACTTGAGACATATGTGGATAGTCCATTTCAAAATATGATTTGGAAGCTAACCACCCACCTGGATAACATGTGAATAAGGTGGTGGCATGCAAAACGTGAGCCCATCTTCATTCGAATATTTTAACCGGACCTGCCATTAAAAAATATTGATAGTTCAATTTCAATAAAGCAGCCAACAGATCACTGTATGAAAGAAAATAAATACCATACCTGATGCTTTTCTTTCCATCTAGGGAAAAAGCTATTGCCTAAAAGGTTGAACAAGTGATCCCTCATCTCATCATTTGTCACAAGCAAACACTTTGAACTGACAGCAGCATACAACCAATACCTACGGAAAGCACAAAACAAAAACATGAATGCATAGCTGCTCCACGGTACCTCTTTAACGTAGCTCTATATCGAATAACTTATGACACCAGAAAACTTCCTCAAGATAGTTTATACAAAATTCTGATAAACCATGAACTCTTCTGATCCATATCGTTAAATGCAACTTCTTGGGTTTTGTGAAGCCAATATTTAAACATAAATTGGAGTGGTGAAAAAAAAACAGTTTATTCTAAATGAATCTCAAAATCTTGGTTTGATGAACACAATTATCAGTTAATATCACAGGACCAACTTGTAGAACAAGTCTTGCATAACCCTCAACAAAAATGGCATACCATTACAGAAGAAGAAGGATCGAGAGTCTGTAATTACCAATCATCATTCGAACCATGAGGAGTTGAATAAAGTGCACCAGCCTTTACCCAGCTCTCTATCAATCTCTTGTTGTTAGGATGCTGAGCAGGACCACCAGTTACTCGAGATCGGTGTAGAACAACAAGGGGCATTTTCTTTGATGGACTCATTTCACGCAATTGATTCACAACTCTCTTGATCTTTGAAGTTAAGAATTGATGTAAGTCATTTATACATACATAATCATTGAAGACAACTCAAATTTCAACTTTTACCTGAGCAAAACTGAAAGTATGTTGATTAGCAAGACCCAAATTTGCACCATCAACTACAGCATCAAACGGACCATTTCGTCGAAGCCACTCCTGAACCACCACTATTAGCATACAAACAAACTCTATGATAATAAAAAGATCGTCTACAAAATGAACGAGCAGTACCCTCAACTAACTAGTAAGGTAATATATAGTACGAATTTCAGAAACAAAAAAGTAATTATATCCAAAATCTGAATATAAACCCCATTACCTGAAACCGCGTAAAGTTGGCTTTAGTTTCTCTCTTGCCAGCTAATATAGCGAGAGACTTTGCGAAATTCTGTGTCTCATCTGGATCGATATCAATACAAACAAGCTGCTCCCCACACGATTGACAAATCCCAGCCTCATTCATTGTGGTTCTCTCGACACTCCAATTCCCTTTCCCTAACCAGCCTTGCCCATGCCACCCACCCCCTCCCTCCAAAATCCGTTTCTTCACCTTATCCATATCCCACTTTTCAGCCCCAACCTCACTAGCCCTACTTGAACTAAGCCAGCCCTCAATCACAGCAGCAGTCTCTTCAGACACCTGCCTAACTGATGTCCTCAACCTATGCATCAGTTCGTACACTTTTCCATCTCTCCTGACTTCAGAACTAACTTTGAGGAGTGCAGAAAGCTCGGTTTCCTCACAGGGTACCCCATTGTCCGCCATGTGGGAATCGACCTTATAAGCCTCGTCGGCCATCCCCTTCTTAACAAATCCTAGCAATGTTGGTCCATAAGACCTCAGCCTGGGAGTGATTCCATGATCCTTCATTTGCTTAATTAAACTGAAACCCAATTCCGGATCCATTTTTGCAGCAGCCAACCTCGAAACGTTCGTGTATGTAGCCTCATTTGGGGCAACATTGTCAATTCCCATTTGGTTAAAGATCTCAAATCCTTTATCTAACCTCACATGATCCTCTACATCCTCATCACTTTTTGAGGAACACAAGTAAAGCAATACATTGTAATGATACAAATCAAGCTGAATATTATTGGCCCTGGCCTCATTGTAAAGGCGAATGGCCTCGACAAAGTCACCTTTTTTCGAACACCATTCGAGTTTCCTACGAAGAATCATTTCTGGGGTCTCCATACGCGCCTTTTTTCTAGATGCTCGATTATCCAAATCTCTAGAATTTTGGGGTACAGCTTCACTGGAGAAATGTGCTGCTTTTCTGGCCATGGAAATGGGACTCTGGAGCTGGTTTTTGCTCATCGAAGAATAGCTATGTCGGAAATAATTGATGCATTTGGAACGGAAAACAATAAAATTAGAGCTCTTGCAGTAGTAGGAAAGAAGCAGTGAGGTTTTAGGCGAGAGTAAGGACACGCGACAGAGCATCTCTGATGCAATGGCAGATTTTGAACACTATATTCCAGAAATTGTTCACCAGAACTACTCTTCGCATTCAATCATAGTAAACATATTTGCTCATGAGTTAATCTGCGACGAAACTACTTACATATGAGCTGCGGCTAGAATGCACACCAGATGTTCGATGGATTTACTCACTGAACTTCAGCAAGAACACCGGAAACGCCGACTTCTCTTGCCTATAAAATCCTCAAAATGGAGCGGCCGAATAACGAAATAGCTAATGGGTGACGGCGGACAACCCCCAGTACGGCAGTAGTTAAAGGAGCGGCTTGTTGGCGAATGGTGTGCGTGGCCTTTTACTCCAATAGCCAATAGTCCGATAATATAAGGTTTATATACAAAATAAATTAATAAAAAATCTTTTTAAGTTTTGATTTTTTTTTTAAAAAAGGAATAGTAAATAATATTTGACTTCTTTATAATAACCAAGACAAAACCTTTATTAAATCACATGCAATTGATTGTAAAACATAGGAAGAAAAAAAACTCGACTAATTTGATTTTTTTATTATTTTATTGAATACTACTAAATTTAATTGGTTTGTGAACAACCAAAAAAGGGAAAATAGATGTACTTTTATGTAGATGAAAAAAGTATATAATACTATAGGTATATATTTGTGCAGTAAAACATACGAGTATTTATCCTTATAATAATACAAATTTGAATACACAATTTTTTAGAGGTAATTTGTTTAATCATATTAGAATTTGCGAATATTCCAACTTTACTTAAATATACATGCAATATTTTAGGTTATATCTGTGCAATATTACACATGATTCCAGTATACTGAACCATTAGACATGATTGGAATAGTTCATGTGGTGACGAAGTTGGATAGCTCTTACCTAGGCTTTAGATCCTGGGTTCGAGTCATGGGGAGGGACCTAGGCTTTAGATCTTGGGTTCGAGTCATGGGAATTTCGAGTCATGGGAAGGGAAAAAAAGGATAGGTATTTAATGTAATTAAAAAAAAAAATAGTTCATGCGATTTTTTATTTTTAAGTATTTTTTAATTTATGGTTCGAAAAAAAAAAGTATTTTTAATTGAATTGAGCAAGTTGTTCATTATGAATCTTGTACCTCTTAGTACTTGTACTTTGACTTCATTAGAGTCAACCAGTCTGTTAATGATAAATCTGATGAATTTTCATAGACAAGGGACAATCCATCCGTTTTAGATTTTGGAAGCATAATCAATCAATCGAAAAAAATGGGCAGTTATTAAATCCAGGCTCTTTTGCACTGACACAAACACGAGAGAATGTAGGTTGAAATTCTTAAGATACAGACACAGATATACATACACACACAAAGATACAAAATCCCAGAGAGAGAGAGAGAGAGAGAGAGAGAGTTAACCCCTTTTAAGAGAAAAAGAACATCTTTTTCTTCTTTGGTTCCATAGATTTGAGGTTGACTCCAAAATAATTCCATCTTACATCACACGGTTTTTTTCTAAATTTAATCTAATCCCTTTTCTCCCCCTTTTCGTAGCAAATCCCTCTCTCTCTCTCTAGAAATTTCACATTTTTCAGCAACCCATAAAGTAGAACAGCCAAATTCAAATTTATTAAGCCCAATTCAAGATTTAGATTCATTCATATAACTTGGTTTTTTATTCATTTGTATAAAGTTCAATTTTTTAATGTCGGTGGCAATGGATTCCGGGAAGAGGTGCGTTTGGGGATTTGTTTTGTTGTTTTTGGTACATCTGATGTGTGTGGTGAAGGGCAATTTAGTCTTTGAAGTTCATCACAAGTACGGCGGCAGGGGAAAGGCGGCGTTGGGAGCTCTAAGAGCTCACGATTCCAGGCGCCACCGTCGGATGCTGTCGGCGATTGATCTTCAGCTCGGCGGCGATGGCTCTCCCACTAATTCAGCGTATGTCTCATATCACCACATTTTTTGATCTGTTTCTGTTGCATGTAATTATTCAAGAATGGCTTAAAGTTTTGAATTTTGCAATTTGGTTATTAGGTATAGTTGTTGCTGAATTCAGTTATGCTGCTCGATTTCGTGTTTATAATGTGATTTAATCTTCGAGTAATATGCTTTGTATGATTGGTAAGGAATTGAGCTGTTGGCTCAATGCTTAACTTCTATATAGCTCATTCCAAGTTGTGATCTTTGTGTTTTATTTTGAGAATCTATCTTCTCTTTTGTGGGTTTGTTGCCAATAGTTATTCCGTTACCTGCAGGCCATTAATTAGTTTTCGTAATCAATGAAGTATTAGAATCGGAAAAGGAATAGACCAGTGAAGTAAGAAATGTATTGAAATAACGGAAAATATGGTTCCCTTAAAGAGACATTCAAGCACGGTGACGTTAAGTATGTTTGTTACGGGATATGTTGAGTGGGGAAGTTCTATGGATTTGAAAATTCTTGTGAATAGTTTGTTTTGAGATTTTAGTATGTTTGTTATGGGATATGTTGAGTGGGGAAGTTCTATGGATTTGAAAATTCTTGTGAATAGTTTGTTTTGAGATTTTAGTAGGGTGAGATTTTTATTTATGTCAAATAAATGTGTAAGAGCAATTGATGCTGCATTATTAGTGTATAAAGTGTGTTTTATTGGGAAGAATAATAATAGGGTTATAGGTTGTTTTAGGCGTGGATTGTAGTGGGATTTCGAAATCCAAATTTTAAAACTCAAAACAGAACGTGATGTGGATCGCAAAGTCCCAAATCCTTCCGGGTGAATCCCAGAAACAGGGATGTGTATTTCAAGAAGCATTGGGTTTTCTGTCTATGAAGGTGAGGAGAAACATGGTCATAGTATAGTGGATTTTGTACTTGTTTTTTTTCGAGAAATATAATAATAGAACCTGCCTATTTTTAATGGTGCAGTGCCTCTCTTGTGTAGCTGTAAATGGCTCCGAGAATTTAAACATGTGATTCTAAATCTAGCAGTGTCCAAATAAGTAAAGAACAAAAAACTCGATTTTTCCTTGAGTAACTAGGGAATGAAATCTTACTTTTTAATATTTCAAATTGTGTTTTCTTAATTTTTGAACATTAAATAACTCCTTGTTTGCGAATGTTTATGTGATAATTGATGCAGGCTTTATTACACCAAAATTACAATCGGGAGTCCTCCAATTGATTACTATGTCCAGGTCGACACGGGAAGTGATATTTTATGGGTGAACTGTCACAACTGTGATAAGTGTCCCACCAAGAGTGATCTTGATGTATGTCCTTTCTTTTTCTCTTTTGTGCACGTTTCTTCTTTGAACTAGAATGACTGCTATAATGACTTCTTTGATGTTTTGTTCTAATCCTCCAGATAGAGTTGAAGCAGTATGATATAATGGCTTCTTCAACTGGAAAGGTGATAACGTGTGATCAAGATTTTTGTGATGAAGCTTTCAGCGGCCCAAATGCAAATTGTAAGGCCGGGATGAACTGCGCATATTCTGTTACTTATGGAGATGGGAGCAAAACTGAAGGATATTTTGTCAGAGATTATTTTACATTTGATCGAGTGTCTGGGAACCTCCAAACCTCGACAATAAATGGATCCATAGCTTTTGGGTGGGATTTTCATGTCTTATCTTCAAGTATCTCTCACACCTCTTTTGAGCCATCATTTATCCATTTACTAACATGCATCTGTTCAAATTACCAATAATGCATCAGCTTATTCGTGCATCAAATGGCAAAAATCGTGACATTAGCTTGCCAACAGCAACTTTATGTCTATAACTATCACATTTAAAAAAAACCCACCTTATGCAGTGTCAGGCATGGGCATCATACCAGTGTGACGATGAAATGTTTTTGACGTGTTTGGCTTGTTGGGAAATTAAATAAAAATACTACATTTTCCTCATTTGACAACTTGAAAATGTGGCGACTATATTATCCGATACATATTCCTACTAACAAGATACGACCCATATTGAATTCTACTTAAATTTGTTTTTAACACCAATTTTCTTTAATAGAGCCTTTTGTATTAAAAGGAAAATAAACTTTCTTCTTTTGTTTGACAAGATTTATGATCTGCAAAGTAAACCAATTACCTTGAGCATGCAATAATTTTGATTTAAGGCTTTAAGACAGTGTACGGATCACTTGTTTTTAATTTCAAAATCACATGAAATTATGTTTGTCTTCTTGAGCTTGTATGTTTATTATGCATTATTTTGTGATTCACTTTATCTGTTTTGATAAAAAGGTTTCTTCCCTTGTTTTGTTGGGTATAGTATACATAATATTGAGCAATTAAGATTCTTGACTTGTTTATATAATCTTATTTTTGTAAAGCGTTCAGTTTCAGACATGCTTGTTTTAGCTGGTCTCGTAACCCTACTGCATGTTCTATCAATTGACAAATTACAAATTGTTCCCTTTTCTATATCTTACGTCTTTGGGATATATGACAGATGTTCAGCCAAACAATCTGGAGAACTAGGTTCATCTTCTGAGGCAGTTGATGGAATAATTGGCTTTGGACAAGCAAATACATCTATTCTTTCACAACTTGCATTATCTGGAAAGACGAAAAAGGTCTTTTCACATTGCTTAGATGGGAACAAAGGAGGTGGGATTTTTGCTATTGGTGAAGTAGTGCAGCCAAAAGTCAATAGAACACCACTAGTTCCAAATGAGTATGTGATGTTTACTTGCAATTCTTACGTATTGTGCTTATAGTTTCAAAGCCTTCTATTTGTCAATTGCGCTCATAAATCTCTATTTCATACTTGAGAAAATGATAGTACTAATTATGCTGTTGTATAAATTACTACACATTTGTTGGACTAAGCTTTTTTTTTCGCAGGCCACATTATAATGTAAATCTGAAGTCAGTTGAGGTAGGCGGTGAATTTTTAAACCTTCCAACGGACCAGTTTGATGTGGGATCCAGTAGAGGAACTATAATTGACAGCGGTACAACCTTGGCCTATCTTCCATCTGAGGTTTATCAACAGCTTTTAGCAAAGGTATACCAAGGATTCCCCCATATATACAGCTATATACTTTAGATGAATTTTGATTATTGTTACTTTCTTGATTGTTTAACTTGCGTCTAATTTATCATTTCTCCTTCCTGATTATCTGTCTATTTATGTGTCACTAGATGATGGCTCAGCAACCAAATTTGCAAACTCATATAGTTGAGCAGCAGTTCAAATGCGTTTGGTACAATGGGAAGTAAGTTTCGTATCTATGGATAAACCTACTGACTGTTTATTAAAGACTCGAATTTAAAAGGACCTAACTATAATAATCGTAAGACAATAAATGAACTGTATCAAATAATGTACTCGATGTTGTCAGATTATATATATTTTGCTCCCTCCCCACTATATTTAGTTCTGATAGGACCAAAACTGAAGTTTGGATGAAAAACTTGATTGGAGATAAGCTTCAAGCCTAAAGGGTACCTTGATTGATGCTCCATCAGTTGTTTCCTTAGAAGCTTTAGAAGTTGATTTCATAAGAGGTTCATATGTTGATTTCTTTCCCATTTTACTTGGATAAGTTGTTCAGTTATCCTGATCACGTCAATAGGCTTTTATACGTAAAACCTTATATAGTGGTAGTTGAACGGAGTGGTCTTTGAATAAAATACTTCAGGCACTGATCATTTAAGTGCCCAAACAGAGTTTTTCTTGGGTTTTTTATCCTATTAATAATCTTAAACTTTTTTCCTAAAAATCAATATAATGATCTGCTTGGTGTTCTGTTTGCAGTGTTGATGATGGATTTCCAGTTGTCAACTTTCATTTTGAGAACTCACTTGTTTTGGCAGTTCATCCACACAGTTATCTTTTTGAGTACCATGTAAGTAAATCAGATTAATTAGTTGAATATTGCTTTAGGTTGCATTTGGACAGAAAGGTTTGGAGATGGATTTTAAATCCATAATAGCACATCCATTGGTGGTTGTTTGATTGATTGAATCTCTAATCGGTTTCAAATCCACCACTATCATTTTGAATGATTTGGGTGGATTTAAAATCTGCTATATAAATTGAGTGGATTTGGAATCCATTCATTTCAAATCCCTTGAACCAAACGCAACCTTAGAAAACTCCCAGTCATGCAAAATTGCAGGTTTCGTGAGCATTACAGCTCTCCTTTTCTTCTTTAGATTCTTGTTCTGCAATATCTTCTTCCGGAAATGATACACGACCGAATTTATAAATAACTACGTCAAGATTACGTTTGGATGAATGGATTTTAAGATGAAATCTTTAGCAGCAATCTCTTGGTGGATGTTCTGATTGATATCGATTCGAAATACATCACTTTATATTGAATGGATTTTTGAGTGATTTTGGTGGATTAGACACTCTGATTCGGCTAGATTGAAAAATCCATTTTATATCAATTACTTGCATTTCAAATCCCTCAATCGAAAATCAACCTAAAAGAAATCACAGCTTTTTTTTTTTTCCTAATATAAACATAGGAATTCCTCTGTAATATCCTAAGTTTGATTTCATTGAGTCTCAACATAGATTAGAAAACTATTCGTTTGGAGTTTCTGATATTATAAATTATTTCTCTTTAAATTTGCAGAATAACGAATATTGCATAGGTTGGCAAAATAGTGGCATGCAGACAAGGGATGGAAAGGAAATAACTTTGCTGGGAGGTACTCTTCGTGTTTACTTTTTTTAAATAAAGTTTTATACTTTACGGGCATGTTTGATAGCAAAGACTAATTATCTAAGATTAGGATGATATCTAAACTTTATTAATTTTAAAGCATAATCTACCCTTAATCTAAGTTATCAAACAACCAATAAAAATGATTTAATTTAGGTTTAATCTAAGCTATCAAACATGGCCTACGCGTATCTATAAAAAGTGGTATTATCTACTCCCTCCGTCCCGCCATAAACTTCCATTGCAGAGAGAGTATTTTTTCCAGTATTCAAATGTTTATTATTATTGGGGCCGAACCTTAAATTTTTTGCCTTCATACTCTACTCTCCCCTTGGTTAGCAAATGATATTTGTAACTTTTGCAGATATCAAATTGTTACTATGTCCTTTATGGATTCTCTTGGGGCTTCTTTTTCCATTCTTACTGTAAATCAGTTATTCCAATGGTTTTAATAAGAAATTGCGTACCGTCTATTAAAGTAATACACATATAAAATCTTCGTTTCTGGAGACTTGGTGAATCCTGTGTTCTATTACATTATTTATTCAGGATTTTCCTTGTACGATATGAAATGAAACTAGTTAATGATACAAAATCTGTTGATGTAATCATTTTCCATTTTTTCGTCTTGCAGATATAGTATTATCGGATAAGCTCATTGTGTATGACCTCGAAAACCAGACCATGGGATGGACAGAATATAACTGTGAGTACTTTATAGTTCATTGCTTCTATATGCTACCAGTATTATTGAATTTATTTTACCTAGTCAATTTATACCTTTTCAATGCTTATTTGATATTCATATAAATCATCATAGGGACTCAGATTTAATATCCTGTTCAACACCCGTAAAATTAGATAAAAAAACCCCAAGGAATATGAGTTTTTCTTAGAGCTCTCAACTTTGAAACTTAATCTTATGAAATTTTAATGTAATGTGAACCTCAGGTTCATCAAGCATCAAAGTAAGGGACGAAGCGACGGGGAATGCTTATTTTGTTGGCGCACACAACATATCTTCAGCTTTCAGTTTGTCAAAGGTTAATGTTATAACATTCCTTCTGTTTATGGCTGCCCTCCGCAAACTTATATGAGCGAGTTATACGCAAGATGCATGCAGCTTCACAGGTAATGCTGCTCTTGTATCATAATAACGTTTCGGGCCAGGGCTTCTGTAATGAACCCTTAAAATTATTAATGTAAAAAACTCTCTTTTGTTTATTAGCTGCATACAAGTGCTATTGCTTTACAATCAAGACTATGTATCTACCTAGTATAACACCATAGAAGTTTGACAAACAAACTGTTGATAGGTTCACTTTACAATGTTGTCCTCAAAAACTGTACAACAAAATACACAACAGCGAGAAACAGCGCGATCTGGTAAAAATCTCTCTGAAAGTTGTCATCCATCTGGAAAAACTGTAGTATTGATTGGTACATTAGTCATGCATATGAATAGTGAAGTAAAGGAGATTAATTGCAGATAGTGTTTATTACCTTTGTTGGATCACCACTAGGGTCAGGATATATTTCGACATTCTTGTTCTCTGTAGCCATTCGTTTTGTCAGGTCTTTAATGGAGCCCGAAACATCCTTTCCTGCTTCGACTGTGGCAAAGAGGCGTCTTGAAGCCCAGAAATACGCTTGAGCTATGGCGGATGATTCTGATACGTCCCATGATTCTTCATGCTCAATTACTTGGCCACTGATTTGATTCAGAGTGAACTTGGAGTTCACTCTGACGACCAAGTCTCCCACATTGCTGAAAATCGGAGACTTGGGTTTCCCTCTTAGAGTCCACTTGATATTTAACTCACTTGTTGATAACATCACCATTTGCTGCACACTCTGCACAAATAAACACATTGCTTGGTTGCATTTCTAATATTCACTAGTTACTTTTTCCCAAGAAATTATACTTGAAATGTTTGAAAAGTGATTGAAAACTCACTACAGTTGGATTCTCTAGTGCATCGGTTGCCCATAGTTGTCTCTTGTACTTTTCTCTACCAGTGAAGCTCCTAACTGGATCCTGCAATCATTCATTCATTTGCCATGACAACACAATTACTAATTTAAGAAACAAGAATCTTCACTTTTTCACAACATAAGTAGAAATATTGAAGGAGAGTGTGTACAATACCTTGTACTTGACAAATGGTGCAAAGGTCCCAAGAGCACGATTACCCTGTCGAAGTTGAAGAATGTCGAGAACAAGTTGTCTAGCGCTCGATTCCACTGAAGGGCTACTTTTGCACTCAAACTCGTTGCAGAGTTCACCAAAATCCATCCCATCAACAATCTTGTCGGCCTCTGATCTTTCATCAGGCGACACCTCTGTTCTACTCGACTCGTTCGTAGCTGCAACATAAATTCATCAAGCATGTGATCAACATGTACTGTTAACTAGTACTAATAAATATTGTATCAAGGTTCATGACTAATGATCTATCTATCTATGTACCTCGGAGACAGACATTAGTACTGAGGCGGGGACGATGATGAGAGTAAGATGCAGTCAGAGCATGCTTAAAGAGACAAGTGGTACGAGGATTGGTACGACATAGGAAAGAGAGATTCGAATCGACAGAAGATGAAGGGAAAGCTGTGGTGGAGGGGGTCATGCCTTGTCTGATGTTCTTTCCATTCTGCAAGAATTCGGATTATTGATGGATGATGATGATGTGTGGTTGATTATTGTTTGTCTGTGTGCTGCATTGCATTGCGCCTTTTCTCCCCACAGAATCTTGGATAATGGTATATGTGGTGTGAATGTGTTGGTTGAAGAGGAGTCATAAACATGGCATATCTCAAAGCAAAATTAGTCTAACTAAATAAATTGTGATCTTTTGGG
The DNA here is from genome assembly GCA_963675135.1 of Galeopsis tetrahit. NCBI lineage: Eukaryota > Viridiplantae > Streptophyta > Magnoliopsida > Lamiales > Lamiaceae > Galeopsis > Galeopsis tetrahit. Next base: position 86,572,991 of record OY776121.1, read on the forward strand.
CTTTAAGATGGCAGAATACTCAAATGAGTGGTCTCTTGGGCCTGGGCTTTAAGTAAAAATAGAAGCCGTGTTTACTTTTTGGGTTTGACTATATGCACCTCCATTTTGAAGAGATGCACTCCCCTTTCAGTTTATTAATAAAATAATAGGGTAAAAAATCAAAAATACCATTCATTAAAATACAGCATACTAGATGCACCCCATACTGTCATTTCTTTCACCTTATCCCTAAACCACAACTTCTAGTAGCTAAGAACTAAAAAAAATTCAAAAATTTCAACAACAGCAACAAATCGACTATATTCATCCATATACACTTAGAAAAACTTAGAAAACTAACAATTTTTTTAAAAAATTTGTCAAACCAGTAACGACCATATATACTCCCGTCGACAACAATTTGTCGACGGGAGTGTATATGGTCGACACTGGTTTGACGAAAAAAAATTAAGTTTTTTTTTTTAATTTCGACAATTATAGGTCGACCATATATATTCTCGTCGACAAGTTATCGACGAGAATGTATATGGTTGATCAAAAAATTTTAAGTTTTTTTTTTAAAAAATCGACACTGTAATGTCGACCATATGTACTCTCGTCGACAACATTTTGTCGACGAAAGTGTACGTGATCGACATTACAGTGTCGAAAAAAAAAAGGTTTCCCTAAAAAATCGAGCGGGCCAAAAAAAAAAAAAAAACGGCGTGGGTGGGCCGATGCACATACCTGGGGCGGCGGCGGCGAGGTCGGTCGGAGCGGCGTGGGGTGGGCCGGCGAAATGGAGGAAGCGGCGTTGGCCAAGGGAGGGGGCCGCGCTGGTGAAGAGAGGGAGAGGGCAGCTGCTGGCAACGACATAATTTTATTTTTATTTTTTTACAGAAAGGGACGAGAGGGCGCAAGGGTCGCTGCGAGGGACGGAACGGAAGGGCGGGTGCCGCTAGTGGCGGCGGGGGCTGGTGGAGTAAGATGAAGATGGAGGAGAAGGGTTTGAGGTGAGTGTGGGTAGTAATTGAAATTTTATGAGAGAAGAATATTTATGAAAATTAAGGAGTGCATGGCATGCATCTATCTCAAACCGATTTTAGGGGGTGCATCCATCTGAGATGGAGGTGCATATAGTCAAACCTTTACTTTTTTTTTATTTGGAGTTCATCATTTTTTTTATAAAACTACTTTTACTTATTTTTATTTTTTAATTATCACTTAATTATTTAAATTCTTATTTAACTTATTTACAGATACTAATAATTTTAGGGCTGCAATTAACTGAGACCGTTTCATAGAATGAGATCTGTGAAGTCTCTGATTAAAAAATGATAGTCACTTTTAAAAATATTATCACTTTTTAATTAAACAATGTTAATTTTTTTACCAACAAAAAATTTGAAAAAAAAAAAAGATTATTCTATCCAAAATTCATGGATCTTTACCATTGTGAAACGGTCACAGACAAATTTTTACCATAATTATATCCCGTCAAAAGAATCAAACCAGCCTTGCTGCATACTTTATTCACCTAAACCAACCAGAACAGTTTTAATGGACGAAAGATTTTAGACTTTATTAATTTTTTTCTTAAATGCTCATTTTCCATAAGTAGTTTAGGTAGAAAGTAGATATTTCATAAGATAGGAGTGTCAAAAATATTATTTTAAAAATTAATTAGAATTATGAAATTGGAAAATGAAAAATGGTTTTTTTTTTTTTTTTGGGCTTAAATCAGTCAAAATGTGAGTGTAGACTGTGTAGTTTTAACGCCGGCGAGGGTTGCCGTTTATCAAATGAAATTGGGATAGAAAACCAGTAAAATGAGAAACGGAAGGCGGAGATCGCAATCGCCGGCCATTGTTTCACCACCAAAGTGTAGCCGGATCTGAACGGAGAGAACGAGGTACTACCGTACACATGTCTACTCTATTCCAATGTAATATCAAACAAAGGAATTATTGCAAAATTCGATAAACAACAAATTTGACGGATTAACAAATGCTCTTTAATTAAATTCATAGATGTCCATTTCTTATCTTTAATTAAACTTGTCCTCATGCAGCTGTGTTGATCGATCATATCTTTTAATCAGTAATTGACAATTAGTTAGGCATAAATGTGTCCTAGAAGGCGGCCACCAGCAACAGCTGGTGAAACATCATTCTCGAATTTATTTGTCTGAAATATCTAAATATCATTATCGAAACCATTTAATCATGAACCTGCACACATTTATATTACTTATAATAGGCATGTGTCTTTAAATGTGCCATGGTGTCTTTTCACATGTCAATTTACTGTTCCAATTCAATTTTCTACTTTTTTTCTTCTTGAAATGAATTCAATTAGTTGGTTAAAAAGGTGCTTTTGATGTCCATATATTCAAGTCTCCATAATTCTCATCCTGTTGTACTCCTCGTGTAAAGTTGTGGGCTTTAGTGATTATGATGTGAGCTCATTTGTCTTATCTTTCGACCTCCCCAAAGTAAAGTATTATCTTCATTGGTTCTGTAGAATCTTGATCTAACACCACCAGATTTTCTTCTTAAATTTTGTTTTCTTATAAAAATATCTTGTTAAATTCGCCTCTTATTCACACACACTCAGAAAGCAACCATGGCCATGAGCAAATTAAAGCTGTATCTGTTTAGTATTTCATGGTGCATGTTTCTGCAGTTGTATTCTTATGAAGCAGCACCTGAATATTCTCTTGTCAAGAATCTTCCTGGATTCAAAGGCACCTTCCCTTCAAAGCACTACTCTGGGTATTTCATTGCATATCTTTTGTTAATGTGTATATGATATTCTTTACTTTTTTTCAAGGGATAGAAACTGAATTGCCTTTTTTTGTTGGGGCTTTGGTTTTACCTTTTATGTGAAGGTATGTGACATTGGAAGGAAGCCCTCCAAAGAACCTCTTTTACTACTTTGTCTCATCCGAAAGAAATCCCGTGCAGGATCCTGTTGTTTTATGGCTTAACGGAGGACCGGGTTGCTCTAGCTTTGATGGTTTTGTTTATGAGCATGGTAAAAACTCACATCTTCACATAATATGCATATGGAATATGATAGAATGTAGGCAACATTATAAATTTGGAACTTCTATTGTCTGATTGAGAAGAACATAATAGAAGTAGTGGGGAACATATATATTTTTTTATGTTTCTACTTAGTTGTATACTCATGATACTCATTGTGTATTGAATGATTTCCTGTTTTTTACGTGTTGGTATGAAAACCGTGAAATTCAGTTGTTTTAATCAGTTAAACTTCGTATATGTTGCACAGGGCCTTTCAATTTTGAAGCATCAAAAGGAGGAGGGTTGCCAGTTTTGCATCTTAATCCATATAGTTGGTCTAAGGTTGAGAAAGCCATTTTTTCTATATATTTTCCAGTTAAAATGTAGACAGAAAATTTATTTCTAGAAAAAAAATCTTCATCATTTTAATTCTACATATCTTCGAATGGACTAAGGTTGCCAGTATTATCTATTTGGACTCTCCAGTTGGTGTTGGATTCTCCTATTCTGCAAATACTTCATCTTATGTGACTGGAGACTTTCAGACTGCCACTGAAACTCATCATTTCCTTCTAAAGGTATTCTGAATTGTATTATTTTGTTCTTTTTGAAAAGTTCATGTTAGCTCTTAACTAATTACGGTTTTCTTCTGGCTTTTCCTAGTGGTTTGAACAGTTTCCAGAGTTCACTGCCAATACATTTTACATTGCAGGCGAGTCTTATGCTGGAATTTATGTCCCTACTCTTGCTTCTGCTGTTGTCAAAGGTACAAGGAACTGATATATTTAAGTTTAGGATCAAATCCCATTAATGGAAATACTATATAGCATTTTAATGGAAGATTAACAGTTTAACACATCATTGCCATGCAGGAATCAAAACTGGCATAAAACCAGTCATTAATTTTAAGGTATTTTCTTCCCAGTTCTATGTTTTTTCACGTTTTTTTGTTGGCTTATTAGTTTAACGTTGAATTTTGAACAATTAAAACTGGACACGTTCCGATGTAGGGATACTTGGTGGGAAATGGGGTTTGTGATCCTCAGTTTGATGGCAATGCACTTGTTCCATTTGCACATGGGATGGGCCTAATATCTGATATTATGTTTAAGGTGACCATTTAAACTCAAACGTTCTTTCCTGGCTAAAAAATGGGTCAACGGATTATTTGTTGAATTCCATGCCTTGTTTTTCAGGATGCTGAAGTTTTTTGCAAAGGAAATTACCGCAGGCCCAACAACACTGATTGCCTAAACATACTGAACAAGATTGACAGGGTAAGAATATTGATAAACAGCTTCTGATTGGCTTCCTCAAAATTAGCATTTTGGTGACTTCATTTGTTCAGGTTTTAGATGGTTTGAACATATACGACATCCTTGAACCCTGCTACCATGGAAACGAGTTTGCAAATGAGAACACGAGCTTCATACCAGAGAGCTTCAAGGAGCTGGGGTCGACCGAGAGACCACTTGCTGTGAGAAAACGGATGTTTGGACGTGCTTGGCCTTTCCGCGCTCCAGTTGAAGATGGAGTCATCCCTCTATGGCCACAGTTAATGAGAAGGATCACAGTCCCATGTATTGTAAGTACTGAAATATTTTGGGAATTATATCCAATTTGATGAGCCTGTATGTTTTACATATATAGCATATCGAAATTTGAAATTAAGATTGAAATACAGGTTACAACAAATGACTCGTGGTTATTGAATTGTGCAGGATGATGTGCAGGCAACTATATGGTTGAATAATGATGGAGTTAGGAAAGCAATTCATGCTTCTCCGGTGCATATTCTTTCTTTCTTTGTTAAATTTTTCACCAATCTAAACTCTAGAGAAAAACTAACATTTCTTTCTGCTTTTCTATTCTATATATAATAATTCCTCAGGGGAGTGGAAATTGGAGTTTGTGTGCAGAATTGCAGTACACTCATGATGCAGGCAGCATGATCGACTATCACAAGAACTTATCATCCAGTGGCTACAGGGTTTTGATTTATAGGTAGGACACATATAGTTTCATTACAATCCTTAGTCCTAGAATGCCCACTTTTACATCACTAATTCTAGTCAATTTTTCTGTTCTACAGCGGAGATCATGATATGTGCGTTCCTTTCACCGGAACTCAAGCATGGACACAATCACTGGGATACAACATTGTCGATGAATGGAGACCCTGGAACTCCAATGACCAAGTCGCTGGGTTAGTACATACTAATATTATGTATTTGTGTATCTATATATGGCCGTTTCTTGATTCATGAATCATATTTTTTTTTTTGCATGTTTTGTGAACTGCAGGTTCATACAGGGCTATGCTAATAATTTAACTTTCCTCACTATCAAGGTATGACCATGTTTATATATCATAAGAAATTGCAAACAATACGAGATCAAATGATCGCAACATAATTGAAATTGTAACATGAATTTCATACTTGGTGATGGTGCAGGGAGCTGGACATACTGTACCTGAATATAAGCCTAGAGAATCGCTCTATTTCTTCAGTCGCTGGTTGGAAGGACAGCGGATATAGGCGATACATTGACAAGAAAGGGATTAATTAGCATATGATGGAAATTGTTTTTAGAAATATACATAATCTATACATACATTCATACATGTATAGTATAGAAGAGAAAAATAAAAAGACAACTGTGCCATGGATATCTTTACATTAAATTATTTTGAATGATCTATATTAAAATCGTGATTATCCTCAACTAAACCATTCATCTGTAACTAATCAAATACCAACTCCATCTCATCAGCTCCACTTCTTTCATTACCAAGTACTCAAACTATATAACCCTTGTAATATACCATGTTCATTCATCAAGAAATCAGTCTCAATATCCATCCATAATTCATTCGAAATGGCTGGTCTTTTTATGCTCTCCAAGATCTTTTGCTTATTGCTACTAGCCACCACACTAGCTACCTCAGCAAGACTTCTTGATGAGGTGGTAACAACTCCGGTTCCTCTTCCCACCAATCCATTTGGCCCGTTTGAGGTGGCCGACCCGTTTGTGGCACCGGTTGCCACACTGCCAAGCGGTCAAATCCCAGTCACTAATGTGGCACCCGTTGTCCCAACAGAACCTTTAGCACCCGAACCTGTTATAACCCCCTTGGATGGTGCGACGCCACCAGTAGCCAGCCCAGAACCTGTGACCACACCGGTAGCAACTCCCCTGACTGGTGGAGCTGCCGCAACCACCACGCCACCTATCACAACACCAACAGCCAATCCCGTGGCTACCCCAACTGGTGGAGCTGCCACAGTTGGTGGAGAACCTCCACTGTCCTTCTTCATGCATGATATCCTTGGGGGGTCCAACCCCTCCGGCAGAGTAGTAACCGGCATAGTAACCAACTCCGATTCCAACAATCTCCCATTCTCAAAACCCAACAACCAGATCTTTCCGATCAGTGGGGGCGTTCCCCTCAACACCATCAACGGCGTGATCAACAACAACAACTACGGAAGCCTTATAGGCCTCAACGGCGCCTCTCCATCCAACACCCTCATCCAAAACAACGGGAACAACGTCGTAAGTGGCAACAACAACCAAGCCTTCGTCACGGCGGGGCAACTCCCTCAAGGAATAACGCTCCAACAGCTCATGTTCGGGTCCGTAACAGTGGTTGACAATGAGATAACGGAAGGGCACGAGCTGGGGTCCGCCGTTCTTGGAAAAGCTCAAGGGTTTTACATGGTAAGCTCCACCGACGGCAGCAGCCACACGCTGGCCTTGACGGTGTTGTTCCACGGCGGCGAACACCACGAGATTGAAGATACAATCAGCTTCTTTGGAATTCACAGAACGGCAACTCCGATATCCCATATCGCCATTATTGGTGGAACTGGAATATACGAGAACGCTAGTGGATATGCAACTATTGAGGCTCTTCCTCATGAAGATCAGCATACCACTGATGGATTTCAAACCATTACACATTTCACCCTCTATCTTACTCCATAGATATGATGGGTTTAATTTCTTTTCTTCCTTAATTCCTTGGTCATTTATCAAGTTGCTATGTTTGATTATGTATTTAAATACGTACATTGTTTGTGATTTCTCATATACGCACGTTTAAATTGAGTTCATGGTTGAAAAAGCAATGCTCGCTCACCTTACATGAATTTCTTATTACAAAGCATGCTTAAATTTACTTATTTTGTTTTTAATACATTTTTAATACGACACATGTCAATCATTCCTATTAGAGCCGTCAAAACGGGTTGGGCCCGTTGGGTCAGCCCGCCCCGCCACTTAAAATAGTGGGTTGGGCTAAGCTTTTCCAAGCCCGCCAGGAAGCGGGCCCAGGCGGGCCGGACCGTTTGGTTCGCGGTCTTTGGCGGGTTGGTGCGGGCTTTGGCGGGCTGGCCCGCCTTTTTTTAAAAAATATTATATTTACTTAAAAAATATAAAAAAAATGTATTTTCTGCCTTTTGTAGGGGTTGAACTCAAGACCTATCTAGGTAATGATGCTCTAACCATTTGAACTATCCAACTTTGTTTAAAAAAAATATACAATAAATCTAACTAAAAGAAAAAATTCTAGTAAATGACAGATTATAGAAGCAGCTCCATTTTTTTTTCCTTCTTTCTTCATTTTCTGATATATATAAATAATATTATTGTAATTTATAGTCTATTTAGTTTTTTTGTTGTTAATTATTAACACTATAATTCTTGATATATACTGTAATTTTTGTGTTTCTTAATAAATTTAATAAATACTTTTGTTAAAAAAAAAAAAAAAAGTTGGCCCACCTAAACCCGCGGCCCGCCCATTTTTGGGTTGGGTTGAGGTTTTTGCAGCCCGCTTAACAAACGGTCTGGCCCGCCCCGCCCCGCCAAATGGCGGGCTTTTGCGGTTTTGGCCCGTCCCGCCCCGCCGGCCCGTCTTGACAGGTCTAATTCCTATAATCAGTGGCGGACCTACGTTATGCCCAGAGGGCCCGTGAGCCCCCCACTAATTTTGTAAATTTGTTAGGGGTATTTTGGTAATTTCACACATATTAAAATTAATACTACACTTCTGATATAAAAATAATCCACAAAATTAATATATATCCGAACATTATTTTATTTTAAAATCGTCACTCATTTTGGGTCTACATTTTATCCTAAATTTCACTAAATCTATTTTACATCCTACTAAATCCTCCTTACACCTTATCAAATCACTCAAAATACGATTTCTTATTTGACTCTACACCACTAAATTCAATTGTTTTTTAAAGTGAATCGGTTAAAATGTGCAAGTTATCACGTGACCGGAGGGAGTATTAACTTGTACCAAAACATAGCAAAAGTCAACTTATCCGATCAATTTAATTTAATGAAATGTGACGTGTTGGCAATTTTATAATGTGAAATTTTGATGAAAATGAGTACATATATATATTTTTTATAATAATGTTAATCGGGCCCCCTATCGAAAATTTTTGGGTCCGTTACTGCCTATAATGGAATAAAACATAGAATTATTCATATAATGGAATAAGATGTGGAATAGCTCACGTTCGTTATCCAACTTAAATTCATTAACATAGCCATAGCCCTAAGTATTAGCTTAAATTCATACACATGAAGGTTGGTACTAAACAATATGAAAATAGGACTATTATGATAATACGAAATTAATATTTAAATAATGATGCTACAGAAATCGAACTGGAAAATGTAAAAACAAAAACCCTTTTTACTTGTATTTTAGTGAAAATACTTTTGGGTGATCTTGATTAATTTAACTATTTGAAATGACATATGTAATTGGTTTCTGAAGAAAATGATTTTATAATTGATTAACCATGTACTTTTGAGTTTTGACAATAATTTACAATTAAAGGGTTAATCTTTTCATATAAAACAGTGTTTTATTTTTATTTTTATACTTTTTGCAAAATTGGAGTTATCCCATAGGACCCATACCCATTTTCTTGAACGTTCACCAGAACGAGAGCCACTGACTCCTCCGGCGACTTTGAGGTCAAAACCGCCACGCCACGCCACCAGCGGAACAGGTCGCCGGAGATGATGACATTCTCATTGGCACCCGTAATGATCCCGTCTTCCTTTACCTGCAGAGCAACTGTTACACCCTCCTCATCACCATCGTCACTTGCCTTCGATGCCGCCTACATCAAACGCGCCGCCGAGTTAGCAGACAAATCGGCTGGTTTCACGGCGCCGCATCCGAACTTTGGTTGCATTATTGCCACCACTTCAGGCAGTGGAGAAAGTGTGGTCGTCGGCGAAGGGTATATGTATGCCCAAGGCACATCCCCGGCGGAGCTGCTGGCGGTGGAGGCTGCCGGAGAACGCTGCCGTGGCGCCACGGCTTATCTCAACATGGAACCTAATCACTGCCTCGGCGACCTAACTGCGGTGTCTGCCCTGGTTCAGGTCAATAGCTTTCCAATTTTTTTAAATTTTTTTTAGCTTATACTTTTATTGTAGAACGCTTTTGCTAGAATCTCGACTGAAACTATGTAATTTTTGAATTACAACGTTGATCTTATTACACTATGAAAGCAGTTGCAAACTATTGGATTACATTGTTTTTTTTTTTTTGGACTGCAAATCTAATGTGAACGTAGTGGATATAAGGGGATTTTTTTCTCATCAATTGACTAATTTTTTCTGTGATTTAAACAATGGTAAAGACATTTTTTGTCGTTTGATGGGATGAATGGATTTAGGAGAATGTTTAAAAGTTAAAATAGGTCTGCAAGACTTCAGAATTGTGGCCTTTGATTAAGACTTGTGATTCAATTGAGTATTATCATAATTTTAGGGACTTAGTAAGTTGTTGGAGGCCTACTGAAACTGGACTTGGCTCCCTACTGATATAGTACCCCCTTTTGCATAACATACGAGCCCAGAAGCCGAAAACTGACTGCAATTTTGTTAACAGGGATACTTTATTTCTTGCTTTAAGAGTAAAACCAACGCATGCTTTCTTGAAGCAACCATTCTCTGCTAATCTTTTGCCAGATTTTTTCTATGTTTAACTATGAATAATGATTTTCCTTACTGCTTTACAAACTAAAAGTTCCCACGCCTACACGTATTTAGGCAGGAATTAGTAGAGTTGTCATTGGTATCAGGCATCCTCTGCGACATCTGAGAGGTGAGGCTGTTCGTGCCTTTAGAAGTGAAGGACTGTTGGTTGATGTTCTTGGTGAGGATCTCCAGTGTAAAATTATGGAGGTAATGCATAAAACATGAACTTCGTTTAATCCCTTTTTTGGAGCAGATTGATCTATATTTATGCTACCAATGTAGATACTTGATTTTAAGTTTGAAGATGTTGTATTATTATGTTTTGCTTCCTTGAGCTTGTGGAATTTCTCAGAACACATTTTCACTTGTTGCCTGTTTGACTTTCTCCTGTAGGAAAGTCTGAAGTCGTGCTTGCTAGTTAATGCTCCTTTACTGTATAGAACTGCTTGTCAAGTTCCATTCTCTGTTCTCAAATATGCAATGACCCTTGATGGTCAGTACAGGGTAGTTCCTTTTTTGCTTTATCTATTAATCTCCCTACTTTAAAATCCACCCAACTATTTCTTCATACCAATGGCCTCAAGTTGTTTTAGTAATTGATGCTATTTTTGCTCTGTGCATGAACAATAATATGCAGGAAAAATTGCTGCAAGTAGTGGACATGCATCATGGATAAGCAGCAAAAAGTCAAGAACCCGAGTCTTTGAACTGCGGGGAAGGAGTGATGCTGTTATTGTAGGAGGAAACACTGTACGCCGAGATAGTAGGAGTCTTTAATGGCTTTGTTGCTTTTCACAAAAACTTGTATGAGACAGTCTCATGCATGAGGTGTCACGTCTCATGTATGAGATGTTCTCATATTAGACTTCCTCATTATTTTTTGATGGATCTAAACTAGCATTAGACAATTCTAACGGAATTTTGACATGTAGATCCACGTCTAACGGCAAGACATGGAGGTGGGCATATACCACAGAGGATAGTAATGTCCACATCTCTTGATCTTCCTGAGGTTGCAAATTTGTGGGATGTTACCGAGGTTCCAACCATGGTTGCAACACAGAGAGGTGCAAAAAGAAGCTTCCAGAAATTCCTTGCATCGAAGGGTGTTGAAGTGGTTGAATTCGAAATTTTGAACCCCAAAGTCGTAGTGGATTACTTGTATGATCGCGGATGTCTGTCTGTTTTTTGGGAATGTGGAGGTACATTAGCTGCATCTGCTATTTCATCTGGTGTCATACACAAGGTGTGTCTTGTTTGTTCCCTAACTTTGATTCGGTTCATGTGGTGGTTTACAGCACGATACTTGTTTTCTCTTAATTGTCAACCTGAACATGTTTTATATTGCTAAAGGTACATGCATTTGTTGCCCCTAAAATTATTGGTGGGAAAAATGCACCATCTCCCGTTGGAGAACTTGGGATGGTGGAGATGACCCAAGCACTGGAATTAATTGATGTGAACTATGAGCAGGTTAAAAATATTTTTGATTTGCTGCTAACAGTGTCTTATCAGTCGCTTTATCGAATTTTATGATCATATCTTTTAGCGTCGAATTGCAGATTGGTCCTGATATGCTTGTAAGTGGATTTCTTCAGCCGGTTCCTGACTTGACACCTGTCATTCCATCGATCCATGAAACTTCTGCAATTGATCCTACTGTTTCTCCATATGAAGCAAGCATCATATCCTTCTATAAAACGTGGGATCCTTACGGTGCATTATCAAACTTCTCGTTGCATCCAATTCAAATGCCTGACGAAAATGGAGATTACTCTATCTGGCCCAGTGTGGAGCACTATTACCAGGTTCCGTCTGTGGTTTTCTGCTGTAGATTTTGTTTATACTTGCTTTTACTAGAACTTCTTAAAAACCCTTCTAATTTTGCAGGCTCATAAGTTTGTGGGGTTAGAAAATCCTGTTGCAAAAAAGTGTTTGAAAGAGATAAAAAATGCAAGAAGTCCTGAGGAAGCAGCACGTATAGGAAGGAGAACACAGAGGCAGCACCCAGATTTGGTATTGCTTTCGGATTACTTTTACTTAGATGCGTTTATGATATTTGATGGTGTCAGATTAATGAGTGCCTTCATAATATCTGGCATAAATGAGGACCCAGTAATCAATTAAACTTGGATATTGAGCTGAGAATACTTGAATTATTGAATACGTTACTATGTTTTCAGTAGTGATTTTTACATATGCATATGTCACAACACATATAATACTCTAAAATGAGATGTTATCCAACAGCATAATTGATAGATGATGTGACAGAGTGCTGCTTCAAATTTTATTTTTGTTTATAGGATGGAAAAAATGTGTTTCCTTGATAGTCTATGATAGTTTTTCGATTGATTCAATTGATTGGGAATGATCAAATTGAATATGAGTTTGTTGTTACGTGCAGGTGAGGGCAGATTGGGAATCTGTGAAGATCGAAGTTATGTACAAAGCGTTAAAGTGTAAATTCTCAACATATCCTGAATTGACTTCAATGCTACTATCGACAGCTGGATCTGTTCTCGTTGAAGCTTCGCCACACGATTTGTTCTGGGGTGGGGGTCGAGATGGAGAAGGGCTAAATTATCTCGGGAGGCTGCTGATGCGGTTGAGATCTGAGTTTCTGGTTAATTCGGCATCCAGTGCAGAAAATAAGAAAGAAGAGGGCAATCAAGTTCGAAAATTGCAATGAAACTTGTCATCAACACACTTTTGGAAAGTTTGGTCTATCGGGGTTGAATGAGAGGTGCATATTTCATACAAGGAATCATATATGTGAGGTGAACACTATCTTATTGTTTTTGGGTTGAATGAGAGGTGTATATTTCCATACAAGGAATCATAGATGTGAACACATTGTCATATTATTTTTGTAGCATTTAAAATTATTACACATTTTTTGTATTCATCATCATTACGGAGTACTATTATTTATGAATAAAGGGATATCGCTTTCAAGGTCAAGTGTGCCCAATTGGAGTATTTATCATCCAGTGGTCAGCCAATGGTTTCATTGGATGGTTTCAGTTTCAGACAATAAAGGTAGAACTAAATTTAAAAAAAAAACATTTTCATTACATGGAAAGGTGTGAATTGATAATAAAGCAAATATGCTATATCAATGTAGAGAGAGAAGGTCTCGCCTCTCTCTAAAAAATAACACAACCCACCGCTTAAAAATTTTTGTTCCTCCCCGCCGATCACCCTCTTTTCCATTATTTCCATCAAGTGCATCTGTTTCTCTTTCTCTCTCAGAGTCATATTCGCCGGCAGCGCTCTTCTCGAATTTATTTATGGGTTAGCAAGTATTTTTAGTGTGTGGTTGGGATCAACCGGGTAGATATCGCCGACGGAACCACGGTGGCCGATCGGAGAGTTACCCGGTGATCCCAATTTCTTTATTTTCTGTTTTATTGTACTTTTTCCTAGTTTGTAGCTTTCTAGTTAGCTTGTTCTTCATCTGCTTGGTTTTGCAGATTGTATCTTCCTTTATTTTGTGCAATCCTCCCCTGTTTGGGTTTTCCCCTTTTTTCCCCTAGTGTTTGGACTCTTTTCCCTTATGTTCTCTTCCTGTGGAACTTATATTTTGAGTGGTTTGATGGTTTAGTAGGATCCTGGTATTTGGTGGAGTTTTGTTCCTTCTTCTGTTTCCTACTTTTTGATACAAGTAAACCTTAGTGTGGGGTTGTCTCGTATTGAGAATGGAGACCTGCACTTTTATGTGGAGCAAAGGGTACACCCGTTTTCCTTTTCCTCGCGATTGGAGGAGGCAGCGACCGTGAAGATCCGTTTTGGGTTTGAAAATCATTAGTTTTGAGTTTAATTTTGTATTGTTATTTGACTTTGATCTTATAACCTGTCAAAAAAAAAATATATGCTATTTCTGAAAAGAGAATTAAATAGGAGAAGGTCGTTTAAAAAAAAAGGTGTCCTTTTCATAATTTTGACATGTTTTGCTTGAGGGAAGATAATGAGTAATTTTTATTTAAGTTGCTTTATTATATGTTATTATTTATTTTATTATATAATATTAATTGTGAAACAGCTGAACGGTCAAATTTGTTGATATAATCAACTCTATTTATTGTGCATGGGAATGGACATGGGAAAAAGTCGTTTATTTCCAATTTTTTTAATCACAAAAATTTATATGAAATATAGATAATTAAGATGAATTTGAGGAAAAAATTTGTGGGTGAAACTCGGTTCAACGCGAATCATGAGTCAATCTTAATTAAAAAAAAAATCGCTTTCGAGTATTTACTAATAACCAAAATATTGACACTACAAGACCAAAAGTATACTACTACATGTTTAAAAATATTCTAAACACTTAATTTTTTAAACAAATTCTCCCGAATATTTTTTAAATGTAGTAGTACACTTTTAATCTTATAATGATAATACTTTAATGTTGTAGTAATAATATATTGGTCATGTAGTAAATCAACTTTTACCCGCGAACTTTTTGAACGATTATTCTTAAACTCCTAACAAATATTTGTACTTTTCTTCTAATAAGAAAAAAATACCCCATATATAAGAAATCAATTTTTTTTGTTACTAGTTAAAATACAGGAATTTGATCTAATACAAATTGAACATATGCGTACCAATTCAAAAAAAAAAAAAAAACATAGTGATTATTGTTTGAAACTAAAAGAAGAGGAACCAATGATTACACAATTTTATGATTATTATAATAATAATTTAAGAATTCTTAGGGAGTTTTATAATAATAGAGATGTGACACGTTAGCATGAGATGGCCCCCTTGTGGCCAGGGAACACCATAACCTGTCATCACATGTAAGGATCTATGGCCTCTCTAGTATTCACATATACAAAATATTGCCTATTCTTCAACATGATTTTATTATTTTATTCAGATATTTCTCTTGAAAGATGGAGTATTTTATTTTTACGAGGATTCAAAGAAAAATTATTTGAATTCTTTTTCTAGAAGAGACTTACCGCACCCGTCAAAGATTTTGAGAATCAAGTTGAACGCATTTGACTCTTTGAATTGATAAATAGAGAAATTGAAAATAATTTTAAAGATCACAATTCAATAGTAATAATTTGAAAACGTCAACTAATATCGTTGAATAAATCACAAATACTTACTTTAAAAAATATTTATAATATTTAATGTGTAATGGAGTATTGAGGTAGAGAAAAAAAATAGAGAAGTGGAGAGAAGTAAGAAAGAAAAAAAATAAAGAGATATAGTAAATAAATAAAGTAGAGGTGTGTTAATAAAAATAGAAATAACTAACTTAACATGGACACTTAAAAATATTAAAATGAGCAACTTAATTATAATAGAATTCTTGTTATTGTCTTACTATAAGAACAAAATATATTACAATAATATTAAAATATGTTATTACAAGTTCAAAATACACTACACGAATATTAATAAAAACTTAGGTTGTGTTTGGACGAGAGGATTTGATTTGAGGAGAAATTTCAAATGAAATGATTTAAAAATATATGGATTTCAAATGAAATGGTTTTAGTTAGGATTTAAAATCTTCACAATTTTAACTAAAAAATTGTTAAATATTTGAAATCCATTCATTTACTTTTTAATCAAAATAAGTTTTTTTCATCAGTACCTTTTAATCCAAATAAGTGGATTGAATTTAGATTGTGAATTTAAAATTCATACCTAAATTCCTTAATAGCCTTAGTTTTTTTTTTTTTTTTTTTTAAATTCGCGAGTAAAAAAATCTACAATATATAACACATATTGTCTTTGTAATAAATTTTTTTTTAGTATAATTTTTTTTATCTTACGAACTGCAAATTCACCTAAAAAAATTAAATGTATATTATTATTTTTCCTAGTACTCATATTTTAACCTTATAGTAACTTTATGTTGACTTTGTAATAAGACCTTGTAGTGAGGAAATCATTTTCTTGCTACCCATGATTTTTGTAGACAATTTAAATCTAAATCTATGACTTGTAAGCTTTAAAAGATTGTCTTATTTAAATATATTTTATGCATATAATATTTTAAATAAATGTTGCTCATGTTAGAAGAATATCATAAATATACTATAAACTAAAAAAGACCAACATTATGAGGTGTATAATATTTGTTAAGATTTTCTTTGGAGTGATTATGATTATAGTCTTTATAGACATGACAGGTAAAGCTTAGCTAACTACACAAAATTAGTTAGGTTCAATTAAAATATTTAGTCTATTCTTTACATTAATATTGAAAACTATTATTGTGTGGGCAATCCTCTGCCTCACATTGCACATGGAATTAAATAATTTATTTAGAACAAAAGTTAAAATACTGGACACTTCTTACTTAAATTCTACCAAGGGCGGTAGCAATGGCCCGATCCCGGTGGTTTATATCCGATCTACATTGAAGAAGGAGAAAAAAGGGCTTGTGATGGGAGGGGGTGCCTGTTTCCGGCGAAGAAGAAAGATGGAGGGGGAAAGCTTCTTAGAGAGAGCTTTTTAGAGAGAGAAAGTTTTTGTGTGTTTCTATTCTTAATATCCACGTATAAAGGAATAGATAAAGTATGTGTTGGAACAAGCAACACACTCTTAATATCCGTTGATCCCGTTCTATTTAGTTTCTTTTTTTCAGTTTCATTATGCTTTTAGTTTTATGCTTTAGTTTCTGCTTTAGTTTCTGCTTTTATTTTCTGTTTTTGCTGATGCATGTTACTTTAGTTTATTCTTCTGCTGGGATCTGTTGTTTTTATTTTTCGTCCCCTGTTTTTATGGGTTTTTATCCCCGTTTACGGGTCTTTTTCCCCATGGTGGGTCGCTATTGTGCTTGATGGAGCTGGTCGTCCTCGGGGCAGTGCTCTTATGGTCTGGGAGGTTGTAGCGCGAGTCGTAGTGTGCGACAGTTTGTTTCTTGTGGAGCAGATTTGCTATTTTCTTAGATTGAGAGTATCGATGGATGCTGGTATGCCTATGTTTCTTTCCACTCTCTCACGATTGAGTTTGGAGAATGACTCTTCTGGTAGAATTTTCTCTGTGTAGATAGGTGAGCGAGAAATGTATTCAAATATTCCTATCTGTAATTCTACCCTCAAAAAAAAAAAAAAAAAAAGTTAACGGAAAATTGAACTCGTGATCATAAATTATAATATCAATCTATATTTTTTAATTTGAACAAGAGTTGGACACGTTATCTCAAAAAAAAAAAAAAAAAAAGAGTTAGACTCGTTCTGCATAAAAAGTTTTTTTTTTCATATTTTGAAACTTTATCGTTTATCTACACTTTCAAATTAATGAATGAATTTTAGACTCAGTTAATTTCAAATGAGTTGTATTTTATTTATGTTCATTGACTAATTTATCCGGTCTATCAAATTTAAAAGTTGTTTAAAGTCACTTTTAGTCTTTCAAATTTAGTGAATAATTTTTTTGACATACTTAAGGCTCACATGTTGTTTAAAGCCATTTTTGAACCCTCTTTTATCATTTAAGATCATTTTTGAGCTCATGATTTACTATTTTTCGAACCAATATTTTTTTGTCCTTTTTCATTTTTTTTTTCACATTTATAATATTATATTACCATAATTATCATAGAGAATAACTACCAAAACAAGTAAACAATTATTGGAAGAAAAGAATAGGATGGACAAAAAGTGATCTAATGCAGCCTTTACGTTTCATCTTATACAAAAAACTACTCCACTATATAATTCATATATACAAGTTTATTTTTATATAAAAAAATAAAAACAGAATTTTACTCTCAGTTGTGCTTGTTATTTATTGTTATCCAAAGAACATATTGGATAAAATTTAAATACAGTAATACGGTTTTTATTATTATCATAAAGTGATTGCAGATTACATTACAGGCGTTACAAATCCACATAATTTTGGGTTGTGTGGTCTACAGTCTTTCTACACTGTAGACACACGTATAGTGTGTAATAATTAATTAATTTTTATATATAGAGATGCTGAAAAACACGGAGATGGAGGTTTTCACACACATACACACGCACTGACCATTACGATTACGAAGCCCTTTGGAGTGAAGAATTTATACGTAGGCGGCGCCTTTTTTGCGATCCCCCTTGTTTCCACCTTTACCTTTTTTCTCTTTCTTGGCTTCTCCTTTTTTATTGCTACTAAATCTCTCTCATTCATTTTCCGTGTCAAAGGCATCGCCTTGTGTTTCCCTATGTTGATCTTTGACCAATTGTTTTGGATAAAAAACAGAGCTTCCAGCTCTACTGATTCCACTCTACAATTCTTGTTCTGCTGATTCTTGAGTGACCACTTGTATAATCTTTTTTTTTTTTTTTTTTTTTGGGGGTTTCATCTTTTGTGCTTGCTCCAAGATTTGATTTTTTTTATTTTTTTTTGGCTTATATCTTAGAATTGATTGGAGATTCGTGCTTTTCTAAGGGTTATGCTAGGTGGGTTTTGATCCTCAGTCCTGATTTGTTTTCTTCCTTGTAGTAAATTGTTGAAAAGGGCGTATATTTTTCATAGATCTGCTCTTTTGGCCCTGGTGTGTACCCTTTTTGGCTTTTGCACATCATTATTGTTATTTTTTAAAGGAGGAGGATGAAGGGTAATATACTGTATATTAATGTGTGTGTTGTATTTGTAAATGTGTTTTTTAATTGTGCCTGTTGAAAAGATAGGGGTAGTTTAAATTTTGAGGGAATTCTTTCTGCAGACTTGGCTTGTTGATTGCTAAATTTCAAACGGCTGCCAAAGGATCATTCTTTTTAGAAAACTGAAACATACGTTGATTGATTTGTGGATGAAATAGTGAATTTGTGAGAGTTGGAAGGAAATTAAGGGGGGTCTTTTATCAAATTTCGTGACGGATTCAAATACGGAGAATCAGGGGTCGTATTGTGTTGCTGGTCTGGAGTGCATATTGAATGTAATCAGGGCCCTGAGAATGGGTTCCTGCTTGTCCAATGAGAGCAGGAGCCCTCGGCCCGGTTCTCCATTGGGGTTTAGAAAGAAGAAGGGGGGCTCAAAGAAGAGGCTTGGCTCTCGAACTTCCTCCTTCGATTACAGGAGGGAGGATCAACTCCATAGGACTCCTGGCCGGATGTTCTTTAATGGTTCCAGTGATATTGCTTCACTTTATACCCAGCAGGGCAAGAAAGGGACCAATCAAGACGCCATGCTCGTCTGGGAGGTTGGCTTCAATTTAATCTAGTGAGAAAAATAAGTGTGATACTGTTTGATTTAACTTTGCTAAATTTTGTGTTAGATGCACCACATGTTTCATTAAGCTTTAACATTTGATATGCTCATTGTTATTTTGCATTACTTGCCTTAAAAACTTTACTGGTGATTACTTTCTTGTACCATTAGTAGTTGCATTTGCTAAAAGCTGTGGTTAGTTGAATGACTTGATTAAACCTCTGACACTAAGGGGGCGTTTGGTTCAAAATTCTTCAATGAGAATGGTAATAGAAATGAACAGGGTAATTGTGGTTGTTAATGAGAATACAAGATGATCAATTCACCTTCATCATACTTCATACGGAGCAATGAGACTCAAAACACTAACAATGTAACCATCATTCTTATTGTAAATTCATTATTCAATGATTCTCATTACCATTACTTTTGAAGAATCTGAACCAAACGTCCCCTAAGTCTTATATGTCAATTTACATGGTTAAATATGTGTATTCTTAATTTTCTTGGCCAACATTATATTTGGATTACAGGATTAATCTTTATTCCTTTTCTAAATACTGAAAATTCTATTATCTTAGAGAGCCCTATGTTAGTTTTGTTGCACAAACGTTTTTAGACTGATCCATTGTGCAATTGGACATCCAGAATTTTGGTTCAAGAACAGACACAGTCTTCTGTGGGGTCTTCGACGGCCACGGCCCGTATGGCCATTTGGTTGCGAAACGAGTTAGAGATTCTCTTCCTCTGAAGCTGAGTGCACACTGGGAAGTCAATATAAAGAGCGACGATGTTCTTAGGGAGGTCAGTTTAAATACTGCTGGTAGTATGTGCAACGAAGATACTCCCCTCTTTTCTGCTGACGAGGATAGTAGAACTTCCGTTGATGTTGACGAGAGTGGAAAGCAGCCAGAGATCTTCCAAACGTTGAAGGAGTCTTTTCTCAAGGCTTTTAAGGTGATGGACAGGGAGTTGAGAATGCATGCGAATATTGATTGCTACTGCAGTGGAACAACAGCTGTCACTCTGGTGAAACAGGTATAGTGTATGAAAGTTGGAAATGGTGATTGGTGTGATATATTCAATGTACTAAACATTTGTCGAATAATTTTCTGCAGGGTCAAGATCTTATTATTGGAAATGTTGGGGACTCGAGAGCTGTTTTAGCTACTAGAGGTGAAAATGGTTCGCTTTCTGCTGTTCAGTTGACTGTGGATCTCAAACCTAACCTTCCAGGTATGGTGTAATATGTTGAAGTTTCAAATCTACAAGTTTTTCCGTGTCTGTTGTATTTTTTTGGAGCCCTAGAGGTACGGGAAACATATACCATTTCAGTAATTTGTTTGGTATATAGGTGGTTAGACAATTTAGCTATCTTAGGGCATTATATTTTGGTGGAGTACTCGTTAGAACAGAACAATACGTGATAACTAATAGTACTACAACAATCACCACTTAGCCTTATCCTGCTATGAGGATCATATTTGACCATTTTTTCGGCCAAAATTAGTAGTCAGAATTTGAGCACCTTGTTGATCTTGCAACAAAGTACTCCCTCCTTCACTCTATAATTGACACATTTTGTCATTTTTGTCGTCCCAACCTAATTGACTAATTTCCTAAAATGTCAACATTCATCTCATTATCTCCCTACCTTTTCTCTTTCTACATTTATCTTTTTTTTTTTTTAATCACTTTTCACCAACTCATTGAACTCAATAGTACCATTTTAATACTATATTTCTTAAAACATGTGCAAAAAGCAAATGTATTAATTACAGAGGGACGGGAGGGAGTATTTATTTAATTGTTAATAAGTTTCAATTCTTAATCTACCTTTACTTATCTTCCAGCTGAAGCAGAAAGGATTAAAAAATTTAGGGGACGTGTTTTTGCCCTTCAAGATGAACCCGAGGTTTCAAGAGTGTGGCTACCAAATAGTGACTCTCCTGGCCTTGCTATGGCCCGTGCATTTGGTGATTTTTGTCTCAAGGATTTCGGTCTTATCTCCGTGCCTGAAATTTCCTACAGACGCATTACTGAAAGAGATGAGTTCATTGTTTTAGCCACAGACGGGGTATGCAACTCAAGATCTCTCTTATTATTTCTGAAATTTTCTATGTGTATTCAATACTCAATCCATCTTGCAGATTTGGGATGTACTGTCCAACAAGGAAGTGGTTAACATCGTGGGTTCCTGCCCGTCTCGCCCATATGCAGCTCGAACATTAGTGGAGACAGCAGTCCGGGCCTGGAAGTCCAAATACCCAACTTCTAAAGTTGACGACTGTGCTGTGATTTGCCTTTTCCTCGATTCAAACGAGTCCACCACTGCTTCATATGCCAAATCCAAAGAAAACATTGAGGATCCCACTGGATTAAACCGATCTAGCTCGGTTAGAACAGGGGGTGATGCCCACCCTGCAGAAGAAAACGGGGAAGTTTCCGAAGCTGGTAACGATGATGGATCAGATGATGAAGTGGTGCACGTTGAAGTTGGACAGGAATGGTCAGCCCTTGAAGGAGTGTCCCGCGTGAACACGCTCTTGACCTTGCCAAGGTTTGTTCCAGGGAAAGATGACATAAAGGCTGTTGAGGAGAGAAAGGGTAGAAAATAAATGAATATGGTTTGCATTTCATTTGCATTTCTTTTTTCTGTCAAAATTAACAGAGTTTTGATTCTTTAATAGGATTATTAGTGTGATTTATGTTTGTTGTGGGGATGGGAGAGATGGACCCGGCTAATATTAGAGCATCTGGGAGTCGTGGATGAAATTGGAGTTTTTGAGTATCCAGCTCTCCCTTGTTTCATTTGTTTTTTTTTTGGGCCCTGAAAAATGTATGGTCTGGATTGGATGATAATAAGTTGGAAGTTGTAATGCAGATTGGTTAAATTATAGTCTACTCTTCTTCTTCAGTCTGATTTGTTTTGTCGTTGGTAGTATATATTGGTGGTGGTTTGAATTAGTGATGAGGCATAAGCATGGCTCTAAGATTTTTTAAATAGTAATAATAATGAAAATGAGCATACGATAATTGTAGTGGATAATGAGAATAAACCTTCGTCATCATTTTTTTTTTTGGGACAGGTAAGTACCACTAGTTTTTAAACCACAATTTTGGTTTTTTGACCATTTGTTTCAACAGCAAAGTTAATATGATATTGAGTTAAATATGAAAAATAGTTGAATTGCAATACTAAGATGTAGGTGAAAACAATATAGAATACTCCACTAGAAAAGAAATTAATAAGTAAAAAGAGCCGTAGTACCGGCACCATTTGTTTTAACCTCTACTAGAAAATAAATTAATAAGTAAAAGGGAAAATTGCACTTTTAGTTCCGTAAAAATGCCTCAATATCGAAAATGGTCCCTTTTACATCATTTTTAGTCCGGTATGATATTTCTATTAAATATGTAACAGAATGTTGTGGGTGAGCTGCACGCTCCGTTAACAGCATAATAGCAGGAATCTAAAAAATTTTGAAAATCCCAGGAGCGTATCACCATTTTTCCTCATTATTGTCGATGAGTATTTCTTTGGCGGCGGCTTTCATGTCACCCGCTGCCGCACACCCCCAAACACCAACACAAACACAAAAAGTCAGAAAATTAAAGTTAATAAAACTGTAAAAAATCGCTAATTAAAAGTCATGATACAAATTTGCGAATCTGAGATAGAGAAGAGACTAAAATTAAAATTGACAAAGGGACTTTAATTCCTATCAGGGCATGTGCGTATATATTTTATTTTAATTTAAATTATTGTCGAAAAAAAAAAACAAGTATAATTAATATTTTTAAATTCTATTTGGTAATTTTTTTTAAGGCTATTTGGTAAGTATTAAATATTCAGATTTTATATAAATTTTAATTCGTATCTTCATGTTATATTCTGATTATATATAATTAATATATAATATAAATAATGTATAGGAATTTTAGTTTTAATATAGATTTATATTCAAATTTTTTTAGAATTTACATTTTAAATAATTTGTAATTAATTTTTGGATTCTATTTGGTAATTATTAAATATTCAGATTTTATTTAAATTATATTTATATCTTCAATTATATTCAAATAATTATTTTTCTTCAGAATTTACTTTTGAACTTGTATTTTTTCATATATTTCAGTTTTAATATAAATATTTTATTTAATAAATATTTAAATTTCAGAATTTACATTAAATTATTTTTCAATAATTTTTTATTTTATTCAAATTCTTGGGTCCGAAAAATATATATTCAAATTCTATAAATAATGTTTTTTTTTAAAATTTCAGATTATATAACCTAGTGAAACTTTTTAATAGTATTAAAAAATGGATTTTATTTTATTTTTTATTAGCTTTAAAAATATTTTTTACTTTTTAGTTATATCCGTATTATATATATATATTTATTGAGATGGGTATATAATTAATTTATAATTATAGAAGTTATATAGATTATTTTAATTTTTATTAATTTTTTATTTTTAATTTATGGTAAAGTCTAATATGCACTCGAGTGCATTTGTGCACCCTAGTCCATGTGCATTTTTCAGTTTACTGACTTACACTTTTTGACACTTTTCAATTATTAAACTATATAATAATATTTTTAGTAATAATTGAAAAGTGCAACACCATTTACCAAAAAGTGTAAGTCAGTAAACTGAAAAGTGCAACATGGACTAGGGTGCACAACATGCACTCGAGTCCATAACAGACCAATCCTTAATTTATTTTGGTCAGTTAGCTAACGGTTTTCATCCAATGAATTATCATACACTACAAAAAATGCTAAAATTGCGAGGGATTTTAGTGAGGGGTTTAAACCCCTCGCTAAATAGCAAGGAATTTAGTGAGGGAATATAATGTTGAGGGATATTACGAGGGAAGAGATAACCCTCGCTAATTAGCAAGGGCAAAGAAAATCACTCGGTAAATGCCTAGGGAAATAGAGAGCATTTTAGCCTTTACAAAATGGCGAGAGAAAGTCCCTCGGCAACTTGACATACCATTTAAAATTGCCGAGGGCTTGCGGACCCTCATGAAAACCCTTGGCAAAATGTGTGCCTAACACTTCCCATCATCACTTTTAACTAAAATCAATTAATACTTAATTAAAGAAATTAATTAAAATATCAAAATGTAATTATTGTGTGATGTATTTTTAATTGAGGTTGAGAATGTTATATTTTTTTTTGTGGTGTGTAATTTTAATTGAAGTTTTTAATTATGTTGTGTGTGTACAACTTGTTTAATTGGTTCGTAATCACCAATTTAACAAATATAATTAATATGCATATTTGTGAGTTGAAAAAAAAAATTAAACATAATTATGTATGCTATAGTTATGGGTTGACAATTTTTAATAATTAAATAAATTTAAAAAGAAAAGTTTAAAAGTATATAATATATTCTAATTGTATTTAAAATGTGACCAACAGTGTTTCTAGCAAAATCGGTCTGCAAGGGGCTTACACAAGCACAAGGTTGTAGGTTCGATTTTAGAATGCAACAATTTCAGTATGTGAAATGCTACATAGGTACAAAGAAAAGGAACAAAACTAATCCCATATCGAAAAACCAAAAGCGCTTTCCGGGTGCTTTATATCCAACAAAATCTACAATATCAATAGTTGGTCTTGGTAATTGAAGCTTATAAACTCAATCGTGGCCTTTAAATTGGTTGAACTCATTGACGTAATGAAGAGCAAACACTTTAATTTTCATATAGATTCAAACTTTAATTTTCATATAGATTCCGGTCCGACCTTTTGGTAAGATTTCGGTCCCGGTCCGGTCCGGTTTTGGACCGGTGCACACCCCTATTCGAATTTCCTATGAGTACACCCATCATTTTTTTAATCTTTCAAAACATGTGAAATGTCCCATATACCCTTAGGGTAAAATTTATGAAAAATACGAAAATGAGTACACCCACCCGTTCTATTTCACACCACCACTCAATATGTTCGAAATTTTTTCCAAAACAAATTCAATATGTACGAAAAAAATCCCAAAACAACTCAAATTTGTTTGAAAAAAAAAGATCGAACAACTTGTTCGAAATTTTTTCCAAAACAAACTCAAATTGTTCGAAATTTTTTCCAAAACAAACTCAAATTGTTCGAAATTGTTTCCAAAACAAACACAATATGTTCGAAAAAAAATTCAAAACAACTTAAATTTGTGGAAAAAAAAATCGAACATCTTGTTCGGAATTTTTTCCAAAACAAACTCAAGTTGTTCGAAATTTTTTTCAAAACAAACTCACTATGTTCGAAAATAATTCCCAAACTTAAAAAAAAAATCCTAATTTTTTTTTCAAGAAACCCTAATTTTTCTAATTTCAGACTAAACTTACCTGTGTAGCGGCGGCGGCGGCGGCGGCGAGGGGAGGAGCACGACGGCCGCGGCGAAGGGGAGGAGGGGGTGGGCGGCGGCCGCGCCTGTGGGGAGAAGGGAGCGCCGCCGTGGAAACCTGCCTCAACCGTCGCCTCTGTGGAAAATTCAACGTCGTCTTCTTCGCGGCGGCCATGGCTTCGCCTTCTTCCAGCGGTGGGCGGCTCGGCGTCGGACGGCGGCGACTTCGTCTCCTTTAAGGGGGTCGCGACGGTGGCCCACACCTTGCAAACGAAGCAGATCGGCGGCGGCCATGGCTTCGCCTTCTTCCAGCGGTGGGCGGCCGCGAAGGGGAGATGGAGGAGGGGGGAGAGGCTGCGTGCGCGGCGGAGGCAGAAGAAGTGGAGTGGCGGCGGCTACAGAGAGAAATGGAGGTGGGTGTTTGAATATAAGAAGAAGAGAGAAGGAAGGAGTTAATGTTTTAATTGAGAGAGGGTAATTTTGGGATTTTTAAGTGGGTGTCCTCATTCATTTTGTGTGTGTCCTCATCGTGTGGGTGTCCTCATAGGATCTGTGTGTGCCTTTAGCCGCGCCCTAGGCTTACAGGCATAACAAGCACTGGGTTAGTAAATGCCAATTACATATTTTTTTTATTTTGTCAGAGGCAGAAATCCCTCGCTATTTGCTGAGGGATTCTGCGAGGATTGAATTAAAAAAATAAAAAAGTTTTGCCGAGGGATTAAGCCCTCGCTATTTTTGCCGAGAGCTTAAATGAGAAATTCCTAAGCAAAAATTTATCGAGGAGGGTTTTGACAAGGGCTGCATTCCTTCACTAAATCCCTCAGCATTTTGTTTAGTAAGATTCTGCGAGGATTGAATTAAAAAAATAAAAAAGTTTTGCCGAGGGATTAAGCCCTCGCTATTTTTGGTTTTGACAAGGGCTGCATTCCTTCACTAAATCCATCAGCATTTTGTTTAGTGATATTCTGCGAGGATTGAATTAAAAAAATAAAAAAGTTTTGTCGATGGATTAAGCCCTCGCTATTTTTGCGAGAGCTTAAATGAGAAATTTCTAGGCAAAAATTTACCGAGGGTTTTGACAAGGGCTGCATTCCCTCACTAAATCCCTCGGCATTTTGTTTAGTGATGGTTTTTCCCTCACTAAATTCTTCGTGAAATGATACAATTTTTTTTTTGATACAGGATCAAATGTGCAGAAAAAAAAGGACAATTCATAAGTCATAAGTAAAAAGATACTCCACTAAAAAATAATAAAAAATAAATTAATAAGTAAAAAGGACAGTAGCACCACGACCAAGTTGGGCAGTGAAAGCATCAATAACTTCCCCGTCCTCTATTTCAATCTGTCCGGCAGTCTGCATTTCCTGGAACCGCCGGCCATCATGAATGAAGCGCACAGTGGAATAAACCATGTCAAGGCGGTCGCAGAAATCCAAGAAGATTCTGCGTAGCGGTGCACTCTTGTCTGTTTTGAAGCTTATCTTTATTTGTTCTCCGTTTGGCTTCTGGTACTGAATTTGAACCTTAATCACCGCCATTTCTTTCTTCACATGCAGCCTCTTCGAATTCATCCAATCTCTCTCTCTCAACAATATTAATTTTAAGTGTATGCTTGATTGTGTGTATATATATACTGGTAACCAGCATGTATTCATGTATTCCCAATAGACCGGTAATCATAATAATAATCAATCAATCCAACAATTAATTATCTCCTAATCATTTCTCCAATATTGAATACTCCCTCCTTGCAAAATATATCATTCACATATATTAAGAAAACAATTGATTTCTCATTTTACCCTATGCTTGTTAATTTTAATTAAAAAATATACATGTATGTAAATATTTATTGATTTTAAGGTTAAATTTGAAATAAATGCAATTAATTTACATTGAAAAGTGTAAAACGACTTATATTTTACAAAGAAAACGAAAACTCAAAATTACTTATACTCTCCCGTTATATTCATCAATTCATGTCCGACATGTATTCCCAATAGGCCGATAATCATAATAATAATCAATCAATTCAACAATTAATTATCTCTTAATCCTACTCCCAATGTTGAATACTCCATATTAATACGATACTACTGTCGCTCCACCTTCCCAATTATATTCATATATCCGCTTAATTGCCTATGCTTTTTATTTTTCATTTACAATTCCATTATTCCTAATTTTTTTTAATGGTTCAAAATACTCTATCCATTCATCAAAAATGTGTTCAGTCCTGTTTTTTTTTTTTCAAAAATATATTCATTCTATTTAATTAATTTCAAGTATTTTTTTTAATTTATTAACAAAGTTGACTAGTTACCAACAATATACTTTACTCATTACTCCACATATCTATTTTATAATTAAAATATGAATTATTTTTAAAATATGTGTTGAAAAAAATGAATATAGAGGGAGTAATTATTATTCTCATTCACTTTTTAATAGATTACTATTCACAATACTTCATCTTATCCTCAGTATTTCTATTTTATATATAAATTAATTACTCACTCCATCCCCGAAAAGTTTGCTGAGAATCTTGAACACATGGTTTAAGAAAAAAGTGTAATGATGAGAGTGTTGAGGGGTAATTTTGTAAACTTTTATATATAAAGTAAATAAAGTAGGTGGGTTGAGTGTATGGTGGATCCCAAAAGTAATGGCATAAAGGGTAAAAATGTGTATATTGTGAGGGTGGAGATTGTGATGATTATTTCTATTTTGAAGTATGCAAACTTTACGGGGACAAACAAAAAAGAAAAGTATGAAATTTTTTTAGGGACGGAGGAAGTAATATTTATTAAACATCTATTTTCCTTTGAAAATATCATCATCTATTCCATTGAAAATATGTCAGAATAATCTAAGCTAGTTCCACATCCCACTCATAGCCATAGAATAAATAAAGAGGCCCGGTGTGGTCCGAAAATTCAACTGACTTATATTGAATCGCAAATGGTATATCTTTTGATTATTCGGTATACACACAATTAAATGTATTTTTGTACGTTGACTATAAATTTTATTTTAGACTTGATTAAACATTTATTTAGATCTAATAAATCATTTATCTTGAACTATATTATGGATTACAAACCAACACAAAAAAACAATTTAGATTATATATACTAATTACCGATTTCAATTAATTCATCTCTACTTAATGATATATATGTTGTAAAAAAAAAAGAGAGAATATGAATAAATTCAGGTCATTGCTTAATCCTTTCACGCAGTTTCAATTAGAGCAACCGAAATTTAATTTAATTTAATGTTTTTTTAGGATGACATCAACGCTTTCTCACACTATTAACTAGGGAGTAATAAACATATTACACAGCTTTAGTAACAGCCATTTTATTTACAAGTGATAAATAGTAAATTATTACAAGAACAAAGGGTAGGTCAGTCCCATTTTAAAATTATCATTTGATTTTTTTAAATTAATATTAAAAGAGATAAAGTTGATATATATAAAATAATTGGATAATAAAACAGATTAATAAAATATTGTAAATAATAAAGTATCATGCCATTCAATTTAAAGATGTTTAAATGTGTGTAGTTTAAAATGAAAAAAATAGATTTTATTACTAAATTAAAAAATGATTAATTTAATTTAAATCGTCCATTTTTTGTCATTTGACAAAAAATGGAATGGGTCGGGGAGAATCTTTTTAACACGCACAATGCTTTATAACTCTTTTTCTTAAAAAATATATATCATCATCAATTCTTCATTGAAAATATGTTAAACAAGCAAACTAGTTCCACATCCCATGGGATAAATAAAGAGGCTCAGGCCGGTCTAACACCCTTGAAATAATCATGAACCCATCAATTTAATTGTCTCTCGAGTCCTGCTAACCTCTCTTAATTACCTACACACACCATTTTGCTAGATTTGTTGCGTTTGATAATAGAGAAATGGATGGCAATTTTTCATATAGAACTACTATATACTCTAATTAAATTTAGAGCGTGCATGCAAGTCATATTGAGAAAATAATTAAATGGACAAGGGAGAAACAAGGCTTTAATATTTTTATTTTATTTTTTTGGGTAAATAAAAAGGAGGATCCTGAGGATTCCAATACTAAATTCCAGGTGCACTGAAGTAACTAGCATATATGGTGATTGGAAGGCAAAGCATGGATGGAGTTAGGTAGAAGCAGCAGCACCCCCTACTTGGTCATTGAAAGCATCGATAAGATCCCCGTCCTCCAATCCAAGATCCTGGGCGCTCTGCGATTCCTTAATATGTTTACCTTCAAATACGAATTTGATTGTGCAGTAAACAAGCTCTAGCCTATCGCAGAAGTCGAGGAAGATCCTGCGTAACGCCTCGTCTCTACATATTTTAAACTCCAATAAGTTTTGCCCACCGCCACTCTCCCCGTACTGAATTTGAAGCGCTATAATGCCCTTCTCTACCTTCACCACTACATTCGCCATTTTTATCTACGCTCAACTTACTACTACAATTGATAATGTATATATATTAGCATTTGTCTTTGAATTTGAACGGATGGGAATCACAACAGCCACCCATCTAATAATAACAATTAAATTAATTAATCGCTAGACCTATCTAATTCCCAATAAATAATATACTTATAAAACAAAGATTCATGTCATACTGCTTTAGTCCTTTCACATGCATTATGCACTGTGCAGTTCCAATCAAATCGAAATTTAATTTAATGTTTTCTATGATCATGTTTGATAGATATCATCTTAATCTCCATCTAATCAGTCTTACCTATCAAACATGATTTAAGGATAACATTAATACACCTTCTCATAGTATTAAAAACATATTACCCAACTTTAGTACAGCCATTTACAAACGAATATAAGAGGATGAAAATCTACTTCATGGTACACAATGTCCCATTTTTTGTGAAAGTATACGCTCAATTTTTAAAGTTCTTAGAAATTGGTTGGAGGTGGGCACAATTATTAATTCCTCATAGTTAAATGCTCAAATAACGCTTTGAAATTACAAGCTGGATGAATATAATTAAACTACGATATTATTGATCACTTCTTTCAAAACTTGATTTACTGAATAGCTAGTTAAGAGAACCACCAGAATCAACCGCAAGATTCTTTCGAGCAACAAGAAGAATCAAGGCACACACTAAGATAAAAAAAAATCCATAAACATTAAGACAAACATCAGTAATTTTTAAGTCTCAGAATAAAAAGAGCCATCTCCTGGTAAGAAAAAACAAGAGTATTAAAGTAGCCGGTAATTCATAAAGGGTACGCAGATATCATCATCATAATGCCAGTAGCGTGCACCAACTTATTCTTCTTCTTCCTCTGCCTCTTCCAGCCATTTTACAAAGGGCTCCAAGGACTTCACAAATGTTTGCCTGTAATACAAACAAATTTCTTTAAGACGTATGAAATAAAAACTAATATACCCCCCAACCAGCAGTTCAAACTTAGCACAACCCACAGAATT
This sequence comes from Galeopsis tetrahit, assembly GCA_963675135.1. Lineage (NCBI taxonomy): Eukaryota > Viridiplantae > Streptophyta > Magnoliopsida > Lamiales > Lamiaceae > Galeopsis > Galeopsis tetrahit. The sequence continues at coordinate 86,604,036 of OY776121.1, forward strand.
TGTGGTTCCTTTTACACGCACCTGCCCTTGGTGACTGTTCCTTTACGGAACCAGTGAAGAATGGTATCCTCTGCAAGGACATCCTGATCATAGAGAGACCTAATTATTTCAGGGAACAACTTCATCAGTTTAGCATCCTCGTAGCACTGGATCTGAACTTTGTACATTAGTTCAAGCTCAAGCTTCCCAGTGGTGCAGAAGGCACTCAGCAATTTGGCCCATGTTTTTACCTGAAGATAAGCAAGGAACACCCCTTAAAACCAGTGATTCTGTTGAGCAGTTGATCAGCTCAAACAATTCTAGTCAAACTAAAACCTTTTGCATTGATAACGACAAGTAGTCATAAGGGATTCAAATAACCATTATGAGATTTGGCTCAGTTTCAAAAGAACATCCATCACATATGTTGACTATCTCAGAGTCCTAAATAACGACTCTCAATAGCATTACTAATCAAATATCTTATACTATTGAACTAATAAGCACACCACTAAGGTTTCACACAAAACAATACATCAGGACATATGAATAATCATAACACTTGCAAGTTGCAACAACTGAAGTTAAATCAAAGTAGGGACTCCAAGTCTCCAATCAACAACATAGCATACAATTTTGTAACATAACAATGTTACAAAGCACATTTGTAGTGCTGTTTAAAGAGGACACAACAGCATATAGTACAGTTAATCCATACCTGACGAAGGGCAGAATTAGCATTTTGTTGCTGATTTTTCCCAGACCATTGCACGGCATCCATCATGATATCCCAAAGAATCCGTACAACCTCAATATCAGGGAATATAGCGTCTTTTACATGCTGTTTCACCGTTTCTATCACTTCAGCTACATCAGCTTCTCCAGTCATCTGAGTTGTTATTGCAGTCTTCATTTCTTTAAGCCTGACCTCAAATATCTTCTTCTCATTGTACTGAACCAACTGAACAAGCCCTTCCTTGCTGTGAGATAAGAAAACGAAGGTTCGTTCAGCATAAAGAGAATTTCAGCATCAGCCTAGCTTTTCAAACACCAAACTAAGCAAAATTTATAAGCAGAGAAAAGTAGTCAAAAGATAACAACTCAGCCAGTATATGTTCCATGAGTTATTGCATTACAGCTCACTGGTGTGTGTGCGTGCAGGGTGGGGAATGAGAGCAGGGCTTACGTAAAATGTTCAGATACAGCTTCAGGTGTCCGCTTGGCAGATGGGAAAAAGTCCAGAAGATTTTCCTCCATTTTAGCCCGCTTCAAAATTGCAATGAGGTCATCAAGGCAATTATCAACCAGATATTCCTTGAAGAAATCTGTGATAAATGAGAGAACTAGCCCCTTCGCGACAAGGTTATCTTTGAGCAATGGATGGAAAACAGTCTCAGGTGGGAGGCCAGACAACTTCTGGGAAAAAGCAAGTGCAGTGAATATAGCAAGCTTCTTTCTTTCATCCTCTTCGAAGAGCTCCAAAGACTGAAGGAACCTTTGCATAACATTTTCAAGATTTTTTATGAGAAATGGTCTTCTCCTCAAAATCTTCTGTATATATATCACAGATGGCAAAATGATTTCACGCTTAGGCTCGGAGTCAATTATAGAGTAAGGATGCCGCTCCCCCTCATCAAGTTTGATAGTGCCAGGTTGTGTACGGACCCCTCTGAAGACCACCTGTATTAAAAGAATATTAGGTTCAACCCACAAAGCAAGGATATCAGGGCTACATAAGTTCAAAAAGATCAAGAAAAGAAAAAAGTATCTAGACAGCAGCAACCAATATTGTTATTAATAGAATAACAGGTTCAACCCACTAAGCAAGGAAATAGGGGCTACAAAAGTTCAATAAGAAAAGTATTACTACATAGAGATCAAGGAAAGAAAGAAAAAAATCTAGCCAGCAGCAACCAATATCTTTATTTTTGAGTTACTCCTTTTGAATTATAGTGTAAATGCTTCGAGTTCAAGTATCAAAGTAGGGACAAGCAGTAGAAAAACCATGAGAAACCTACCTCGAAAAAGGTGTCACCGTATCTATTGAAATTAAGGTCTGAAGATTCAATGCACTTTGCAATAAGTTCCTGCATAGAAGACATTTGAATCGATAAACACCAGAAACATACTGCATCCACCCCTTGTGAATAGGGACACTTGATCATGGATGCATCAAGAAAAAACACAATCAAGCCTGAATTCAACAGAAACATGTCAAGTGTAAAAGTACCAGATCACCAGCATTATCCAAATAAATCTGGACCACTGCATCCGAAAATGCTGCAGGGTCCAGAGGCGCTGCAATGTTCCGTTTGCGGGTCTTAATCCGCGTACCACTGTATAACATAAATGAGAGAACATTGAAGGGGGGTTGATGTGTAATGAGACCAAATAATGAACAGACACCAGTTTCTTGGAAAGTGACAACTCCACACGTCATTAAGTTTTTCTTTTTAAAAGGTGCAACTCTAAATTTTAAAAACATATGCCACAAACAATCCTTGGATATTTTGAAGGAAATAAGTTGAAAATGAATGAGAAACCACATTTCATACATAGCAGCAGATAAAGTAAATACAAGAAAACTGCAGACAATATTTTCAACAAAGTTTGCTAAGGACTATGAACATATAGTACTTTATAAGAAAGATGTTAAGATACTCACCCGAGAGTGGGTTTCTCCTTCGAGCTACAATGACAAGAAAACAAAAAAAAAAATGAATCAGATGCCAATGAAAAGATTAATCAGCTAGAACGAGTAAAGTGTACATAACAATAAAAGAATAGAACTAGAACGTAAAACACACTCTGGCTAAATCAATGGAGGAGTTTTTTTCAATGATAAAAAGAACAGGAAAGATTAATGTTTTTACAAAATCAAATAAAACACACCCCGGCAAAAAAATTAAATTACTATCAATTGCACATCTAAGAGAAAGGAAAAGGCAGATCTGCGTACAAAAACTGGGAGAAACGAAAATAATATCAATACTAATATCAATACACGCAGCAAGGAAATAGGTTTTGCGGTAGGATTAACTACCTCATAAGCTGAACTTAGGAGAATCTAAGAAAGAAAACGCCTGAAGAGACTCTCGCGAAGCAAACAGAAAAAAAAAAGAGAGAGAACCCAAGAACGACACTCCTACAACATCGTATAAAACCACCCACAGAAGCAAATTAACAGTACTGGTTGATTGCACATCTAAAGTATTAAGAGAAAAAAGTAGATCTGAATATAAAAAAACAGAAAAAATTTAAAACAAAATCATAAGTAGAGCAATCGACCTCAAACTAAGAAACTTGGATCTGTAGTGGGACTAGTTACCCATATAACCGGATTTGGAGAATCAAAGAGAAGGCAGAGTCTCAAGAGACTCTTGCAAAGCAAAATATTTTTAAAAAATTAAAAACCCTAAGAACGATTTACCGTCTTTTAGAAAATCAAATCAAACCCACCCCTACCGCCGGACACAAATTAACGATTCTATCTATTATACGTCTAAGATAAAATGAAAAGGCAGATCTGAGTACTAAAACTGGAAGAAATGAAAACAAAATCACAAGAAAAATAATGAACATCGATACTAAAATCGGATTTGCAGTGGGATAATTACCTCATAAACCGAATTTAGGCGAATCAAAGAGGGGGCAGAGTCTGAAGAGACTCTCGCGGCGAGGCAAAGAGAAATAGGTTTCGGGAGAGATAGAAGGGAAAAACGGGGGCGATGCAATTTGCTGAATGGAAAAAAGGTAAAGGCAAATTAATATATACTGGAAACGGAATAAAAAGAGAATGAAAAGCAAATAATGACACCGTTAAGAAAGGAAAGTACGACAAATGAAGCGCAGAGGACAAGTTTTCATAGCAATAAAACGTACTTTCGATTGTGGTGTCCGTGGGTTCACATGGGAAAAAAAGAGCACTTTATCAAAATTTTGTGAGAACATAATTAAACCATTATAAACTAGGTGATTTTTTATATATTTTTTTATAATATAAAGAGATTCACTTTTCACCGCATGTATATAATATGATTAGATAAGATTTCATGTATTATGTGATTAACTTAAAAGAGTTTAACACATAAGCAACATTAACTTCCTATTAATATATATATATATAAGGATTTGTGGACTTGTAATTCTTCTCTAATTATGTTTTAAAACAAAAAAGTAATGATATAAATGCCATGATGAACTGATGAATTTTGAATTTTAAAATATTATTTAAAGTAAATTTTAATTAAGAAAAAGGTAAACTGAATTTTGATATGGCTGAATTTCCACATTCAAATAAAAAATAGGAGTATAATTTAAAAAGTAAAGGAAAAACTAAAATTGGAATGGGCGCGGCTAAAGGCACCAGGATCCTATGAGTACACCCAGGAGATGAGAACACACACAAAACGGATGAGGACACCCACCTGAAAAACCCAAAATTACCTCTTATCTATTAAACCCCTAAAATCATAATTCATTCCCTCCCTCATTTCTCAATTTCAGGAACACCCACCACCATTCCTTCCACTTTCCTCCGTCAACGCGGCGCGGCCACCCACCTTACGTCGGCGCGGAGCCGTCCAACTCTCCACCTCGTCGTGGCGTGTGCACCCTCTTCCCTCGGTCGCGACCGCAGTTCCTCCCCCCTCGCAGCCGTTCGCGGACGGCCTCCCTCCGTTGGTGCCTCTCGCCGCCGCCGCGCCGTTTAAGGTAGGTTGAAAATTAGGTTTTTCAAAATTAGGGTTTTGTATGTTGTTCGGAAATTTCTTTCGAACAATTTCTGTTTGTTTTGTAGAAATTTTCGAACAACCTAAGTTTGTTCATGTAAAATTTTCGAACATTTTGACTTTGTTTGAACTTTTTTTCGAACAATCTTTGTTTTTCGAACATATTTACTTTGTTTTGGAAAAAATTTCGAACAAGTTGTTCGATTTTTTTTTTCGGACAAATTTAATTTGTTTTTGAACATATTGAGTTTGTCCATTAAAAAATTTCGAACATCTCAACAATGTTTGGGTAAAATTTTCGAACATATTAAGATTTTATTTTTGTGGTTGAAATTTTGAGTTTTTATGATTTTTGGCGGTGATTTGGGTGAGAATGATGAATGTTTGTGAAATGTAATGGATGGGTGTACTCATCGTCCATTTTTAAAAAAAATTGCAAGAAGGGTACAAATGTCATTTCGCGTACCCCTTGTGTTAAAAAAAAATCTGGTGGGTGTACTCATAGGAAATCCGGGTGCCTTTAGCCGCGCCCAATTGGAATTTGATATGGTGGAGATACCAATCCATCAATAAGGCCCTGGCTATATACCCCTCCAGCTTTGTTAAATCTACTCCCCCGATACATGCACTCCCCCAAAAAATGACATAGGATAGATATACTCCCCCCAAATTACCCTCTTTCTCAATCTAAAGATATGTTAAATGCACTACCCCTAAACTACTAAAACCCTAATTTATCTTCCCCTTTCTTCATCTTCTCTTTCAAAACCCTAAATCACTCCTCCCACCCCACGCCGCCGGTCGCCCGCCACCATCCCCCTCAAGCTTCTGCGCCACCCGCCACCATCTCCCTCAAGCTTCCGCGCCGCCCTCCCTTCTCTTCTGTAAACGGCCGTGCCCTCCTCCCCCCCCCACTCTTTGCCGCGCCGCCCACCGCCCACAAGATTCGGCGCCGCTCCCTCTCTTCTGTATCCGATCGGCGACCGTCCCCCTCCATTCTCTATTCGCGCGAAACGGCCGCCCTTCTGCAGAACTAGAAAAAAAAAAACTCATTCGCCCCTTTCCTGGCCGCTGCCGCTCGCCCATGCCAACAGTCCGCCGCTCGCTGAACAAGGTAAGTTTTTTCATTTTATTCGACGAACCAGTGTCGTATAGATGCACTATTGTCGACAATGTTTTGTCAACGACAGTGCATCTATTCGATTAAGTGCTATCGATTTTTTTTTTTAAAAAAATGTATTTTTTTTCGACAAACCAGTGTCGACGGGATGTTTTATCGTCGACAATAATGCATTCGATCGACACTGGTTTGTCGATAAAATAGTGCATTTGTGATGTTTTTTTGTTAGTGTTCGAATTTTCTGTTATTTTTTGGGTTAACATTTTATTGAAAATGTGGTGGTGGTTATGGACCTATGGTTATGGTGGTGTTGGTCAGCGGCGGTGGTGTTGATCTGGGGTGGTGGTGGCTCTTATTAGTGTTAGGGTTTAAAAGTGGAGGGGAGTGTATTTATCACCCTTATTTTAGTACAAGGGTAGTTTAGACATTTTATGATTATTAAATTAATAAATGTGGTGGGGGAGTATACTTAACAAAACCTGGAGGGGTATATAGTCAGGGCCATCAATAAGGCCCAATTTTAGCAGCGTAACTCGCTTGGGTTAGCCCGTCCTGAAAAGTTTAGCTCGATTTTAAGCTTCAGGCCCAACTCATTTTCTCCCGACTTTCAAATACACCTACTAAATAAAACCTCAAAAATCTTACAAATTCAATAAAAAAATAAGAAAATAATAATCTTACAAATTAGTTGCATTACCCTTCCACAAATCTTGATGTTTAGTCGTGATTTTTTCAAACGTAAGAATTCGTCGGAGATTTTAATCAAATTTTAGATTCATATAGATATAACTTATTAATATAAATCAAGTCAAATATATTAACAGCTATCTGCTTTCAAGTATGTGAAATGGGAATATAACATATCAAATAAGTGTGTTTGACATGTAATAAAATATATCACTCGTTTGCTACAAAGAATTTCAAGTGATCTCTCGAAGAATTAGACAAAAAAACTTTTATGAAATTGATTTCCATCATATCACATGTATATTGTATGATTCGTGAGTTTATTACCCTACTTAAATCATGTTTTAAAACAAATAAGATGTCAATACATAAGTCGTGCTCCGTTTAATGCATGATATCATTTCACGGGAGATTCCCTCATCAAATTTTTATCTTGTGTTTAATGTGGTAGAGTATGTTATTGCACACAATAAGATTGCAAACGACAATTTAGCCCCCATAATCCGGTCAAATATAAAGTTATTTGTGTAATTAGAACATGTGAGATGAGATGGGAAAATGGATCTCTGGGAAAGGGATAGGTGGTATGGGATAATACCACTGAAATGGTAAAAATCATCTCGTATCCATCATTTTACCCTGTACAGAATATCAGCAAATTAGCCCTTACAAAACAGTTATACCATATTACCATGTAGCAAATGGGCTCTAAAAAGGACAATGGTAGAAAATAGAAGTAAGGCCTACATCTTACAAGTTCATTAAAGATACGAGGCTTTATAAGTTCTGCTTTAAAAGATGTGATGTTTCAGCTTTGGAGGGGAAACTAGTTAGTTGATGATCAAACCATTAATTTGTAGAATAATTCAGCAAATTTCAACTAAAAAATATTCGATTGTTGACATAATAAGAAAAGAAAACAGAGAAGAAGCCAAAATATATCTATGAAAGCAAACCAACCATAAAAAATGAGTATCGCCACTCAGTCAGGCATTTTATCAAACACATAGTATGCAAAAGGTGAAAAGAATACTGAGAAGCGAAATGAGCCAATATATCAAATGGCTAAGGTTTGTCGTCTTCAACAGATTCCGGGGAGCCATTGTCATCGGAAATAGTTCCGGCGACACGTGGGGTTTCCTGAGGAGCGTTAAGAAACTGGTCCATGTCCCTGATTCTTGTCCTGGCAACACTTGCAACAAGAACTGGTCCACCCAACAAACCACAATTGAAAATCAAAGGAGATATACAAATGAACTAATTAAGATGAATGCATTATTAAAGAAAGCAGTACCAGCTGCAGTTCCGAAGGTCCATATCCACAGAATCTTCAGTCCTGGACTCTTTTCTCTCCACATTTTTCCTTTATAATATTTAACCTAATTCAAGAATGAAGATCGCTTTTGTAAGAAGTGTTCCACTGCCCCTTTATTTAAAGTCAACCTAGTGAATTAACTAAATATTGGAAATATTACTAATAATTATACTTAATCAAAGTTTTATAAAAACCTAACTAATTACTAACTGAAATCGGATTGGATCGATTTTTTGAATTAACCAAATTAAAATTATTCAAATATAAATTTAAAAAACATATATATCACATCACTTGCTTAATTAGTTTATGTAATGAAACAGGATATTCTCTACCATTCCTCCTTATAAAGTTATCAATATCGACATTTTAGACTTTCACTTAAATTACTTATTTCATCTTTTAGGATCACGATTCACACTGAAGTCAACTTTCTAGACATAGAGTTCAATTGAGTCCGCAGTCCTTGTAGTTGTGGAGAGCAAGCTTCGTCACTGTTATTTGAGTCGTTTGGACTCTGCGAAACATGGCCATATTTGATGGGATTTCGCCCTCTGCTAGGAGATGTATGACTCAAATTATTTCAGGCACGAGGGAGACCAACAACATAGCTGAGGGATATTCAGACGACATGGTTCGAGATCTTTCGATTGCCAGGACTCTTGGTGTTTCGAGCAAACACAGGCCGACGAGACAGGGTTCATTCGTGATTTGGTTCCCGCTTGATCCGGGTTGGTACAAGGTTAACACGGACGACAGTGCTTCTTCTTTCTCGGGTAGTCTACATGCGGGGCGGTCTTTAGAACCTTTAGGGGATTCTTCGTAGCTACGGTTGCTACTAAGGTGGGTTGGGGCCTCCCTCTTAAGACTGAGTTGGTTGTTGTACTTATGGCCATCAAGTATGTTCATGATTAAGGTTGGAACTTCCTTTGGATTGAGTCGGATTCGGTACTCTCGATTGACACTTTTACGAGCTCCAATCCTTCCATTCCTTGGAGCCAGATCCACCCTTTTACACAGGACATGCTCATCTGATACTCGCACATCTTCAGAGAGACCAATCAGACGACTGATGTTGTGGTCAAGATTGACATTGACGGTGTATGGAGGGGTTACCCCCCGGAATTCTTACTCTCATTTCAGCACAATGAAATTTGTTTTTTTTTTTTTTTTTTTATAAACATTGATCTTTAGAGGAGTGTACCTTTTTCCCTTGACTTGATTTTTGTCCCTAAAGAGGGTTTTTCCAGACAAAATTTAATGGCGCTCCGGCCTCTGGCTCAGCTTGTGAGCTTATGGTCTTAGATTTTCTTTTATTTGATCTACATTTTATTGTCATTTTTTTGACAAAATATTATTTCTCTATACATTTTCATTTTGCTATCTCTGTCCCTTTTCTCTTTCTTACCCTCTTTACCTTTTTCTTTTTCTATCTCTCAACTTCAATAATTCACTATAAATAGTAGTACTGTATTCCTTAATCAATGTGTATAAAATAAATTGACAACTTTTATAGAGACGAAGAGAATATAACTTACAAATAATTAAATAAAAAAAGTACTTCAAAAGTAAAAATCGTATGTAGAATTTTTGGACAGTTTGTTATTTTTTCCATTCCATTTTTAACATACTCCACTTGTACTATATTCATTATTTTATCACATTTCATTTATACTAATTAGTAGTTTGACCGACCACAAATAAATTTGTTAGATATTCTCAAAATTGAATGAGCAGAATTACAAAATCAACGGGGTGGCTTGCTTAGCTAGACAAGCATTTTTTTAAACCACTACACCAAGATGTTAATTTAAAACTCTTATTGAAAGTTTCACACAAAATTTTAAATCTTGTACATATTGTATAACAGATGTGACGACAGTGTGATCCCAAGTCAAAACACATACTCTTAATTAATTCACGTCTTGCAAATATTGCATTGAATTCAATCACAAGTTTAGAGGAAAATATGTGGGTTTATTATTTAAAGTTTATTTTACAAAGTCAGAGATGTATTATATATATAGGGAGAAGACATAATCAATAATTAGATGCAGTAAACTAATTCCGACAATGAGATATACGTACACGGTATCTTGTCATGATAACTCTCATGAATTAACAAATGCAATTACACTGGTTCAAAGATATTCCGCTATAAATACGTACATCTGATCATAATCTCATCATCACTTACAAACATCTGAATATACTTAGTACTCAAAAGTACTTGCCAATATGGCCGGTTCCAAGATTTTCAAATTTGCAGCTTTGATGCTGTTGTTGAGCCTCCTCCTCGTCTCCACGGCGAAGTCGCAAAAACTCAAAGTGGGGTTTTACGACAAAACATGCCCACAAGCCGAGGTAATAGTCAGGGAAGCTGTCAATAAATTTGTGTCCATAAATCCGGGGTTTGCCGCTGGCCTAATCAGGATGCATTTCCATGATTGCTTTGTTAGGGTACGTCCACTATTTATCACTAAAAAATATTACTAGTACTTTATATATAAATGATAATTTCCATGATGGAAAATTTAGTAGCTAACTAGTATGTGCATATAATGTATTCCAGGGCTGTGATGGTTCCCTGTTGCTGGACAGTGTTCCTGGACAACCCCCGGCTGAGAAAGACAACGTCGCGAATTTCCCAAGCCTTCGAGGTTTTGAGGTAATAGACGAGGCGAAAGCCAGGGTTGAAAAAGCCTGTCCAAAGACGGTGTCATGTGCAGATATCCTAGCCTTTGCTGCTCGAGACAGTGCCCTCAAAGCTGGATACATCGGATACGAAGTCCCATCTGGAAGGAGAGACGGGCACATTTCCCTGAGCTCAGACGTGCTGCAGGGGAATATTCCTCCCCCATTCCTATCAGCTGCTCAACTCAAAGAAAACTTCAAGAACAAGGGGCTGTCTCTGGACGAAATGGTGACGCTTTCGGGCTCTCATTCTATTGGGATTTCTCACTGTACGACCTTTTCCAACAGGCTTTCGGGCTTCAATGCTACGTTTGATCAAGACCCTTCTCTTGATCCAGGATTTGCTGCGTCTTTGAGGGGGAGCTGCAGATCATCTTCTGCCAACAACGATCCGTTTGTGGTTAACGATATTCAGACGCCAACTGTGCTAGACAACAAGTATTATGGTAACTTGATACATCATAAGGGGGTTCTGACCTCGGATCAAACGTTGTTTGATAGTTCATTGACGAGGAAATTGGTGGTGAAAAACGCTAAATACGGGGAGGTTTGGGCTAAAAAGTTTGCTGCTGCTATGATCAAAATGGGAAAGATTGATGTGCTTACTGGAGAAGAAGGAGAGATCCGGTACAAGTGCCGATATGTCAACTGATCGGAGCTAGCTAGTTAGATTGGGGTTTTGATTTAATATGTAATTGCTTGGTGCATGTGTGAGAAGTTTAAGGATTAATTTGGTTTACAATTAGTATGTGATTGAGTGCAAACAATTGTCAAGAAATGATTGGCAAAAAATAGTTGATAAGATCTCAAGGTTGATGTTTTTATTTGTGTGTGAAAATGGATCAACTTCGATCTTTTATATTGAATATAATTAAGTAATTAGCATGTCCGCATATTTTACTAATTTACTGCTTAAAATTCTTTCAGAATGCTGATATGAACTAGTCCAGGCCTAGCTACTTGTGTATATCAGATGTACAGTACAAGTATATATATATAGTTTAATTGTTGTGTATCAACGTCGGAGGAATAAGAAGTAACTTGTACAGTAGTTAGTTGAGTTGGCCTTTTGTTCCTTTTAATTAGTATTGATTAGTTAGAGGGCTTTTGCATCTTTTTTATGATTTCCCTATGTTCAGTTCAGTATTAATAGGGGAAGTTGTGTTCAGCTGTAAATTAACATTGAGTATTTTCGGATATTGGAATTGGGCAGCGAGAGCTGTGTTCTTGATTGTGTTTCTGTGTTCTTGGCTACTTCTCTGCACTCCACAATTTGGTCCGACTTGCCTTTCCGATGACGAGAACTGAGTCTCGTTTGGATGCCGTTGAAGCGACAATCACTGCCCTGCAGGACTCCGACGCGACTTTGGAGAGAGCAGTGGCCAACCTGCAGACCTCTGGCGCCACTATGGAGAGAGCGATCGACGAGATACAAACGATGTTGCAACTACTCGTCAAATCTCCTCCTACCGATGCGTCCTCTTCGGCGGCCGGTGTCCCCCCTCCACCGCTACCCGTACCACGACCGTCTCAACCTCCTCAGGTGGGTCCGTCCACCGTTCAAACCAAACTGGAACTGCCTAAATGTACCGGCAAACATCCCTACGGTTGGATCTCCTGCGCAGAACAATTCTTCCTTCTTGATAACACCCCAATGACGATTCGCCTCGAACTCGCCCTGGGCACTGCACTTCAATGGTTGCAATGGCTTATGTCCCAATACCCAGATCTCGATTGGCAGAAATTCACGTTGGAACTTATTCGTCGGTACGACGATGATCCCCGAGCGAATCCTTATGAAATTCTGGCCCTCACTCGCCAAACTTGGACTGTGGAGGAATATGTCGATCAATTCATCTCAAGAATGACGACAGTTCCAAATTGATTCACGTATTATGCAACACCAAAATACACAATCGCAAGTATACGACGTATATTGTAGCGTGATAAGTACGAGGTCAATCCCACGAGGAGGTGTAGTGTAAAAGTGAAGTTTGTTGATTGAATTCTAAATAGACGGCGATCAATAAGTTTGTAAGTGTGAAATTACCCATAATTATTTACCTAAGTGTCACAAGTAAACAATTAAAAAAGTAATATAGATATCGATCAACAAATGCTCATGCAAATCACAAAACGAGAAGTAAACGTGTGAAAACTCGATTAAGAGAAGGTAGGTTCCAAGACATTTGCAATACTTAGATATCCATTTATGATTTGTAACTCATTCAAATGACAATTAAGGTTGTCTTCTTACAAGTTTGATCACTAAAGAAGAATTAATCAATCTCTCGATATAACTAATCCAAAGGAGCATACGACATAAGTTCGTATCTCTACATTACAAACATCACACCACCTAATTTAGCCCTAAAAGTCATTCAATTCCCTCCCACTAACTAATCCTCTCTCGAGATCATAATAATATTGGGTTGCATGTTTACATACGATTAATGAAATAAATCTTTCAATATTATCCCAATTAACAATGGATTAAACATATCATCATGGCCAATAACAATATGATTTCATATAAGAGCTAAGCATACAAATAAGAGACAAACACCATTTAAAGCAAGAAATTAGTTCATAAAGTACTTCAATCCAAATATTTACAAAGCCTTAGAACCAAAAGTGTTCTAGCTAATCAACAACATAATCAAATTAACAAAACCAAATGAAATAACTAAATAAAAAGAGAGAGAAATAGAAAGCTTAGTCTAGAGTATGATGGAGAATGAAATTTCCAAGCTATTGGTGCCTTCCTTGCATGAATTGATGAAAAATTGAAGAATTTGTGGCCAAATCACCTCCAACTATGTGTTTGTATGTATGAAATTTGAGGAATTGGGGAAACGTACAATTGGTTTTAAGAATGGGGACTTATATAGTGTTGGGGTAGGGTTTGGGTGCAAGAATTGCAAGTTAGTCCTTAAAAAATGGCCAAAATACACAAAAAGCACCGAAATTGGGGTAGCACGGCCGTGCACGGAGCTCGACCGTGCAAAGTGACTTTTGGTGCGCCCAGGAGCTCGGCCGTGCCCTTGCCTGGTCTTCAACTTTCTATCTTGAGCTCGTTGTGCTCGTGCACTGAGCTCGCCCGTGCACTTATTTTTGCCATTTTGCCGAGCTCGGCCGAGAAAGGAGCACGGTCGTGCCATCCTTGTTCATTGTTTTGTGCATATCTTTTTCATCGAGTGTCCGATCGACTCGATTCTTTTTGCTATTTCACTCTGTTTTTCGAGACGAATCCAATGGTGCACTCCTATTTTTTATCCAGTGAATTATGGTAGGTGTTTTTCTCTAAATTCCATCGTTTTCCCTACAAAATCGATAAAACACAACCTTTCCCTCATTTTGGCTCAAATTATCATATTTAATCTATAAATCAATGGAATCAACATCAAAATGAGCTTTACATGTGCATCTAAAGTGTGTAAATTCCACCCGAATCACAAATCTTGATTCGGCCCACGCCTTGCCTTAGGCCTCTTCTTGCACGGGCTCTGGGATGAAATTCGACTTCAGATTCACTCTAAAGATACAGAGGACATGTGTCACATTATCCAGTTGGCTCGCGAGATCGAGCAGCGGCTTTCATCGACCAAGGGCTTTCGTTACCAGCCCACATTCGGCCGCATGACTTCTTCCCCTGTACAGACGACCCCTTCTAGTTCGTCGTTCCTCCCGGGGTAGCCTTATTCCGGTGCTCGCCCTCCTTTCACGGGTAGACCCCCGAACTCCCGCACTCCTGCTGAATCTGTAGGCTCGACCTCATCGGTTAAACCAGTGGCACCAAAATATATGTCCCACGACGAATTCATGGATCTCCGTCGGAGATGCTTGTGTTTCAAATGCAAGGAACCATATTCCCATTTGCACGTCTGTTCGGTCAAGTCCCTCTGCATTACTATTTTAGGGGATGACGAATTTTCGTCGAATTTCCTTGACTTAAACCTACCCCCATCGGATTTCCTCGACTTAAACCAACATTTGGAAGTCTCCGCCGCCACTGTGTTTGGCCTCAACGCCCCTCAAACAATGAAACACGGTGCTATAATCAATCGCGTATAGCGGCGCGCCTCATTGTTTTATCGCAACTTCATTCACTACTAAACTTGGTGTTTTTTTTTACAAGAGCAGTCGTACCCGTGGTTCTGGGCGATGGTACCACCACGAAGACCGTTGGCATATATTCGGGCCTTCCCTTGCTCCTCGGTGTGACACGTGTTTTTACCAACACGTTCCCCTCAAATATAAGAGGATCGTATGTAATAAAAGCAAGGCCCGGTTAAATTATCGATCCGCGAGACTAGATTGATCAAGTAGCCTTAGTGCGTATGTTGTTCTCTGAATATAGTAAAGAGTCATGGTTTGTGCAAAGAAATGTAAATGAAATTCTCAATTAACAACTATGATAAACAATAACTAGGAAGATAACGATTAAAATCAAATGATGGAGGTAGTGTTCGGGTGTTCGTCCTTGTGTGGAATCGATGTTAATAGTTAACTTTTATGTGAATTTCATTGGATGGCACTTGGTAGAAGCAATCACTAAAACATATGTCATATAAGGTGCATAGGATCGATGAGGACGAATAGAGGATTTCTTACCCGGGTAATCACACGACTAGGGGGTTCGACTCTACCTAAATTATACTAAACTAATCCCTAATCATGCTTTTCCACTTGAATACTAACAACCAAACTCCTATGGTCTTCTCACTAATCACTCAAATGTTAATTCAAGCAACTAATGTAGATAAATGGGGTTCTAATGAAATTTACCCAAATCTACCATTTCACGTGATTGAAATGGAGAGATTATTTTGTTGATTTCATAGGAATTTTTCTGTTTGGTTTCCTTGATCCTATGTAATCCTAAAAAAAAAAAAAATTTACCCAACTCTCGTTGTGATAAACCAATATTAACTCAATTCACTCGACTCCCAACCCTCGATTATACTATCTACCCCGATTAACCAACTCTCGTTGCATTAATTGAGCTTCTAATACAACCTAATAATTGAGTTCTAGCAAATGATCAATCACAACCCATGAACCTAACCAATATACCTTCCAATGAATTCCACAATCAAAATCAAGCTAAATACATTAACTCCATCACAATTCTACAACACCCAAACACCAATATGCTTAGCCCATGACTAATTTAATGGAAATAAGAAAGAAAAGTGAGAAATCAAACACACCCATGCTTAATAATAACAAAATACTCAAATTAAATTAAGATATCACCTCTTGTCTTGCAAATATGAAATAAACCTTCAAAAACTTCAACAATGTCTTCAATCCTTTGCTTGAAATGAAATTACAACCCAAAATAACAACTATCTATGAAAATCCACTAAATTCTATGGCTAAAACTAAGTGAAATGAACTAAAGATGGAGAAATTTGGATTTGGGGAGCTTTTGAACTCTTCCAATGGCTGCCTCCATGTTAAAAACGAATTTATGGCCTTTTATACCCTTCCAACCAAGCTTGGCACATGTCCCTAGGTCAAATGTGGAAGAAGGCAAAAAAATCGCAGTGACTCGGCCGAGTCATGCCACTCGGTCGAGTGGAGTAAGTAAAAAGCGTGTCACGTTTTTTATCCACAGGTGACTCGGCCGAGTGGTTTTTTCATTCCAGAAAGCTGTGCATTTCGCCTTGACTCGGCCGAGTGGTCCCTCCATTCCAGAAAGTTTTGCATTTCGCCTTGACTCGGCCGAGTTGGCTCACTCGGCCGAGTGGATTCCTCCTTCCATAAAGTTTAAAGCATAACTTGCAATCCGGATGTCCGATCGGCTCAATTCTTTTTGCTATTCCACTATGTTTTTCAAAACGAACCCAACGGTGCCCTCCTATTCTTGATCCAGTGAAGTATGGTTGGTGTTTTGCTCTAAATTTCATCGTATTTCCTACAAAATCGACAAAACACAACCTTTCCCTCATTTTGGCTCAAATCATCATATTTAATCCATAAATCAATGAAATCACATCAAAACGAGCTTCACATGTGCATCTAAAGTGTGTAAATTCCACCCGAATCACGGTGATACAACATTTGTGATCGAGGTATACGCATTTTCGATTGGCGGCGTCGACCTCATCTTAGGAATCACGTGGTTAGCGACCCTCAGAGATGTCCGGATAAATTGGGCCACCATGACCATGCAATTCGATTACTAGGGGCGATGAGTTACATTGTTTGGAGAACCCTGCCTTGCTCGCCGCCAAGTTTCAGCGGCTGTAGCCGAAAAATTGGACCCCTCGGATCAAAGATTCCTTGCTTTTCCCTTGGAACTGACCTGCATTTCCGCCTCCTCCCCAGCCCCAACTCTTACCCCCGCGATCAAAATCGACTCCTTTCCATCCGTTACAGCCCCTCTCACAGGCCTGCCTCCTCGCCGCACATGCGACCACCGCATTCCCCATCAACCGAGTTCGTCGGCAGGGGCTGTTCACCCATACCGCTACAGTTCGTCCCAAAAGGACAAAATCGAACGCCTTATCACGGACATGCTAGCCTCAGACCTTATCCAGCCTAGCAACGGACCTTACTCCAGCCCAATTTTATTGGTCCACAAGAAGGACGATAATTGGAGATTCTGCGTCGACTACGGGGAATTGAATAAACGAACGATTCCGGATAAGTACCCAATCCCCGTAATACTGGAACTACTGGATGAACTTGTCGGCGCTACCCACTTCACGCACCTAGATCTTTGTTTAGATTAATTATCATCAAATTCGGTTGGCCCTTGAGGATATCGAGAAAACAGGGTTTCGCACCCACTCGGGCCACTATGAGTAGTAGGGGTGGGCATAAAACCTAAAAAACAAAAAACCGAACCGACGATTTTCGGTTTATTTAGTTCGGTTTATTCGGTTGTTCGGTTCGGTTGAAATTTTTTAAAATTTTAGTTTTTTCGGTTCGGTTCGGTTCGGTTTTATATAAATCGAACCGACCGAACTATAAATAAAAACAAATATAATTAATTAATAAATAAATATATCTACCCTTATATACTATTTCTGAATCTTCTTCTATCTACGTGGCATCTTACTTTTCTCCGATTCTAATTTTCTAATTTTCTCACGATTTACAATTATTTTGTTATTTTTTTTATAGGTCTTCTCAATATTTTTTTTCAAATTTTTTTTCAAATTTTTTTTCAATTTTTCTCTCTTCCCACTCTTCCTTTTCTCTCAATCTCCTAAATTTTCTTAAACAATTTTCTCTCTCCCTTTTTTTTTTTCTCGATTCTTTTTATCATTTTCTTTTATAATATTTTTACAATCCCCGGTTTTGTACTTGTAGTATATAAATAAAACCTAGATCTAATCTAACAATAGTAAACAATTAAACATTCATTTCCATTTCTGCCGTATCTTTTCCATTTCTGCTGATTTCCTCTACTTCCACCACGCCGTTAGCGTTCGGCCACCACCGCCGTTAGGTCTAAGTTCAACATTCTATTTTGGTGGAAAATGAATTCTTATAAATTTCCTGTTCTCTCAGAAATTGCTCGGGATATTTTTGCGGTTCCCATCTCAACGGTACCTTCAAAATCTGTCTTTAGTACGGGAGGACGAGTGCTTGATGCATCTAGGAGTTTATTAAATCTATCGCTAAAGATTTGGCTTTGAAAAAAAAAGGTATTTTCCAGTTGAGTTGAGAAAGTGTTGAGGATATTGAAGAAATTGAAAAAAATAATATATTTATATTTTATTGGTTAATAATTTCAAATTTCAATTTATATTTTATAATCTTTTAGATTTTGATCGTTTTTTTTTTTAGGTTTTCGAGAAATGGCTTCTGCATGAAGATAATATTTAAGGATTTGTAATGAGATTTTATTGTGTGGGATTTGTGATGAGGTTCTATTATGTGGGATATGTTTGATTATGAACTTGAATTTATGTAGGATTTGTAATGAGATTATATTATATGTGTGATTTGAATTTATTATGTAGAATTTTGTGGATGAACTTTTATTATGTAGAATTTGTTATGTAGAATTTTTAGAATTTATTATGTAGAATTGTGTGGATGAACTTTTATTATGTAAAATTTGTTATGTAGAATTCTTTTGATATTGCAATTCTGTGGCTTTGAACTTCTGTTATGTAGAATTGATTTTTTAAAAATGTTTATTTGTTTAAATATTTTTTTTAATTTTAGGCAGGAAAAATTCGGTTCGATTCGATTCATTTTTTAAAAACTTCGATTATTTTGGTTCGGTTGAAAAAAGGTCAGAACTGAACCTACCGAATGTCCACCCCTAATGAGTAGCTTGTCAGTTGTCATGCCCTTCAACCTGTGTAATGCACCAGCTACCTTTCAAGCCGCTATGAACGATCTATTCCGCCCTTGGTTGCGTAAGTTTGTGTTAGTTTTTTTTGACGATATTATGATTTATAGCCCTTCTTTGCAGGACCATCTCGACCACCTCCGGTTGGTTCTTCATGCACCCGCGGCCTCCTCTTTCGTCATAAACCCCAAAAAGTGTGTGTGGACATAGGCTGAAATCGAGTATTTGGGCCATATCGTCGCAGCCGATGGCGTTCGGATGGACCCGTCCAAAGTTTTAGCCGTTCTTTAGTGGACTCGTCCGACGTCCCTTAAAGAAATTCATGGGTTTCTTGTGTTGACAGGGTATTATTGGCGGTTCATTAAAGATTACGGCAAGATGGCCCTTCCGCTGACCGTACTATTAAAAAAGGAGATTAGTTGGTTTACATGGCTCCCCGAGGCTCAAGCTGCCTTCGAAGCACTACAATCAACAATCACTTTAGCCCCCGGTCCTTGCCATACCGACATTCTCACAGCCGTTTGCTGTTGAAACAAATGCTTCAGGCCGTGGACTCGGCGCAGTTTTGATGCAGCTTGGCCGGCCGGTCGCATACTACAGTAAGACCTTTTTCGAACACAAATAAATCCATGTATGAAAAGGAGATAATGGTTGTGGTTTTGGCCGTCCTTCACTAGAGACCCTACCTAGTTAGCCATCGTTTTACAATCAAGACCGACCAAAGAAGCCTCCAACACATCCTTCGCTAATCCATCGCGCCGCCGGCCCAACAATACTGGATATCCAAGCTGATTGGGTTCGACTTCGCCATCGAATATAAGCCGAGGTCGTCCAATGCAGCGGCCGATTCACACCCAAGGCAATAAAAGCTTAGCCCATGGTTCTAGAAGAGAATCACATGACTACCACAACAAATAACATCAAACTCATAACAAAATAGCAATAGAATGGGGAATTTAAGAAAATACCAAATTGAATTACAAAATAGAGTAATATCACCTTGATCATGAGAATTTAGCTACAAACCAATGTAATAGACGATCCCCAATGATAATCGTAGCTTGATTCGAAGTAAAAACACACATTCTAGCTAGTCTAATGAGATATTCGATCAACTAAATCCTAAGAAAATCTACTACTATGTGTTTGTGTGTGTGAAATTGCTTGTAAAAGGAGGAAGACACTTTTCAAAACTCAAATTGGATCTATTTATAGTTGGGTGGAAGTCTTAGATCAATTCTGCAATTAGGCCATTGAAAACCCCCGAAAATGGGTCCACCCGTCCGGGTGGGTAAGTGGCACGACCGGGCGGAAAAGTGTGACGCGCGAAATGTGGCTGGCCAGATGCGGCCCGACCGGGCGAGTGATGCCGGCCGACCGGGCCATAACTTTGTATTGCACAATTGTTGGCCTCCCGGCCGGGAAGCCTTACAGCCCGACCTCATCGTCGTCTTCGACTTTTTCATTCGTTTCTTCTCAAACTCCTCGTAAATGCTCCCGAGTCTCGTTCCTCCACCTCATGTGAGTGCCATGATGATTGAACACATTTTTGCGATTTTAATGCCCAATTTACTTCATATTCCTATCACATTTCTCAATCAAATCAAGCATATAAGTGTGAAAATGCATGCAAAAACAACCAAAGGTTATCATAACACATGAAATCTTATGCAATTTACAACCGAATTACTGATGCACTAAATCGGCGAGACGCCGAGGCTGACCTTACTGCCGTCTACTTACC
The DNA here is from genome assembly GCA_963675135.1 of Galeopsis tetrahit. Taxonomy (NCBI): domain Eukaryota; kingdom Viridiplantae; phylum Streptophyta; class Magnoliopsida; order Lamiales; family Lamiaceae; genus Galeopsis; species Galeopsis tetrahit. Next base: position 86,624,625 of record OY776121.1, read on the forward strand.
GTGTTGGATGGACTGGGGTAAATTGCGGGCAACCATCCGAACCGATTCTACCTACGCCCCAATTATCGTCGCCCTACACTCTAGTCAATGACATGCTCTATTATAAGGATAGACTGGTCGTTCCAGCTGAAGACCATTGACCCCCCTATTATTTGCTGAGTTCCACACTACGCCCATGGGAGGTCACTTTGGAGCCTTCCGAACCTACAGACGAATAACAACCAATATCTTTTGGCCGGGCATGGTGCGATGCATAACACGAATGGTTACCGATTACCAAATGTTTGGTTTGTCAATGAAGCAACTGATACTTGCACTCCAGCCGGCCTCTTACAGCCACTCCCGAAACCATCACAACTTTGGGAAGATATTAGTATGAATTTCATCTCGTGCCTCCCTCACTCGAACACGTTCGACACCATCTTGGTTGTAGTGGACCTACTGTCTAAATCCGTGCATTTTATCGGACTTTATCACCCATTTACCGCTATATGAGTTGCTCATCTAATCGATTGGGAAATTGTTCGCCTCCACGGAATCCCTCGCTCAATCGTCTCGGATCGGGACCCCCTTATTTTTAAGTGCCTTTTGGAAGGAACTTTTTCGAGGTACGGGTACTAAACTTCGCATGAGCTCGTCGTACCATCCGAAAACCAATGGCCAAACGGAAGTCATGAAGCGTTGTCTTGAAACGTATCTCCGCTGTTTTATTTCGGACTTTCCAACTCGATGGGCACAGTGGCTGCCGTGGGCTGAGTATTGCTTCAATACATCATTCCAAACGTCCACGGGCTATACTCCTTATAGAGAGTATAAATATGTGGAGAATATTATTTCTTGATTAATTGTAGGAATGATTTACAATGGGTATTTATACAAGTGATATTTTAGGTCTAACCTAACCCTAATGGGCTTTATAAGAGAGCCCATAGGAAACTAAGATGGGCCTATACAATAAATAAGAATAAGAGTGTATTTACTAATATAGGTCCAATACGCCCCCTCAAGATGGAGCACCATTGGTGAGTCCAATCTTGGACATGAGAAGTTGTAGACGAGTGCTGGAGAGAGGTTTCGTGAGAGCATCCGCAAGTTGATCGGCCGAAGAGACATGAGACACACGTAGTTATTTTATCTTGATGAGATCACAGACAAAGTGAAAGTCAATGGCAATGTGCTTCATGCGTGAGTGAAAGACAGGGTTCGAGCACAGATATGTGGCACCAATGTTGTCACAGTAGAGGGCTGGTGTAGGTGAAGTGGGGAAGTGGAGTTCCTGAAATAGGGATTTGAGACATTGAACTTCAGAGGCAGCAGCAGCAAGTGCTCGATACTCGGCTTCGGTCCAGGAGCGAGCAACAAACTTTTGTTTCTTAGACGACCATGAGATAGGGTTAGACCCTAGAAATACAATGTAGGCACTGGTGGAAGTTCGGTCATCAGTGTCTCCGGCCCAATCGGCATCAGTGAAGCAGTGAAGCGATGAGGATGGACTAGAGGTGAGGGTGACCCCAACGTTCCTTGTACCGTTCAAGTACCGCAGTAGACGTTTTACAGCACCCCAGTGAGTGGTAGTGGGTGCATGCATGAATTGCGACAATTTGTGTACTGCAAAGGCAATGTCTGGCCTGGTGAGTTGTAAATATTGAAGGGAACCAAGGACTTGACGATATTGGGTGGCATCTGCAGGCGAGGACCCATCCGAGATAGACAGGCGAGCAGAGGTCGGTAGCGGGGTGCGAACAGATTTTGAAGTAAGCATGTTGTACCGGGCGAGCAGGTCAGTAACATATTTGCGTTGAGAGAGGAAGCATGAGTTTTTGGATCTGAGAACTTCCACTCCCAAGAAATAGGATAGAGGACCAAGGTCCTTGACCGAGAACTTGGCACGGAGGTCGGCAGCCACACGAGCAAGCATAGGTGTGTTGTTGCCCGTTAGAATGAGGTCGTCGACATAGACGAGAAAGTAGGTGACCACTCCAGTGTTGTTGTAGACGAACAGAGATTCGTCCGAGTGAGTGGGAGTGAACCCAATTTCTTCGAGGAAGGAGCGAAGAGCATAGTACCACGTGCGAGGAGCCTGTTTCAAGCCATAAATGGATTTGTGTAATTTGCAAACATAAGATGGAAAGGTCTTATCTGCAAAGCCAGGAGGTTGTGCCATGAAAACTGTGTCTAAGAGTGTGCCATGGAGAAAGGCGTTGTTGACGTCAAACTGTTGGAGGGGCCAATGCTGAGTGACAGCAATGCTGAGAACTGCTCGCACAGTGGCCGGCTTGACGACCGGACTGAAGGTCTCAGTGAAGTCAACACCTGGTCGTTGGTGAAAGCCTTTGGCGACTAGGCGAGCTTTGTACTTGTCAAGAGATCCATCAGGTTTTCGTTTGATACGAAAGACCCACTTTCTGTGATGTATCGGGAGGAACTAAGTCCCAGGTGCCGTTCTGAAGAAGGGCATCAAACTCAGCCGACATGGCTGCTCGCCAGTTTTTGTCCTTGAGTGCCTGTGACACACAGCTCGGTTCAATGTCAGAAGTGAGGACAGAAGTAAGCCCATACCTCGGATTTGGCTTGAACACGTTGTTCTGAGCTCGAGTTACCATGCGAGGTGCAGGAGGTCGTAAGGGAGCATTGGTCGGCACAGGGATGTCGGATGTGGTTGATTAGGGTGTTATTTGCATGTTGAAGATGCATATTTGAAGCTCATTTGATCTTGATTTCATGGAATTATACGTTGAATATGGTTGTTTAAGCCGAAATGAGAGAAAGGTTGTGTTTTGTCGATTTTTGTAGGTAACACGATGAAATTTGGAGCAAAACGCATACCACAAGTGACCGGACAGGAAATAGGAATCCACGGTTGGATTCGTCTCGAGAAACGGAGTGAATTAGCCTAAGGAATCGAGTCAATCCGACATCCGAGGCGGAAGTTATGCAAGGAAACGAGATGACGTGCCAAAAAGACAACCTGGCCGGGTAAGCACCACACGGCCGGGTAGAATCAACCCGGCCGGGTCACTTCAACTCGGCCAGGGTTAAATTTGGAGTAGCTTCGCGTTTGGCCCGGGTGAGACCCACCCGGCCGGGTGGGTTCGACCCGGGCAAGGCCTAAATTGTTTATTAGCTTCGTCTTGTGGCCGGGTGGCATGCCCGGGTGGGAGCCACCCGGCCGGGTCGCATCATGCTCGGGGTATTTCGGCCATTTTCTCCAATTTTGAAGGGCTAAAGTGCAAAAACTCATTTTGGGAAATATTGCAACATATAAAAGGGCCCTATTTCAGTTTGGGAGAGATATACAAGACCTTGGAGAGGATTTAACACACAATCACACATAGTTGTAGGGGTTTTCATATTTTTGCAATTTTCATTTCATAGTTAGCTTAGATTCTAGTTTAATTTGAGGATTCAAGTGAAGATTTCCATTGGGCTTTGTAAGTAATTGAAGTTTGTAGCTACATTTCAAGTTTTAAGGTGATATCTCTTTAATTCTCATCTCAATTTACCAATTCTATTATTTCTTGCATTTGATTTCTTAATTGTGATGGAATATGTGATTTCTTGCATTCTAGCCATGGATTTCTATCCTAGAACCATGGGCTAAGTATTAATTGCCTAGAGTGTTGAAGTTTTGGTGGTTATGTGGTGCAATTATGGATCAATTGCATGATTAGCTTAGGAATTGGGTGTATATGCTTCTAGTGTGGTAGTTTGCACGATTCAATTGGTTAATTCACCCTATTAACTAGCATTCGTAGTTGTTCGACTTCAACGACCGTATTGGGTTGAATGATTAGGAATGTGTGTATGAGCTTGAATTAGTCAATTAGAATTAACATAGTAATTGGCTACACCGACCGGGGGTTAGTTACTTAGATCGACGACGCTAGACACTATTCGATTAGAGGTCGTCCATTAGAGTAGTGAAAGGACGTCTCATGAACATTAGTAACCGTGTTGAACGTGTTTATGAGACACTATCCTATGATCCTATGGTATTGATTAGACGATATAATTGCTAGTCAATGCACGTGTTCACCTAGGCCTCACAAGGGATTGGTCGACACACACGAGTGATAGCCTTTAGTTCTTCCCAACACATTAGGTTTAATTTATGTATTTTTGCTCCATAATTCACCACACGACCTATAAAACGGATACACCCGAGGCAATACCTTCTCACCTTGCACTTTCGAAAGGAAGTTAGATATCGCTTTCTTGTTTTAGTTCGTTTATTTGTGTTTAGTTTATCTAGTTAAGTACTTGTCTTTATATTCCCGAAAATCCTTACAAAAACATTTAGTTACTACAATAGCATGATAACTTGCAATTCTAGGGATTCATTGGCACTTAATTAAATCCTTGGAACGAAATTCTACTTGGGAACTTATCTAAAAAATACGAACAAGTCAATGGCGCCGCTGCCGGGGATTTAAGCGAGTGTTATTAGTGAAACTTAGAGTTTGTTGAGTGTTATTGATAGTAGCATTTCTTTTTCATTATCTTGTTTTTCGTTTCTCTTTGTGGGATTTGACACCTTGCTTTTGTAGGTGCATGATCACAAGATCACGTGGAGGAAACCTTGAACCATTAGACCTTGAGATCGAAGCACACGCAAGAAGAAGGAATCGAAGTAGAAACCGTCAGAGAGTCATAGAGGAACCACTTGAGATGGAAAACATTGAAGAGATGAATCCTCCACCGAATGGAGAAGATGAGCTTCAAAGAGAGAATCATCAAGTTGGAAATCAAGTTGGAGGGAATCCACCTCAAAACCCTCCACAAAACCTCATTAATCCCAATCCACAATATCCACCTCAAAACCACTTTCCATATCAAGGATACAATCCTTACCCCTATCCACCTCCACAACAAGTCTACTATCCACCACATCAACCTCATCCATATCCACTACATCAACACCCATATCCTCCTCCTTACCAATATCCTCCACCTCAACAAATTCAAGAGGAATACGTCCCTCCTCCTCCACATATAGAAGAACCTCAACGTGTGTACCATGGAAGGCCAATGAGGGAATATTTTGAACCTCAACCTAGGGAGCATTACGATGGGTTGGCAAGACCAAGGGTGGAGGCGAACAACTTCGAGATTAGTGCCTCTCTATTAAGGATGTTGAGGGAGAGACAATTTGAAGGAAGGACGGAGGAAGGATTTGAGGAAGACCCGAATGAACATCTTGCTCAATTCTTGGAGATAGCAGACACTCTCAAGCAAAATGGAGTTTCGGAAGATGCTAAAAAGATGAGGCTATTTCCGTTTACATTGTCGGGGAAAGCAAAAGCTTGGCTACATTCAAGCATTCCAGCCGGAGAAGTGAGGACGTGGGAAGATTTGAAGAAAAGATTCCTATTGAAGTACTACCCTCCTTCAAAGACGATGGAAGCCAAGCAAAAGATCTCTACGTTTAAACAAGGTCCAAATGAGGGAATCAAAGAAGCATGTGAAAGATTTACGAGTCTTCTCATCACATGCCCCCATCATGGTTTCCCAATTGAACAAACAACTTGTTGGTTCGTTGGTGGGTTGCGATTGGAAGATCAACACCACATTGACGCTTGTGCGGGGGGTTCAATTTGGATGAAGTCGGTAGAGGAGATCAATGACATCATAGAAGGGATAGCAAGCAATACTTTCAAGACGAGAGTAGACCGTGGAGCACAAAATCGGGTAGCCCAAGTGGATGCTAATGATAGCATAAGAGCAATGATGTCTACACTCATTGAAAAGGTAAATGTTTTATCTCAAACAAGAGATAATCATTTATCTTTTGTGCAAGAAGATCCTCAATTGGGACATATGGAAGAAGTGCAATACATGGGTCAACAAGGATATCCACAAAATTTTCAAGGGAATCGACAATATCAAGGCCAACCACCATATCAAAATCGTGGTCAAGGATATCAAGCTCCTCCTCAAAACCGATTCCAAGGGCAATCTTCATCATCTCAAGGACAAGGGGGACCATCCCCTCAATACCAAGCTCCTCAAAACCCGAATTTTCGGAGGAATGAGAATTTGTCATATTCGAATCCTAAAGGTGCTATTCAATATCCTCCCGGATTTGATCCCGGAGCAAAACTCCCAAGTGGAGAAGGAAAGTCCTCCACGGATGAGCTTCTTGCACTCCTCATGAAGAGAATGGAGACAAGTGAGAAGAAATCCGAAGCATCCGACTCCATCCTTGCCCAACTTGTGAGTAACCAAAAATCTACCGAATCGATGCTTGCTCAACTCACGAGTAACCAAAAATCAATGGAATCCATGATTGGCCAACTTATGAGTAATCAAAAATCAATGGAATTCCAAATGGGACAAATGGCAACTTCAATTGGATCTCAACCTAACAAAGGGAAATTTCCATCGACAACCGAAGTGAATCCGAAAGAGCATTGTAAAGCCATTAAGTTGAGGAGTGGCACTTCTTATGAAGGACCAAAAATGCCCACGGATGATGATGATGAGAAAGTCGATGAAGAGATTGAGGAAGATGAGGAAGTGGAAGTTGAAGGAAGGAATGAGGATAAAGATGAAGAGAAAGAGAAGAAAGAGGAGGAAAGTGGGGACGACGAAGCAAAGAGTCAAAGGACTCCAAAGTGGAAGATTGCTAAGGAGCTAAGAGAAAAGAAGCATGATGTACCATGTGACAAATGGGGTGTTCCCATTACTCATGTACCTCTTCCCTTTCCTCAAAGGTATATGAAGAAGAGGTTGAACGAGAAGTTTAGCAAGTTCATGGAAATCTTTAAGAAGATTCACATCAATCTTCCTCTTCTTGATGCGTTGGACCAAATGCCCCACTACATGAAGTTTCTCAAGGATTTGATTGCAAACAAGAAGAAACTTGGAGTTCATCAAGCGATCAATCTATCGGAGGAGTGTAGTGCGTTATTACAAAGAAGTCTACCAACCAAGTTGAAAGATCCGGGGAGTTTTACAATTCCTTGTGAAATTGGGGGTAGCGATGCAATTTGGGCTCTATGTGACTTAGGGGCAAGTATCAACCTCATGCCTTACTCGATTTACAAGAGGTTGGATATGGGGGAGTTGTTACCAACGACCATGACCTTGCATCTAGCCGACCGATCGGTGAAGACACCAAGAGGGATTGTTGAGGATGTGTTGGTGAAAGTTGACCGATTTATATTTCCCGTGGACTTTTTCATTCTTGACATGGCGGAAGATGAGCACGTCCCGTTGATTTTGGGAAGACCTTTTCTCGCAACGGGGGAGGCAATGATCAATGTGAAGAAAGGGGAATTGAAATTGAGTTTCAATCATGAAGAAATCACATTTTCAATCTACAAGTCTTTGAAAGAGATTGGAGAAGTGGAGTCTTGCAATTTCCTAGATGTTGTTGACAACATGGTGCAAAAGGAATGGGAAGATTTCTCTAACTCTTCTTTAACTCATTCCATTTCTTCATTTTTATGTGATTCTTTGATTGTCTCTAATGATTTGTTGCCAAGTTCTCATAGGGATTCAATAGAAGAAGTGGATGACATGGAGATGAGAAGGAGACCTCCAATCCTACCACTTCATATCCCCGTTGAAGGAGGACAAAGCCCGGAAGAAAAGAAGGAAAAAATGAAGCCATTACCGGAGCACCTCAAGTATGCTTACTTGGATAGCGAAATGAGGTACCCCGTTATCGTTTCCTCTTTGTTGAATGATGTTGAGTTGGAAAAATTGTTGGTTGTGCTTGCTAGGAATAAGAAAGCCTTAGGTTGGACCATTGATGATTTGAAGGGTATTAATCCGTCTATATGCATGCATAGGATTAGGACCGAGAGTGATGTTAAACCCATAGTCCAACCTCAAAGACGAGTAAATCCTATATTGCAAGAAGTCATTAGGAAAGAGGTTATCAAATTCTTAGACTCGGGTATGATTTTTCCCATAAGTGATAGTCCATGGGTTTCACCATTGCATGTTGTTTCTAAAAAGGGGGGTATGACGGTCATAAAAACCGATCAAAATGAGGTAATAGCTACAAGGGTAGCAACCGGGTGGAGAGTGTGTGTAGATTATAGGGAGTTGAACAAGGCTACATGTAAGGATCATTTTCCCCTTCCCTTTATGGATCAAATGTTAGATAGACTTGGTGGATTTGCTTATTATTGCTTCCTCGACGGTTATTCCGGGTACAATCAAATAATGATTGCCCCCGAAGACCAAGAGAAGACAACCTTTACATGTTCCTATGGAACGTTTGCTTGGAGACGCATGCCATTTGGGTTATGCAATGCACCGGCAACATTCCAAAGGTGCATGATGTCTATTTTCCATGATTTAATTGAGAGAGTGATGGAAGTTTTCATGGATGATTTTTCGGTGTTTGGTACCTCATTTGACACGTGTTTGGATCATTTGGAGTTAGTGCTTAAAAGATGCCAAGAGACCAACCTTGTCCTTAATTGGGAAAAGTGCCATTTCATGGTTAAGGAAGGGGTGGTACTTGGTCATCATGTGTCTTCTAAAGGTTTGCAGGTTGATCGGGCAAAGATAGTTGCAATAGAGAAGCTCCCTCCTCCATCGAACGAGAAAGGAATTCGTTCATTCTTGGGCCACGCCGGTTTTTATAGACGGTTCATTCAAAACTTCGCTAAACTTTCTAAACCCCTTTCACATTTACTTGAAAAGGATGTCCCTTTTGTTTTTGATGATGCTTGTTTGAATGCTTTTAGTGCATTGAAGGAAGCATTGATTCACACTCCCATCTTAGTAGCACCGGATTGGACGGAACCGTTTACATTGATGTGCGATGCTAGTGACGTGGCAATGGGGGTAGTTCTTGGGCAAGTAAGGGAGAAGGTATTCCGAGCTATATATTATGCTTCAAAAACATTCAATGGAGCTCAAGTGAATTATACAACTACGGAGAAGGAACTTCTAGCGGTTGTGTATGCATTTGATAAGTTTCGACCCTACCTAGTAGGTGCGAAAACTATTGTGTACACGGACCATGCCGCTATTCGTTACTTAATGGGAAAGAAGGATGCAAAGCCAAGGCTAATCCGATGGATCTTACTTCTTCAAGAATTTGACATTGAGATCAAGGATAAGAAGGGGAGTGACAATGTGATAGCCGATCACTTGTCCCGGATTGAAAGAGCTAAGGAATACAAGGAAGAATTTGGAGAAGTAAAAGAAGAGTTTCCGGATGAGAGGTTATTACGTGTCCATGGAGCATTTGTGGGAAAAATTCATGATGAGGGACCTTGGTACGCGGATATAGCTAATTACTTAGCAAGTGGAAGCATACCATTTGGTGTTAACACTTATGAGAAGAAGAAGTTTTTGAAGGATGTGGAGAGTTACATTTGGGACGACCCTTTTGTCTTGAAGAGGGGAGTTGACTCAATCATCCGAAAATGTGTTCCAAAAGAAGAATGGGAAAACATCATGACCCATTGTCACTCATCTCCATGTGGAGGACATTATGGGGGTGAGAAGACGGCTTTGAAAGTACTCCAATCCGGATTTTATTGGCCATGGGTATTCCGGAGTTGTAAAGAGTTTGTGATGAGATGTGACAAATGTCAACGGAGTGGAGGGATTTCTAAGAAAAATGAGATGCCATTGACAAACATTGTGGAAGTCGAATTATTTGATGTTTGGGGGATTGATTTCATGGGACCATTTCCATCTTCAAATGGGTACACATATATTCTACTTGGAGTTGATTATGTGTCAAAATGGATAGAGGCCATTGCTACTAAGGCCAACGATGCTAACACCGTCATGAATTTTTTGAAGGGGATCTTCACTAGGTTTGGCGTTCCAAGAGCTCTCATTAGTGATGGTGGGAGCCACTTTGTGAACAAATTGATGGAAAAGCTACTTGCAAAGTATGGTGTCACACACAAAGTAGCAACTCCATATCACCCTCAAACCAATGGGTTGGCCGAAGTTTCAAATAGACATATCAAGAAAATCTTGGAAAGGACGGTGAGCACTAGCCGGAAAGATTGGGCTAGCAAGCTTCCGGATGCACTTTGGGCGTATAGGACGGCATATAAGACTCCACTTGGTATGTCGCCTTACCAATTAGTCTTTGGAAAGGCATGTCACCTTCCCGTTGAAGTGGAGCACCAAGCACTTTGGGCTTTGAGAAAGGTGAATTTGGATAGTGACTTGTGTGGTGAGAAAAGGGTGCTTCAATTGCATGAACTTGAGGAATTTCGTGAGGATGCATATGCAAGCTCACAATTGTTCCGTGAGAAGACTAAGAGATGGCATGATGCCCGTTTGTCCATGAAAATCTTCGAAGTGGGTGATGAGGTTCTCCTTTATAATTCAAGGTTAAGTGTTTTCCCCGGGAAGTTAAAGTCCAAGTGGTTTGGACCATTTCATGTAACTAGAGTATATCCCACGGGTTTTCTTGATCTTGTGAATGAGCAAGGGGAGGAATTCAAGGTGAATGGGCACCGTGTGAAGCATTATTATTCTCTTCCAAACAAGGGGGTAGTACATGTGATTGGGCTTCGTGATCCTTGAACTAAAGGAGTTCCGTCCGGCATAGGACGTTAAACCTAGCGCTAAATGGGAGGCAACCCATTTTTACTTGCTTTATTTCTCTTTTTGTCCAAATAAGTGTGATTAGTTGATATTCTTTTTGTGAAGAACTCTCTTGGTAGGTAACAAATTACCCACGGGATGGAAGTTGTACGTCGTGGATGAAAGTTTTGAGAAGTAACGAAGATTGGAGTTGATAGCCATCATGAGGTACACCCCGTCCCAAACTTAATATTGCTTTGCAATATTTAAGTTTGGGGGGGGGGGGTAGGGAAATTTTCTTGTGATTTATTGTGCTTGAGTTGTGATAAATTTGAACACTTGTCATTGATGAATAGTGGTGTGACATATACTTCTTGACTTGTGTTTAATATTGATGCATGGTAGTTGTTGACATTATTGATTGTTGGGTGAAATGATTTTGAATATTGGTTTGAGCTATTTTGTGATTGGTTGAATATTGTTTGCCATTGAAAATCATTGCAAGTTCTTGGTGAAAATCTCTTTTTCAACACTATTTTTCCAAACTTTTATTTGCTTTGCAAAGAAAAAGTTTGGGGGGGTATGTTCGTATTGTAATTCGATTTACACCAAGAACTATGCACAATCAATGAAGTGGTGATTTAATTATGGAGTGAAAGTGTGAACTTGTCATGGAATGAAGAGATTTTGAGTGTAATTGAGCAAGTGGTGAGGTTTTGACCCAAAAAAAACCCAAAATTTGAGATTTTCAGGGGGTGCCCGGGTGGAAACAACCTGGCCGGGTGGGTGTTACCCGGCCAAAAGACGAAAGAAACGAAAAAATGGTAGTGCCCGGGTGAAGATGACCCGGCCGGGTGGGTGTTACCCGGCCGAAACGCGTAGCAAAGAGGAGTGACCGGGTTGGATGTCACCCGGCCATGTCGCGTGTCACCCGGCCAGTTGGAATTTTTAATCGGGCGGGGCATTTCGACCCGGGTAAGTTTTCTCCACCCAAACCCATTTACACTCAAACCCTACCCACACATTCACACACTCTATAAAACCCTCCCCACACTCAAAACACACACATTCTTTCTTGAAAAGGGCACAAGAATTCGGCACTCTCCCCTCCCTTGTTTTCTTCTCACTTTTCTTCAATTTCTCTTGAGGAATTCACCAAGAAAATCAAGACCCAAGGTATGTAACTCATTTCCCCCAATTTATTTGCAAGAATGAGCATGATTTAGAAGTTTTTGAAGGTTTTTCTTGCATGTTTTTGGGAAGTGACGAAAATTCAAAATTTGACATGGGTTTGTTGATTTCTTTGGTGTTTCTTCCATGGGCTTTGTGTATTATGGGTAATTATTGATAAATGTTGAATAGCAAGTCTTAATTTCAAATACCCATGGAGAAATTTGAAGGATTTAGAGGTAGAATTGTGAATTTATGCTTTCATGAGAAAAATGGTGTTCTTGAGCATGTTGTGTTTAATTGATGAGCATGTTAGTTCTAAAGCTTGGATTTTGTTTAAGAATGCCTACACATGCTATTTTGGAGTTAGTAGAAGTGTTATTGTTTGATTTGGTGAAGATTTTTCTTTCAAGCATTTCTACAAACACTTGGTGAGCATGATTTTTGTGAAGAAAGTGAGAGAAAACTGTTGGTATTTTAAAAAAAATTAAAGAAGAATTGTGGTTGTATGTGAATGAGCATAGGAAAGTTCATGTCTTGACTAGAATTAAGTGTGAAAACTTGATGTCTAATTGAAAGAAGTCACATGCAATGTATAATTCTTGGATAATTTGAAGAATATCATTAATTTTTGTTGATTGTGCTCATTTGTAGGATGTCTAGGAAAAGATCGAAAGGAGAGAGTTCTAGAAGGGAGATGAGTGTGGATGATCTTTGTAAAGAAAAGTGTGGAGTATGGCCATCGAAAATAGGAATTGATTTTGGAGATAGAGGGATGAAATACGTGGAGGCCTTTGCCAAGATAATAAACACCACATGTAGGCCGACATGATACCCGGATGAGGCGTGCATGGTGAGGATGGGCATAAAAGATGATGTGCACGAGTTGTTTGACAACATAGGTTGGGAGCACATTCTACTTATTAAAAGGGAATCGTGGATGAAATTCATTGTGGAGTTCATGTCCACTCTTGAACTAAAGGAGGGAAGGAGAGGAACTCCCATCGGAATATCATTCCGGATGGGAAATGAAGATCAAGAGCTCTCCTTTGACGAGATTAACGAGATGTTCGGAACTGTAATGAATGTAGCTCCCACCACTCCTCAAGAAATGAAGGGATTCGGAGAAGAAGAATTTTGGATAAAATTGACCCGGAGGGGCATTAACGATCGGCCCAAGTATGACCCTAGCCACTCCAAGGCTTCACTCATCCGGAACCCGGTGTTCCGATACGCCCACAGAATCCTCTCAAACGTTGTCTTTGGAAGGTTTGAGGCGGGTGCTGTTAGGAGGGATGAGCTGTATGTATTATGGTGTATGGTGAGAGGGAAACCTCTTAACATGGGAGCCTTCGTAATGGAGCAACTGTTGAGGCATGTCAAGAGAGATGTCTCAAATTTCATGTTGGGAGGCATTATCTCAACTATTGCCGAGAGCTACGGGTTAGAACTTGAGAGGTCAAGGGCTATTAAGGGTGGATCACTCCTCGACTTGGGATTGATGGAGAGGATGAAGATGTTGAAGTTCGATGACAGGAGAAGGACTTTCGTTTTCATACAAGAGGACGAGAGTGTATTTCCATTACCATATCGGGGGTTGACTTCACATAGGAGGGTCGAAAATTGGGACATGGGGTCCCCACAACACCACCAAGTTGTTGACGCATATGCAAGTGGAAGAAACGTCCCGGACCTCTTCATTCAGTTACCACCGAGAGGAACCAATGTTGAGGCAATTGAGGGTCCACCTAGTCCTCCACATCGTGATAGGGGTAAATCGTCTTCAAGGCAGTTCGATCATGAAGCTCCAGCCCCTACTCAGAACGTGCCTAGAAATCTTGATCAAGTCTACACAAGGGGTACGAGTGGTGTAGGGAATCTAGTGCGAAGTATAGATGGATTGACTGCGTCAATGAGAGAGATGAGAACGAGCTTTGATGAGAGATTCACTAACATGGAGAACGAGTCGAGAAGCTTGCGCACCACGGTGGAGGATGGAATGAGAGAATTACGAGACCAACAACAAGCCTTCAACTCGTGGGTCATGCAATATGGTTTCCCGGGAATGCAACCACCACCTCATTGAGAGGAATGTGTGGTTAAGCTCTTCTTACCCTTTATCTTTTCCATTCCCTTTATGATTTGTGTTCAATATGTACTCTAATTAATTCCTTGGGATTTGTAATATTTGATGGATGATTGTTATTGTTTTGAATTATGTGTGAGTTGGGATGTGTGGTGAATAAATGTTTAAGATTGTGATTGGTTTGTAAATTGTAGATGGTATAATCATTGAGACACATTTGATGATGTTTTGTGGTGAATTTGATTCCTTGAATGTGTACATGATTGGAATGGATCATCTTGTTTATGTTGTAATCATCTATTTGTCTATGGATGTTTTGCATACGCAATGAGTGATGTGTGATGATGATTGATGAATGATTGAGTATTGAATGAACCGGTGAGAGTTGAGCTTTGAACCGAGCATTAATCCGGTTTATTTCATTTATGAGTGGATCAATTCATTGCTTGTTTTTCTAGAACTTGCCCAAGTTCTTGCTTGAGATCATAATTGTGTGATACTTTGAGATATGATGTAGGCCATCTTTCGTACTACAAGTCACTTAGCCATATTTTTCCAAATAACCAAAGAAATTTTCCGTAGTTAGCCCGTTTGAGCTTGAGTTCCCATTTTCTTGGCAACCTACAATGTTTAACCATTTAACTCTTTGAGCTTTTGATGCCCAATTCTAGTGGAGAACAAAAAGAGAGTGGGAAAACATATGCTTAAATGCATTTGGTTTGAGGAGAAAAAATTGGCAAGTTTGTGAAAAGAAAGAAAAAGATGAAAGTGAGGAAAAAATGAGAAAATAACAGAAAAAGTTGAGAAAGAAAAGAGGGACAATGAGCCCCAAGTGCTTTAGAAGAAAATAAATTGAAAGGGTGAGGATTGGCTACAAAAGATGAGGAGATGAGGAGATGAGGAGATGATTGCATGTGAGGCATTTGAATGAAAAGTGAGAATGAAGGTGTGTAAACCTTATGAGAGTAAGCTTGATGTGTTGAAAAACAACTCTCATTCTCCACTAGACGAGTCACTTCCTCCATATTTATCATACCCCGTCCAAAGAGCCAACGTTACGTCCATGTGTAAGACCTATTGATCTTATAGTTGAACATGTTGTGGTGGAAAGATTGTAGAGCTTGGGCAAGCTTATGGTAATTGCAATGCGTGATTTGATTGATGAGTGTCCATTGTCCTTAATTTGTTTGAGTGTTTGAGAGAAACACCACATCTGGTGAGTTGAACTTGAGCATTTGGATATTGTCATCACCATCACTTGTTATTGTATGTTGAGCATGCGTGGGGTAACTAGATTGATTTTCAATGATGAACTTGTGATCATTTTGAGAATGTATCTTGAGAAAGAAGAATTCATTTCATTCATCGGAGACGTGGGATCTTTCATTGATTATCCATTTGCAACCGTACACCCTCTTGATTTTATTCTTTTGTTACTCGGGGACGAGCAACGGTTTAAGTTTGGGGGAGTTGATTAGGGTGTTATTTGCATGTTGAAGATGCATATTTGAAGCTCATTTGATCTTGATTTCATGGAATTATACGTTGAATATGGTTGTTTAAGCCGAAATGAGAGAAAGGTTGTGTTTTGTCGATTTTTGTAGGTAACACGATGAAATTTGGAGCAAAACGCATACCACAAGTGACCGGACAGGAAATAGGAATCCACGGTTGGATTCGTCTCGAGAAACGGAGTGAATTAGCCTAAGGAATCGAGTCAATCCGACATCCGAGGCGGAAGTTATGCAAGGAAACGAGATGACGTGCCAAAAAGACAACCTGGCCGGGTAAGCACCACACGGCCGGGTAGAATCAACCCGGCCGGGTCACTTCAACTCGGCCAGGGTTAAATTTGGAGTAGCTTCGCGTTTGGCCCGGGTGAGACCCACCCGGCCGGGTGGGTTCGACCCGGGCAAGGCCTAAATTGTTTATTAGCTTCGTCTTGTGGCCGGGTGGCATGCCCGGGTGGGAGCCACCCGGCCGGGTCGCATCATGCTCGGGGTATTTCGGCCATTTTCTCCAATTTTGAAGGGCTAAAGTGCAAAAACTCATTTTGGGAAATATTGCAACATATAAAAGGGCCCTATTTCAGTTTGGGAGAGATATACAAGACCTTGGAGAGGATTTAACACACAATCACACATAGTTGTAGGGGTTTTCATATTTTTGCAATTTTCATTTCATAGTTAGCTTAGATTCTAGTTTAATTTGAGGATTCAAGTGAAGATTTCCATTGGGCTTTGTAAGTAATTGAAGTTTGTAGCTACATTTCAAGTTTTAAGGTGATATCTCTTTAATTCTCATCTCAATTTACCAATTCTATTATTTCTTGCATTTGATTTCTTAATTGTGATGGAATATGTGATTTCTTGCATTCTAGCCATGGATTTCTATCCTAGAACCATGGGCTAAGTATTAATTGCCTAGGGTGTTGAAGTTTTGGTGGTTATGTGGTGCAATTATGGATCAATTGCATGATTAGCTTAGGAATTGGGTGTATATGCTTCTAGTGTGGTAGTTTGCACGATTCAATTGGTTAATTCACCCTATTAACTAGCATTCGTAGTTGTTCGACTTCAACGACCGTATTGGGTTGAATGATTAGGAATGTGTGTATGAGCTTGAATTAGTCAATTAGAATTAACATAGTAATTGGCTACACCGACCGGGGGTTAGTTACTTAGATCGACGACGCTAGACACTATTCGATTAGAGGTCGTCCATTAGAGTAGTGAAAGGACGTCTCATGAACATTAGTAACCGTGTTGAACGTGTTTATGAGACACTATCCTATGATCCTATGGTATTGATTAGACGATATAATTGCTAGTCAATGCACGTGTTCACCTAGGCCTCACAAGGGATTGGTCGACACACACGAGTGATAGCCTTTAGTTCTTCCCAACACATTAGGTTTAATTTATGTATTTTTGCTCCATAATTCACCACACGACCTATAAAACGGATACACCCGAGGCAATACCTTCTCACCTTGCACTTTCGAAAGGAAGTTAGATATCGCTTTCTTGTTTTAGTTCATTTATTTGTGTTTAGTTTATCTTGTTAAGTACTTGTCTTTATATTCCCGAAAATCCTTACAAAAACATTTAGTTACTACAATAGCATGATAACTTGCAATTCTAGGGATTCATTGGCACTTAATTAAATCCTTGGAACGAAATTCTACTTGGGAACTTATCTAAAAAATACGAACAAGTCAGTGGTGGCGAGCAGCGGGGAGGTAGGTGTGGGTATGGTCGGCGAGGTTATATTCAATTGGTCGACCAGTGGGGGATGTTGGGTAATGGTAGTGGTCGGCACTTGGTTGTGGTCGAGGACGGTCACGTCAGAGTGAGGCAGCGAAGGTGTTAGAAGAGTGGGCGAGGAGGTGGAGATCGGCAAGGGAGATGGTTGAATAATGGGAGAAGGGGTGGAAAAGGGAAACGTATGTTCAACAAATTGAACATGCCGCGAGGTGTAGATTCGGTTTGTGGAGCGATCAAGACAGAGGTAAGCACTCTGTGTGGGCGAGTACCCAATAAATACACATGGAGTAGAGCGAGTATCAAGTTTGTGGGTGGTGTAAGGGCGAAGCAGAGGATAGCAGAGACAACCAAATACATGGAGTTTGGTCAGATTCGGGGGGCGAGCAGTGAGTTTTTCAAAGGCAGAGATCATGTCAAGGTTAACTTTGGGAAGGCGATTTATGGTGTAGGCTGTCGAGCAGACGGCATAGGGCCAATAGGTGAGGGGCATAGAAGCATGGTGAAGGAGAGCAAGGGCTGTGTCGACCACATGGCGATGGCGACGTTTAGACATGCCATTATGTTCGGGAGTGTGAGGTGGGGTGGTGAGATGTGCAATGCCATGAGTTTGAAGAAAGGGGCGAAGAGCAATGAACTCTCCCCCATTGTCTGAGTAGAAAGTTTTGATTGTGTTTTGATAGTTGTTCTCAACAAGAGTTTTGAATGTGATAAATGTGGGGAGAACATCTGATTTTCGTTTTAGAGGGTAAACCCATATGTACTTGCTGAAGTGGTCAACAAATAGTACGTAGTATTTGAAATTATCAGGAGACAAGACAGGCGACGACCAGACATCAGAAAAGATAACATCAAGTGGTTTAGTAGACACAATGCTTGAATCATAAAAAGGTAATCTGTGACTTTTGATACAAGAGCAAGAGTTACAGTTGAAGTGTTTGGAAGGTGCACTGGATAAGCTGAGCTTGGAGAGGGTGTGAGCAAGGATTTTTGTCGATGGGTGGCCAAGGCGAGCATGCCAGGTAGTCGCTGTGAGGTGTTGAGTGGTGAAGGCTTGCGGGGAGGTGTTGGACATGTGTGCCGGCCAGACATACAGGTTATTGATACGACTCCCAACGAGGAGAATGCTCCCCGAGTGACCATCCCGCACCTGAAAGGAAGATCGATCAAAGATAATGTTAACATTATTATCACGACAGAGGCTAGAGACCGAAATCAAGTTTTTCGAGATGTGTGGGACAACCAGGACATTCGAAAAATTGAGAGACTCAAGTTGAGGAAAGCGCATAGAGCCAGTGTGAGATATGTGTAAACCTTTACCATTACCAATTTCAACATTGTCAGGCCCATCAAATGGTGAGTGAAGAGAGAGATTGGCGAGGTCGTTGGTGATGTGATGCGAAGCACCTGAGTCAAGAATCCAGTGCTCGGCAGGATGTGCCGAGGAGGCTGAGTGAGCCGAGTATGCCGGGCGAGCACCTGTTCGATTGTGGCGGGGGGTCGGTGGGTACTGTCCATGTGGGCGGCGAGGACCAGTAGGTGGAGCAGTGGGCGATGAGGGAATCTCAGGGCAGGTGCGAGCAGTGTGCCCCGGTGTACGACAATATTGGCAGGTGCCAAGATAGGGCCTTTGCGAGGACTGGCGAGAACGAGTGTCAGCAGTTTTTGACCTCGAGTCAGGTCGCGAGGAGCGATGATGAGGTTTACCAGCAGTGAGAGCAGATGCAGGTATGATGGCCGAGGCTGGTCGCGAGGCAAGTTGAACCTCGGTACTGAGGAGCTTGTCGCAGAGCTCGGCAAACGAGATGGGCTGTTCGCGAGCTTGGATGGCATTTGCTATATCATTGTAAGACTCATCAAGGCCGGTCAGGACCTGGATGGTGACGTCCTCGGCATCAGAGGTAATGCCGAGGAGAGCAAGTTCGTCGACCACGGAGCGAACTTCCATAAGGAAGTCAGAGATCGGGCGAGCACCTTTGGACAGAGAGCGAAACTTGGTTTTGAGGGCAAGGATGCGGCCTCTGGAGGGTTTTCCAAACATACTTTCAAGCATCGACCAGGCTTCACAGGAGGATTTGGTTGTTGCAACAAAGGGAATAAGTTCAGGAGACATGGATCCAACCATGGCCGAAAAGATAAGGTTGTCTTGACACACCCACAGATCGTGTGCAGGGTTGGGAACAGTGGCGGTGGTGTCGGTGGTGCCGGCAGCTGAGATTGTGGAAGGTGGGCATGGATGCGTGCCCAAGACATAGCCAAAGAAGTTGTGTCCAGTAAGAAGAAGACGAAGCTGAAATGACCAAGCACCATAGTTGGTGGAGGTGAGCTTCAAGGACATGTTTGCAAGGCCTTTAAAGGTGATTGGTGCCGGCAACGGAGAGGAGGCGGCCATTGTATTGAGTAGAGCAGCGGAGAGAGTAGAGGGGCAGAACAAGCTGGGCGTCGTGCGACGGACGGCGGCGGCGGCTCTTCAGAGACGAAGGCGGCAGCGGCGTGAGTGGGGAGCGGCGGCGGCGGCTAGGGTTTGGATCAGGCGTGAGCCAAATGACTCGATGATACCATATAGAGAGTATAAATATGTGGAGAATATTATTTCTTGATTAATTGTAGGAATGATTTACAATGGGTATTTATACAAGTGATATTTTAGGTCTAACCTAACCCTAATGGGCTTTATAAGAGAGCCCATAGGAAACTAAGATGGGCCTATACAATAAATAAGAATAAGAGTGTATTTACTAATATAGGTCCAATACTCCTTTCCAGGCCGTTTATGGCCGACCTCTTCCTGTGCTCTCCCAGTTTCTACCGGGAGAAATTCGCGTCAAGGCCCTTGTAGAAGACCTCGCCGAACGTGACTCAGTCCTTAAACAGTTGCGCCAAAACTTGTCACAGGCCCAGGACCGGATGCGTCACTCGGCCATTGCCCATCGTCGTGATGACGAGGTCCAGGTAGGCGACAAGGTATTTTTAAAATTCGGGCCTTATAAACAGTGCTCATTGTTTCGTAGGTTGAACGTGAAGTTGGCGCCTCGCTTCTTTGGGCCGTTCTTGATTTTGGAGCGTGTGGGCACTGCAGCGTACAAATTGCGATTGCCTGTGGGGTCAAGGCTGCATCCGGTCTTCCATATTTCAAAGTTACGACGAATGGTGGGCGCTCATGACGTCGTCCAGTCGTTACCCGACGACTTGCTATTGCCGGGCCAAGAATTTGAGCCAGCCACGGTTTCCCACCTACGCGAAATTTGGCGGGGTGATTCATGTGTTCGGCAGGTTCTCGTCGCTTGGAAAGGTCTTTCTGCCGATGATGCTACATGGGTCGACGTGGAAGTGTTTCGACAGCAGTTTCCTTCGTTTAGCTTTGAGGACAAGGCTGTTCTTGAGAGGGAGGGAGTTGTTGTGTATCAACGTCGGAAGCATAAGAAGTAACTTTTACAGTAGTTAGTTGAGTTGGACTTTTGTTCCTTTTAATTAGTATTGATTAGTTAGAGGGCTTTTGCGTCTTTTTGATCCTTTCCCTATGTTCAGTTGTAAACATTGAGTATTTTCGGATATTGGAATTGGGCTGTGAGAGTTGTGTTCTTGATTGTGTTTCTGTGTTCCTGGCTACTTCTCTGTACTCCACAACATTAATGATCTTTTTTGTGCTATTGATCTTGCCTCTCATACTGACTAGTGTGTAATTAGTCAATGGAACTCCCTAACAATTACTTTTCTTATGAACATCCACAATAATAACTCCATACTTACATCAAATGCATTCATATTTAAATAATTGATGATCAGTACAAATATTATTCGAACAAAATGAATAATTCTTCTCCACTTAGTTTATTGGAGAAAAAAAGAAATGCAAATTCAATTAAAAGCAAAAATGATATAGGAAAAACAAAAGGGAATTAATTAATAAAAGAGATAGTCGAGAGAGGATGTGCCGGTGGCATGGATATATATAGGATGGATCAGTTGATAAATCGGCACTTGTTCCTGATCTCACCGTTGGAGCCGGTGAGGACTTCAATGTTGCCCATACGCACCATGGCGGCGGCGAACTTCTTAGCCCACACATCACCGAACTGGGCATTGTCTGCCACCATTTTCGACGTCAAGGGGCTGTTCTGCAGCACCTGATCGGTGGTCAATAGCCCCCGGTTGGCCTTCAAACCCACATAGTAGTTGTTGTCTAAAACATTAGGCGTGATGGAATCCTGATTGACAACGGGGTCCGCGGTGGAATTGGCAACGGGGCGAGGGCAGACCCTTCTCAAGAAAGATGCAAACTTAGGATCCATGGTGGGGTCCTGCGTCGGGTAGAGCCGGGCGCCAAAGGCACTGCAGTGGGAAATGCCGATGGAATGGGAGCCCGAAAGGGTCACCATTTCGTCGAGGGAGAGTCCCTTTCTTGCAAAATTGTCCCTGAGGTCGGTGACGTTGAAGAACGGAGGGGGCAGGTTCTGGAGGGGCTCACTTACATTAGAGACGCGCCCATCGCGGCGTCCAGATGGGACGTCGTAGGTTATCTGTCCCAGTTGGGCGGCGCTGTCACGAGCGGCAAAGGCAAGAATGTCGGCGCAAGAAACAGTTCTGGGGCAGCGACGCTCCAGCTCAGCTTTGGCAGCATCGATCACCTGGAAACCTCGTAGACCCTTGTTTGGGATGCTTTGCTTCTCCGAGTTGGGTCCATCCAACAATATAGAACCTTCACATCCCTGCAGTTATATATATACAATGGATACAACAAAGATAAATAAACATTCCACATAAAAAAGCTTAAGCTATATATAATAACATATGATTTCCGTTATTAATTCTCAACATTCCGTTGTCATTAAAAACTCTTAACTAAAAAGAAGCTATATATATTTGTAATGTATGTCATTAATAGTCAATTTTCTTGTAATGTATACATACCCTGACGAAGCAGTCGTGGAAGTGCAGCCTGATAAGGCCGGCACCAATTCCAGGGGTGTGGGAGACGTACTGGATGACGTACTTTTGGACTATGGCTTCGGCAAAGGGGCAAGAAATTTTGTAGAATCCCACTTTAAGAGGCGGATTAATGGGACTTGGTGGGGGGTTAGCAGCAGAAGATGCCCAAACAAACAAACCCTGCAGGATTAATAATCCAATCATCTGGAAGTTAATTCTGTTGGCCATTATTTAATTAAGGTTGCAGAGATGAAGAGAAGCTTGCAAGATGATTGATAAAAAGAGGCATATTTATATATAGTTATAGGAGGGAGGGAGGGAGGGATTATGAACATATATAATTAAAGTCCTGCAGGGCAGGACGTGTGTAGATGTAAGCAAGTGTCAATATAAAAACATATATAAGTACTGTATGTTCATTGTATTGTATCTCCTCCCATCTCCTATAATCGTGCTATCCTCTTTTCTAACATTAACAGCTCGCTGGAAATGGTCCTTTTTTAGCATTTCTGCATGTTTCTCTTTGCCGGCCGGCCCCGCCCCTATTTAGCTATATATTCTGACTTTCCTTCTTTAATTACTAATTCTAGCTAGCTATTTGAGTTCATCAAGGACATATATGGGTTTATTTATTACAGTATATTCCATTGACCAAAACTTTGAGATCATTATCATAATATACTCATGAACAAGTATCTCAAACTTCGTCTTCCCTCCCTTGTTAATTATATACCTCCATCGAAAATAAAACTTCTATACATCATATTTAGATTTAGATTGTGTTTGTGAGAATTATATTCAATCACCGTTAATGAGATGATAAGAGTGGTCCACTATATATAGGGATTAGAAGTGATACACAAGGAAATAGATAAATAAGAAAATAAATATAAATCATAAATAAAAGATTGCTACGTACCTATAATATATTATCTATTATATTCTCTAATACCCCTGGTCAAGCGAAGTTGGGAATGTAAATGAACACGAGCTTGGTACGCAACAATCTGAAGCGAGTTTGAGATATAAACTTCTTGAAAACATCCACAAAACAATGCACTTTTGTTGTCATACAACAAGAGAAATAACGGAAATTCAAAATCACCAAATAGAGCATGCCAAGGCGCACAAAAGTGGAAAGCAAATGGATCGAAACACTGAAATCCTTTGAAGGACGAACGATGACAACAAATTAGGCAAGAAACACTTGCAAATTTGTCGAAAGCAGTTGATTCGAGCACAAACCAGATAGATAGGAGGGGCGAGCAACCAATGATATCGATCATGGGCTCTCCGGATAGAAAGGTAAGTAGAAGAAAAAAGATGTAGTGTGAGGCTATAGAGAAAATTAAAGTGTAGGTGAGTGTGACTAACACCATATGAGTGAAAACTGTCATGGAGATAACATGATCGTCCATGAGAGGGAACGAGGAGACTAGCTTGCTTAAGAAGAAAAAAAAGGGGGTGACGAAGGGATACAAACTCGTCGAGGCGGCAAAAAGCGGCCAGGAGAGGGAACGAGGGAGACCAGCTCGTTCGAGAAGAAAAAGAAGGGGGACGAGTAATACAAGCTCGTCGGTGGCGGCTAAAAGCGGTCGAGAGAGGGAACGAGGGAGACCAACTCGTTCGAGATAAAAAAAAAAAAAGGCGGCGATGAGGGATACCTGCTCGTCGAGGACGCCAAAAAAATTGAGAAGAAAGGGGAAGGGGCAAGGCGGCGACGGGGGATACTAGCCCGTCGGAGACGCCGAAAAAATAGGGAGGGGGGGGAGAAGGGTTTCAGTGAATTAGGCTGATACCATGTGACGATACCAACTCCAATACCATGTGACGATACGAGCTCTGATACCATGTGAGAATTATATTCAATCACCATTAATAAGATGATAAAAGTGGTTCATTATATATAGGGATTACAAGTGATACACAAGTAAATAGATAAATAAGAAAATAAATATAAACCATAAATAAAAGATTGCTACCTATAATATATTATACTATCCCTATAATATATTATCTATTATATTCTCTAATAGTGTTTATAATTAATATTTTACCACATGAATTTGTAAAATGTAAAACATTTACAATTGTTCAAATATGAGTGTTGGAATTTTTTTTTCCCGTTTTAAGTAACGCAACTTTGCTTCGATGTTGGGATTCTCAAATGCCCGTGGTGATGATACGTCTTCCAAAGAATCTGGAACAAAGGTCGAAGACACATTAACTGACGCATTAACTGACGCATTAACTGAATTGTCGGGGTGGGCCCCCCATGGGGCGGAAGCCGTCGTTTCCTCTGCCTCGTCTTCGCCGGCCAAGCCCTCCAAAAATTTGTCGGAGTAGTTCGGCACGGCGTCCGTCCTCTCCCAGTTTTCATCCGAATCAGAATCCGAGATGTCGGAGTCGGAGGAGAGATCCTCTGAAATATATGGTAGATCTTCAGTTTCCTCCCAAATTTTAATGGAGAATGGAGTGCCATCTATTTGGGGAAAAACGACTCCATTGAGGATATTTGGGTCCGCGGTGAGGATGCAGATCCTTGCAATTGAGAGGTTTGATCTTGCCTTTGTTTTCTGATCAATTTCAACCAGACATCCAAACAGGAGTGCAAGACGACTGAAAAATCTTTTGTTCCAGGCGTGTAGCGGGACTCTGTATAATCTGATCCATGCTGCTCTTTGCTTACTAACATTAGCAGGTTCCCAAGGGGTAATTTATTCGAACCAATGGGAGGTCCAATCTACCATTTCCCCCAACAATTGCTATATGGAACCAGAGCCATTGGGGCAGAGAAGCACTAAGTTTCCCCATATGGATTAGTTTAATCTCCCTGCCACATTCTCCCGTCAGCTCATCTTTATGCTTGCACCAAGGGAAGTTCTTTCTCATCTGGCCTGTGTAGCATTCTTTTTTCCATTCGTATTCTCCTGGCAGCGATTGAATTACGAATCGAGGGGAGGATCTCCCGCCGAACTGGTCTGTTGCCGTGTGCATCTTATCTCTGAGGGGGATTTGGGGAGGCTGGAACTTGGTGTCAGCCTCGCGAGGGGGCGCTGGTAATCTGCCATTTTGACGGACTCTCTCAGCAAATGAGACGCCCAATTGGACTCTGTTCGGGGAGGATATTGCAAAGCTCCTGGGATAACTTGGGGTTCCATTCCTGTTCCTTGGGAATTTTGACAGATTTTCTCTAAGTTTGTAAGAACCAAAGTAGATCGTGTTGAGCCCTTCTTCAATACTGTGGGGGTTCCGATCATCAGAGAATCTAACAAATCCAAAGGGTTCGTCATTCCTATTTTTCTTTCTTGAAATGTAGATATCTTTCACCTTACCAAATGGTTCAAAGCCTTTCAGGAGGTTTGGGATGGACACCTTCACCGGAAAGTTTCAAAAGAAGAAGGTGGACAATTCGAGCCTTCGAATCTACTCTGGTTATTTTCCTGCCCTCTTGGCCGAGAATCCTGCTCTCGACGGTGCATCTTCCTTAGCTGCCCATATGTTATCTATCCTAGGTTGGGTTGAGGGTGAAAAGGGTAAGGGTTTTTTCTGCCTCATCGGAGTACGCTCGGGGTGGTGAATGTGGCTGTTCCTAGTCTCTACCCCACTCCTCCTGACCCACTCCACTCCCTTTCTCTCTCTAGCTCTCATCTCTCTCTGCAACATCAATGGCAGCCCCACCCAAGAGTTCAAGCTTGAGCGCGCGGTCTTAGACAAGGGAACCCTCTTTCCCCGCTATTGTTCATTATCGTTGTCGAGGGGCTAAGCATATTGATTAATAGAGCCTCTTCCTCAGGTCTCTACGATCCCGTCTCAGTAGGCCGACACAACAACCAAATTTCCCACCTTCAATATGCGGATGACACCATCCTGGTTGGCGAGGCGAATACAAAAAAACATTTGGGCGCTTAAGAACCTGCTTATTAATTTTGAACGCTTTTCTGGCCTCAAAATTAATTTTGCAAAATGTAGTCTTATCGGTCTGAATTTGGATTCCGAAATCCAAAACGATGTGGCATCCTACCTTGGATGTGGTGTAGGCTCTCTCCTGATGAAATTTTTAGGCATACAAGTTGGCTTAAACCATTAGAAGCATGATGCCTGGAAGGGTGTGATCCAGAAAACCAGTGTCAGAATCAAATCGTGGGAGGATCGTCATATTTCTCTAGGGGGGCATATAATTCTTATCAATGCGGTGCTAACCTCGTTGCCCTTATATTATCTATCCTTTTACCAACTACCAGAAAAAACCCTGAGCGAAATCATCAAATTGCAATGAAACTTTCTTTGGGGGGGAGGGGTGTGCTCTACAAAAATCCCATGGGTCACATGGAATGATGTTTGTAGAGAAAAAGTAGATGGGGGATTAGGAGTGAAAAATATTAATCATTTTAATAAATCTCTTCTTGGTAGGTGGGCTTGGAGGATTCGGGTTGAACCCAACTCACTTTGGGTGAGGATACTCGACTCCAAATACGACCTTAACTCGATAGTAGCTTCCGGGACAATGGCGAACAGGGTCTCAGCCTCAAACTGGTGGAAAAACATGGTGGAGCTGCTGTCCTCAAACACATCCAGCAGCTGGTTTGGAAGAAACATGATAAAAACAATACAATGGAGGGAGCACGTTATTCTGGTTCGACAGGTGGCTTGATGAAGCAAACCTTAAAGAGCTCTTTCCAAGGCTCTTCTCCATTTATCTTAACAAACACACACAGATAAGTGAGTGTGGTGAATGGGTGAATGGCATATGGAAATGGAATTTATCATGTAGGAGAAATCTGTTCTCTTGTTCTCTTGGGAGGAAAATCTAGTTGTCCATCTTAATCTCTTGTTAGGCACAATTAACTTGCATGAGCACATCGACGATTCATGGAAGTGGAGGCTGTCCAAAGACGGAACATACTCGGCAAAATCCGCATATGATGGCCAGGAGCCGCCCGCTCCGACTCAGGTTCTCCACGCTGCAGCGCGAGAAGCCCTTCACAAAATTTGGAATAGCCTAACTCCATCCAAATTTTCTGGGCTTGCTTGGAAGGTCATCAGGGAAAGATTGGCAACTCGGACTGAACTCAAGAAGCGACACATCCTTGCGGATGGAGACGACAACTCCTGCATTTTTTGCGGCCAGGAAGAGGAGACCATACATCACCTCTTCTTTGGCTGTGAATTCGCGGGTAAATTGTGGAATCTCACCTACTCGTGGCTCTCCGTCACTTCAGCAACTCAAAATAGACCGGCGGAACATCTTCTGCAATTTCGTGGTGGGATGCTATTAGGGGCTAAATGGAAGACTCCAATATTGGAATGTATGTGGTGTATGATCATCTGGTTCATTTGGAAGGCTCGTAATAGAAAAGCTTTTGCGAACGAGAAACCAAAGGCGGAAAAGGTCTTCGATGAGGTCCGCGTACAAGCCTGGAACATCCTCTCCCAGTGTAGGGGCCGTCCTAACTCGGCATCTTTCAACGATTGGTGCGCAAAGCCAAGCCTTGTGGACATGTAATCTCTTTCTTTTCGGTATAGAAGATTTGGTGGTCACTGAGTGCGAGATCATATTGTATGTAAAACACTTGAGGGTATTACTTCCTTGAGTACTGCTGTACTCAGATAATAAAACTACTTTTTCCTTTCATAAAAAAAAAAAAGTAACGCAACTTTACATCTTGAGTATTTGAAAGACATTTTTTTTGCTCGATTGTAATTATTTTTGATGGAATAACTTTTAGACCATGAATAAATCTGTCTTGTAAATGGTATAATTAAATTTTAGATTCCTAGCTAGCTAAAACTAAGTAGGTAGACAAACAGAACTAAGGTAGATCGAGCCGATGAATGCATAGACGGAGGGACGTTGGGCCTGGGGGTCACTGCCCCCGGCCCACCAATTCTTTAAATTATTTACTATATATATTGATTGCTTCTTTTCATGACTGAAATTTGAGTGGTCGCCAAAAAGCTGGTTACAAATATTTGTGACAGTTTTTATTTTTATCTGTTGCAGGTTTGCAAATGAAAAATGTCTCAAATTTAATTTAAGAAAAACTAATTCTGATCCGACCCGACCGATTTAGCCATTTAATTTGCGGTTGATTGGTATCGAATCAGCGGCTTCGAGGTATATTGTGTGGTATTTTGCACTTGAGTTAGTAAGTTCTTTTGATTATTTTGCAACATAAATTATATATTTATACGTATTGAAGAAACTGTGGTAAATTTTAGACGAAATATATTTCCGTTGCAAAAAAAATAAAAAATATAAAGTCGCAAATTTGAGACGAATTATATTTTCGCCGCAAATTTGAAACAAATTGAATTTTTCGTCGCAAAAAAAAAATAAAATAAAAAAAGGTCGCAAATATAAGTCGAATTAAGTTTCCGTCGCAAAATCCGTCTCAAAATTGAGATGAATTGAAAAACCGTTGCAAATTGCGATGAACTACAATCCCATCGCAAATTCTGTTGACTTCGATTATTTGACCAATCCCTCGTAATTTGCAAATTTTTGTCCGCCTAAAATAAACGTTGTTAATCTCCGCATTTATTATTGTGCGCCCTTTCCTAGGCCCTAGCAGCGTGAGCAGTTTTGTTCCTTGTCAAGTCCTCGAGGTCTGCCATTTTCCAAGAAAAAATGTATTTACGTCTCGTAACTTTTATCTTTATTGAAAAACGTCTCAAAAAAAAAAATTTACGTCCCAAAAAAAGATAAACAAATTAAATCACATCGACTTGTAATTTTTTTTAATCCACATGGTCATTATTTGTCTACGCTATACAAGTTGAGTTTGACCACGTTACAACTTCTGTCGGTTTTCCATAATTTTGATGGGCACTTACAAAATGGTGAGTGAGACGATACCGTTTTGGTGTATTCACAAAAAAAAAAAAAAATTGAAGTAAATTAAGCAATTTAAATTAAAATTTTATATTTTTTTGGGAACGTAAATATTTTTTTTCCCTCTATTTCCCAGCTGCATCCAACTTGCTCTCAACAAGCTTCTTCCCCTTCTCGGCCTCATCCTTTTCCTCTAGGATCTTGTCCATGAACTCGCGCGCGCATTTCATGGAGCTGGAGATTCACTCTCTCCTGGAAGTAATTTTCCCAACTAGCGTAAATAATAGCCGACCCTCAGATTGTCGTTTATATATGTTTTAGTTGAGAGCAAATTAAGTTCTCTTCATCCACGTACGGTCCAGGCTCGACCTGCATCCTCCGCTGTTCGGTGCACGTGGTCGGGGAGATATCATTAAGTCGACTAGGCGACTTGGAGCAAAGGAAGTGTCGAATTGGGCCGCGCGCTCCTGATAGTGGTATCCCTGTTAAACCTACATAGGCGAATAAATACGTACACTTAAAGATATGTGCGAGAAATAAAATTGACGAAAAATGACAATTTAGCCCCCACAATCCGGTCATTTGGATCCCGACAGAACTCAACCAATAATATTGCAAATGACAATTTAGCCCCCACAATCCGGTCAAATATAAAGTTATTTGTGTAATTAGAACATGGGAAAATGGATCTCTGGGAAAGGGATAGGTGGTATGGGATAATACCACTGAAAGATACAATGGTAGAAAATAGAAGTTAGGCCTACATCTTATAAGTACATTATTTCCCTAAAGATACAAGGCTTTATTAGTTCTGCTTTTAAAGATGTCAGGTTTCAGATTTGGAGGGGAAATTGAAAGAATTCCGTCTCCAGAAGCCGGTCTGCGCTCCGATCATGCCGCTTCGTCGAGTCGACAATCGTGATATAGGCCTCGCTCAACGTTTGGACGAACTCACAGTCCAGCTGACCACCGTCATCCAACTCCTTCACGCACCAGCAGGTCCGACCCATGCTGCCCCCGCCCATGTGGCCCTTGTTTCCTCCTCCGACGTCGTTGCTTCCCTCTTCGAGGAATTGGTGTGTGACGACGATGGGTATGATTGTCCTCCGGCATTTGATGACGTCGTTGCTCCCCTCTATGAGAAATTTGTGTGTTACGATGATGGGTATGATGGCCCTCCGGTATTTGATGAGTACAACGATGACAGTACTTAAGAAGATTTTGTGTGTAGTGACGAGGGCCCTTCTTTGATCATTCGGCAATCATGTTTCCCTCCTCGTCAACCGGATAGTCCTACTCTACGTCCTTCGATATTCCAGTCGTCTTGCATCGTGGGTGACAAGATATGTCGATTATTAAGTTATTCGAATACTTGCGAGCATGTTGTTGCTAAGGTTGCGGTCTATAATACGTGGTCATGCTTGCGACGTTCACCCGTTTTGGTATTATTTTACGAGCGGTTCGTCTTACAAGGTGTCTATTGGATGCGTCGCTTTCTTCGTGTAGTAGTTTTGTTAGTATCTAAAAGTACAAACTTGTAAAGAGGTTGAGAATTAATTCTTGTATATTAATTCTTGTATATTAATTCCTAATACTTTCCTCACTTGTGGATCGAATTATCACCTCTTACCCTTTGGGGAGAAGGCCCATCAACCGAACTCAAGCCGTTTACCTGGAGGCTCTAATACCATGAAAGAATTTCGTCCCATCTACAAGTTCGAACTTGTAGAGAGGTTGAAAATTAAATATTGTATATTAATTTCTAATTGAAATTAGTTATTTGATGATCAAACCATTAATTTGTAGAATAATTCAGCAAATTTCCAACCTCAACTAAAAAGCATTCGATTGTTGACATAATAAGAATATGAAAACAGAGAAGCCAAAAGTTACCGTTTATAGGCTGTGAGGTTCAACACTTGTTCTTTTGTACGGGCCGGAGTACCCCTTGACTCCTTTTCGATTATTGAGTTTTTGCCGTTCAAAAAAAAAAAAAAAAAACTAGGAAAGTAAATGAACCATAAAAAAAAGTCTCGCCACTCAGTCAGACATTTTATCAAACATATAGTACACGAAAGGTAAAAAGACTAGTCCGGAGGCAATCTATCAATGTATATTTACCTGTCAAAAAAAATCAATGTATATTTAAAATTTATATCTGCTCCAACCAATACAAATTGACTTCTTTCTTATTAGTTCTTATTAGGAATTAATATACATAAATTAATTCACCACTCAGTACATTTAATACTTTCGATGATACGAAATTCTTTCATTTAAGCCTTGTTCTATTACAATTTGAATTACAAATTAAATTGACTCACACAAACGTCAACGAGGCGATGGAAATACTAGGAAATGGTATATAACTCGGTCAAATTTTTATGAAGGTAAACATAAACTATTTGTAAGTAGTAATTAAATATATATACTAAGTTGATCAAGTCCATAAATCAATTTCTTAGATATTCTCAAAATAAAATGAGTAGAATTACGAAATCAACGGGGTGGCTTGCTAAGCCAGACAAGGATTTTTTAACTACTACACCAAGATGTTAATTTAAATCTGTTGTTGAAAGTTTCATACAAAATTTAAAATTTTGTTCATATTGCATATACAAGAGAGGTGACAATTTGAACCAAGTCAAAACATATATATACTCTTATAATTAATTCCCAGCGTGCAAATATTGCATTGAATTCACATCACAACTTTAGAGGAAAAAACATGTGGTTTTATTATTAAAAGTTTATTTTACGTACAAAGTCAGTGAATTAAGTGTTATATATGTATAGGGAGAAAAGTAATTAGTAATTAGATATAGTAAACTAATTTCGACAATGAGATATACACGGTAATATCTTGTCATGAATTAACAAATGCTACGCATGCAATTACTGGTTCAAAGACGTTCCCCTATAAATAAGCACATTTCATAATCTCATCACTTATAAACATCTGATCATATACTTAGTTCTACTAGTACTCAAAAATAGTACTTATTCATGTATAATATTATGGGTTCCAAGATTTTCAAATTTGCAGCTTTGATGCTGTTGTTGAGCCTCCTCCTCGTCTCCACGGCTAAGTCGCAAAAACTCAAAGTGGGGTTTTACGATAAAACATGCCCACAAGCAGAGGGAATCGTCAGGGAAGCTGTCAATAAATTCGTGTCCATAAATCCCGGGTTTGCCGCTGGCCTAATCAGGATGCATTTCCATGATTGCTTTGTTAGGGTACGTCCACTATTTATCACTAAAAAACATTAGTACTTTATATATAAACGATAATTTCCATGATCGAAAATTTAGTAGCTAACTAGTATGTGCATATAATGTATTCCAGGGCTGTGATGGTTCCCTGTTGCTGGATAGTGTGCCTGGACAACCCCCGGCTGAAAAAGACAACGTCGCCAATTTCCCAAGCCTCCGCGGTTTTGAGGTAATAGACGAGGCAAAAGCCAGGGTCGAAGAAGCCTGTCCAGGGACGGTGTCGTGTGCAGACATTCTAGCCTTTGCTGCTCGAGACAGTGCCCTCAAAGCTGGATACATCGGATACGAAGTCCCATCTGGAAGGAGAGACGGGCGCATTTCCCTGAGCTCAGACGTGCTGCAGGGGAATATTCCTCCCCCATCCTTTTCAGCTGATCAACTCAGGGACAACTTCAACAACAAGGGGCTGTCTCTGGACGAAATGGTGACGCTTTCAGGCTCTCATTCTATTGGGATTTCTCACTGTTCGGCCTTTTCCAGCAGGCTTTCGGGCTTCAATGCTACGTTTGATCAAGACCCTTCTCTTGATCCAGGATTTGCTGCGTCTTTGAAGGGGAGCTGCGGATCAGCTTCTGCCAACAACGATCCATTTGTGGTTAACGATGTTCAGACGCCGACTGTGCTAGACAACAAGTATTATGGTAACTTGATAGAACATAAGGGGGTTCTGACCTCGGATCAAACGTTGTTTGATAGCTCGTTGACGAAGAAATTGGTGGTGGAAAATGCTAAATACGGGGAGGTTTGGGCTAATAAGTTTGCCGCTGCTATGATCAAAATGGGAAACATCGATGTGCTTAGTGGAGAAGAAGGAGAGATCCGGTGCAAGTGCCGTTATGTCAACTGATCGGAGCTGGCTAGCTAGATGTATCGAGGTTTTGATTTATATATTTATGTAATTGCTTGCCGGCGTGTGTGAGAAGTTGAAGGATAATAATTTGGTTTTCAGTTTATGTGGTGATTGAGTGCAAACATTTGTCAAGTAATGTTTGCATAAAATAAAATAATGAATTAGTTGATATGATCTCAAGATTGATGTTTAAGTATTAATTTGCGTGTGAAAATCAACTTCTTTTATATTATCACGTCATTCTTTCAGAACGATGATATGAACTAGTCCAGACACTACTTAATAATTAACCGTGAGAAATATTAGAATTGAAGAAACCGCATATATATATAAATTAGAGAAAATATCATTTTTGCTCAGTTTACCTCTTTTCAAATTTGGTTAACCACATTTAAACATTATCAGTCACTCAGTTATTATTTTTTATCAATTTTGATGCTGCTGTTAGTAAATACGCCATTAACCAACGGAGAAAGTTTTGACATTTTTTTTAACATCAGTGTACAACACATTCACACATTCACACAGTAACATAAAAAAAAGATAATTTTTCAGGGCTGGACTTAGACTTGTAAAAAGAAATCCTTCCCATGATCCTATGAAATCAGAGGATTGAAATTTTCAAATCAGGTACCATTCGACCAACACACTGTACACATATCACAAAAATCATGCAGTTGTTGAATATGAGATTTAACAGGGATCACTGTAAACATGTTATTTCAGCCATCTGGTGTAGAGATGAACAACAACCCTCTTTACACATTTAAGGAAGCATGCACATTCTATTTTAGGGAAGCATAGTTATGTATTCTGTTTTTATAATTATGGTGTGTAGTTCCATGATTTATAATTATTGTTATTCACTGTGGTTGAAAATTATTAAAACTTGTTTTTGTACAAACTTTTTTTAACCATATTTCAATTATTGGTTTTCATATTGAATTTATATAATGATTAAGAATAGAAACTTATTTCAATTGAATTTATATAATGATTAAGAATAGAAACTTATTTCAAAAGTAGTTAATTATTAGAATTCATTTTCCCATTTATAATTATTCACATAATCATCTACTAACATTTGTGGTGAATATTAATTGTAAAGAACTCTCTAAAATTATCAATTCATATTAATTAAGAATATTTCAGAAAATTCTTTTTCTTCTCTCTTTAATATTCTAGATATTTTCTTGTCATCATTATTGCAAATTTTTTGTACATACTCAACATCACTATATTTTTGAATTCAGTAAAAATTGAGATTGGAGATTTAGGAATTAAAAAAGGGGAAATGGAGTAAAAAAAGAATGAGACTCAAAACCTTTTCTCCCGTTAGTCAATGACGGATTTACTGAACAGCAGCATTAATAGAAAATAATAATTGACCAATTTTGATAGTGATTAAATGTAGGTGACCAAATTTAAAAAAAAAGTGGTAAAGTTCAGTGACCAAAAATAATATTTTCCCTATAAATTATACTCCTTCTGTCCATTAAAATTTTGCTCATTTCATTTTATACATGTTTTTCAAAAAATCATATTTTAATTATAAAAAATATATTTGGGATAACGAGTAAAGAATATTATTGGTAGATACTCAATCTTGTTAATAAAATAGAAAAAATACTCAAAAGTTAACTATTTAAATATAATAAACGTATACTTTGTGGACCCAAAATTTGATCTGAGCAAAATTTTACAGGAAGGAGGAAGTATACATAAGATAATTTAAAGTGTCTACGACTCCTTGTGGTCGTCATCAAATGCATTCATATATATTTAAATAACTTTTTATCAGTACAAATATTATTGGAACAAAATGAATAATAATTCTTGTCCGCTTAATTAGTTTAATGGAGAAAAAAAGAAATGGTAAAGAAGATATTTAAAAGCAATTAAAAAATGATTTAGGAAAAACAAAAGGGAATGAATTAAAGAGATAGTCGAGAGATGGATCAGTTGATAAATCGGCACTTGTTCCTGATCTCACCGTTGGTGCCGGTGAGGACTTCAATGTTGCCCATACGCACCATGGCGGCGGCGAACTTCTTAGCCCACACATCACCGAACTGGGCATTGTCTGCCACCATTTTGGAGGTCAAGGGGCTGTTCTGCAGCACCTGATCGGTGGTCAATAGCCCCCGGTTGGCCTTCAAACCCACATAGTAGTTGTTGTCTAAAACATTAGGCGTGATGGAATCCTGATTGACAACGGGGTCCGCGGTGGAATTGGCAACGGGGCGAGGGCAGACCCTTCTCAAGAAAGATGCAAACTTAGGATCCATGGTGGGGTCCTGCGTCGGGTAGAGGCGGGCGCCAAAGGCACTGCAGTGGGAAATGCCGATGGAATGGGAGCCCGAAAGGGTCACCATTTCGTCCAGGGAGAGTCCCTTTCTTGCAAAATTGTCCCTGAGGTCGGTCACGTTGAAGAACGGAGGGGGCAGGTTCTGGAGGGGCTCACTTACATTAGAGACGCGCCCATCGCGGCGTCCAGATGGGACGTCGTAGGTTATCTGTCCCAGTTGGGCGGCGCTGTCACGAGCGGCAAAGGCCAGAATGTCGGCGCAAGAAACAGTTCTGGGGCAGCGACGCTCCAGCTCAGCTTTGGCAGCATCGATCACCTGGAAACCTCGTAGACCCTTGTTTGGGATGCTTTGCTTCTCCGAGTTGGGTACATCCAACAATATAGAACCGTCGCATCCCTGCAGTTATATATACAATGGATACAACAAAGATAAATAAATCGACAAACAAGAACAAAAATAACTTATATATATAATGACATGATTTCTGTCATTCTTTGTGTGTCACTAAAAACTTTTTACTAATTAAAGAAGCTATATATATTTGTAATGTATGTCATTAATAGTCAATTTTCTTGTAATGTATACATACCCTGACGAAGCAGTCGTGGAAGTGCAGCCTGATAAGGCCGGCACCAATTCCAGGGGTGTGGGAGACGTACTGGATGACGTACTTTTGGACTATGGCTTCGGCAAAGGGGCAAGAAAATTTGTAGAATCCCACTTTAAGAGGCGGATTAATGGGACTAATTGGTGGGGGGTTAGCAATAGCAGCAGAAGATGCCCAAACAAACAAACCCTGCAGGATTAATAATCCAATCATTTGGAAGTTAATTCCGTTGGCCATTATTTACTTAAGGTTACAGAGATGAAGAGAGGCTTGGAAGATGATTGATAAATGGAGGCATATTTATAGTTATAGGAGGGAGGGAGGATTATGAAGATATATATAATTAATTAAAGTCCTCCTGCAGGACGTGTGTAGATGTAAGCAAGTGTCAATATAAAATTAAAAACATATACAAGCTTGTGTGAGTTCATTGTATGTATTGTATCTCCTATAATCGTGCTATCCTCTTTTCTAACATAACACCTCGAAATTAATGGTCCTTTTTTTGCATTTCTGCATGTTTCTCTTTGCCAGCCGGCCCCGCCCCGCCCCTATTTAGCTATTCTGACCCTCCTTTAATTACTTGTATTTGACATTAACATATATAATCTATCTCGCTATTTGAGTTGATCATGGACATGGGTTTATTATATTCCATTGACCAAAATTTGAGATTATTAATTATGATCATATATACTCATTAACAAGTATCCAAAATTCGATTTTCGTCTTCCCTCCCCCTTGTACCTCGAAAATTAAACGTATATATTTCATAATTAGATTTATATTGTGATTAATATTCTAAAATTTTACCACATTAATTAAATTTGTAAATAGTAAAACTTTTATTTTCTTTACAACTGTTTGACTTGTTCGTATTTTTGCACACTTTTTACAACTATACGATCCCCACAAGCGTATGGGTTCGTTAGTAGTACGATAAGTATACCAAGTAAAATTTCGTTCCAAGGACCTAATTGAGTGCTAGTGAATCCCTAAAGTTACGAGTATGCATGCTATTGTAGTAACTACACGTGTTTGTTTGGATTTTCGGGAATATAAAGACAAGTACTTAACTAGATAAACTAAACACAAAGAAACGAACTAAAGCAAGAACACGATATCTAACTTCCTTTCGAAAGTGCAAGGTGAGAAGGTATTGCCTAGGGTATATCCATTTTATAGGTTGTGTGGTGAATTATGGGGCAAAAATACACAATTTAAACCTAATGTGTTGGGAAGAACTAAAGGCTATCACAAGTGTGTCGACCAATCCCTTGTGAGGCCTAGGTGAACACGTGCATTGACTAGCAATTATATCGTCTAATCAATACCATAGGATCATAGGATAGTGTCTCATAAACACGTTCAACACGGTTACTAATGTTTATGAGACGCCCTTTCACTAATCTAATAGACGACCTCTAATCGAATAGTGTCTAGCGTTGTCGATCTAAGCAACTAACCCCCGGTCGGTGTAGCCAATTACTATGTTAATTCTAATCGATTAATTCAAGCTCATACACACATTCCTAATCATGCAATCCAATACGGTCGTTGAAATCGACACAACTAAGAATGCTAGCTAATAGGGTGAATTAACCAATTGAATCATGCAAATTACCACACTAGAAGCATATACATCCAATTCCTAAGCTAATCATGCAATTGATCCATAATTCCACCACATAACCACCAAAACTTCAACACCCTAGGCAATTAATACTTAGCCCATGGTTCTAAGATAGAAATCCATGGCTAGGATGCAAGAAATCACAAATTCCATCACAATTAAGAAATCAAATGCAAGAAATAATAAAATTGGGGAATTGAAATGAGAATTAAAGAGATATCACCTTAAAACTTGAAATGTAGCTACAAACTTCAATTACTTACAAAGCCCAATGGAAATCTTCACTTGAATCCTCAAATTAAACTAGAATCTAAGCTAACTATGGAATGAAAATTGCAAAAATATGAAAACCCCTACAACTATGTGTGATTGTGTGTTAATTGCTCTCCAAGGTGTTGTGTCCTTTTCAAAAACGAACTTTGGACCTTATATACTCTTCCAAAAGTGCTAAACACGTGCCCTTAAGTCGAAACACGTTTTTAGACAAAAATAGGAGGTCACTCGGCCGGATTGCGTAGCTCGGCTGGATCGGGCACTTCCAAAAACGTGTTTTGCCTTTTTGTTCACTCAGCAACTCGGCCGAATGCTGTAGCTCGGCCGAGTCGGGTCGTAGAATGCCTTTCCCCTTTTTTTTCAGGAACTCGGCCGGATTGCGTAGCTCGGCCGGATCACCAATCATTCCAGATTCTGGAATGAAATTCCACTTGGCCGGATTGTACAGCTCGGCCGGATCACCCCGACTTCCAGATTCTGCATTCGACCTTCCATTCGGCCGAGTTGTGGGACTCGGCCGAGTTGTGCACCTTTCCCACTCGGTCGGATAGAGTAGCTCGGCCGGATTGTCCGTCATTCCAGATTCTGGATCAAAATTCCACTCGGCCGGATTGGAGAGCTCGGCCAAGTCGTGCCTTAAACATATCTTGAGCATTTTTCAGGCCACTCGGCCGGATGGTGTAACTCGGCCGGATTGCAAGATGTTCCAGATTCTGGACTCTTTTTCCACTCGGCCGAGTTGGGAGCTCGGCCGAGTTGCACTCCGAACTTGTTTCGTGCATAACTTTTGCTTCCGACCTCCAAACGACTTAATTCTTTTGGCCATTCCACTCCGTTTTTCGAGACGAACCCAATGGTCAGCTTCTCTTCTTGATCCAGTGAAGTATGGTATGTGTTTTGCTTCTAAAATCCATCGTTTTTCCTACAAAATCGACAAAACACTACCTTTCTCTTATTTTGATCAAAACAATGATAATCAACCAATAATTCAATGAAATAAACATCAAATGAGCTTCAAATATGCATCTAAATCGTGTAAATTCCACCAGAATCACTGTTCAAATATGAATTTATCTGGGTTTGTAGTAAGTAGTAACAACAACCATCCTTGTTTATATATCACAAAATCGGGAGCAATAGGACTTTTCAAATTATGTCTGAAAATAGATATTGATATAAATGTAAATAAATAGTAATGAGTGATTGAAAATGTCAAATTATATATACTTAACAAGTTGTATTTTTATAATTTTTTAGAATTATTAATATATATTAATTGAAATAGCTTAAGTAGTTAGAGAAACTAGAGGATAAAAAACTTTAAAAATTCCAAATACTTAAAAAATCGAATTACAAAAAAATAACTATCAAATTAAATAATACCCAAAATCTCTTATTTTCCTTGTTTCCATTGCCTTCTCTCTTTCTTATAAATGTTTTTACTTGTGGCTGAGGAACCATCACCATCAAAAAAATAAAATTCCATCCTTTAACTTTACCAAAATCAAATTGTGGTAATGTTAAAAGACGAAAAAATCTTTTTTCCCTAATAGAGTAGAAGATAACTCGTGTTCTTCCTGCTTGTATAATTTCAATTTAAAATTCTTTCTAGTGAACTGAATACGAAACACTACTAAAAATACAATAAAATTCAGATTGAGCAGAACACAAAGTCTTCTCAAATTGTATGATTGCATAACAAAATCGAACACTTTTAACTAATGTAATTTTCTCAATGGCAAAGTGAATGCCAGATATGCCCTGCTAAACAACTTTTACTTTCGAAACCCAAACAAAAAAAAAAAATCAAGTAATGACCTGATAGATAGATAGTACATACCAACATCTCTACAAAAAGGATAACCCGAATATACTACAATTTCACATTATGTGTATTCCCGCATAATAAAAATTAAAAGATGGAATGTCAAATGTAAAGGTGTATTCTCAACAAATCTTACTCACTATCCCACACCGCATGAATGAGTCAGGAAAACTTCAGCGCAAAACCTGCATCAGACCACAACAGAAAAAATTCTCAATATAATAACAAGATGATCTTGGTAGCCATCATTCAGAGAGACAAAACAAACATAAGAGAACCTTCATTAGCTACGTTTCAATATACTACTTACTCCCTT
Organism: Galeopsis tetrahit; assembly: GCA_963675135.1. Lineage (NCBI taxonomy): Eukaryota > Viridiplantae > Streptophyta > Magnoliopsida > Lamiales > Lamiaceae > Galeopsis > Galeopsis tetrahit. Next base: position 86,664,512 of record OY776121.1, read on the forward strand.
CATTCCTTTTTAATCGTCCCATTTTATCCAAAACGGTGTTCCCTTTTAATTGTCACATACTAATACCAATGTAAATTTATCATAATTCTTCCAACAATGCCCCTAATAAATAGTACTAGTATTAATCACATCTTGTAATTATAAATAAGGGTACAAGTGTCTTTTAAAACCTTAATAAATGAGAATATTGGTTTGTGTAAATGGATAAAATGGGACAAATAAAAAGGAACGGGGGGAGTATTAAATAAGATAGTAGCTTGAAAAGAGGACGAAGCTGTTGTCATTCTGGCCAATTCACTCCTCTCAACCAACTACATGCTGTATACCAATGTCACAACATTAGAAAATGTGATTACCATCAGTTTCCTCCCTTTTGCTTGAGAGTAATCTTATCCCCCAAGCTGAGAGCGATCCCCTGAGTCTTGCTCCTTATCCTAATATATCCGTTCAGCTTGCCATCTGACTGCTTCTCAACACTGACATTTACCAAAGCGTCCTCCCCAAATACACTCTTTGCATACAAATTAGAGGCCAAGAATCCACATTCACCATCTAGAGCAGAACTGAAGACAAAACATAAAAGCACAACATATTAATGTATAATGAGTCACCAATGGATTGCCATTATGCCATTATATGTGTACAAGAGCAAAATAACATTCACTAGTGAAGGTTGAATTGGCTAAATTGCATTCATATATCAATATTAGTGACCGAGCAATCAACTTTAAGAAAAAGACAGATAGTTTGTTAAAATTGTCATGTCAACCTAATTGATCGAACATGTTTAAAATAAAACCTATCTTAATGTTTTAAAGCTCATATATGTTTGAGAGCAGGCTCACTAATTATTATTATTTTTATAATTCGACTACAAGTGTGGATTTTGAAACTTTGCTTAATAAAACAAACTCTTTGAGCAGTATCAAATTCTGATTTGGCAAATATCCCACACTTTTTCTTCATAGAGAGAACTCTCATCAATGGAAAATGAAAATGAGGGAGCATAAATCACCCGATATCAATGCAGACGAAAAGGAACAAAGCAGCACCTCAAATAAATATTGTTCTTGTTCACATAAAATGATAAGTGCAGAATTCCATAAGCATCATAGAAACCTTTGCCAAAATTGCAGCAGCAGCACAGTAACTAAGAGATCACAAAAATGAATACAAAAATTGCTTACATTGGGGTTAGACACCTCATGTTGGTTGATTTGATAATATGATCAAGAAATTCTTTTTCATTTGTGATTGTGGTGTTTACAGCAACCTGCCAAATGAATGACAGAAGATTGGAAAAAGGGAAGAGTATCACAACGAAGCAAATCATGAATACACAATCTTATATAAGCAAGAAAGGCAAAGACATTATAAAACAGCTTTACCTGATAGATGAAGAAATTGAAAGCTAAGCAGAACAGCAGAATTTAGACAATAGATGCAGGTAATGCTAAATAACAGCAGAAAATAAACATTTATATATCAATTTGCCTGTGAATGAGACTCTAATTAGCTAGGTATAGCGCAATACAGTAAAGCTCCTTCAAATTTGTTCAGTGACAAGGACACAAATTTGATAGAAATATTTATCATTTATCACAGCCGTGCAGAATCATGTGAAAATTTGCCAGCCAACGTAGTACTACAGCATTAGTGAAAAAAGCTAGTGGCTAGACTAATTAAACTTATACACCAGAAAATCAGTAATAGTTCGTATAAACTTTCACCGTTCAAGCTATTGATTATACCAGGTTGCAGGGTATCACTAGAAAAAAAATGTAGATGGTGGAATATACCAGGTAAAACTAAGGGTATGTTTGTTTCGCGACTATCCCGGCCGAACTTAAGCCTTTGAAATCCTAAATCCCCGTCTGTTTCGAGACTCAAATGGAGATTATTTAAATCCTATAAAACCTGCTCTACAATATCACCTACCAACACTCTCCTATCTATTCTCCCAATACACAAACATCACCTACCTTTTTATTCTCCTAATACACTCACACCATCTACCTTTTTATTCTCCAAGTAAACTCACAATAATATAATAATACAACATCAATCAACTTTTTCACCATCCTACCCTATAAAATCCCAAAACAAACATACACCGATACACTTCAACTATTCAACAGGATTTTCAAATTCTAGGATTTCAAAGTCTGGGATCCACCCAGGACCATCCTCCACTATAATCCCAAAACAAACATACCCAAAGTAGAACAGGTGTTAGATTTCAAAATCCTAAAACAAACATATCCAAAGTAGAACAGGTGTTAGATTTCAAAATCCTAAAACAAACATACCCAAAGTAGAACAGGTGTTAGATTTCCAAATCCTAAAACAAACATACCCTACCCTACCCTACTTAAATCCCAAAACAAACACAAAACATACAAGTCATTAGTATTTTGAAATCCACTAGATTTTGAAATCCGGATTTCAAAATTCTCAAAATCCCAAAACAAACATACCCTAAAACAACTAGAGCTGGATAATGACAACACTAAAAGTGATACCTTGTTTTCCCATTCAAATTCTGCCCACATGGTCCTAAAAGCAGCATCACTACAAACAGCGGGAGATATGTAGTCCATGATATCAATATGGATATCGTTGAGGACAACAACAGTCCGCTCAAGCACATTTGACGTCTCATAGACAATATTTCCAAATATGACTCCAGTTTCAGTAGAGGACACCTTAATGTTTGCTTTTATTTGTTTGCTTGACTCAGGTGCTAAAGTATAATTCTGTGGACGCTCAACAAGTTTAAGATCACCCATTGTTGCCAACTCCAAACACAAATTCTGAAGGGTCTCCTTTGTTCTATTGATAATAGTAACATCCAGGACAATATCATAATGATGAACTGTCACGTAAGCTTCAGCATATACTGGATCACTAAATCCTGTGAGTTGAATGATACGGTTGAGCTTATTTGCATCATCCCCATCCTTAACAAATTCTCCAGTAGCACGTTTTAAGTCGTCTTGGACCTCATCTTCTAGCTCCAGCTGGCTCATACCCTGGAGGGCAGATAACAGTGGCAAACATAAACAGCTGATCATAATGTATCCACTAAATAAAATGAGCAATATAAATTTTACTCTGAGGAGGGTTTAGCAACTTTAATCAAAAGTTATGCATGTTCTTGGACAAAATTAAAGACCGCTGAAGGAACTCTGATACCCAAAAAACATGTAGCGATTCACAAATGGAAAATGCAGTTTATTTACCTTTCTGCTCTTCAAATGGTAGAAATCAATCAGGTCATCAGGTTGTGAATGAGCTGTCTGAGCTTTCGCCTTTATTTCTTCAATTTCACGCAGCTGTTTATCAGAAAGCATTTTAACAAAACTCTCGCGGCAAGACTTCAACCAGATCCTCCTCACATCATCCCCTGTATTACACAGCAATCTTATGCAAAGAATAATCCTGTCATAAGAATCATTATCTATTGGGTGGGGGAGAACTGAAGATTGTCCAAGCTGTAGTATAGAGACCATAATCAACAAAGCATTGCTTGATGCTTTGTTCACTTCAACCTTTGATGGTTGAACTTCCTCCAACCTCAGACAGAGCTTTGCGAGGGTGCAGGAAACAACTGCCCCAAGGAAAAAATCTCCAGTAAGGAGAAGAGATCTCAAATTCCCAGTAGTCAAAGATCCTTGTACTACAGCTGGAGCGGAGAAAGCAGTTTCAGAGGCAGCACTTTGAGTTGCATAAGTCCCATCAGCAAGGATAGCTGGTCTTCTAGATGAAATGGTGATTGAGGAAGCCTGCTGGGGTTTCTTTGAAGAATCAGCAGATTCCTCATCTTCAGAAACTGAAAAAAATGGTAAATCCCCAAGGCACTGCTTTATGGTTGAAATTGCACTCTCAACTTCAGAAAGAGATAAGGAATACTCTCCAATAATCCAAAGAGCACAAGAACAAACTCTTGCCGCTCGAATTTGGTAGAAAGTATCCAGAAGCCGAGTAACGATAGAAACTCTTAACCTAGGATTGGTTTCAATTATCTCTCTTACAAAAATGACAACATCCATTGCAGAGGCAACATTGTTGTCTCCCAAGAAATCCATCAACAAATGGACCACAGTGCTTGCAACTTCAGGGAATTTTATAGCACAAGAATGGATGGCTTGAATGAGCATTTGGCGATACTCACCGTTCTTCTCAAGCTCCCCATTTTGAGTTTTCATGACTTCCTTCTTCAAAGTAAGAACCACCTCATTGACATTGCGAGGAGTAATTAGTTCCAAAACAATGTCAATTGTTTTTCTTCGGATGTCAAGGTTTGGGCTTGACACTGCCCTTAGGACATCCATAATCATGTCAACCATAATATCATGGTGGGAAGTCTTGAGCTCATTAAGGCGATCAAGCACTATGAGCTTAACATTATAATCACTCTGTGAGAGAAGAAGCTGGCAATAAGTGTTGGCTGCAGCTCTAATAGCTGTTGGAGCAGAAGACAAAGAAACAAGGGTTCCAGCACACTCATAGACAACGGCAGCCGAAGGTGAATTCAATAAAGATATAATGATCTTAATATATTTTCCTTTTTCAGCCTTGTTTGTCCTGCAAACTTTTCTGATCAGCTCCAACACAACCATCTGCATAAGCTCCCCCCAGTCTGATACTCTGTCAACATTGGTCAAAAGGTAACTAATAGCACGATCCTGTGCACAATTAAAAAGCATCAGAAATGCATTCCTCTTAGCTGATGAGTCCTGCTCTGTCAAGAGAAACTTCTCAATCGTCTCTGGTGCATCAACCAAGAGCTGCTCACCATGCGGGAGCTTGTAAATTGACATTATAGCAAGAATTGCATTTCTCCTGACATATGGGTTTCTATGCTCCAAGTTCGAGATAATGGAGGGTATCAAAGGTTCGATGATCTCCACTTCATTAAGTCGGCAAAGGAATCTTAGAGTGACACCACGGATATATTCATTAGGGTGCTGAAGATTATTCCTGAGATTCTGGCAGATTAAGATCATTTCTGGTAAAACACGCCCCTTTCCATCAGTCTTATCAATTATTTCCAAATAGAGTAATAGCAGTTTTTGAACAGTGTGGTCCTCTGAGGGTAAAACATATCTCACTATAGTGATAAAGAGCTGAGGCAGTGTTTCACCATTTAGCAAAAGCATGATTGCATTTTTCATGGCATCAACCTTAGCTGAAACATCACTGCCTTCAAGTGCTTCCTTGATCTCATTCGCAAGGGCTGCTGAACCCTTGTCAAAATGTACGAGCAATGAACAGGTCTTCTCCATTTGCCACTAATTATCTGGTCAAAAACAATACGCTTTAACGAGAAATCATGCTAAACATAAACTTTGAAGTACAGGAAACCATCACATAGTTTTTTAGCCAAATGAAATGACTTATCCCTAGCCATAGACTAACAATGGAACAGGCCGTGGCATTTATATCTTATACGCGCATGACTATCTGTCTTATTATAAAATGTTCAAATTAATAACATTACACTTGGTATTATTATTTCTGTATGGTGATCAAATGTGAATACGTCTCCAAATTTACTGTTGATTGAAAATCTATAAATAAAATAGCAGACGAAGAAACAGTGAGGACAAACAAATCACTCGGAACAATTGCATCTAACAAACAGATGCCGTGTATCAGAAAATTATTAAACTAACAACTAAAACCTCACAGATGCAAATCCATGGCAATCCAAAAATGTACCAGCACACGCCCAACTTTTTAACAGTAAACTAAACCTTGATAATTGGAGAAATAAAATAAAAACAATTCATCAACCTCATTACATAGATCCATTAATGTTTGCCTACGCACCAACCCCAAACTCCACAATCCACAATTCAAAGAGACTCCACAATACAAAGAGACAAAAAATAAATCGACGAAGTATACAATTATGCATTCAATAAATGTTAGATGGGCTGAATAAATCACAAACAAATCTGAAAATTCAGATCTAGAGCGAACAAAATGAATAATTAGAAATTAAACATCAATTGAAGAAAGTGAAGGAAATCAGGTTACCCGATATTGGATTAGAGATCGGCGATGTGCGAGCGGGTTTTCTGTTGACTGAATTCGGTTTAGCCACGATTTCAAGAGAAGGCAGTAGATCGGAAATTAGTTTCTCACTTATCAGTACTCAGATCTGAGTTGGGTTTTTCCGTTTTTATTGTCTAATACTAGCGCTTTCTAATTTTTATTCGAAGTTATTTCTTCTTTAAATTTTGCCCCACTCTTGTTTGATTTGACCCATTTTGACCCTCAAAGTTTAACGGAGTAATAATATTCCGCTAAAAATTCATGTTAAATTTCTTTTAAAATAAAAAATATATTATTTTTTGAAGGTAATAAAAAATAAATTATTAGTATATCATATACGTTGATTTATAGATTTACTATCTATCTAAGTTATACAGAGTAAATATTTTTTTAAAGTTAGAAATTTGTTAACTAGCTTAAAAAAAATACTTTCATCCGTCAATTTTAATGTAGAACTGTTTATTAGTATTAAAATTATAAAATTAATTTTTCGAAAGGGCAGTATAATTATTTCTACTTTAGTGAAGTTAGTGTGATAGAATGTGTGTTGACATGTTATTTTTATAGAGGATCTTGGATGAGACCGTCTCACAGGAGGAGATCCGTGAAACTGAGTTTATAAATAAAAAGTGATAATGTTTGAGCAAAAAGTGATAGTGTTTAAGTAAAAAGTGATAGTCGTTTTTGTTAAAAACATTATCACTTTTTACTTAAACATTATCACTTTTTCTACAAACTAAAATCTGGAAAAAAATATGGGTTATCCTACCCAAAATTTTGAAATATAGGTTAAAAATGATCCGTCTCACAAAAGTCTTACACAAGTTTTTGCCTTTTATAGATGTTTGGGTGGTTGTTAAATGGATTATTTTACTTTATTTTTAACCTAGTATAATACAGAGGGTATGATTCATTTCATTTAAGTCCACACCCCTATATATTTATTAATTTCTAACACATATAATTAGTTTTTCATAGATTTCATTACATGTCAAATTTGTAAGCAAATTTGTAATACATCCAAAATGTGTGTATATCGGGTCATGGGAAGAAAATATAATCGTATACCATAGTTAGTATAAATATAATTAAAAGGATGGCTATTTCAAAAATCTGGTCGAAAGTAGAAAATTAAATTAATTAAAACACATAAAATAAATAAACAATAGTACTGTTAAATTCGATCGATACTTAATTCTCGATGATTATGCAATATTAATCGCATGCATTAATTTCCATATGAGTGTCATGGTAAGAAAATATGATCTTATAACTTGATCTTGATGATCCATCCGTTCCCTTAATTAACTTGATGATCCATCTGTTCTTCCTTGATTTTCTGCCCTTGTTCGATGTTCTTTGATCTTGATGATCCATCTGTTATTCCTTGATTTCCTGCCCTTGATTCGAATTCGAAGGTATTAATTTCCATGATCGGGTCATGGTAAAAAAAAATATGATCTTATACAACTCGATCCTGATGATCCATATCCATCGATATGTTCTTCCTTAATTTCCTACGTACCCTTGATTCGAGTCCGAAGGTGCAACTGGAAGTACATAGTTATTGTAAAGAAAATTATAATCAAGATCAGACACATTACTTGATGATCCGAGGACATGATTGTTGTATGGTGGCAGTGGCACCGACGACATTGACCTACTATCTAGGCAGTTGATCATTGAACTATTGATATTGTTCATCATCAAAGAGGCATCAACGAAAGAGGGCAATGAATTGAAGCTGGTAGAGAATGAATACGGATAAATGGTGGGAGGTCCAAATGTAGTAGTGGCCAAATTAGGTTTATAAAAATCTGTGTAATTCAGGAATGGCTTTCTTTTCTGTGAATAGAGCGGCAATTGTTTTTGAACTCGATTGTCAGTTGGTGGCATCGACATGGGAATTGACATTGTTGATGAGTTGGAAAATGTGGGATTAATGAGAGGTGTTGTACCGTTATTTGCAGAAATATTATTAGTATTAGTTCTTGAACTAGGCACTGGATGATTGTGGTTTCCTTCATACGTTGTGACCACATACTTTATGTCTTCAGCAGCTCGTTCCACGTGCTTTCTCACTCCACAGTCTGTAGTTGTGCACTTATAATAGCTCCTGAAACAATAAACTACCATAATCATCAATAATAAGCTTATTTTGTGCAAAAGTAAGACTTCTCAAAATAAAATTCTAAATTAATTAGTAATACTCTTTTTATTTAGTGAAAAACAATTGGCAATAACAAACCTAGGAGTATGTTTTATTAAACTAATTAATATCATTAAAATACAATTTGTAGAGTGGACATGGCATATGCATAATAATTCACTTCATTTCTAATATTTCAAACTACAGGCATATATATTTTAATATTGTTAATTACCAAATAATCATTCAATAGTCTGTCGTCGAGTCCAACTAGCTAGTGCCCCATCTGGCCTATAAATTATCGCATGTGTACACGTAGAAATAAATTATTTTATCAAAATAATAAAAATTAAGGGTGCATGATTAAAAATTCTTCAATGAGAATAACATGTATATATAGTCGTGAATTAAAGATGATTATAATTCACATTTATCATACTCTGTACATGTTAATTACACTCAAAATAAGTTAACAATTACCTAGTTTTTATGGCTTAATTGCAAAATAAATCACTACATTAATCTATATTGCTGAAAGTTGTGTTCAAAGATTAGGAAATAAGGTGAAAAAATTAGAAAAATTGGACTTGTTTGAAAGCAAAATATGCACCTAAGAATTCATGAAGTCAAGAGGCGTGTCAAAAAAGGAGTGATATGAAAGAAAAAAAATCAAGTCAATTGAAATTCAGAAGACAAAGATACACAACAAACGAGATGAAGATTGGAAAAACAGAACAACTCGACCAAGTCAAAAAATAATTAGGGAATAGACTTGCGACTATCATAAGCTTTCTATGTGAGTTGACTCGGCCGTATTAATCCGTATTTTGTCCTATTTTCCTCTTCATCTCGTAAAAAAGGACAACTCCCATTAATCTATATTTTGAAGTATGTTTAGCATAGACGAGAGTTACATAAACATGATTAATTTTTTGGGTGAGTTGTTGGTATACAAATGCGTTTATTATACTTTTAATTTATCGAGAGAGAGTTAATCGTATTAGAACGATCATTAATAGACATTAATTACTTGAATGGTTATTTGAGTAGTTGGTAAGGACTAGGAATGAGTCTTATTACTGGGTTTGTGAACACCTTAGATGTAAAGTTATAATACTTAAAGGGAAACGATTATCATCTTAACATATTGATGCCCCTAGCAAATTCAAGTTGAAGCATAAACACAGGATAAACAATTTAACTTGATTTCACTAGGTAGAGAACACATGAAGCATTCAATCACCCCAACACTTCTTCAAATATAATTCGTAGTTGTTATTTGCTTTTAATTGCAATTTCCTTATTTTATTGATTTCATAGTTAATTTACTTTCTAGCTTGTGGTATTTGCTCTTTATTGTGATTTTCTTGATTTATTGATTTAGTAGTTAATTTACGTGTTAGATTTTAAATGTGTTTGATTAAATTTATTGTTTTTCAATTGTTACCTTAGTTGTAGTTTAAAACAACTCCCAAAATCATAGCTACATTAGATATGATGACGTACAACTCTAGGGATCTATTGCACTAGTTCATCTCTTGTGGTTCAATTACTACTTAGTCGAAATACTTCTATGTATACTAATACGATTTCTTATGCTTGAGGGAAGTAGATAGTAAAATCATATTTTTTCATTCAAGTCACTGCCTGTGTGTGACATGTTTACCAACATGACACCCCCTAATTACAGCTAGTCTTGGGTGAGACTGTCTCATGGAATCTCATGGAATGAGATCCGTGAAACGGGTCACTCTTGATCCTCTTGTAAAAAGTGTCAATGTTTGAGTAAAAAATGATAATGTATAAGTAAAAAGTAATAAGTCACTTTTGTTAAAAATATTCTCACTTTTTTTACAAACATATCTGAAGAGAAAAAAAAGGGTTATCCTACCCAAAAATTTAGAATTTGGATCAAAAGGGGTCCATCACACGAAAATGATCTGTCAGACGGTCTCACGCAAGTTTTTATCCCCTAATCAAATGACATTGTTTTCGAAATCATGTGGTGCCACGTCGGCAAGCCATGGCATCACACACAGACAAAATGAGAGCAGCATAAAATACAAATTACAACAACATTTATAGTTCTAGATTATATTACAATGTAATGAAACATGATGATTTCCTTGATTATCCCGTGGTGATGATGATTTGTGTGAAAATTGCATGAATTTAGTGCACATTTGAAGCTTACATTGCTTGTAATTTCATATTATATTGATCAATTATGAATAAATTATCTTAATTGTGAGAAAGGTGTGTTGTTGATGTTTGTAGGAAAAGCTATGATTTCGGGAGAAAAACACGTGTCTATATCTCACTAAAATAAAAAAAGGATTGCACCATTGGATTCTTCTCGAAAAATAGAGTGACATGAAAAAAATAATTGAGTCAATCGAAGATCGGAAGCTCAAGATATGAAAAGACAAAGAAAAAAGGTCAAAACAAGGGAGCCGACCCGACCAGGCCACCCCACCCGGCCGCATCCAAAAAAATATATTGCTGTGTAATTTGGTCGGGCTAGTCGACCCGGCCCGGGCGACTCGGCCCGGCCACACCCAAAAACTCCTCTCTTCACGTATTTTGGCCGGGTGACCCGACCCAGCTGGGTAGACCCCAAATTTAGGGGGTTTTACCTAATTTTGTCAAATTCGAGGGGCCAACTTGCAAAATTCGACCTAGGACTTGTTGTAACCTATAAAAGGGATCTGTATTCATATTTTAAGGGTTTCAATCCCCTTTTTGAAGAGAGAAACACATAGTTTCACATAGTGAGTAGTGTTCTTGAGAATTTTCAATTTAAATTCATAGTTTAGCATAGATTATAGTTTTAATTTACATTTCAAGCAAGAATTACCATTGGGCTTTATAAGTACTTAAATTTAATTTGTAACTAAATTCCACAATAAAAAAAATGGAACATTGGTTGTTTTTTCCCAAACAAAGGATCTTTAAGGCACGATACTTACAAAGCGGCATCCAAAATGTTGTTTGTCCCCAAACAAAGGATCTTTAAGGTACAATACTTTAAACATGTGAACGCCATGAACGCTAAAATAGGTGGCAACCCATCCTTTGTATGGCGTTCACAATGTTTGAGTCGAGATGTCCTACAACGAGGGTTATTACACGCATGGGTTCATGACTTGTACAGTGGAAGAATCCAATCACGAAAGGCAGCAATCGATAACGTCACCAAACTGATGATTGGTAGGGATAAATAATGGAATGAGAGAGATTTACAATTAGCATTCCCACAATAAGAGGTTGAAGCGATGTTACGAACACCACTTGGGGATGCATCTTGTGAGGATACACAGTTCTGGAGATGGGATGCATATGGTAAATACTCAGTTAAATCTGAATATAAATAAATCATGAATAACCAACATATCAAGGAAGGCAAGGCAACGTTTTCAAACAACGAGAACGACTATCAATGGTGGCGCAATATTTGGCATTTGCAGGTACCACCAATGATTAAAATCTTTCTTTGGAAGTTATGTTGGAATAGTGTGGCTACGGAATACAATCTTTACTCCCATCACAATTTCTATTGGGTCAGTCCATACAGAGCGCAAAGCTCTAGCTTTAAACAGGACCCCCGCAAGTGGGCGGTGAAATTGGTCCCCCGGAATTAATCGTTCCTTAGACACGATACCCGAGACTTCAAAAAACAGATGAAGATGAACTTAAACTAGAGGAAGTTGCAATCATTGCATGGGGAATATGGAAAGATAGTGTGCGATCACACATGGGGAAATGAAACGAACAAGGAACGAATGACGTGATGTAGGGGAAAGATCATTAACCTTTTAGCAGAATACCACATGTTGGGATATGAATATATATGTTAGGATATTCACCCACCACCAAGGGTATTGATGTAATTATGATATAATAGTTTTGATGGTCAAAAAACTTAATTAGTTTATTTAGTAATTAGTCATTTGATAGGATAAGCTGAGGTTGTATAGAGTCGCTTATAGTTTCTTAGTCTAGTCATAGTGAGATCAGAAGTATGTATATCAGCTGAGATCACATCTTGGACTTACACGCGTTTGCTCAAAATTTGAAGAGTAGAAGACTAGCAGCAGACTAAGAAGACCTTGAAGATTGAAAGAAAACCCTATTGAAGAAATCAGATGAAAAGGCTCTTGTATGCCTTATGAGCTGATATGAATTTCTAAGAGAATGTCTATTGATCGAGCTCTCATGACTTAGAAAGAAGACAAGATCAGATGAGTTGGACTCCGCTGATATCAAAAGCAGATCAGAAGACTACTTAATGTCAGATAGGCTAAGTACCAGACCAGATTAGAAGAATACTAAGATCACAAGGGTACAAGACCAGCCGACTGGAAATCTACATGAAAGACTAAGTGTTAATCTCAAGCCATTGACTTTTAATATCCAAATAAGACAAGTTCCAGATTTGGTGGAATCAGTATCAATCAAACGAAATCAAGAGATTACGCCGCAATCAACAGCTGGTCTCTCCAACGGCTAGTTAATTGAAGATTAGTCCTATAAATACAAGATCAATTCAAGTGTGAAGACACGGGAGATTACCAAGAAATATCAAATATACGAAGAACACACACAATTGACTAGAAGCAAGCACATTCAAAGCACAAGTTCTTCAAGCCAGTTTACTCAGAATCTTCCCACCAACAAGAAACTGAACTAAGCTATCCATTAGATATATCATTTGGTTTAGGTATAGTGATTAAGCAATTTGTTGCTTGAATCATTAGTTGGAGATAGATTAAACAACTCAAACTCAAACACTCTAACCAGTACAAGGTCTAAGTTATTAAACTTGTAAAGAGTACAAGTGCTCTCAAACACTTGTGGAGACCGTAGCAATTTGGTGATTGCTCAGAGCTCAAAGTCTTCCTCTTGGGACTCAAAAGACAAGCCCTTTGATTTGGTGATTAAAGGATTAATATCACGAGTGGATCGTGAGAGTGGACGTAGGATCTGATATCCGAACTACTATAACTCCTATAACTCCTGGTGTTCTTTACTCTTATGTTATTTACATTCATCATTTTTACATTATTATTATATTCATTGCATATTGCTATTTTACAAGTGATTTTAAAAGAAGACCAATTCGAGAACCGTTTAAAACCAGTAGACATCAAGTCAGTTGAGTAAGTTTTAATTTGGTTAAGGTTTTTCATAAATACGAACGAGTATAAACTAAGGGCCTACTACTATTCCGCAAACTACACTAAGAAGAGTACCTAGTAAGTTGGATCAGCACGCTAAGTACATCAGCTGAGTAACATACACTCTTTTTAGAAAAAGTTTTAAAGTCTATTCACCCCTTCCCTCTAGACTTTAAATCATTCACTACTCGTTCAGGGACCAACACCACACAACAAGGAAAACAATGTGGATGGAAAGGATCACCTCAAGGCCACACAGACACATAACCGAACAATGTGATAAACATCAAAATATTATCGAGATGGACGGGGTTTAAGTCTAGATTTACAACTAGGACTGTTATTCGAGCCGAGGCGAGTATTTGAAGTTCGAGCTCGGCTCGATAACATTGACGAGTTAGGAAATGAGCTCGACTCGACTCATTAAAGGGTCTAACGAGCTTCACGAGCCTATCGAGCCGAGCCGAGCCAAGCCTAATGTAATTAAAAGAAAAAAATTAGATATCGAGCCTAACAAGTCGAGCTCGAGCCGGCTCATTAGTAAATCGAATATTGAGCTCGAGCTCGACTCATTTAACAAACGAGCCGAGCCGAACTCGAGCCTTATCGAGCCGAGCCAAGCTCACGAGGGGCTCGGTTCGTGTAACAACTCTTTTTACGACATGGATGGATCGATCTTGGCCGGATAAAAAAGGCTCAAAAATTGGGCGACAACGTTCCTCGTTAGCGACAGAACTGAGTGGGACTACTAATGGCAAAGGAAAGAGGGCTACGAAAGGTTGTCATCATGACAGATTTAATGAAGGCAATCAACTTGTTAGGAAGCAATCTGGAGTCATGGGGACTAGAAAGGATGATCGTCGAACGAGTAAACAATCTATGTAATGATTTTGTGGTCTGCAAATTCAAACACGTTCCTCGATCAACGAACCTGTTGGTGCATAAACTTGCGCAACAAGCGGCTCACTCCCCAACTTCTCACGATTGAGGTGGTATAGGAGCTAAGATGTGATCGAACAAGTGTTTCGGTTCCGTGTTCAATCTAGTTTTCGATTAAAAAAATGAAATCTGCACACTCATACATATATGTATATATATATATATATATATATAAGTGTGTGTACGACAAAATTTTGTGAACCAAAGTTCAGGTTAATTTTTTTGTATCATTTTTTTCTTACGAAGTGTCCCCGTTTACAAATCAAATATTTTTCTTAAAATATTGATCATTTATATGCACAACAGTGACATTTTATATAAATAATAGCCACACTCGAAAAAGAGATGGAGTTATTTGAATTTATACTAAATACATATAAATAAATTTTTACCTACCATATTACAACGAAGTCAAAATTGTGGCTCAATTCATTACAAAATATACTCGAAATGGCAAGGAAATTCGCGATGGCGGAATTTTCCTCTCGCCAAAATGCTCCTCGCTATTATTTTAACGAGGGAATTCCAATATCCCTCGCCATTTCGCGAGTGCAATATTGCCTTGCGCGCCAATTAGCGAGGGTCGTGGTCACTAGGGAAATGGTGAGGTTTCGATCCCTCGCGATTTATTAATTCGAAAAAAATCAAATCATGGGATTCGAACCAAGGATGCCTCCCGCTGTGCCATTAAAATTAAATCCTCCCGCTGTGCCATTAAAATTAAATCCTCACACCTAGGCGCATCCTCACACCTGGCGCGGCTAGGAATCAAACTCGAGACCTCTTGATCCTGATGCTTTGTGCACCCAAACTCGATCCTGACCTCTTGATCCTAATGCTCCTAATGCTTTGTGCACCCAAACTCGATCCTGACCTCGATCCTGACCTCTTGATCCTGATGCTTTGTGCACCCAAACTCGACTCGATCCTGACCTCTTGATCCTGATGCTTTGTGCACCCAAACTCGATCCTGATGCTTTGTGCACCCAAACTCGATCCTGATTGATCCTGATGCTTTGTGCACCCAAACTCGACTCGATCCTGACCTCTTGATCCTGATGCTTTGTGCACCCAAACTCGATCCTGATGCTTTGTGCACCCAAACTCGATCCTGATGCTTTGTGCACCCTTTGTTTGCCGTTTGTTAATTGATGGAAAGTTAAATACCCATCCCTTTTTTCCCCTCCGCGTGACTCGAATCCAGGACCTAAGGCCTAGATAGTGGTGCTCTAACCACTTGAGCTATCCCACTTTGTCGATGAAGTTTTATTAATGATAATTAGTAAGTTAATGATTGGATGACGTGTAATTATTATTTTAAATTAAAATATTCTAAATGTATCACAACTTTACTCAAAGATCATATTTGATGGCTTAGATTTAATTTAGATTCACTCCATCTCAGCTTTATAATTTATTTGATAACTTAAATTAAGGATAAATTATGCTTTAAAATCTAAAAAAATACTAGATATCATTCTAAACTATTCTAATCAATCTTTACTATCAAACATAACCTAATTATATTAATTTAACTATACAATTAGTACAATATATATATTCTCAATTTCTCATGCATAACCTAATTATATTAATTTAACTATACAATTAGTACAATATATATATATTCTCAATTTCTCATGCATGTATGTTTGTGAAACATATAGTATTAAGTGTAGCATGTGGTACCTTGGGTTTGGATTTCCTTTAACAACCTTTTGGCCGTACTTTCTCCATCGAAATCCATCTTCAAGAATGTCAATTTTAGTCTCTACCTGAAAAGAAAATTTTGGTTCTCGTCCAGACCTTCCAGTAGCAGCACTAGTTTCATGACCACCTCCTAAATACTTCCTAAAATTATCCATATTTAGTAACTTTTAAAAGTTGTGAATTGAAACCAAATTTACGTACGTACCTTCTTTTAGGGTCATGATCATGATCAGCTTCATTGCTCTGTGGGCTTAGCTGATATTCATTATGATCAAGTTGTTGTGGTGGAGGATCAGGAATTAGGCCAATGGCTTCGTTTTCGAGTTTGACGTGATCATTATTATCCGGCACCTTCCTGACGGGTGGGTGATTGTGATGACCTATATACATGATTTGAGAAATTTCGCCTTCCTCAGAGCCCTCCACCTTTTTGGTGGCCTCACAATTAGAGTTACTACACTTGTAGTAACTTCTTGGAAACTCACTTCCTTTAACCTGTTTCTGCCCATACTTTTTCCACGAGTATCCATCTTCCAAACACTTTTGCTCATCGTCTCTATTACTCATTTTACAATTAGGCTCCGCCTGCGCCCGCAACCATTCAGCCTCCCACATGTTCTTGTGTTCTTCGGTTTTTACAATTCGCTGTTGCTCAAATTCCTGCTCAACTTAATAAATTTTTGTCAATTCAAACTAATTAATTGTATATATACACACTTCTTTGTTTCAACTACAAATTCAAACTTAACTTCTTTTACAAATTAATAAGCCCCATCTTTTAAAATAGAACAAATATGCTCTCGGATGGAAATGGGTCGGATCGGGCTAGGCTTTATAAAAAGTCTGGGCTTGATATTAATTTTTTTTAGCTCAAGTCTAACTCATGGTCTATCATAGAAGAGTTTTAAAAATTCTTTTAATTTTTGTTTTAGTTGGTGCATTTCAAAATAAATTTCTATAACATTATTAAATCATGAAAATTAACTCCTTAGATCTCAAAAGCGAAAAATGCAAAATTAACATTATTGTGTAAGATAAAGTTGGGGTAATAAAGACATTTCAACTTTATAAATAGTACTCCCCTATCCAATTTCATTATTCCAACTTTCCTTTTTTTTATTGTCCAATTTTAATTTCATTATTCCCACTTCACTTTTTTTTTATTGTCCAATTTTAATTTCATTATTCTCACTTTCCTTTTTTTTATTGTCCAATTTTATTATGCTCATTCCTTTTTTGGAAATAATACTATTCACACTACTTTATCTCCACCCTCCAACCATCACTTATTTACTCAAATTGTCACTAACTTTATTCATAAACAATCATTTTACCTATAAATGGACATCACTACATCCCATCATAACACTAATCAATATTCATTAAAACCTGTGTCCAGAGAAATGGGCATAATAAAATTGGACGGAGGGAGTAATAAAGTTATTTTTTAGTGTAATAAAATAATAGTATTTGTTGTAATATTGTGATATTTTAAGGAAATTGTTTAAAAGTGTTTTTGCTATTTTAGGTAAGTGTCTTCAAGTATGGGACACCCAAAATGATAAAATGGGTCTTCAAGTATGGGACGGAGGGAGTATTTTGCAAAAATGGTCCCAAATAAATTTAAAAAAAAAAAAAAAAAGAGGTTAACATTTAAAAAAACAAAAAAAAAAATTCAAATTAATATTTTAAGTAAAATCTGTCTAGTTGAAGAATTAGAATAAAATTTTATTTTTCTTTTTTTATAAAATCATATAAATTTTTCAAAAATATCTGTTTAGTTTATAAAACTACAATTTTGAAGAATTCATATTAATAATTACAAATTTCATCAATTTTTTAACCTAAGTCACACGCCAAATTGGGAAATCAATCTCCCAAAAATTCATCTCATATATTATTAAACCCTACACATACATTTGATTGAAATAGTGCATTTGGAGATTTTATTTTAGAAGGTAAAATCTCATGGTACCTTTTTTGTCAACAAATATGGAGCATTTGATTGAAACTAGTCGTTTGGAGATTTTGTTTTAGAAGGTAAAATCTCATTGGATTTTTTTGTTCAAAAAATGTACTATTTTTATACGCACAAATCTCTTAGGACCAAATCTGCATTTTCCACTTTCACGGGGACCATATTTGCATTTTACCCAATCTTAAAATGAAAAAATAAGAGCAATAATGAAAAAATAAGAGCAATAACAAATTAAACAAATAGTCCATAAAATTATACTCAAACACATGCTCGACTTAAAATCTTGTGGGACCTTTTTGTCAAAAAAAAAAAAACATTTTCGTGAGCACGAATTTTCTTTGTACCGATCTTAAAATCAAGAAATAAAAGCAATAATAAATTAAACAAATAGTCCATAAAATTATACTCAAATACACGTTGGACTTAAAAGATTTAAATATACCTTCTAAACCAAATTTCTCTCATTTAATTAAATATGTGGTTGGGGGAATTTGTTCTTTTTTTTTTTAAATGGAGAAATTTCAACTTTTTCTCAATGAAATTAATTAAATAAAACTCACTTTGAAGTTTTTCTTTTTTTTTTTAAATGGAGAAATTTCAACTTTTTCTCAATGAAATTAATTAAATAAAACTCACTTCGAAAATGGGTTCCATTGCAATGTCATTGCTTACACCATTTGTAAGGTTGAAGTTCTGATGATGATTAGATAAAGTAGAGCAGCAGCCCGTGGTTGGCGACGGTAGAGCCTATAGCAATAAAATAGAGATTATTAATTAATTAATAATATATATAAAATATGACAATTAATTAATTATATATAGTCCATCACCTGAATATTTGGCAACATGATTACAGAATCGTCAATGTCGAACAACCCAGAAGGACTGATCCCCGGAGACACAGCAAATTTATCATCTGTGATTTGGAGGCGGGAAACATTCATGAAATCAGCTCTTCTATCGGCAATGCTAATCCCCTTAACCGGATCATTAATAATATTCTCTACAACAATATTATTATAATTATTGAGTTGTTGATTGTTTTTGTTGAAAAATGGGACTTCTCCATTTGTATCCATCTTTTGATCAATTGAATTTGATCTCAAGACAGGGAAAATGGACCTCTAACTAACACAGTATCAATCAATAGAATGGAAACCCTAATGAGGGGGTTTTAAAGATTTGGATTGATACTGTTAAAACTAAAATGTTTAACTAGCTAGTGATTTATTTGATCAATGAATAAATCCGGCCTGATGGGTAAATATATATACCACTTTATTTCCACCATTTGCGCATTTTACAATATATTTCCTTTCGATTCGTGATACACATATATGTGGTGGGGAAAATGTTGCGTTTTTCTAAATATTAATAAAACTAAAGTTTCACCACAAATAATGAGGAGTTTGTTTTAGTGATAGATTTGCTTGGTTTATGAACAACTTTATCTTCTAGAAGCTGATAAAATTAATTACTGGAAAAACGCATATATAGGTGTAACTACTATCTAATCTAATTATTAATGAGTGACGTACTTTCCGGTGCACCGAGTGTAAATATATTTTTTTCACGTCATATTTTATTTGTTAAGTAGCTAGAAAGAGGTAGGTTTGATTCGGGATTTGAAATTTTGAATTATTTATTTATTTTAATTTAATCAGCCTATAAAATTTTCGATTAAATAATAATGATTCAGAGAAATTTATAAATAGAGAAAAAAAAAGTATATATCCATATGGACACAAAAAATAGTGTACACCAGTGGACAGTATATCATTCTCAATCAACCATACATAAACACATTCTACTAACATAATGTTAAATTATATCTACTTAAATTTTAAAACAAACACATTACATACACGTCATTAGTATTTTGAAATTCAATAAATTTTAAAATTCGAATTCTAAAATTCTTAAATCTCAAAATAAACATAATTAAGTATAGAGCTAAAATTAATTTGCAGATCTTTCACATGTCAAATCAGATCAAATTGATCTTCCACAAGTCCGTGTTACTATAAAAATAAGTATATGTTCCTATAAGAACAAAGAATATTGTACTCCCTCCGTCCCATAGGAATTTGCACACTTAGGTGGGCACACAATTTAAGAAATGAGTAAGAAAAAGTGTAATGAGTGATGTTTTGAGGGGTAGTTTTGTAAAGTTTTATAAATAAAGTAAAGTAAAAAGTAGATTGAGTGTGAAAAAGTAATGGCATATGGGTAAATAAGAGTATATTTTGAGGGTGTGGGTTATGAAGATATTTTCTTTTATGGAGTGTGCAAATTGGTGTGGGACATTTATTTATGAAGATATTACTTTAATTAATTAAAAAATTTACCCCTCTTAAATGTTCTTCGAATCTGTTTTTTCATGTTTGTTAGTAATGACATTTTATTACACATTGTCTCAGTAATATTTTTGTGTTCATATAGTAGTAACACACACCCCTGAAATCAAGTTTTTCCAATTGCCTATGCACAATTTTTTTTTGAAATATTTGTTTAATTTACTTTTCCTTATAGTAATGCGGAGTATATACTTGTCTAGTAACTTAGATACGTGATTTTTTTTTTTTTTTTCCAATGCACGATATATCATTTGACCTGGGTCGACCTGCGAAAAGATTCGTAATTTTTTTTTTGCCCTTTTCTTAATGGTAAGGTCTAGTATGCACTCGAGTGCATGCTATGCACCCTAGTCCATGTGCACTTTTCAATTTACTGACTTACACTTTTTGTTGGTAAATGGTGTTACACTTTTCAATTATTACTAAAAGAGTTTAATTAAGATTAGAGACAATCCTATAGACACAACTAGAAAAAGAGACAAAAAGATATAGCATTAGGAATAAGGTCAAATTCATAACTAAATGACCAATTATGCCCTTACTCTTTTATCACACCAATATATTAAATTAAAATAATAATTAAAATTAAAGCTATCGGTATTTTTTAATTTCAAATCAATGTAAAATAAAATTATATCTTAAATTTAAAGCATTTCATGGTCAACATTGAAACACTCCCTTTTGCTGCAAATCCAATCTGCAGATCACAGCTTCAATAATCAGTAAATCGATCTCCAAATCCCAATTGCGCATAATCAATAAATCGATCTCCAAATCCTAAATTTCGCTATCTTCGATAACAGAATCATTCCAATTTGGGAGGTACGAATTATGTTCGATCTTCAAATCCAATCTTCGATATTCGATCATCACCGAACCACCTCCATTTTTGCTGCAAATCCCATCGATCTACAAATCTCAATTGCGCTATCTTCGATACCAGAATCATTCCATTTTGGAGGTATGAATTCCGTTTTGATGCAATGATTCCATATTCAATTTCCAACTGTGATAATCAATAATTCGATCTTCAAATCCCATCTTCGACATTCGATCATCACCGAAATACACAAAATAGAGTGAATTTTGAGTTTCTAAATCTCATCCGAGAACCATTACATTATCTAGGTAGGCAATTTTATTCCTGGTTGTTTTAATTCAATAATCAATAATTCGATTGGTTCATTGTTATTTCAATTTATACCCTGTCCGATTCGATCTTCGAGTTTTTCTAATTCTACCCTGTTTTATTTTGTGCGATTTAGGGCTCTATTGAACGTGTTAATTGGAGAAGTTATTTTACAGTGTCAGAGATGGAATATGTTGTGATATTAAAGTTCGAATTCGAGGAGAAAACCAAGTTTCTAGATATTAAAGCTATTTTAGCATATATTCAACTAATATTCACATATGTGCATCAATCTTTAGCATATATTTTTCAATATGCAGTATCTAGATATGTACTCGTAGTTTTCTTATGATAGGGTCAGATATACTTAACTTAAGCCATAATGTAATGTTTTTTATGCTATCCAATGATATCACGGAAATATCATAATAATGAATATCTTTTGGAAAGTTACAATCCACAATTTTAAAGTCAATCATCATTAATACAATATTATTAATTTAAAATAGGAATATACCCACTACTCCCCACAATTATCTCACGTAATCCAAACAAACAATATATTTTTGACATTTTCAAACATACTTATATTCAAATGTAATTTTTTTTCTATAAATAATATTATAATTACAATTTCTAAAATGAATAGTTTATTGATAGCCACGTAATAATAATATGATTATCGTAGTAGTCATAAATATATAAAAAAATGGTCTAATTTTTCTTCCATAATGCACATATCACAATGTGCATATTTGTTTGGCATATACTTTCGCATATATTCACTTTCGATACTCCCCACGTTACTTACTTAATTACATCATATGTATTTCTTTTTTGTTTGTTTTGTTTTTGTGTATGTAACGGTTTACCATCCAGATTGTATAATATTGTCTATTCTGGTTCATAATCCGTTTTTTTAGTTCCCCTAAAGATAACATTAATGCATTTTAATTTAATGGAGAAGTTACAATTATAATTAATATGACAATCTTTAATATTTATTCTATATAATTATAAATTATTATATGTAATTATTGAACGAATTATTGTATATTTTTTTATAGAGCATTGAATATATTTATTTTTGAATAATAATTTTTAAAGATGTACAGAGTTGAAAAAGTCTTAAATAATCTTTGTATATAATTAAAAGTAATTTAATATGACAATCCAGCTTGATTTAGGAAACTTTGATTTTCGAACGCATTTATGCCCTGGATTTCCGGCAATTTAATATTCAAATCATGTTTTGAATTTCCTATTTTATCTTAATTGAATATTCAAATTTTGACTTTATTTTAAAAGGAGGATAAAACTGTACTTTTATAAATCATATTGTCCTTCTTCCTAACTTTAAAATTTATTGTCTTTATTTCTAGTTTCTATAGGTGAAATGTCCTATATACTAATTACCCCTTACTAAAAATATTATTATACAATTTAATAATTGAAAAGTGCAACACCATTTACCAAAAGTGTAAGGAGGGTGTATTCAATTGAGATTCTGTTGGATTTTATTGGACTTTTAAAATCTGGGGGTATTCAATTCGGATTTTTAAAAGTCTTTCAAAATTTTGAGGTATTCAATACGGATTTTAAAAAGTCTTTAGAAATCTTTAGGTATTCAACAATCTATGGATTTTAATACTCTATGGATTTCGTTGGATTTTCTTTCAAAAATATAAATAAATTTCATTATTCAAAATCTCCTCTAAAAAGCAGAGATTTCAACGGATTCTCTCAGAAACTCTGAAAGAGAAGAAAGTAGAGAAAAAACAAACATTCTTGTTGTATTTTGAACCACAAAATCCTACACAGCCTCTCTTCTTCAAACGAAATAAAATCTAACTATGTTCTTCGATAAGATTCTTCACCACCATTATTATCGTGAAAACTGTATTTTAAAATTATATTTTTTTCTTTAAAAATTATAGTATATCGAACACAGTTATGTTAGCAATATCAAGGTCGTCACTCCGACTAAAAGATTTTGGTGGTCAAGGTCGTCACTCCAGAAATGCAATTATTCAATCTTCGTCATGCATCATTAAGAAATGTGATTGAGAGAATTTTTGGTATAAGTTCCCATTTCAAACACAAGCAGAGTTAGTACTAGCTTGGGCTGGATTACATAACTTTCTTCGGAAAGAATGGATTACATAACTTTCTTCGAAAAGAATGTCGGATGAATTTCAGTCGAATATGAAGAAGAATTGCTCAAAGCCAACCATAACAAAGAATTGAAACTAATGCATTGTTAATGCTATATGGAAAATGAGTAGAGGTATAACCGTGAGGAAATGAAGATAAGAATAATAATGATGAATAATAAATTTTTTTTTGAACTAATATATTTTTGATATTTTTTCTAAATAATTTAGATAATTTTTTTTATATACAAGTGTGTTCGATATACGTTTGCATCAATAGTTTTAGGGGCATAGTTTATGGAAATTCATGTAAATAAATAAAAAAATGTGTATTTCAGAATCCTGTCAAATCTATGAAAATTCATATAAATCAATAAAAAAGTCAATCAAACTCTGCATAGAGTCTATGGATTTTCTAAATCCACGGAGAATCTCAATTGAATACACCCTCCTAAGTCAGTAAACTGAAAAGTGCAATATGAACTATGGTGCACAACATGCACTCAAGTTTATAGCAGTCCAACCCTTTCTTAATATGTGAAAAAAAAAATGTTTTAATTAACTATATTTCGTGGCTGAAATATTTAACAAAACTCTCTCTTATTTGTGTGGGTAGATATATTTTGACCAAAAATTTACAAACACCTTTTTTATTACCCTTTTTCCCTTTTTTTTTTTACCCATTTGTCCTTAGTAATTAAAAGTCTATATATCCCACAAATTCCCACCTATATAATCAGACGCGTCTGAAAACGTAGAAAATAACTCAATCCTGCATCTAAAAAAAGCAAAAAAATGGGGAGTTAAATATGTTTACCATTCAGTTGTTAAATATATCATTAAAGGGTTGGTCTAGTATGCACTCGGGTTTATGTTGTGCACCCTAGTTATGTTGTACTTTTCAATTTTAGTGACTTAGTGACTTACATTTTTTGATAAATGGTGTTTAAGTCAGTAAAACTGAAAAGTGTAACATGGACTAGAGTGCACAACATGCACTCGAGTGCATACTAGATTTTATGGTTACTAAATTGATTCATCTTTAATTTTTAATCTAGATAAACATGAATATCGGGCCATAGAATATGAGTCGGCCCAAGATCTATGTCCACGTGTGCTTAATTACTGAAGACACCTGTCAGCTCCCGAGTGTGCATGCCTTTCTTTGTCCAAATCTTGAACATTTGTTACACCTGTTACTGCAAATTTCCCTTTTCTCTCCCTCTCTCTCACACTAAACACACACTGAATCGTGAAAATTGAATGGAATTTTCAGAGTTATCGGACATGGATGAAGTTGAGAGTAGTAGCTTCAGCATCTTCAGTTTCTGCACCAATCTCCTCTCACTTCAAGCTCAGATCTTTTCCACCTGCATCGTCAACCTCGTATCTCCTTTCTTTTCTGTCAGCGGTTTCGTCTTCCGTCGAGCGCCACGGCGGAAGGACTCGGCGGCGGGTAGTGGGCTGCTAGGGAGGATTGCGGTGGGAGTTCTTGCGGCGGCGTATGTATGCATGGTGCTAGTTATACTGATGATTGTGGCGGCGGTGGTGGGCGTGGGGCTGGTGAGAGCTTGGATGGAGGAGCCGGTTTATGTAAGGGACAGTTTGCAGTTTGATTACACGGATGCTCATCCAACGGCCCTGTTTTCTTTCGGCCACAGGGCACCTGTCCCTGCTGGACACACTCTTTATGTTTCTTTACTTCTTTTGATGCCTGATTCTGATTACAACAGAGACGTTGGTATATTTCAGGTACTACAATGTTTTTTCCCCTAAATTTCCCCTGAACTTAAGTGGCAGCAGTAGTGATGAGTTTTCTCATCTTTCAATTATTTAACAATCCTTTTGTTCTGATTATATAGACTTGTTTTCATATATAATAATGTTTTAAAATTAATTTATAATGTGAGTTTTACGTGTTTAATGTGTTCTTTCAACAATTTTTAAAAAATCTGTGTGTGGAAGTAGGGCATGTTTGTTTGTTTTGGGATTATATGTAGGATGGGGAGATGTGGATGGAGAAATTTGATTGTGTATGTTTGTTTTGGGATGTTGGGTAAAATAGGATGCAACTTGATGTTGTATTATAGAATATAATTTTATATCAAATCAATTGTATGTGAAATCTCGAACTAGAACTGGACGGCCTGGGCCGGATTAACACCTTACCCTTTTTGGGGAGGAGGCCCATCGAGTGGACAAATTTTGTCTGGTTTGCTCTGATACCATTAAAGAATTCCGTCTCACATCTAAAAGTCTGCAGTATTAATTCCTAACAGATAGTCCCAAAACTAACAGGCCTAAGTGTTTACATATTAATTAAGTGATTCCTTTCAAAAAAAAAAAATTAAGTGATTGGTGCAAGTATATATGTATTAATTGATTGTGCCTTTGTGTGTGTGACAGTTGAGTGCTGAACTGATATCATTCAAGGGGAACCTAATCACAAAATCAAGTCATCCGAGCATGTTGTTATTCAGAAGTTGGCCGATCAGATATGCGCGTACATTCCTGATGGGAGTGCCCTTGTTATTAGGGATCACCACTGAAACTCAGATGATAACTTTTCCAATACTAAAACACAAAGAAGCCCCTTATCCCGGAACAGAGCATGTCCGAATAACCTTGATTCCACGAGCTGGCACGTCCGCCCTTCCACAGTTTTACGATGCACAAGTTGTCGTCAAATCTCGACCCCCTTGGACAAAAGAAGTGGTGTACAAGTGGAAATTGACATGTTATGTTTGGACTAGCATCAACATATTCATGATGCTTGTTATGCTTGCAATGCTGTTCCTGAAGCCCCTTATTTTCCCGGCCATGATAAAAACAACTTCGTTTGCACATGAATTCCATGCTTCAGAGGAATCAGTAATCTCTCAAGATCAAGAGGCAGATTCAGGGAGAAGAAGAGAGAGGAGAGAGTTATCGGAGTCGTTGAGAAGATGGCAGCGGAGTAGAAGGAGGGCTGCTGGGGAGAGGGATAGCAGCGTTTGTTCATCAGCTTCTAGCATGACAGTTAGTCATGGGGAGGTTGATTCTGATGAATCTGTTTGTTGCAAAGGATCTTAATTAATAAGTAGATAGATATAAAGTGCAGGATCTTTACGTTTTTTGTTATGTTTTACTGCTACTTTGAAACACTAGCTCTGTTTTTTGTTCATCGCTTGTGAGTTGTGACTAGCAAATTGTAATAGCAGCAGTATCGACTATCATATGTATGCTGATAATTGTATGTACAAGTCATTAATTATCAGATTATCTGTAGTAGAAAATATGAAAATGAAATCACAAAGGACCTTGATTACTGGAGTACTAATTGTGTTATACAAGGAAAGAGTATATAATATGTAGTTATAGAGATTGATAGATGTATGTATTCCTCCAATCCCATCATCAAGCTGAATGTTTTTATTTCCAAACTGAAACTCAAAGTAGCAGTGTTTATTGTGGGAGGCTTGAAGGGGGCTTTGGTGTAACTAAGTTAACTTGTGAATGGTGTTCATATCAGCTGCTTGTTTGAGGGTGTCATTTTCAACATGATCCCACCATGTGAACAAGAAGTTATCAACAACTAATCTGAACCAGGGGGAGAGGCTGATACCCTCCTCGCCCGCATCTGCTTTCCGTAAAATCTCCCTCAACTCTTGCCGATTCACATATTTGATGTCCGCCACTTCATCAGGATTCGGATGGACCCCAACATCACGCACCATGAACAGAAGATAGTCCACTGATCATGCAATATATACATACATATATCAGAAAAGACATAATTCAATGTGTGTGATATATCATAAATCAAAGAGAGTTGGAGGCATGGGCATACGTTCATGTTCTCCCCATTTCCCATCAGACGGTGCTTTGTAGAGTATACGGCCCAAGGGCGTAAACTGATCAACTGGGACATCGTCTGCAGGGATACCAAGCTCATCCAACAGCTTCCTTTGAGCAGCATTCCTCACCCCTAGAGCATTCTCTTCAATTAGCTCAGAGTCTCGGAACAGAGGGTGGCTGCAGCAGGTGTTTGTCCACACCAACGGGAAGGTCACCTTCGTTGCAGATCGTTGCTGCACGAAATACAAACCGACATATGTATCAGCATCCCACCTCAACTTTAGCTTCTCCTTTTTTATAACTATTATACCTGAAGCAATAACTCGAATTTCGAGCTCTCATGACTTAGAAAGAAGACAAGATCAGATGAGTTGGACTCCGCTGATATCAAAAGCAGATCAGAAGACTACTTAATGTCAGATAGGCTAAGTACCAGACCAGATTAGAAGAATACTAAGATCACAAGGGTACAAGACCAGCCGACTGGAAATCTACATGAAAGACTAAGTGTTAATCTCAAGCCATTGACTTTTAATATCCAAATAAGACAAGTTCCAGATTTGGTGGAATCAGTATCAATCAAACGAAATCAAGAGATTACGCCGCAATCAACAGCTGGTCTCTCCAACGGCTAGTTAATTGAAGATTAGTCCTATAAATACAAGATCAATTCAAGTGTGAAGGCACGGGAGATTACCAAGAAATATCAAATATACGAAGAACACACACAATTGACTAGAAGCAAGCACATTCAAAGCACAAGTTCTTCAAGCCAGTTTACTCAGAATCTTCCCACCAACAAGAAACTGAACTAAGCTATCCATTAGATATATCATTTGGTTTAGGTATAGTGATTAAGCAATTTGTTGCTTGAATCATTAGTTGGAGATAGATTAAACAACTCAAACTCAAACACTCTAACCAGTACAAGGTCTAAGTTATTAAACTTGTAAAGAGTACAAGTGCTCTCAAACACTTGTGGAGACCGTAGCAATTTGGTGATTGCTCAGAGCTCAAAGTCTTCCTCTTGGGACTCAAAAGACAAGCCCTTTGATTTGGTGATTAAAGGATTAATATCACGAGTGGATCGTGAGAGTGGACGTAGGATCTGATATCCGAACTACTATAACTCCTATAACTCCTGGTGTTCTTTACTCTTATGTTATTTACATTCATCATTTTTACATTATTATTATATTCATTGCATATTGCTATTTTACAAGTGATTTTAAAAGAAGACCAATTCGAGAACCGTTTAAAACCAGTAGACATCAAGTCAGTTGAGTAAGTTTTAATTTGGTTAAGGTTTTTCATAAATACGAACGAGTATAAACTAAGGGCCTACTACTATTCCGCAAACTACACTAAGAAGAGTACCTAGTAAGTTGGATCAGCACGCTAAGTACATCAGCTGAGTAACATACACTCTTTTTAGAAAAAGTTTTAAAGTCTATTCACCCCTTCCCTCTAGACTTTAAATCATTCACTACTCGTTCAGGGACCAACACCACACAACAAGGAAAACAATGTGGATGGAAAGGATCACCTCAAGGCCACACAGACACATAACCGAACAATGTGATAAACATCAAAATATTATCGAGATGGACGGGGTTTAAGTCTAGATTTACAACTAGGACTGTTATTCGAGCCGAGGCGAGTATTTGAAGTTCGAGCTCGGCTCGATAACATTGACGAGTTAGGAAATGAGCTCGACTCGACTCATTAAAGGGTCTAACGAGCTTCACGAGCCTATCGAGCCGAGCCGAGCCAAGCCTAATGTAATTAAAAGAAAAAAATTAGATATCGAGCCTAACAAGTCGAGCTCGAGCCGGCTCATTAGTAAATCGAATATTGAGCTCGAGCTCGACTCATTTAACAAACGAGCCGAGCCGAACTCGAGCCTTATCGAGCCGAGCCAAGCTCACGAGGGGCTCGGTTCGTGTAACAACTCTTTTTACGACATGGATGGATCGATCTTGGCCGGATAAAAAAGGCTCAAAAATTGGGCGACAACGTTCCTCGTTAGCGACAGAACTGAGTGGGACTACTAATGGCAAAGGAAAGAGGGCTACGAAAGGTTGTCATCATGACAGATTTAATGAAGGCAATCAACTTGTTAGGAAGCAATCTGGAGTCATGGGGACTAGAAAGGATGATCGTCGAACGAGTAAACAATCTATGTAATGATTTTGTGGTCTGCAAATTCAAACACGTTCCTCGATCAACGAACCTGTTGGTGCATAAACTTGCGCAACAAGCGGCTCACTCCCCAACTTCTCACGATTGAGGTGGTATAGGAGCTAAGATGTGATCGAACAAGTGTTTCGGTTCCGTGTTCAATCTAGTTTTCGATTAAAAAAATGAAATCTGCACACTCATACATATATGTATATATATATATATATATATATAAGTGTGTGTACGACAAAATTTTGTGAACCAAAGTTCAGGTTAATTTTTTTGTATCATTTTTTTCTTACGAAGTGTCCCCGTTTACAAATCAAATATTTTTCTTAAAATATTGATCATTTATATGCACAACAGTGACATTTTATATAAATAATAGCCACACTCGAAAAAGAGATGGAGTTATTTGAATTTATACTAAATACATATAAATAAATTTTTACCTACCATATTACAACGAAGTCAAAATTGTGGCTCAATTCATTACAAAATATACTCGAAATGGCAAGAAAATTCGCGATGGCGGAATTTTCCTCTCGCCAAAATGCTCCTCGCTATTATTTTAACGAGGGAATTCCAATATCCCTCGCCATTTCGCGAGTGCAATATTGCCTTGCGCGCCAATTAGCGAGGGTCGTGGTCACTAGGGAAATGGTGAGGTTTCGATCCCTCGCGATTTATTAATTCGAAAAAATTCAAATCATGGGATTCGAACCAAGGATGCCTCCCGCTGTGCCATTAAAATTAAATCCTCCCGCTGTGCCATTAAAATTAAATCCTCACACCTAGGCGCATCCTCACACCTGGCGCGGCTAGGAATCAAACTCGAGACCTCTTGATCCTGATGCTTTGTGCACCCAAACTCGATCCTGACCTCTTGATCCTAATGCTCCTAATGCTTTGTGCACCCAAACTCGATCCTGACCTCGATCCTGACCTCTTGATCCTGATGCTTTGTGCACCCAAACTCGACTCGATCCTGACCTCTTGATCCTGATGCTTTGTGCACCCAAACTCGATCCTGATGCTTTGTGCACCCTTTGTTTGCCGTTTGTTAATTGATGGAAAGTTAAATACCCATCCCTTTTTTCCCCTCCGCGTGACTCGAATCCAGGACCTAAGGCCTAGATAGTGGTGCTCTAACCACTTGAGCTATCCCACTTTGTCGATGAAGTTTTATTAATGATAATTAGTAAGTTAATGATTGGATGACGTGTAATTATTATTTTAAATTAAAATATTCTAAATGTATCACAACTTTACTCAAAGATCATATTTGATGGCTTAGATTTAATTTAGATTCACTCCATCTCAGCTTTATAATTTATTTGATAACTTAAATTAAGGATAAATTATGCTTTAAAATCTAAAAAAATACTAGATATCATTCTAAACTATTCTAATCAATCTTTACTATCAAACATAACCTAATTATATTAATTTAACTATACAATTAGTACAATATATATATTCTCAATTTCTCATGCATAACCTAATTATATTAATTTAACTATACAATTAGTACAATATATATATATTCTCAATTTCTCATGCATGTATGTTTGTGAAACATATAGTATTAAGTGTAGCATGTGGTACCTTGGGTTTGGATTTCCTTTAACAACCTTTTGGCCGTACTTTCTCCATCGAAATCCATCTTCAAGAATGTCAATTTTAGTCTCTACCTGAAAAGAAAATTTTGGTTCTCGTCCAGACCTTCCAGTAGCAGCACTAGTTTCATGACCACCTCCTAAATACTTCCTAAAATTATCCATATTTAGTAACTTTTAAAAGTTGTGAATTGAAACCAAATTTACGTACGTACCTTCTTTTAGGGTCATGATCATGATCAGCTTCATTGCTCTGTGGGCTTAGCTGATATTCATTATGATCAAGTTGTTGTGGTGGAGGATCAGGAATTAGGCCAATGGCTTCGTTTTCGAGTTTGACGTGATCATTATTATCCGGCACCTTCCTGACGGGTGGGTGATTGTGATGACCTATATACATGATTTGAGAAATTTCGCCTTCCTCAGAGCCCTCCACCTTTTTGGTGGCCTCACAATTAGAGTTACTACACTTGTAGTAACTTCTTGGAAACTCACTTCCTTTAACCTGTTTCTGCCCATACTTTTTCCACGAGTATCCATCTTCCAAACACTTTTGCTCATCGTCTCTATTACTCATTTTACAATTAGGCTCCGCCTGCGCCCGCAACCATTCAGCCTCCCACATGTTCTTGTGTTCTTCGGTTTTTACAATTCGCTGTTGCTCAAATTCCTGCTCAACTTAATAAATTTTTGTCAATTCAAACTAATTAATTGTATATATACACACTTCTTTGTTTCAACTACAAATTCAAACTTAACTTCTTTTACAAATTAATAAGCCCCATCTTTTAAAATAGAACAAATATGCTCTCGGATGGAAATGGGTCGGATCGGGCTAGGCTTTATAAAAAGTCTGGGCTTGATATTAATTTTTTTTAGCTCAAGTCTAACTCATGGTCTATCATAGAAGAGTTTTAAAAATTCTTTTAATTTTTGTTTTAGTTGGTGCATTTCAAAATAAATTTCTATAACATTATTAAATCATGAAAATTAACTCCTTAGATCTCAAAAGCGAAAAATGCAAAATTAACATTATTGTGTAAGATAAAGTTGGGGTAATAAAGACATTTCAACTTTATAAATAGTACTCCCCTATCCAATTTCATTATTCCAACTTTCCTTTTTTTTATTGTCCAATTTTAATTTCATTATTCCCACTTCACTTTTTTTTTATTGTCCAATTTTAATTTCATTATTCTCACTTTCCTTTTTTTTATTGTCCAATTTTATTATGCTCATTCCTTTTTTGGAAATAATACTATTCACACTACTTTATCTCCACCCTCCAACCATCACTTATTTACTCAAATTGTCACTAACTTTATTCATAAACAATCATTTTACCTATAAATGGACATCACTACATCCCATCATAACACTAATCAATATTCATTAAAACCTGTGTCCAGAGAAATGGGCATAATAAAATTGGACGGAGGGAGTAATAAAGTTATTTTTTAGTGTAATAAAATAATAGTATTTGTTGTAATATTGTGATATTTTAAGGAAATTGTTTAAAAGTGTTTTTGCTATTTTAGGTAAGTGTCTTCAAGTATGGGACACCCAAAATGATAAAATGGGTCTTCAAGTATGGGACGGAGGGAGTATTTTGCAAAAATGGTCCCAAATAAATTTAAAAAAAAAAAAAAAAAGAGGTTAACATTTAAAAAAACAAAAAAAAAAATTCAAATTAATATTTTAAGTAAAATCTGTCTAGTTGAAGAATTAGAATAAAATTTTATTTTTCTTTTTTTATAAAATCATATAAATTTTTCAAAAATATCTGTTTAGTTTATAAAACTACAATTTTGAAGAATTCATATTAATAATTACAAATTTCATCAATTTTTTAACCTAAGTCACACGCCAAATTGGGAAATCAATCTCCCAAAAATTCATCTCATATATTATTAAACCCTACACATACATTTGATTGAAATAGTGCATTTGGAGATTTTATTTTAGAAGGTAAAATCTCATGGTACCTTTTTTGTCAACAAATATGGAGCATTTGATTGAAACTAGTCGTTTGGAGATTTTGTTTTAGAAGGTAAAATCTCATTGGATTTTTTTGTTCAAAAAATGTACTATTTTTATACGCACAAATCTCTTAGGACCAAATCTGCATTTTCCACTTTCACGGGGACCATATTTGCATTTTACCCAATCTTAAAATGAAAAAATAAGAGCAATAATGAAAAAATAAGAGCAATAACAAATTAAACAAATAGTCCATAAAATTATACTCAAACACATGCTCGACTTAAAATCTTGTGGGACCTTTTTGTCAAAAAAAAAAAAACATTTTCGTGAGCACGAATTTTCTTTGTACCGATCTTAAAATCAAGAAATAAAAGCAATAATAAATTAAACAAATAGTCCATAAAATTATACTCAAATACACGTTGGACTTAAAAGATTTAAATATACCTTCTAAACCAAATTTCTCTCATTTAATTAAATATGTGGTTGGGGGAATTTGTTCTTTTTTTTTTTAAATGGAGAAATTTCAACTTTTTCTCAATGAAATTAATTAAATAAAACTCACTTTGAAGTTTTTCTTTTTTTTTTTAAATGGAGAAATTTCAACTTTTTCTCAATGAAATTAATTAAATAAAACTCACTTCGAAAATGGGTTCCATTGCAATGTCATTGCTTACACCATTTGTAAGGTTGAAGTTCTGATGATGATTAGATAAAGTAGAGCAGCAGCCCGTGGTTGGCGACGGTAGAGCCTATAGCAATAAAATAGAGATTATTAATTAATTAATAATATATATAAAATATGACAATTAATTAATTATATATAGTCCATCACCTGAATATTTGGCAACATGATTACAGAATCGTCAATGTCGAACAACCCAGAAGGACTGATCCCCGGAGACACAGCAAATTTATCATCTGTGATTTGGAGGCGGGAAACATTCATGAAATCAGCTCTTCTATCGGCAATGCTAATCCCCTTAACCGGATCATTAATAATATTCTCTACAACAATATTATTATAATTATTGAGTTGTTGATTGTTTTTGTTGAAAAATGGGACTTCTCCATTTGTATCCATCTTTTGATCAATTGAATTTGATCTCAAGACAGGGAAAATGGACCTCTAACTAACACAGTATCAATCAATAGAATGGAAACCCTAATGAGGGGGTTTTAAAGATTTGGATTGATACTGTTAAAACTAAAATGTTTAACTAGCTAGTGATTTATTTGATCAATGAATAAATCCGGCCTGATGGGTAAATATATATACCACTTTATTTCCACCATTTGCGCATTTTACAATATATTTCCTTTCGATTCGTGATACACATATATGTGGTGGGGAAAATGTTGCGTTTTTCTAAATATTAATAAAACTAAAGTTTCACCACAAATAATGAGGAGTTTGTTTTAGTGATAGATTTGCTTGGTTTATGAACAACTTTATCTTCTAGAAGCTGATAAAATTAATTACTGGAAAAACGCATATATAGGTGTAACTACTATCTAATCTAATTATTAATGAGTGACGTACTTTCCGGTGCACCGAGTGTAAATATATTTTTTTCACGTCATATTTTATTTGTTAAGTAGCTAGAAAGAGGTAGGTTTGATTCGGGATTTGAAATTTTGAATTATTTATTTATTTTAATTTAATCAGCCTATAAAATTTTCGATTAAATAATAATGATTCAGAGAAATTTATAAATAGAGAAAAAAAAAGTATATATCCATATGGACACAAAAAATAGTGTACACCAGTGGACAGTATATCATTCTCAATCAACCATACATAAACACATTCTACTAACATAATGTTAAATTATATCTACTTAAATTTTAAAACAAACACATTACATACACGTCATTAGTATTTTGAAATTCAATAAATTTTAAAATTCGAATTCTAAAATTCTTAAATCTCAAAATAAACATAATTAAGTATAGAGCTAAAATTAATTTGCAGATCTTTCACATGTCAAATCAGATCAAATTGATCTTCCACAAGTCCGTGTTACTATAAAAATAAGTATATGTTCCTATAAGAACAAAGAATATTGTACTCCCTCCGTCCCATAGGAATTTGCACACTTAGGTGGGCACACAATTTAAGAAATGAGTAAGAAAAAGTGTAATGAGTGATGTTTTGAGGGGTAGTTTTGTAAAGTTTTATAAATAAAGTAAAGTAAAAAGTAGATTGAGTGTGAAAAAGTAATGGCATATGGGTAAATAAGAGTATATTTTGAGGGTGTGGGTTATGAAGATATTTTCTTTTATGGAGTGTGCAAATTGGTGTGGGACATTTATTTATGAAGATATTACTTTAATTAATTAAAAAATTTACCCCTCTTAAATGTTCTTCGAATCTGTTTTTTCATGTTTGTTAGTAATGACATTTTATTACACATTGTCTCAGTAATATTTTTGTGTTCATATAGTAGTAACACACACCCCTGAAATCAAGTTTTTCCAATTGCCTATGCACAATTTTTTTTTGAAATATTTGTTTAATTTACTTTTCCTTATAGTAATGCGGAGTATATACTTGTCTAGTAACTTAGATACGTGATTTTTTTTTTTTTTTTTCCAATGCACGATATATCATTTGACCTGGGTCGACCTGCGAAAAGATTCGTAATTTTTTTTTTGCCCTTTTCTTAATGGTAAGGTCTAGTATGCACTCGAGTGCATGCTATGCACCCTAGTCCATGTGCACTTTTCAATTTACTGACTTACACTTTTTGTTGGTAAATGGTGTTACACTTTTCAATTATTACTAAAAGAGTTTAATTAAGATTAGAGACAATCCTATAGACACAACTAGAAAAAGAGACAAAAAGATATAGCATTAGGAATAAGGTCAAATTCATAACTAAATGACCAATTATGCCCTTACTCTTTTATCACACCAATATATTAAATTAAAATAATAATTAAAATTAAAGCTATCGGTATTTTTTAATTTCAAATCAATGTAAAATAAAATTATATCTTAAATTTAAAGCATTTCATGGTCAACATTGAAACACTCCCTTTTGCTGCAAATCCAATCTGCAGATCACAGCTTCAATAATCAGTAAATCGATCTCCAAATCCCAATTGCGCATAATCAATAAATCGATCTCCAAATCCTAAATTTCGCTATCTTCGATAACAGAATCATTCCAATTTGGGAGGTACGAATTATGTTCGATCTTCAAATCCAATCTTCGATATTCGATCATCACCGAACCACCTCCATTTTTGCTGCAAATCCCATCGATCTACAAATCTCAATTGCGCTATCTTCGATACCAGAATCATTCCATTTTGGAGGTATGAATTCCGTTTTGATGCAATGATTCCATATTCAATTTCCAACTGTGATAATCAATAATTCGATCTTCAAATCCCATCTTCGACATTCGATCATCACCGAAATACACAAAATAGAGTGAATTTTGAGTTTCTAAATCTCATCCGAGAACCATTACATTATCTAGGTAGGCAATTTTATTCCTGGTTGTTTTAATTCAATAATCAATAATTCGATTGGTTCATTGTTATTTCAATTTATACCCTGTCCGATTCGATCTTCGAGTTTTTCTAATTCTACCCTGTTTTATTTTGTGCGATTTAGGGCTCTATTGAACGTGTTAATTGGAGAAGTTATTTTACAGTGTCAGAGATGGAATATGTTGTGATATTAAAGTTCGAATTCGAGGAGAAAACCAAGTTTCTAGATATTAAAGCTATTTTAGCATATATTCAACTAATATTCACATATGTGCATCAATCTTTAGCATATATTTTTCAATATGCAGTATCTAGATATGTACTCGTAGTTTTCTTATGA
The DNA here is from genome assembly GCA_963675135.1 of Galeopsis tetrahit. Lineage (NCBI taxonomy): Eukaryota > Viridiplantae > Streptophyta > Magnoliopsida > Lamiales > Lamiaceae > Galeopsis > Galeopsis tetrahit. Next base: position 86,701,631 of record OY776121.1, read on the forward strand.
TAGGGTCAGATATACTTAACTTAAGCCATAATGTAATGTTTTTTATGCTATCCAATGATATCACGGAAATATCATAATAATGAATATCTTTTGGAAAGTTACAATCCACAATTTTAAAGTCAATCATCATTAATACAATATTATTAATTTAAAATAGGAATATACCCACTACTCCCCACAATTATCTCACGTAATCCAAACAAACAATATATTTTTTACATTTTCAAACATACTTATATTCAAATGTAATTTTTTTTCTATAAATAATATTATAATTACAATTTCTAAAATGAATAGTTTATTGATAGCCACGTAATAATAATATGATTATCGTAGTAGTCATAAATATATAAAAAAATGGTCTAATTTTTCTTCCATAATGCACATATCACAATGTGCATATTTGTTTGGCATATACTTTCGCATATATTCACTTTCGATACTCCCCACGTTACTTACTTAATTACATCATATGTATTTCTTTTTTGTTTGTTTTGTTTTTGTGTATGTAACGGTTTACCATCCAGATTGTATAATATTGTCTATTCTGGTTCATAATCCGTTTTTTTAGTTCCCCTAAAGATAACATTAATGCATTTTAATTTAATGGAGAAGTTACCATTATAATTAATATGACAATCTTTAATATTTATTCTATATAATTATAAATTATTATATGTAATTATTGAACGAATTATTGTATATTTTTTTATAGAGCATTGAATATATTTATTTTTGAATAATAATTTTTAAAGATGTACAGAGTTGAAAAAGTCTTAAATAATCTTTGTATATAATTAAAAGTAATTTAATATGACAATCCAGCTTGATTTAGGAAACTTTGATTTTCGAACGCATTTATGCCCTGGATTTCCGGCAATTTAATATTCAAATCATGTTTTGAATTTCCTATTTTATCTTAATTGAATATTCAAATTTTGACTTTATTTTAAAAGGAGGATAAAACTGTACTTTTATAAATCATATTGTCCTTCTTCCTAACTTTAAAATTTATTGTCTTTATTTCTAGTTTCTATAGGTGAAATGTCCTATATACTAATTACCCCTTACTAAAAATATTATTATACAATTTAATAATTGAAAAGTGCAACACCATTTACCAAAAGTGTAAGGAGGGTGTATTCAATTGAGATTCTGTTGGATTTTATTGGACTTTTAAAATCTGGGGGTATTCAATTCGGATTTTTAAAAGTCTTTCAAAATTTTGAGGTATTCAATACGGATTTTAAAAAGTCTTTAGAAATCTTTAGGTATTCAACAATCTATGGATTTTAATACTCTATGGATTTCGTTGGATTTTCTTTCAAAAATATAAATAAATTTCATTATTCAAAATCTCCTCTAAAAAGCAGAGATTTCAACGGATTCTCTCAGAAACTCTGAAAGAGAAGAAAGTAGAGAAAAAACAAACATTCTTGTTGTATTTTGAACCACAAAATCCTACACAGCCTCTCTTCTTCAAACGAAATAAAATCTAACTATGTTCTTCGATAAGATTCTTCACCACCATTATTATCGTGAAAACTGTATTTTAAAATTATATTTTTTTCTTTAAAAATTATAGTATATCGAACACAGTTATGTTAGCAATATCAAGGTCGTCACTCCGACTAAAAGATTTTGGTGGTCAAGGTCGTCACTCCAGAAATGCAATTATTCAATCTTCGTCATGCATCATTAAGAAATGTGATTGAGAGAATTTTTGGTATAAGTTCCCATTTCAAACACAAGCAGAGTTAGTACTAGCTTGGGCTGGATTACATAACTTTCTTCGGAAAGAATGGATTACATAACTTTCTTCGAAAAGAATGTCGGATGAATTTCAGTCGAATATGAAGAAGAATTGCTCAAAGCCAACCATAACAAAGAATTGAAACTAATGCATTGTTAATGCTATATGGAAAATGAGTAGAGGTATAACCGTGAGGAAATGAAGATAAGAATAATAATGATGAATAATAAATTTTTTTTTGAACTAATATATTTTTGATATTTTTTCTAAATAATTTAGATAATTTTTTTTATATACAAGTGTGTTCGATATACGTTTGCATCAATAGTTTTAGGGGCATAGTTTATGGAAATTCATGTAAATAAATAAAAAAATGTGTATTTCAGAATCCTGTCAAATCTATGAAAATTCATATAAATCAATAAAAAAGTCAATCAAACTCTGCATAGAGTCTATGGATTTTCTAAATCCACGGAGAATCTCAATTGAATACACCCTCCTAAGTCAGTAAACTGAAAAGTGCAATATGAACTATGGTGCACAACATGCACTCAAGTTTATAGCAGTCCAACCCTTTCTTAATATGTGAAAAAAAAAATGTTTTAATTAACTATATTTCGTGGCTGAAATATTTAACAAAACTCTCTCTTATTTGTGTGGGTAGATATATTTTGACCAAAAATTTACAAACACCTTTTTTATTACCCTTTTTCCCTTTTTTTTTTTACCCATTTGTCCTTAGTAATTAAAAGTCTATATATCCCACAAATTCCCACCTATATAATCAGACGCGTCTGAAAACGTAGAAAATAACTCAATCCTGCATCTAAAAAAAGCAAAAAAATGGGGAGTTAAATATGTTTACCATTCAGTTGTTAAATATATCATTAAAGGGTTGGTCTAGTATGCACTCGGGTTTATGTTGTGCACCCTAGTTATGTTGTACTTTTCAATTTTAGTGACTTAGTGACTTACATTTTTTGATAAATGGTGTTTAAGTCAGTAAAACTGAAAAGTGTAACATGGACTAGAGTGCACAACATGCACTCGAGTGCATACTAGATTTTATGGTTACTAAATTGATTCATCTTTAATTTTTAATCTAGATAAACATGAATATCGGGCCATAGAATATGAGTCGGCCCAAGATCTATGTCCACGTGTGCTTAATTACTGAAGACACCTGTCAGCTCCCGAGTGTGCATGCCTTTCTTTGTCCAAATCTTGAACATTTGTTACACCTGTTACTGCAAATTTCCCTTTTCTCTCCCTCTCTCTCACACTAAACACACACTGAATCGTGAAAATTGAATGGAATTTTCAGAGTTATCGGACATGGATGAAGTTGAGAGTAGTAGCTTCAGCATCTTCAGTTTCTGCACCAATCTCCTCTCACTTCAAGCTCAGATCTTTTCCACCTGCATCGTCAACCTCGTATCTCCTTTCTTTTCTGTCAGCGGTTTCGTCTTCCGTCGAGCGCCACGGCGGAAGGACTCGGCGGCGGGTAGTGGGCTGCTAGGGAGGATTGCGGTGGGAGTTCTTGCGGCGGCGTATGTATGCATGGTGCTAGTTATACTGATGATTGTGGCGGCGGTGGTGGGCGTGGGGCTGGTGAGAGCTTGGATGGAGGAGCCGGTTTATGTAAGGGACAGTTTGCAGTTTGATTACACGGATGCTCATCCAACGGCCCTGTTTTCTTTCGGCCACAGGGCACCTGTCCCTGCTGGACACACTCTTTATGTTTCTTTACTTCTTTTGATGCCTGATTCTGATTACAACAGAGACGTTGGTATATTTCAGGTACTACAATGTTTTTTCCCCTAAATTTCCCCTGAACTTAAGTGGCAGCAGTAGTGATGAGTTTTCTCATCTTTCAATTATTTAACAATCCTTTTGTTCTGATTATATAGACTTGTTTTCATATATAATAATGTTTTAAAATTAATTTATAATGTGAGTTTTACGTGTTTAATGTGTTCTTTCAACAATTTTTAAAAAATCTGTGTGTGGAAGTAGGGCATGTTTGTTTGTTTTGGGATTATATGTAGGATGGGGAGATGTGGATGGAGAAATTTGATTGTGTATGTTTGTTTTGGGATGTTGGGTAAAATAGGATGCAACTTGATGTTGTATTATAGAATATAATTTTATATCAAATCAATTGTATGTGAAATCTCGAACTAGAACTGGACGGCCTGGGCCGGATTAACACCTTACCCTTTTTGGGGAGGAGGCCCATCGAGTGGACAAATTTTGTCTGGTTTGCTCTGATACCATTAAAGAATTCCGTCTCACATCTAAAAGTCTGCAGTATTAATTCCTAACAGATAGTCCCAAAACTAACAGGCCTAAGTGTTTACATATTAATTAAGTGATTCCTTTCAAAAAAAAAAAATTAAGTGATTGGTGCAAGTATATATGTATTAATTGATTGTGCCTTTGTGTGTGTGACAGTTGAGTGCTGAACTGATATCATTCAAGGGGAACCTAATCACAAAATCAAGTCATCCGAGCATGTTGTTATTCAGAAGTTGGCCGATCAGATATGCGCGTACATTCCTGATGGGAGTGCCCTTGTTATTAGGGATCACCACTGAAACTCAGATGATAACTTTTCCAATACTAAAACACAAAGAAGCCCCTTATCCCGGAACAGAGCATGTCCGAATAACCTTGATTCCACGAGCTGGCACGTCCGCCCTTCCACAGTTTTACGATGCACAAGTTGTCGTCAAATCTCGACCCCCTTGGACAAAAGAAGTGGTGTACAAGTGGAAATTGACATGTTATGTTTGGACTAGCATCAACATATTCATGATGCTTGTTATGCTTGCAATGCTGTTCCTGAAGCCCCTTATTTTCCCGGCCATGATAAAAACAACTTCGTTTGCACATGAATTCCATGCTTCAGAGGAATCAGTAATCTCTCAAGATCAAGAGGCAGATTCAGGGAGAAGAAGAGAGAGGAGAGAGTTATCGGAGTCGTTGAGAAGATGGCAGCGGAGTAGAAGGAGGGCTGCTGGGGAGAGGGATAGCAGCGTTTGTTCATCAGCTTCTAGCATGACAGTTAGTCATGGGGAGGTTGATTCTGATGAATCTGTTTGTTGCAAAGGATCTTAATTAATAAGTAGATAGATATAAAGTGCAGGATCTTTACGTTTTTTGTTATGTTTTACTGCTACTTTGAAACACTAGCTCTGTTTTTTGTTCATCGCTTGTGAGTTGTGACTAGCAAATTGTAATAGCAGCAGTATCGACTATCATATGTATGCTGATAATTGTATGTACAAGTCATTAATTATCAGATTATCTGTAGTAGAAAATATGAAAATGAAATCACAAAGGACCTTGATTACTGGAGTACTAATTGTGTTATACAAGGAAAGAGTATATAATATGTAGTTATAGAGATTGATAGATGTATGTATTCCTCCAATCCCATCATCAAGCTGAATGTTTTTATTTCCAAACTGAAACTCAAAGTAGCAGTGTTTATTGTGGGAGGCTTGAAGGGGGCTTTGGTGTAACTAAGTTAACTTGTGAATGGTGTTCATATCAGCTGCTTGTTTGAGGGTGTCATTTTCAACATGATCCCACCATGTGAACAAGAAGTTATCAACAACTAATCTGAACCAGGGGGAGAGGCTGATACCCTCCTCGCCCGCATCTGCTTTCCGTAAAATCTCCCTCAACTCTTGCCGATTCACATATTTGATGTCCGCCACTTCATCAGGATTCGGATGGACCCCAACATCACGCACCATGAACAGAAGATAGTCCACTGATCATGCAATATATACATACATATATCAGAAAAGACATAATTCAATGTGTGTGATATATCATAAATCAAAGAGAGTTGGAGGCATGGGCATACGTTCATGTTCTCCCCATTTCCCATCAGACGGTGCTTTGTAGAGTATACGGCCCAAGGGCGTAAACTGATCAACTGGGACATCGTCTGCAGGGATACCAAGCTCATCCAACAGCTTCCTTTGAGCAGCATTCCTCACCCCTAGAGCATTCTCTTCAATTAGCTCAGAGTCTCGGAACAGAGGGTGGCTGCAGCAGGTGTTTGTCCACACCAACGGGAAGGTCACCTTCGTTGCAGATCGTTGCTGCACGAAATACAAACCGACATATGTATCAGCATCCCACCTCAACTTTAGCTTCTCCTTTTTTATAACTATTATACCTGAAGCAATAACTCGAATTTCGAGCTCTCATGACTTAGAAAGAAGACAAGATCAGATGAGTTGGACTCCGCTGATATCAAAAGCAGATCAGAAGACTACTTAATGTCAGATAGGCTAAGTACCAGACCAGATTAGAAGAATACTAAGATCACAAGGGTACAAGACCAGCCGACTGGAAATCTACATGAAAGACTAAGTGTTAATCTCAAGCCATTGACTTTTAATATCCAAATAAGACAAGTTCCAGATTTGGTGGAATCAGTATCAATCAAACGAAATCAAGAGATTACGCCGCAATCAACAGCTGGTCTCTCCAACGGCTAGTTAATTGAAGATTAGTCCTATAAATACAAGATCAATTCAAGTGTGAAGGCACGGGAGATTACCAAGAAATATCAAATATACGAAGAACACACACAATTGACTAGAAGCAAGCACATTCAAAGCACAAGTTCTTCAAGCCAGTTTACTCAGAATCTTCCCACCAACAAGAAACTGAACTAAGCTATCCATTAGATATATCATTTGGTTTAGGTATAGTGATTAAGCAATTTGTTGCTTGAATCATTAGTTGGAGATAGATTAAACAACTCAAACTCAAACACTCTAACCAGTACAAGGTCTAAGTTATTAAACTTGTAAAGAGTACAAGTGCTCTCAAACACTTGTGGAGACCGTAGCAATTTGGTGATTGCTCAGAGCTCAAAGTCTTCCTCTTGGGACTCAAAAGACAAGCCCTTTGATTTGGTGATTAAAGGATTAATATCACGAGTGGATCGTGAGAGTGGACGTAGGATCTGATATCCGAACTACTATAACTCCTATAACTCCTGGTGTTCTTTACTCTTATGTTATTTACATTCATCATTTTTACATTATTATTATATTCATTGCATATTGCTATTTTACAAGTGATTTTAAAAGAAGACCAATTCGAGAACCGTTTAAAACCAGTAGACATCAAGTCAGTTGAGTAAGTTTTAATTTGGTTAAGGTTTTTCATAAATACGAACGAGTATAAACTAAGGGCCTACTACTATTCCGCAAACTACACTAAGAAGAGTACCTAGTAAGTTGGATCAGCACGCTAAGTACATCAGCTGAGTAACATACACTCTTTTTAGAAAAAGTTTTAAAGTCTATTCACCCCTTCCCTCTAGACTTTAAATCATTCACTACTCGTTCAGGGACCAACACCACACAACAAGGAAAACAATGTGGATGGAAAGGATCACCTCAAGGCCACACAGACACATAACCGAACAATGTGATAAACATCAAAATATTATCGAGATGGACGGGGTTTAAGTCTAGATTTACAACTAGGACTGTTATTCGAGCCGAGGCGAGTATTTGAAGTTCGAGCTCGGCTCGATAACATTGACGAGTTAGGAAATGAGCTCGACTCGACTCATTAAAGGGTCTAACGAGCTTCACGAGCCTATCGAGCCGAGCCGAGCCAAGCCTAATGTAATTAAAAGAAAAAAATTAGATATCGAGCCTAACAAGTCGAGCTCGAGCCGGCTCATTAGTAAATCGAATATTGAGCTCGAGCTCGACTCATTTAACAAACGAGCCGAGCCGAACTCGAGCCTTATCGAGCCGAGCCAAGCTCACGAGGGGCTCGGTTCGTGTAACAACTCTTTTTACGACATGGATGGATCGATCTTGGCCGGATAAAAAAGGCTCAAAAATTGGGCGACAACGTTCCTCGTTAGCGACAGAACTGAGTGGGACTACTAATGGCAAAGGAAAGAGGGCTACGAAAGGTTGTCATCATGACAGATTTAATGAAGGCAATCAACTTGTTAGGAAGCAATCTGGAGTCATGGGGACTAGAAAGGATGATCGTCGAACGAGTAAACAATCTATGTAATGATTTTGTGGTCTGCAAATTCAAACACGTTCCTCGATCAACGAACCTGTTGGTGCATAAACTTGCGCAACAAGCGGCTCACTCCCCAACTTCTCACGATTGAGGTGGTATAGGAGCTAAGATGTGATCGAACAAGTGTTTCGGTTCCGTGTTCAATCTAGTTTTCGATTAAAAAAATGAAATCTGCACACTCATACATATATGTATATATATATATATATATATATAAGTGTGTGTACGACAAAATTTTGTGAACCAAAGTTCAGGTTAATTTTTTTGTATCATTTTTTTCTTACGAAGTGTCCCCGTTTACAAATCAAATATTTTTCTTAAAATATTGATCATTTATATGCACAACAGTGACATTTTATATAAATAATAGCCACACTCGAAAAAGAGATGGAGTTATTTGAATTTATACTAAATACATATAAATAAATTTTTACCTACCATATTACAACGAAGTCAAAATTGTGGCTCAATTCATTACAAAATATACTCGAAATGGCAAGAAAATTCGCGATGGCGGAATTTTCCTCTCGCCAAAATGCTCCTCGCTATTATTTTAACGAGGGAATTCCAATATCCCTCGCCATTTCGCGAGTGCAATATTGCCTTGCGCGCCAATTAGCGAGGGTCGTGGTCACTAGGGAAATGGTGAGGTTTCGATCCCTCGCGATTTATTAATTCGAAAAAATTCAAATCATGGGATTCGAACCAAGGATGCCTCCCGCTGTGCCATTAAAATTAAATCCTCCCGCTGTGCCATTAAAATTAAATCCTCACACCTAGGCGCATCCTCACACCTGGCGCGGCTAGGAATCAAACTCGAGACCTCTTGATCCTGATGCTTTGTGCACCCAAACTCGATCCTGACCTCTTGATCCTAATGCTCCTAATGCTTTGTGCACCCAAACTCGATCCTGACCTCGATCCTGACCTCTTGATCCTGATGCTTTGTGCACCCAAACTCGACTCGATCCTGACCTCTTGATCCTGATGCTTTGTGCACCCAAACTCGATCCTGATGCTTTGTGCACCCAAACTCGATCCTGATGCTTTGTGCACCCTTTGTTTGCCGTTTGTTAATTGATGGAAAGTTAAATACCCATCCCTTTTTTCCCCTCCGCGTGACTCGAATCCAGGACCTAAGGCCTAGATAGTGGTGCTCTAACCACTTGAGCTATCCCACTTTGTCGATGAAGTTTTATTAATGATAATTAGTAAGTTAATGATTGGATGACGTGTAATTATTATTTTAAATTAAAATATTCTAAATGTATCACAACTTTACTCAAAGATCATATTTGATGGCTTAGATTTAATTTAGATTCACTCCATCTCAGCTTTATAATTTATTTGATAACTTAAATTAAGGATAAATTATGCTTTAAAATCTAAAAAAATACTAGATATCATTCTAAACTATTCTAATCAATCTTTACTATCAAACATAACCTAATTATATTAATTTAACTATACAATTAGTACAATATATATATTCTCAATTTCTCATGCATAACCTAATTATATTAATTTAACTATACAATTAGTACAATATATATATATTCTCAATTTCTCATGCATGTATGTTTGTGAAACATATAGTATTAAGTGTAGCATGTGGTACCTTGGGTTTGGATTTCCTTTAACAACCTTTTGGCCGTACTTTCTCCATCGAAATCCATCTTCAAGAATGTCAATTTTAGTCTCTACCTGAAAAGAAAATTTTGGTTCTCGTCCAGACCTTCCAGTAGCAGCACTAGTTTCATGACCACCTCCTAAATACTTCCTAAAATTATCCATATTTAGTAACTTTTAAAAGTTGTGAATTGAAACCAAATTTACGTACGTACCTTCTTTTAGGGTCATGATCATGATCAGCTTCATTGCTCTGTGGGCTTAGCTGATATTCATTATGATCAAGTTGTTGTGGTGGAGGATCAGGAATTAGGCCAATGGCTTCGTTTTCGAGTTTGACGTGATCATTATTATCCGGCACCTTCCTGACGGGTGGGTGATTGTGATGACCTATATACATGATTTGAGAAATTTCGCCTTCCTCAGAGCCCTCCACCTTTTTGGTGGCCTCACAATTAGAGTTACTACACTTGTAGTAACTTCTTGGAAACTCACTTCCTTTAACCTGTTTCTGCCCATACTTTTTCCACGAGTATCCATCTTCCAAACACTTTTGCTCATCGTCTCTATTACTCATTTTACAATTAGGCTCCGCCTGCGCCCGCAACCATTCAGCCTCCCACATGTTCTTGTGTTCTTCGGTTTTTACAATTCGCTGTTGCTCAAATTCCTGCTCAACTTAATAAATTTTTGTCAATTCAAACTAATTAATTGTATATATACACACTTCTTTGTTTCAACTACAAATTCAAACTTAACTTCTTTTACAAATTAATAAGCCCCATCTTTTAAAATAGAACAAATATGCTCTCGGATGGAAATGGGTCGGATCGGGCTAGGCTTTATAAAAAGTCTGGGCTTGATATTAATTTTTTTTAGCTCAAGTCTAACTCATGGTCTATCATAGAAGAGTTTTAAAAATTCTTTTAATTTTTGTTTTAGTTGGTGCATTTCAAAATAAATTTCTATAACATTATTAAATCATGAAAATTAACTCCTTAGATCTCAAAAGCGAAAAATGCAAAATTAACATTATTGTGTAAGATAAAGTTGGGGTAATAAAGACATTTCAACTTTATAAATAGTACTCCCCTATCCAATTTCATTATTCCAACTTTCCTTTTTTTTATTGTCCAATTTTAATTTCATTATTCCCACTTCACTTTTTTTTTATTGTCCAATTTTAATTTCATTATTCTCACTTTCCTTTTTTTTATTGTCCAATTTTATTATGCTCATTCCTTTTTTGGAAATAATACTATTCACACTACTTTATCTCCACCCTCCAACCATCACTTATTTACTCAAATTGTCACTAACTTTATTCATAAACAATCATTTTACCTATAAATGGACATCACTACATCCCATCATAACACTAATCAATATTCATTAAAACCTGTGTCCAGAGAAATGGGCATAATAAAATTGGACGGAGGGAGTAATAAAGTTATTTTTTAGTGTAATAAAATAATAGTATTTGTTGTAATATTGTGATATTTTAAGGAAATTGTTTAAAAGTGTTTTTGCTATTTTAGGTAAGTGTCTTCAAGTATGGGACACCCAAAATGATAAAATGGGTCTTCAAGTATGGGACGGAGGGAGTATTTTGCAAAAATGGTCCCAAATAAATTTAAAAAAAAAAAAAAAAAGAGGTTAACATTTAAAAAAACAAAAAAAAAAATTCAAATTAATATTTTAAGTAAAATCTGTCTAGTTGAAGAATTAGAATAAAATTTTATTTTTCTTTTTTTATAAAATCATATAAATTTTTCAAAAATATCTGTTTAGTTTATAAAACTACAATTTTGAAGAATTCATATTAATAATTACAAATTTCATCAATTTTTTAACCTAAGTCACACGCCAAATTGGGAAATCAATCTCCCAAAAATTCATCTCATATATTATTAAACCCTACACATACATTTGATTGAAATAGTGCATTTGGAGATTTTATTTTAGAAGGTAAAATCTCATGGTACCTTTTTTGTCAACAAATATGGAGCATTTGATTGAAACTAGTCGTTTGGAGATTTTGTTTTAGAAGGTAAAATCTCATTGGATTTTTTTGTTCAAAAAATGTACTATTTTTATACGCACAAATCTCTTAGGACCAAATCTGCATTTTCCACTTTCACGGGGACCATATTTGCATTTTACCCAATCTTAAAATGAAAAAATAAGAGCAATAATGAAAAAATAAGAGCAATAACAAATTAAACAAATAGTCCATAAAATTATACTCAAACACATGCTCGACTTAAAATCTTGTGGGACCTTTTTGTCAAAAAAAAAAAAACATTTTCGTGAGCACGAATTTTCTTTGTACCGATCTTAAAATCAAGAAATAAAAGCAATAATAAATTAAACAAATAGTCCATAAAATTATACTCAAATACACGTTGGACTTAAAAGATTTAAATATACCTTCTAAACCAAATTTCTCTCATTTAATTAAATATGTGGTTGGGGGAATTTGTTCTTTTTTTTTTTAAATGGAGAAATTTCAACTTTTTCTCAATGAAATTAATTAAATAAAACTCACTTTGAAGTTTTTCTTTTTTTTTTTAAATGGAGAAATTTCAACTTTTTCTCAATGAAATTAATTAAATAAAACTCACTTCGAAAATGGGTTCCATTGCAATGTCATTGCTTACACCATTTGTAAGGTTGAAGTTCTGATGATGATTAGATAAAGTAGAGCAGCAGCCCGTGGTTGGCGACGGTAGAGCCTATAGCAATAAAATAGAGATTATTAATTAATTAATAATATATATAAAATATGACAATTAATTAATTATATATAGTCCATCACCTGAATATTTGGCAACATGATTACAGAATCGTCAATGTCGAACAACCCAGAAGGACTGATCCCCGGAGACACAGCAAATTTATCATCTGTGATTTGGAGGCGGGAAACATTCATGAAATCAGCTCTTCTATCGGCAATGCTAATCCCCTTAACCGGATCATTAATAATATTCTCTACAACAATATTATTATAATTATTGAGTTGTTGATTGTTTTTGTTGAAAAATGGGACTTCTCCATTTGTATCCATCTTTTGATCAATTGAATTTGATCTCAAGACAGGGAAAATGGACCTCTAACTAACACAGTATCAATCAATAGAATGGAAACCCTAATGAGGGGGTTTTAAAGATTTGGATTGATACTGTTAAAACTAAAATGTTTAACTAGCTAGTGATTTATTTGATCAATGAATAAATCCGGCCTGATGGGTAAATATATATACCACTTTATTTCCACCATTTGCGCATTTTACAATATATTTCCTTTCGATTCGTGATACACATATATGTGGTGGGGAAAATGTTGCGTTTTTCTAAATATTAATAAAACTAAAGTTTCACCACAAATAATGAGGAGTTTGTTTTAGTGATAGATTTGCTTGGTTTATGAACAACTTTATCTTCTAGAAGCTGATAAAATTAATTACTGGAAAAACGCATATATAGGTGTAACTACTATCTAATCTAATTATTAATGAGTGACGTACTTTCCGGTGCACCGAGTGTAAATATATTTTTTTCACGTCATATTTTATTTGTTAAGTAGCTAGAAAGAGGTAGGTTTGATTCGGGATTTGAAATTTTGAATTATTTATTTATTTTAATTTAATCAGCCTATAAAATTTTCGATTAAATAATAATGATTCAGAGAAATTTATAAATAGAGAAAAAAAAAGTATATATCCATATGGACACAAAAAATAGTGTACACCAGTGGACAGTATATCATTCTCAATCAACCATACATAAACACATTCTACTAACATAATGTTAAATTATATCTACTTAAATTTTAAAACAAACACATTACATACACGTCATTAGTATTTTGAAATTCAATAAATTTTAAAATTCGAATTCTAAAATTCTTAAATCTCAAAATAAACATAATTAAGTATAGAGCTAAAATTAATTTGCAGATCTTTCACATGTCAAATCAGATCAAATTGATCTTCCACAAGTCCGTGTTACTATAAAAATAAGTATATGTTCCTATAAGAACAAAGAATATTGTACTCCCTCCGTCCCATAGGAATTTGCACACTTAGGTGGGCACACAATTTAAGAAATGAGTAAGAAAAAGTGTAATGAGTGATGTTTTGAGGGGTAGTTTTGTAAAGTTTTATAAATAAAGTAAAGTAAAAAGTAGATTGAGTGTGAAAAAGTAATGGCATATGGGTAAATAAGAGTATATTTTGAGGGTGTGGGTTATGAAGATATTTTCTTTTATGGAGTGTGCAAATTGGTGTGGGACATTTATTTATGAAGATATTACTTTAATTAATTAAAAAATTTACCCCTCTTAAATGTTCTTCGAATCTGTTTTTTCATGTTTGTTAGTAATGACATTTTATTACACATTGTCTCAGTAATATTTTTGTGTTCATATAGTAGTAACACACACCCCTGAAATCAAGTTTTTCCAATTGCCTATGCACAATTTTTTTTTGAAATATTTGTTTAATTTACTTTTCCTTATAGTAATGCGGAGTATATACTTGTCTAGTAACTTAGATACGTGATTTTTTTTTTTTTTTTTCCAATGCACGATATATCATTTGACCTGGGTCGACCTGCGAAAAGATTCGTAATTTTTTTTTTGCCCTTTTCTTAATGGTAAGGTCTAGTATGCACTCGAGTGCATGCTATGCACCCTAGTCCATGTGCACTTTTCAATTTACTGACTTACACTTTTTGTTGGTAAATGGTGTTACACTTTTCAATTATTACTAAAAGAGTTTAATTAAGATTAGAGACAATCCTATAGACACAACTAGAAAAAGAGACAAAAAGATATAGCATTAGGAATAAGGTCAAATTCATAACTAAATGACCAATTATGCCCTTACTCTTTTATCACACCAATATATTAAATTAAAATAATAATTAAAATTAAAGCTATCGGTATTTTTTAATTTCAAATCAATGTAAAATAAAATTATATCTTAAATTTAAAGCATTTCATGGTCAACATTGAAACACTCCCTTTTGCTGCAAATCCAATCTGCAGATCACAGCTTCAATAATCAGTAAATCGATCTCCAAATCCCAATTGCGCATAATCAATAAATCGATCTCCAAATCCTAAATTTCGCTATCTTCGATAACAGAATCATTCCAATTTGGGAGGTACGAATTATGTTCGATCTTCAAATCCAATCTTCGATATTCGATCATCACCGAACCACCTCCATTTTTGCTGCAAATCCCATCGATCTACAAATCTCAATTGCGCTATCTTCGATACCAGAATCATTCCATTTTGGAGGTATGAATTCCGTTTTGATGCAATGATTCCATATTCAATTTCCAACTGTGATAATCAATAATTCGATCTTCAAATCCCATCTTCGACATTCGATCATCACCGAAATACACAAAATAGAGTGAATTTTGAGTTTCTAAATCTCATCCGAGAACCATTACATTATCTAGGTAGGCAATTTTATTCCTGGTTGTTTTAATTCAATAATCAATAATTCGATTGGTTCATTGTTATTTCAATTTATACCCTGTCCGATTCGATCTTCGAGTTTTTCTAATTCTACCCTGTTTTATTTTGTGCGATTTAGGGCTCTATTGAACGTGTTAATTGGAGAAGTTATTTTACAGTGTCAGAGATGGAATATGTTGTGATATTAAAGTTCGAATTCGAGGAGAAAACCAAGTTTCTAGATATTAAAGCTATTTTAGCATATATTCAACTAATATTCACATATGTGCATCAATCTTTAGCATATATTTTTCAATATGCAGTATCTAGATATGTACTCGTAGTTTTCTTATGATAGGGTCAGATATACTTAACTTAAGCCATAATGTAATGTTTTTTATGCTATCCAATGATATCACGGAAATATCATAATAATGAATATCTTTTGGAAAGTTACAATCCACAATTTTAAAGTCAATCATCATTAATACAATATTATTAATTTAAAATAGGAATATACCCACTACTCCCCACAATTATCTCACGTAATCCAAACAAACAATATATTTTTTACATTTTCAAACATACTTATATTCAAATGTAATTTTTTTTCTATAAATAATATTATAATTACAATTTCTAAAATGAATAGTTTATTGATAGCCACGTAATAATAATATGATTATCGTAGTAGTCATAAATATATAAAAAAATGGTCTAATTTTTCTTCCATAATGCACATATCACAATGTGCATATTTGTTTGGCATATACTTTCGCATATATTCACTTTCGATACTCCCCACGTTACTTACTTAATTACATCATATGTATTTCTTTTTTGTTTGTTTTGTTTTTGTGTATGTAACGGTTTACCATCCAGATTGTATAATATTGTCTATTCTGGTTCATAATCCGTTTTTTTAGTTCCCCTAAAGATAACATTAATGCATTTTAATTTAATGGAGAAGTTACAATTATAATTAATATGACAATCTTTAATATTTATTCTATATAATTATAAATTATTATATGTAATTATTGAACGAATTATTGTATATTTTTTTATAGAGCATTGAATATATTTATTTTTGAATAATAATTTTTAAAGATGTACAGAGTTGAAAAAGTCTTAAATAATCTTTGTATATAATTAAAAGTAATTTAATATGACAATCCAGCTTGATTTAGGAAACTTTGATTTTCGAACGCATTTATGCCCTGGATTTCCGGCAATTTAATATTCAAATCATGTTTTGAATTTCCTATTTTATCTTAATTGAATATTCAAATTTTGACTTTATTTTAAAAGGAGGATAAAACTGTACTTTTATAAATCATATTGTCCTTCTTCCTAACTTTAAAATTTATTGTCTTTATTTCTAGTTTCTATAGGTGAAATGTCCTATATACTAATTACCCCTTACTAAAAATATTATTATACAATTTAATAATTGAAAAGTGCAACACCATTTACCAAAAGTGTAAGGAGGGTGTATTCAATTGAGATTCTGTTGGATTTTATTGGACTTTTAAAATCTGGGGGTATTCAATTCGGATTTTTAAAAGTCTTTCAAAATTTTGAGGTATTCAATACGGATTTTAAAAAGTCTTTAGAAATCTTTAGGTATTCAACAATCTATGGATTTTAATACTCTATGGATTTCGTTGGATTTTCTTTCAAAAATATAAATAAATTTCATTATTCAAAATCTCCTCTAAAAAGCAGAGATTTCAACGGATTCTCTCAGAAACTCTGAAAGAGAAGAAAGTAGAGAAAAAACAAACATTCTTGTTGTATTTTGAACCACAAAATCCTACACAGCCTCTCTTCTTCAAACGAAATAAAATCTAACTATGTTCTTCGATAAGATTCTTCACCACCATTATTATCGTGAAAACTGTATTTTAAAATTATATTTTTTTCTTTAAAAATTATAGTATATCGAACACAGTTATGTTAGCAATATCAAGGTCGTCACTCCGACTAAAAGATTTTGGTGGTCAAGGTCGTCACTCCAGAAATGCAATTATTCAATCTTCGTCATGCATCATTAAGAAATGTGATTGAGAGAATTTTTGGTATAAGTTCCCATTTCAAACACAAGCAGAGTTAGTACTAGCTTGGGCTGGATTACATAACTTTCTTCGGAAAGAATGGATTACATAACTTTCTTCGAAAAGAATGTCGGATGAATTTCAGTCGAATATGAAGAAGAATTGCTCAAAGCCAACCATAACAAAGAATTGAAACTAATGCATTGTTAATGCTATATGGAAAATGAGTAGAGGTATAACCGTGAGGAAATGAAGATAAGAATAATAATGATGAATAATAAATTTTTTTTTGAACTAATATATTTTTGATATTTTTTCTAAATAATTTAGATAATTTTTTTTATATACAAGTGTGTTCGATATACGTTTGCATCAATAGTTTTAGGGGCATAGTTTATGGAAATTCATGTAAATAAATAAAAAAATGTGTATTTCAGAATCCTGTCAAATCTATGAAAATTCATATAAATCAATAAAAAAGTCAATCAAACTCTGCATAGAGTCTATGGATTTTCTAAATCCACGGAGAATCTCAATTGAATACACCCTCCTAAGTCAGTAAACTGAAAAGTGCAATATGAACTATGGTGCACAACATGCACTCAAGTTTATAGCAGTCCAACCCTTTCTTAATATGTGAAAAAAAAAATGTTTTAATTAACTATATTTCGTGGCTGAAATATTTAACAAAACTCTCTCTTATTTGTGTGGGTAGATATATTTTGACCAAAAATTTACAAACACCTTTTTTATTACCCTTTTTCCCTTTTTTTTTTTACCCATTTGTCCTTAGTAATTAAAAGTCTATATATCCCACAAATTCCCACCTATATAATCAGACGCGTCTGAAAACGTAGAAAATAACTCAATCCTGCATCTAAAAAAAGCAAAAAAATGGGGAGTTAAATATGTTTACCATTCAGTTGTTAAATATATCATTAAAGGGTTGGTCTAGTATGCACTCGGGTTTATGTTGTGCACCCTAGTTATGTTGTACTTTTCAATTTTAGTGACTTAGTGACTTACATTTTTTGATAAATGGTGTTTAAGTCAGTAAAACTGAAAAGTGTAACATGGACTAGAGTGCACAACATGCACTCGAGTGCATACTAGATTTTATGGTTACTAAATTGATTCATCTTTAATTTTTAATCTAGATAAACATGAATATCGGGCCATAGAATATGAGTCGGCCCAAGATCTATGTCCACGTGTGCTTAATTACTGAAGACACCTGTCAGCTCCCGAGTGTGCATGCCTTTCTTTGTCCAAATCTTGAACATTTGTTACACCTGTTACTGCAAATTTCCCTTTTCTCTCCCTCTCTCTCACACTAAACACACACTGAATCGTGAAAATTGAATGGAATTTTCAGAGTTATCGGACATGGATGAAGTTGAGAGTAGTAGCTTCAGCATCTTCAGTTTCTGCACCAATCTCCTCTCACTTCAAGCTCAGATCTTTTCCACCTGCATCGTCAACCTCGTATCTCCTTTCTTTTCTGTCAGCGGTTTCGTCTTCCGTCGAGCGCCACGGCGGAAGGACTCGGCGGCGGGTAGTGGGCTGCTAGGGAGGATTGCGGTGGGAGTTCTTGCGGCGGCGTATGTATGCATGGTGCTAGTTATACTGATGATTGTGGCGGCGGTGGTGGGCGTGGGGCTGGTGAGAGCTTGGATGGAGGAGCCGGTTTATGTAAGGGACAGTTTGCAGTTTGATTACACGGATGCTCATCCAACGGCCCTGTTTTCTTTCGGCCACAGGGCACCTGTCCCTGCTGGACACACTCTTTATGTTTCTTTACTTCTTTTGATGCCTGATTCTGATTACAACAGAGACGTTGGTATATTTCAGGTACTACAATGTTTTTTCCCCTAAATTTCCCCTGAACTTAAGTGGCAGCAGTAGTGATGAGTTTTCTCATCTTTCAATTATTTAACAATCCTTTTGTTCTGATTATATAGACTTGTTTTCATATATAATAATGTTTTAAAATTAATTTATAATGTGAGTTTTACGTGTTTAATGTGTTCTTTCAACAATTTTTAAAAAATCTGTGTGTGGAAGTAGGGCATGTTTGTTTGTTTTGGGATTATATGTAGGATGGGGAGATGTGGATGGAGAAATTTGATTGTGTATGTTTGTTTTGGGATGTTGGGTAAAATAGGATGCAACTTGATGTTGTATTATAGAATATAATTTTATATCAAATCAATTGTATGTGAAATCTCGAACTAGAACTGGACGGCCTGGGCCGGATTAACACCTTACCCTTTTTGGGGAGGAGGCCCATCGAGTGGACAAATTTTGTCTGGTTTGCTCTGATACCATTAAAGAATTCCGTCTCACATCTAAAAGTCTGCAGTATTAATTCCTAACAGATAGTCCCAAAACTAACAGGCCTAAGTGTTTACATATTAATTAAGTGATTCCTTTCAAAAAAAAAAAATTAAGTGATTGGTGCAAGTATATATGTATTAATTGATTGTGCCTTTGTGTGTGTGACAGTTGAGTGCTGAACTGATATCATTCAAGGGGAACCTAATCACAAAATCAAGTCATCCGAGCATGTTGTTATTCAGAAGTTGGCCGATCAGATATGCGCGTACATTCCTGATGGGAGTGCCCTTGTTATTAGGGATCACCACTGAAACTCAGATGATAACTTTTCCAATACTAAAACACAAAGAAGCCCCTTATCCCGGAACAGAGCATGTCCGAATAACCTTGATTCCACGAGCTGGCACGTCCGCCCTTCCACAGTTTTACGATGCACAAGTTGTCGTCAAATCTCGACCCCCTTGGACAAAAGAAGTGGTGTACAAGTGGAAATTGACATGTTATGTTTGGACTAGCATCAACATATTCATGATGCTTGTTATGCTTGCAATGCTGTTCCTGAAGCCCCTTATTTTCCCGGCCATGATAAAAACAACTTCGTTTGCACATGAATTCCATGCTTCAGAGGAATCAGTAATCTCTCAAGATCAAGAGGCAGATTCAGGGAGAAGAAGAGAGAGGAGAGAGTTATCGGAGTCGTTGAGAAGATGGCAGCGGAGTAGAAGGAGGGCTGCTGGGGAGAGGGATAGCAGCGTTTGTTCATCAGCTTCTAGCATGACAGTTAGTCATGGGGAGGTTGATTCTGATGAATCTGTTTGTTGCAAAGGATCTTAATTAATAAGTAGATAGATATAAAGTGCAGGATCTTTACGTTTTTTGTTATGTTTTACTGCTACTTTGAAACACTAGCTCTGTTTTTTGTTCATCGCTTGTGAGTTGTGACTAGCAAATTGTAATAGCAGCAGTATCGACTATCATATGTATGCTGATAATTGTATGTACAAGTCATTAATTATCAGATTATCTGTAGTAGAAAATATGAAAATGAAATCACAAAGGACCTTGATTACTGGAGTACTAATTGTGTTATACAAGGAAAGAGTATATAATATGTAGTTATAGAGATTGATAGATGTATGTATTCCTCCAATCCCATCATCAAGCTGAATGTTTTTATTTCCAAACTGAAACTCAAAGTAGCAGTGTTTATTGTGGGAGGCTTGAAGGGGGCTTTGGTGTAACTAAGTTAACTTGTGAATGGTGTTCATATCAGCTGCTTGTTTGAGGGTGTCATTTTCAACATGATCCCACCATGTGAACAAGAAGTTATCAACAACTAATCTGAACCAGGGGGAGAGGCTGATACCCTCCTCGCCCGCATCTGCTTTCCGTAAAATCTCCCTCAACTCTTGCCGATTCACATATTTGATGTCCGCCACTTCATCAGGATTCGGATGGACCCCAACATCACGCACCATGAACAGAAGATAGTCCACTGATCATGCAATATATACATACATATATCAGAAAAGACATAATTCAATGTGTGTGATATATCATAAATCAAAGAGAGTTGGAGGCATGGGCATACGTTCATGTTCTCCCCATTTCCCATCAGACGGTGCTTTGTAGAGTATACGGCCCAAGGGCGTAAACTGATCAACTGGGACATCGTCTGCAGGGATACCAAGCTCATCCAACAGCTTCCTTTGAGCAGCATTCCTCACCCCTAGAGCATTCTCTTCAATTAGCTCAGAGTCTCGGAACAGAGGGTGGCTGCAGCAGGTGTTTGTCCACACCAACGGGAAGGTCACCTTCGTTGCAGATCGTTGCTGCACGAAATACAAACCGACATATGTATCAGCATCCCACCTCAACTTTAGCTTCTCCTTTTTTATAACTATTATACCTGAAGCAATAACTCGAATTTCGAGTTGAACAGAAACACGCTGAATGCTCTGTGCAGCAAATTTTCTGATTCGATCTTTTCCATCAGATGGCCTACATGTACACCTCATTCGATTAACAACATTTTACTAAACATGTACATTCTGCTTCATCAACCAAGTAGCAACATTTTACTAAATATGTACATTCTGCTTCATCAACCAAGTAGCAACATAGAAATTGGACTTCTGTTTACAATTTACTCATTCTTTCAAGTTTTATTTCCACACACTGAAAACAAAAGGCTAACACCAGTTTTCCTCCTTGTGTTTATGAAAGAAATATGTCATATGAGCATGCATACAGTTTGGACACTAGTCAACTTTTACAACAGCCCATATTCTGAGTGAGAATATTTGGTATTGTACAACTGGTGAGTAAAAATAAGAATAATATTTTATTTTTTTTCGGGGTATCATTGTTTAGTATTTAGCATAAGAAACAGATCATTCCCGTTGAAAGAAGACACAACAAATAAACTCATCTAGCTTTATGAGTAGTATGTTAAAAGAGAAAATAAAAGGAGAAAAATAAAATCAACTAAACAAGGCCCAGCTAGGAAAAGCCCTAAAGACAAAAAACCTAAATCGGCCCACTAAGAGAAGACAACTGGGAAAATGGCCCAAAGCCTAAAGCATCCCTTATGACTAGCAGTCTAGCACACTCTGCACATGAACATGAGGCAAAACCAATTCAACCAATTTTATGATCACAGAGATTTAACGAAGAAAGGAAATCCTGCTTACAATTGTATTTGGTATCATGCCCAACTACGCGATCATTCTCATCAACCAAAATGCATCTGCAAACAGTTTATTAACATCAAATCCCTGAAATCAAATAAATTTCCAAGTCTGGAACAGATCATACACAGAAGGTTTCAATTATTCTTCTGAATCAAGGTCTGATGAGGACTTAAAAAGGTCAAAATTGTACAATCGAATCGAATCCACTTCAATTTCAAATAGGAGAAATAAAGTTAAGAATCGGAAACGAAGAGAGAATATGTACGCACTCGTCTTCAAACATGAGACGTCTCTGAACAGCATCCATGGCAGAATCAGAAGCAACATCACCCATGGTTGACGGCGGAGCAGTGACGGCGGTAGCGAAGCGGAGAGGAAAATTGGCGGCGGCGGAAGAAAATGAGAGAGTAGAGCGCTTAAAAAGGAGAGATTTGTGAGTGACAGAGGTCGAAGATGAAGAAGATGCAGCGATCAAATTGTGAAGACGCGCCAAGGACGCCATATATATATATAGGTGGAATTCGATCGGAAATAGAGAGGTATTTTCCCAGAAGATTAAACAAACAAACCGTGCGTATTGAACACTAATTTGGGATTTTTAGACATTGGAGTCTCCGCCAGCAGCAACTTTTGAATCACTGTAATTCTGAAAAGACTTATTCCTAATTCTGTACTCCCTATGAAATACTGTATACATACACACCTGTTTATTTATATAGGGCATGTTTGATAGCATAGACGGATTATCTAAGATTAGGATGATAACTAAACTTTATAAATTTTAAAGCATAATCTACCCTTAATCTAAGTTATCAAACAACCAATAAAAATGATATATAGTTAATCTAGGTTTAATCTAAGCTATCAAACATGGCCATAGAGCATAGACGCCCACATTGTAAATTAAAGTACACATGTTGGAAACCTACGTTTTCTTGCCCCCTTCAACTTTCAACTTTTTTCTGTTTTGGCCCTTAATATTTTAAGCGAGTCTCCTGCGCACCCATTGTTTTACTTTCTAACTGAATATATAGTAAAATATTAGTATTAATATTGAAATGTAACACCAATTTAAATTGAAATGTGATGAAAAGTAATATTGTAAAAGCAAAAAATAAAAGAACATGGGCTAGTCTTGCATGAAATATTGCATATATGCATTTCAGTTATTCACACACATGTTCTTTATAAATACACCCACAAACTTAATTCACACACACATTTTTTATAAATACACCAACAAACTTAATTCACACACATTTTTTATAAATACACCCACTGACAGCTTAATTCGAAATTTTTAATCCGTTTATTTTACTTGTTTCTGTGATTTTTTATCTTTTATTTTATTGTCGAACGCGTGATATTAAATGTAGTAATTCAAATTGTAATATGTAGTAATACACATTATTTTATGTAGTAATAACACAAAATATTTATATAATAATACAAATTCTTTTATTTAGTAACACGTTTTTTCTAGTGTTTTTATTGATGTAGTAACTCACATTATAATACGTAGTAACATATATTATCGAATGTAGTAAACACAATAATCATGTTGTAATACAAAATGTTTTATTGTAGGATGATGCAAAAAATATTAGATCATTTGATAAAGTTACATATAGTAACAAACGTCTATTCAATGTAGTAATTCATACTGTAGTATGTAGTAACATATAATTTTTTTTGTAGTAAAACAAATTATTACATGTAGTAATAACACAATTTTATATAGTAATACCGATTCGTTTATTTTTTTTTTTTTATTGATTAAGTAACTCACATTATAATATATAGTAACATATATAATTGCATGTAGTAAGATATATTATTGCACGTAATACAAAATAACATTAACCCATAATAATTAGTATTAAAGAATATTTAAAGAAATATAAAATATTTAAGGATTAAGGTCATCGTAAATTGCAGCGTCCGACCACGGCTTGAGATGACCGAAAACTGCTCGGAGAAGATGACCATGTTTAATTTCTGTTAGTGGATGCATTTATAAAAAATGTGTGTGTGAATTAAACTTGTGGGTGTATTTATAAAAAATGTGTGTGTGAATTAAGCTTGTGGGTGCATTTATAAAAAATGTGTGTGAATTAAGCTTGTGGGTGTATTTATAAAGAACATGTGTGTGAATGACTGAAATGCATGTATGCAATATTCCATATAAGTTTTTGTGAAAGAACATTACTTGTATTAAATATTTTACACATTCAATATACTATAATTAAAATATTTTTAAAAAAATTGTAGGTTATTTTATCTATGAATCTTTACCTCTATTAACTATATTTCATTTATAAGATATAATTATATGTGTAAATAAAAAATAATGAAACCACGGTGATTGCAAACGTGCAAAAGTAAAGTGCATGGGTAGCAAATAAATTGCAAGAGGCAACAATATAGACAATTAAAAACATAAAGGCTCTAATATACATTTTCAAAATATGTTTGTAACTTTGCAAATTTTAGACAAACCGGTGGTGAGATTACCTGAAATTAGGCCCACACCACCTATCTGATTGCTGGTTGTTGTTACCTATCTGATTGCTGGTTGTTGTTGGCTGTCACTGGATACCAGACTTACCAGTTAGGAATATTATATAACTTGATAGAACAAAATATTACTCCCTCCTTCACGCAATTACTTTTCACTTTTTTTTTTTTTTTTTACGTTCTACAATAACTTTTACATTCTTAAAATGAAAAACTCTTTATAAACTTCACCCTCAAAATATCCTCAATTTTACACAAATGACATTACTTTTTCTTCACACATGCACAAAAAGTCAACTAATTTATTTACTTTATACATAAAGGTTTACAAAATTACCCCTCAAAATTTCCACTAAATTCACTTTTCTTATTTTTTGTGCCACTTCACATGTGAAAAAAATCATGGAACGGAGGGAGTATTATTTTTTTTTGCCATAAACTCTTTTCACCAATCAATTTTAGATGTTCTATTATAATTTTTTTTTTAATGATAAAATTTAATATTTCTATCTACCTCTATTAACCTTTTATTCTTTTTACATTTTTATTACTTACGACACATTTTATATTAAATTTATTAATTTCAATGTAAAAGGCAAAGGAAAAACTTACGAGGAACAGATATAGTATTATTCATCAATTACAAGATTACTTTTATAAAAAGGCGTCAAGCTTATTAAGAAAGTTTAATAATTAGAGTTCTTACTTTCATATAAAATTAGTACACAAAAAAAGTGTACTAAAAATGTTACTTTTCTATAAAGTAACACTGACACACATTAAGAAAGTATAATAATGAAAACGGACATAACTTTTATACATAGGTGATACATACAAAAGTGTAATAATGATTAGTAGGATTTCATCATATAATTTTTGCACTAATTTTGCTTTATTAGATTTTTATTACGTAATTTTTTATTACTATTATTTATTAATGTAATATTACATGGTGACAGTCTTTAATTTAATTTTAATTAGTTATAGTATTGATTTAGAAATTCTTTATTCTTTATCTGAACCTAGCTATTACATGTGATAGATAAGTGTGCTGTCTACAGTCTATATATGATAATTAAGTTGTAAGCTGGACTATGAATACACAATTAACAATTTAAACAAGAAGTAGACAGAATAGTACTAATTCAGTACCTATGCTATGTGATAGTATTAATCAAAATAGACACCAACTTGAATAGTGGGATGGATTTTAATAATGGGATGGATTTTAAATGACATTGTTTTAAACAAGAAGTAGACAAAATAGTACTAATTCAGTACCTATGCTATGTGATAGTATTAATCAAAATAGACACCAACTTGAATAGTGTGGGATGGATTTTAATAATGGGATGGATTTTAAATGACATTGTTTTAGTGAGAATTTAAAAAGATTTGGATGGTGAATTTGAAATTCATAGATCAAATTCCTCCATCCAAATGGAGCCTTAATGTATTTTAAAAACATAGTGATTTGTGTACGGTAAGACAAAGACTTTCATGAGATAATATTAATCTCTTTTAAAGTGTTAATTTCATGTCTAAATTATAATTCATCTCACCGTGAAACATGGAAGAATTCATATTTTATAAATAGTTCCATTCTTCGTTCTTCCAGGTCAAGCGTGAATGGTTGAT
Source organism: Galeopsis tetrahit (assembly GCA_963675135.1). Taxonomy (NCBI): domain Eukaryota; kingdom Viridiplantae; phylum Streptophyta; class Magnoliopsida; order Lamiales; family Lamiaceae; genus Galeopsis; species Galeopsis tetrahit. The sequence goes on from OY776121.1 coordinate 86,727,811, forward strand.
GATAATTTATTTGAGAAATAAACTCGTGCGGCGCGAGGATCAGACATCTAAGGTACACATACGTTTGCATTGTATATTTCTATATATATATATATATATGCTGGTCTAAAAACAAAGGTGCATAATAAATTTAATTTAATAATAAAATATACACCACGAGCGGCATGCAATGACTCCCTAACCTTTGATGTGTGTATTTTTGTGTCTAAATGCTTTGTATGTAACTTGTTTTCCGAGAGGTTTCTTAAAATAATTTAAAAGATAATTAAGATTCATAAAAAATTTAAGTGTATTTGTTTGTTTTTTTTAATATCACCTGATAAAATTTTATTTACATCTTATAAGTTAATACCAAAATCCCAACTTAAAAAAAAAAAAAGAAAGCTATAATAAAGACTTTTTTTAATTTTTTTTTTTAATCACCATCACCCAACCCCTCACCCACCAAATAAAACTAGTGTAACCCAAATGTAGTACGTCGGAGGCGCCTCGACATAAAAAAATTAACATATGGAGTAATTATTTACTCCATAATAAAATAAAATAAAAAATATTTATTCTAAATTATAAAAAACTTATACTCCATTCATCACAAAATAATTCACATGTGAAAGGACATTCTTTAAAAAAGTTCAAGTATCTAGTTAAAGATGTGTGTTGCTTATTGATGCTAAAGTCAAATCTTAGGTTCAAAATTGTTCAAAAAAATGATAATCAGAATGAAGTTAGTGTAATTGTAGTGATTAATGAGAGTAAAAGATAATCAATTCACCACCAAAAGTTCATTAAGCAAATCCCAAGCCAACCTATATGTATGTACCCCTCAAAAACATATGTATGTACCCCTCAAAAACATGATTTACTATCACAACCCACAGTATCCCACTTTCCAGCCTTTTTCTCATACAGAAAAGTAAACAATTTAGGACAGACAACCTGAGGTCCGCATATGTTGCGCTCTTTGTCACCCCACACGATTCACACTCCTTGCATAAAATCTGGAGAAAATAACCACCCCCTTCCTGCACATTTCTACTCACTGTAACTGCATCCATCAAAGAAACATCTACATTGAATAAACAAGACTCAAAAGTACATCTGGAGTCATTGCTTACTATCAGCTACGACCATTGTCTTCTCAATTTGTCAGAACATACCTGGCTGATAGGTTTGCAGAGAAAAAAAATGCCATCACTCACACACAAAACCAAAAAAAAAAAGCAATAGGCAACAATAAAGAGGGGGAACGAGCTAGTGCAGTCTAAACGTTGATATTTCTGAAACATAAATAGATGCATGTAAGAAAGCACATTCATAACAATGTTGGCCTACTATTTTGCATTAATGAACCAACTAAATGAGTGGACACATGTCTCCGCCTCATTTGTTGTTCTAAAGAGCATTAAGTAGCAAGTGGGCAGCAAATTTGGGCATAGGCGGGGCACAAGAGGGCAGTGCCTAGCGCCTTGGTTTAGAACAATGGCCTCATTAACTAGACCCAAAGTGTGTGCGTGAAAGCTACGTCATTCAAACATGCTAGTACAATAAAATATCTAAATTCTCAACAACAATGTATCGATCTTGAAGAAATAAAATATCTATTAACTTGCAAAATTATATCACATGCTAACTAGCTTTCTAATTAATGCCCACTCCCTCATTTTACTGAGTTTAGGATATGAGATGCTTATGCCAAGCAGCGATAGGTATGTTGCTAAACTTTTGAGTAAACAAAAGAAAACATTGATTTGGTTCGAACAATAACAAATTCATTGATGTGGGATATATAGCAGGCAGTTGGCCAGTTGACCTCATGAATATAAAAGTTAGGGTCAGTCTTGAGTGTCATACAGTCAGAAGAATAAATTCATTTACAGTATTTGAAAGGAAATTAGTGAATGAGCATTCTTGGTAAACTAGTGCTATCAGACAGTCACGTAGGACAAGGGTTCATGTATGCAAAAGGCTAATCAAAGTATAGAACTGGTAATAACATACACACACGTATATATAACTGTAATAATCCAGATTCAGTACATGATTGTAGTAAAGTGCTAGTTGACCACAGATAGATATTGATGAATTCAAATCACTGATGAGGGCCTAGTCTTGCATCGTTTTTATCATGAACGTCTGAACATTGGAGTAGACATTTGACCAATTCCATTCAAGATTCAACATAAATAGTGCTTTGAGCTTTTGTCCAAATCCTTGAAACATTAAAACAAATTAGCCACCAACCACTGATATCCTTAAATTAGTTGGTATGCACGGGTTAAGGAAGAATTCCATCACCGCGATTAAATTTTCATGGAAACATCACTACTCTACTCACTAAGTAAGACTAGGGAAACAAGTAAAACATATATTACATCAATTGCAATACCAGGCATGGTACAAGTACTATCTAGTATCTTCGCAGAATGACTAAATTTAACTATCAAAATAAGACTTTGTTGATTAAAATGACAATATCAGCAAATCAAGTGATGCGTACATAAATTGAGAGACGAATGATCTTGACTTATATTTTGTTAAATGCAGTGTCATTGCCTCATCCTAGACTATCTCTCCTTGCTCCCCTTTTGGGGCAAAATGAGAATGATACACTGAGGTAAAGCATGAAACCACTATCTCATATTCAAGACTCAAAGACAGTTGAGGACACTTTTGTAAAGATACCTCTGTTTCAAAATGTTAAAACACTTAACAGGATAGGCACATTTTTTCCCTAACATATATATAAGGAAAAAAAAGGACTGAGACAAACACAGTAACACCAAAAAGTCCAACACCAATTACTATTTACTGAGACTAACACGGAAACACCAAAAAGTCCAACACCAATTACTATTTACTACATATGCCAAGAAGCACCAACAGAACATACTTTAGGAGATTTACAAATCCTTGATTATGATTTTATGATATTGGAGGCAATTTTCGGTGAAAATCAGATATAGAACAAAAATCATCAGCATAACATAATATGTACCGATTTGTTGCATTGATGTCAGTAGATGCCTGAAACACAAACACTCATATTGAGGCAGCAATGAGAGGGATTGGAGGTGCAACGGAAGTTAACAAGCTTTCCGTGTACCTTGAAAAGAACCTATTACAAATATATCAGAATGATACATAACAAAAGAAGCAATAGATGTGAAGATGTTATGCGTAACTTAAGCAAGTGATTAGAAAACATGAAACCTTGTAGAACAACCAGCCACGAGTATAGAGGCTAGTACCATACTATACCTAAGAGAAGGTTACTTATGAAGAGGCTAGTACCATACTACACCTAAGACAAGGTTACTTATGAAACCTAACACATGATGCACTTCTGCAACTAAACCTAAGAAAAATCAAATGAAAAGTGAATTGCACCCAGCATTTGTAGAGTATAAACAAAATGATCACTATACATAAAGATCCATGCCCGACTGACGACTAAACCATTCACAGGTAAAGACCCGTGCTAATTGATTTGATATTAAAACCTCAACAAATTAAAACATGGATACCTAAGAGAGAAGTGCTTAAAATAAGACATGAATGGAACCGAAAGGCTAATAAAGAATATCTGCCAATTATCTATGCAATTTGCAAATATAGTGTAGCCAGAGAGGTTGTTAAACCACAAACAGGCATCCTGTAGAACATGCCTAAAACATACCGTTTACTAATAACAACCAATTTTACACACCAGAAATTTAGCTGCTTATTTGCATTAAAGTGGAAAAAGGAAATGAATTAAGTATACCCTTCTCAAAGGTAAGGAGTTTCTCATATTTTCTGCAATTTCCATGCTTATTCTTTCTGAAGCTCAAGGTAGAAACCTTAACACTAATCACAACAGAACTATATTTACATTTACTTTTGATATCAAAACAAGGCCTTGTAGCATAAATTTGAGCTTATCATTCGAATACCAGTGCATACTCTATTTGCATCTGATTTTTGCACCTACTTTACAGATCTACACCATCAGCTCTATGATTAAACATATTAGTAAAAGAAAACTGACATAGTACAAATTTAAATTCAATTAGGATGTTCTGCTAGTACTTAACGCGAGTTTAGATTTTTGAAAAACAAGTAATACCAATTAACACAAAAATAAAAGAAGCTAAACTAGATGGATGCTTTGGTGTTATACTAACGAGGATAACTAGTATTAATCCATATCCATAATAACAGACAACACATGATATTACAGAAACGCATAAAAACGGACTCCGGGAATTATTATCCAGGAGATTAGCAACAACATAGTAAAAACAGCAGACAGCGGTAATATAAACCCTATTTCAAGGGGAAAGGGATTCACTTTTCATTTCTTCAAGCTACCACGAATACCAGGCTTAGGCTTGGAGGTCTCAGGTACAATGGTGGCGTGAAGATTATTGATTTTGGTCTCCTCGAAAGGAATCTTCGGATGTCGAGCTTCGTGGTGGATCTGCATGGATTTGACATCAGGAGCAGTTACTTTGCAAAGGGGACACTCGAGCTTGGCGTGGCCGCCCTTAACCAGACCGGTGCGATCGGCAACGCCTGCCTTACCTCCGCCGCGGTTGGTGGTGGCGGCATCAAGTTTGGCGGCAAGCTCTTTGGCAGTGTGCTTCTTTGGCTTTGCTTTTCCAGTCATGGTGGTACTGGCGTCGACGGAGAGAGCAGCGGAGCCTCGATTTGGGGCCTGATTTTCAGGGTCAAAGGGAAGGGAAAGCCCTAGCTAACAAAGAATTTTCTTATTGCCATCCGATATTAATAGCAGTCTTTACAGCCCCCTTTCATTATTATATCAGTAATTTAAATAAAATGAAAATCCCAATGTCTAAACTTTTACAGTAATTTTTTAATCAAGAGAATGTTTTATTAATTATACTTTTTTATTATTAAATTTTCCACTTTTTAACTCAGTATCGTATCACAATTTAAATAAAGTTTCCCTCTTTAATTCACATCACTATTTAATTCAGCCTACCGTTGCTTTTAAAATATCCCTTACACATTTATTTTTTATCTAAGCACACCTTATAAAATCTAAAAAAAATTATAAATAATTAATTAAATCTTCAAAGATAAATATATTTTAAAAATTAATTAAAACGAACAACCTTTTAAAAAAAATCAAATAAACATTATATTATTCACGTATATTGACCTAATTTTTTTATGAAAATAAATTGTTATTGTCCATATACAATATATATAGGAGTAATTATGAAAAAATGTAGAAATATAGTATATTTATATGTATCATAGTATTATATATATACTCCTATAAATTAAAATTGTCGTTCCTAGTTTTAGTTTATAATATTGCCACATGAAAATTGTTTCTTTTTGGTCTCGATTGAAAACAAAGCATCACGTTTTGACCTAAATCTTCCAAAAAAATATGCATAAATTTCAGACACCCCGAAATTATGCTTTTGGAAAAAATAAAATCATTCAATTTGATTGGGAGAACTAAAAATATTTAAAAAGTCCGAATAAATAGGCAAATAATAATCACAAAGTCGTCTAGTCTAGTCTAGTGAGTAAAAAATAAGCTATATTTTTTTACATACAAGAGTCATACAACGTTTCTTTAGGATACAAATGCATGAAAACAATGAGATATGATCGTACGTATTCATACACAATTCACAAAATAACAACATTTGTATAATTTTTATAAAATAATAATTAAGAAATAACATTGGTTTAAAGAACAATGAAAAAGCAGTGGTCGGGGGATGAGAACAAGTCTTCTGAATTCTGATGGTACGGCCATGGTGGGTGAAATGACAAGTTTTCTTAGACCAGGTTTGTTTTGGGATTTTGAAAATTTTGAAATTCGGATTTCAAAATTTTGGGGATTTCAAAATCCTAATACTTTTTATATTTTGTGTTTGTTTTGGGATTTATGTAGAGTAGAATTTAACTTTATAGTATATGATTATAGATTTTATATATATTTATATAGGATTTGTAGGTATTTATAGAATGGGTTATAGGTGAGATTTTGAAATCCTGAATCAAAATCCTAAACTGTAACGGGGTGGAGTTTCGAAATTCCAAATCTGAATTTCCCATCCCAAAACAAACATGTCCTTAAGGTGGGTGTATTTAGTTTTATTTTATGGCAATCATGCAAAGCTCAATTATGGGTCGGGCCCTCAACTAAGGGTAGACAGTATTGGGCTGAGCCTTTGTCGTGGGCCATGGATAAATGCCACATATTATGTCGGGTTGGGGGTATATACCCCTCCAGCTTTGTTTAATACACGCCCCGATATCCACACTCCCCTCAAAACACAACTGAGATAGATACACTCCCCTCGAATTACCTATTTTACCCATTTCTCCTAAAAATCTAACATAAATACACACCCCCATTCTATCTTCCTCATTTAAAACTCTACCTTCTTCCCCAACAAAACCGCCGCCCAGTCGCCGCTCCATGTCCAGCCGCCGCCACTCGCACTCTCCCTCCCTCGCCGCAGCACTCCCCATCCCTATTTTTTTTTCATTATCTGCACTCCCCCTCCCTCTCGCCATCACACTCTCCCTCCCCACTCCTCCTCTCGCCGTCACACTCCCCCTCGCGCCGCTTGTGCCGCCCGCCGCCCTGCTCTCCTCCCTTTCTTTCTCCCCTCTTCTTTTCTTCTTTGTTTTTTTTATTTCCGATCTGCAAGTCCTCCACACGGGGAGGACCATGGAGGTCAACCACACGGCGCCGCGCCGCGGCCACCCCATCGCCCTGCGCGCTAATCCCGCTCTTTCTCCCCCCCCCTTCTTCTTTTTCTTTTCTTCTTTGTTTTTTTTATTTTATTTCTGTTCGTTCTGCAAATCCGGCCATGGAGGTCGGCCACACATCGCCGCCGTGCCGCGGCCACCCCAGCCGCGATTCTTCACCTCCGTCCCATCCCGACGCCGCCGCCTCACCCCCTCTCCCTCCTTCCCCGTTTTCTTCACGCACGGTTAGGGGATGTTTACTTTTGGTTTTAAAAACACCAGGTTTTGGATTTCAAGATCCAAAACCCGTTTTACTTCGGGATTTAAAAACCGGTTTTCAAAATCTACTCAAAAACACCCTTATCAAACATATTGATTTGACATAAAGTTATATCTATATAATATTACTACAATCATTATATTCTTTCTCAACAATAATATAATAATACAATAATATAATACATTTAATCATTACACAATCAACTAATCATTATAATCCCACAAAACAATAATATAATAATATAAACTCATTAAATCTTACAACTTGATTTGACATATTATTATTTATTGGGATTTCAAAAACCAGGATTTCAAAAATCCGGTTTTTAAAACCACCCAAAGCCCAAAGTAAACACCCTCTTAAGGTACGCCATTTTTTTTCGATCAACCATAAATACTTTCATCGACAATAAAGGGTGGACGAGAGTGTTTATGGTCAACCCTCTATTGTCAAAAATTTTAATTTTTTATTTTTTAAATTCTTTCGACATATCAGTGTCGACGGGGAGGTGTTTGATCGACAAATCAGTGTTGATGAGAGTGTTTTTGGTCGACACTGGTTTGTCGACCATAAGTTTTTTTTTTTAATTTCTAAGTTTTGATTTTTAATTTCTAAATTTGTTTGGTGGTGGCGACGGTGGCAGTATAATTCTAGGGTTATGATTAGGGTTAATACTGTGTTTAAATTATTGGGGGAGTGTATGTATCTTAACAATTTAGTAAGAGGGCAAAAATGGCATTCTGCATGAATATTTAATTAATAAAATTGATGGGGGAGTGTATTAAACAAAGCTGGAGGGGTATATACCCCAACCCAAGACAATTTCACCCCACCCTAATTTATATTTTAAATTAATAGACAAAAAGACTATACTACCTGGTGTGCTGAGTTCACCCACACCCTAAAAAAAAAAAAAACTCTTTGCATTTCTCTCCCACCCAAAACATAGTATTTCTTTGTATTATTCTTCATGTTATTATTGTTTTATTTTACAATATCGTTGCGTGATTGTGTAGTTATAATGAATATATGTGTAGTGTATTTCGTTTTCGAGTTTTTTTTAACGCGTTTATCAAAAACTCAGCACTGATTCGCCGAGTTTTGTGAGATTTTTCGAAAAAATGTTCTATGTTTTGAATCAAGAACACCTAAACTAACATACATACTGTTAATCACAACCTAACAACTAAACAAACATTCAAGTTTTAACATTTAAATCAAAAACTAATATTCCATTTTAAAATCAAAACATTCAAAATCGTAACCCTAATCTTGCAGCAGCAGCCGGTGCTACCTCATCCAAAATATATCCAGAAAATTAAAAAAACTTAATTTTTTTTTAAAAAAAGTTTTTTTTCGAAGAACCAGTGTCCATCGACACTGGTTTGTCGATGAACTTATATTTTAAAAACTTAGTTTTTTAAAAAAAAAACTTATATTTAAAAAAAAACATATCCAGAAAATTAAAAAAACTTAATTTTTTTTAAACAAAAGTTTTTTTTCGAAGAACCAATGTCCATCGACACTGGTTTGTCGACCATAAAATGTATCGTCGACGAAAATAAAATGGACAAGAAATTGTCGGTCAAAAACATTATGGTCGACAATTTCTTGTCGAAAATAAAAAAAAAAGGAAAAAAAACGTACCTTTCTGGAAAAAAAGGTTTACGGAAGGGGCGGCTTAGGATGCCGACGGCTGGGCGGGGAAGTAGGAGGGCGACGGGGGAGGATGAGGCGGCGGTGGCGTCGCTGAGCGAGAGAAGCGGCGCCACCGCTGTTCGTTGTTGTTACAAAAATTAAAAAATAAACAAAGAGGGAGGAAGAGGAGAGGAAGGCAGTGACGGGGAGTGGGGAAGGTCGGGGGTGGCTTCGGCGTGGGAGGAGGACGACCTCGTTAGGCGGCGGCGCTGGGCGGGCCGCCCTCCGCCTGCTTGCAGAAAAAGGGGAAAAAAAAGGGGTCGTGGTGGCACCGAGAAACGTGGCTGAAGGCGGGCCGTGGGTGGAGATGGAAGGGCGCTGCGAGTGGAGGTGGAGGGGAGCCGTGGGTAGAGGAGAGACAGTGGAGGTGGAGAATAGAAAATGACGGAGTAGAAGAGGAAAAAAGGGGAAGAAGAAATAGAAAATTAGGATTTTTATGGAGGTGCATTTATCATAGAGAGTTTTAAGAGAAAATGGTATAAAATGTAATTTCTTCTATAGAGGGGGAGTGCATTAAACATAATGGGGGGGGGGGGGGGTTGACTATATGCACCTCTATTTCGGAGAGATGCGCCCCTCAAAATTTGTCAACATAAATGCACCCTGTCCTCGAATTGTCCAAAATACTATTTTCTTCCTTTTATCTATAAAATACACATTTACTACACACACTCTCCCCAAACCCTAATTTATCTCCCTCACCCTTCTTCTTCCTCCCCATTCCACTCGCCGCTAAGCACACCACTACTCGCCGACAGCCTCCCCTCCCTCTCCAATGGCCGCCCTCTCCCTCTGTTCTCTCCCCTCCATTTTTCTCCCATCCTGATTCTTTAAAAAAAAAAAAATGCAGCGGCGGCCCTCTCCCTCTCTTCTCTCCCCTCAATTTTCCCCACACCCTCTGCCATGGCGCCCCCGTCCTACCACCCTGATTCTGTAAAAAATAAAAATTGCAGGGGCCGCCCTCTCCCTCTCTTCTCTCCCCTCCATTTTTCCCCACCATCTGTCATGGCGCCCTCGCCCCACCACCCCCGATTCCGTAAAAAAAAAAAATTACAGCGGCCGCCCCCTCTCTTAACGGCGCGGCCCCCACCACGATTCGCCGCCAACGCCGACCCACCCCACCCCACCCCACCCCAGGTTTGTCCGTCCCAAATTTTAATTTTAGGATTTTTTGCTTTTGCAGAAACTCACCCTTTTTTG